>CM072869.1:7998125-9326250 GCA_036937835.1 Pampus argenteus
CAGGATATGAACACAGTCTGGACATTTACATCTCATTAATATCATGTGCAGCAAAATCATTCATTTGCTAATACTTCTGTATTCTATACGTGTTGAGTCCGCCTCGCTTGCTAAATCAAATATTTGTGATTTCAGGCTTTCAAAACATTGCAAATAATAAAAAAGATAATAAAAGATGGCCTGAACACTCACAAACACTAAGAGACGCATGCATGCACACCCCCATACATATCCCCCTTCTATAATCAACAAATTCCAACAGCCAGCATCAGGCAACACAGTACTCCTGCCATTATTCAACAATCCCTCTCATTGTGTTGATTTTGCTCCCTCTCCAGCTTTCATTTGGGTGTTTTATCTTTTGTTTACTGATGGGTTTTATTCTCAGAGGCTCGGGGGAAGCAAAGTGTTGGCAGTAACTCAGTTTGATCTGCGGTCATGGATGAAAAGCACCAGTGGGGGAAAACAAGGGCATTTTGGAAATATATAAAAAAACATTGCCATGTAATTACAATGAAAATACATAAATATGAGCCCTCCTGACAGCGAGGGAAAGTGCCAGTGTCAGCATTGTGATGGTAAACAGTCTGCAAGGGAGTGTTTGTGTGACACAGTGGGGGTCACCTCTACAATAGACAGACTGAGTTTCTGCTGGGAAATGAAAAAAAAAAGTCCGGAAACTTCCTCACAATCCAACCAGCCCTTTGAGGCGTTGAGGCTGTGAGTCGGCACTCAGCAGGCTGGTGGTGATGTTGCTTCAACAGCACCACAAGACAATTTTGATGTTAGGGGGGGGGGGGGAAACAAAGCACAGAGGACAAGGATTTGCCAAATAATTTTAATCAATGGTTTTACTCAGAGATGTTTTAATTACTAAAAGGCTAAAATAAAAGGAGAAAATCTCCATCAACACTTTGCATTTTTGCCAGGTTTCACCAGTTATTGTCTTCATATCTCTCAGCTTTAAATAAATAACATACGAGTGTATTTTTTTTTTATATTCAGTTTACTATCATAAAAGACTAAAGAAACCAGAAAACCTGAAATTTTGGCTTTTTCATTTAAAAAAAATAAATACTCAAAATGATTAACTGATTAGTTAAATAGTTGGTGATTTCTTTTGGGTCGATTAACTAATCAATTAATCAATCGTAGCTTTGGTACCAACTGAAAATTGTGGTATTTGTACATTTAGGTCAGTAGTTCAATACATTTGGTTTATTCGTAAGTGCTCGTAGAACATGTGAAGTAGATTTAATGAATAACTTAAATACAAATCAACAGATGGTCAAACCCACACAGTTCTGCCGTAAACTAACACAGCACAAATTTAGTCTTCGCACAGTGTTTATGCAGTGAAGTTGGCCTTTCAGTAGTGATTGCAGCACAGCAGCAAGGGATAATGAACAGGCACTATTCCCAGCACAAACAAGATAAGAAATACTTTTGGCCACAAAAAAAAAAAAAAAAAAAAGTAAACAACAGTACGAAAACCTTTAAACACGAAGTCACTCAATTCTGGAAGAAATCGAGACAGAGCAGCAGACTGAGGGAGAGAGAGGAGAGGAGACACTTATCGAGAGATTCAAAAAGTCCCAAACTGCTACTCAACACAACACAAGCACATGGGCAAATGCACACATAGGGTGACACAAAAAAAACAAGACAACCTCCCAACAGCCCATGCTTATCTCAACACACCCAGGCATTCTCTCTTTGGCATTAACCCACTCTCTCTCTCTCTCAAACACACACACAGGCCTTTCTTTCATCCCAAAATTCATGGAGGCAAATCTCTCTCATCCTCTACCAACCATTCTTTCTCTTTAACTCTCGCAGGCACCATTTCCTCGTCTGTCCCAGCATTTTCTGGCAAACACTGACCAATTCACTGTCATAACTCATTCTGCATCCTTTTCCATGGCTTTTCTCATCAGACACCAAACAGGAAGTGAGAGTGACTCAGCGGGCATCCTGTGGCACAACGAATGAATAGTGACTTCACAGTAATAACTTTATTTTCTTATGCTGTAATTAACTGCGCCGTTCCACTAGTCCTCATCATGTAGTATACTATATAATTTCTTTATTCTTTTCTTGCTACTGTTCTGATATCTTTCCACGCAGCGCCAGGCTTAGTGAGGGGTGTGGTCCAGAGGGCACAGAGCAACAGAGGCACGGCCTTTGTATCTAGGCCACGACTCTCACAGGGATCAGACAATAGATTATAAGAGATTAGTGGCATCATAAATCTTTCAGAGAGTTTTGGCCTTTTTTTGTGCAACAGCGAGATAGACTTGAATACTATAACATAATGTGAACATTTATGGTACACAGATTTAAAGCAGCAATAAATATGATTTGACTGATCTGATGCAAGTGTGAGTCATCTTTAGACCCTCTTAGCTTCGCCTGCTTGTGCCATAGTGTAATATTAGCCTATACTGATCCTTGCTGGTCAGATGAGGTACTACAATTGAAATTGGTGTGTTAAAAATCAAAATATATAAAATATAATAAATCCACCTTTTTTTATTTTTTAAGTTGAATATTGAAAAATTGTGCAAATGTGCATTACCTTATAATCTACTTTGTTCAAAACGGAAATAATCACCCATCATTCTTTTTACGTCTTAAAACATAAAACTGATGGGTTGCAAGGTAGTCTACCCTTTAATGTTAAATGCATTACATTGATATAATGGGGTAAGTATTGTATACAGTACGTCATAGTTGCATTCTTTTGTTAAACTGTTATCGTCGGACTATAAACTAACACTGTTGCCTAATGTTGTTACTCTACATGTTGTGCATAATCTTTAGTGCATCTTATTTGCAAGCAAATGTTTGTCATTTTCTGCTTAAAATTGTGTGTTAAGTACATATTAAGCTTCAATTACCAACAAATGATCAGGCAAATCATGTACAGTTTTGCAACTTCTTGAGACCCTGCAGCCGTCCAGTGACCCCCCCTGGAAGATCACCATTTATATCAATTTGTTTGACTTATTATTACTATTAAATTTAGGAATATGTGGCACAGAAATACAATGTTTACTAAAATAATAGGGGCCATAAGACAGGTTGTGCTGTATTACGAAGCGTAGCCTTCTTAACATCCTGTGAAGCTCCTGTCATGTACAGTAGAGGGTGCTCTTCACACCCCAGTGGGTAAGAGCCCCATAATACATTATTTTGCCTTCCACCCTCCACTCATAACACTCACTGGATAAATCACATCATAATCAGAAGCATTCGTGTGTAATTGCAAACTAATTGTTGAAAGTCTCTGAAAACTCTAACTCTCATTCATTCATAATGGAGTTTAATCAGCATCTCTCTTGCACAAAGATTAGTACAAATCTGTTGTATCAGATTGCAGATTGCACAGGTTAAATTTAAAGTTTCATTATGTCTTGAATAAAATATAGGAAAACTAATTTTCAAATTGACATGCCAAAGCCTCTTCATTCTGCCTGTTATCTCGTATATTGACGACGACGTAAACCATATTTCATTAAAACAGATACGATAAAAACCTGAACTACTTCTATAGAGTACTTTTTCATCCGATATTAATCAAAATATTACTCCACCAATATGATGAAATTGTTGGCATGTCTATGGCTTCCACTCAAAGGTCCAGATTAGACTCTTATGTCTGTGTTGATGATCTTAATTTGTGTTTGCATGTTGCACAGATGAGCATGTCTGCACCATGCCGTAATGCATGCTGAAGATGTGCGCCTTCAGAATTGTTGAATAATATGCACAATGTCAAATTGTTGTACACATTTCACTTTTTTTAAATAATCTGTTCATGGGAATATGATTTCAGTTATGTGAATGTGGATTACAGACTCCGATCCATCTGTGCTTTCAGAAATCAGCATTGAACTCACTTCCATTATTAATTCATAAGCATGTTCATCACTTCCATTATGTCAATTATTTTTGTTACTTCCACCCTTAAGGCCACTTTCCTTAAATGATAAATGGATGATGATGTTGTGAATGATGAATGTAGGGTGGAAATTATGGAACATGGCTTTAAATTAATCACTTGATAAGTCATCACTCCATTTTTCATTTTTATCATTTAATTTGTTACTTCCACCATTGCTCCCTTGTTGAACGACAAAAAATAAAAAAGACGATTTATTTTGACCACTGTAACAAGAAACAGATTTAAAAAAAATTAAATGACGTCACACAACACAAACTTACCTTTACACAACTAGACTGCCATCCTCTTCCTTCTTCTTCCTTCTTCTTCTTCTTCTTTGGTGTTTTACGGCAGTCTGCATCCTTATAGTTGCATATACCGCCATCTTCTGGACTTTACTTTTTACTATTTAATTTCCTTTCCCTTTAAATTCTTTTTTATTAACCCAGTTGAAACCAGATACCCCATTATGATTTTCCTCCCTTCTCTCTACATTTCCCACATTCTACTATACTTTTGAAGCTTTTCTCCACTGCTCCTGTCCTCCGCAACCCTGCCATCATCTCTTCCCTCTCCCTTTCATAACCATGACATTCAACCATCACATGATCCACTGTCTCTCTCCCCCCACAGCTACATAGACCAGTTGGATGTTTCCCTATTACGTTGAGTGCGCTATTTAATCTACTCTTCTTCCTTCTTCAAACAAGCCTCCTCTTAAATAGGCCTTTCAATCTATCCAGGCACAACCATATTTCCAGCAGGGATGTCCTTTTCTTTATACCAACATCTGATACATGACAGTGTCACTTGAATTAGTTAACATTGTTTATGCACACAAACTAGTTCATAGTCCTCAGCATAAACCAAAATATGTACAAATAACATAAATACAAAACCAAACATTTTAATAATATTATGAATCCCCCCCCCCCCCCCATACTTGGTATAACCCATGACATCACTGGAAATGTCAGTGACATCTTATAACCAGGAAGTGATTCAGTGATTACCCCTTTTGTTTCCTGGAAGTCACATGGTGGCACATATATGGTAAGTTATAACCAAAAATATTATGTAACTCGTAAAACTCAGGACTTAAAGCAATAAAATAACTTAAATATGTGTTTGTCAGTGTGTGACAGCAGTGCAATGCTAGATGTTAAACTATCTAAACAAACAAATGACAAGTATGGAAAGCGTAATGGGGACAAAATGTTGTGGTTTCACCTACTGTTTCACAGCCTCAAAACAATTACGAAAATATAATCCTACCACTTCTTTTAAATGTTATTATATTTAATAATATTATTATATTATTGTTTGGATATAAATAGCTGGACTGAATCTGTTGAATATCAAGTGTATCATCACAAGGAGTCTCTGAATTATTCAAGTAATGTAAGTTCTCAGAGATGTCAATATCAATGAGTACAGTGTTAACACAACATATTGTATAGAAAACCAACTTGAATGCCTCCTGCAGCATTTATAACATTCAAATAGATTCAAGTCTCAGCAATCCCTTCCTGATGATTAAACTGTAGAAAGTTGGGGACAAATCTACAGTCTGCAGTTCTTCTTCCATGTAAACATGTATTCTTAAGTTCAGCTGAAGCTAATATGGGCCTTCAACCGTGTCTTCGTCCTGATAGTCCTGTGTAGGTTTCGTGTTGCTGTTTTGTCTTGGCAACAAACCTACATGTGATTTTATAGTGAAGTATTTCTCTGCTGCAGCTCAGCAAGGAAATGAAGCTTCATATCTGCTGAGTTTGGGAGAGCATAATGTTAGATTTTTTTGGGGGGGGGTATTTACATTGATGATATAAATATGACACTTCACCTCAGCTTATTTTCCTACAGTATCAACTTCAGGTTCCTGGAGTGTTTGCTGTTTGTCTGTTCTCTGTCTGTCTCTCCCACAGACTGTAGAGTTGTGCTCATCAATACAAATGGCAAATCTAGAGAGATCTTTGTCTGAGTCAATGCTTTTTTTTTTTAATATCAGCACTCAATATAGTTTGTGTTGCATGTAGTGCTATTGGAAACAGTATTTGTAGAACATGAAATTAGTTAGAAGAAATTATGTTCATTTCTTTTCTGGCATGCTTTTCTTTTTCACCACTGCAGCAGTGTTATATATTATATTATATATATATATATAATTGTAAAATGTGAAAATTGTAATTAACATTGTAAATAAATGTGACAGAAGGATGATTTCTTCTCTTGATAATACACTGGAACCGTCTGACATTTCAGAGCCAGTATTCAGTGCTTATAAAGGTGTATAAAAGCATATTAAAAGCAATACATGCTTCTTCTGGGCGTCGTGCAGTTTCATGAAGTGTTATATAACCCCCCTGGCAACAAAGCAGCTCCCTTCATGAAGCCGAGCAGTGTCGGTTGTGTGTCTTTAACACGGCAGATAATACAGACATGCAGATATATGGCAAATATAAAAACAACAACAACCTTCTGTTTAGGATATTTATAATCACAGTGAATCGTTAATCGTGTGTGTGTCACTGTTTCTACAGATAGACACGCACATCACAGGCTGCGTCTCTCCGGTCTCTGTCCCTCCCTCTCTGACTCCCAGCATCACTGGCTGACCGGCGATGCCGTCATAAACCGGAGAATGAATTCCCGAAAGCGATCCTGATGGATGCTGTCATATTTTCTCAATGGGTGTTTTGGTAGGCTGCAGAATATTTGTAAGTAGCTTACAGGCGTGTTGGATGCGACCCCCTTCAGATGCATAACCCAGCCTGTTTGTTATAGGCTCTCAGTATTTTTTGGGGCTGCTACGGATCAGTACGCGTCATATATTGTGTAGCCGAGCACGGTGTGAATAATACATAATTCCAATCCGAGATTTTTTTTTCGAGGATCTCCAAGGGCATCGGTGAGCGACACACGGTGCGGCAGCGATGTGCACGTCTGGCGGCTAGACGAAGCAAGTTGGAGGGAGCCCGTTTCTCCTGCTGCAGTCGTTGAGTCTTCACAGTTATCGGGGGTGGAAACACGCTCGCTTTTAGCTCCTCACTTTGGTTCACCGCCTGGCTTTAGGATGCGACGTCATGAGTTGATCGCGCCTGACAGATGTTGCTGTGTTGCAGTTGCACAGGCATAGATTCTCTGTTCCGCTTGTTCACGCTGTTTTTGGGGATGAATTTGTAAAATATATATATATGTATATGTATATATATATGCTGTATATGTGCTAGGTGTTTAGTCCTCGCTTTGGGCTCGGACAGATCGCAACACTCGTTTAGTTTTCGGTATTGCATAAAATGATACCTGGAAGTGCCGCATCAATGCTACCATCTGCAGAAGCTGCGAAATTGTACCAGACCAATTACGTCCGCAACTCCCGTGTCATCGGACTTTTGTGGGCCATCTTCACTATCCTGTTCGGCATTGTTAACGTGACCATCTTCTCCCAGCCCTATTGGATTGGCGATGGCGTGGATACGCCGCAGGCCGGCTACTTCGGCCTTTTCCACTATTGCATCGGAGACGGGATCTCCAGAGAGCTGGCCTGCCAGGGAAGCTTCACCGAGTTCGCTGCTATCCCCTCCGGTGCGTTCAAGGCCGCCTCCTTCTTCATCGGAATGTCCATGATGCTGGTGGTCACCTGCATCGGCTGCTTCAGTCTCTTCTTTCTCCTCAGCACCTCCACCGTGTATAAAATCTGTGGCTGGATGCAAGCATTGTCAGGTAGGCTCTTGTCAAAGTGGGGAGCAGGTGATGGCGTGGGGGAGGGGGGGGGTAATGCAAGGATAGATTAAAGATAGATAATTGCTACTTTATTCACAAAATGTGTGAGATCATGTATACACTTAAAGCTACAAGCAGTATTGTTTGTTTTTTTTCTGAATCAGAAATGATTTGGTGCTGTTTGGTGTCCATGACATGATAAGTTTGTCAACCCTTAAACTCCTAAACACTGGGGGTGGATTTGAATTTGATTGATCTGTTGATTAGATGAATTAGTTGTCAGTGTGAGCTGCCAAGAGGCAGATAAGCAGACAGCATCCAGAATCTCTCCAGGAGCTGTCAGCTCAACACTGCTGAACAGGCAGAGGTGTTCTGATCCAATAACAGGTATGACTAGTTACTTTCTAACTGCAATTTACAGGTGTATAGGTGTATAGTGACATATGAAGAGTTTTTCAGTAATATACAATGTTCACAAAAATGACCGATATGAACAAATCATTAGTGACTGAAGACACCTTGACTAGTTGTAATCTTGTTTTAATGTGCATCAAAATCTCTGTGCATTAATTTGATAGCAATAGCTCCAATTCTGTTTGTTTATTTGTATACATTTAAGGTCTAAGGATTGGGCCTTTTTAAAAGTTAAACTAGCGATGACTCTTTGTGAAACATGGATGTTTTCATTAATGTTCATAAATGAAGGTAACACGGTGCAGGATTTATGCTTAAGACATTAAAATTTGATATAAAAATGGTACGATGATGCAATTCATAAGATTATACAGATACTATATAAGCACCCTAATCAGTATGTGAAGTGTTTTCTCTTGTTTATGCTGATTAGTTACACGTGATCAGCCAACAGGTGTGTGTGTGTGTGTGTGTGTGTGTGTGTGTGTGTGTGTGTGTGTGTGTGTGTGTGTGTGTGTGTGTGTGTGTGTGTGTGTGTGTGTGTGTGTGTGTGTGTGTGTGTGTGTGTGTGTGTGTGTGTGTGTGTGTGTGTGTGTGTGTGTGTGTGTGTGTGTGTGTGTTAGTGTTAGAGTTGACGGTGTTTAAATGTTGCAGAGGTCAGTGGTTCATCTACTGGTAGCATTTTGTCACTGTAACTGTGGACTAATGTCACCCAGTGTGAGTGGAGGCCTCCACCATCTGAAAGGAGTCCAAACGTTGCCAAACATCAGTCTACAAACACAAATGAGGGAGGATTATTTGGAACTAGTCCAGCACCGTGTGTCATGTTGGACTGAATAAACGCAATAAGCCCGTCTAATGAGGACACCGCTGGGTTTTGTGCTTCTGCTGCTAAGAGATGAAAGAGTAAGCCAAAAGGAGAGACCCTGACCACAGCAAGCTGGCTCAGGGATCTCTAATGAGCAAGCCTGGCTGCTTAGCACTGTCAAACTTCATTACTGTTAGCTGAAGGTTAAACTTGCGCTGCCTTAACTTAGTAGCCCTGTGGAGTACAGGTGGCCCACTGGCACCTGCAATGGGCCTCTTACTGTCAGCTGATGGTTTGATGGGGAGGGTACAAATCATTAATATTGTTGTGATATGTCACACCAGAAAGTGTACACAAGATAACCAGCAAAGGGATTTTGCAAAGTTTTTTTTGTTGGTTTTTTTTTTATTTATTCTTTTTATAAATATTGCTTAAGTTTCCCTTTATCCGAAATGCTTTTGCAACAAACATATTTTGCATATCTCATGCCAATAAAGCAAACAAAAATTAAAATTGACATATCAGCTCAGCCATGTCTTGTTGTCACCAACGCCGGGTCCAAGGACACAGTCAGTATTCAGAGCACTGCTCCCTGCTCCACGGCATCAAGCTTTTTCCCCCTATTTAATTTTTTTTTTTTTTTTATGTGAGAAGGCCACATTTTATTTTTTTTATTTTATTGTTTTTCATAGTTTTCTTTCTTGTCTTTTGTGTCAATTTAAATTGGATGCTGCACGGTATTATAGGCATGATTAAACTGCATATAACAGTACCATATTGAGGAAAATGCCTATTTAGATGCACTAAATCAATATGAAGGTCATACAGTATGTGTTGGCCAGGAATGTGTAATTTAATTGATATACTGTATGCCACTATTGCAGCAGCTTTCACAAATCCCCTTGGGCTGAGGTTAGAAGGTTGTGTGCATATTCTTTACAGGATACAACAAATTTGCACCGTTTCACAGAGCTACTCTCTAGTGAATCAGTTGGTGTGAGCACACACACACACACACACACACACACACACACACACACACACACACCTCTAGCCATCTCCAGTAAAGGAGTTTTCTGTGAAGCCCAGGTAAAAAATATTGAATGTTTAATGAGAAAACAAACCACCAGGAAAACATCAGAGCTCTCAAAATGACTACCAGAGCCAAACTAAGTTGAGTGCTCTCACATCCATCCTGCCCTAGATCAACTTGTATCCTTCTTTTACTTTCCTCACTGGAGCTATTTCTGTCAGTGCATCTGCTCTAGTCATGGCCATAGTAATAATTGTGTATGTGTACTTGATCGATCACTTCGTTCTCTTTCATAGACACATGTGCACACATATACGCACATAAAGAGCCTGACTCTGCAAAATGTTTACTTTACTGAATATGCATTTGCTGACTTGCCTGAATTTATGGCTAGATCTTTCACTATGACACCAGGCTGCTGCTGACAGTCACAAAAAATCAGTTGGACAAGCTTTGGCTAATTTAACTTATAAATGTTTATGTCTTAATGATACATTACTTTTTCTTTAGACCAGATGTCTTAATTTACTTTTGTGGAGGAATTTTCATCAACAGTAATAAAGTAGTTTAATTAAAAAGCATTCCTGAGCAACAATCACAAATTGGCTAATGACTCCTTAATTTAAATATAATATCAAATTATTTTAGTTTTTGTCCGGTGAAGTCATTTTCAATTCTGTAAGAGTTGGCAGGTAATCAAGTCGAGTATCTTGTTCTTTCACTTTATCATACTGGAGGACTTTTTTCCAGAAGACGCACAAACCTGGCAAACCTGCACAGATCTTAGTATTAATATTATGTGGAGTTAAAACTGCTTGATTGTTTGAGATTGGTTAAAAAATATATCAAACCTTGATATTGGCAGGGACATATATCACCATCTACCATCAATACCCAAATCTACACTCATAACTCAAGTCCACAGCATACAGTTGTAGGCACCTTATCTCTTTCTGTTACCTTTACACTTCACCTCTGTGCATCTCAACTCATTTCACTTGATCGTTCTGACCTTACCATATCTCCTATTCCACTGTCTTTTCATACTTTTTTATCTCCTCTTAGTCTCCCCTCTCCCTTCCCCCTCTTTTCTATTCACAACCTTGAGTACAGTGTGTGCTGTGCTTTTCCTTCTCCCTCTTCTTTTGTCCTGTAACTACAGTTATTCATGAGTCTGTACACCAATTAAGTAAGAAGACTGTGAGGTCAGTGATAATTACTTCGTAGTTTTATACGCACTCTACTCTGTCTTGTCAGCTTTTTATATTTAATATGATTGCTCCTCCTCAAAAATAGAAATGAATCAATTGTGAATAGGCAAGACATACGCTTGTAAAGTAAGCAGAGCAATTGTACAGACAGAAATGGGCTATTCATCTTCTATTTCTACTCATTGATTCAAAAGGACTGTATTTTCTGTGCTTAAATATTCTTAAAATCGTAAATAAATAAATGGATTCATCAAATTCATGGGTACAATGTATTTTTGCCAGTGCATAATATGTTAAACCCTCATACGACCAATCTGTTTATCATAAAACCTTTCTGAGCTGTCAGTATGTCGTAAGATGGACACACTGAGGAAGATATTAATGAGATCTTTGTTGTTGATACTTTACTTTTGGGAAATTATACAGTTAGTCAGACCTTTTTCTTTCTGGATGCATTTTGAAGCTTTGCTAAATGAGATCAGCCCAGTTCTATCTTATTTACTACTTCTGGCAGTGCCCTGGATGTTGTAACTACTACATTATTTTTATTGCACACATGGGTGTGTGTCTATTAGTATCCTTCCAGAGCAGACAGAGTCTTAAAAAAAAGCAAAACAACTTGGATAAAGGTGGATAAAAATCAAAGCAAACCCTCACAGAAAGAACCAGACAATAAAATGTTATTGTCTGACAGAAGTGGGAAATTTGAGTGAGAAGATAAATGAGAAACAGAGCTGTTGTGAGGAAGCAGCATTAAGTCTAAAGGTGGAAAGTAGAGACCGAAGGAAGATAAACAAATCAGATAACAGAGCTACTTTATGTCACCTCTCTCTCTCTTTCTTTCTTTATGTATGATTATATGTGTGGCTGGCTCAAACTCCCATGGTCCATTAGTTCTATTGAGAGGCTTGTTCTGAAAGGAGCATTAAAGCCTAGTTGAAAGCAGAGGTTGAAAGTGATTGAGCTCAGCATGAGTGCAGCTGTCGGAGAACTGTACTTTTCCCTGCGGTAGAATCAGACCTGTGTGTTCCAGCTCTCCAGAGTTAATGCTGCAGATGAGCACTTTTGTCTGTAAACCTATCAGGCCTATAAAAGCTGATTAGTGCTCGACTCAGGCTGATTCTGTTACTTTTGCCGGTTGCTTTGCATTCTTCACATAGTGGCATTCAATATATTTACATAAAGTAGATGGACATTCTTTATATGAATGCTAATGCATGACCCTACCATACACAGGGGTGGATGAACTTATTTTTATTGTTGGAAAACAACTTCTTAAGGTTGCCAATGCCAAATAACATTATGTTAGAGCAAGAATTAGCATATAAATTAACTACATTTCTATTAAATTGCACTAAAGAATTAAGTTCAGTTTGATAAAAGTGCTGTTTAGCTTTGTCTGTAATTGCCTGGATCCCAAAGTAGTAAACAAAAAACTATATGCCCAAACCAAAAACAAACCTATTATATATTAATCTTGCAATGATCACCTGTGTCTTTACTCCATGTTGCATAGAGTTCAAGTGAGTGAATCTGGATGCCTTTCACACATCATAGCTGTAGCAACACTGTGTTTACCCAGAAGATTTAAGTTAATATCGTACTGCTCTGCCAACACCAGGGAATTAATATTTACCCATTGTTCACTTCACTCCACTTTAATTTGGTTTGACTTTGTGGAATTGCTTTGAAAGACTTCTTGTGTGATTTGAGTTTTTACAAAATGCTCCAATACTGTTACTTAAAGCTGCTCGATTCAATATTTTTTACATAAATGATCAAATAACTATGTCTAATTTTAAAAGGGTTGCTTGTAGTGTCAAATCCACTGATAAATATCACGTGACGTTGCAGTCTCAATGTATTTTTCTTAGCCGTGGCAGGAAACTGTCTCTCTACAGCACGTTAAGTCAGATAGCCACTGGGCCAGATTTGTGAAATAGTGAAACAACATGAGCGAATAGTGTCTGTTGCTGTCACAATAAGGTGCATTAGCACTGAACTATTAAATACCAGTGAGTGTGCGTCTGTGTGTCTATGAGAGAATAACAGACTGAGTTAAGTAACAAAACAAAGATGGTGATATGTGTATAGGAGAAGTAGCAGAAATATGAATCCCCTATAGAGTTGCTCACATATTCTAAACAGTCTGACAGATCCACACTGGCTGTCTGGAGGATTTGAAAGTGGCAGTCAGGAAGTAAAGAGATGCGTCACCAATCTGTATTCTTATTGGGTCTTTTCGAAGTAGCACAGAAACCAAATGTGTGGACGTACTACCTTTTTTTTTTTTTTTTTTTTTTTTTTTCAATCAAATCAACTGGATGCACACCGCTACCACTTGACATTCAAAGATGAGACGGCGAAGATCTCTAGAGTGTGCATTACGATACGACATTACATACGATGAGGAGCAATTAATTTTGCTTTCTTAACATTTTTCCTCATGTCCAAACAAGTAATTAATCTGCTTTCAAATCACTTCTGCAGAGAAGAAACACACACACACACACACACACACACATACACATACACATACACATACACATACACATACACACATTTGAAGCATCTAATTATATGCAGCCAGAGGCATTAGGGATCTATCATCCATGCGGTCCTGCTGATGGTGGACAGGATGGTGAGAATGGATGGAGAATATCTATATACTAATTTACATGCATGTACTGTACATGTGTTTTTCTTTTCTGTAATTAAATGCTATGGTCATGGTTGTGCTGTTTTGTAAGACTTTTCAGTTGATTTAATTATCATTATCATTGAATGCAACAGCTGGTTTCATTTAAGAACACAGAGAACATGTTTTTGGGCATCAGTCCAAACTGAACAGATCAATGCTGATTAATTAGCCCTCTCTTTGTGAGTTTGGATTGTAGCTCAGTGGAATATAAACTCTAAATGCCAGCCAAGTCACCATCATAGCTCCCCTGTGTTTAGTATCCCTGGACCCTGCAGGGTGTGGACTATAGATTTGTTGGCGTTAATCCTCGTGATCTCAGAAGTGGCCTGAATCAGAGCAGGGCTCAGGCAGGGGAGGCTGCTGATTTATTCCACTAGACGGAGGGATGGGACAGCAAGGACACTGTGACCCACGAAACAACTTTTCAGGCTGTAATGACAGTGATGGTAGGAGTGCACATGTTTGTGTATGATGTTGTGTGTACATGCGTGCCCAGTACTCAAGTAGTGCATGTGAGTAGGATTTTAAAGGGGACATATTATGCACATTTTCAAGTTTATATTTATATTCTGGTGCTCGACTGGAATAAAAGGGAAATCAACATTAATATAAAATAATATACCGCTAATATAACTTTTGCTTTTGACAATTCAAGCACATTAAGTTGCTAATACTTTAACATTTTGAATGTGGGACTATTTTTATATAATTTATAAATTACACAAATTATTTTTGTTAGCTGCAGTATCTTAAGTTAATGTTGCCCTTAAGCACTATTGTCTTAGAAAGTAGTGGCTAGAGGGAGGGTTCGTGAATTCTTTTTGTATTTTTAAGTGACTTTAATATTTTCACTGAAAATGCTGTTAAAAATTCAATTACATCATCAGTGAAAAACCTTCTTGTGTAGGTTGACACTCTGCCGCAGCCCCTCAGTCTCCTGGGTGAATAATCCCAGTGTTGACTGTGCTCTCTCAGTCAACAGTTAAACTGTGGCCTCTGTCGTCCCTCAACCGCTGGCCCTGTCAGTATTTTCACAGAGAATTCAAAGGCCTCTTTTGATCCTCATTGCCCTTGCCAATCTTTATCCTCTGTGGAGGTACAGCCCGCATCTGGACCTGTTACATAAGCCCTCCACCCCAGCCTGACTCCCTCCTGCTCTGCTCACTGCGGTTTACGATGCTCTCCTCCCTCAATCCTTCTCCCCCTCCCTCCCTCCACCCACCTCTGCATCTCTGCTTTAACTCAAAGTGCTGCATTTGAGATACACAGCTTACTTCTGTCAACCTTATATCACTTGAGTGTAATCACTTGATAATTTCCGGGCACACTGTGTCCTTTCTATATGTCCTGATGTAGACATCCACAGCCTGCTCTCCGTTTTAATACCGAATTCAGTCAATGTGTAATAATGAGACGCTGTCTCACAGGATGATCTATGTGGACATTAAGAGTCAGAGCACACACTCTGTCTGAATATAGAGCATTTGGCCCACGTAGAAAGAAAAAAACTTTTAAGGATGACAAGTCATTGATCATTTACTCTATGAAGATGATGTGCAAGAATCAGCGTGTCTCCAGATAAACATTTTAGCATTTTATAGTTAATTTTATATGGTTAAACAGCATTTTTTTTAGTAAATAAGTATCACAATTGTCCTTGTTTAATTGGTTAATTAAGTGAATTAATGAATCATTATTCATTTTTTCACTTGCTTGTTTAATTAATTGACTGTCTTATATAATGATTGTGGGTATTAGTGTTTGGGTGGTGATGGAGACATTACTCTGTTAGGTAGAGATGTCTCCTTCTCAGGCTGATGGATTCACACAGCAGCCTAGTTCGGAAACTGTAGTTGCAATTTTATTTCTAAAGATCTCCTTCTAGTTGAGTTTTATTCCCTGTTGTATAAGTCAGAGTGTTTCCCGCTGCCTTGCAATATAATGTTCAATGCACTCTAGTGGGAAGATTATCTGCAAGATGCAAGATGGTTAAAAAGTTTTGCAAGACTTGCCCTGGTACAGAACAGAGATGAGTTGATGAAATAAGCAATTTCGTACTCCTTCTAATCCTTGAATGGAACTGATAGGTCGGCTTTGCGTCTTATGTGCTTGTTGTGCAGAAAATTGCTGAAGACGTTGACAGAGCGGTATACAGAGGATACCTGGAAGCTCTTTGCTCCCCTCGAGCAGCTACAAATTTTGCCAGCAACTGAAGCAGAAATAGATTTGGACTTTAGACAGCTCATCTCGAGAAGCATGTTCCTCATCTTCCAAGGGAGATAGTTGGAGTCAGTTTTAAAACTTTCTCTTGCTCCACTTTCCACTCAGTTTAAAGAACTGTCTTAAATTTGTGTCCAGACAGCTGTCTAAAAGTATGTTCATCTCCTGTCAATGCTCCGTGGAACTATGCAACTCCAAATCCTATATATTTCTTATAATGTGAACACCCAACTAACCCTTACTTAAAGATACAACGATAAAATTATTTTATATCTAGGAAATGAAGATTTTATTTGTGAATAAAGCTGCACATGGATACATAGAGAACAACAGGAGTGTCATGTACACTTGCACCAGATGAGATTGGGGTTCATAGTAGTAGCAGCCCACTTAGTCCTCTCCTTAGACCCAACTACCCACTCAACAAAAGCTATCAGTTAATGCTAGTATGATATGTAATTCAACCTGTAAGAAAAGCGAGCCACAGTAAAAAAAAGTAATCTGCTTTATGTTTTTCCTGATCATAGAATAGTATTAGTAGCATAGGAATACAATGATCTCTTCCATGCAGGAAACATCAATATCCAGTATGCTTTGGAAAATGGAAATACATGATTAAATATAATAATAATATATGTAGTTTGATTTTCAAAATAAAAAAGAGGGAATTTTTATAACTGTGGCAGATTTCCACTTTATCTGATTAACTCAGACAGCTGAAGCCTCATTATCTTCAGAAACTTTTAAATAATTTTTTGCCTAAAACAAGGACTATGGATTTTGTCTGTGATCATCTACATTGTCACTATGAACAGCAAGCAAAACGCTTCAATGTTCATATGGGCACCTGACTTGTTTTAAGACAGACTTGAAAAATTCTAAACCTATGCTTTAAACTGTTAAAATACACTTAAAAACCACCCATGTGGTCCTTTTAAACGTCATGCTGTTGCTACCACTCCCACCTCCCTCTCACAACGTGGTGTTCAGCCTTGGGCTGCTTGTCTCCCGTCTCAGCAATGTGAGTCACCCAAGTACCCAGCCTCATTGTCACAGAGTGCCTCAGCACTGACAGTCTCACTCTGCCTGGAGCTTAAGCTGAGAACAGCAACATATACAACAAGCATCAGGGATGAACCATGTCTTTAGGGGTAGTAGATCACATTACTAGCCAATGAAGAACAATCACAGGTTATTATTATGTTGGTTTTTTTGGATTAGAGAAATAATGTCACTGTGTTTTTGTATCTCATGTCTTGTGTTGTTTGGGTTTCCTATCTTCTGGAAGAAAGACTATAAAACACAACAAAGGCACTACAGTATAAGGAAAAATGAGAAGAACCATTTGAATTGAAGATTTTGCCCATATTCAGGTCACTGCTTCACCTGTGGGAATGTGGCATTAGCTGTTACATTAAAGCAAACCTACCTATGCATATTCATAGAAAGCCCCACTGGGATAAACACTCAAAGCTGTTCCCAGTACGTCTGTGCCGGTTTTCTTTTTTTGAGATGATTTTTAGTTTTTCACCTTAAATGCCACTTTGCCAGCCAGGGGCTCATTTCACAGAGGTTGTTTTTATTTTAGCATTCGAAATCTGCAGAAATCAAACCAGCTGCAGAAAAAAAAAAATCTGCAACGCAAAATAGAAAGTTTGGGATTCAGTGTGGAAAGGCTCATAGAGACAGATTGCTTCACAT
This sequence comes from Pampus argenteus, assembly GCA_036937835.1. Lineage (NCBI taxonomy): Eukaryota > Metazoa > Chordata > Actinopteri > Scombriformes > Stromateidae > Pampus > Pampus argenteus. The sequence goes on from CM072869.1 coordinate 8,015,883, forward strand.
TTTTTAATTGACGTGCAATCTATTCACACAAATTATTCACATTTGGTCTGAAAAGACATTTAGAAGTGACAGATGATGTTTAGCACATAAGCCACTGTATCAATTTTACACAAAGAGGGTCATGTTTACAAGTATATATGTCTGTGCTTATGTTTGTGTGTGTGTGTGGTAGACCTGGATCCATATGCAGTAAGAGATACAACAGTTTGGGATGTGTGCATGCATAATTCAGTTTGTTACAGCCATTTTAACAGAGAGCTGGAGAAAATGGAATCCACAAAGGACTGTGGGAGTTGGAAATATGTGAATCCCGATTTTCATGGCTGCTTAGATGTGCTACAGATGTGTATATGATGGAAAGGAAATACACGCAAGTGTATATTGCCATCTGCCACCCAGTGCAATGAATGACATGCTGAAACATTTAAAAACACACTCGGCTACACAATAATATTGACAATGTTAAAACATGAGTCAAATGTTACATGGAAATACTTTAAACTCTTAATCTATTATAGTATTTCTGAATGCTTTTATTTGTCTGCAAACCAAATATACCAAATCCAATCTAGCTGCTGTTTTGGAGGTCACAGTGGACACTAGATCATAAGAGTCAATGGGATTCTACCAGTATGGATGGGATTTACTAGTGTCTCTAAGAAAATGAGCCAATGTGCTTTTAACAAATCTTCTGCCATCATGCCGGTGTGTACCATCTGCTCTTCTGCCCTCAGACTCTCCTGTAGTGCAGTTTGATTAATTTGCCCTACCTACAGTCTCTTACATAAGAGGTTGTTAGCCAACAAGAATTTCTGAGGCCAGTTTTGCACTTGCATGATCCCAATGTTCCCAGGATGAGACGGAGACATACAGAGAGGTGTGTATGTGAATGTGTGCATGGAAAAGACACAAACAAGTAAACACTGAAAATAGCTCCGCTGGGGGGGCCTTCAGCATATGGTAGCCAGTGCTCATGACGTTAGTGTGGTGCTTGATGCTTGCTGGCGGCCACACACAGGGCTACAGCATGGCACCCTACATGGGCTCTGTCTCTCACCATCTCCTCTCTCTTTCTCTCTCTCTCTCTTTCTCTCTCTGTTTCTGTCTCTGTCTCTGTCTCTCTCTCTCTCTCTGTGTATCTCTCTCTGTGTATCTCTGCCTCGCCCAGCCTCATAATCTGTCTCTCCTCTTTTTGCACCTGTCTGCTGCTCTCCATGGAGCAGGAGAGAGATGGAGAGAAGAGCAAAGCTTAAAAGGTGGGAGAATACAGTCAGTTAATATTCAGTCTCTGCTCCAACTGACAGCTACATTCTGTCAAGTGTGCTGGTTTTTCTGACGTGAGGATATTGAGCGTTTATTACTGCAGCATGAAGTTCTGTTCCAGTGCAGTGCAAGAGGTGAAGCCCATAGATACCTAAATATAATGCTTTTTTTAAATGATAATACTATAATACGTATTAATAACTATCACAGAAAACAAATATGCACGCACATATGCAACCAAATTCATATTTGCACTATGAAAATGATTGTTGATTTCCATAAGTCATTTAAATTTACTTTTTTGTCATTCTCACTTTCCCCTCAACTTACATCTACTTCAATTTGAGTTCCTGATTTCCAACAAGCATACACTAATTGAGTGCATTGAATTATGAGCTACTAATGGTGTAGACATTTAATTATGACTCTTTTGTAGTACAGGTTTTTTTTATTGATTTATTTTTAAGTTTTTTTTTTTAAGTTCAAGCTATCTTGCTATGGGGCTTTGACATAAAAACTATTGATTTTCTTGGGTAGTTTTTGCTATTAAACTGAATTGTAGCTTTGCTGGAAACATCTTGATATGATGACTCTTTGTCTTCTTTGTCCCCGGCTAGTTATCTGTGGAGTAGTTGACTTTGGACTTACTGTTGTACTTTATGAGGATGGTATGTGCTTCTCCTCTCACACGCAGTTGCTGGAATTTGGAGTGGCGTATGTGACAACCTCTGTTGGTATAAGCATGTCCAGTGCATCCCTCCGAGATGTTCATCTGCAGCGGCAGGCTTTGTAATAGATAGAGTTCAGTAGTCACTGTGACATATTATTTTACTGCTTTTGTATCTCTTGTTCTCCTTTGGTCTCTCTCCCCTGATGCTATCAGCATTTGTCGGTATACACCACTTCTACTTGTCTTTTCTGTGCACCATCAGTCTGTTTCTCTCTCACCTGCACCAGAGCTCTGTGCGTCTCTTTGCTCTCCTCCTGCACATCAATGTAAAATTCATGATGCCGCTGAATCAAGCCAGAGGCGTGCAGCTGACACCCGGAAGGATCTGGAAAAGCTTTTGTTACCTTTGTAGTAGGAGGGAGAGAGAATAGTAATGTGTATTGACTCACAGTATATCAGGTCGTCAATGGCACTCCCTCTGTTTAGTGAATATTGTTACATAAACCCCCATGATATACATAGCATTTATGCAGTGAAGGAAAACACAATCGGTAGGAACGGATTGTTGTTTCAAGGAGAAACAGATATACCATCATTGCTGTGAAAGCAAGCCCTTATCTTTACTGAGCTAGCTAGCTACTGTTTTGACCAGTAGAGCTTCACATTTAACGGATATAGCTGGCAATATACTACTGGACAACAACAGAGCTCTACATCACAGAGGAATAACATATATCAGGCATTAAACACACTACTTGTAAAAGGGATCGGTTCATTGTTGGTATGGATCTGCATGTGATTTGTTGACAATTTAAAAAAATACAGAACATTGCCAGCCATATTCCTAAAGATAGATTTTGTGTCTTAGCCAAAGACACTCAGAGCATTGACTGCACCAAACTTTCCACTGTGGTCAAGTGAAAGTGTTTTAACTGTTTGTCAAACACCTTGTATTGCTGAACAAAACAGAAAAAAAGTCAGTAGATACTTGGGAACCAGAGAGTTTGGTTTGCCCTTGAATCACTTTGTAGAAAAGATTAAAAGGCGTCACGACTACAGCTGAACGATAAGCGATAACAGTTAAACAACAGTTTGTGTACCTCTATTGTCAAGGCAGGGTCTGTTCTGCAGCCTCTGTAGCCTCTGCAGCCACAGTCTGCTGTCTTTTCATAATGTATTGATAATATGTACATTGTAGATTTGTTACAGAAGTGGAGTGGCAGTTTTGTTTTCAAGTTTGCTTTTATGTGATGCGGGTGAAAGTAGCCCATTCATTTGAGACAACTCAGTCTGTTGCGCTTCTTCATTCATAACAACATTCCTCTCACTGGTCATAATGTACACCGAGGCCTCAGTGATACTCACTCGAGATGAATCATGTAGAGTCTAGAGGACGTTTGGCAGACTGTGATACTATACAGTAAGTATTGTTTGAGTATTACGTCTTGCTACGTCTAAAACTGGGTCTAGTACAAAATTGGTTCAATTCACTGTTGGTTCAATTCACCCTGGTGAACGCTTGTTGTTTAATCACCTGTAGTTTGCTTCCATACCTATTAAGATATGTAAAGGAACGTTTCATGTGGCATTTTCATGCATCTTGGTGAGTCTGCAGCACTGCTGGATGTCCACCTGAATCAGAGCAGAGTACCTGAGTCTCTGAACTACTGTGTGCATATGAATTTGTAAACAGTTAAGAGCCATGAGGGGAAGGTAGAGGCTGAGTCTAGCAGATGCTCTGCTCTCTTAGGTATGCAGTTTGCAGCATATATTGCTCTGTAATTTTTTCGTGTACTTACTTTCTCTGACTGAAACATCTCTCAAAACATCATGATATCTTTCAGGACTATTAAAGACCGCAGCATTACTCTAACAAGCTGCAGTGCGTGTGTGTGTGTGTGGGCAGCTTGTGTGTGCGAATGAGAAAAGAGCACATTGTGTTGTAAGACTGTGGAGAAGACGATGAGAAAAAGGAGAATGAATGCTAGATTATATAAACATATTTGTATTTAAAGGGTGTATCAATAAAAAAAACATAGATTACATTTATCAAGCAGTAATAGCTCAAATAATAGTTCAAAAACATCCTCATTCATTCACAAACTCTAATACATGAACAAACAGCACGGAGGGAGGAAACATTGTGAGCAAGTGTTTGGGGGATAAAGAAGTGGAGAATATGTTTTATTATTAATGTGCAATGCACTCTGGATAATTGTGCAGTCAGCTTCTTTTTTCAGGTCTTCTGCTGTTCTGCTGCAGTACCGCCTCAGAGGAGAGCTTCATCCAAATTGTAGATGAGAGATTTTACCCCCTTGGGCAAAAACTGAGAATGAGGAGTGGTTAGTTAAATTCAAAAGAGGGAGAAAAAGCTGCGATACTGTGCACGGGCTCTGTTTTCTTGTGCTGCTCTGCTGCAGCATCACCTCTCTTTCAAACTGAAGATGAGAGAGATCCAAATAGAAGATAGGAGAGATTTTATCTTCTGGGTAAAATCTGAGAGTTAAAATCTAATATTACCACTACTCTGAAAAGAGTATAGTGTATCAAAACAAGTAGACTATGTGATTGTAAGGAGATCTTTCATATTATCATCTCAGTATATATTGTGTTACACTGTTGTGGCTGTTTACTACTGGTTTTTCTACTCTTCTGCTGGCACACATGGTGTCTAGACACTTATTTCCTGCCTTAAGGGAGGGAATAAAAATCAATGTGGTGAATGCAAAAGAAAACATACTAAATCTCCAAAGAATAGAATAGGAAGGTACATGCTTTTAAAAGCACTTGAATCAATGATTCTTTTTCTTTATCTCATTTTCTTCACAAAATCTCATCTCATTATCTCTGACTTCATTTATTACTTAACTTATTTTTCTCTCCTCCTTCAATTTTTTCATTGACTCTCCCCACTTATGTTGCCACCTCTTTTGTCTTTCACTTTTTTATTCTCACTCATTCTGACCGTCTCTGCCTCCAACCAGGTGTCTGTCTGGTACTGGGCTGTATGATCTATCCTGATGGCTGGGACAGCGATGAGGTCCGGCGGATGTGTGGCGAGCAGACAGACAAATACAGCCTGGGCGCCTGCTCCATGCGCTGGGCCTACATCTTGGCTATCATGGGCATCTTGGATGCTCTCATTCTCTCCTTCCTGGCCTTCGTCCTGGGGAACCGACAGGATGGACTCATGACAGAAGAGCTCCTGGCTGAGAGCAAGGGTGAGAGTGTGAGATGAACTAAAATGTGATATTTTATCCATTTCCTTTGGGAAATGCACTTGTCACATTGTACTTGAAGTAAGTGTCATCTTCAAAGTAGCAGTCTAGGACCATGTTGGGATATAATGTCTCACTTAAAAAAAACTGCTCCAACTACTCCAACTGATTTATTTTTTACTAGTTACCACAAGTTACATCTTTCACCAAATTTGTTTCTTATATTTAGAATTAATTATGTGAACGTATAAAGATTTCTCCACAATTACCACATCTGCATCAAGAATTGGAGACTGGTTCCCCTAAATTTCCAATTATTTTAAAATGTATATTGTATTATAAATCTACAGAGTTGTTGATGTGGAATTGATCTGCTTTTTTTCCCGCTGAGTGGTACCAGATAAATTGCTCTAACAGAGTACTCTCAATGCAATCAATTAAGAATAGACTCCTGATTTTATACAAACCATGTGACTTTTAACCAGACTGAAAACACAAAGCCATTAAGATAGTGATAATACATACACTGTTCTTGCAAACACATAGTGTCATAGTGATTGAATTTATAAAAATGATCACGCTCAGTACTCTTACTCTGTAACAAGCTTTTGATGCTCACACTTTAAAAACTGAAATTTAGAAAAGTGAACTTGAACATAACAAACGGTCCTGCATGGATCCTGCTAGTGGATAATGGATTGAATGTACTAAAACATCAGCAGCTATTAATGTGTTTATTCATTAATTCGTCTGAAAGGGTACATAAGGGTTTGTATGCACTGTTGAGGAATTGTGTAACATATCACCATCCCACTAACTTGTTTTAAGGGGTTTTTAAAATTTCAAATACAAGCTTACCATAACTTTCTTGAAATTCACATATCTGCTCCATACTGTATTATGTATCACACAATGATCTAAAATTAGTAGAAACATCCAACAGACCTCCTATACCACCTTCAGACCTGACATTCACATCAAAGATTAGTTGCCATACAGTCAGTGGATGTGATAATTTAGTCATGGAAATGTCACGTGCATAGGGCTGAACAATTAATCAAACTTTTATCACAATATGGTCCACTGCATCTTTTAAATCATAGGATGCACAATATATGTTAAAGGTAAAATACCGTTTTAAATTAAATATTGTCCTACACATCATATGCTACAGACTAAAGAAATGTGTAAAAATGATCATTCCCTCTAATAGCTCAAATCATATTGCAATTGCAAGATCAGTCAAAATAATTGCAATATTTTTTTCCAAGATCATTTAGACCTATCCGTGCATATGAAATTTATTATCACAGGTCCACACAGTGAGATACTATCAAAAGGCCTACGTCCAGGTATGTCTGCCGGTGGGAAATAAGATTAGTATGTTCATGTTGTGCAAGTTGTAATGGAATCAGACAGGCATGCATAACCAACAACCTTGTAAAGAGAAGAGGGAAACGCAATGAGAGGGAAAGAGGACATTTGTGAAAGGGGCAGAGGGCATTTGAAAAGACTAAAACTAATGTCGACCTTAGTTTGGTGTCACTTAAATACACGTGACCTATGCTATTATCTGTGGATGTAGCTGGTAATATCATCTACAAAGTTATTTTAAAAACCGTGGTGACCTCTAAAAGACGAGACAAATAGAATAGATGAAAGACCTGTAAACGATGTCGTAGAAGAGAAAATTTAAATGGGATTATCGTTAGCTTTAACAGTCAATAAACAGCATTATTGTGGTGTACCATCTTGTATTTTACAGCTCCGTAGAATCTATGATTTCTATATAATGTATTACAGCTCGGTAGTCTTTTAACCAATTAGCTCATTTTTGGTGCCATCTACTGGTGCTTATGCGTAATACAAGCAGTCAATGTGAAGGATGCATGTATTTGGCAATGTGTGAACATGGGAGTCTATTAATAGCATGACCTTGAGAGCTGTGTTGTATCATTTTATATTTTTCTCCATTGTTCTGTTTTTGCAGAGGGTGGAAACGCCTAACCAAATTTATAGGTACGTAAGGTCAAATACTTATAAAACATGCATGTTTACATATATGCTGTACATCAACATATGAAAAAGAGCCACCACTCATTACCTACTCTAGACTGTTTGGTAATCTATAAGAATGTCATACTTTATGAGGTTATCATAGGTTTTTCCCCAACCAAAATATTTGACCTTGCAGTACAATACACTAGTAGAAACCACTTAAGTTAGATTAGGTTGGGAAAATATCATCTTCCATTAAAAAAGTCTTAGTGTAATAAAACAGTCTGCAGTGACTTGAAGCACAACAAGTCTATTAACATTTAAACTTTTTGCGTTGTACAAACATACTACAGTATTTCTTTTCTTTCTCTCAGGTTCCTGAATTTCCATGTGTCCTTTGTCATAAAGTACCAGTCTCTCAACATCAGCTTAAAGGAGGGAGGCAGTCCAGGTCTGTGGAGGAGAGGAATATTGTGGAAATCAGCCAGCCTGCCTTTTACATCTACCTGCCAAAAAACCCAATGTAACCTACCTTTGATGTCATCCAGTCTGCTTGCAGTCCCCATTACATCATCTCCCCCCCAGTACTTAGATGGAGCCCACTGTACATTTATCCTAACCTTTGCACTGCATTGCATAGACCATGGCAGGGGCAGAGACTGTTATCTTAATGAGAAGTATGGACTACCCGATACCTACCTGAGAAGGCACAGGGTTGAAAATGTACACTTGCAGTACGAGCACAGTCAAACATACACTCACTTTCTCACACACACACACACACACACATACACACATACACACACGCGTCAGCTCACACACATCTCTGTAAAGCAAACATAAACATGCATATACCAACAAATTCTGTAACTACAAGTATTAAACTATGTTAACACTTAGCCGTGTGTACCACCGTCAGGATGTGCGTCATGTTTTATTTGTGAAAAGAAGAAAATTCTCATTTTCAGATATATTGGTGTAAATCTATTGTGTTTCATATGTATGTAAGAATGACAAAGTTTTAGTTTCTTCTTCTGCTCATATGGCCCTTTTGTTTGTCTTAATTTACTAGAAGAAAAAAAAAATATTTAAAACTGTTTTATAAGAGTATTATCATCCAAAACAAAAGAACTTGTATTACAAAGTATGTACAGTGAATATTAAAGATGTTCTAGGAATTTTAACTAAATCCATTCAATGCCCTGCTAGCTAACTTTGCACAGCGCTTCAGTTTCAGAAGGATTCTAAGATTTTATAGTCTGTGGTATCTACACTGTGATGGGGCTATTACAGGACTGTGTGCTGCAAGACCTGTAGCTGCTGTGTGAGTGTGCTTCTGTGTGTGCGTATAGGGAAGTCTGTGAGTATGTGAGTGTGAGTGAGTGCATGCATGTGGGAATGTGTCAGCGTGTCCGTGTGCCATAGTTTATTGGGCTAGTGAACTGATATACCAGCCTCTCACACACAATTGTCCTGTTGTGAATCTAATTCTGTTTGTCTCTGTCTTTGTCTCCAGCTCTCTACTGTATTTCTGTTTGTCTCTCTCTCTCTTTGACTCCCTCTCTCTCTCTCTTTACCTTCTTTTGTTGGGACATACAGGGTAACATGATGGAGACTGGAGTATCATGAAAAGTGACTGGTGTGGGTGAAGAGTGAACACCAGATGAAATAAATTTTAAGGCCTGTCCCAGCCTGTGGATATGTTCTTGTGTAAATAGATATTCTATAGATGCCAAACAATAAGCAAATATGGAGACCAGGGGTTAACTTGCAGCAATTAAAGAGATTCATTTAAGAATATATGAACACTTAATAAAGGTTTTCACTGTAAAAAAAATAGTGTTGTGTTGTTTTGTTCATTTCATCAAAACATAGTTTTAAAGGTGATTTTTCAAGACTTCATTGTCTGGAAAACACTGGTACACAGTCAGTCACTCAAAATGCTCTTGAGATATTCAAAGTTAGAGTGTAAATCATAAATGAAAGTTAAGCAGAGATAAGTTTTCGATTGTGGCCTAATTGTAATTTAAGGGTATCTTTTTTTTTATTGTAGTAGTATGCTATGAAATATGAATGCCATAATTCATTTCTCTCTCACTCTAGGTAACACAAGCAATAAAATGTCTACAAGATTAGGAGAGATTATCCTCACAAGTAACAATAGTCTTGTTATCCAAGTCACATGTCGAGACCACCAAAAAGAAAAGAATGTTGTTAGAAAAATGATGGAAATTAAGGAAATACTACTTTCATCTTATATCGATCCCATCTGATGCTTTAAGGAATAAAATCAACCATTAATGTCTTTGCAGCACAGATGGCTGAATTAAGGAGACAATAGTTAGAAGATTATCATTTTGCTTATTTGTGGTTCATTGCCCTCGTGGGATTCCTGTTGGGTATCCAGGGGGTGAGTGTAGGAATAATTTCATTTCAGTTTAACTGCATTTCATTACAACACAATGAATAAGTGCATAAAATGACTGCAGTGTTTTGACTTGAGCTACAATAGAGTGAGAGAAATGTTCACATCATCTCGAGAAAAAGGTCTAATTAGGCAAAATAAGTGAAAACACTTGTAAGGGTGGATCTTTGTAATAATCAATGTATAATGTATAATTATATATAATAATTTAAAACTTAACTGAAATTATTTATTTATTTTTTGCTAAAAATGTACAGTATCAGTCAAAAGTTTGGATACACACCCTCCCATTCACTTGACTTTTGATTGGTACTGTGTATCTTTGGTGTGTGTTTCGACAAGTGTGCTTATTTGGTTAAATAAATAAATAAATAAATAAATAAATAAATAAGTAGTAGTAGTAGTAATAGTAGTATTACATCCATGGACTGCACCTTTAAGACTTGCTCCATGGGGGGAGCGGGATTCAAACATTTGTCCCCGCCTCTGCTGCTTGCTACCGCGGAAACAGATTTTAACATCGGCCGAAAACAAGATGGGTGCAACGTTGGATACTCCAGCGAGGTGTCCCCTGTGCAACGAGGAGACCCGGGACCCCGTCACTCTCAAGTGTAACCACCGGTTCTGCCAACGATGCATCGGAGATCTGTGGAGCGTCACCCCGAACGGGCCGTACCACTGTCCGGAGTGGAGGTGTAAAACTGTGTACCAGACTCTGCCGTTTGATGGCGGTTTGATACGTCCGACCCCGAGTCGATGGGCTCAGCCTCACAGCACTGCAGGTAGGTCACTTATAACTGACAGTTAGCTAATGAAGCTAGTTGTGTCCATATTACAAATTAGCTTAAATTAGGAACGATGTGGATAACAGGCTTGTACGTTCATATAACGTTATTACGTCGTTACGTTATTAGCGGCTCGCTAACGGCTGCTGCTGTTAGTATGTAGCTACTGATTAGTGTTAGCTAATAAACAATAACAGACGCGACTTCCTTAAAAGACTCCCTTTTACTTTATCTGCTTGCATAAGCGGAAACAACAGGAGTTCAGGAGTTGAAATAACTTCTGTTTATTTAGGATGAGCTCTTTTGTAATTTATTTGTCTTCATGTTTGTTTATAGTGTCAGGGGTCGGTGTCAAACTAACCCGTCATTATTGGTGTCAAAGTCTGCAGTCTTCTACAGAAAATATGCATGCAAGTTAAAGGTCTAACTTGTTTATTACATTACGTGTTAACAATGTGCTAATGCACTTTTTCTGATATAATTTATGTTTCACTGTTTGTAACAGTGCGGGTACATCTGAATACTAATTGATCAGATATACTGGATTCATATGTTGCTATTGACCCTAAGTGAATCAGTTATTAGCTATAACATGAGTGATCCATAGTACAGTTTCTCCCTCAATGTCATGAATAAAGTTGTTTATGTGAACTTTTGCTGGAAAACGCATAAGTTTTGTTTTGTTTCCATTCTTTTAAGGCACATCCAGTAACAATGAACAAAACAGCTTTGACTCGACATTGAGGAAACCCTCACTCACCACCAGACTCCTCGGGAAGAGGAAGGCCAGCACACCCCTACCACAGCAACCGGATACAAAGCGATCGAGTAAGGAATCTGTTTCTGAGAGGTCCGGTGATGCAGAGATTCCCACCACTTCCTTGTCACATAAACCTGGGCAGTCAACTGGTATGGAGGTAGATAAGAAACGAGTGAACCAAGAATCTACACAGTCTGAGTGTGGTGATGGCCCATCCTCCAGTGACAACTCTGACAGCTTTGCAGTACCAGCCAATGATGTGCCACAAGAAATCATAACCCAGCAGAACCAGTATAAATCAGGAGAAGTTATCACACTGAATGACTCTGATAGCTCCAATGAAGTAGATATATGTGATGCACCTCCTCTTGCAACACCCAAGGAAGACACACAAATGACAGGATCCCATGCATCACCCAAGAAACCTGCCTCACCTGCCAACTCTAATTCATTTCCTTGGGTCTCAACTCCAGGAAAAGATAAATCTCCTGTAGACCATGTCAGCAAGCCACCTCCGATACTCACCAAACATCCTGTAGCTGCTTCAGGATCCCCAAGCCGTGTTGGCATCTTTCCAAGGCCAGAAGTCAAAAATACCAAAACTGTGCCTTGCCATTATTGCCCTAAAACAGTGTTTAAGTCCGCGGTGAAGACCTGTCTGGTGTGCGGGGCCTCCATGTGTACAGAGCACCTGCGTCCCCACCTGGATTCCCCTGTGTTTCAGAACCACACCCTGGTTGCTCCCATGGAGGATATTTCTCTCTGGAAGTGCCAGGAGCACCATGAGATGAATCGGATCTACTGTAAGCAGTGTGCACTGTGTGTGTGCACTGTGTGTACAGTCATAGGTTCCCATCGCGACCACGTCTGCATCAGCATCAGAGATGCAGAGAGAGAGCTCAGGGTAAGCGTTGATGTTACAGCACCATTAATGTTGTATGTAGACAGTAATGTTGGTTAAAGTTGGGATAGATGTAAATGTAGCCAGTGAAATGAGTGGTTGTTTTTTTGTTTTTGTTTTTTTTTACAATTTTGTTTACATTTTGCCTCAGGGTAATCTGAAAGAGGAAATCAAACAACTGCAGGTGGCTGAACAGCAAGTGAAGAACAGGGTGACTGAACTCACTCAGCAAAAAGAGACCTCCAGTGTAAGAAACTTAACTATGCAGTTACCTCTAAATTATACATGTTGGGTTAATTGGTTAGGATCACAGGATGTGTTCTGTGTGACAGATAGGTAGAGGCACAGTATACCTAAATGAGCTGTAGAATTGTAAAAGCATCACTTTACATGACATTGATTTGACACTGTGTCTGTGTGTGGGAATATCTCTCCTCTGTCACCAGGTGGCTCTTAGTGAGGCTCGAGCAGGGGTGCAGCAGCAGTACAGAGCCATCAGGGAGGCCCTGGAGCAGGAGGAGCAATCAGCTCTGCAGTGTGTGAAAAAGGAGGAGAGCAGAGTTGTGGGGGGGCTGGAAGAGAAACTCGGCCACCTCCAGAACGCCCTGCAATCCATCCAGCAAGGCCTGCACACGCTGGAGGAGCTGGCTGATGCCAAGGGTGAAAAACAAATCCAAGACCAGGCCTTTATTATGGTGAGTATGGATGCTCAGAGAAGAAACTTGTTTGTTGGTAAATATATATGGTTATCTTATGAAAACTAACTAAAAAATTCCCTCTTTTTCACTCTTTTTCTCCTTCTGACATGACAGGAATACAACAAAGTAGCCCAACTGTAAGTGATTTCCTTTCAATTTCTGCCTTGTTGTCTTTCCTTATCATATGTGACAGTAAATTTAATATTCAACATTTTAGGCTTTTAGTCAAACAAAACAAGCAAACTTAAGACAATACCGTGGCCTCTGAGAATGCTGTTTTTTCACTATTTTTGTACATTTCATCAACAAACAAACAATCAGTAATGAATTAAATTGCTTCTTAGAGCCGTGTGGACAAAGTTCCATTCACCTTCATTGTATTAAGTTAGAAATCTCAGCAATATCCACTACATGTTATAACAAATGTATTTGCATGGCTTGATATTATAAGCAGTCATATTTTAATCATTTTCTTTGTATGAAACTACTCAAATACATACATTCCATACATTCTCCTACGCTGCTCCTTTTCCCCAGTGCTAGCGACATGGGAAGCTGTGTGGATCAGGTCGAGGCTCCAGAGGAACTAGATCTAGCCCGGCTAAAATTTCTGCAGAAGTGGACCGAGAAACGTCTGGACACAGTCGTCATCACTATGCCAAACAAAGACAGAGATCTCTATACATTGCTTTGTAAGTCAAACAGTTTACATAGCAACACCTGTTTACTTTCCACTCAGTCATTAATCACAGCTAATTAAATCAAAGGCATAAATGCATTCTGAAGGCCCAAAGGTTGCATATTAAATTAGGCTTAATCTTCCCATCTAAATTCTCAAAATTTCTTTTTCTGTGCGCAGATGGCACTACCCCAATCTTGGATGAAGATACAGCACATCCCAAGCTGCAGCTGTCTGACAACAACAGGACAGTGAAGTACCACGAGGCCCAGCAGGCCTACACAGAGAAGGAGGCTCGGTTCAGCTCTTTTCCACAGGTCCTGGCCTCCCGTGCCCTGGAGAAGGGTCGCTGGTATTGGGAGGTGAACGTGTCTGTGGATGACGGCCGCTGGAAGGTCGGGCTTTGTGAGGGTCAGATAGAGAGGAAGGGCCAAAAGGACAACTCTCGTCTAGGATTCAACTCATACTCCTGGTGCCTGGCGTGTGACAGGAGGAAGGTGGAAGCTCTGCACAACAAGGTGGCGGTGCCTGTAGCTGTAGAGAGTCTGCAGAGGGTTGCCGTGTTCCTCGACTTTGAGGAAGGTATTTTGTCATTCTTTAATGTGACACCAGGGGGCAGTCTAGCTTTAATGCATTCCTACAACCACAGGTTTACTGACCCACTTTACCCAGCCTTGTCAGTGTCTAAAACACAGCTGGCCATCTGCAGTCTGTTTCAGTTGTAATTCGCAGCATAGTGGCTTTCACTTTTGCTAAAACTATACAAAATAAACACATTAAAGCGCTGTGCCTTTTTTTATATATATGTGAAAAAAACAGTTTCATTAATTGTGAATTTTATAAAATTCTCAGGTAAATTCGGTGATGTACTATATACAGTATAGTTTAGCATCAATCCTTAAATGTGATTCTACATCATTTGATAGTACTGGAATTGTACCGTGCCTAAATGCAGTTCACAATACCTGTAACATTCCACATTTGTTCCACCTTTTTTGTTATCAGAATTTTAACTTGTATATGTTTTTTTTTTAATTAACCAATGAACAAATAAACAGGTTTTTATATAAGTTAGCACTGTTGATCAATAAAACATTGGTTGAGGAAATATTGTAATCAATATGTTAAATGTTTCAGATGTTCTTTATGTCTCGTCTTTGACATCATTGTTATCCTGTGATGAGCCATTGTCTGTCTACAGAAATAAAATGTTAAAGTTTCTAAAGAAATCAGAAAAACCTCCTTGCCTTGATATTTACATTTTCATTTACACAGAAACAGGTGTGTGAGTGCTTAGGTTGTGTGTTTCCCCTCAACAGGTGACAGTTGGTGTGCTAAGTTTAAACTCTCACTGACCCCACAGCACATGACCTTTACTGACAACAAACACTGCCTTTGGCATGCATTCCTTATAGCATCACAGATCACTACTGTTTCCAAATTGCCCTCCTTGCAAACTCTCGGGCTCATTTATTCTGACTCTGGGGGTCTGTGTGCTTGACGTCATCGAGGGGGATTAAAGTGGTGTTTACATAAACCCCTTCTGGATGATTGGTAGAGCACTAGCATGCCAGTGACTCATGGACAGCTGGTAATGGATCTAGGTTCATCCAAACTTGTTCCCTAATTGACTAGCTTAAACTCCTCAGCATCTACTGTGGCAAATGTATAATTGAAAAGGACTGGATGAAAGTCTTAATTGAGCTCATAGAAAGGAACTACGTGTAATCACCACCTGCATGTACTTATTTTTTTATAGTTTAAAAACTAATTTCTCCAAAATGTCTTATTTCCTCTTCTGACAAACAATTTCAAGCACACGAAACTTGAATCTTTGCAGGTGCACAACTGAACCATAGCAACAATTTCACACTGCAGCCACATGATCCAAAGGTAGTCAGACACACTCTGGGTTTCGCTTTCTTTCGCTCTGTCCCCCAGCTGACATATGAAGGAGGCATGCAAGACATGCCTGAGAGGGAGCAGAGGGGGCTTTAACATTCAGGATAATTAAATTCTGCTCTCGCTGTCTCCCAGTGGGCTCTCTAACTCTGCCTTCTGCCGCTCTTATAAGTTTTTCCAGACACTGTTACCATTAAATTAAATGAGCCAAAGCCTTATAATATGTTGGCAAGGAACAATGTGTCAGATCGTTATTAAGGAATAAAATGTACGTGAAGTATGGGACACTCTAGACAGCCTTATTGGCTATTAATGGGGCATCACTAAATCAAGAGGCAAGAACTCTATTAATGATCCCATATCCTACAGGTAACTGCCAAAGTGCCTACTTGTCAAAATGTCCTCGCATAATAAGATTACTTACTACTTTTGGCTGCTGTGGTGAAATGCACTCCAGAGTGAATGTGAATAATCAAACCTAAGTTACCATGGCAGTGTACAGTGATAAATTATTTTAGTGGATGTGGCATTAGGAATAAAACAAAGGCAATAGAGTGTGATATTTGTGTTTACAATCAATATATATTAAAACGAATCTAAATTTAGCAATTAGATCTTCATATTTCAATATATATGTTGCCATTTGATGTACTGTAAGCCCCTGAACAGCTAACATAGAAAGAGACAACGCCAACAGCACGTTCAATTCATTTACTTTCCATTTAAATTATGTCAGCTGATCCTATAACATACTGTACTAGCTGATGAATGGCGCCTGGAGCCTGAGCTCATTAGCAGTATGACAGGACAGAAATCTGATTTCAGTCCACTTCATCAGCTTGTCAACAGGGAACGTACTGTGGATGCTCATGCATAACAAACATGGCCAACGCTTGATATTGCTTATGCTTACATGCAGTACCTGTCAAAAAATGATTAAAACACCTAAAAGAGCCATAATGTTGTATTATTTGGGTCACATATTTCTTCAGTAAACACATTGAATGTAGTTTAAACAGTGTATTTTGCATTATGTTGGCACCTTTGAAGTTTAAAGGGAAGAGTCATTGATGCTAAAAACAGATTTACAATTTTCACGTTTTCAGTTGCTGCTCAGATGATTGCTGATTATTTGAATTCCTCTTTATTTAATCTTTCTTTTTTTATAGTAAAATATTGTTCTGTGAAACATCTATGGATTGATGCAACACAAGTGTTACCAGCGGTTGACACAATCTATACAAACACACACACACACATCCGTCATGCCTTGTGGCCTTATCTTCTGTTGGCATGGCAACAGTTGGTGAGCTCAGGTGAGCAGGAGGTCTCACTTCTGTGACCTAATCACCTGCCAGGCTTGGCACAGTCCACGGAAATCTGAGACAGAACAAGTGATGGGCCTATTGTTGAGTGACATGCCTATTCCTTTCATTTACCTTACCCCAGGCAAATCAATTTACTCTCGACTGTTCCACAGAAAAACCCCTTTCATGAGCTCTCTGCATCCATCCGTCATTCAGAGACAGAATTCATAAAATTCAATTTGTTGAAAACCAAGCATCAGCATGTGTCTGTGTGGCTGTTCACTCTTATATAATTGCAGTGTACTGTGGAAATGTACCGTTTATGAATACTTGCATAAAGTGTGCATTTTGTAGAGAATTAAACAGCTCTACTGCACCATGCACAGTTTTAATATTTCAACGGTAGACAATTATGTCTCTCATATCTGTCTGTGTGTATCCCGGGCTGTTATTCAATGGCGTCGCCCTTGCTACATGTCAACACATTAAGATTAGGAGAACGTAGCAGCAGCATCTATTTCAACACTCTCTGTTGTCGAGCAATGGTGCCTGTCTGTCTCTGCTGCCTTCTCCTCCTTCATCCCACATACTGTACCCGCTTATATGTCATCTCTCAGAATGTCTTTATCATTCATTATTTATTTATTTGTCTTTCCTCCTGCTCTTTTCACTTGGCCTCTCTGCAGGAAGGTCAGGGTGCAGTGGCAGTGGCAGTCAGAGCCTCAGGAGGTGGCTGGGATTCAGTGTCTTGTCCAAAGACATGTTAGCAGGATGGGATTTTTTTTTTTTCTCTCGTGAGAGGATGGGCTGTATATACTGTATGGTCGTTGCCTTTATAAGTTACACCCTGCTGCCTGTGTGAGCTTCAATGCAAGTCCATTAAAATTAAAACACGTAAAATGTTGAATCTCTATTTTTGAAAATAAAGCAACACATTCTGCACTCTTTCTGTCTCGTTTTTATACCTAGTCTTTAACACATAAATCTACATAAATCTTCCACCTCATTTCAAACTAGAAGGACGGTTGACCTTAACAGATCCATCATTTAACTTAATTTCCTATTGTCCAGTGGATTCTACACAAATGGCTTCATGTAGCTCCTCATTTAACCTTTTAGGGTTTAAAGTGCCACATTTAGAAGCCCACAATGCCTCCATCTCTAGGATTAGGACAGAAGAGACTGCATGTATAAGTCACATGACTGATTAATGGACTCTGACTTCGTCCTGATGAAGACAAGATAGCTGAAAAGGTTGCTTACATGCTGTCCCTCTACTGTTACAGGCACAAAACATAACCTGGATACTCCAATAATCTGATCAAGTATGCTAATACCAATGCAGACATAGGTCTACATGTATGGGTACAGCAACACAATCTAGTTTTTAATTACTTCTTGTGATCCTGCACAGTCTTCCTCTATCATATCTCATTTTCCTTCCCTTAATCATTGCCTTTATTTTAAAATCTCTAGGCTATACTTTGTTAAGACGACCTACAGCAACTAGTATTTGTTCTTTATTTCTAAACGTTCTGGTTCCTTACTACCCTCATGGCCTTCGTAGGATTTAATCAAACAGTATTTCCAGAGATTAACAGAACCGGTTCTCAGCTCTAATCCTCCTGGAACTTAATTTTCCAGACATGTGAGACTCTCAGTCTCTTTGCTTTACACTTCTAAGGTTGTGTATTGTTGTAGCCAAAGCTGCAGGTTGCTTATCCAACAATCACAAGAGAAACTGAGCTTTCTTGTGTTTTGAATCCATTAACTTCACTGCATTGTGGAGATGGTTGATTGTGCTGATATTCAGCCTCTGAGCACAGTTATATACAGATTATACTTGTTAATGGCCTAACTATTGATAGGCCATTAACGTGACAGCCACGGACACAGTTCATTATTTCATGTCATGCACTCCTGTGACCCTCATCATATAGGGCTTTATACACACAAATACGCACATATTCAGATCATGGAAGGGCATTTACTGTATTTGAAAAGGGTTTCATTTCAACCTTTGTGTGACTAGAGTGTGTGTGTGTGTGTGTGTGTGTGTGTGTGTGCACATTATACTGTTTGTGATGAATCAAACTTCAAGGCAATTAACATGCATCTATTATATTACCAATTTGAAGTATTGACTATAAGAACAGATGCATTTAACTTCCCCCTGCACTATCCAAATGTCAGCCAGGAGAGCCACTGACCCCAAGAAGATGTGCAGGTGCTGAACTATTGTGAACAAGAAAACACTTGGCATTTCCACACAGCATCATTGTGACCAGGAAGTTATGCAACCCATAAGCTCTGTCTAGTGCAATCAAGTCTTTTTGGTTGAAAAATTGTTGCATCATCAATGTAATCACCCAACATTTTCGTCTCCCCCTGCCTGCCTCCCTTATGGTACTATACTTTCAGCTGTCTGGGTTTTGTTACATAACCGATGGAGAGGTATTGGTATGTTATTGTTTGAGGCTGTGGATGGAAATATTTGGTATGATTCATGAAGTTATTGCTGTTTTTATGAACACTAATAATATAAATGCACACATTGCACTCAGGGCATCTTCGGTCCAGGTGTCTCAAAAGCTACAAATCATTATCGTATGGGGTGTTTTTGCTGTCATGAGCAGGCTGTTATATGTGGCAGACATTTTTATTGCATGAGAAAAGAATATATTCTGTCCTCTTTTGTGATGAGTCCCCAAATCTGAGAGATGACGCAAGATCATTAAATAAATATCTTCTCTGCTCTCACTATTTCTATCCCTTTCTTCTTGCCCATTATGAAATACCACAGTCATTCTATCTTCCTCTCACACTGTCATTTGTCTCCTCCGAGCTTTTGCTGACTTGAGGGATTTATTTATTTACACCTGTCCTTGGGGCAGCTGGCTGGTGCCTATCATTTGTCTACTTGTTTTTATATGAGCATCACTCCACTATATGCTCTACAAAGGAAAAGTAGGCCCTGACTAATGTAGCAACATCAAACTCTTTACAAATGATGTTTCTGGATTATAGTCACTTTAGCTTTGCAGACACATCAAGTAGTTTTTTTATTCAGCCTACTTTGTTGAGTGTGTAGGAGGAGTTTGGTCCACTGAAGTACGACGAGTACCTGAAAAATTAACTAGGCAGGGTATTTTATGTAAAAATAATATTATTCCTATTATTTAATAATATAATAAGTATTCAATCAAACTCAATAAGCTTGAAATAACTGCAGTAACACGTTGAAGGTGCTGATCACATTGACTTTGCCTTCAGCTATTTAGTGTGCTGAGCTTGAAAAGAGAACACATCCTGATCCATAGATAAAGGACTGGAGGGAGCAGAGTGGAGTGTAAGAGAAGTCGGCTGTCCTTCTATATCCCCGGAGAGCTGTCACATTTTCACCACGCAGCACAGACACTACAGCTGGGTCTCCATTTACCTAGCTCCTCTTGGAGGGGAAAGTAAGATACAGTACTCTGAGTCCTCTCTCTTCTCATCAATACAATAACCGGTATGTCAGCAGGACATGGAACAAATCAATATGTGCCTTCACATGAGAACATCTTTGATGAGCTGAGGATGTCTAAACTCTTTTTCACTAGATATCAGGGCATGAGATGATCTGATACGGACTTAAAGCATCGTCTGCTTCATCTCCTCTTTATAAGCTAGAATTTGAGTTTATTTAGTTTTTGAGCTGAAGCACCACAAACTTTTACTCAAGTAATTTATTAAGGGGGGAAATAGTTTCTTGGACCGAGCCAAAACGGTCAGTTAGGAGATAAATAGTTCCCATTTATCAGCGGTGGTTTGATTTGTTTTCCTTCCTCCTGTTTTTCCAGCGCCTGCAGGCTGCACGGTGTCTGCTGAGGTGTGAACCCTGACAAAGACATCCTTGTTCACCCACTCACAGCCTCGGCGCTAATCTCTCAGCTTGCCAGAGATTCGGACTGAGAACTTTTAAATCTTCCTCTTTTGTCATTGGCAGCAGGCTGGACTTTCTATTTTATTTGTCACATTTTACTGCTCACTGACTTCACGCTTCACACACCAGTTCAAGTTGTTTCCCGATGGATGGATGAATCAAGTATATATTTTACAATAAAATATGTCAAAGTGATTTGTGGGAGTGGGACAATATCATAATACATTAGAAAATGGTCTTTGTGACATGTTTGTGATATCACCAGGCACCAGCATTGAAAACTGTATTGTTTGTGCTCCAGTCCAGACATGTGCATCGTACATTAAAACAGTCTGGCATCAGCTCTTACTTAGTAGCACTCCATACACATCAAATAAACTGCAGCTAGGCCCATTTACATGTCAAGTCTTAGTGTTGTGCCGACGTAAAAGTTTGGGACAGGCTTAACTAAATAGGCAGTGTTTCCTTGCTGAGCTGCGGCAGAGGAATTCTTCACTGTAATTTCATGTATGTTTGTTGCCAAAACAGCAACACTGAACCTACACAGGACTGCCAGAACAAAGGAAAGATTGCTGAAGGCTCACATGAGTTTCACCTGAACTTTTTATATAGAACGACTGTGGCCTGTTGATTTTTTACTGTTGGATCATGTTAGGAAGGGATTGTTTTATGGTTATTATGGAGAGGAGGAATAATTTCCACCCACTAATAACGTTGTCATCATATAATCTGACATTTGAATATTGTATTGAGGTAAACTTGACAAACTCCAAGCCTATCCTTGAATCTATTCCCATACAATACAGTTAATATTGATATTGACATTGAGTCTACTGAGAATTTATATTACAGGTCTCGAAGAACTCAAAGACTCAAACTCCTTGACTGACAATCAGAAAATAATAATTATTACACATATAATTATACATCACACACACACACGCGCACACACATCGAGCACAAAGCAGTGTAATAGCTCTACCATTGTAATTTCTTATATATAATAATGGTTCAACATCCATAGCTGCCACAGCCTGTGTTTGGGATTGACAACCAAAATTACAAAATACGGTTGACAAAATTATATATATAAAAGTGTTATCTGTCATGTTTCCAGTGTAAAATACTGACATGCAGTATTATTAAGTGCTTTGCAGTGTTTTGGCTTTAATAGCTCAGTATAAAAAACATATTGTCTATATTCTTGAATAATTCAATACAAATATACTACTCCAAGCAAGTCAAATGTGCATGGGCTAGAAAAGCTAAAATGAATGCCTGTCTCGTCTACTGTGTGTATGTACTGTATTCCTATTGTCATAAAGCTATCACTTCTTTTTTTACTTTTTTTTGACAACATACAGGAAATCCTGCATTCAGACTGAAAACAATAACAGATTCAGTCCAACTATTTATATCCAAAAACTCCATATATATCTATATCCAAAACTATTTAACTGAATTTTGCCTGGTTAAAAAAGCTCAGTTTTGACTGAAAATATATATTTTTTAAAAATGATTAAAATTATAGAGGCTATGGGTGAGACCCCATTACACTTTCCATACCTGTCATATGTTTGTTTGTGGAATTTGTTTGTGTTTAGCATTGTTTTGTTACATTTACATCTGCATTATAGTTCAGCTGGGGTTGTAACGACTGCACTCTATCTGGATGCAGACCAGTTGACCTGGCCTCCACCAGACTGGGCACAGCCAGTTAATCATTTCCTTGGCTCATCCTTTACTTTGAGAGTATTATCATTATTTTCTCTATCCGATACTGGAGAGAATGAAAGAAGCCACTAATCCAATAACAATCAGGACACAAACTGAATTATCTTTCCACAAAAAGTGATTGATCACTGAAGTGATTGCAATTTATAATAAAAATGGGAACATGAATGTCTGAACCAGATTTCACAGTGATCCATCCAATAGCAGTAAAGACATTTCACTTATTGTCTCAACCTCATGAATGTACTGTGTTCTTGGGATCGCCAAAGTCATTTGGATTTATCCTCTGGGCATCATCAACAACTGTACCATTACCCAACATGACATCAGTGGCGACATGCCACTAGTGTGGTTAGAAGAAAGAAAAGATCAGATCCTTTTTTCATGTTTTGTGTAAATAGAGTAAAGATTTGTAAACTAATGTGTTACCTAATAGTTCTGCCTTTTTTATTATTGGATTTTTTTTGTGAGTTTTTGCATTTTGTAGAATCACTTGTGTCGTGACACTGTCAACTAGATTATGTTAATATCATATCATGACTGATTCTCATCCTCAGCTACTGTACACATATGGAAGTCATATCAGGGGTACTTTCAGTTTTCTATATTGTTGTGATATTTCCTGATACTACATATTATAAATATCTCATAAAATTGTGTTGCACTAAGAAAAAAAAAGTGTCCTGATAAAATATTTAAACAGTATTCAGTTTCAATGCAACAGTGTGTCGGATTATTTAACTGCAGCGCTCATAACAGGAAGGGATCATCAGCTATGAAATTAATCCCCTCTTACATTGAGACATGTTATTCCTTGATGACGAAACATTGCATAAATAGCACATACAGCCATATGCAGGAAGTCATATATTCATCCCACAGGGTGAAGTGAGTGTTGATCCTCGGGGCAATATTGTATAGTCCTGGATTTATGCGGTATATATGCATGTTATAGTGACGGTTTTGATCAATTATTCTTACATTTATTGGTTTGAAAGTTTCAAGCACTGCTGGTGTGAAATAGTATGGTGTTTGTACATCCAGTCAGCTGTTGCTGCAATCAATGCCTCTTTTGAAAGCAGAATTAATTAGAATTAATCAGTTTTTAATGAAGTTATCAGCATTTCGAACCTTGTATCAAAGCTTCCTTTTACTTATATGTTTTTTAATTTTTTTCTATAACATCCCTGATTGTTCAGCTTGTGAAACATATGTGTATCATACATCAATGCGTCTCAAAGCTGGGAGGTAAAATGCCCTCATATCTGAATCCAGCTTATGTTTAGGTTAATAATTTTCTCCTGTTAAGAACAAACAGGAGCCAGGTTCTCAAAATAGCTCTTGGCTGAAGCAAAAAGGAAATGTAATTATACTTGAAGGAAGGGAAACAATTGTTTTCATAAGAAGAGCAGCTTATAGGTGTTAAATATCTGGTTGCATCCCACGTAGCAGCACAATGTGCCAAAGCCTCTGAGAGCTCCTTCATATCAAAAGACTATTTCCATTTGCTTTATCTTGTTTATTATGCACATTTATGCAGTCCTGAAGGCCTTATAGGCGGCAGATTTCATTCTGTTTTCTTGTCTCTTATTATTCACTTTTTATGGAGGTTATTCATTGGGAAGGTAATTCAGTTTGTGTCCTGATTATTATTTGATTTGTGGCTTCTCTCATTCTCTTCCAGGATCGGATAGAGAAAATAATGATTACTCTCAAAGTAAAGGATGAGCCAAGGAAATTATTAACTGACTGTGCATTTGTCCAGTCTGGGAGTGCAGCTCGAGACTGGCTGCATTTAACTAATACTTGACCTTTGCCTCCCTCCACTTTCGAGCAAATGTAGGGCTGAAGCAATTCTCACTGAAAAATAAACAGACAAACCAGAGGCACAGCTGGCTTGTCATCCAATCCCCATTTTTATGTTTACATATGACAGCGGTGGTGGCCACCAAGTCAAGTTATACTCTTGATACAGTAAATTTTAATGGATAACAGCCATTTTGGACAATGTATATTTTATACATTTTCTCAAGTCAAGTTCATCCCTCCCTAGAAATCACGTCCTCTCTTACTGTTTTACAGTGCTTCAACGCATCCTTTTCACCTGGCATTATTGGCTGTGGACAGTATTGGCAAGTTCTTGCTCTTTTCCAGGAAGTCCCTGTCCTCATTGATTTTCTACAGTCTTCCTGTTGTGATGATTAGTTTCAGCTTTCCTGAGCCCGCTGGTAACAGGCCTAAATAATCTGTTTCTTGAAATGTAACAAATAATAGCAAATCCTACTTTCTTGGGGCAAGAAAGGATTAAGTGGATAAGATTATTTAGACTCTTAATAAAATATTAAGGTCACATGATTACCATAATATGAGAGATATCTCTTTCTTTAAAAACATCCAATAATCCAAGTACATAAGGTGAGATGAAGCATACTGTGGTCTCACCAAGGTCCACAGAGGTGTTTATTATAGTATGTAGAGACTTAGTCCACTATTAAAAGATTCCTGCAATAAACTGCCATCAATTATTCTTGATGTATGTCCATGATTGTCTTGCTTTACCGTTTCTTTAGGGTTGCAGTGGAGTAAAGTGATACTTGTTTCTTCCCAGACATTTCGTTTTACAGTCCTTCAGTGAAACATGAAGTAGTGAAAGTCTACAAACATGCCGATGAGACTATGCAGGATGGGTTTTACTTTAGTGTCTCTCACCCATTATTCAAACACCTTCTTCCACACAATCTCATTTGCGAAAAATAGCCACAGTGGCAAGAAATTGAGCTTTGTGAAACTGAACCCCTATTGGTTGCCGCCTGTTGAGGGTGGAAGAAGAGTGTTGTTTGTTTGACAGGTTTGAGCGTGGGTGAAGACAAAGCTTGCATGCCTCCCACATACCAGCCCCTTTCCTTGGGACCATAGTTGTTGCTCAAATTGCATACACCACCTTCCTCTGTCTTAAGGCTAAAAATGGTTTATATTGATTCATAAGCAAAAGAGATGTTGCCTTAACTTGTATCATTTGACTCAAACCATGTCCACACATCATGCTCTTATCACATCAGGCATACAAACTAGCCCTGCCTGCTTTTCACCTGCGACATTCACCTACCAGCATCGGTCTCCCTCAAATGCCACTGTTTCCCTTGAATGTCCATGATCCTGATGGTTGGATGCCATAATTATGAATGTGGGCATTAATATGCCACTGAAACATGGCAATTACCCACAGACCTTACTTCAAATGCTCTCCAGTATCCTTTAATACATTTTTCCCATAACTGAGATCAATACAAGACCCATCTGACATATGCTGCATTCAGATTAGAGCTCACATCTGACATTTTTGTCAGACTGTTGACAATGTTAATGTTGCAGCCATGTTTCCAGCCATCTGCTTTTTTTAAACATGCACCAGCTAGTTTTGACTGCACTGCAACCACATTCCTAACTATTACCTTTCATCTAAATATACAGCATAGCAGTATCATCGGATGTTGCTTTGACAGACAGAAATGTCTATTCTCTTGCCAACCTCCATGCACCTTTCCCCACCTGCACTTTTACAGAAATCCTGCTTCTGCCAGAAAATCCTCAGAGACCCTTCCTCCAACACTAATTCAGCACATCTGTTCAAAGCTGACGAGATGTTTTATTAGCACCTGCCTGAATATCCTTGATGTTGTTTTGGAGGCAATTAAAGACAAAGACCTCCACTCTTTCCATTTAATTAACTGTGGAAATAGAAGGTTCTTAAACTGTAACCATCCTGTAATATTAAGAAAGGCTTAATGTTGAAATATCAAACAGATATTAAGGATCTGGGGAATCTTATTTCTTTGGCTGTTCATTTGATTTCAGAATAAACATGCATTTTAAGAATGAATATATGTATGTACATGAGAATTTTCATATATGGAGGATTTTTGTGTCATTACATTAAAATATAATCCTTAAATAAATAGTTTGACATTGAGAAGATTGAGACCACTCTTGTGTCTGTACTATATTGTATGAAGCCAGCAGTCCGTTAGCTTTGTTTAGCATAAAGACTAGAAACAGAGTTACCTGCTTTGTCCATAGTCCAACACAGTCTGCCTACAAACACCTCTAATGAACACATTACATCTTTGTTTAAGCTGTACAAAAACTGAAGGGTAACAAAGGTTTTACCGGGAATGTATTTCTTGAACTTGAACCTTGTCATTAGGAGGTTGCCATGCAACCAGCAGACTCCAGTCTTTATGCTAATGAGTAGTCTGAACAGTGGGGTGCAATAAGCAATGCAATTAAATAATTTAAGAATAAAATGATTTATAACACTATTTATTTCAATATTTGTCAAAAATCGACTCATATGTATGGTGACAAAGTTTTACTGGGGGGAGTATTAGATGTACGCAACAAGTACATCTTGTTGCGTAATTGTGAATTGTGAAAAATTATGTAAAAGTTTTGATGTAATCCAAAACTTCAGCTTCTATCGGGGTGGTGCTATTAGCTTACTGCCGTTGCAGTAAAAAAAATCCTGGCTCCGGTCCTGTACATATATTACGGTAAATACAATCCTACGTGCGCTGTTTTGTGTGCTCAAGACATTACGGTAACCGACAGCTCCTGGATTGTTTGTTGGGGTTTGTGAAAACACTGAGCGCTGCTTGCGACGATGTGCCTCCACTGTTCACTCTGCTCACTCACCGCAATAACAGCTTCATACTGAAGTAAACTCCGGAGACTGTTTCATTCCCCACAGTAAGTTACACATATATCCTGTGCTTTGTATTGTTTTTAGTACTGTCTTTCCCAATTCAAGGTTTTTCAAGCTGTGTTTTTGTGTCTGTCAGTTAACTGCTAGCTAACGTTAAAATACAATACTTTCCATGCTGGGAAATTTAACGACGACTTGTTTAAGGTGTATTTTGTTTAAGTTATTTTGTTGTAGCAGTGGTTTGTGTAAATTGTCTTATACTGTGGTGGGTAACATGAAGGCTGGGGAAGTGAAGTTGAACGTGGTGGACACAGTTTAAATAAACCGTTAAAAAAAAAAGCAGCACCGGTAAGTTTGCAGTTGCGCCTCAGAAAACGCTAAAAATAATTTAACAAGATGATTAAGCTCTCTATCTTCCGTGTTTCACTTTTTTTCTCCGTTTTCATCCATAACCGCATAAAAACGGTTGGTCTGAAGCACCCCACCCAGTTTCTGTGAAGTTATTTAACCGCCAGTAGCCAAAGGTTAACTGTAGACAGTCACAAATTATTTTGGTTACCCTGTTAAACTAAACAGAGGTGAACATTGTTCTGGTTTGTGCTGCTGGATTTGACCCACCCCTCCCCAAACCTCAGCACCCATTTTTATACTTCATTAATATATTTTAGTATTTATTAAGTTGACAAAGGAAAGTGGCAGAGTTGCCTTAACGGATGAAAACTAGGCAATAAATCAAAAACAAATACTTAATATCCAGCAATTTGAGTGATAATTGAATGAGTGCAACAATTAAATTTAGATTAACTGCAAAACTGTGCACAACAGATCAGTTCAGGTTAGTGTTCGGTGTGTCAAGACTTGTCCCAGGTGCAGTTCAGCAATGCTGCAACACTCAGACTAAACCGTCACATTGTCAGCGTTGTGAAATTGTCAACTGAGCTGTAGCTTATTCTTCAGCTGAGAAGGAGCTGCTCAATCATCAGCTCAATCAAAGGATTGCTCATCTGATGACTCAAATATGAAATGTTTTAAAGTGTTTTAGGTAGAAGAAATGGACAATGAACAGTTGTATTCTCCCCCTTAAAATGACAATACTGCTTAATGCATACATGTGGATAGATATGCCCATGTTTGTAATGCTACAAACACTCAAGATGTTGTCTTGGGAATAGAAGCATGGCAGAAGCATCATGGTGGCTGTTACGTTCCTAAAATCGAATAGGTTGACAAATGCCTGGTAAATTGCTTATTTTGTTTGTTCTTTTCATGAATCAAGCCTTATTCCCATGGCAGCCGTCGCATCGTTTTTCTCTTGTGATCAGGAATCGACATATAATCCAGGCTCAGTGGTCGAGGGAATAGTATAGATAAAACGGGGCTTCCTTCTCTGTTCTCTGTCTTCATGGTAACAAAGTTTTCTCCTTTGTGGAAAATGAAAGAAAATGATGTGAAATGTACAGAAATAAAAGATACTGTGGCTTTGCTGATGTCGTTATCAGAAATTTGCTGGCTGAGGAACATGTTCAACTAAAGCAAGAATGAGAAAATGATTAGATATTTTCACTGTTACTAACATACCACATGAATTTACAATTGGCTCTGGTAAATGGGTCAGATGTGGCCTGATGATGACCTTTTAGACTGTTTTCTTTTTCCATGGACGCTTGTGACTGCGGGATATTGCCACCTCAGCCAACCCTCAAAGACTCATTTAGCTTTAGCTGCAAGCTCTTCTTACTAATGGCTCTCATGCAGAGCAACAGTGCAGCTCTGTGTCACATAAAAGAGGTGCAGGTTGTCACACAACTATACTTTATACATGTCTAACCAGTGGAAATATGACATTATATTATGACCTCATGATAGTAGTAGTATATTTACGGCAGAACCAAGTGAAAAATGAGACTCTTTTCTAGTTTTGAAGGCTGGTCCCAGTAGAGCCGTAATAATCCTTGGAGAGTTAAGCAATAACATACTGTATGTAGATGGTTGGTTATGTGTGTCTGTGCACTGAGGCAGGCAGCAACACTGGCTACAGCTTTGGGCAGTCCCTCAGGTCTTTCACACACTCTTGGCATGTTGCATGCTGGGTTGCCTAAGCAGATGGTGACCCCTTTTTTTGTTTTAACCCGTCAGTGATTAATTAACACTTCAATTCACAGCGCTGTCTACCAGTGACACAGCAAACTCTAATTTAAATGGGTATTTATGGGTTATTTACTGTACAAATGTACACGTCAGATATTCGCTGAAGACAGTTTTTTTTATTGAGAACTGATAGATCATGCAGAAAATATGGGTATCTTCTACTTTTAAATTTAAAAAAAAGTATTGCTTTGGTAATTTTGATTTACTCTTATTATAGTAGCAAATAGGATTCACCTAACAAAATGGAGGCAAGCTATATTTATTTTCATCATTCTGTACTGATTTCTGGTCCCTAAGGACTAGTGTGTAACAGCAATATCTTCCTGACATCTTTGCTTTTAATTTCCTACTGTCTGTTGTGATAGCGGTTTAGCTATAGGTTTTAATAATGACCCTAGAGCAGATGTGCTTCTGTTTATTTCTAGTGGACAAGATTAGAGATCATATGTTACTTTTTCAGACGTCTCTGTTTTATGGCAGTGATAGGCTGACCAACATATTGATTACATCTAGGGAAGACAGAAAAGCAATTCCATTGTTTAGTGGTGGCAAAACACTGTGGACAATTTCTGTTGATATTTGGCAAGTAATTTTCCTCCAGTGGTTTCCAGGTGTCATTAACTCAGCAAAATCCCAGTTTGGATTCATTATATTAGTTCTTCTAATTGTAATGTTGTACAACATGTTGTATTACCTGTGGTCTTTTTGAAACTACTCTGGTCTTTGCACAATGTGTTTCATATTTTTACATGTGCTGTTATTTTTAATTGACAGATAAACCTTTGTGGACCCCACAGGACATTTGGAAGAGCGGAATAGCAGCATCGTCTTAAATTGTGGTTTGGAGCAAAGGCACATCTTATAGTGTCTAAATTCAGTAAGTAAAGTTATATTTGTTTCGCTGCAGTGATTCATACTTATTTTAGTGACTGGTATGTTAAAAGGCCTGCAGTCAAACAAAATCAGGAATATACAAGGCTGTGATGGTCTAATGCTCAGACAGCTATACTGAGGAGAGTGGTTGTTTGGAGTCTGTATTCAGGCTCACAACGGAGCATTGTGATTGTTGGTTGTGTGTGTGCTCATGGAACTTTTTTTTTAAAAATGGTTTCACATTCCCCTCTTGCTATTTGGACAAAGTCACCTTTCAGTTCTCCTCTGCAGCTCTCATACATCACATCTAACATTTTCAAATCTTACATGGTATATCTGGTAAGCTGACTTCATGGAAACCTTTTACTGGCAAGACTCAAAAAAAGGTCATTTTAATGGACTGCCATACCCACAAATGTTAAAAATCCCTATCTTACAGTCATTCTGTCCTTTTCATTTACTTACTGACTCCATTCAGACATTCAAACTCATTTCAACATTTCAATGCTCAACATTTGGTTTCCACTGAACTGACAACTGTTGTGAGTTTACTGCGTTATGGATCACTTAATGTGTTGGCTTCATCTAGAGGTTGCTTCTCTTAAATCTCTAGAGAGGGATAGAGCGATAGAGACCACTGATGTCTTATCATAATTTGAAAAACAATAACAAAGTAAATAAATCTGTGTCACCTAATTAAAAGACCTGATGGTTTAGATATGGATGGGAATCTAATTACTGATACCATTCCAAAATAGTTTAGATTTTTATGTCTGATATAATCATTGACTCAGACACTGCCAGGCCAAAATGGAGCAGTCCCAATAATATCTGGTCAGACTGGTAATCAGTGTTCTCTGTGGTGCCGAGCCCTGTGCCATAGCAATATGCAGGTTTCCTTCCAAAAATCACAACGGCAGCTGTCTTCACTAATTGGGTAAGTGAGTAGATCCCATTTCTCATTTTAATGTTTATGACATAAAACGGTAAATTTTTTATTTCTTAAACAAATGCTTGGGCTGAAAACAGGTTTTGATCTTTGGTTTCATTCTATAGTACAGTATTGTATTGTATAATAAAAAAATAAAGCTACTTCACGGATTTCGCCTATCGCGGGTTCTTTTTGGAACGTAACCCCCGCGATAAACAAGGGTTCACTGCAATGAATACGAGGTTGGACACATTGTGACTCGCGTATTTCACAGTCCCTTTGACTGTGCCTCTGACTCCGCGAAACAGTGAAGCCGCGAAAGGTCAAGTGCGTTATAGCGAGGGTTCACTGTACACCCATACTTCAGTCACATAAACTTTTTATTTGGAAGTTCTAACTGTCCAAACATACTCTTGTTTGGACAAATGAAGTAGTGATAAATCTCACATCCTGAAGGATGAAGCATATTTAATGCAAATACAGTGATCCCTCGCCACTTCGCGGTTCACTTATCGCGGATTCGCTATTTCGCGGATTTTCATAATGCATTTTTTTTTTTTTTTTGGTGCATTGTGCTCTGCATTCTGATTCGCTAAAAACTCACTCCCGCTTCTTGTATCAAAACATGCTACGAATTGTGCTATCATTTTGTCGTCTCGTGCAGTTATGTGTACGTACATACGAGAGATGAGGAGGAAGGACTAACGCTTGGTCGCTTAGCAACCATGGTGCGAATGGCCACTGAACTTAAGCGAGTAGCTGAGGAATGGGACCCTTTGATGAGCCGTTCATTACAGTTCTCCAACGTAATCGATGGTGGCATGTCGGTGTACAAGGATCTTTTTGCAAAGAAGAAAAAAGAGCGACAACAGCTGCCTATCACTATGTTCTTCTCCCGAACAAACACCCCTGCACCGCGGGCTTCAGAAGAAGAGAACACTGCAGAGCGCAGTCAGGATGCAGCGGCCCAGTCTGAAGAGCAGTGAAACGGCCTACACGCGAGTCACTGTATTTGTATACATGTAATAGTTGCTAATTGTAAAAAAAAAAAAGTTTTCTATTTCGCGGATTTCACTTATCGCGGGTCATTTTCGGAACGTAACCCCCGCGATAAACGAGGGATTACTGTACATGCAAATGCATGCTAACAACCTAGCCCCTTCTTGTGCAAGATGATTGAAACCCAACGTATAATATTCAGTCTTGAAGCTAAATAATCCCTGCCCTGCACACATTCACATATTACACATAGGCATATACATACATTATCAGTTATGTATTTGCAGTGCGTTGGTGTGCCATATCTACAAACACTTTGACTTGGCACTAATATGAAAAACTCTCTTCCTGCCGTAATGTGACAATCAACTTCCTTTCCTCATTACAAGAGCTCAAGCAGCTGTAACACAGAGACTCTACAAGACTGGCTTTGTTACGACGGAACTCAATGGTCAAAACATTATCAGTTTTAATGGGTTTTTTTTGTTTTTTTTTAATTAGTGAAGAGTTTTGTTTTATGTAATGGATAACAGTGTATTTTGTATATTTAATTAATTGTATTGAACATCAGTTCAATTATTTTACATCATTTACACCATATTGTGATTAAAAATGATCAGAAAATCATTTTTATTAATTCAGTGATTTTGTTGATCACCCTTAATGGTGTCAGTTGATATTAGGTTTGGATGGTTACTGGTCCTGATAGACTTAATGAGGCAGAGACGTCAACAACTTCCTCAACAACTAAATAGATTAAAATCACGCAGTCACAAACAGGCTCTTGAGAAGGGAATAAATTTAAGCTAATGCAACCTTTGTCCTGATTAGATATCTATCTCATTGTGCTTGAACACCCTGTGCAGGCATTGATTTGCCACTGGCTAAGGTTGATTCCCTCATTTGTTTCTGTGTAAACTCAGCTGAGCCCTCATGGCATTTCTGGTGCTCGGTAGAAACCTGATTAGCAAGCTGTGTGGGTGTATTCACATTTGCCAAGAGAGGCAGCTTTGGCAGATCCGAAGATGAGTTAATATTACAGAGCATGACAAAATGGCCAGTAATGACCCAGTGAAACGGAAACTTTTTCTGGATGTAATTTGGAAATATTATAGTTTTAAGTATGGAAATATTCATCTGTTTTATGAATAAAAGTGATCTGATTATATTTAGGTCTTAACAGATTGTTGTTACTTTGGGCTATTGAGCAAATTCAGCCCACAACAGACTGTCTGAGTATTTTTTAGCAGTTTAATATGACCCTCTCACTCTCACTCAGAACCTGTGGACATATTGAATAGGTAAAACTGTACCCTGTGACAAACAAAAGACTTCATTTAGGCCTGTGTGCGTACTTGCTAAGTGGTCTGTCTGGCCACGTTCCACTCTCAGAATATGGACACAACATTTTCAAGAAGAGATGTGACTTCCCAAAGGAAATTCTGCTGTCTGTCACCCGATTATTTTTGTGCAACTCATAGCCGTTCACCAACAAACTATGAACTGCTACGCTATTTGTGTAATTAAAAATGTGTTGAATGCTACTCCATTTAGAGGTAGTTTGCATTCTTAACGATTGTTTTGTAATTTCTGCAGCAAGTCGAGGCAGATGCTGAGGTTTTAGTGATGTCATAAGATGCTGTGTTTCTAGTATTGATTTTCTGTCACAGAGAACCTTTTATTATTTGCGCTGTCTACATTCTGGGAGAATGCTAAATGTTATGTTGGTATGGGTTCAGCTTTGTGTATTACGTGTTTGTGGAAGGCACTCTGCTTACTAATGTAGGGTGTGGTGTTCCTGTTATGTATCAGAGCTATGTCTCACAAAAAAGATGAAATATTGAAATTAGGTAGTGTTTTAGACAAAGGGTAGCTTGGAAACAAGGGTTCAGATCCGACTTTATGAGAGAAACCGTTCTAACCCTGACCCAAACCCAGGCGATAAATTAATTATTTAAACTTAAACATGTATGTTTTTGTATGTCATCAATTCACTAATTACCTACCTCTCTGGCTTTCTTCAGTCATGGTTAGGGCTAGATATCGAGCCTCAATATTTGAGCATCCGCTGCAATGTATCTGTATCAATGAGTATTGAAAAGTGTCAAGAACCAAGGGTAGCATTGAATGCTTGATCAGTGTGACGGTTTCTCCGTCTCGTGGGTTCTCTCAGCACAGAGTAGACGGACCACAGCTTGTTGACAGTTTAGACGCTTTATTTAACACATATATATCAACCAACACGGCAGCCGATCGCAGGCTACGTGCTGCCGTCTGCCGTGTGTCTTTGTCCGTGTGTCCGTGGCCGTGCTTCACCCGGTCATGCTCTCCACTCCCTCTGTCCAGCACGCCACTATATCGGGAGGTGAGAGTGATTAACCACCTGGGAACCGGTGTGGCAATCACTCTCACCTGGCGCTGCTCTCCCGCGCCCTCTCCACACCTCTCTCCCGCAGCTGATGCACCACGCCCCCTCCACATATCCCCACCGCCCGATTTAGGCCGGGGAGCCATCCGGCCTAACCTACTCCCCCCCGCCTCCCCCCAGGGAGCGGGCGCGGAAGTCGTCCACAGGCATCTGCTCCCCCGGCCTGCGGTGGAATCTCTGGAGGGGAGGGTGGTCCGAGCAGAGGGTGAATGGGCGCCTCCGCCCGACGCATCAGTCTGTAATACAAGAAGGACGAGAAAAGTTAAGGGTGCGGAGAAAGGGGTTCCCCACAGAGAGCCTGCTTTACCCTCATCCCCCTCTCCTTTTCAAGTGGGGGTGAAGGGGACGAGGAGTCGTGTCTCCTCTCCCTTTCCTGGACAGGGTCTCTGCTCCTCGCCCTCCTGGCTTCCAGTCTAGGAGGCAAAGGAGACAGGTTAGAGGCAGAGTCACTTCTGGCCCTCGAGCGCCTCCCTTCCTCCAGGTCTCTGCTCCTCGAGCGCCTCCCTTTCTCCACGTCTCTACTCCTCTCTTCCTCCCTGTCCACGTCTCTGCTGACAGCCGGGGAACGAGAGGCGGGGAACATGGAAGCTCGGGACAGGTGCGCGTCCCTCCCTCCGCAGTTTTCCTGCTGAGGCTGCGACGCCGGCCTCTTCTCCGTCTCCGTCCCCGTCCTTTACTCTTTACTGGACCGGGGAAGGGCGCCGAAGGGCCGGCAACCCGGATCACCTGCCCGACCTCCCTTACTGGACACTCGCGGCGGAAGTGTCCGGGCCGCCTGCACCTCCAGCACTCCTGTCCTGCCGCCCGAGGGACCTTCCGTGGGCTAGGCGCAGCGCCCCTAGCGGCAGGACCCTGTGGCGGAAGAGAAGGAGAAGAAGAAGGGATGTTAGTGCGGGGCGGGGGCGTCGGTCGAGCCGGTGTGTGTCTCTGGGGAACGGGAGCAGGTCTTCTCCGGGGCGCCGGCACGGGACAGGCGGGAGCGGATGGCTGACCCTCCTGCGCCCGGGCTCTGGAGACGACGGCTAGGTGGTCCTCCGCCAGGGTGATGGCCGCGGCCAGGTCCGCCGGGCGGTGCCCGCGCACCCAGTCCGACGTCGCCGCCGGGAGCCCCTCCAAGAACTGCTCCGCCACGATCTGCCCCATCAGCCGTTCCTCGCCGGCGGAGTCGCCCGGTCGCAGCCATCGCGTCGCCGCGTCTTTCAGCTGCCGGGCGAAGATGAACGGCCGATCAGCGGGCCCCAGCCTGGCTCCCCGAAACCGGCGGCGGTGGTCCTCCGCCGAGGAGCCCATCCGATCCAGG
Source organism: Pampus argenteus (assembly GCA_036937835.1). Classification (NCBI taxonomy): domain Eukaryota; kingdom Metazoa; phylum Chordata; class Actinopteri; order Scombriformes; family Stromateidae; genus Pampus; species Pampus argenteus. The sequence goes on from CM072869.1 coordinate 8,051,529, forward strand.
ATGGCTCCCTTGATGTCCCCGTACCGATCCCGGGAGGGCCCCGGCAGTCCGAGCGCCGCCGTCTGGGCATCCCCCGACAGCAGGGGGAGCAGCCGCACGGCCCACTCCGCCTCCGGCCAGCCGCACGCCGACGCCGTTGCCTCGTACATTTCCAGGTATGACTGGGCATCATCGCTCCCAGTCATCCTGGGCAGGGTCATGCCGGAGCGCGAGGGACCCGGCGATGTTGTCCCCTCCCGGACCAACATCGCCTCCAGCAGCTGCGTCTGCCTCTCCCTCTTCTGCTGTAGCGCCGCGAGCTGCTGCCTGGTGAGCACGGCCTGCTCTCGCCTCACCGCGGCGACCTCCGCCACCATCTGGGCCAGCGCCGTCGCTTGCTGCGGCTCCGCCATTCCCTCCGTGCTGAGTCCCATCTGGGGTGCCAAAATGCGACGGTTTCTCCGTCTCGTGGGTTCTCTCAGCACAGAGTAGACGGACCACAGCTTGTTGACAGTTTAGACGCTTTATTTAACACATATATATCAACCAACACGGCAGCCGATCGCAGGCTACGTGCTGCCGTCTGCCGTGTGTCTTTGTCCGTGTGTCCGTGGCCGTGCTTCACCCGGTCATGCTCTCCACTCCCTCTGTCCAGCACGCCACTATATCGGGAGGTGAGAGTGATTAACCACCTGGGAACCGGTGTGGCAATCACTCTCACCTGGCGCTGCTCTCCCGCGCCCTCTCCACACCTCTCTCCCGCAGCTGATGCACCACGCCCCCTCCACAATCAGGTTCTTTGACTTGTTTATTTGTTTTTATATCAGATACTGCCTAGTTTATTCCTTTAGCTTTGTATTTTATTTAGGGGAAGTTCTTTATTTAACACTGATTAATTGGGGAGTCGGTTGTTAAACAAAGAAACACATGCTCATATTTTTCAAACAAAGTTGCGGAAAAATATATTGTTTCAGGATCGGCACCAAAACAAAAATTTCAAACAGCATCCAGCCTTATATTTGGATAATAGTTTCAGTGTGACTACTTGGGTCCAGCAGGGTCTGTGTGATGTTACTTTAATCATCTGCCCATGTCGACACCAACAAATCACATCCAACTGTGCAGACATCCAATGTAGTACAAATGGAACCATGTGTGTCCGCTGTTTCCGTCCATTTAGCATCTACCTGATTAGGTACATGGAGAGTCTGCTAGTCCTCATGCTATGAAGATGGCAACAATCAGCACTGATGAATTAATAAGGGGAAAAGGCAGCAATGTCTCATTGTTTTAGAAGTGGTTTGCTTTTGTATTTTGACATTTAGCACACTGTGCTATGTTAAGCAAAACACTTACCACAAAAATATAGCAGCACAAAAAAGCCTACTGCAGTAGCAAAATGATTACCAGGCTTTTTAATTGTAGAGATATTGTTCACTATTCTGGACTCTTCTGTCTCTTTAAAACTAAAAACAAATCTGTAATATCACAGATGATTTGGTCAAGTCATCAGCAGCATTGTAGTCTGTGCTGTCTGAGAGTTAGCACATCTATGATAATTGCTGACCCATTTATATTTGATAGTTTCTTCATTGTTCTTGTAGTTTGAGTGGTATAACAAGGTGATTTGTCACACGGGTCAGCTGACAAATGAAATGTCAGCATCATCAATCCTTGCTGCTCCTGGAAAACACAACTTTAAAAATAAAATAAGAAAACGGTGAGTTGAAAATCTAAATGAAAAAAATAAATTACTAGGCCATTACCATTAAATGTTCCAGTGAATCAGTGTTTGGAGGATCAGTAGCAAACATCTTCGCCCTCTCTGTCTTTCTGTGTTCGTATATATCCCCATTTCCCCTTAGATTGCCTATCCTTCGTTTTGTATACACAGTCACCTAATGAATATCTGTAATGAGTGAGCCCATGTTGTTGCCTCTTCAAACGTGTGACAATAAGATGGAAGTTGTTGTGCTATGTCTAGTGTGCTTCTGGCCTAGTACTGGAAAGCTGACCTGACCCTGCACATGTTGTAATGTTGATGTTGCTGGCTGTTGCTGTGAAACCCACCTGGTGGCTTGTTTGAACTTTGTAGGCAATAGAAGTGTGTTTATTGCTATTGAGTCCACATACGTGTACATGCATCCATTACCATCATTGTGCCTCGAATGATTAGCATAAGCTCTCTTACACATGTTATATAGATTGAGCCCTAAGATGAGTACTTCTTCATCTAGCAGGGCTGCCAAGCAACCAGGTAGCGCTTCAGCAACCAAGATAAGCTAAGCAAGAAGGAACCAAGTTGAAAGCTTGAAATAGTAATATTGTGGCAGCTCAGGGATCAACCCTCTATGCAATTAACTTTGTGCAATGGATTGTGAAACAGACACTTAATGATTTGTTCTAGTGATAATATACAGATCTATAATCAGACAACGTAAGCAGTTGTCCTGAGTAGCACATATTGAATTATTTTCACTGGTATGGCATGACCTTAAAAAATGAAAACTTAAATGCTATGCTCACAGGCTGGAGGCTTTATGAGGTAAGCAGTCGGAAAGCCGTTTGTGTTGCTTTATCACTTACTCATGGACACGAAAGTACTGAAAGTAAATATCCCAGCCTTGTGGGTTTTCCTAGGAACACAGAAATATGTCTGCTCTAGTTTTAGAGATTGAAGATTGTCGCATTCCCGTTTTAGTTTCCAGTTTTAAAAAAAAAAATGTGAGAAACAGAAGAATGTAAACAGGAAAGTTAGATGGTATACAGTTACAGAAAGTGTTGGATGGAGAACCAGTTTGGTTATGTTTAGATTTCATTATTTAAAAAATATGTTTAGTACTGTAAGTTATACAAAATTGAAGTATATATACTCTTCCACAGTGTCTGTTGCTGTATTTTAAGGTCATACAAATAAGAATTTTGATTGTTGTCTACAAGTTAAACAACACAGCATTGTAGCGGTTCAGCATGAGTTTGCAACGAAATGTAATTCAGCTTAATCCACAAAGTTCAGTAACACGGCCGATTTTTACTGTGGTGGTGTTTTGTGTGGTGAAGGGTCTGTTGTTGCCTGTGAAATGCTCTGTAATATTCCAGCAGTCTTGAGCGGAAATTAATTGGGAGTGCAGAGTTTTATCCACTAATAACTATTTGTTGTGCGCCATTAAAGTCTGCCTCATTAAATCACTTAATTAGTCTTGGCTAACAGTTACCCTGGACAGCAAGTATTTTAAATCTGGTATTTCTAGCTACCTGTGACTGCATTGCACCAGCAGGGCCTTTATTTCTTCTGACTTAAGAAGCAGTCATAAATGTTGGCTGTTAGTACAACAGAGACAGAGCTTTTATTAAGTCATATTTGTTCGTGTGTGCACATTTGAAGGCAGGACCTCATTTTTGTTGTCTTTTCTCTCTGTGTGCTGGATCCCTGCTGCGCTCTGGTTTTGCTCCTTAAAGGAGATCATTCACCTCACAGCTGTGCGTGTGCACTAAGTGTCAGCTCTGCTTTACCTCACCACATTTTGCTGCTTGGCTTAACAATAAGCCTGACCAGTCAAGATGGCTCCAGAGATAGAAACGCCAAACAGTCACTGGCAGGCCTCAGTGCCTGCATACTACTAGAGGCCCTCCTCAATGCTGTGCCCCACATGGTCACAATATAACAGATAGTTAAAATAAACCACTGCTGATTGCTGATAGCCTTGCTAAACTAGCATGTTTCTTAAAGTCCATTTATGATGTTTAGAAAATCAAGTTTACCAGGAGCGTTTCATGGTGTGATAGTAAATAGTAGATAGTAAAATCTCATTACACTGATAATGTTGGAATACTCGGCCACGTGGCTCCATTAAAGATCTTCAAGCACTCTGACCACTCTTACATAATCACGTTGGAGTTGGTCAGACAACAAGGGGGTAAATTCCCTTGCTGCAGTCTGATGTAATAACTAGATATTAGACAGGGAAACTCCAAATCCCAGAAATCATTAGTGCTAGTTCATTCTGTAGTAACTGTCCCCAGAAGATTTAACAGTATTAATCTGTTAAAACTCGGCACAATAATCCATTGATGGTAAACTGAGGTTCTCCCCGGAGACCAACTGCGTGGACAGATCTTCACTGTGCTGAGTAGAGTACAGTTTCCAGGCGATGCATTGGTGGCCTGTTCTGACTCAAGACAGGAATTTACTGCCTTTTCCAGTGTCCTTTGTTTATCACAAGCTGTCATCAGCTTTGCTTTCTGTGTTCATCTACTGCCCGAACAACAGACAGACAAACATGCCGCTAGCATGCATAAAATGTAGTTCTCCATGTCTCCTGATTCCTGTTCCTGGTTTACCCTGACCATGGCAGACTGGATGTCCTCAGCTTAAAGTTGTGCACAATAATGAGAAATTCATAGCATTGACACTATCCATGACAAGTAATACATTTACTAAGGTCAGTAAATAAATGAGAGTGGGTAAAAGAGACTCTCTCTCTCTCTCACACGTCTCTGGAGTCTGTTGAGTGGAGGTGTTGTTTTGTGTGTTATCTACTCTTGGCACTATATGGTCCTGCTAGATATCCCAAACATGGTGGCAAGGGGGATTTAAAGGCTACTGGGCAACTGTGTCTCATGTTATTTATGGAAAAGAGGAGGAGATGAGCAGGGTTTAGAGTCTGCTTTCTTATTTTGAGTAACACATTTGTTCACAGTTGCCCCTCCACACCCACACACTACTTTGTTCATATGATACAATTATTTATTTATTTTTTATTATTATTTTTTTTACGGAGCATCTTTCTAGTCACTCGCTGACAGATCTCTGTGACATTTTATCTTTATCATGATATCTTCCTATGTGTAGCAGCTTTTGATTTCAGCAGCACATGTTCTGTCGCAAATCCCAGGGAAGTATTGTTCAGTACTCTCACTGCACTAATGCTGTTATCAGATTCTCAGTGTTTAGTATTTTATTCTTCAACTCGGGTAGACCTATGTTTGTTTATCCCACATAAATACATAAACATTCTACAATATTTTCATAATATTTTCATATTATGTTTTCTTAAATTATGATTTTATGTTTTTATGTAATGTAAACTGTAAAATCACGATATTGAACATAGACATTTCCCCCTCCCTGGCTTGAAAATACTGATGCACCTTTAATTCTAATGTGTCAGTGCTTTTAATATTATTAATTAGTATTAAAAAAAACGCACCCACTCACATTAATACATGAATACTATTCCAACATAAACACTTCAGGATCAGTAAGCACTTCATTGCTAGAAGTTCCAGGAACACTTGTGCTCTTACTTGGAAAAATACACTTCACTCTTTGAATGTCAGTGTAGGTAGAGATGTCAAGATTTTGTCTCTATAGGCCTCTAAGCCCTTTAATACCATGCTTTAATATAATTTCTTCAAACTACTCTTGTAGCAGCTTCTAGTCCTTGGCACACTCGTCAGCACTTTGATTCACATCAATTTTAATATTTGGTGTCTAAAAAATGGGCTCATTTTTCTACTCTAAGATTCATCTTATCTTCATTCATCCTTTTCCAGCTAACTTAATAATTGACTTGCTCTGATAAAAATAACAAATTTTTCCCTTTTAAAAAGTAAAAATTTAATATTTATTCAATTATGGTTATCAATTTTTTTTATTCTCTCTTTTGACTTTTGCTACTTCTCGTTTAGCACTCAGCTAACGTGAATGGAGATAAAATAATTAATCTATGCAGATTTTCTAGACTATCCAAATAGTTAGTGGAATGAAATCATGGGGGTTGTGATGATCAAAAACAATTGTCCACCACCCACTTAAAGTCTTAGGAGTTAGGAGAGCAGGTCTGTACTCCAGTTGACTGAATACAGATCAAAATCTCTTCATTTACCTTTAAATGTTACCTATGATAGCCAGGAGAATGATAGTGCAGTCACTGGTGGCTCTCAGCAAAAACCTCATCATGAAAGGTGCCTTCAATAATGAAGAAGCGATTGGTCCATCGGCTGTTGCTAGGCAACTGCATCAGCATTACTCTGGTAAGTCAAGGAGCAGTGTTAGGGGAATTCAAAGGGAGACCATGCAAGAGTATTTTAGCATGTGGGAAAATGTGTTATTTACCAATGCAGTGAGGTGTGTCTTATTTACATCTTTATCACAGATGTTGATGGGATCATGGTGCTGGAGCAGACAAACATTCATGGAGTCACTGCTGTAGTATTGCATCATTTATAGGAACATCAGTGCAATGCAGGCTTTCTCTTGAAGCGTCTGACAAGCCCAGTGAAAAGGCAATGAAAGAAGGATAGACGTGCTTGTTTACTGCGAATGGGGAGGTTGTGGAATATAATTGGTAACTTTTCTCCATCGAATTAGGTTTGAGGTTAGGTTTGAACAATATATAATTTCCACCCCGATATAGCAATACACGTGTAATGATTACATTACAAATAATACAATGCAGCAAATTAGGTCCACCATGGTATAATTTAAGGATAATTTTACTGCTTGATAGAAAATGAAAATCATCAAAATCACATTTTCTTATAAAATAGAGTAGTCTGTTTTTATCTGATAAATAATGATGTCGAATCATTCACACAGTGTACTGAGTAATTTTAGTTAAAGAAATAGACAAAGTGTGGTGCCTCATTGGCTGTGTGGGAGTCCAAGTGGAGTGTTTGACAACAGAAGCCTGAACACATGCTGTATATCCTTCACTGACCTCTGCAATCCTATGTTAGCCAGACATATTTACAAGGGAATGTTGTCAAGCCTTGCCATATGTATCTCAGACAGAAATGCACTCAGATTAGCAGACTTTCTAGTTCCCACCTGTCTTTCCCTCCTAAGCACACATGGTGTGGCAGGAAGTGGTGAGAAGAACAAAGTATTAGGAAGACCTTACAATATGATGCAGTCCAAGTAGGGCTGCAACATATGTTCATTTACATTATCAGTTAAGCTTGTTAGTAGTATTATTATGAATCATTTAGCCAGAGTGATGTCTTTTAATAGCTTATTTAGTCTCACAAAGAATTCAAAATCCCAAAAATATTTTATTTGGTGGACTGTGAAAAAGCAGCAAATTATTTCACTTAATTAGTTTGAAAAATGGTGATCAGTTAAACTACAAATTGACATATTTCCAATAAAAAAATGAAGTTGAATCAACACCTCTCTGACTGAGTCATCACAAAAATTTAATATATCCCAGACAATTAGTTGCATTTGTTGCAGGGCTAATGTATTGATGTGCTTTAGCATGTATCATGATAGTGTGTCCAGTAACTATTCTCTTTTTCTCCTGTGCAGCCTAGCTGGGCTGTTTGCCCTCTGTATGAAAGCCAACAGTGTTATATTGTATTTACTTGATGCATAACTTCTTAACTGTGATCACACACTTATATTTGGTGCAAAAATGAACACTTTGTGTTGTTTTTTTCGGTAGCACACATTTTATTGTGTACAAAGCTCTCTGTTAAATGAACTGTCCTCATCCTTGGGAGAGTAGTTCAATAATTTCTCTTTTTACTCCTCTAGAGAATTACCCTGTGGAGTAGCCATCAATTTTTAGACAAACCATCCCATTGTGTATGTGTGCACACATGTTTGTGCATGCTTTTTTGCCTCCAGTTGTACCACAGCGGAGGTTAGGCTACATTATTGAGTCGATGATAATCTCTCTTGATTGGACTATTGCTTGTCCCTATTGTATTCACAGGCACTATTCATTAACACTAATCAATAGGACCACCACTGTGCATCCTGCTAACACAGTCAACACCCAACATAGACTGAAAATTACAAATGAATTGTGTGTAAATGTTTGTCATCTACAGTTATTGCTATTTGTATGAATTGACAAATTGATTGTTTGACTGTAACTATTAAACCTCAAAGTTAGTGGCTAAGACTATGGTTTCAAAAACGGATACAAAAGAAGTTAGGTATTTTAAACCTTATTGTTAAGATTTTAAAAATGAAGTGGATTTTCTGACTCCTAAATGATAACCACAGTTCTTTTTTCAAAACTCTTCGGTTAAGAAAGATATTTTTATTACTTATCTATACAGCTGCCTGGCAGAGGTAAAAACAAGTCATGCTCACAGCTTAAAGCTCAAAACTATGACAGGCGAGAATCAAAGGTGAAAGGATATTGACTATTTATTTCATACGTAACATACACACATATGTCTGGAGCCAAGGTTAGGGCTTATTGCTATCAAAACTTCCACTTACTGAGTCACTTGTTGTCAGTGGAACTTATATGATATGGACAGTGAGACCCTCAGTCTTCAGCCCACTACCATGTATACGTGTGTGTTTGTATATATGTGTAAGGCAATAGTCTGTGTCACTATGAGATCCCTTGGCTCTTTGAGCATGTATGTCTGTTGGCCTCTCGGCAGACCTAGAAGGCATCTTGCCCCCACTTTCATTCTGATTTAAGAGGAAGGATTTATGAGTTGCCTGTATTTGCTCGACCTGTGTTATATAATTGTGTTGCATAAGTCAAGTCCTTAAGGGGATTATTGGTATATTGCTAGATGCTTCTTCCTACCTGTGCTGTAGATATGTGTCTTCTTCTAAGAGAGTAATAACATAAATAAAACACCACAGATATTTCTTACATAAATGGTGTGGAAACATTTATTTACTTTTTGTCACTTTTTCTTTCCTACTCTCCCTATTTTGTACATTTGTGTACCAATCCCCACAAAAAATACTGATATGGACACATTGTTTGCCCTCTTTGCTTTATGCCTCTTGTGAACCCATCTTTTCTCTTCTCCCTCAGGTGTGTGCACCATGGCTTCTAAACCTCACACTCCTCTGATGAAGAAGCACAGTCAGACTGACTTAATAAGCCGTCTGAAGAGCCGGAAGATCCTTGGAGTTGGCGGGGAGGATGATGATGGCGAAGTGCACCGCTCAAAGGTCAGATTACTTCACATGAACATATTTATTTTTATCCAACATGGACAGTAATACAGACAACAAAGGCAAATAGCTGATACATTAGTGCAACAAACCATTATTAAACCACCTCCAACACAGACGCTTTCATTAACCCCGAGAAGAGCTATGGATTCTTTCTTTTTAAAAGCTGGAATGGGCTGCTAATTGGCTCATCACTAGTGTCCCATTGTGTGTATTTGCTCATTACACTTCAGTGAATCTAGATCACGTAATCCCATGAGCTCCCACAGCGCCACTGAGTTGTGACTATCTGCCCTTGGAGACTTCCTGCTTCTTGCATCTCATGTATTATATTCCTGCCTCACATGTATTTGTGAAAATGGACAGTGTACAGTGATGTGTACAAAAACACAGTAGCACACCTGCTGGTTCATGCCAGCAGACATAGAAAAACTTGTCATATTCACCTCGAGCTGCACAGTTGCAGGCAGACAATACTGTCATCAAAGGGCTCAACTATCAAGATTCAAGCATTTTCTTTTGGGGGGCGGGGGGGGATTATCAGATTGCATTACAATGAGCATAGGCAGAGGAAACTGTTCCTCACTGAAATATTAATCAAGCAAGTGGGAGAAGTGAACCGAACAGAAGGGAGCAGGCATACGGTGGTGGCTGATTGCTTGTGATGAGATGTCGGCCCCCTTTTCTCAGCCCTCCGGAGTGTTTCTTTTCTCACTCAATGTTTTAGCAAGAAGACTAACGCAGACATCTGCCACTCAGATCCCTTTCACAGAGCGTACTGATGGAGACAGATATATTATACTAACAGAGACAGAGAAATACTTAATGTCTCATCAACCATGAAGCCTGTTTGAGTTGAGGCTATAATGACTGCATGGTGATCCAGCATCGATCTATTCAAAGTACAGTAACACAATCCTTTGGCTAATGTCGTGTATTGTATGTGTATTTTGAATTGTGGGTTTCTATATTTAACTGTGACATTGATCTAATTTAGAAATTGAATGGTTGCTCATACAATTGTTCTCCTACAATGTGCTGTTATTGTTGATTTGCTCCAGTTATCCTTGACACGAGTGTTTATTGTAAAGAGACCCATGGGACCTAAAAGTAGGGTTAGTGGCATAGCAAGAGTTGGTTTGAAGGGGAAACAATTTGACTTCATCCTTGTGGTCTTTGTAAACAAAGGGAGGAAGTGTTTCTGTAGGCTGCTGCTTGCCTCTTCCTGCCTCTTTTACTGCTTAGAGATAAGAATACTCTTCCTATTACTAATACTTACATGACACCCAGGCTTTCTTTTCTTTGCTTTCTTTTTATGCAACATTATGTGATTGTGAACTGCGCCACGAGAGATTTCTGCTACTGTCAGCTTCTTTAAAACGCTGGTATTGTACTTCAGTGCTAAGGTCGTGCCGCAAAAACCAAGCTCTGACAGCTTGAGACCAGTTCTTCATAGATAAGAGATACTGCTGCAATGTCTTACTTGTATTTTGTGTCCCTGAGGACTACCACTGCTAAGTAGATAATGTAATGTAGATATTCTATTTTGTCTGAGCATTTTCTATGCTCTCTGGCTGAAAAGTTATCCTTTGTTTACTGAATGTTGCTGAATGAGTAAATGATGACAAAGCTGGCCATAGCAGCTGTTTGGTCCATGAACAGCATTGTGTATTTCTTCCTTTTCCTATTACTCCCTCACTGTCTTCCGCTGTATTCCATCCCAAACCACCCTGAGCCATGAAAGCCCCTGAAACTGTGGCACAGTAAGGCTGATCACATGATCACAGCTGGCGTCTTCAGTCGAAACACATGGAGGCATGTAATAAGTCTGTAACTCTTTATCTGTAATGGTTTTTAAGAGTGGAGATTCATGTGAGTGGGGAATGGTAGAAAGTGTAACCCTTGTTTTGATCTTTCTTGTATATGAAAGTTTCATTCACTCTGACATTTCGCAAGCTTATCAAGCAGAAAATTACTTTCCAATTGATAGCGAACAATCAGAAAATGATTCATCTTATCTGCCTTGGTGGTTTTCATGCTTCAGTGTACCGGTATTTGTAATTTTAGTGATGCTAATTTAGTATTCTCAGTTTCATTTGCAACCTAACTTTGGGGTAGATGGAAATTTTAAAGACCTACAAATCCTCTTGAATGACCATTACACAGTTGCCGTGACACCTGCAACTTACAGTTATTCCCATTATTGATTAATTGGGTGATTATAAATGTATTTATCTATTCAATATTTATTGTCTGTAAAATGTCAGAAAATCATAATTTCCCAGAGTGATGTTTTCAATTTGCTTGCTTTCTCCAGAAAACTGTCTGAAATTCAAAGCAAATCCTCATATTTTAGAAGCTGCAACCAGCAATATTTGGCATTTTCCTTTGATAAATAGCTTAAAAGATTAATTGTTAATGAAACTAATGAATTACTTGTTTTAGTATACTTCAATAAATCAGTCGATTGGGTGCTTTGTATTGTGATTTGATCATGAAAGAGGCCATGTGTTTTTGTACTTGAAAATCTGGTTGCCTGTCATTAGCATTCCAGCATCTTACAGCATCTGCGATAAGAGATGCTTTATCCTAACAGATAAGGGTGAATTCATCTGTGTGTCTTCTCAATAGTGCTGTGTGATAATATTATTTATTTGTGGTATTTAATGAAATATTAAATATTTGTCACTATGAGACTTAGCTTTCAATTTGTCAATATTTTTGTCACTAACTGCTTCAGGCTTTCAGGATTATGAATGTGGTACTGCGTACTTGCTAGGATTAAATTCTTTTGTAGCAAAAATGTTTTTCTTCTGGCACACACTGGGTAGTTGGTTATTCATATAAAATTCACAGGAAGATGTTATGACACATACCCTCTTAATTTTCATGGGATGAATAAGGAGGTGAAGACATTTACAGTCTCTAATTAACATCGTAATAGGTGCTTCTCTATGGCTACATGCACGCTAATATGTTTTAGAGTTAAAACCCATACCTTTTAATATATTAACACCAAGCGTCCACACTACTCTAGCATTTCAGAAGCCCTAAAATGGAGACTTTTGGAAATCCTTGTTTTATTTTGAATACTCCAGACTTGCATTTTAGTCTGGATGGACAGAAATGGAAGAAGTGTCATATTTCTGAGGCAGCTGTAGCAGTCACAGTTAAATGTGATCATGACAGCTCAACAAACAACGCTTTTCTGTCGGTAATGTCGGAACAGTTCAGATTTCCACAACGTGAACACACATCACCATAAATATGCAACTGATGACAGATGGAGTAGTATTACAGATACTGTAAGAATCACCTACATTCATTCATAGATCAATACAGACTGATTTACTGCTTTTTTTTATCCTACCAGTACCTGGAGGGATACTTTTTATCAATGGTTGCACCGTCATGACATGCCCAGGGTACATGAATGGTCATGTGGTGTGTTTTCAGACGTGTTGGCAAGGACGGAGATTAATTCTGAAACGGTGATAAAAGGCTTGTTTGGACGGAGATTGTTTTTATTTTAAAACACTGTTATAAAATGAAAATGTATTACGGTAGTGTTGATGTAACTCTTGTCTTTTCACTGCTTTGTATGATGTGCTTCTTTCCAGTAGCTGGATACAGATGTGTTAGAGACTTTAGATACACCTCCATAGTGGGTGCTTTGTTCTTGGTTATGTGGTACTATGTTGAAGGTTGTCATAATGGATATCCGATAAGATGACATGATTGCCATTACATTTGCCTCCTCGTAACATTTCTTTTTTCTTTTGTCTTGCCTTGTTCACTGACAGATCAGTCAGATGCTTGGAAATGAAATGAAGTTTGCTGTGCGAGAGCCTATCGGGCTTAGGTGAGATTTCAGCTGCTCAGTTACTCAAATAGCAGTATTATCATATGTGTAATGTATCACTTCTTCTTCAACATCTTTTAAACTCTAAGAAAACAAATTTACAATCAATATTGGTTGCAGGAAGCTTACACTATGTTATGTGATGTTTCTTTTCTTAGGGTGTGGATACTCATCTCAGCTTTGGGTTTCACAGTTGTGGCCCTGATGGTAAGTCCATCTTAAATTAAGAAGTTGTTTAACGTTTATTATTAAAAATGTCATTAAAAGTCATTCATGCTATCACAGAAGTCTTTTTACAAAAATGAAAAAATCAGTAATGAGTAACTGTAGATTCTTTTCTAACTTATCAGCGACATCTGGAGAAACAGTTCGGTCTTTGTCGGCCATGCCACCTGAATGTTCAGTATCTCCAGTGTTTCATTCTAACTGACAAACAGGAAGACTTTGTCTGCTGCTATATTTTTGTGGGGGCATTTTTGGGGCATTTGGGGAGGACAGAATACTGTTGTGTTGCTATAACAGAGTTGTGTTGTTGTTCCTACACAGGCTCTGGTGTTTCCCAACCAGCTATATGAGGTTGTTTTTGAGGAGGAGCTCTCCACAACCAACATCTCCATTCGCCTTTATGGAGGAGCACTGCTAAGTGAGTCTTAGTCCGCAGATGCACAAAAAAAGATACACAAATGCACAAAGCAATTCATTCATGCTTCCTCGTGTATAGCGGCAATATATTCACTGCGCTGCAGCTATGCATGCAGGAGTACATTCACTGTACTGCAATGATGCTGACACACAACGTTTTTAACATTTATTTATTTATATGCTAAAAATACACACTGCTCTACAGCACATGGTCTTTTGTATTAATGCCATCAAATGCATTCATTACTATCCACACACACAAGTGCTCATAATGTACAAAAGCTTTCTTTTTGCTGTCACCCCTTTAGGCTACAAACAGGCTTTCATTAAAGGCTTTTGATTCAGTTGTGTGGTTGTGTACAGTTCACTATCGGGGAATGACAGTGGTACAAAGACTAGTTCTCCAGCTAGTACTAACAGCAACTGTTCTAGTCACTTCTCTTTCTGTGGTTTCACATACCAGTTCTAAATCCTGTGGGAACACAGTGGGGGGATGGAAGGACAGTGTATGCAGTCAAAGGTTTGGACATACTTTCTCATTCAAGTACAAGGGAAGGTGTGTCCAAACTTTTGACTGGTACTGTATGTGTGCGGGGGTTGGCCTGGACCTTGGAGACAACACTTTACTCGACACGAAGATTTTCCATCTTGCTTACTCAATCACACATTAAATTGAGATTTTTTTGCTCTACCGTGCCATGCCATCACCAGGGGACAATCGATGCTCATAAATACGCTGGGTAATTATGGCATTTGTGCTTTTCTCCCTCTTACAGAGAAATTATATTGGAGATGCGGACGATTAGTTTAATGGCCTTAGTTTGAGACAAGGCTGTCAGGCAAGTCGATGAGTCAGTCACTCTGTTAGTGATTACAGGGTTTGTGATGGTTCTGTGAAGAGGCACGATGTGACTGACAGACAGGCAGGTAGCACACAGGATGCTTCTTGATGGGAAAAATCGGCAGGGACAGGTAGAAATAAAGAAGAAAGAAGGATGAGAGCAAAGGCATAGCATATATTAAACTATATATTGACTTTTCATAGACATAGGGCTGCAACTAATGATTATTCATTATTGCTGAATCTGCTGATTATTTTTTCACTATTTGTTTAACGGTACTGTAATAATGAAATATGGGTAATATGAAAATTTTTCCTAAAGTCCAAATTGAGGATTTCAGATAGCTTGTTTTGTCTGACCAACACTTCAAACCCCAAGGATATTCTGTTTATAATGATATGAAACTGAAAATTTGAATTTTTTTTTACAACTGACGTAGGAACCAATGAATGTTTTGTATTTCCGGAAAGAATTACTTCTCTCTACCACAAAATATTCCATCTACTGTAAAATGTCCATTGTTTTCCTTCAAGAAATTTAGACTAAGGAGAAACCACACACATAAACCTGATCAATGTAAAATCTAAACAAAATCAAAAATCTGTATAACCCTCCGTATGATAAAGAATTACTGCATTTCCAAAAGAGAGATAAAATCTTAACCTCAAGGTACTGTGGATAAGGATGTGAATGTACCTTCTTTCAGCCTCATGAGGCCAACAAGAGATGGGCTTCTTTCTATTTTAAATGTCAACAGGGCTGTGGGGAGTAGCAAGGAAAAAAAAGATGATGTCTTACAAGACGAGGAGCTGCAACAAAGGTTGAAGGATGGGGTCTCATCTGCCACACAGATGGAACCTGGCAGGGAGAGGATGCAGTCCATCAGCCCTCCCACCTTTCTCCACACCCCTGCTTGTTTCCAAAGCCTCACTGGTGTGTGTGTGTGGGTGGGTGGGAGTGAAATACAGGAGAATGAACTGGAAGAATGGCAAGGAATTAAATGATGCACAGGCTTTTATCAGAATCAATGAGTAATGGAATTAATAGGCCAATTATCACTCTGTGTACATTGCACCACAGCTGCAAGTAAACTGTTCTCATAGTAGTTTTGTCAGTGGAATTGCTCTTGGACATGTGGATGTCTTCTTTCCCGAGCTTCCTGTCTCTCTCTTCTTCTTTTTTATTTTATTTATTTATTTATTTTATTTTTTTCTCATGCCCCTGAACCTATAAATTCCCTCTTATCTCATCCTTCTCCAGGCCTGGCCCTCATCATGTGGAATGGTCTCTACACAGCAGAGAAGATAGTCATCCAGTGGACTCTGCTCAGTGAAGCTTGCTACTTTTCTGTCCAGTTTCTAGGTGATTTAAAATGTTTCAACATTATTTTCTCTACCAGTTCCAATCATTGGTTTCTGCTGTTAAATCACAGCATCAGATACCGTACCTTTATTTTTGTTTATCTGACTTTGATAGCCAGAATTATTTTTTTTTTTATCACTTTGATAATCAGAATAGATTTTACTTCAGCATTCTGCACATATTGATACTGCCCTCTTGTGTTCATTGTGTGGAGTCACAGTTTTGCACTAAATTAAAGGATGGATTTACTTTTTTTTTTTTTAAAGTGCTTCTTTACACACATGCCCACATCTATATGGAAGTAGCTTTTAGTCACTGCACTCATTCCTCTTGTACATATTGGACCTGAAGAGACACTGAGTCTGTGGAAAAATTATTTCCAAAGTTCAGTTCAAGCTAATATGAGTCTTTAGCAGTGTGAGTTACATAAATTAAGTGGGGATCGTCCAAAGTTGCAGTCTTTTTAGTACAAAATTCCCTGTTTGTGTCCCTAATCCTCCACTGCAGCTCAATGAAAAAACACTGTCCATGGTAACACAAAGAGGAACTTTTGTATTAAAAAGACTTAACTATGGACAATATCCACATGACTTGTTTAATACAGATTGACAGTTGCAGTGATTGATAACTCTTTCAATGTACACACGGGCGTGTGACTTGACAGACTTGAAAAGATGCGAACCTATCCTTAAAGGTTAATAATGATTGGACACCATGTGACTGTTGATAATGACTAAAGTTAGATTTCTAGTAGTAAGTGTGTTTCTTTGTGGTTTCAGTGACATCCATCACCTTAATGGAGATTGGCATCCTACCCAATGCTGCCATACTGCTGCTTCTCAGTCGAGTGCTCTTCCTGGCGGTCACCATGGCTTACTACTACCACATGGGCCGCAAGCTGAAGAAAATCTAAGATGACTGACTGCGTGATATTTTCAGGGAGGGGACATCTGATCATAGATTACAAACGTGGGGTCAGAAGGTTTGGATTATAATTTGATTGGGGCATGGAGCATTACTTTGCCAGTGGATGCACCCTACCCCTTCCATTGGACTAGCCTATTGTGAACCCCGGTAATCACATTGCAGACTCTACAACAAGAACTAGAAACCTCATAGTGAAAATTAATTACTCCTTCACTGGGCTGTGATGTCAAGGACCTCTTGACACACATTCCTCCCTTTGTGCAGTTGTGACTGCTGTTATTATAAAGAAAGAGCTTGTAGTTTATAGTACATCGCATTCTTGTGTCACCTTGTTCTATGATTTGATATGTACAGTACAGAATAATTTAAAAGTTGTAAAAACACCTGGCTATTGTTCATGTTATATGATTTCCAGATTAAGAATTTAGTGTTATCTGTTTGATACAAAGATTGCATCTTGATACTGCTTCTTAATCACACGGAGGACCAAGAGCTTGTTTTCTGTTTGATGCTGTTGATGTCAGAGCCTGAATATCTGTGCTTTTGTATGCTTCTCTGACAGCTCTCCAGCAAACAAAAAAATGGAAAAAAAAAAAAAAACATCAACTGTGCTTAGTGTAAAGTTCAGGTGTGGTCAGCACACTGAGGAAACTCATTAAGGTCAGTTTTTACGTTCACTCATGCCCATCAATCACATTCAGATTTAGACTACCCCAAATAAATTCTGTATCTAAATAAATTTCAGGGACAAAGTGAATTTTATATTCCTGTAAGTTTATCAGTCAGTTCTACCAAAGTGAATAGGAATCATTTTGTATCTGTATGAGAGGCAGTGTAGTTTTCTCCATGTACGGCGCTGTGTATACATACAGTGATTTTACAGAAAGAATAACATTCTGACCTTTTCTGTAACGCTCATGTCACAACCTGAGCATGACAGTATGTAGGGTAAATAAGTTGATTCCTCATTAGTGATGTAGCACAGTTTTTTTTAACATATACCATATCCTTATTCTTGCCTTAAAACTACTTAAAATAAGTCACCAACACTGCATCCTACTTTTTGTATATATGTAAATAAAAGTATTTACCATCACGTGGTGTTCTTGTGAACTAAACAGGGAACCTATTCAGTATTTGTCTTGACATCATGCATGCAATATAATCCACCAAAAGTAGTAGCTCAAGCAGTGTAGCAAGCTGCCACCAACGAGGATGTGTTAACCAAAATCAAAAATCCTTAAAAGGAAAAAGTTCATTTGTGTGTTAGAAAGTTACACTGTATGTGCTTTACAATAGACAGAAACCAACATCGGACAGTTTAAGTTCACTCAACATGTACATTTTCTACCTCCTCATACTTGGCAGGTCTTCAAGGACGCAACATCCCAGCTCAGTCAGTGTTTTAGAGCTTTAAAACTTAAAGACAGTTCATTCATTTGTGTCTTTAACCTGAAACTTAATTTTGGGTTGAACAAAGAGAAAACAGTAGGTCTCCTCCAAAGGTGGTCCATGACCACGTTCAGTCCTGCCCTAGGAGGGAGTAGTCCTGAGGTCAGAGTGATTGCGGGTTTGCAGTTGTGAGTCCAGCACTCAAGGCAGATGTGCTTGTTACTTGAGTGAGCTTTCAGTTCAGATAGAGAACGTGAAACATGGGTGAGGTCTCTCATACCCCTGAAAAGTAGTAATTATCCCCCTTCCAGTGTTTAATTAGATGTAGCTCTTCTGAGTGACATTGTGTGCCCCAACCTACTGCTCCGTCCCTACTAGCATGGTAATTATGGAGTTAAAAAAAAAAAAAAAAAGTCATTCCATTTCCCTCAATACTAGAGGCCTCAAATCATCAGCCTTGTGAAATGTTCAAAGGACTGTAAAGCAGGTTATTTTGGAGAGATTGGGAAGTTTTCAGGGGATGGGCAGAAAAAGGGAGGCAAAGGACCGTCCCTTTGATCCTCCTGGTTCTCTGACGTAAATCAGTAAAATATTACATTGGTAAGTTGTGTCCTTGAGATTTTGTAAGAATGGTAAGTTGAGCTTTTCATTCCATCTGATGTTGATCCAATATTGTACTGTTGTGATTAGAAAACCAGGTCATACTGTTTCAAGTTGTAGCATTGTGTTTTTATGTATAAATGTGCTATATTGTACCTCAAATGAACTGTCATGGATTTCCACTATTTAGTTTTGAAATAAAGAACACTTGTTTTTGTTTTGTATTTTTTGAAGACTTGTTTTTTTTCTAATACACATATAGTTTTCCTCGTGTCAATCCTATATCAAGCTAAATGCTTATGTTATTGTAATAATGTACAGTTTATCACCGTGTAACCACATTGAACTTCCAGGTGTCGACAGGAATGATAATATAGTCATATTATTCATTTATGGTGGAATTTGAAAAAAAAAAATGCATGTGGTAATACCAGAAATACATAACCGTGAAGTAAAAGCATGAAAAAAAGCAACCTACAACTTTCTTCTGACGTATCTGAACAAAGAAACTAGGCCTCCTAATGTCATCCTTGTTTAGTGTTTGGAAGTTGTTGAACATTTCATAACACGATCATCCTTCACAAAGATGTAATTCTCTGGATTTAAATGGATCCTTCTACCAGGTGTATTCAAGCACACATTCCTGCCTAACTTTTCCTATTACACCCCAGCTTTCTCCTTTCCTCATGCAGACACATTGGGCAAAGGGTGAAAAGGGGGATTGTGTGGCACAGGAAATGTGTGTGTGTGTGTGTGTGTGGTTAGGGTTGTTTATGGGCAAACAGTTCCCATGTGTCCCTGTGTATTCATTCCCTCAATACTTTCCACTTAATATGTTGAGTCTTGGTTTATTTCTTAAGACGTGGAGATAAATAGTATCATAAAGTTGTTTACAATGGCTCATTCAAAAGCCAATTTAGTCATCCAAACTGTCTTAATCACCAAATTGAAAATGATGATTATTATAATCAGAAGTCTCAGGGCAGACTACTACTGTTGACTACTAAAATACTACAAGGACTGATATTGTGCCTGTGATATAATCAACAATTACTTAACATTACACTAGAAAGAAATTCCCAGTTTTTCACATCAATGTCCGGTTAAAAAAAAAAGTAAAAGGAAGTAATTATTTTAAATTAACAAAAGAGCATCCTGTCATGCTGAAATCATTATAGTCTGATATTACAGCAAGAAAACGGACAGGAGAGAGTTAAAAAAAAGAGTAACCATGCCTGCCGCGTGGTGGGGGTATGAACTCCCAGAAAACAGTACACACAGACACACACAGACACACACACGTCGTGTTTTCTCACCAGCAGACAGCGACGGTTCAGTCACACAACAAGCAGGATAGAAGACAGGCGACCACCGGCCAAGTGTTTGTGAAGAAGACAAAGTAAGTGTTTATCATGTTTACCTGTATCTAGCTAGAATTAGCCACCGTCTCCCTTGGCTTTAGAAAACTTTTATTTTTTAGTCTAATCCCCGAAACAGCCGTGTATGTTTTATGGTTTTATGTTTTGTGGTTTATGTTCTACTAACCTAAACAGCAGTTTAAATTAACGTAACAACCGTTGACGTAACAGAAAACGTTCTTAACGGTTAGCTTAAAAGTTCGGTAAAAGTCCTTTGACAAAACTTTATTAACCGAATCGATTTACGTTGATGTTGGCGTTTGGGTAGCTTATGTAGAAGTGCCAGGACTTCCTTAAATAAGTAAACCAGTTTATGTGCTCAAGTTAACCTTTGTAAAAGTTCCATTATTTCATTTTTTATTAAGTTATTATTCGGTGTTTAAAAAAAAAAAACGTGCTAAACGTTGACGTCACGGTAGCAACATGCCTGCTGTCGTCACACATTAACTTTTAGTGTCACTGTAGTTAATTTCTGTTTTGAGTAATCTGTTAACGCCGGTGTAACAGCTGCTATACATTATTTATATATATATATAATTTGTCATTTCTGGGCTGTTGGCCCTTTAAGAATCTCGTAAGGATCCACAAACTGATATTGTAAATAGTTCCCAACATAAGGCATCTCATGGCTCATATATCCAGCAAGTTATCCCACATAGATAATACCTACAATCACTTCAGTGCCTTAACTTTAGACTGGGGTTCAGGGGAATGGCGCTATATGCTTTGATAGTAGCATGTTTTATATATTGTATGCTAAAACATTGAAGGGTTTGGCAAAATCATCCATTATTTCTTCTGTGCTTAGTACATGATATCTGACATAAAGACAATTAGTAACTTAATAACCAAACTGAATGTAGGATTGTGACGTGTTATCAAGGGTTTAGTACCAGGATGATGTATGCAGGTCCTAGCGGGAGCCATGTCCTCACAGATGTGTAAATGGGTCATATATGAACATGATAGGAGGAGGTGGTAGGTGGAGGTTTGGTTAGCACATTGACCTTTTTGAGCACAACAGGGCTGTAGTTGATCCATGCTGGTTCCATTACAGGCACAGTCAATGCCATCTGCCACTAATGCTGTCATCATAATCATCTTTATACCCCATTTTTTTTCTAAACTAGGCTCTTTTGTGCAATAAACAAGCACTGATTTCAATTGAACACATCTTTCAGTGCACCCGAAACACTATTTGATAGTGAACAAACCTCATGCCAAACCACGAAGAGGGAAAGAATGTCAGAGTGAAGTTCATTTGCAGCTTTCTCAAGGCAAGTCATATTTTCTGTGCATGGTTTTTGCAACATGAGCTGAAGCCTTCTCTAACCCTTGTACCATGTCATATTTAACTCAGTTGTCTTTTGAGTTCGGAAGCATTGCAAAACCATGCTGTTATTCAGGGTCACAATGAAGCTGTTCCTCAGAGTTGCTGTTTGACTCTACTTTAAATTTCCATTGCACTTTCCAACCTTTTTTTTTTTTTTTTTTACTTTGGAATAGATTTGTCATTCACTTTAAGGGAGTCCAGAGTGAATGAACTTGCTTAGGTTCGTTCAGTAAAAAAAATAATGCTATAAAACAGCTGCACAGTTTGTCTTCTAAATGTGTGCTTGCGAAGTTCTGCAAATATGAGTGAATTCATGTTTGACTTGGCATTATTGTTAACCTCAATATTGTCAGCTGGCTGCTTTGAGGTAACCTGGAATGGCCCTGCTAGCCTATTTAATTTGAAAAATATAATAAGTAACATTGAGGCATTGTTAGGGATTGTTTTCAGATGGACGAGGCTCAGTCAACAAAACAACGGTAGTCATAACTAAGTCTTTTTTAATCTGCACTGCTGCTCACCATCTCGACATAAAGACCAGCAATCTCCTTTAAGGATTATCTACTTTGCAAGGATATCTGCTGTGTGGTTTAGGGTTTGTACAGGGTCCATTTTTGTAAACATAAAATTGTGTAAAGGTTGAAATGTTAACATCAGCTGTCTTTTGAAAGGAGAGATATACACTATTTATAGTTATTTGTTCACATTTGCGTTTGTTTACTTTAAACATGCAGAGCTCTAGTGATGGTCCTCAGAAATGCCAGTTTTATTATTTGATGAATCCCAACTTTGTGTGTTGTATCCATCATTGATAAATCCAGGTGGGAAGATTAAACTAGAAGAAGAAGAAAAAAATAAGTTTTAGTTACCAGTGTTTTGGGGGAACATTTTATACCTTATTATTATTATTATTATTACAATGTGTTGCACATAAAAGTGTGACAGCATTTTTAGATTAGTGTTGTTCTTTTTTCTAATGTTTTTGTTCTAGCAGCCATATGTGGCTGAGAGATGAGTTACTTGAGTGTGTTTCCAAAGCAACTTGAAAATAATTTAACTGATAATGCAACATATTTGTCTGGAGATGGTAATATTGCATCATAGATTATTATTGTTATTTTTTACAGGTAATTTTCATTTACTCAGTTTAAGTATCTAAGCTAAGTAGCTATTTAAGAAATTATAATAAACTTCAGGTGATGAGTGTTTGCTTCCAAAAGTAGTATACACTTTTAAAAATAGAACTAAATACACAATATGACAGGCAAAGCCTACAGTTTTATTGTAAAAGAGAAAGTTTGTCATCTGATACATTGGGAGTTGTCTTCAGAGGGTATTTTCAGGCTTCTCAAATAACCACAATAGCTGGTTATATTTTAGGTGCTCTCAGGAAAATGTCTGGTTATGGTAAATATTTTCTTTGGGCTTCTGGAGCACAGGATGAATCATGCTGCCAGAGAGTTTTGTAAAATGTCCCTACTGTACCCTACGTGTGGTGCTGCTTGGGCCTCCAGCTGTTTCTCAAAGGAAAATGTTTCTCACAGAAAATGAATTGAATTACATTCATATATGTGGGCTTGTGCGCTCATGCATACACATCAGTTCATTGAAAACACAAACGTAACACAAATACAGATAAAACAATGCCTGCAATGAGTCACTTTAACATGCCCAAACTTAGAACATCAATTCTTAGCTTGCCTTGCTTCACAACATTACTGTCCTGTGTGCTGTGAGGTTGTATGACATCAGCCAGGCTTATTGAATGTGACTCAATATGGATGTAAATTAGCTTCTCTTGTTGTATACTTGAAATACTTAATGAAGTTGACTGTAAAACACTGTTTATCACCACTAGCTTGTTGCTGCTTAAAACATTTCCTCCTGCTTGTGACGACAGTAGCATGCCTAATCACATGAGATGTTATGGTTCCACACAGAGACTCATCATGACTTTGCCACTCACCCCTTTTGGTGATCTTCCCTCGTTCCCTTCTCTCAGAGTGGCTCCCTTTGTTTGTCAAGAATAAAACTATATTAGTTCATAAGCTTGCTCTGAAAAGCATATAAAATGTCCTAAAAGCTAATATTGTAAAACAAGCCAATAGTTATCTTATCAAGATAGGGATTAGAGCAGGTTGGGCTGTTTAAAACTGAAACTGTGCCTGGTGAAAATTAATTAGGCTGATGTCGCTTTTAAGATTATAACTGCGTTTAATCAGGAACCCAACTGTGCAGATTTTCCTGTGCTCTTGGTCTGTGGCTCACTATAAAGGCAAGACTATCTCAAGGCTAACTTTTGTTATTGTGTTGTTTCTCCATTTGTGTCTGTCTTGTCTCTTACTACAAATCTTTCACATTATTATGCAAAATGACGATCTGAGGGTCAAATTAACCAATAAATTCTGTTTACTTATGTCTTCCAGAATCACAGCCATGGGGAAAGGATGCATCACAGTCACCAAGTACTTTCTATTCCTGTTTAACCTTCTCTTCTTTGTAAGTAATCACTTTTATTTGTCACATCTAGACATGCTGCAATAACTGCAGCTCTATTGCATGCACTGTCAAAATCCTGCCACAACACTTCACCTTTGTTGGCAGCGTTTGTAAATAAAAAGGTAGGTGATCTCCTCCTTCAGCACATATTTGTGACGCATGGCGAGCTGTCAGATATCTTTCAGTGATAGGTTTAAATAAGACCAGAGATTACTTGAGATACAGATAGGGAAATGTCTTTGTGACTCTGCTAGGGCACGACACTTGTACCTCAGCACAGCTGCATCTAAACAACAGCAGATGCCTTCTGCTTGTTTCCACCTCTCTCACATCAGCCACAACATGAAGTCCAGGGGTTGATAGAGCCCCAGACTCCTTAAACTGACTCTGCAAGGATGTCCAGACCTTTCAAATGAGTGTACAGCCGTAAACCTGACACAGACCTTTTGAAGTGAACACTCGACTTGTGTCTAATAGGAAGCGTGTGTGTCTGTGTCAGTGTTTGTCCTTATGGACAGATTAGACTAGTGGAGACTAGGGGAAGCCAGGAAGCGGTGGGCTAATGATGGCTGCCGGGGAGCTCAACAGTCCCTCTAAATGAACAGCTCTTTACCAGGGCTTTAATTACTGTTGTAGGGTTGGGGGGTTCAAGGGGGGAAACTAGTGAATCAACAGAGCCTCTCATCTATGGATTTTGCCCCCACTACAGTGCCCCACAGCTTCTAAACAAGGACCCTCTTAATTACATACAAGTTCTGAACTACACCTCATTACAAGGGTAAAAGAGCAAAGTTGATCATTTTCTGTGGCTTTCAGACGCCAGTAACCAAAATGTTCCGGTCTAGATGTGATGATTGTCTTCTCATTTGTGACTGTCTTTGACCCGTTATCCTCATTTAACACTGCTCAGTTTGCTGTTGCGAAATTGAAGACTAAGAATGGCTGGCCCTCTGTGGCTGGTTGAGTGTTAATTGTGAGAAAAACCAGCAGAGTGGGTTTTTTGATCCGATCCACATCCTCTGTCCGTCAGCAAATGTCTGGGAGAGAGAAAGAGACAAGCAGAGGGAGCGATGAGTTGGGGTCGGATTAATCCCAGATGTGATAGACTGAGGAAACTAAAATAACACTAGCACAGACTCTGTCTAATTCTAATACGGGATACAGTGTGTGACTCTTCTGTTTCTCCTTCACAGATCTTTGGAGCATTGATCATGGGCTTCGGACTGTGGGTTCTCTTCGATAACCAGAGTTTCATTGCTGTTCTACGTAAGTGCAGTAACAGCGGCAGGCCTGCTGCCACATCTTTACGTGACAATACTCACATCAGCAAACATTCAGCACGTTTGGCCCATGTCAGTTGAGCTACTTTAAGCACAGTAGAAGGGGAAATACTGATTGGAGTGTGTGCTTGTCAAATCCTAAAACCCCCTAGCTTACTATGCTTACTCTATGTGGATTTTATCCCATAGGACTCATTTCCAAACCAAACCAAAAAAGTGACTCACAAATGAAACTTGATGACTTCCTTAACCACTCAAAAGCCGCCCTCTAGACAGACAAGACACACACTGACAGACACATCTGTGGAGATTCAGGGGAGTAGGTTAGTCAGGGGAGGTGACAGGCTCTTGTTTATCAAGGCATCTTAAGTGGTCTCATCTTATGTTGGAAAATAACAGCTTCTTTGACCACAGTTTCCACGTTTCTTACAGATCTATTTGCAGACACTGCATTGTAAGAGAGAAACCAAGCCTCCAAATGGCATGTCCCAAGAGGCAAAGTTATCAGCGTTGTCATAAACAATGTGTGTCAACAATGTCTAACTTTTATTGTGAAGACGCTAGAGAAAGCATAATGAAACCCAGTTCCTGCTTTGCCTGAAAAGAACAGGGAACCATGGATGGAAACTCTTAGCTACCATAAATCTCTTTATAAATGCTTTCAGTGTATTCGTCCCAGATGGAGCATTGCCGAGAGCAGCAGTGAAGTTTTCTTCCAACACCAGCCTGTAAAGAAGAATCCTTCAATTTATTATCTGGGAATTTAATATGTGTTGGAAATCAAATGCATAATTTCTTTCAATGAGACATAGAGAGACGCTTATATGATGGTTACATGACCAGGTCTGATGATTCGTGCTAAGCCATTCAGATCAGCCTCAGATGTGGGTTACATGCATCACTGTGCCAGTCTGACTGTGGGATTTACTGATATTACTGTGGCTTTTTAGCCTTTTTAAGGCCTATCTCTTAGGGCTGAGCAGAGCTGGAGAAATCTGTATTTAGGCTGGAAGTTTGTGCTGCTTTGACTAATGAATGCTGAAAATGCTGAGGTTTTGACAAATCAGAACTGACTGTGTGTCCTTAACCAGTCAGACGTGGGTCTTGTTTTGCTCTGGTTCATATTTCAGCTCTCAAGGTCGCTGCCCAGTGAGGAATCACTCTTAAGATTTGCTTATCTACAGAGCATAAAAGGCATAGTGCATATCTATCATCCCCACTGACCCCAGTACTTTTGTTATTATAATCCAGCTGCTCCTCCAGAGATAGCTGAGATCCTACTTTACTGATACCCTGAGGATATCCCCTCCTATGTGGGGCTTGATGACCTCAGCTCCTCCCTGGAACCTCAGTGGAAATTTCTTGCCACTTTCCATAGAGGATCAAAAACCAAAGCTACAAGCAGCTCTGTTTATTGACTCTTTGTGTTCCCCTCAGAAGTCATACCATTGCCTGACTATAAACAGGATCTCTGTGTTTTCAGTTTCCATTCTTTTATAAGTTATATTAATAGAGGCCTCTGCAGCTGTCCCAATGACTTCAGGCAGGGGAACTTTGGGGATGTTTTGTTTGAAGTCCCCTATATTTCAGTTAAAAGGGCATTTTCGCTTTAAATTTAACCCTGTGTATCTGCATTTCTCTGTTAACAGTTTACGTCAGTGATATGATGTCTTGATTTTATCTTGCTGGTCCTTGCCAAAACACAGCTTGCCTTATGTTTAAACAAAAGTCAGCCTTGAAAAGAAGGTCTATGAGCCAGAGAGTGTGCCAAAGCACAGTTTGGAAATATGCTCAAGATTCATTCTGAAACTTTCCAAAGTCAAGAACAGAAAAATGAGAACTTTGGAAAATTATTTTTCTTTGGACTGCTTCAATGTAGAAATTAAGCACAAGCAGATCCACTTGTGTTTACATTTTAAATCTGTACATAATGTCAAGCTGAATATGCGGCTCTGGTCATGTTTACAGAAGGACCTCCAATACCCAACAGTCCTCCTGCTCCCTCAGCGGCTTTCTTGACTATAATTCTTGTGTCTTAAAATGGAAAAGTCCATGGAAACCACCAGAGAGACTATTTTAGAAGAGGCCTACATGGAAAAGGGCCAGAGTACATGACAGAACAGGACAGTAACCAGGCGTACACATGCTGACTTCATGGGAATTGTATGTTTTAGAATTAGCACACATATGCAAACACATATGCAAGTTTTACAACAGGAAGCTTGTAAAGTATATGTTGCTCCACAACTTCAATATGCCTGGCTGAGGGTCTGAGAGTAAAAAACACATTTTTCAGTTTTAAAATATTAATATTAAAAAAACTACACTGACAAAACTTCGGATGAAGTCACAGTGGATAACAATATTTGAGGTTAGATTAGTGTTGCATGACATTTCCTCCTCCAGGGTGAATGTTTTTACTGAAACAGGTTTCATTTAAGCACTGGGCTACAGGGAGACTCATACGAACATTACGATTTTAGTTCTCACAGTTATTAAGCATAGAATAATGGGTTATCACCTGTACTGATTTAATGCAACACAAGTGTAATAAAATAGTTCTGCTCCTTTCAGCAAATATTAAGAGTAATAATTGTGATTAAAGTCAGTATCTAGCAGATCAATTAGCATTTTCATGCACATCATGCAAAGCCAGTTCAGCAATGAAACATCTTTCTCTGTTCTGCCTCTGCTCTAGATATTAATCTTTTCTGTGTAATTTGATTAAGTTTTTGACTAATGCTCTTATGAGCAGTGACTAAGACTCACACTTTAAACGGTTCTCCATATTCTTAAGGTAATTGCTATTTTTTAAGCAACATAAAGACATCTGTTTCTTTTTGAAGTCGCTGGTTCTGTGTGTGTTTGTGTGTAGAGGGGAGACTGAAATAACTGCAACAGAGTGCTGGATATAGAACATACAGTACAGCATGCTTGTTGCCTCCCTTTAAATGCTACCCTGCAGCCACATAAACAGTCGACATATGTTGGACCCGGTACTTTTAGCTTTCAATTATTCTCCAGCCACCACAACATGTGCTGCTCTGGTAATCCATGTATACTCAGCGATGTACATTTATGTACTCGCATCTCTCTTACATGTATGTCTGTATTTTGTGTCCATGTCGCAAATAATATTGAAAGGAAATCATTTTATATAAAGTGCATGGTCACTACATATGTACACAATATGAATGTACATAGAATATTTAGTTTTAATCACCAGGTGTTTTGTAAATAATATAGTCTGCCTCTGATTAATGTGTGGACATTTTTTTTTCTTTATGTAAAAAATCTATTTTGGCTGTTGTGCATCTTCCACAGGGTTTACTGTGCATGATGATAGCTGCATAAAGCATGAGCAGCTAATATGGAATGGGAACTACATCTGTGTAGCATTTCAGTGAGCTCGCCAAAAAGCAACATTGCATTTTACGGAGCGGCAGTGGAGGAGCTGCTGTGTCTTTTAGCTTTTTCACAAATAGCTTGGAAGGAGTTATCTGATAGCACTGGCTGGTTTGTTTGGCTCGGGAATGTTTAGGAGCTGGAGAGATTTCACAGAGCTCAGATTCTGGCTTCATCTGCAGACCGAGCTCTGCCTCTCTGGAGCTCCTCCAGCCCAGATAACACACGACCACATAATGGCTCCAGTTTATCTCCTCTCCAACCTTCCAATCTTCCATTTCAGTCCCAGCCTCCCTCATCTTGGCTTTCTCTTATTCGACATACCAAAGAAATAAAATCAATTAATCTTGCCACATTTACTAATCTTGGTCCAGCGCTTTCTGGTTGCCTATTAAACTAATCTTTTCATGAGAGAAAAGAACTAGAATGCTCTGAATTCAGCATTTTTTTTTGGATTGCAGTAACCATCTGTATCAAAATGGTTTTGCATGTGAACAAGGCCTACCTCTGAGCTGAATGTGTTTGGAGGCACACACTGTGGTTAAAGCAGAAAAACAAGCGGAGATCAGAGCTCTGCTGCACATGTTGCATTGCATTTTTGTCATCCTTTTTTGTCAAAAACAGGGGCTGCATTTAACTACAACGCTGTTGCTATAAAAGAGATGTATAAAGTGTTTAGTATATTTGCAGCACGCATATTGGTTTCTGTGGTTCTGTGTAATGTGAACTGAACTCTTTTGTCTCCTCAGAGGAGTCGTCAGACACGGTCAAAGTGGCTTCCTACATCCTCATCGGAGTGGGTTCCTTGTCAATGGCCATGGGCTTCTTTGGCTGCATCGGAGCCATCTACGAAATTCGTTGTCTGCTGGGTCTGGTGAGGAATTACATTCATTTTGAGCTCTAATGCTACAGCTTGGATTGATTCTCTAAAAGGCTTACCACAAAAAGATAAAGATAAGCGTGCATTTGCAACTCATGTGTCACACTGCTTCTCGGGTGATAAACCTCACCGGAAACTATAGAGATGACAGAGAAAATAATAAACAGTATACTCAGTTATTTGATTTAAAAACTGGATATTATTTAGCAATTAATGAATAAAGACTTCTAGCTAACTGTTTTCTTTCTCCTCTGCCCGTTTTTCTCACAATTTTTATGTGATCAGCTGACTCAGTATCAAGTCACGTCAGATTTTTTTAAATTACATGAGCTTCTTCACAATCTTTCCACATACTCTCTGGCAATTGCAGAAGTACCCCCTGGGCTACAAGTATCCCTGGTTGGAAGCCAATAATCTAGGGGTTAAAAGAGCTGCGGGGACCTTTGTGACATGTCATTCCCATCTCCTTCTCTCCTCATTTTCTGCCATCTCTACTGTCACATCTCAAATAAAAAGGAATAAAATACCCAAAAATAATACTTCATAAAACTACTAATACTGCTTTAGTAATGTGGCTCTCAAATTGAGCGTAGTAGTTTGTTGTACCTGTTACTTTATATTATTGTACTACCATTCAAAACATAAAAGCTACACTTGTTTTTAGCATGAAACATTAACGTGAATGCACCTGCCTGAGATCTCAAGCATGGCTTAAGAACACGATAGACTCCTGCTGACAGTAAAGCCCTTTTCGCATTTCTGCTCATGTGTGGGCCGAAGGTTCACAGCATGTGTGGGTTTACAGAGGGGAGGGAGTGACAGGGATAAAGACAGGGAGATGCAGGGGGTACAACAAGAGTGGGGATGGGTGCATGACCTCTTTAGTGTTAAACCTGCTAGGGGTTAACTGAAGAACCGCCGTGACCTACTTCTCCCAGTGACAGTAACCAGCTGGCAGAGGAACCCCCCACCAGCCACACACACACACATACCACAAGGCTTTTTGGGGATTATGTTTAAAACGTTGCATCTCACCACCCAGATTAAAGACAAAATGAAAGGTAAAAAGCCCAGGACTGTTCATCTTTGCTGGTTTGTTGTGAAACCCCACACATAATGTTATAAAGATTTGTTCTATTGCTGGTATGCCATCATTTGCAATGATTTGCTACACCAATGTCAACCTGTTGAAAGGGTTTTGATTGTGGATGTACTTATGATGATATTTCCAACTATTCCCTACAGTACTTCACCTGCTTGCTGCTCATCCTCATCGCTCAGGTGACTGCTGGAGTTCTCATTTACTTCCAGAGAGATCGGGTAAGACACCAACTCTATTATACTGTGTTTCTTTCAATTCCCCTCTCCTTTCTTAAATAGTCATCTTGTCTTCTGTCTATTTCAGTCATCTATTTTTAGTCTCACATTTTGGTTTGTGTTACCTTTTACACCCACTTATCATGTTCAGCCCCTTCCTGTGATGAAACACAGTTTTATAGTTCAACCATTTCCATTGTTGCCTCACTTTCCCCGGTACGTAGTTTTGTGTCAGAGGAAGAGAGCAAACAAATTCACGGTAAGCGAGTGTTGCTAAAGCTGCTGTCATATGTGACATATTTAATAGGTAGGTGTAACATTTCCTCTTTTAAGACAGTAATTATCACTACCAGGACAGAAACTGCTTTCTACTGAAGTCTTTAATGACATAGTGCCCCCTACAGGTGTTCTCACCAACTCACCAGAGTTGATTGAATGTGTGTCAAGTCTCAGTTGTGTATTTGTGTTTGTTGAATGATCTATCTATCTATCTAAATACACAACATACAATACAGGTGATCACAGGTCACAGGTGAAACTGAAAATAGAACCAGCCTTAAATAATAGAACCATCTTTGTGTGTTTGCATGTTGTGTGAAGGGAGTGTTGTGTTTGAACACTACCAGCTCCTCGGACAGGTTTCTAACTCTGAACTTGGTATTCCCTCCCAGCGCTTTAAGGGCTTTTCCTTTAATAAGCCTCACCCATGCATGACTCTTTAGGATAGGTGGAGGCTGCTGTCACCCTTTCAGCTGCTTTTCTTTCAAGCATATACACCATGTGGGTACTGTATATGTGTGTCTCTTAAGCCCTAGACATGCTCCCTGTGTTTAAGGCTTACCACAGGGCAGGGTGTTGCCCTTTCCCAAAATAGGGTGAGGCTCTGTCATCTCCAACAGAGCTCTGAAGATACATCTCTGCCACTGCTCTGCGGTCTTAAGCACATAAACATATGCAGCCCAGCATGGAGCTTCACAGGGCAGTACCACCCATGTTCCCATATGAAGCATTAAGTTCAGATGTTGCTATTAAGTTTATTAGAAAGAAGACGTAGTGTGGCTGTGTTTGTTTTCGTTTCTTCAGCACTTTCTCTTTAGCACCAAACATGAATTTTGTATGTGGACAATCTGTTGACTGTTTTAATGGTTTACAAACAAACAGGTACACATATTTACTCTTTTGCAGTTGCATTTTGGTGATAGAAAAAACCTTTTGTATTGTTGCTAATGCGTTCCCATCTCATTTCTAGTTGAAACATGAAGTGTCCAACATTATAAGGGGCATGATCATCAACTATACGGGCCAGAACAGGACGACAGAGCACACCTGGGACTACGTTCAGAGGACGGTGAGTTGACTCTTCAATCTGTACATGAATGAATTAGTATTAGTAATAGTAATCACACAGACACACAAGACTAACGTAACAAATAGAAATTCATTTTTCTTAAGCTAGTTACTAAATGCTGTCACCATTTATACCTATTTACTTTAAAAAATTGTGCACGGCATGCACTGTCAATATTGACATAATAAAATATGCTCAATAAACACATGATCAGCAGCAGGTTATAACAGGTCACAAGGGCCATTTACTCAAAGCTGTTATCTGACGCGACTCAGGCAATAACATGAGTAGTAATAAGTGTGAATTCTTAACCCTTCAGTATCATTCAGGAACTACCTTCTACTGAAGAAATAGTCCCTATCATATCCTCATGTACCAGGACAGTGTCTCATCTGCTCTCTCTGCTTCTCTTTTATCTCCTTTCCTTTTCATCTTCCTTTCTTTCATATGACCAGATGAAGTGCTGTGGATGGACTGGTCCAAGCAACTGGACAGAGAACATTATGATCAAGAACAGCTCCCAGAACCTCTACTCATGCTCCTGTCGCAACGACTCCCTGCCTGGCACCGACATCAAGCTCGTGGGCCTGTGTGAGCACCTGTCCTCAGAAGCACCTGTCTATGAAACGGTACATGACACTGATCGACTCCGCAATGCTGTTTTTTTTTTACTAAGTTGAATTTTTGAACTAAGTCATTTTTTTAAATCGTAAATTAACTAGTACAGTCAACAGCTATTGATCCAATATAGTTTAATTTCAGTCCTCATCACAATGTTGGCATGGCAAAAGTAAGTCAAACATTATGCGTATATAAACTTCAGTATGATTGGTTGTACAATTCTTCCAACTGTTCCTGCTCAGTTCATGATTTCTGCCGTCACTCACTCACAGACTGCTGTGTAGAGCAGCTGCACTTCGGCCTGCAGTCTGCTTCGCTTTGCTGAACCAGCTACTTTTCTTTGTTCAGTTTGTCTGTGATCATCATGGATTAATACATAGACATTCCCTTTGTTTAAAATTTTTAGTTTTTATTCACAGCATCTATGTGTGATACCACAAAGCTGAACGTGACGTATGCTTTCACCTTGACACCATCTACCATTTCATCTGTGAATGCTAACAGTTCCAAGTCTAGACTGTGGTCAGCGTTATTTGGTGTTACTTCAGCTGGGTGAACAATGCTACAGTACAGCCTGCATTGTTCTGGTAGACCTCACACCTTTACTCATTACATAAGTCACTTCAACTCATGTTGTGTAACTCCAGCTGCCAGCTCAGCGTGGCACTGTGGTCTCACTTAATCAGTGCAGTGAATACCAACAGTTGAGGCGCCTTGTTTGTGCTGTGTGATTTATTCAAACACCAGGAAAGCTCTACTGTGCTGCTGTTTGGTCTGCATGTTTAAAAACCTTTACTCTTTCCCCCTCTACAATGTTTTTCTCAGCTCAGCTAAGCCGTGTTATTCTTCCCCCTCAGTGACTCAGTCCAAAGCCAACAGTTGTGTTTTGAAAGGGCTCTGCTCATGTCCGGCTGGGATCATGTAGCCATTCATCCCTCCCTCTGCATGTTGGCCTGCAACCCCTCTCTTTGTGTGTCTTTCTTAAACTCATTCTCCTTCTCTTATTCTCCCCTTCAGGGCTGTGTAACCAACGTGGAGAAATGGCTCCTGGATAACTGTGGAGTTATTCTGGGAATCTGTGTCGGTGTGGCAGTCGTGGAGGTATCTATCTCTCTTCCACACTAAAGGAAAAGTTCAGATTATTTAACATCTATTTAAATGCAACACTTACATGCCATGTGTACAATGAAATGGTTATGGTAGCTGTAATCATTCCTCCTCTCCATACTCGATGTAAGATGTCCTATGGGATGATAGGGGATTTAAATTTTTTGCCTTGGACATATGTTGCCTTGGACAGCTGTTTTAATTTTGATAACTAATTTGACAACTGTGTTTCCTCCAGCTCCTCGGGATGATCCTCTCCATGTGTCTGTGCAAGAGTGTCGTCCAGGAGGTTTATACCAAAGTACCAAAGTACTGAGCTGAAGACAGATTCAGCTTCACACCACACACAAATGGATGGACTTTCTCTCTGTCTCTCTCCATGTCTCACACTCTTATGTACACACACACAAATTACGACAGCTGTCTCCACCATTTGAGCTTCTCCTGCCTTGACAGCTGTGCAAATTTCTCACGCCCCATATATCCCCTACACACAAACATACACACCTCTCAATCAAGCTTGACACACTTGTTGGACATAGTTCACAAGTTAACATAGTTGTCTTATCATGTTTAAACTTTTAAGGAGATATTCATAATGCTGTTTTGGTGGTATTTTTCATGGAAACCTATGCAAATGTATGAAAAGATTCTTTGTATTTTTGTTTTCCTTTGCTGACCTCAATGAAGCGCTTAATATAGTAGTACAGAGAGCACTTTAGTGACTTTTGGTGAGCTGAGAATCGGAGCATCTTCTGACTCTGGGAAGGAAGATGAGATGAAGATGGGAGGGTGCGTGACAGGCGCTCACAAGTATTAATCCCACTCTGTGATCCTACAGCTGGTAGTTTTGGGGTGGAGGAGAGGCCCCTGGCTGAGGCTGGGCAGGGCTGCTGTGGTGGAGGTTTTGGCTTCTGTCATTAGCTCCTTGCACCCTGATATTAGCTTCTGTTTACACCCGCCACCACCTCGCCCTCCCCCCCCCCTCCCTCTATCCATCATAACATCTCTAAATCACATCTCCGTCTTCCTCTCGGTTGCGTCTGACTGGTAAACATTAGCTTCCAAAACGACTAGTTCAGCATGAAGTAAGTGTGTGTATGATGTGTTGAGTGAATATTTTATTTCTTTCTTTTAGATTCTCATGTCGTCTGTTTTTTTTACAAGTGTATATATGTTAACTCTGTTACATTTACAGTATGTCTTTGGTAAGGGATTATGGCACGTCTGTGCTTGGTCAGCTTTTTATATGGGAAAGCAGTCACCCACATGCTCTTGTTTTAAGAGTCCTATTGTTCTTCACTTCCTCTCCGTTGTGTATGATGTACAGAATGTAGCTGCCATAGCAGCTCGTCAGCACTATTTTGTTCTGAATCAGAGAAATTAGACCCATTAGGAGTGAATCTGTCATCACTCTTGAAGCTGTATTTTATTTGTTTTAGCATCTATTCCATAGCATGAGTTTGTGAACAGACAACCGGCTGGCTTCTCACACCTGCCTTCATTTTGAAAAATCTGTTTTTGTTTCCATCATGGCAGTACCTTTATAAAATGGCAGCTGAGTTACCACAATATATTTTACCCTCTCTGCATGATTGATTGAAATAATTTCCTTTGTTTATTTTATCGGAGTGGAGACAAACTGAAAGCTACTTTGTGGTTGCCTGTTTCAGACAGACAATATGGCCAAAAAAAATGACTGTTCATCAACTCATGCTCTCTTTGCTGAAACTGTTCTAGAAAAGTATTTAAATGTAGCGTTGAGTTTCCTCATCCCACTTATCCATCTCAACATCTCAGTCCTTCCACTTCATTTCAAAGACACTATTATTGCTGAATTTATGTTTAATTTAGTGGATAGCTGGCACTTTAATGTGGTTTGTAGTTTTATCATGCCATCTCACACGAGTCATTTCAAAGCATGTTGTTATCACACAAGAGGGAGGAAACAGACCATTAAAAAAATGTCCAAGCTCTATTTTATGACCTACCAAATTGAAAAATTAATTTAACTTAATGAGAGATGAAGGCTTTTTGTTGTCTGTTTAAAATATGTTGTACACTTTTACAAAAAAAAAAAAAAAAGATTTTGTTAAGTAGAAAAATAAATGTCTGGACCTTTTTAAGCCATGTTTAAAAACGAATTGTGTACCGTATTTCTTTTTATTATTGAGAACTATTAAACCAGAACTCACTGGATTACAGGCTACATGTTTTTTTGTTTCAATGTATAAGTTTAACAGTCAGGCAGGTTTCCATTTTGTCCGGCGGTGGTCAGTTGTCATACTGAAGGCAACCAGAAGATGGCAGTGTATACTTAACAGTGTCATCGGCTCAGGGAAAAAAAACATTGGGACAAAATGAGCAAGACAAATAGGTTATAATATTTAAAGTATATTTGAAAGATTCTTCAGTTGAATAATTAATAATAATTATGTTTTAAAAGCTGATTTGCTGAAGTCGCAGCTATAATTATGTCTTTCATTTAGATTCTTAAGAAATTTGTTATTTCACTACCCCCCTCCATGTATTCTTTGTATTTCCCTGTTAATTAAGTCTGACTGCCCTGTGGCTGAGCAGAACAAAGCGCTCCACATCCATTCATTTCACTGTGATAACAGGATTTTTCCTCTGCAATAAATATAAAAGAGCTCCTCTCATAAGTGCAGTGACTCTTATTAAGTGAAGGGAGCCTCATGATGTCATGTCATGCCAGAAGCTAATACCTCACCACTGACTCACCAGCTCTGCTTTTGAGCAAAACAACACAATCACAGCGCGGACCTGGCTTCTCCAAGCCAATATTGTCTAAGACACTTAACCTCAGCATGAGTACAGCTCAGTGTTTTCTCAGGAGATTGTTTCAAGTTACTCAACAGAGTCACATCTCATCAGCTGTGTTGATACTTGGCGTGCCAAACCTCAATTTCACATTTAAAACATGATGCTGAACCTACAAATAATAGCTGTGGGTACACAAAATACAAAATTAAACAATGCATATTATTTCTGAAACAGTTGATAAATCTGATAAAATTAATTTGAAGACAACTGAAACATTTTTTTTATCATATTCTGGCATTTTCTATGGATTACTTAAACAAATCAACAGATCAAACTGATAATTGAAAAAAGTAGCTGCAGTCCTAGTGCACCTGTGGATAGAAAGCTCTCTATGATGTATGAATGTGGGCTGAGGAAAGCTGTAACCAGGATAATGTGCTGCTGCTGTTGGATTCATCAGATCACAAACACACACACACACACAGTCCTAGCCAAACACAATGAGGAAGGAACGCTTCCTCCGTTTTTTTTCCACATAACTGTCAGTCAGTGAGTCCAGGGCAGAGGAAGTGGGACGGATGATGATCCCACTGAGACAGAATGAAATAAAAGGATGAATAATGAAAATGTCAAGTCCACGTGTTCACAAAGCACTGAGTAACCTGCAGTGATTTAAAGGAATATGCTGGATTTGAGAAGCACGTCTCTTGAGTGTGTGTGTGTGTGTGTGTGTGACTTTCCTAATGGTGCCATTGTGAAGCGTGCATTCAGTTTAACTGCATAGAGCTCATACGAGCAAATAAGGCAAATGTTTACCATGCTATGCTCTGTAACACTTTTCAATATGTGTTTTTTTAGTTATCTCTCTGCTTCATTGGTGCTCATCCAACGCAGATGAGGGTGAAGGGCTCGCCGGGAACCCGCTGTGCTCTGTCCTCTCTGCATCCTGTTCACACTGTGTCACTGACATATTCAGGCAGCACCCCCACATGCCCCTCAGTCACCCCACACTGGACCCCACCTGCACCTGCAGACTGACCTGTCTGCCTGGTCCCTTCCTCCTGCACAAACCCTCCCATCCTGTTTTGAATCTCTCCTAGGGATCATGCATAAATAAACAGCGTGCTCTCGGTTGCCTACACATATCCGTCTGATAGATATGTATAATAACATAACTAGCCAGGTCTATCCTCCTGGCCTGGTTACTTTTAAGCCTGAGGAGCTCTAATCAGAAATGAGCAGTATGAGTCACAGTGCCCCTGTATGAGATGGAAAGAGGATCAGCCTTGTTCCATTAGCTGTTTAAATTGTTTCTGTGATAGGCTGAGAGGCAGCAAGTGGCTGCAGGTCAGTGGGTGTCCTCTGCCTCATTTCCTGCCTAGCGGCTTGTAGAATCCAGCGCTGGCAGAGAATGATACACTGACTCACACACACACACACACACAAGAGCCACCTTCCTTTCTCTCTTCGCTCTTTATACCTCACTCTCTCTTCCCTCTTGCGGGCTAATCCAGCGTGATAAGGGCAAGCTTTCCTCTCTGTGTGGCCTTTTTTGGCCTGCGGAGAGTAAAGACCTCTGAAATCACTCTGGCACAGCTCCACTGCCTCGCCAAACACTGGTGAACATCAGCAATATGAGTCTGTGGAAACACACTGTTTCCACTCCAGTCCGCTGAGATGGAGGCGTGTGTGTGTCAGACAGAGAGAGAGAGAGAGAGAGAGAGGGACATAAAGAGAGACACTTGGCGCCAAGTGTAACAGTCACAAACCTGTACAGAAAGCTGCCATTTCATATTATTGTTCACTTGTTGTTGTTTTTTTAATAAATCTGTCCTTATTTATATTTTTTAGTAATTTAAGGAACAATTAGCCAGTTCATGATATCGTCGTCATCATAGAGAAAAAATGTATGCTAAGGAAAGGTAGCTGAGGAAGCTTTGGTGGTTTGGTGGTTAGACCACATGCTGTCAGTGATGGTAACAGGCTGGTTAGCTGAACATGAATACAGAACTTTTACTTGTAATGAGTAGTCTGGTACCAACAGTGTTATGATCTATTAAAGGAGCTGAAAATCTTCCTCTATAAGATATTTATGAGTAAATAATCAACACGCATAGATGAAGTTCAAAAGAAACACCCCTACATACTATTCAACCTCTCAGCTCTGCTTTATGAGGACTGTACACTTTAGTCTGCCTTGATTGACAGTGGTGTGTCCATGGCAACAAAAGCGAGCAACCTCACATGTGCACGCATTTCTTTTCTTTTTTTCTTTTTTTTTTATTGTCTGATAGGTGGACATCAGACTAGTGGGAAGAGCACAGACAAAGCACAAATAAAGAAAGTGAAAAATATTGTATTTATGATTTATCCTGTTATAATAAGAAGCTGATTGAGTAAATATATTACCTTTGTAAAGAATCTGAGTAGTTGTTCCAACACCGAATGACTACAGTACCAGATGTGGTTAACGTCTTTGGACGATCACACCTGTAGGTTGTGTTGGAGGCTGCCTATTATCTCTCATTGTGTCCATGAATACCCCATAATCACTTCATAATCTTTTGTATTAAATTATGGCCATAATATTGTTGTATCAGTGCACACCCCACATGCATGGATGGTTGTTATGTGTTGGTGTATTGTATATCTCTACGCGTGTTTGTGAATGTGTGTGCTTGGTGCATGAGTGGGAGTTTATGTCTGATATATCTGATTGATGGAGGTGGTAGTGGAGGCAGAGCTCGCCTGATTGCAGCTACAGGCAGCACTAGGCTTCTCATTAACCTATGATAATGCACCTGTCACCCCGATACGAAAGCCTTGCAGCACATTCGTTGTGGTTGGCTGTTCTCGCTTCTCCTTCGCTCTTTTATTTTTCTTTGTCTCCATGGTCCATCTATCTCCTTCTGTCTCTCTTTTTCCCTCTCAATTTCTTCTGCGCTCGTGTACATTAACACACAAACACACAAACACACACACACACAAAGTAATCTCTGCCGTTTGCTGACTCTGCGCCAAAGCTGACCACGGCAGATGGAGGGTAGTGCATGTGTGTGTGTGTGTTTTTGCCCCCTGCTGTACTGAATGCAACAGCAGCTACAGTATTTAATAGGATCTGTGCTCACTAACACACTAGGACCAGAGTTGATACTGAATCAACTCTTCCAGCACTCATGGCTGCGTTTGTCTATAGAGCCTTTTCCAAAAAATGGCTAACAGTATGTGCTATCACAACATAAGCCGTCTGAGTTGACTCATTTGCTGGCTGACAACAATGTGATCTCTCCCTCTGCTCAGTTGTTCATTTCATCCTACAATAAGAAGCTTTCTTTCAACGTAAACACCAGTAGTTAATGTCCTAACATAATGTCTTTCTATAAGTCATTTTCTCCTCACCAGAAAGGCTGCAGAGCCTCCTCCAGATGTCTTCTTTATTCCCCGTCGCATGTTCCAGTCAGTTTCCCTGCTCTCCAGAGGGTCTGTGTGTGATTTATTCATCCTATCTGCGCGTTCAGTGCCAGGAACACACCCTGAGAGCTCACAGGGCTATGGGAACACTGCCTTGAGCTGCTGGAAAGTGTCGAGAGAGGACTTTAGAAGACAGGTAGTAAATCAGTCCTGGACCGAAAGATGTGTGTCAGAATTGTTGCATGTTATTTAGAGGGAGAGAGTCAGTTGCAGTTTTGAGGGTGTTTAGGTTTGGCTCCTATTAGTCACTCTGTCAGATGTTAGCAAGATAAAGGAGGCTGCACTAGTCCTATTTGATGCTGAGCAGCCAATATTGGCAGGACTTCATCATGATTAAAGAATGAGCATGTGTGGTGTTGGGAATGTCTCTGGCTCTGACTCTTTGCTTTCAACCTCTAATCTTCTCTGTTTCATCTTATGCCGTACAAATCTCTCTTAGGGTATTCAAATATTACTGTTTGATGTCTCTGGACAATAGCCAGAGTGCTTGTTTTGCGTTGAATACCAGCTGCTCTCATTAAGGAAAAGTGCAGGGCAAAAAAAAAAAAAAAAAGAAGAGGAAGATAGGGTCAGACCTTCCTGTTTAACAACTTCACAGCTTCCTGTTGAGGCCCTATCTAGTGACACACGCCCCACAGGCCACTGACACCTCTTTGTCACAGATAGCTCATCCTCGACCTTCAGGAAGAAAACCTGAAAAAATGCAAACATCCTGTCATCCTTCAGCTGCACAAACAGATCACACACAAAAAAAAGTCTAGTCTAAACGTTTTCTTTCTTTTTACATTTTTAAGTGCTGTGTTGTCAACAAATCTGAACAAATCTCTCTCAGAAATTATTGTTACCATGTTCAATCAACCTAAAAAATAAAAAAAAATGAGTGCCCGTTCATTGCCACTGCTTGTTAAAAAACAAGCCTCTCCTGATGTGTGATGAGGGCAGAGTGGATAATCTTTAACATGACAGCCTGCTGTGTTACACATGTGAGGAGTCTGAAGGCTAGAGAGCAGCTTGTTGTTAGCCACTTTCTCAAGGAGTTAAAATCAGGCCCCTTTAATAAAAACAGGGGAGGGGAAAGGGTAGTGGTAAATTTATGCATCAGTGTAATCAAAACGAGAGGAAGGAGGTGGGAAACAGAGCGGATGGCCTTCAGTGGAATATTCCCGGGTGCTGATTAGAGAAGCCATGTTAATGAGATCCATTGACAGTCTAATATGGAGAACAGCATGCCCCCTACTGTGTCTGTCTGTACTGTCCCTCTGCTCTCAGTCACCTTCCTCGTCTCACATTTTGCTATTACTCTCCGTCTTTCTCTGACTTCGTCCATGTTTACACTGGACAGAGACAAGCAATGGATCTTTTCCATCAAACTCTGTAATGATCACAGTCGTAGAGCCATACCTTTAACATTACATGTATTGGCACAGACCTCCTGTCTCTTTCTCCTGAGGGGCTTTAAGCAGGAGGAGCACACACACACACACACACACACACACATGCACACACACACAGACATACACACCTTGGGATTTGGGTATGTGTGACGCCACGTGACAGGCAGGCAGCTGGGCCATATTAACAGGAGTAATGACAAACGGGCCACTGCTGTTGGTTTTTTACACCTACAGTATAAGCTGTAGGTTATCAAGCCTCTCAGGTGCTGTCACTCAACAGACTGCTCCAGTTTGTGTGTGTGTGTGTGTGCGTGTGTGTGTGTTGCCCACCAGCCAAATCCTGAAGAATCCATCTTTGGGCTCAGTGGAAAGCTGTGCAGGAAAAGAAGGGGGCCCAGATGTTTTAGCTCAATAAGCTTAAGGATGAGTTCATGGGGAGAACATCTGAGGCTTTTCAGCTCTGTTGACCCAAGAAAGAAACTCTTAATCCAGTCAGTTTAAAGACATATGTGTACATATCCTTTTCATTAGAAAGAAAGCTGGAGATGCAGCCATTGTGCAACTTTTGCTTAGAAAAACTATGACCTAATTACTTCTTTTTGGCTAAGAGCCCTTAAAAAACAACGATGGAAGAGTACAACATTGGCCAGATGCAGAAACAGAAACAAATGTTGTTGTTGGAATGCCGAGAACAGGGAGTGAGTGATTGTGTGCATAAGAGGGAGAAATATGGGGGGGACAATTAATTTTTTTAGGAAATAGTTGAGACTGTTCTTGTGGACAGCAGGAAGAAGGGCTGGAGGTGTTTGTAGCCAGACTTAAGTGGCCCCTATTAAGCAGAAGTGTGTCTGTGTGTATAGGTGATCCTGTTTCAGTACAAATAGAATAAAAAACCTCGCCGGAGCTAATGGCTTCCCTCAGGCCACACACTTCCTCAGCCATGTTAGTCGTGCTGCTGCAGCCTCAGTGTCGTGACAAACAGGGAGAGGTCAGGAGAGGTCAGATAGAGGGATGGATCCTGGAGTGCTGTGATTGCACTCTA
This sequence comes from Pampus argenteus, assembly GCA_036937835.1. Classification (NCBI taxonomy): domain Eukaryota; kingdom Metazoa; phylum Chordata; class Actinopteri; order Scombriformes; family Stromateidae; genus Pampus; species Pampus argenteus. The sequence continues at coordinate 8,093,975 of CM072869.1, forward strand.
GTCACAACATTTAAGTTTCCTCAGCACTGGGAAAACAAAAAAAAAAACAACCTCTAAAACCACAAGCAAATATCCAGGGAAAAGTCCCCCACGTCACTGTACACAGCTTCTGTCCACATTGTGCTGCAGCAGACTCTAAGACTACATCTTCATTATTCCATGATTTGATATGTCAGATAATTTGCAATTAAATTATATTTACCTCTTCATGACAAAGAAGGTGAACAATAAGACTATTTTATCATAGATCTGTGTACTTTATATATATTGTTAGTTGCTGTTGTCATTTTCTGTCCACCACCAGATGTGTCTGTTTAGATGCAATTCATGGTCTCATTTGAGACAAAGAACTAAACTAAACTAAACTAAACTAAACTAAACTGGCCCAAAACATAACTCAAAATGAATATTATTGTTTCTTCATGTTTGCTCAATCTGTAAATAGGCAACCATTTGTTAACTTTATAAGGTGATCACACATCAATGTGTCTTTCCCTTCAAGTAGACAAAAAGCAATTAAAGCAGATTCAGGATCTTTGAGACAGTGAGCCACATTTTTCAATAGTGTTACCTTTGTCTACCATGGCTCAGGCCCAGTTAAGGGGCCTTCACAGGCAGACTGTACTGCAGGACAGATGAGCTCATCTCTTAAGTAGTGACCCACCTTGTCCTTAAAACTGTCCAATTGCCCCTACGTCTGAGGATCCAACCAATCACAGCATGAGTGGACAGAAGGGTCATGTGAGACCAGTTAAGTCTTTTATGAGGCTATACCAGACAGACAGGAGGGGATGGGACAGAGGAACACTGTCTTTTATGGACTATTGGGGATAGTGTGCTTCCATCTCAAGGCTATTAAAGGTCTCCCCAACATAGAGACTCTCACAGCCTGGGGGTGAGACGTGGTGCACCTGGGCTCTGGCTGGAGGAAGGAGCTTAACCCCTTCTCTCCTTAGTGTTTCCATCTCACAGCTTCTATATGTTTTACATTTCACTGTGCTTGACTTGAAATTGACTTCCATTATGTTTTGTTCACATACTGATAACAAGAGATACGTGATGGTTGTGTTGGTTCCTTTACAGGGAGCAGAATTTAGCCAAGGCGAGCAGTATATATAAAGTATACTGTACCCTCTTGAGGTTAGCTTGTGGTTCTGGTTAGTTTTATACTCAACAGGCAGCTGCAGGGATAAGTGAATTCACTCGACTTTTACTGACCTTTCCCATCTCCACTGACAGGCCTTTTATGATACACATGTGCACCCACAAAAAGTGAAAGCCTGTATCACCGGGATGAATACTAGCCCCATAAACCAGGATATGATTAACTCCACCACGGGGAATAAGAAGTGAGGTTGTAGAGGCTGCACACCTAACTGAATTTTACTTTTTAAATTAAACTCACAATTTCCCCAGCCTGCACTCCTGTATCCACCCATCCAGAGAGCCGAGCAGTTTTACAGCCAGCAAGAGAGAATTTGTCGCTAGATTGGCTTTGTCATTTTGATTCATGTGCGTCTCGCTAGTGAGTGTTATTGTGAGATGCTGCACCCCTTTTCCTTCTGCATCACGCTCTCCTCCCGGTATTATTAACTTAGCATCTTAGATGTGCCCGAGAGGACAAAAAAAAAAGATAAATTGTCAGAGGAAAGTTTTTTTCTCACTTCCTAAACCATGCCGATTGAAATCTCACAATCTTCACTTATTGTACACTGTGCTGTAAGCTGAAGGTGGGACGATGAAGGGGGTCTAACACAAAGGAGGAGAGAGAAGAAAGAGTGTGAGGGAGAAACTATCGAAAAGGCTCGATTTGGTATGCGGCACATCACACCAGTGAGCAGAGGATGATTGTGGCTCCTTTTCACCTCTTGCCTTTTCTGATGTTAGTTCACAGAGTTTTTCTCACCCACACAAGAGAGTAATGGGAACTACGTTTCCCACAAAATCAGTAATATCAGGTTTCTGATTTGTCAGCTACATTATTTTCTCACATGGCAGAACCCTTGGCACAAGGACCATCAAAATGTGTTTAATGTGCAAATGTCTGTCTTGCTAAAGCTGCAACATCAAATTAAAACAAGTTTTACCACTCAACTTAACTAAGCTGAAGGAAACAGCCAGCCTAGCTACATTTCCAACAGATTGTATTACTTTTGTATCAAGTCAGGCTACATTTTCTCGTCTTAATGCTAAGATAGGCTAACTGACTATCGATCTTCTGATCTAGTCTCATTGAGAAAGTGAATAAGTGTATTTCCCAACATGTCAAACTATTCCTTGAAGTCTGTCTGCCTTGAAGTCGTAGTTATGTCCATCCTTTTGTCTACTGTCCTGTTTATTTTTCTCCTTTCTTCCCTTCTTCTTTCTTTCCCTGCTTAATTGCAGTCTGTACTTGTTTGCCATGTGCTTTGTGGCCTGTGGATATGAGAGTGAAAGTGACAGGGCAGGACGGCAACCGTCCCCGGAGGGACGAGATGTCCTTCTGCTTCAGCAGTGAGCGATTCAGCCAGTCCTAAATGAAAGCCTCAGCCAAACTCACCATGACAGAGAGGATAGAGCCTCAGCTCAACACTGATGGCACTGGGTCTGATCAGGAGCCACATTTACATGCAATACTGCACCCATAGGATCTGAAAAAGTACCTTCAGGTTCCTTTATATGTCGGAAGTCCAAACAGATCCATAAAACAGCTTTGACACTACAGTAATCCCAACAGGTGCCATGAGTCTGGCTCTGAACGACTGCCCAATAGTCTGTGGTGAGCAGATAGAAGATGGCAGCAGCAAAGTGTCATTATAAATCACTCATAGAGGAGTTTTACTGGCGCGTCTGCTTTAGTACATATGCAGACGTGCTGGTAAACCTCAGAAGGCTGCCCTGTGATTTTAGAGAGAAATGATGGGCCTCTTGGTTAATGGGGAAAGCAAACGGCGGAGGAAGCCTGTGTTTTTGTAGCTCATCTGGCTTAGATTAGAGCACGCCTGCACTCCACTGTCACAGTGAGAGTGTAGAGAAGATAGAAGCAATAAGAGAGCAGCGAGTGAGGAGGGAGGGGACAACGGGGAAGGAGACAGGGAGGAGGGAGTGAAAAACAATAAAATAGACAGAGAGCGTCGAGGAAGGCGAAAAAAAAACATTTGCAGGGGGTTTTAGGACTTGTCTGGTCTGGCTCTGTCACCCTGGGTGCTTAACACAAGTCAGAGGCATAAACCCTTTAGATAGGCCTTGTGTGACAGTGGAGGAGGAAGAAGCTCTTAAGACAAGACCGGGGAATGAAAGCAGAGGGTCTGGGAGCAGGGAACAGAGCCAAATACAACTGCTTGCCTGTGACATGTCCTTGCTCACTAACTGAGAGCACATGCCTGGCACAGGAGGACAACTTTCACCCTCCTCACCTTCAGAACATCCTTCTGCCTCAACAGCCCCCCCCCCCCCCCCCCCCCCCTCCTCCCGCCCGTCTGTTAATGCACTCAACGTGGCCCCTAAGACTCCGACAGTCACTCCCTGCACTACAAAATGAAAGGGAGAAAAGCACAGAGAAAAAAAAGGCAAAGGTATCTACAGTATATCACTCTCTACGTGCTAGCGTTGTTTGCATGGTCTGCCAGTTTCCTGGTGTTTTTCTGTGCTGCCTGCAGAGTCACAGACACGAGTCACAGACATGCTGGAACTAATTGTTGCACATTCTTTTTGACGACTGCACAGAACGCGACTTCAAAGGCTTTAAATGAGTTGCCTAATTTCAGTGTTGGCTCTCCTCCGATGTGTGTTTTTTTTTTTGTCTTATGATGCGTGAGTACTTCTTTGCATGTTACTGCATCTGTGAATCAGTCACAGGGTTGAAAAGATTTTTTTCTCATATTGTGTCTGCATGTATTTTGTCCTATAAATAATGTGTGTGTGTGTGTGTGTGTGTGTTTATATGTGTGCAAGTTAATCCAGGCTTTTAGTCCTTTAGCTGAGTGGAGGGATTTGGAGTGTTTTGAGCCCGACAGTCTGTTTTATCTTGCTGTAGCCTTCGTGCAGACAGGCTTTCTAGGTCAGGCCTAATTGATGACCTGTATTAATAACAGTGAGTGGCATGTGTGTGTATTTATGTGTGTCCTGGATTGTGCTGTCTCACTATCTCCAGGCGCAGCTGAGACCAACCCCAAAAAAACTCACCCTCCACCCGACTCTCCCTCTCTCTGGTGTTCCTGTTGTTTTCAGGGATATCAGTGTGTGTGTGTGTGTGTGTGTGTGTGTGTGTGGGAACGTCCTGCTGTCACTGCGGGCTGGCCAGTCTTCATCCACACCCTTGTCTATTTTGTCTCTACATGGGGTCTCTCTCTCACACTCAAACCAAAGTGGGGGATGTTGGGGGGGGGGGGTTGCAGTCTGGACAAATAATATCGCCTCTAATGGCCAAAGCAGTGTTGAATGGCAGCCAAGTTTCCCTATGGATGCTGGTTATGAATATGGAGAAATACATGGCAAAAACGGAACATTTAATGATGGCAAGAATTAGAGGTTTCATGTCCATACAATATTGAGCGAGCAGGATTTTTACTTCTGTTCTTAAAGAACACATTTGGTGAATTAAAACCTCTTAGTTTCTTGGCGATCGTTCCTAACTCTAATAAGAATATTGAACTCATTATGCTGACATCTGGGATCACAGTGAAATAGCTGTGAAGACAGATGGGGAGAGAAACACATGCAGTCACATGATCCTACAAGTTTTAACCAAAATCTTCAGATGAGGGAAACTGAGGCGAACGGTAAAGTTGTTCTACTATAAACATCATCCGTCATATTTAACACAAACTTTTTGGTTCAACATTGTCCTACTGCATTTACTTTTCCTGTCAATTGTTGCAGACATTACAGGTGCATTTACTTTTTTTTTTTTTTTTTTTAGCTCTCAAATAAAGTAGTCTAGGTAATTTGGATACAGTAAATCTTGCTGGACTCTATTATAATGATGTGGTTGTGCTTCCAGATCGCAGCAATTACGACGGTAAGTACTATGTTATGTTATGTAACATCCTGATGACATTGAATGTGCTCCAGTTTTTAGCCGTGTTCGATTGATTTTCCTCATGTACCTTTTCTTCTGATTAAATTTGGGCTAACCTATTACTACACTGTAACTGTATTCCTTTATGATTATTTTTTTAACATTTTATTTTTTACTCTAATTTAAAGGATTTCCGTCTTCATTGTGTTTTAATATGTTTTTCTGATGCATTTCTCTGCCGTATGCAAAGCACTTTGTATTGCATGTGTTTGAAAGGTACACAAACACAAACAAACTTGTTTTGGCTCAGTTTCTCTCACAGGGTCATCTCTCTGCTGGAAAGCCACTGGCTTAGCAGACAGCTAAGGACAGACCCTTGCCTCTCACATCATGGGAAAAATGACTAACTCTGAATGATGTAAACCCTCACCTCGAAAACTCAGCTTTTCCAGCTATCTTCTGGTTGAAAGTTATCATGCCTGCTCTTCACACAATGAGCAAACTTCCTTGTTAATCTTGCAGGAGGCACTTTGAGCCTTGTATGCCGAATCTGAAAGTGAAAGCTGTGTTACCTTGAAAGCAGAATGTCAGTAAGCTGTTCTCTCTGGAGCATATCGCTCCTGCTTCTCGGCCTCCTAATCCCTCACGGAGCTGCTGTGTTCAACACAAACTCTAATAACCCTGCCCTCCTGTTTTCTGACACACGACTCAGCTTTATCTGTGCTTCCTGTTTTTCATTTGTTTCTCATCCACCAGCCGTAGTTGGAAATACCCCCCCTCCCCTCCCCTTCATTCTTCATCTATCTTCTATCCCAGAACCATCGCTGCTCCCAGAGGAGATGTCAGTGCAAAGAGAAATCATGTCCGAGTTCACAAAACTTCAACGCTCTGACAGGATAAAGCCCAGAGCTCCGGGAACAGCCCGTGTGTCTCTGCGTGTGAGATGGAAAGAAGTGAAGTAAGGGTAAAATTATTTGTTTCTCTATATAAGAGTGTTTATATGTACAATCAGACGCGTCTCTTTCAAAATCCCCCATCAACTAACATCTAACAACAGGAGGACAATAAGTCTCTGGCTCGTTGTGAAGACACTGTTTTGGACTTGGACTCAGGCACACAGTCTGTGGAATGTGAATCTGATAGCTTGTAATTCCTCACATCTGCTTCCCTCATAAGCGTCCACATCTTTATATGGTCAAACTATTCTGTGGCTCCTGTTATTTGGTAATGATGTCTCAAAATGGCCTGAGATCATCTAATCATGCCCATATCCACATTTCGACATCTGCGGTGAACACAGAGATAATAGTGAAGCATGTTGTGTACACTCTCTACTCCTAAAACACGTGTCCTTGTGATGTTTAAGCAGCCACAAATTAATATTAACATGCACATCGCTGCTGGAGCACGCTTGATGTGCACATTGTTTCCCTTCCGTGAGGATCACGCTACTTTTGTCTGAGCACAGTGACGGGGCCAAGTCCTGCTTGGCTCGCTCGCTGAACTCGGTTGTCATGGTGACAGAGATGTCGTAGCAGTTGGAGTGCATCTCGTTCGAGAGCATTATGCATCTACCCGTGCTGCCTCTTTACTATTAATGGACATAAATATTTATATGGTTTGGAAGGTATCTTCATTGGCGGAGGAGAGGCCGGTGGCCTGTGGTGAGCAGAGACATGAGCTGATGAAGTGGTGTGTGTCAGACATTTGTGACTGTGTGCTCATGTGTGGATGCAGCACTATTTAATCTCCCATATGAGAATAATAATAATGTTAGTTTTAAATGAACACAGGAACAGAACTTCTCCAGCGATCGCCCAAATTTGCGTCATTAATCTCTGACGCAGAGCCGTGATACTGCAGTATGTTTACAGCAGGTTTTGACACTAATGTTATAACAATTAGTCGATTAACAATAATATTCCAATAATTGCTTAGGAAATGTATTTTACAAAAAGACACAAATAGATACAGCATGTTGATTAATGAGCTTTAGAGGTGCTGCAGCTGTTTCCAGTCTTCATCAATCAAAAAAGAAGGCCAAAAAACTCTCTGACTATTCCTTTAATATTAGTCTGGGTGACTCTGAGTTTCTCCACACTGCTTCTGAGCTCTAAAATCAGATGTAAATGTGGCTACGTGCACAACCATTTTTACAGAATCTGGATACAGTCCAGCAACAGTAGAAAACGCCAAAACACAATGTAGGGGTGGAGACATTAAATGAATACAGTCCAGACTGATTGTATTTGCTTCCCTTTTTTGCTTTTTCTCTGCTTTTTATAAATGGTACTCACTGGCTACAAAGTCACCCTGTCACTTCAACTGTGACTTTTCATTTTCATGCTCTTTGCTTAACTGCTCCTTTTCTCTCTCCAGCTTTGTTCTCTAACACACACACACACACACACACACACACACACACATCCTCTTTTGTCATCCTTTCTTTCTCTTAAGATTCTCTTCAATCTATAACATTATTTATGGTAAAAGTGGAGGATAGATGCTCGTCCTTGAGGGCTTCCCACAGTGGGCGCAGCTTTATTACAGATTAAATCATAAGTAGAGCCTGTGGAATCTACAGGGAGAGGAGAAAATCATCTTTTTTTGTATTTCATTTGCATGCTTTCCTCATCTTTTCTCCAGGCCTTTTGGTTAATGTGACCCACCTCCCATGGCTGTCTCACAATCTATCTTCTCCATAATGACTAATTTAAATAGCTTTGATAATCCGTTAGTACTATGAATTAAAAAGCCATTAGAAGAGGGTTCACAGGGAAAGAGGTGAATGGAGGATGTGGTCTGAGATGCCTTACCATCTCTCCTTTCACTCAGAAAAAGCTCAGAAAAACTTCATTTGTTCAAACATTGCTTAGTGATCCTCCTGTTTAATTTAAATGTTTAATAAAAAATGAATTTTCAGCTTACAATTAAATATTTATCCATGAATAACTATCGATACCTTTGAGGCAACCTGCTTTCTTTCACGTGGAAAGTCGTCCGCCATGTCAGCTAATAACGTTCTGCAAATATTAAAGATATGATTTTTAGGTTATAGTGGTTGCTCTAACACCATATTAAAACACGCTCTGTAACTTTTAAAGGGACACTCCACTTATTTTACACATGAAGATCAGATCACGTCATCAGGCTTATTATAAGTCAATGTTTTACTGCCACCATGACAAAAAAGATTGCTCAGTTTCTTGCTGTAGTAAGAAACTGAGCAAACTTTTTGTCATGTATTTCAGTTTCAGCTTGAGAAACTTTCATAACAGAAAGCCTGTGTTACGAACAGGAAGGTAAACGGAAGATGCTAATAAAGACCAATGTTTGGCTAACAATAAAACATATAGTAATTTGTTGACATTTACCAGTAGTGTGCAGTTTGTCACATGCACATGCCAGGATTATTAAACAAGGCCCTCTGGTGCAGAACGCCTGTCTCGTTAGCAGTAATTAACAGTGCACTTTCCTTCATTATAAATAGTTTAACAATAAACAGAAAGCAGCTGAGTTGGAAGCTCTTTACACAAGGTGAGTAGTTGGAGCAGATTTACAACAAGTCTTCCTGTAAAACTCAAATGAGGAAAACTGATGGGGGAGTCTTGCTTTTTTTTTTTTTTATTTTTTTTTTTTTTTTATGAGCAGTATTCCCTGAACCCACGTCTCACGTTAAAGTTTCATGTATCTGTCAGAGTGGTATCGCAGAGTCACAGCAAATTGCAAACGTTCATCCCAAGGGAATATAAATATCACATCAAAGAATTGGATGCTTTTTTATTAAGAATATCTACACTGCCAACTGTCAAAGGCATCAATTCTCCCCTGTTGGACTTGGGGCTCATGGATTTATGATTTAAGAATGAGCTTTTATATGAAACTCAGCAGTCAGGTGTTTCCCCTGAAACCTCCTGCTGAGTTTTGATACGAGGAAAAAAAAGAGCCAGACTGTGCTGCTTCTCATTTCCTATTTTTTTCCCCTCATTGCTTCCACTTTCATTAAGTCTTTCCTCTTACATGTTACATGTTTACCATTTACTCTTTGATGGTGCAACAGATGGATCTCTCTGAGCTCATTGGTGGAGCTTTAAATCATAACTAATAGATGATTCAAGGTTAAATGTTCAATCAGATTTACCCACCCTCACCTTGTCTTGTCCTTGTCGAGAAATAATTACACCATCGTGTCTCAGTTTCTCATGATAAGCCGTTCCAATCAATCACCTGGATTATCTCTGAATACCTATCAGACCTGCAAATAATAAGACAGATCTATTGGTAAATGAATGTGTCACACCACTCAGATATGATGGGGATCATCTTTGCTCCAGTGGACAAATAGCTGTCCATTATTTATCTATCCCTACACTTTCTTTGACAGACTTCTTGCTGTCATGACTTTCCACAGGCAACCAAAGTCATTATCATCTTCATTTCTGTTAAATTAATTTCAATAATCCTAAAATGATTATTTATTTGACATAATTCTTTGTAATCTATTCTTAATTGGCTTTTTTACAAATCACTTCCTCATTCACTCACTCTCTGTATAACTAACACTCAATATTAAGCAGTAAATTGAGATTTCAGACACTTATTAATCAACATCATTTCGGGTCATCACTGTCAGCTGTGGAGTCGCACAACAGTCATTTTTTTCACTTTGCATTGTGGTGATTGATTGTTAGTAGTGTACATGTCATGTCAAGCTTTTTTTCTTTCTTTTGTGGATTCTTTGGGGGCACTATATATATATTGGATAGATATAGTGGATACATTTATACACATTTGGAAACTCAAATAATATAGTGTACTATGTAGTTAATAGGGAGTGATTTCACCTATGGATTTAACAATCTGGAGAAAACGTCCACTCAATAGCAAAACCTGGATGCAACTATTTAAACCTGCATTAACTGAGTTTTTGGCCACTTGGGGGAAAGAAACTGTTATATAAAATATTAGTAATATAGTTTAAAATAAAACATATCATAACACATCCTGTCATAATACTGAGGTTGTTTTTGAGCACACAATGTTTGGCTGCAGGGTTTTCAAAAGGTGGGTCTTATATTTCTGAAGCTTTTTCTGATGACCTTGCATGACCATTAGGGACTGGGGATGGAGGCCACCTAATGGGGGAGTGTAACGGATTTGACATCCATGGTCAATACACTTATTTTAATTCTGTCTGTAATGTAAAAAGATCTGTAAAAAAGACTGTTTTTTCCTCAAAGTTCACCACTGACTTCACAGGCATCTTCTGACATTTTCTTATAATTTTGCAACTTAAAAATATCCAAATAAAACACCTGTCAGGGTTTCAGCATGATATCATCAGCTAGCCATGAAAACAGGACTATGATGAATATGCAGCCATTCAGTGCAGTATGTTTTGTTTTGGACACTGGTTTTGGAGAATTCCCTGTCTTATGTGTTTGGCAATGCAAGCATGGCTGCAGGTTCTGTGCATGTAGAAACAGGTTATTGCACACTGCTCTCACAGGAGGAGCTCCTGGTTTGTGTTTGATGATTTTAAATGAAACGTGTTTAAGCAATTTTCTTTTTTTTTTCTCATGGAGTTGTGTTTACATCTATATCTGCTGACATCTGGAGTGTAATGAGGAAAAATCCTTTGTTTGTATGCTCAGATTTGTATTCAGAATATTGGACAGGTGTTTCCAAGAAGCACGCCTGTTCTCCTTATTGGCCACGCTGTGCACACACACATGTATGTCCCTGATGGTTTCCTTCAGGCCTGGTGAATCTCACATTGATCAGACAGTAATAAGAAGCAGGATAACTGTGTTCCATCAACAGCTGAGCCCTGCAGCTCCTGTCAACATTAAATGCACATATATAGCAGCTGGCCATGCAGTTGCTAAGGAAGTGTTGGTATCCAAGCAGGAGTTGGCAGGGAAACATCCCCAAAGTTGATTGAGGAGATTGGATGCCGCTGTAGTTGATAACGACCTGTATCCGTTTTTTATTTATGTATACCAGCCCTCCAAAGGAAAGCAGAAAAAATTACCTGGGCATCTGTAAAAAGGTGTGTAGCAGGTCCAACATAAACTCTGGGAACGTCATTACATTGTGGACATTAAAAAACAACTATAGTGGTGTGACAGGACAGTAGTAAAAGTTATGGTCCTGAAAGACTCCAGCTCAAACTGCACTAACAGGTTTCCAGATTAATCTTGGTCTGCAGTGTCTGTGATTCGCTGGAGGGGAAAAAAAATCAGTGACCACCATGAGAGCGTTGTTTCCACATCCTGTTACTGCTCTCTAGTTAAAAGCTCTCGAATCAAGACATGCAGGGCTCCACGTGCTACACAGGTATACTTTTTGTGATTTTCTGTTATTTTCAAACTTTTTATGTATTATGTTAAGGTTGTTGCTAAGTGTTACTGTGGTTTCGTTCGTTTCCTTTTTAAACACACTCTGAAGTTATGTATCACCAGGAGGTAGTCGACGCGTGTCTTTTGTTCAAAGGAAAAACTCCAGTTTTCTTTCTTGAGATTTATTTAACGTTTCATTTGAACATAAAAGTTATACAAAACTGCAGTAATCCACCAAAAATTACAATTATGAGCACGGTCGAAAACTATTGTGCTCACCTGGCTTTCATCCTTTCCAAATCAAAAAACAAAATTACACATATATCAGACTGCACACGTCTCAACCAGCACCACGTGTGCTGATACCAACAACCAATAGGCATCCTTGCAATATTAGCATATGCAACATGCAACAAATTTACGAAACTATCTTTCTAAAGAGACATGATCAGCATATGAGCATGCAGCATACAATGTTTGGGGTTTAAGAAACTCTTCAGAGAAACTTATTTCTCTGCGTAGTTTGAACAAAACATACAATACATGATGGAAAACTGCTATGTGCCATGCCAGAAACTGTGTCTGGACCAATAACCACAGAGCTCCATACTCATGCTGCACATGCACCCACAGTCCTCTGACAGACAAAGCTCAGGTGGTGACACCTTATCAAAACACTCACAGAAGCCAACCGACAGTGACTAAATGAATGTAAGAAATAAATCTACAGCATTAAAAGAACATGTTATCTGAGATGAACAACATCCCCAAATGAAACTGAAGAGGAGAGAAATTCTGTGTGACAGATAAATGGATCATTCCTTTCTGGTGAATCAGATTTCTAGAGGAGGAGGAAGAGGAGGGGATGCAGCAGTGGCTCCCCTGGCCTACTTTTCTGCAATCACCAACCAGCTCATCCTCCTGGGAACACTGGGAGGTACAGTGTGTATATATATGCAGGGAGTTCAGCCACGCTTGGCCTGTCACCGCAAGACACTGGAGGGTTGGGGGAGGAGAGTCAGCACACTTACTGTACATTAGCAAGATGGACCAACAACTTGTTTTCATCTTTACACTGTCTATTTCCTCTTGCTCAACAGCCTAGTTGTTTTTTGTTTGTTTGTTTGTTTTTGGCTTCTTAGTTAAGCCCAGAGCTAGCAGAAGTTTCTGTTGTGTGGTATTCCTGAAAGAAGATCGGTCAGATTGACACACATCTCTCCCTGACTTTCCCTCCTACTCATCCTCTCTTGCTTTCTCTTATATCCTCAGGCTCCAGTTAGCGACTAAGCTACAGCAGGTAGACACCTGTAATTATTAAGGTTGTGGAAAGCCTCGCATTACATTGCTTGCAGGTGTTTTTTAATACACAGTAAAAAATAAAACACTGTGTACTTCTATAGTGTTATGAAAGCTTTCTAATGTCAGATTCAGCATGTTAATGCTTAGATTTTCTACTTAACGCCTCTTCCAACAGATTTGTCCAATTGCTCCTCTAAACGGTGTTCGGGGCTTGTTGCTAGGTTACAGCCAGGTAACACACACCATTACTGCAGGAGTAGTTAAGATGAAGGTGTTTCCAAATAAAGATGATTCATAACCTTCCAGCTTAAAGAGTGAGCTTATCATTTCTATTGTCGACACCTTCCTCTCTTTCTGTCACACTCTGGCTGTGCGACAGACGCAGACTAAGCCAGATGGAGATGCATGACTTGAAACGGTTTCTCAAACTAATTCCTCTGCTTAAATATCAGTAAGTAAGAAAACTAGCTTTTCCAAGAAAGGAACAAATGTTTGTCTCGAGACAAATAATGCTGAAGTTAAATTCTGGAAAACTGATTTTTTGACAATGAAATGGAAAATTAAAGACAGCCAGCCTATTTCGTGGCAGTGTTTAACCGAATGTGTGTGGTTCCCCTACAGAGCATCCGGGAGATGAGTCTTGTCTGTCAACACCCCGTCTCACAGTTTGATCCTTGTCCTGGAGTCGTGGAGGGGGCAGGAAGCCATGACGAATGCCACATCATCCCTGAGCACTGTCTGATGTCCCCTGACAGATTGAGGCTGCAAGGTTGTGTTCAAAGTCTCCGTGTGTGCATCTGCGTTTATGTACGTCCTTTATGTGTCATGGAGATGTTACATTTATTAGAATAATGGGAATCAAAATAGGTATTAGTTGGGGCCAAATCCGCTTATTGTTTGTTAGAGAAGAATCAGTCACTGAATGAATGTGAATTTATAAAAAATAGTTAGGGAAATACATTATTTGCTTTCTCTATCATATATTTTTTTTTTTTACAATAAATATGAATATGAGCTTAGTTTAGCATAAAGCAGGGAAAAACCACCTTGGCTGAGCAAAGGTAAGAAAATTTGCCTACCAACACCTCTAAAGCTCACCAATTAGCACATTATACGTTGTATAATCCATACAAAACCATGGGTAAAAATGACAATTCGCCATTTTTAACTGGGCTATTTCCTGGTTGGAAGCAGTTGCCAGGCAACCAGTGGAAACTCCAGAACATTACTGCTCCCAGCCAAGAAATAGTCTGACACACAATCCCCTTTAAACTGATGTTTTGTACAGATAACACAAACAAGAGGCAACATCTTAATATGTAAGCTTTAGAGGCGCTGGTAGGTCGATTGTTTTGTTGCCTCTTGTTATCCTGTCTTTATGTTAGGCTCCATATTTTGAGGGATATTTTCATAAAACTCACAGCAACAAAGCGAATAACTGTATTTCTTTTGACGTATACCTCACACTATGCATGTCTGTGTCAAAAAAAAAAAAAAAGAAAAAAGAAGTTGCATTGTTTAAACAGAAGCTTCTATGTCATTTTAAAATTACACAAAGCCAAGAACCTGAACCATATTTCATCATGGGGGAGAGAGACAGTTTTATCTCAACAACCACAGAACGGTGAAATTACACCCCATGTTTACATGGTCTCGGTATTTATATATTAAAAAAAACAAAACAATCCAGCATCACATTACCACAAATTCAATATTAAAATACTTGCATGCTGTTACTAGGGAAATTCCTTAAGACTACATCCCTTGTGTGCGCGCGTGTGTGTGTGTGCGTGTGCACAACAATAAGGCCTAGTTTGTGAGAGCTTGTGAAGCATGGCCATGGCCTGTTTAATGAGATAGCACATGGTATGATGCTATGTGTGTGAAATTGAAGCGCGGGCTGTGTAAATTGAATTAAATGGGTTTGTGTGCGATAAGAATGTGCATGTGAGGAACGGCCTGTAAGCTTGTATAGTCCGCCTATCAGTTTGTGTGTTCATGTGTGCGTTGTGTGATTAACATGGGACACGAGAGTAAATTTCATTGCCAGCAGCTTAAATGGAGGAGGAACAAGTCTACTGAACACAAAATCATGCCAGAAAAAAAAATGGGTTTCAAATTATTTTTTGTATACGTAATGCGCGCAGCGTTGCAATCCATATTTACTCTGGTTCGACATCCACATGGTTTAGTTGGAAACTTTCACTGAAACTTGTTTCCTGCAGCAGCAAAACCTTCCATCATTAATTAGAGTTTGGAGATGAAAAGAACGCCGGGTTTTTCTTTTGTGTCAGTTCCAATGTTTGTAAAAATCTTTTCCTGAATGAATTTAACAAAAAAAAAAAAAAGTCGTTCTGAAATGTTTACTTGAATCTCTGAGACTCTGAGCAGATTTCGGTTCAATCTGTGTTGATTTGGTATACTACATCCCGAGGGCCACAGATCACTACATGTGTTGATCAATCACTGATTAGCTAAGGAAAACAAATAATCAGACCATTGCTTCACTGATCTGTGAGACTTCTCCCCAACACTAGTGATCCTTTTGAGTGCTCAAAGAAAGGAGGGGGGGGAGGAGGCTGTTTAGTCAGTGATTCACCTCAGCCTTTCTTTACTCTCTGAGCCCTCTGAAAATACCCAAGGAGCCAAAAAGAAAATACCTCACAGCTGTTCTTTTCTGCAGCCAAGCCATTCCTGCGATACTTTTCTTACACAGGCAGAGGCACACATCTGAATCGAGCTCCCAACAAGTCTCTGAATCCAACCTTTCCATGCACTAACCTCTGACTTGTTTTAAACTTTCGCTTTAAGCTACTGCTTGTCATTTATTCTTTAGTCTTCAGAAATGCACTTAAAATTGCAGCAGGGTCCTGAGCACCAATAAGAAAGGGATCAGGAGAGAACACAAGGAGACTGGAGGTTTGGAAGTATCACGTATGCCACTGGGAATGTCAGTGTCACGACCTCAGAGGAGAAGGCAAAAAGATCAGTCTCTGGAGCGCTTATCTTGCTCCCCATCTGTGGTAGATTTTGTGACACGAGGAGCACAGAGGGATAGAAAACACTTCAGCCCCCCCCCCCCCCCCCCCCCTAGCTCACCCGCCTCAACCCCAAACAAAAGTACTTCTCTTGTTTTCTGGCTGTGAGAGAAGGCACACAGCATGAATAATTAACAAGGCACAAACAATAACTATCAGCTGCCTATCTGAGAGTTATCATTTATCTGTTGCTGGCATCAAAAACAGCGTGGCGCTCGTTTCTCAAAGACAATATTCATTCTTCTTACAAAAAAAGAAACTTTACTTTGACCCAAATGATACTCTCTGGGAGCAGTTAATCACAGCACTATATGTGTTGCAGAACTTTTCCATTACTTTCACAGCTGACTGCATCTTGTATCAACTGTATAAATCAGAATAATTTCATCCACCTTGTCCCCGTGTGTGACGGATCAGCAGGATAAACAGCATAATGCTTTGTGATCATTTTGTGACATAAGAGCCTGCGCTTCCAAAGAAAATTTTGAAAGGCATTCCCAGATTTCCACTGAAACATCAAATAAACCGTTGAATAGAGCCACATTAAAGAATTTAGTAACCGAGGGGCCATGTTCAGTTTAGTTGACACTAGGAGATCTACACGTGAAAACAGTTGTATAGTGTGTAGTGTAACTCTTTAACTGCAATTCTCAGCCACACATTTTTTTTTTGTTTGTTAGTTTATTGATGTATTTGCTTGCACAATATCAAAAACAGAAGATAAAATGTAGCTAAGAAATTAGAACAGGTTAAAATACAAAGAAATATTCATATTCATATTAAATCACAAGATATGTGCAGGCAGAGCCAAAAACCCTAAAAGGTTTATGATGATGAGGATCCCTTTAAGAGAACACAACAACATCATATTTCAGGAGCAAAATATCTAAAATCAACATTCTTGTGTTCATCTGTGAAAATCAGAATCTAACGGCCAACAAAATCTGATAACATTAAATCACTGGAATATCCCTTTAATCCAAAAATAAAATAGAATTATTTGGGTTTTTTTTGAAAATTCAAAAATAAAAAGGCTTATAATTTCTGCTACAACTGAGATGTTGTTTACCCTTCCAGCTCATGCAGGAGTGACAATGGAGAAGGTAAACCAGAGGCGTGTACGTCGGAGGCAGAGTCTCCGCCCTCCGGAGCAGAGCAGAGCAGGCTGCATGCAGGATGAGCCGCGCAGCTTTCAGTGACTTCAGAAAACTGTTTGCATACCAATCTCCTCCAACACTGCACGCTTATCCAAACTGGAGTCGCAGATCTCGGAGTGGTGGATTTTATTAGCTGGGACGCTCCTGGGCACAATTCACCTCCGCGGACATCCCATGTGATCGCCACTGTTTTCGTTTTGTCTGAATACTTAACACTCAGTAGTACACAAACAGACAGTTTAGTGATATATATATATATATATATATTTTTTTTTTTAGCTTGATACAGCCAGAAGATTTCGACACCGAGCTGCGCTTTGCGGTAAGAAACAACAAAGTGTCTCCAACTTAAATGTTCTGTATTGAAATGAAAGCTGAATGGTTACATCGCTTGTTTTTCGTGTCTGCCTTGTTGTTCATTGTGCGGGTTCGTTTTATTTACGTTTACAGCGTGTCTTTACGGCAGTGTTTGATCCTCTGCTCACTTTGTTGCTGTAAGTTAACATTTTCTCCTCTCAGACATGTTGAAAGACAGTTTCGACAAATGCGAAAGATGGAAAGGTCATCCTAATTGTTTAAGTCGTTTGTTTGGCTGTTAACACCGTGTAGACTTGTGTTAACCTCAGGTCAGGTCGCTAATTTCCCCTTTAGGTATAAATCAGACCCATGCACACAGACACACACACAGTATGTGTTCTGATGCCCTGAATCAATCAGTGAAATGCAGTTAAATATGTTTTTTTTTGTAAATATTTGGTGATATTATGGGAACCCTGACAGCAGGGGAGATCCGGAGCGATGTGTGTCAGTCTCCCAAGCTGGCATCCTTCCCACGGGGGTCCAGACATAACCAGGGAGGCTGTCTGCAGAGATGTATGGGGTCACCAGACGGATGCCTCTGACGGTGCTACCTTTGCTGTAGGGCAAGAGTTCACTGTCAGTTTGCATTTATCAGAGGCACACATCATCCAAAACCACCTCATCCCTTCGCCTCTGTCCGATTTCCACTGGAGTGAGCATGACGCATTAAAAAAAATGGAAAAACTCTGTACCTTTTGAGGACATAACGAACATGCTTTCATTGCAATGCACTGAGAATGTGGCATTTCAAGTGTCATTGTCAAGTTGGAAAAAGTTTCCGCACACAGAGACAAGACTCAGACATTTATATTGTTATTGTAGCAGCTGGAAATCGGTTTATAATCGTATTTCGCCTGAGGAGATTCGCTCCAAGGGACCCATTAACACAAACCAGCGTCCAGGTGAGTGTGCAGTGCTGGATTGTCTTGCCTCAAGTTAAAGTCACAACCACTCACTCCGACTGTGTCTGCCTCCCCGAGGCCGACACGGTGCGAGAAGAATCACATCACACCCCACCAGCTCGGACAGACTGACAAATCAGCCCTTGTCATGATTAATGAGCTGAATTTCTATACTGCTGCATCGTGTAAAGATTTCTCCGCTTCTCTATCTGTCTCTTTGTTCCACCCTCTTTTTTTTTTTTTTTTTCTTTTAAACCTCAAAACCAAATGATTGGGGTTAACAATTTGTAGAGAGGGAAGCATACAAACTAGAAACAGAGGCATGTTTGTTCACCCTGTTGCGGGTGAACATTTTCCTTGTCAAAAAAAAAAAAAAAGAATTAGAAGAAAGACACAGTAGTATTGATGTTTCTGGAGCAGCTGCCAACATGGATGACTAAACTCCGCCTGAAGCTTTTCTCTCCTCAGCTTGATTCACATGAGTGTTGGGAAATCGTTCTGTTCCTCAGACACAGAAGTGATGTCTGCAGGATAAGTGTAAATGCAAACAACATGGTTTGTAAAGCTACAGTGTAATTTAGACAGGGAATAAAGGTTAGCAGCAACAATGCACTTGGTATCCCTGGTGGACCGCGGAAGATAGCAATTAGGACGGAGCATGTTTTAAAGTGGATTCAGATCTCCACCGATCCAAGCTGGTGTTTATTCCGCCTACAGACGCAGAACACCTGGTGTGAGACATGCCACTGGTGATCAGTGCAATCATTCAGTGCCTCTGATAATGTGTTGCTCTTGATCACACGCTCACAGTGCCAGTGATGAAACAAACAGTAAATACAATTGAACAGAAAAGGGAGAGTGAGTGAGTGTGTGTGTGTGTGAGAGGTGAGTTCACTGCTCCTCTGCCATCTAGTCCTTGGCGAAGATAGAAAAGTGTGAATTGCAGTGTATGGCAGCTCCTGCTGAGGGGTATGGGGTGACTGACTTGATGCCGCCTGGCCTGGCAGAGCACCGCTCATTAAAAGGCCTGAATTTAATCAATCTGTGTTTCCACATGGTTGGGTGCCTCCAATTTCTGTCTCTCCCCTCCTTCTTTCTCACTCTCACACTTTCAGTCTTTCTCTCTTTTCTTAATGTCAGCTGATGTGCCTGCAAAATCGGGCTACTGCCTTTTTGGCCGGTCATTTGATCTCTGGCCCTGGTTCACTACAACCGTCCTCCACCTTCTCTGTCCGCTCCTGTATCATCTCATCTTGTCCACATCCTTTCTCTTTTTCTTCCTTCTTTTCTCCATTCCCCTCCTCATCCAGCCTGCGGATCACGTCTGTATCCATATCGATGGGTTCAGAGCAGCAAAGCAGAGGGAAAACGAGGTTGGGTCATCACTCTCCTCTTGCTTTCGCCTGTATCAGCCCCGCTATGGCAGCAGCGGTCCGTAGAGAGCCCAGAACTAAATGGAGTATCTATTGGCTCAATGAGAAAATTGCTTTTTTCGATTGCTAGAGGACCCTTCATTTAATGTGTGTGATGCAGAGGCCTCGGCCAGTAATGGGTTCAGCATCTTTGTTGTCGGGAGACATGAGAAAATGAAATTTGCTTTTCAGCTGGCAGAAATAATTTACTCATTGGAAAGGTGTATTTTTCATCAGCTGTTTAAAAGCCGTGAAGGTGTGCGCTATTATGTATGTCTGCACTGTGTTTTAAAAGCACCAGATGTCCAAACACTGTGATTTGATGTAGTCTGCTGAATGAGCTCATGTCATATCAAAACCCTGTTGCCTTATGAAACAGCCTGCCGATTCATAGTTGTATATGCACCTAGCTGTTGTAGATGCTCGGGCTTCTTGTGTTTCCTGCTACAATTTTTGATGCCCGTACACATTGTTTGTTTCAATAACAAACATCCAGCATCAAGTCATCTTCATTGGAAAACTCCCGCTCACTGCGATCATTGCTTTCTGCCACAGTGAACCAGAATAGCCTCATACTTGTATCACAAAACAAATGAAATGATACAACAACATTACTGTTACTGTGGAGAAAATCATCTACCAAAACTAAATAAAACTATAAATCAAACCCTATGCACCTTGTGTCAAGTGTAAACCCGGTTTCAGATTTTTTTAATTATTTTTTTTTTGCTTACAGTTGCTTTCCTACATGAATGCGCTGCATAATCCAATAATATTCACACATTCATGCATTCTTTGGCCCTTGCGTGCCTCCATATGGGCCAGGAAGTAGCGAGTGACCTAAGCGAGGGGCAGCTGGCAGCCCCTGAGTTCACAGAGAGCAGGAAGCTGAGGGGCCTCTATGCTGATGCTTCGTTTTTATCAGGAGGAAGCAGGCTGGCTGTTTGTGCTCAGCCCAAGTATTCTTTGTGCTTATCTTGCATTCACCCTATTTCCCTTAATAATGGCTATGCTGAGCAGGTAATGAGGTAAAAGGTATGTGTTTGACAAGCTGGGCCCTGCAGATAGCAGGCTCTTCAACAGGCTCACGGCTTGATAGGCGCTTAGTTGAGGTTACACTCAGCCTCGTCTCATAATGTTCAAACCACGTCTATCTCAAAAAAACCCCCCCAGCCATCTTTTCCTCCGCATAATGTTTTTCTGAACTAATAAACCGTGTCACTCAGGTGTCCATTAAAGGCTGCTGGTGAGGACCCACTGGTCATTACAGAGAGCGAGCACACTCAGTAAATCCCTGTGCTTTTGCCTGGAGGTTTCTTCGTCACCTTGTGCTCTTTTCATCCTTCAGATGTAGCCAAAGCTCAGAGAGGGGCTTAGGCTGGCCGCGGAGTCTGGCACTGATCGGTATGTGACACGGGGCGAGCGTGTGGGGAGATTACCTGCCTGACTTTAGAGAGACTGGAGCACAACTCTGGTCCACTGAATGATGCTGAAGTTTAAGCACGCTGCTGCCTGAAAGAACAAGAAAACAAAAGAGATTTTCGGAGCACCACACAGCTTTTGTGTATAAAATGGCTTCATTTATTTTGCTGGATGAATCGGTTCTTTGGGTAAATTCACTCAATGTTGCCGGGTAGACTCACATTAGCATCAGTGTTGGCACATTGGGGCGGGAGGAAGCTGGGCAGTAATCAAGTAGCAGCAGGGAGAAAGAGCTCATTTTAAGGATGTATATTGTTCTCCACACTCACTGCTTAACACTGGAGCTTTTCACTAAAAATTATACTTGGTACGAATTTGAACATTTCATCGATAAGGAACTCCTTTGTTTCATGCTTTGTTTCTTGCTTAATTGAATTGGTTCCTATTAAGGATTTTGGTAAAGACTCTGGTTCAGAGGAATAATTTAGCAACACAATTGGAGTTTTGTACACTGTTTGTGAATGAGAGAAGATGTGTGGTGTATCAAGAATAACGCAGTCGATACTTTGAGTTGAGTCATCTTGGGACTGTTTTCTGTTATACTATTATACATGGACCAACCTCAGGACCAGAACCAATCAGCTTTAGTATATTTCATATATGCTTCCACACATTACTTCTAAGAGGATTTGCACAGCACATATCACTTCATCTTGCGTTATTGAAAAGAACATCAATCGTCTAGTTATATAAGCTATAAACAGGCCATGTAATAGATCAGTGGCATTTTATGAATGACTCTGCGAGGGTGCCGGACACAGCCTGTTGCATTTATACCCCGTTATTTGTGAATTCAGACAGATCATTATTGCAATTCAAATTTTGAATAAAAAGTGACAGTCTGAATCAAACTCAAACTGTTGTCCTGCTCTTCTTTGGCTGGTTTTCGGAGACGGTACTGCGAGCCGAGCTCAGCTCAGATCTGTTTTTACTGCCTCTCCCTGTGACTCATTGGGCCTAATGGTTCTCTTGTCTCCTGACTCAGACATTTTCTGAAGAAATGGGACTCTGTCCCAGCTTCTGGTCTTTCTCATTTCAGTTGCCTCAGCCACAACTGTGTCCCAACTCTCCTCTTCTCCACCCCCTCTCTCCTCTCTTTTTCTGTTCCCTGGTTGTCCCCCTTGAGTGCGCCTGCTATTTCCATCCAAGTTATGGAATAAGAGAAAAATAGCTTTACAAAAATACCTTCATTAGTCATCTGGATGCTTTTTTTAATCTGCCCTATTTTATTACATATTCAGCTCTGCATTTTTATTTTCTTTTACCTGTAAATATCACTGACAATGGACTATATAATGTGCTATGGTATTACTCCCGATGACAAACACACAGGTGCCCTTCCACAAATTGATTTGGTGATTTAGAGTGCATGGGTTATTGTAAGGATATGGACAGTGGATTGTTAAGGATGACCCAGATAATTAGCCCATTATCATTTTAAGCAAATTAAGTGCATGTCAGGTGTGGCTCATTAACGCTCATTCTCTTATTTAGGTTATGATTGGGAGTCATAATATGAAGCTGATGGTGCAGTTGCATCAGATTTATGGACGCAGGGAGGACCGTGAGTTGGTATATATGACGTAGTCTTGTTGCTGCTGTTCGCCTTTTCCAGCGTGGTTGAATTATAGAGTACCTCCTAAGAGATTTATTTTGAGCGTGATTTGGGTTTGTATCACAGTCTCCTAATAACACTTTGCTGTTCCAGATAGTGATAACCATGCCAACCTCAAATACACTAACACAAATGTACATGAGGCTCTCCCACACACACACACACACCCTTGCAGCCTGGGTGCTGTTGGCAGAACTCAACTGGAAATGGGGTTGTTTTATATGTACTGTATATAGACCTCGCGTCTCCTTGAATCTAGGCTAACTGTATCGCGTTCAACTCATAAACATGGGCAGAAAAACCTTAGCTAAGCAGAGATTTCTTTATTTCGACTTGGAAGTGAATATTGTAAACTTCAGTAGGCGGAACTAGGCTAATGTGATTCTGCTTCTCCTTTCTGCAATCTTATTATGTGTATTTGTATTCAAATATCATGTCGGTATGAAAGTAAGCACCTTTTTAAAAGGACCCAGCATTTTTTTTTCTTTCCGCTAGGCTGGCTGCTTTTTGTTGCCTTTGAAGCCCACACACCTTGTCCACAGCGTTACTCCCCGCAGGTCCTGTGGGAGAACAGCAATGTTAAAGTCCCTCCTACAGGGTGAGACTTGCCACAGGTCTATTAGACATATGTGCTGCTTGTCAGCCTCCACAGCATCAGAGGGACAGATCAGTGTTTGATTAAAAAATAAAAAAAAAAATAAAAATCAACTGCAGGTTCCAAATTTGACCTGGGGTAACTTGGGGGGAAAAAGGCCAGCTAATGATCTCTCTCCTGCCAGGATCACAAGCCTCCAAGAAACACGCTTCACTTTGTTAAAGAGCGGCAACTTCAAATGTTTAGAGTTTATAAACTGGTAGCTGCGTATTTGAGGGCCATCGTGCCTGTTTGCATTACGAACCTCTCCTGTGGTTTGCCGTGTTATCTCACCGGTAATTGAGGTATGTAAAGTCCTCTTGTGTTGGAGTGCGATACAGGTGTTTTCTTCCTGCTAGTGGTTCTTCTGTGTTGTTCTGTTTATTGCCCACAGTAACACCATTAGACCACATGCGGTTTAAAACTAAAGCACAAAAGGGGTTGGTGAATTGTTACTTACGATGTAGCCGTAAAGCCAGATGAGGTTGTTCAAGCGACCCAGCATACTTCAGTCATCCAGGCCAGTTTGTGTGCAGATTCTTGTGATGGCTCTTTAACTTGCTAAAGGACAACTTCCCAACTGCGTGCTTCTCCCACCGATGAATTTATTTGTCTGACCAGCCTCTGCGTGTCTGACTAAGTAATAGCTTTTCGCTTTTTAACACTGGGTGAAATGCGCATGTTGTAGACGGTTATTTTTACTCCTCAAATGGGAAAACAATTAGACGGAGCGCCTCACTGCCTCATGATTTTTTGATGCTGCTTTATGAAATTTTTAGCCCACTACCACTTTAAAATGTGCGCTAATCGAGACAGCATTCGCGGGTCACTGCACTAAAACACGGCCTCTGTCCTTTGGGCAAGCCAGTCGGTCAATGCCAGCCTGTGTGTTACGGTCACAAGCGAGCCACACACTACCATTACTGCAGAAATGTGCTGCATTTAATGAACTCGGAGCATCTACTTCCACAGGGACAAGCTACTGTAGGTTTTCTAAGAAGAAAAGAGCAAAAAATAGATATATCTCTTTGAGTTGAGGAGGTATTTTCCTCAGTGTGAAATTTCTTTGCTAATAGTTATTAGGGTAAACGCATGCACACTATGAAACATAATTCCTTTTTTTTATTTATTTAATTCCTGCCTTGCTACTTCTTTCTTTCTTTGAAGCTTAGGAAAGGCGAATATGCACTGCATATGAAAGCTAGCCACTGTTTAACCATTTGAAGTAAATTAAAGGATGTTTTTATAACAATGTATTTCGCTTCTAACGACTCTCGAATCCACGGATGACCTTTGCATGTGTTTGTCAGAGATAGCACAGGCACTGCAGGTGTCTCCAGTATATGAAATGAAATTGGCTGCAGAGCTCATTGATTTAAGTGGTTTAAAAAAAAAAACTCTCTGAGGGATGTGTTGGTTTTTTTTTTTTTTTTTTTTTTTTTTCTGCCCACTGATTGGTCACTTGTTCCAAGTCAGGACTGCAGGCCAGCAGCAGCAAAGTCATCCATCCGTATCTGAAAAAACTGAAAGCTCAGGCATTTCTCCAAGAGTTTGCACCCCGGAGAAACGAACCCAGATCATCTTTCCTGATAACACTTGGCAGGAGACAGACCCCATGTGAAATGCTTCAGCACCAGTGTTGAAGCCAAAGTCATTTTGTGGGTGTCTCTGAAAACCCCTGAATGTGCAGAGGGAGGTTGTTTTGGCTTTATCTGTCAAGCCATATATGCCGTATATGCTCTGAACCTGAATGGCAAAAATGTAAAAATCAGTGTTTTGATTAGACAGCTTACAAGACAGAATTCTCCATAGATAAAAACAACTTTGATATTCGTATATAACTTGTTTTTACTACTAAATCTAGTCCTAGTCGTCACCCGGAGATTATCTCATTTGATCTCACCACATTAAAATGATGTAACGATGAAGAGCAGAAACTCAAATGTTGTTACCAAAACCACTTTTGCTTATCTCTGCAGGCAGTTTGAAACTGGACAGGCTGCGTTTGACTTAATAAGGAACAGATGTCCAACTTTTTCCTCCTCAAAACATTTTCTGTGTGAGCTTTCCATACATTTGCCACATCTAGAGTAACCTCCCCTCCCACCTCAGTCGCCAGTCTATACTGCACGCTTTCAAAACACCCCTTCAAATGTTTGGCTGGCTCTCTTTGTGTGTAGATATTTCTTCTGTTGTCTTTGGCCTGAACCAAAGGTCTGTTGTGCTTCCAAGCAGACTGAGACTTTGCAGACAGCTGGACATTTTGAATATTAAAAAAAACCCCACTTAATATCTTCTACTGAACCTCTGCAGCTCATTATATTGAATATCTTCTGTAATCTACTCCTGCTTTGCTCATATTTAGAGTTACAGATCTCTTTGTTGTGTAGGCCCGTACATTGTTTGAGATTGTGTCTGAATTTTATATATATATATGAGATATTTTGTCTTTGTATAGACTTCCTTAAACAATCTGCAACATTCATCTGTGGCAGTTTAATGAACGCCGCTTTAATTACCTCCACAGGTGATTAGCATGTCGGTCACACCGTCGCTCCATTCGGCTGTACGTGCATCTCCCAGACAAATAGAAAACGTATTTTTGTAGTGTTTTGCTTTTTAAATCTCAAGCCACATGCAAACATTTAAAAATACATAGACATAAACACCATAAATATTCCAGCTGTGGTCCAGCTGATGGAGATATGCAACCATGCTGAAGCTGCAGCGCATGCTTGGGTGCATTACTCACAATTCATCACAACTCATCACTTCCCCAATTAATACTCGAGGCAGCATCAGCAGCATCTGCTCAAGCAAGACAGTTGTCATCGGTTCCCTAGAGTCGAGAAAATGGAAAGTAACCTCGGCGGTCGTGTTATTACTATTCTGAACTTGTTATCTGCATGTGTGCATGTGCTTGATGAGCAGGTTCACTGGGACGCCTCTGCATTACAATTACGGTTGTACTCATAGTTGTGTGTGTGTTTTTTAGTCTTAAATCAAAACCAATAATTGTAGGTAGGTTTGACCTTACAGTGTTGCTTGTGTTTCTCCGACCACATTCATCCCCACACAATAGTTTCAGATCCATCATGTTTTGTGGTGTAAACCGATTGACTTGTGTTTCTTCAGGGACCTAATCTTGGATCGCCTCCAAGCGGCTCAGTTTCCATCCTCTCCCCATCTTTCCTCTGTACCCCATAAATCAATGTGATGTAATTGCATAAACTCCCTTTCCCACAGCTCAGGCAGCTACAGGCAGCGTATTCTCAGAGAGAAAGTGTTTCAGTGTGGCCAGTTAACCTTAAACCCCATATTCCCAGAACCGTGATGTCCCTGGCTTGTGAAACTTTTATTTTGGCTTTTAAATATCTCCGTTTCTAGAGTTTCTTTATTTGATGTTTGCCGTTTGATGTTTAAGTATTGTTTTTTTTCCATGCGGCGCTGTGGTAGTTAACGTTCTCACAGTTGGTACTCAATGTTTACGTCTGGCTAATACACTCTAAGCTCGACAGATTAAATCTCATTTCTCTAAGTGCTTTTTGTGTCGAGCCAGGCATGATTTCTCCTGACATCTCCCCGCTTGTGGCTTCCTCAGCATATCGAAGGAATGCTCCTTAAAGCACTCCTGCATTTTCACGAGTTTGGACCATGGAAAATGTCCAACCCCTTTTTCCACCTCTCAGTCCCTCCTGGCTTCCTCTTGGGGCTCACATAGAGGCAGGATATCTCCTCAAAGGATATCTTTCAACTCTTTGTTCTGGGAGCACCAAGCTTTAGAGTGAACCAATGTGGAAAGGAGTGCAACGGAAAGGTTTTTGGAGTGGGCAAAAGAACCTTTACTTATACAGTTCATTGCTTGACTTTATCCTGGTTTCATCTCCAGTAATCCTCCTGCCTGACTGCTCTCTCTCTCTCTTTTTGCGATGAGTGTGTGTATGTGTGTGTTTGTCACGGCTTGTTACCTGCTTTCACCACGACCACCCCATACATGATGAAATAGAAGAAGAATTCAGAGGGATTTGGGTTTCTTTGGCACATGTGCAGCTTTATGATGAGCTCCCAGTATGAAGCCCCTCTTGGGCTGAGGAAATGATCCAGATGCAAAGCTTCTGGCTCTCATAACCCAGTGGGACACCTGCCCTGCTGCTCCTGTACAGCCCCCTGCAAAATTCACAGAGACACAGACAACCATCTCTCTGTATGCCCATAATGTGCTGCTGCATATTTTCTATGCAGCTTGTACAATATGTGGAGCTGGCTTCCATTCTTGAAGTAGAGGCCCTGCTTTATGCAGTTCAATAGAGCACAATTACTGCTAAGATCAAGAAAAATATTGTTTGTACCCAAACTATTTGTCGTAAAGTGAATTCACCTGGATGGCCAATGTTAGGCATGAGCCACTGATCACCAAATATTAATAATAGTTTTGAAATGGACAAAGACACATTTCTTTCTTGCAGTGGGGTCTGACAGATGGGGAAACGTGCTGGAGGACGCAAACAAACAAATACGGTACACCATATACACTATTGTTGTCTATATTTGTTATATGTAGTTATATACAGTTGATTTATGTCTGAGTTTGGAGGTGGTACAAGTAAAAAAAACAAAAACAATAACAAATGAATGCTAATGGCCTATTTAATCTGTGTTGCATCATTTGAGAGCAATTAATTAGATGTGTCTTCTTTGTTGCTCATTAACTTGGGGTGCAAGAAATTGATTTTAACATGCACATACAGTAATTGTCTGCATAAGATCAAAACATTATTGCCTGATGTATTTACAGTCAGCTACGTAGAGTAAGAACTCTAGTTGACACTGGAAAACAGAAGGGAGGGACGGAGGTGGTAAGACACCCAGATCTTTGCCGTGAGTGTTGTGAAATAAAATAGCACCAGACCTTGAATATAAACTGTCCGTCTTCCTCCATGTTTAATTATACTTTACGTCTACTAGTGTGGCCCACATGTTTGTGCTTGTAAACAAAAGGAGGTCAATGCATTGTTTCAGCATTGCCATATATTACCACGTCTGAAACTGGTTCAAAAACAACTGTGTGCCTCAAATATGCCAAATCCAAATATTTGTCCTGGAATCAAGTCAATCAACCAATCAATCATACATATAAACCACCATATGAATTGCAGACCACAGTAGTAAGATTTTTCTGGGTGTGCTTAGTAACGCATGCAGTGAAAACCAATAGAAATGAGATCTACACCACCGCCTCAAAATTTTGGACTGTACTAATTTTGTCCCGGGCAGTGACCCAAGTGTCCCTCAGTCCATTTCTTTGGTTATATTCTCATTTTCCTTTATATACACACACACATTGCAATAGTTTTTCAATGATATCAAATGAAAATGCAATTGTGAAGTGGAGCAAAAAAAGTTGACAAAAACAACACAAACATACTATTTCAGAACTATTTGTCCAAACTCAAATGCCCTCCGCTGGTTTTAATTATCAAAATAAGTTGCATCTGGTCCCTTTTGAGCAAATAATCTTTCCACCTCTTCTGTGTCTTCTGCAGTGAGATATTTATTATATTGTTTGTCAGCACACTTAACGGCTTCATGAGGGCACATTAAGGACAGTTACTCCCAAAAACAGGCAGCATGAGAGGTAAAGGATCTCTCTGCTGAGGACTTTGTAAAGATAATCGCTGTGATGTTCTTTGCTACAGACAAATATACACAACCTACTGCTCTGTGGTATTTTAGCAAGTTTTAAATGAGGCCTAGAAATGGTTACCAGATGTGTTCCTAACACATGTTTAAGTGGCTAGTTTGACTTATAGCTTAACAGTGGCTGCATATTTCTACATTTCAATGTCTTGTGGAAAATATAACACAGGACACCATATGTTTTTAGTACAAAATACCATGGATTCCCAATGGATTTCCTTGTTTCAGGTGTAGCAGTACTGATCATTTATTGTGCTACGCTTAGTGTTGTCATATCGCCATGCTGTGGTAAACTGTACCTCTGTTTACAGTAAATAGGTTTAGGATTAGTTCCACATGTGTAGGAGCAACAATTCACATCTTCAGCATGTTTGTTTTCCGTGAAAAAAAATATTTCACTATTTTTGAAATAAATCTGGCGAGTTGTTTTATGTGCACAAGTCATGTTTTAGCTGAGGGACGACTCTATGGAAACTTCCTCTTTGTGCAGACCGCCTGTATCTTTGTCTCTGTTCCTCTCTGTGAGCTGCATGAATCTCAAGCTTTACTGGGCTTTAGGATTTAACAGCGATAGAAATGGTTATCATGTGGCCGTTTGTCAGCTCGCAGGGCTGTGGGGGGGGGTCAGTGAACAAACTGGTGAGAGTTTAACAGCGCCTCCCACGCCCCTCACCCCCCATGTATGTAGTAATGAACTTACCTTGGCTTGGAAGGTTGCACTGCTGATATCCTTGCTGTGTTTTTGTAACCCTCACTGAAAAAGACTTGCTCTTAATTGTGTCCCACGGGCTCAAGCTCTCAGTATTCGCAGCCTTTCCAGTCCCTCGTACTGACCCCCCCCCCCCCCTCCAACCTTAGCCCCATCATCCCAATTCGACAGGTCTTTCCTCTTTAATCGTCTGACTTCAAAGCAGTGTTGTGATTCCCCCAAGGCCCTTTTGCTCCTCAGAGACGGGGGCGCTAGCCTTGGGGTCCTGGGAAGTAGAGTGAACGTTTGGTGGTGTTGTAGGAGTTAGTTAATTCAGGGAGGCAAGGGTTAAGGAAAGTAACAACAAGTAGTTTGGTTGCTGTTCTTCATCATGGTGTCACCAGGGAGAAGTTGGTGAATGGGTCTGTGTGAGACACTCAACTGGTCTTTGATGATGCCATCTTTGTAAAAGTGAAAGATACAGGCTGCTGCATTCAGGAAACTGCAACAAAGAGAAGAGGCCTGGCTAATGTCCGCCTCTGACTTACCAAAGAGGTGGACACGGTGTCAGCTTTCATCAGCATCAAAATAGCACCTTTGGTACACATTTGCAGGGGCTGCATTCTTATCGGGGTTCCATTTAGACCAAAACGATTAACACTGAGAAAACAGAGGACTGCTTAATGAGTTCAATCTGCTTTTTTTAGCTGAAATAATTGTGTACTCCAAATGAGAGAATACACTTTCTTATTGTGTAACCCCCAGAGCAGCTAATGTAGAAGGAAGAACAAAGAAAATAGTGGGTTAGCTGTGTCCAGAGAGGGGGAAGTGTGAGTGATTAGTTCTGCGGTGCCCTCTGATCAGAGTGAGGATTGTTTCTCCATCGTGGTGATTTATCTTTATCTCTAGTGGTTGACTCGCACTGTAAGATCGATAAATCCAGATGGGGTAAGCCGATAATTCTATCTCAGCACTGCCCTCATTAAAGCGGACGTTCAGGAGATATATGACTGCCGGCAATTGCCCTCCTTTTTTTTATATTAGAGCATGATGTATACGGACTCTGTTAGACGTTGGCTGGAGACCACCAGGGAGAGATGACATCCACAGCTGTAGATCCTGTTTTTCCTTTTATTAAGTATGTTTATGAAGGTTTCCCCATATGTCATATCTGCGCATTTGAAGTTGTTTCTAAAGCTCTAAGGTTCTTTCTTGTCAACGTTGGTGAGAAACCAAGGCCAAGCCCAGCTGCGAGGTGTAGACGAAAGAATTGCCACTTCCTCCCTCATTTTCCCGTCCACTTCCTGTCCCCAGAGGAAGAGTCACCGGTCAAACTCCCTGCTGTTCTCTAACCTCTGACAGCATCAAGGTTGCCACCCTGATTGGCAGGATGAGGCATCTTATGGAAGCAAAGAGAAAGCACAATGGCGTGTCGCCAGCCGATAGCACGCATACAGTAAAGGCCGGGGTACGTTTAAAGTCAAGTCAGTTTTTATTTATATAACCCAATATCACAAATCAAAAATTTACGATCTATACCATATACAACATCCTTTATCGTTAGGAGCGTTAGGTAAGTTACTTGATCATATTAATATGATCAATTATAATGAATCAGTGATTACACATTACTCATTGTAAAAGTCATTACAATCCTTTGCTCCCCTACTCAGCAGCAAAAGTAACACATTACATTACTCGTTATTTTTACTTTTGTTACTCAACTCACAAGCCACATTTTGCATCTTTTGCATTAACACGTGCAGAAATAGAAAATGACACATTTGTGGTTTAACAAGCAGGCAGGACACAGACCAACCAACAGCTAGTGTTAGCATAGCCTCGGAGACTGCACGCAGCGCTCCAGAAGTCATGACCTCAGCCAACTTTGGAATTGCCGCAAGTCGCGTTTCTCCTCCTACGGAGCAGAAAGCAGATAAAGGCAAAAAGCGTTGCTAGCTGTTGCAAAGAGCCACACTTGAAGGTGAATTGAGAAGCTAGAGAAGGGCGAGAATCATTTAAATGGGGATGCACATAAACACTTATCACTTTGAGACAGTCTCTTAAGGCTTCCGGACATGGCTTGTCATATTGTTCTTTTGGGAAATTGTCGAATTCAACCCCCGCAAGCTCACACTGGTGTTGCAGGTAGGAGTTTCAGATACTGCTTGACAACAACAAGCACTTTGTGTGAAGCATGTTGTCCACTTAATTCCTGTTATTCTTTTATGACTACTACAGTTTCCTCTGCTATCTATTGTGACTGTAAGGGATCGCATATGCTGTATTTTCTAATGTGCTACTGTCTCATGCACAAGATAGATGTTGGTGATGCAATAATATTGTCAGAGCTTGAAATACCAGCAGAGGCTAATCAATTAGTGGCTTCCTTGATGTTTAAATTGCCCACAGTGCTCGTGAGCTTAAATGTCAATGACTACTTGGCGAGGGAGATTTATTTAAAAGGAAAGCCATTGAGAGGATGTAGATGAAACCTTTTCTCTAGTGTTGAGTCTCTCCCCGCTTTGTCGGACCCTCAGTGGCCTGGCCTTTCTAGTCTCCCTGAGGGTTTGTTCTATTGTTGTGCATTCACAGCCGTCTGCACTGATCTCTCATCTCACCCCCATAACCGATTCAGTAAGGTTCCGCGATCCTATTGGTGCTCCACTTTCCCATGAAAAGGTTTCTATGGAAACGGAAAAAAATAATGCAGACCCTCATCACTGTTGCTCTCCACCAGCTATAAACAGGGGTTCAGGAGAGACTGTCTATGCAACAGGCATTCAGGATTTAATTTGACCACTCTTCTGCTCAGTGCTAAATTATAGACATGATAATGTCAGATGTACCAACTTGCTGCTGTTGTATGAGACTGAAACTAAATGGAAAAACATTACTATGTTGTATTGCATGGATTATGCTATGTTAGCTAAGCCACATGGTGAATATTTTATAAATGACTCTCTCAAACAAGCGCTACATCCTTTTGGCTCCCCATGCACGTGTAGCCACTGTGGAGATGTTATTGATTCCCTGAGCATATGCTTTATAATGTCTGAATTCAAGGCTCTGTGATAAGCGAGTGTATCATTCTTGTGCATCTCCCCACTTCTCAGATTTGTCCATTTCCTCACTCAGGCTCTGATTGCCTTTTCTAGATGCAATCAGAACATTGTATTCCATATGGGGGATGTTGCCCCTGTCAGTTGGGTTCTGCATCCTGGTGAATCTGATGTCTGGTGGCAATATGGTGCGTCGGCGGGATGATGTGGCTGGCTCTATCAGGGAGAATACTCCTGGGATATTCTCCATCCCCAGCCCCTGTCAGAATGAGAATACACGGCAAGAGCTGCATGCTGTTCGTGCCTCCATAGGCAGCTTTCACCATAGTTGTCAGTGCCGTTGCTTTGAAACCGGCTCCAAAGTATCGTCAGTCAGAACTGTGCTGTGCTGACTATTTTTGCACATTGGACTGGAATACCTGCAGTTTAATTGGCTCTCTTTGCCGTTGTCGGTATTTTCAGCTAGGAGACACTTGTGGCAAAGCCGTTTAGAAACAGGATAAAGTTTAAAGCATTTATTCTCATTAGACACACTTGGGTGGAGATGAATCGCACATTGACAGTTAAAGTCAGCAACGTGTCATAAGAAAGGTATTCTGCTTTCAGTGAATAATGCATGAGTTCAGATGCACATCAAGGTCACACCTGACGCCGTGTGAGGAGCCTGTGGTGTGTTGGGTCTTCTTATAAACGTAATTAAGCAAGTGGGAAGGTACACATTCTTGTACCTAAAGCCAACTGCTACTATTAAAGGTAGTACTTTTATTTTTTACTCTCTCTCTGTTAATTTTGCCTTCCAGCGGAGAAGTGAAATATTCATACAGATAAAACACTGTTACAGTCTCAGATTAGTTCACTGTGCTGCATACATAATGAAGAGAAACTCGGTCATTTTAAGTGTCCTAGAATTTTATTTTCTGTGGGGTTTTTTTTTTTTTTTCAAGCTCTCAGACTTATTCTGCTTAAATGAATTACACGCACCACGATAAATGTGCCACTTTTCTGTCTCGTTGCTGGAGCTTCGCTGTTTATTCATCTCATTAGCTCGGTGTTGACCTCTGCTTCTTCCCTTGTGCTTCCCTCCCAACAGCCCATGAAAACAGGAGAGGAGCAAGAACCAAGAGAAGTCATCAACTTCACCTGAACAAAGACACAAGCAGATACACATGGTATGGTAGCATTTTATCTACAACTTCCAAAGCATCTGTATTGTGGCGGTGTTGCCACCAAATCCAGCAGTGATTCCACTCCAGCATATACATGTTAAATCAGTGAGAGAAACGGCAGAAAGAGCTTGGTGACAGAGTCCTTTCAGTAACATACTGACAGCACAGGCGAAAAGCCCTTGTTACCATCAACAGGAGGCACGGTGCAGATGAGAGTCGGGGCATGAAGCCGGTGTTTCTGCTTTTGTCCCTCACCATCACAGCAGGCCAGCACTGGCCTTTGTTAGCCTCAGATTTGCATTGGCATTTATAACATTAGTATTCCAAGCACGGCTGAGCAGCAGACGTGTATAGATTGAGAGGTTAAAGGGGATTTTAGACCCAGACACATCAGCGCTAATCAGTCATAGCACATAACCATAAAAGCAACCAACCAGACAAACAAACGTGTGTGTGCTACATGTTCAAGTGACATGTAAGATTATAACCAGACTCTTGAGCCATTTTTAACTTTTTCTAGTACGGATTTAAGGATCATTCTGGTTTGTTACAATTCTGATAGTTTTGGCCATCGTTTTTTATTGGTTATAATAAGAAAACATGAGCAGTCGGATGATCATACCAATTTAAAACATAGGCTAACAACTTAATTGAATGGCAAAAAGGCAAAGGCAAAAAATTCAAAGTTATTACCTAAGGTGCTAGGTGTAAACATCCATCACAGACCAGAACTACGTTTACTTATAATTTTACTGCCAAATAAAGTGATTTAGGCTGCATTCAGACAGAAATGTCCCCTGCATTAAAACAATGCAAGCAGCTGCATTGGTGGGCGCATGTTGTTTAAGGTACTACAGATATGATGAAATACAATCCAGGAAGTCGAGTAGCAGCTACGACATGCATTTAAAGACCGTCACACACCAAAACACCACAGAGCAGTTTGTAATACTTATAGACATGATTTTAGTACTCTAGAAAGTTCCCGGCGGCAACAGTTTTATATTACGGTGCAATGATGGCAGGGTAAACGGCCAAAAGCATTCGCCTTAAAAATGAATCCATCAGGAATGTGCACTTGCATGCATGTGATTGGGCAATGCATGTCTGATTGTCAACTAAGTTACAGTATAGCAATATCACTGTGTTCCCAGATCTCAGCAATTACATTTACAATGAAACTGTGTTATTATAATGGATATATATATATATATATGTCGGTATCTCTTTCATCTGAGGCTCTCCCACAAAAACACAAACATTCACATGCTTTATCCTCAAGGCTTTGTTTTTATCTTTGAATTTCGCTTGAAACCACAGCCTGTAACACAAATTAGGTTACACTGTTCTTCTTTGCTGTTTTGCTCTTCTTTCGTTGAACTTTAGTACACAAAGGTTCAGATGTGCGTGTGTGTGATACACACGTCAAAAGTGATATAACAGCTTTTAGGCCTTCTACACTGGGGAGCTAGCTGTATTCAAACTACCATATGGCCTTGCAACTGGGTGTGAGTTATCGCTCATTAGACAAATGGCTGGCCAAGCTGTCCCCTTGTTGTAAAGTGCTCTGCTCTGCTCCCTTTTGTTTTCTAACAGGAACTAGTGCTAAGTGGAAATGCCAAACACTGCTCTGCACACAAAGGCCACTCTAACCTCATATCCGAGTTGCCGTGGAGACCAGCGTCCTTATTGAAAGGCTGGAAAGATTCCAACATGTGCTAAAAACAAACCAAACAGATTTCACAAAAATCTGTATTGAGCGTAAAAAAACTCATCGCAGTGCATATAGAGTATTTCGACTCTATGTCAGATTGTGTTTTGTGTGTTACGCTACAATCTTTAGTTTAGTGTTTAGCCCCCTGAGGCTGAAAGAGTTGTCTTTCCTTAAATCCCCCAATTGGTCACTGCCATCTGGTGATGTGAACTCCCTTTTTATATGGAGAACGAGCTCAGCTTCGACAGTATTTATACATAAATGTGCAGAGAGGACATCACCGAGTGTCTCCTGCCTGAGGGTCTTAATCTGGTCAAAATTGAGGTGAGAGGTGATATTTTTGACTGGATTTGTCAGACTTTTGTCAAGAAATGTTAATATCAATTCCACCTCTGACTATGATATAACAAGAATATTTTATAACAATGTAGGAACTTGTGGAAAAACTAAAGCAAGAATATGTCAAGAAGGCATAAGTAGAAGTGCAGAGGAAATAATTTCCCCTGTTGTCATCACAGTAATTTTCTTTTTGAATTGAGTTACAACTCATTTTTGTGGAAAGCCCCAACGGCAATGTGTCATCCTCCAAAGCGCTGCATGGGGAAAAGCCCGAGCTGAGTCTTAACAGGCGGCAGTGCCGATGTGTTTATGTGTTCATTGTGTGCGGCTACCACATGCCCTCACTGCCAAACAACCAGCGGACAAGAGCTGGAGTTCCTGGAGATCAATGCATCATTGACCATGTGTCCCGGCCCCTGGTATTGATCCAGCCCCGCACAGCCAGTTTGTATCCTCACTCAGCCGGTTAGATGTGCCAACACAATTAAGTGGGAATCTTTGCTTTGCAAAAACAAGGATCACACATCCACCACTGTTCAATGGAAGCCAAAATATGTTCATCTCAATCACAGAAGCTATCAGTGTCCTTCCCCCTTCCAATCTGTCTTATCTAAGGAACCGTAGAATCGATTTCACTGTAGGAGCATGAGCAACTGTTCGCACTGAACTAACAGCTGGATGTGCGCCCGGTTGAGATGTAAAGAATGTGGCCTGCAGTGCTGTTGACAACACATGGTCAGTCTGTTTCTGACTGTGCATTTGTTCACTCTGGGAGTCTTCTCTAGTTAATTAGCCTGTTGTTCAGCAGTGTGTCAGCTGCCTGGTCAGAGGACTTCTGCCCTCGGGGATTCACACAATCTCATTTCCAAGGAGAGCGCCACTCACAGGCTTGGATAAGAACTGGCTTAGATTCCCAGCACGTATCGGGGAACAATGGACTGAAATGATAAATGGCTTTTTGCGGCAGAGCAAATTCATCAGACTGCTTTTTGTTGTGGTGAACTAGCACAAGCTGATAATGTTCACCAGTGGTATATGTGTACCGTGAAAAACTCATTAAGCTAAGCTTGCCTGAGGGTGGAGTATTTGTATGTCTCCACCTGAGCATCCAACCAGCATTAGGACCTTCCTGAACTTCCTAACCCGGCAGAGTTTCTACATTCTGCTCTCTGTGTGAGCATCACCCACACACACTGTGTGCCTTTGAGCTACTGTTATACACTTTCTCTCTGTGGTTGTTCTCTGTTGTCTGCAAGCTCTATGTCCTCTAAAGGAACATACAGTGCTATAGCTGCTTAGCATTCAGTATACTTCAAAGCTCGTCAGTATGACAGTATAGCCCAGGGCTCATTCTCTCCTAATTGGAAGTTCATTAAGGGACATGGTGCACCTCAGGGGAGCCCTACTCACTGCCAAGAGGAGCCTGTCTTCATCCAGAGTTTGGGGTGTTTACTTGCTGCATCTGATTTAGGAAGTCATGGAGAAATATGAAAATGGGTTTTTAATTGAGATAAAGGGTGATGCAGCATGTGTGTGGTCCCTTAGTGTCATTATCACGGTATTAATGCTCTCTCTCTCTCTCTCTCGAGAGAGAGGTTTAGAGTGACATACAATAGGTGGAAAAAAAACGCACCTGCTCCATTTGCATCTGGGAGCCAGAGGATGATTTGCGTTGTCCCAAGGGTTCAATTACAGGTGATCATTTAGAGGGTCAATGACATTTAAATAAGTCAAGCTCCAACCGTTATAATCTCAACAGGGTTTCAGTATTAACGATTATTTGTTATGCAGGCTCATGCTCAAGATGAAGTGAACTGGCGGGTTATCGGGGGATGGGGGGGTGGGGGGTTAAGGGATGGCGACAGTTTGTCGAGGAGCATGCACAATGTCCTTGGCGTGCTGATCCATTTGTCCGGGGCGGTGGTTAGAGGAGCTGGGGAATATGGACTCACTTCATTAATCGTGCCAGAAGTGTCAACTTCAAGGAGAACCACCCAAGGGTGAGCTATTTATATATGGAGCACTCCCAATGTGGGTCTATGTCTTCCTTATCTTTTAATTACAATGAGTTGACATGACCATCATGGTCGATCGTGTACATGCCAGACAGACAGACCCATGGTTTTCTGAGTTAAGGAAAGAGAAGGAAGGCCTGTAGCAACATTTCAAAATTCCTTATCCTCATACCAAGAAGAATATAGGTCAGATGGGTTTGTCCTCATTACAGAGCTCTGGCTTCTGTCGGTGCTGTGACGTCGATTTAGGATCAGTTCTCATTTATCCTTTATCAAACTCAACCATGCAGAGCTCCACAGCCCAAGTTGGCTTTGGATCAGCCTTCGTCAAAAGTAAACAATGGGATCTTAGTGTCGTGTGGCATTTCATGATGTCAGTAATGGGAGAAGCAACAGACATACTGTAGACACGGTTGGCAGTTACTGGATACCTCAGGGCAAAGACTGTCAGATTGAGAACAATATATACAGTATTTCCTGCAAATAAACACATTCTGCATCGATAGCATTGCAGTATTCCTTACTGCTGTGTGTGACATGTTTGTTTATAAGAAGTGGGGGGGGGGGGGGGGGGTTTGTGCTTTTTGTCTTGACACATTGTTTTGCAAACAACACACCTGAGGAGGATCTGCCTCTAATCTGGTGTAATTTGTTGATGCTGCTGTAAGGCTGCAGCTCCTGAGGTGTGAATCACGTTTCTCTTGTATGCATAATATGCCCGGCAGAATATTCAGAGAGACTTAACGCTCTGATCTCTGTGGCTGGGCTGTGATCGATGAGGACTTGCGATCCCATGGGAGTCATGGGAAAGACCAGTTTGTTTACTCTGCACTTTCTCTGGGGTTTCTGTGGCAGTTTGATTTATACTATGCTGGTGTGCACCATAGGCTTGTTATTTGGATCCGACTAGGCCCATATAGCCCACGTCATTCTTAAGCATCCAATGCATTTTAATGCACAAAAAGAAAATTGGTTCCAGATCTGACAGTTGGTTTGACCCTGAGATGTGAGCACAGAGCAAAAGGGTGAAGCTGGAAGAGAAATCAGACATTTTGTTTGGGGAATGAGATGTGAGCTGAGAGATTTTTCCAGCAACCCCTTCCTCCTCCTCCTCCTCCTCGTTCCGCCTTCTCATCCCCTGCTCCAATAAATACAGTGTGTGTGCTCTTCATAGGGGCCCAGGGCTGACAGTAGAGAGCAGGAGGGATGGGAGAGCCCTTTCTAAAGCTTTTTGTGTGAGACTGTAATGTATGTAAATCTCAATTAAGACCTCCTGTGCCCTCATTAGGCCTTTCAGGGGGCTTAGGAAAGGGAGGGGTTAATTAAAACCTTGGGCAATGAGGCTGCTGGTTGCTCTCAGAGCACCACTAGGAGGGTGATCAATACCTAAGCATATCATTATGATTTAGAGGAGGTGTTTAACCGTAGCTCTAAATCAATTTCCCTGGGTCTGAAGGAGAAAAAAATAATAAGCCCTCAGGCTGGTGAGGGGAGGAAAGCTCGCTCTACAGCAGACAAAGACTGCCTTCAGATTTTTAGAAGTGTTCAGTTTTATTGTTACATAGAGTTACACAAACCTTTACAAGTACAACGCAATAAAAGTAAAGCAGGAAAAGATAAGGATAACAGTTTGCTAATTCACCACAATTGCCACAATTCACGCAAGTGGCTTGTTGAGATTATGGTTTATTTCACTTTAAAAATGTATTTCTGAGTGGATTGTGTGCAGGTTAGGAGTCAAAGGGTCAAGGCTAAATCACATTTGAGTGACAGCAGAGCCCCTTCAATGACAGACAGAAATCAGAGCTGGTGTTAATCATAACCCAGTCTTCACCGCTGCTTTGGAGAAGCAGAGAGATCCTCTGGAGGAGTCATCTGACAGCACATCAGACAGTGGAAAGACTGCCTAGAGATTATGAGATTACACCTGACAAACGTGCTGCAAAGTACAGACAAAACAAGTGAAAGAAGGGCATTTAATTTTTTATTTTTTATTTTTCAAATTTAGAGGTGGCTGTGTCTTTCTTCCTAGTTACGTAAACCTATTTACAAATTCTCAGAAATCGTTTTTAATCCGCTTGTTACCCAGCCTCTTGTCTTGGCTATCACTATGGGACAGCATATTAATAATCACAACTACAAAGCAGAGTGTGCCGGTTCATTTCTGCCAAATAATTAATTTTCTTCTTTCACTGAGACTGCAATTATAGCTGCCCCACAGACGGTTTCCATTTCAGTGTTTGCAGAATATGTAAAGATGATTCCTTAGACAATTCCTGTTCTCCCTGAAGGGGAATTCTTGCTCGTTTACAGCTTGTAGGTTAAACAAATGCTTCATTGAAAACTTTGTGGTGCATCAGATATATATGTGTGTGTGTGGGGGGGGGGTACGGGATGTCTCAGCATCCATGTTGCAGGAGAGGCATTCTTCATTTACCAGGAGTGCTTCTAGGACACACTCTCATCAAGGAAAGTGTGTTTCTGTCAGATAGAAGGTTGGCTGATGGAAGCACAGGGCTCCTGCCTCTCATTACATTAAGAAGAAGAAGAAGACCCTCTATAGTAAAGGCCATACACGTATATATGGAGCTCCTGTCAGGGCTCATATCCTTAAAATGTTCTTAGATTCAGAGATAGGCAGCCCCTTTAGTCACACTGAACCCAGGGACCCCATCTGTCCAACGGCAGAAAGTGATGATAGGGAATCTGACTGTGAAAGCGTATTATAAAATTACATAAGTTGTCACGGTGTGTGGTGAGATGAGTTGTGTCAGGTTGGGTTGACACTGTGTAGCCCAAACTTGTACTTACTTATGGATTGCTGAGAAACTGTAGCTGTTAGGGTGCACCTGAGGTTATAATACAAGGATTTTCTGATGAAATCTGGTGTGTGTGTGTGTGTGTGTGTGTGCATGTTGTATATTTGACTGGCAGAACTCATTAAAAATATGAGCAGGTTTTGCAGAGCATTGTTTTCTTGGCATTTTCATTGGGAGATGCCCATCCAGAGTGCAGGAGAGTGGGAATACTGTGAGCACTTGACAGGATACATTAAGTGGCACATTTTATGTTGTGTGTTTTATTGTTTTATGTTGTTTTCTCTCTCAGGGGCAGGGAGAGGCTTCAGCACGGGGGACGACCATGGAGGGTGACTGTCTCAGCTGCATCAAGTACCTCATGTTTGTCTTCAATTTCCTCATCTTTGTAAGTATTTTTCATCTCTATCTCAAAGTCACTTTTATCTGGCTAGCTCTGAAGTTAGTGTCAATCTAATGATTTAAGATGGGCTGCCCCCCTGCCTGACTGACTAATGGAGCCACATTTGCATTTCATTAGACGGAGGCAATCTTGATTTTATCAAATTCTCTTTTGATTAGATTTTAGTGTGCTGACACATCTGAGGCACACTGTGTCGTGTGGGGTTTGTGACTGGCACCTGAGTTTATCAGTCTTGATCATACAATCAAGGGTAATCCTGTTAGTCTGAGCCTGCGAAAAAGGGGCGGGGGTTAGAGTAAGAAGGTTTGCCTCTTTTCTTGCTTTATTAAGCGCAACCAAACCGTTTACAGACTCTACTCAGACGTGGTTGTTCAAGGCTGTTGTAATAATGCAACCGGCAGAGCAAAGAATGAACTTGGCTTCTATCATCACTCAATAACAGCCACTGTTTTTCACTGCCATCCATTTGTTTTGCTATGGCTGTTTCACACTCATGTAATACAATAGCAGTTTTGAAGACCAATGAGCTTTTAAAATGGCTACCTTCTCTTCCTCATACCACAGCCTCCATCTCTGAGCCGATGTGGCTTTCCTTTTTTTAGGAGCCCAGGTCTCTCCCTGTGACAGGAAGGGGATTGTAGTAGAAGGCTCAGATCTCTTCCCCCTACCTCAATACCTTCTTTTCTTAATCACATGAGTCACCCCACAGTGGCTGCAGATGGGGGTTTAGCGAAAGGGAGGATGGGAGAGGATGGAGGCTATAGCGCAGTGCATTTCTTTGGCAGATTGGGGGGTTAGTTGAAGTAGGGTAGATATCATGCACCCCACCCCCCACCCCACTAAGGCATTATGGCTCTGAAGATATCCAGCCTTTTATCTCTCCCTCAACTCTCACCCCAACCTCTCAGCGATTTGCATTACCAGCATGTTGTCCTGGAAAAAAAGCCCAAATTTATTTTCCATTATATGACATCTTGAATATTTTGTATACCACTGGGGACACTGACTCCTCTGAGTTCCCATTAATGTTTCAAATGCAGACAATTTTGGTTTTGTCTAAGTAGTGTCTTCTTTCCTTTTCCATCAGCTGGGGGGTTCTTTCCTCCTAGGAGTGGGAGTGTGGGTACTGGTGGACCCCACAGGCTTCAGAGAAATCGTAGCAGCCAACCCCCTGCTATTCACCGGTGTCTACATCATCCTGGGCATGGGAGGCATGCTTTTCCTTCTGGGCTTCCTGGGTTGCTGTGGAGCCATTCGCGAAAACAAGTGTCTGCTACTCTTTGTGAGTTGGCTGACAAATTATAAATATAGTTCTGTTACTGATCTTGTTTGTGTGCATGTGTGTTGATTATTCTGTCATTTTTGTTTTTGGACTGTCATGCTTGAAACAGACAAAAGAGCAAAATGCCCTCCTGTTTGCCATTCGAGCCTCCAGCTTCATGCATAGTTAATGCTAAGTGAAGCAGACACAACCAGAATGGAAGTTTTAGTGACTGATGTGCACTTTTTCTGACACTCCTCCACCTTGTCCAACTCCTTCTTATACTTTGCTTTTTTTTTTTTCCTTTTGTCTGATTGCAGTTCTTCATGCTCATCCTCCTCATCTTCTTAGCAGAGTTGGCTGCTGCCATCCTCGCCTTTATATTCCGGGAGCATGTAAGTTGCCACAGTATTTAGTCCATCTTTGATCACTAATATGCAGTGAATAAGCAGATATCCCTGTGGTAACACTCACCAATGCTCTCACTGTTGTTTTAGCTGACCAGAGAGTACTTCACCAAGGAACTGAAGAGACATTATCAGGGCTACAACAACACGGATGTGTTCACCTCCACATGGAATGCCATCATGACTACAGTAAGGCCACAGCAGACATGGCAAAGAGCTTACATACTGTAGCTCTTATCAACTAATTGCATCCACCAACGTGAATGTGTGCAGCCTGACGTCAGGGGACTATATTTTATAGATAAAATCCTAGGCATTTAGGTCAATATTCATGCTGGATTGGTGCATGCATACAGTTGACCACAGGCCAGTGCACAAATATGCACTCAGCAATAAGGGCTTCTTCTTCTCCCATTCTCTCCTCTTCTCTCTTCAGTTTGACTGCTGTGGAGTGAACAGCCCAGAGGATTTTAAGGACAGCCTGTTCAGGGTGATCAACCAAAATCATATGGTGCCAGAAGCCTGCTGCCAGCATGCCAGTCAGACCGGGGAGTCGGCGCATATCATCCAGGAGCAGTGCTTACTGGGCAATATGATGTCCCGCTATAACAAGGTAACTTCTGGCGTGTACCATGTCAACTTCTCCCTCTCTCACCCTCTTTCTCCCTCCTTCCAAATCGCCTCAAGGCTTAATTAGAGCAGAAGACAGTTGAGGGGTGACATGCAGGGACTAGCTGACTCCTCCATGGCTGATTAGTGCTCTTCCATGTTTTCAGTGTCATGGGAGGCCATTTTACTGGTGTGTATGTATGTGTGTGTGTGTGTGTGTGTGTGTGTGTGGGTATGCATGTGAGCAACTGTCCATACTTTTCACGGGTAATTGGGAGTTTGTGTGTA
Organism: Pampus argenteus; assembly: GCA_036937835.1. Taxonomy (NCBI): domain Eukaryota; kingdom Metazoa; phylum Chordata; class Actinopteri; order Scombriformes; family Stromateidae; genus Pampus; species Pampus argenteus. The sequence goes on from CM072869.1 coordinate 8,137,679, forward strand.
GCATACCTTTTGTGCAAAAAAAAAAAAAGGTGATTATAAATATTTGAGTATGTGAAAATGGTGTGCTTCACAGTTACACACATGCACAACCACACCTTTGTTTCCATGTGTGTAAAGAAAGCCTTGGAGTGAAATGTAATTACAGTGAAAGCTGAAAAGAGGAGGTTTTTTACTGTGTTCTCCACCTCTTGTTTTTCATACCACTAGAACAATGTGAGATGTCTACAATGTGTCGCTCCCTGTTCATTTGCACAAAGAGCCCTCATTAAAAGGCATTGAGGCAGGAGGCCCTGCTTCCCGCTAATTCAGCCAGGCATTTGTTCAGAGCCTCACTCGATTAAAGCTGTGATGTTGCTTCAATTGTCTTTGTAATTCAGCACATTTATAGCCTATTGATTCTCTGCTGAGTGTAAACATCTTTGTGTATCCACAGGGCTGTTACTCTGCGGTAGTCGATTACTTTGAGCTGTACATCTATGTGGCTGGAGCACTGGCCATTGTGGTGCTGACCATCGAGGTATGATGACATTTTTCATTTTAGTCAAATCATCACATATGCAGCTTTTTCTTTGCTTTTACAGTAATGTGAATATTCATTACAGAAATGTGCAATTATGCATGCAAGCTGGAGATATTTGTGTGGTGAAATGTGAAATTCGGGCATCTTTGTATGCCAAGATCTCCATCTAGTGGTGAAACAGACACGTATACAAAACGGTTGTAATCCACAGTTTGAGTGTTATACTGCAGCTGTTGTGTTATGTTTGTCATAATTAAGTTTAAGATGAAATCATGATTAATGTTACACATTTAAAAATGTCTTTCTTTCTTTCTTCTATTCCTCAGCTCTTTGCTATGGTCTTCGCAATGTGTCTCTTCAGGGGGATCCAGTAGAGCTGCTCCATCTGTGAATTTTACAAAAAAAAAAAAAAAAGGGAATTCAGGAGAAAAGAACAAAATGGACACTTGTTGTAAATTTGTTGATCTCTTTTTCTATTGGCTAATTGGTAGAAAAAACAAACTCAAACGCTTGTACTTCACAGCTGGACTTTTGAGGTACTGGGTGACAAAAAAAAACAACCACACACATTATATACACACAAACCATAGAACCATGTGGGAGATCAGAAACAAAACTGATGTAAAAAAGATTTGTGTGTGAAGCGGAAACACTAAATTGTGGACCAGGTCTTAGCACAGACTGTGTGTAAAGTGGACTGGGCATGAGGACCAGGTGAAGCCTGAGCAGAAGGCACTGCACTGACTTTTGGATGAAGAATATTTATATTAAGTAAAGTTGGCTTAATTGTAAAAAATGTGTTTTATGTACACCTGGCTGTACCATTTCCCTTTCATACTGTATACTGTAACACACTCCCCTCTTCCGTATGCCTTTTTACAGCCACTCTTCTTTATTGCTGTATTATCTCTTGCTCTCTGTGTGTGTGTGTGTGTGCGTGCGTGTGTGTGTGTGCGTGTGTGTGTGTGTACATGTACATACTGAATGCTCTTTTTGAATGTGTATGAATTAGTTTGTGAGCATGTGAGTTCATGGTTCTTCATGACCCCTCCCGAGCTTGAAAGCCAACCTCTGATCCTTTTTCTATTTGTATGGTGATGTTATTGCAGTAGTGGTCATATGTGGTTTTAGGTGGTGAAATGTATGTTAATGCATTTGTATTAGATTCTTGAAAAGTCAATGACATAAATAGCATTCTAAATGACTGTCCTTGTGTTTTTCTTCAACTGGTTGAATCATTTAATGTAATCTTTATAAAAAATATTTATTTTTTGTTTGTTGAGTACAGCTAGAAGTGAATCAAATAAGGAGTATTACAATTAAAACAATATTACAAATCTGATCAAATGACATGGAAAAAGACAAAAGTCTATAACAACTAATATGAAAATGCTATTAACAAAGGAATATTAGATCCCTCACAGATGAGTCACACATATGTTTACACCTATTTTCCGTGATTAGACATCAACACCAACTGTTCTCCTGATGACATTGTGACATGTAACAGTGGGAAAAGCACAGGAGTAAATGTTAATGGTAATGATGCCTATATTCTGCTTAGCTGCTATGGTTTCAGGGCCCTGGTATTGTGCATGCTGGCTCACTATCACTGCTTGCTGGGACACTTGAACAGAACAGAGCCATTGGCGATTAGTGTTTTAATATATTTATATATTATATTTATATATTATATTTATATATTAATTGGGAATGTTTTCACATAAGACAGACTGTGGCTATGGGGGGAAATGCACTAAATAGTTCCAGCACTGTTCCTTTCTGCAGGATATACTTATATATATAATTTGTCTCCCCCTTCTGGCAGTGAGAGTAATTACACAAACCTACCTACCTAGTCTACTCCGTTGCTACTGTTGCGGCTGTAAAACAGTGGACACATTGTTTTGAGTATCACACAACCCTCACCAAATGACTCATTTCATATCAGGATTTGATCCATTTAATCCGATAACATTTGGAAACTATAGAAGATCACGATTAAATTATGTTATCCGCATTCAAGTTAGCGGAGTGTTTACCGGAAGTTATCGGTCACCTGAAGTCTGGTGCGCAGTCAAACGGCCAGCGCGGGAATGTCACCTGTGACACAAGATTTTAAAAAAAACATTTACTGTGAAATACAGAGAGATTCATGTGACTGTGATGGGATTAATCAGTATTATGTGAACTCATTTGGCAAAGGGCTTGAATGTAGCGGACGTTTATTTGTATAAAACGTTCCGCACTGCCTGTTAGCTGTTTGCTAGCTAACAACGGTTTGGAGTGGAGTAAACGGTCGGGGAGCTGATGTCACAACGGTGCTACATGTTCAACAGATAGCAAAGAAGTTAAAGCAGCAGATACAAATGAGCTTTATTCAGTAACCAAGTTGAACGTATATGTACATTAGCTTCCACATCTCTGTCGCCAACTGATGCACCAAACGTAAACAAGCATTTTGCTGGATTTGAAACACCAAGGTCAACCGTTGCTAGCTAACCGGCAAGATGACTGCAATTTCTGCTCTACTCGACAAGATATGTCCAGGTAAGAAACAACAGTGAAAGTTAAAGTAATTCATGTGAATACGAAATTACAACACAAATAACACAAAAAAATGTTGTTTTTCAAGTTTTTTTTTGTGTTTTTTTAAAGCCTCAAACATTCTCGACTTTCAGCTGCTGTTTTATATGATTGTACATTTAATGTGTTGGCGTTTGGGACTGTTTGTTACAAAATTGTGCCATTTTTCACTGATGTGCGCTGATATTTGAACTGGAAGGATTGTTTAATGTGCAGCAACATCAGGCTCTGTAGACACTAAAGACATTAGATAATCCTTTCTTTAGCAACGAGCGCCCTCATCAGGCTGAAGATTGAACTGACAATGTACTGTGGAACCTGTCAGCTGACTGGAGCTATATGTTCTCACCACAGTTTGCAGTTGTCTCTGTGGAGCCTCCCAGCTGTCTTCTTACTTACAAGGGACAGTTGAAAAGTGGTGCTATTTGCTGATGTATTTGGGATGAGGTTCCCTGAGTCAAGCTTGTTGACAAACAGGTGTTACTCATTGAATTTTGCCGTCTTTCTCCACACGTCCCTCACACGGTTCTGTTGGAGCCTGTTGGAGCTTGTCATCTCTCTGTAGGTGTTATTTTTTTAATTTTCATCTTTAATTTTATTCAGCTCCCTCTTTGTCTGGATTACTCAAAGGCACACATTGAGTCTAGATCTAACAAATACAAAGTCTTATACATCTAGGTTTAGAAGTTGAACAAAGCTCTCTAGTTCTTAGCTATATCAAGTATGCATAAATTGCTATTCTTTCTGGGTAAATACATATTTCGGCTTCCAGCTGATAAACTAAGAAATAGCAGGAAAGAGATTACTGAGGTCTGTAATACCGCTTTCCTTTCCCTTTGTTTGATCCACAGCATTGTTGGTCAACCAACCATCTGCCAAATTTCTAAAATCTGAAATCTGAAATGACAGATGATAAATTCAGTCCAGGTTGCATCTCTGATGTGTTTTTTGGCCAATGCTGAACAATTATATACTTCACCACATGAGGGCAGTAGCATCCCTACTACCACTCCTCCATCCACTGCTTGTAAGTTTAAATGTACATTTTCTTCTTAGCATTAACAAGAAGGTATCTTATTTATCCGTCATTATTTTGTACTATATGTTGCTGGTGTGTTTTAGATAAATCAAAAAAAAAAAAGAGAACCATTTTTTTTACATTAAATATTAAAAGTTAACATGCTGCTTGCCACTTAAATGCACTGTAATGCTCTGTATACAAATGTTACACGGTGCTCTTTCATTGATTCTGCAAATATTATCTCCAATACACTGGCTATCAAGAGGACTGATACAAATTTGACATGACTATAAGGCTGGTCCCTCGAATTAAAACGGTGTGTCTTTGGTATTTTAGGCACGTTTTGTGTTTGACCTGCTGATCAGAAAGTAAGCACCAGTAGCAGTCAGTGTTGTCAGAGTGCCCCTCACACCCCTTTTCCCTCCCATTTGAAGTGTCTGTTTTAGTTCAGGTCAAGATCTTACTGAGAATTTAACAGCTGCTAAGTGTTACTGGTGGTCAACACGAGCAGCTCCTCGTCCTGATGGTTTACTCTCTCCAGCACGCTTAGATCACATGTGGTATTAAACACAGGCCTGAGGTGTGCAATCCTCCTGGTGGCATCATAACAGATAATATGCTGTAACAGATGTTTTTGTAATATTGCTGTCATTGCTTCTTCTTATGGGAGTATGAAGCTTGACTCAAATTTAAACCAGTGAAATCAAACTGAAAGCAGCTGAATTTCAAAATCTGGCACAAATCAACTCGATGCAAATGTTGTGTGTGGACATACTGTGCTGGCATTGTTTGTTTTATCATACACATTAAAGACCACTTTTTTTAATAATATGAATAATATAACTAATAATTTATTCTGTTTTGAATTTATGATAACCCATGGTGAAACTCCTTTCAGAGGGTCTTTTGATTATGTCAGCATTTTCCATATTAATTGTGGTCACCAGAACATCCTTGCAAAAGCTTGCAAAGTCTTCTCTACAGTAACACATCTTAACAAAAGAACAAACACAGAACATATATCACATTCAAGAACTTTTTTTTTTGTTTTCAATATGTTAATGGGTGGACTTTTTTGTCTTCCGACTGCTTGTGTAAAAGCCCTTAAAATAATGTTTAATTTTTTTCTTTTTCTTGTTTGGGGTCAATGCAAAGGATTGATGTTGAAGTATTTACCTCTTTGCTGTAGTGTAGTCTTGCACTAGTACATCTCTTCTTTCCTCATAAAAATTCCTACCAGGAAAAAAGAAGAGAGCGAAGGATGGGGAGGAGGAGGGGCAGAGGGGTTTTGTGTTCAGTTTGTTTTAGCCCCCTGTTTGAAGAGGAAACTTTCATTCCTTGATGATATATGAGTGGTTAGACTCACAAGGGAATTAGAGAGTCCCTTTTCCTGCGTAATAACCCACCTTCTAACATAAAACTTAGATTTCTCCTTTGTGTTGTGTTTATCCAGTGTGAAAGGTGTTAGGTCCGGTGGGGAGTTGAAGGGCCCGGAGAAGCCCCTGTGGACCGTTCAACAGAAACCATGCAGACAATTCACATCTGCTGCGATGAGGCCACAAAACCCATCGTGAAAATGTGAGAATCTGCGAAAAACACTCAACAACGCAGTTTAATACACAGAACATGTAGTCACTCAAATAGTGCTGCAGCCCAGTGTAGCAGTCTGGATGCAAGCATTATTATTGTTGTGGTATAGTACAACTGAATTGTCCCACAGAACCAGCGGCCTTGGAGACAGCCAGGCAGCTTTTATGACGCACAGTGTGGTGCCTGCGATGCAGCATGAAACAGGAAGTGAGCTGAGAAGGCCAGGAAATTAGTCTGTTGAGATGGGTCGTTTCTCAGGCCAAACATCAGTACTGTCTTGAGAGATCTCTTGTTCGGTCTGACTCACTTGCGGAGCATGTGTTTTAAGGGTTTAGTTGATGACTACAAATAGATGGCCCCAGCTATCCCTTACGAGAAGACCACAAAGTGCTCTATGGTTACAAAGGAGTAATGTTAAGCGCCAAGCCGCCAGCCAAATGATAGTGACTGTATGAGGTCACTTCATTTTTCCTCATTAGTTATCTCTTTGTTTTTCAGTGTTTTCACTTTCTCGGTTTTCACTATGTTTCTGTGGTTTCAATGCCACAAAGTTCCCTCACAGCTGGAGACTAATGCGGTGCTTAGCTCCTCATTGCACATCAAATTGTCTCACCCTGTGGCCTTTGCTGTCGACTCTTCGTTCAGCCTGTCAATCAGGTTCTGAGTAACCCGGTGCACATGAGTCCACAAGAGGTCAACTGTTGTGTATTTCTGACCTTTGAGCTCTGCAGCAGGAGGGCATCTGGTGTAAATGCACCGCACAAGGCTGGATTCGAGAACACAATAAATCAGAAGAAGGCTTCACTGCTCCCATATTCACAAGATTCATAAAAGAAACAAAATGCTGCTCTGGAGTAAAGAGGTTGAGGGGGTTGGAAACACAATCTGATAACAAACATGAAGGGTGTTGAGACAGAAATGGGGGACAGGCCTGTTTAAATGCCGAGTTTAGTATGTAGACATCTAAATTTTAAGGAATTACACAGGGGCAGAGAAAAACTAGAGTAATCAAAGGGGTTTTATTGCTACAGCATGCCAGCTGAGCATGTTTTATCAGTCATAGGCTACAGTATTATTTATGTACTACCATATGCGCCTTGTAAATACAGAAAGAAAACTGCGTTTATAAAATTAACCAGTCTTGTCTTATATGTAACGCTGCTGCAAAAATGTACTTTTATATTTTACATTTTTATATAACTATATAACAAAACTTTCTACAACCATAACCTACATGTAAATGCTGAGTGCTGATTTAACCCACTAACCGAGCAGTTAGATCCACACCATTTACCTCTTTTAGCCTGCCCAAACCTACACCCGTGTCAGTACCACTTTAAATCCTTTCCCTCTGTTTATGTTAGCATGTCAAAAAGCCACACTAGACATTTCCACAGTCTAATAAACTGGAGTTTTATTAGTGGGAGACAGTGAATGATGTGAGCAGTCGTGAGGTTGTTTCCATGGTTACAGACCACAGAGATCCCTGTCAGGCAGCTGGCAGGCCGTTAGATGTTTGGTGACCACTGTCGGCTGATGGGAAAATGGGGAAGAGGCTGGATACCAACCACAGATTAACAAAGCATGCAAATACCTTCTCAGCCATGGGAAGATGCTCGCTCTGATAGTCTCATTTGGAGCTTGCATTAAGTATTGAATCTAGCTTTGTACAGAGCCTGCTAATTGAATCAGTACTTTTTGGTCATATTTACAGTTAATAACATAAATAAGCTCTGATACCTTTTATAGAAACAAAACATTACCGAATTAAAAATCCAGATACAATGTTTCTGCAACACTCAAATAATGGCCTCTTAAAGATTGCTTGTTCTGCTGAATGCTGATAGGCAGTGATGACAGACTGGTTACCTTGCAATACCTACTGTAGTTCACAATCAGTGTATTGATCTGAGATCCTGTAGCAGTTTGTAGACTGCAAGTTGGGAACCTCTGTTTTAAACAGTACATCCTTTGGCGCCCCTAAATTCTTAAGTGAGGAAGAAAAGGATCATTTAGTCTACAAACAAACATGCTGTCTCTTACTTACAAATACACCATAAAATAAAAAACGTGCACACATTTTCAAAATGGATGAAACTGATCTCATTGATGTAGATGAGTTGTAGATAAAATGATAGGAAAGGCTGGTCAAGAGCCAGAGACTCCATTAGAGGAAGCTGAGGTATTCATGCGTCTCTCTCAGTAAACCTGCAAACCTCTTATATCCCCCCGAGCCAAGTCCCCCTCCTACACGTACTTCCTAATGCAGACGCAATGACATGCAAACGTGCATTCTGGGTATGATTTATTTCTGTCCTAAAATATGCATAATATGTCCCAGCAAGAATCACTTAAAAAAAAAAACTTTTTAGCTTATGCAGTACTGTCTTATCTCTTGTTCATGCTTTATTTTATTTTTTTACTTGGTTGGTAGACGTTGCTAAAAACAGATGTTGCTACTTTTAGATCAGTGGTATTTCAAAGCTGTTTGGGATTGGTTTCTTATGTGTGTCAAAAGCTTAGCTAAACGTGAGCTGTTTACTGGCATTGTCAGCTTGTAATGAGGGACGTTTTACTGGACAAAGTGATGTATGTTGTGTTCCTTCCTCTTCAGCCGCCTGCTCCTCTCTCCAAAGCTGTCCTGAGGGGCTGTAGTGTTGACTTATGGCCTCAGCAGGAGACTGCTCCGTCTTTTATGTCCCTTAGGACAGCATCAATATATCAAGCTTCTTCAGGCTCTTTTGATTTACTACAAGATGTCATTTGCAGTTATTTAAATGAGGTAGACTTTGATTTCATAGTAGCAAACATTGCCTGTGAGAATTTACAAGTCTGTTAGGATTTTTTTTTCTTTAATACTGGTCAGCATGGTTATCATTTTCCTTTGGCCCCAGTCCTCTACAGTTCATAGGAGTGTCTTCAATGGTCCAAAAGTGAATTCAGATTTGCTGGGCAAGCGCCAGCATCATTTTAAAACCAAGGGGATCATTTAAACACTGTAAGCCAAAGTGTCAGCTCTAAAATATGACCAATAAGATTTTTTTATTTTTTTTTGGTGAAAGCTGATATAAGCACTGATTTACAGCTCTGGCTTTGCTAACGATGGCCCTTAATGAGCAACTCAAGCATCCACTTGTTTATGGAGCAGGCTGACTGACAGGCTAACCGATGAAAAAATAAAGTGGTGAATGAGGAATTGGATCTGTCCCCTCTCTTCCATATCAGTAGAGCCCTAATGTAGTGGGGTGAACTTTGAAGTGCCCTAATGGTCTTCATGGTCCCTTAACCATGCAGGCTTCCATTAAGGGTGTCAGTGGAGCCTGGCTGGGGCAGCGTGACCTATTAGGTTTAATGAGTGCTGTTCGGGGCACAGTGGGCTGCTCTTCTTCCTCTCTGCAAGTGTTTATTTATCTCATCTACCTGCGTTTTAGACTTAAGGGCAGTACAGAGGCACAGTGAACATCTCTTTAACTAGTGCTCCATTTTAACGTGTGGGTCTCTGATTTTATCAGTGTTGACCCCCTAACTCAGTCTGTGTCAGCATGATGTCACGATTGGTGCCTAAAACTCTTGATTTGTTGTTTGAATATATCTCTTGTTTCTGATGATTTTCACCAGCGATTACCTGGTGATATTCTATATTTGTCTTATCCACGAATCCAAAGAAATAACGTAAATTAACAATAAATTGACTCTTGTCATCAGTGAGATCATTACACAATTTAGTATAATTTGTTTGAGTATAATTTACTAAAACCTTAGTTGTTTTAGGAAGTTTAAAAAAAAAAAAAAAAAAAAAGTCAAGTGTGGGTTTAGGGCTTAGTGCCGCAGACTTGGGAAGTCTTGGGAGTTGTTTTTTGGTCTTTTCATGGCATTTGGTAGTAATATTAAAATATAGGTCTAAAGGTATGAAAATGTAGAATGTAACTTTGTTCTTTAACAGTGTATTGTAAATACACTGCAAAGCCTTTTAAAGTTTTGAAGAGTTTTATTATGATTATTATTAACATTTAGAGGACATAAAACATGAAATGACTTTACTCCGAATATTTCCTTTTTACACCTACAAGCCTGCACTGAAGCAGCTCATCTTCCTGCCATTGCAGTCCTATTGATAACATTCAATTCCTCGACTAGAGCTGGAGGCATTAGTGGGTGACAGCAGGCTTCTCATGAATTTCCCATTCTCATGCGATCAGATCACTTCAGTTAAACTCTTGCACAACTATGGAAAAGACGGGAATTGTTGCTGGGAGCAAGCAGAAATGGGAGAGCTCCAACATTCTTTGCAGGGCAAAGACCACAGTGATGGCAAGATGTGAATTGGCACAGGTTGTTTAGTTTCGTTTTTTTGTTTTTTTTCTTTTCCTTTGCCTTACGTGAGAATCAGTGGTTGTGCCATCTGTAGAATATCTTCAACAATAAAGTAGTGGATTGATTAAAGAAATAGTTTTGTTGTGTAGGCAAAGAGATTCTGAAGAGCTTATGAAAATATTTTGCTGGGGACTGTTTTGTTGCATGATTGAGCTTGTATTGCAAAAACAAAGGACATCTGTGTAAAATGATGCAGCGTACTGTATTGCATGACGTTTTTTTCTTGCTCCAGCCATAGCTAGACTATCAGCCAAAGACCACCTGGATGTATTTAAGGCCCATTCAAACTATTAGGCTTAACTTTGGGCCTAATGGCTTGAGCACAGCATCCCATCTGGAAGCTGCTGATGCGGGAAAAAGTGGGATCACATATTGTTCACCTTCAACCACACACAAACACACATTTTTCATATGTATTTTGATTGTATTAAGCTCTTTGTCATTTCCTATTAACACGTGAATACTTGTGTATTTTTATGTTGTCTTATGTTGTTGGTTAATGATTCAAAAGCACAGAAAGTCACTTTTGCTGCCATACAATGCACAATGGAACAAAACGGTAGTGTTCATGGCATGTACACTTTTGCCTTATGTGTCCCATAAAGCAATATGTTGCATGTTATAGATGTGAAAATTACATGTGTGATGCTTGTAGGTTGGCTTTGATGAGATTTGATTGACAACATGAGCAAACAAATTCCTGTCAAATATTAAAAAGGATCACTTTTTTCCAGCTGATCTCAGCCCAGTGAGAACAGCACAAACAAAAACACAAATACAGAAAGCAGGTACTGTAGTTAGAGTAAAAAAATAATTTAAGAAAGTAGGTTTTCAGGGCTTTTAAACAACAAACTACCCCCAGTCATTCAACTGTGTTGGAGATTCATTTATTTCATAAACGCATCAAAACTATCATCAACAGAAACAGCAAGTTACCTCTGTACAAACAAATGTCCAGCACCTTGAGCATATCTCATCTCAGCCTCTTCTAGTCAGTGCTAAATATGGACAGGTTTATGAGATAGTTCTTGACTGTTGGGCACAAAATCACACTCCTCTGGATTTTGCAAAGAGACCACTGTCCCAGTGGAAGTAAAAAAAAAAAAAAAAAAAAAAAGAGGGAAAAACAACAAAAAATACTTCTCCAAACTGTAAGTGCAATAACTTATTGCAATGGCACAATATATAAAGTCACAATCAGAAGTAGAAATACTTGATTAATACACAAAAAAGCATCTTAAAGCCATAAGAAAATTAGAAAGCAATTTCAACCTCAGTAAAAGTCCAGAGCAACTCTTCAGAATAACACGCAACATATTTTTAGACTTCTTGGCAATATTACTGTAATACTTTATTGGTTTGTCTCTGGAGGTCCATTATTTGACAAATAAGCAAAACAAATGTACAAGCAAAAGAACATCATCTATATATTGTTTATATTCACACAATACAACATTATAACCATGAATTTCAATTGCTTCATTTCAGTAGTATCAACGTGGACGGAGCTGCAGAGGAAAGGAGCACTGAGGGAGGACCAGCGAAAAGACAAACACACAGTCAGCTTGACAAGGTAGGAATTCAGTCACACATGAAGCCATGCATATGTTTATTTTGACCACATCCTGTTTTTATCTTTAAGTTTGGATGATAATGTTGTCACATCACACTCGTGTCAAAGCAGTCATGTCTTCACCTCGTTTACTGGGGTTCAAAGGGTCAATTTGACAGCAATAACAATCAACAGTACCAGTCAAAGGTTTGGGCACACTTTCTCATTCAAGTCAATGGGAATTTTGTCACTGAATTTGGATCTGATTTTAAAATGTTTGTTTTTTTTCCATGTAAAAAATATTGTTTAAAAGGAGAAATTGTTTAAGTGACAAGAGAGCTGTAATGAGAACTTTTTTACAACCAGCCATGAGGAGCAGACCCAAACTATCCTGCTTTCATCCACACAGGGGAAAGAAAAAGGATATGTAGCCCAGCGGGTGTCATAGAGAGATCAGCCAAAAGACTAATGAAGCCTGTCTCTAGCCTCGGCCTGCAGCCCAGCCCCGGTGACAAGCATATTCTGATGGGGTAACTAACACACACAGACATGCCTGCAATCATTGGACATACTCACCAGATTCTATGAGCAAGTCTCAGATCCAGGAGTCATCTGTGTTGAGCTTATGTCTAACAATGAATTGATTTGTACAGCGTGTGTGCAGTATGTCCACACCATGTACATTGTGATACGTACATTGTTTGCAGGGCAGGTCAGCTCACTTTGATACTAATTAAGTGTGTCTAGTCCTGCTGGTTGCTGATTGAAGCTGGCGCAGTTAGTTGGGGCTGAAGGCTGCTGCTGTGTGTTGGTGCACTTTGTCTGCCAGTGAAGAAAATGTTTCCTGTAACCTGAGGCCTGGCCTCGCAGGGGAACCTGTGGAGGTAGCCCTGGGGGAGGAAATGACACAATGGTTTGAAATTGGTGCCAATCCAATGGCTGCCTTGCTCTCACACTAAATTGGTACAGGCCATGTCTGCTCTCACGCAATCAGACTCTGTTCATTTGTTGCATTCAACCTCTGTCCTTCTTTGCAGGGACATAACTACCCACTGCGGGCTACAACAAAATGAATGTTTTCTTTTATAAGCAATTATTGTTTTCTTTCAGTGACAGTTTGCACTGGAAAGTGACAGAAAATAAGCTCTTAACATCTGAACTGGTTTGAAATACAAACATTGTATATTTAGAAATGTAATTGAACTGATTTGTACAGTATGAGAGACGTAAGTGGTAGTTGCATAAAGGGCTGGATGGACAGTATAAAAAATACAGTAAAGGAAGTAAGTAATGTGAATCAAGCTTAGAATATACTAAAATATGATATGGCTGTATTTGGCACTGAATTCCTGTATTCTTTGTAAACCGTATTTATGATATTGCTTATTTTACTGAAACCCATCACTAACTATGATACCCCGTTTATCAGGGACTAAACCCCGTATTTTAATTAGACCTGAGAGATCAAGGAATCAAGAATGAACACAATGTCTAAGTAACATCTTCGTCACTCCTCTGTATTTCTCTCACTTTCAGCATCTGCTGATTGTCACAGTCACAGTTGTTATCTTAGTTGCGTTGGCCGCTGTTATCTCCACAGTCTCTCCCTGTTCATTTGACCTGTGTTATCATTAGTGCTCTCAGGAAAACTCCCTCCTCCCCCACAGTGCTTGCTCATGGCTGTTCCAGAGAAGGGACCATATGGGGGCAGGGTGTAACTTGGGCTGGGACATCATGTAGCCCAAGAGATGGCTGCACTGTGTTCCTTGGCCTTCATACGCAGCGCAGCTATGCTGGAGGATTTGCGGTCTGGATCAACATTAATATCATAGCCATTTATCCCGCCAGCCATTCCAGGTCCCCCAAAAAGGCTGCCCATATGCGTCTGTCCCATGTGGCTGCTCCCTGGGCTGGGCACACCCAGGAAGTCAGAGACTCCTCCATGACCGTGAGGGTGAGGGGGCATGCAGGAAGGGACAGAGTCACAAGGCACGACGCAGCCCGGCACTGGAGATGCTCCACTGCTGCTCCCGATCCACGAAGGGTTCTGGATCTGAAGGAGAAGAGAAGGCTTAATGAGACAATAACAGACCTTTCCGGTTAATTTTTCACAGCCATTTATGACTCTGATACCTGTGCATAGTTCTCGGGCCGAGTAAGAAGAGGCAGCTCATAAGCAGTAGAGAAGTGTGTCCGGACCTGTTGCATCTGGCCAAAGCGCTCTCTCTTCCTCCACTTGGCTCTACGATTTTGGAACCACACCTGCAAAGAAAACAATCCATCAGGAAAATACTCACCACAAAAATACAAACCAGACACTACCGAACAAAACCAGAATACTACTTTAAACATCGCTCTCATAACTCTCACATCACCTACAACCCTCAGTACTGTTTTGCAGAAAACAAGGTCATCCTCTCCACTCAGCAAGACAAAGTAAAACTGAACCACATAAAATGAAGATAGTGAAGCAAATAAATTCTGCAGCACATGAAAGTCTATGCCCAGGTTTTAAGACTTGACGTGTCTTTAAAGTGCCGTCCACACAGAGCTATTGATGTGAAAATGGTGAGTCTCCCCTGGTGCTGCACATTTCAGCTCCTCCCTTTGATACACAGGCGTCTGCCTCCCTTCAGGCTGCCAGCGTCGACAGATCCACATCTGGGCCTGTAGCCATTCATAAATCACTCTAAGAAAGGTGCGTCTCCCCCACATGTCAGCACAGTGGGATACAGTGGGGAATCCCTCTGTATAATCCATGAAACAAAGGTTCAACTTTTGACCAAGAGTGTATTTATGTCTGTCTTTGTGTTTAAGTATTTAATGCAATCGATGTAGGTTTTTCTTCATAATTCGTCCTCATGAGATTGATAAATGCTACTTTTTCAGAACTTGCTGACAGACCAAGTGCAGAGTATTTAGCTCACTTCTCCATAACTGTGAAAGGCACTGGTAGAAAGCAGTGAATGAAATAAATAGCGTTTTGAACAAAAAAATTTGAGTTTGCAGCCTGAAAGAAATCAACCGAAGTCACTGTCAGTGCTGTATGATGTAGTCGTCCAGGATACTTGCATAATATTATATTTCTATCTACTCTGTACACATGACATCTATTGCATGTCTGTCTCTGAAGGACCCACTTTTGTGGCTCTTCCTGCAGTTTCTTCTGTTATTTTATCAGTTGAAGGCTTTTGTTTTTTGGTTTTCCTTCTGAATCAATAGGATGCTCTACATATTGTAAAGACCTTTGAGGCTGAGAATATGTTATTTATATAACAATTGCAACAGGATATTGATCATAGGCATATAACCACCTCATAGATCATATGCACGTCTGGTGTGAGCCATTTCTTTAGTTTCAGTTACACGTGTAATTGTTACAATGCTTTATAATTGGTTATATATCAGTTGTTTGGACACATTACTGTCCTTTTAAACTGTGTTAGTTTGCACAACAATCATTTTGGGAGGAGTCATGTCAGACAAGGTATCTGGCTATGAATTGTAAATAATATAATTTAATATAGACATTACTGATATTACTTTTCACTTTTTTTAAAAGTCTTGTTAAGCCACTGATATCTTTTTTTCTACAACATTTTCTCACATCTCCATTTGAGAGAATAGAAAAGCAAAGGGGATGCTGGGAGTCTCTACATGTTTATCTGTATCTATTTGTTGGTTGTCTGAATCTTATCCTCCCAAAGGGGAAGGGGGAACTTCTTCAAAGAGAAAAGGGGAGCGATCCCGCCTCGACACAAGGGTTTGAACTTGGATTGTGGGTTGGTTCCCAGCCCAATCAGCTTGTGGTTTTCACAGTCCCTGACATGCAATTTCCCCTCAGTCAACCTCTTCAAATCCCCCCTCTTGACTCTATCTCACTATTTCTCTGTCAAGTCAAACGCAGCACAGTTCAGTGACAAAAATGAGCAGAGTCGCACAGAAATGTGAACTCATGAGTGTATTCATATGTTAATATCACGCTCACTTTGTGGCCGTAAGAAGAAGTGAATATTTATCAAATGAGATAGGACGAACTGTCCCAAATTGCATACATTTTTCCAGTCATATTTTTTAGACTGGATAGATCACTAGCGGTTTCATTTTCAAAAGAGGGACCGCATATGGCCTCCTTGTAGCTGTTGCCTATGTTTTTTTGCAAGAAGCTGACGTAAAGATATGTCGTCCAACATTCCTCAGGTCAGCTGGTGAGATTAGAGGACAGCTCACCCTTGCAAAGTGGTAAACTGATATCTGAGGTTATGACTGAACCCCAATGTCAAGGTGAGGGGTTGTTGCCCTTTGAATTATATCATATATTTGCAGGAGTGCTTGGCGTCTGTTATGTTCCCCTGGAGGATTTTGGGTCTATTATTGTTTAAGGTTTGTCATGTCTTTCCTTTGGGTTATCTAAGATCATAACATCATAGGTTTCCAAATATGAACTACAATGCAAAGGGCTCTGATTGGATTGATAAGCGAAAATCTCAGTCACAGTATAGTTTTGGCTTCTAGAAAGTTATGACACTGTTTTATTTGTATTTGTTTGATGTAGTGTATTTCAGAGCTCTTTTTTTCTTACAAAATACAGTGTTTTATCAGTTTTAATTGTAATGGATCGACTCAACTTTACTTTACTCAACTCATCTTACTTAATCTCTTTGTCATACTTACACCTCACTGTTAAAGCTCTGTCTTCTCTCTCCTGCTCCAGCCCCTCTTTCCCCTCCTATAAACGTCTCTCCCTGTCTCTCTCCTCCTCCTCTTTTAAGTCAGAGAGGGGAAGTGGGGATATTGGAAAGTGAGATGGGAGAATGTTCAAACTGGAGCTTGTTTTCATTTCATGTTTAATTTCCTGACGCCTAAGCCCTTGGCTTTCCGCAGCTAACCCCTCTGACCTTTTGGAGGCTTGCAGACGAGAGCAGCGGACCAGGCATACACACACACACAGACACACAGGATACACACACATTTACATACCATTTTTATATACAGTTTTCAAAGTCTGTCACTGACGAGTGTGTTCTTTTAACCTGGATGCTCTCACACACTCACTGGGACCTTTTTTTTATAAAAAAGCAAACAATGTCTGAGAACATATATACCCCTTGTCTTGGTTTCTGGGTACTGAGTGTGTCACGTTTCACGGGGGGTTTGCTCTATGTAGCTTTGCCTTTGAACAGCCGTAGGAATGAGACTCAAGTCAAATAGTTTGGCAGAGAGATCATGAAGTGAGATGTGTCCTTTGCTGCTCTGTCTGTTTTTTTTATATATATAAAGAGGAGACGTTCTTTGCACATGCAGAAAGTCAATTAACACGAATCATTTTTATTATTTCTTACAATAAGCAACAATGATCACCCATCCTATATGTGATACCCAAAAGGATGATTATATATCAACTGCAAACACTTACTACTCTTGTTTATTTTATCCAGCAGACATCTGCAAGGAAGGTGGCTCAGAGCTCTTGAAGCTCAAAGTGCTTGGCGATGATACAGTAATTGCTAAAGACGTTGACAGCAAAAGGCAGCTTACAGAGCCATTAAAGAGCTTTATTTATGGTCCAGAGCCAGCAGGCAGAGAGAGGAAGAGGGAGAGAGGGAGGGCAGAGTGCGCAACTCCAAAAGCAGCTTTGAAGTCCGGCCGTCTCACCTCATCTCTGTCATCCAGGACCACTGCGATTGATAGAGTGCCTCAGCAGTCACTCACACACAGCCTCCTCCTACATAAAAAGTAGGCAGTATGATAAAGTTCAAGTCTGAGGTTTAAAGCTAATTGTACTAAATAAACTGGTGGCAGCAGAAGTCACAGATGTAATTATAGAAGACTGCAGCCGACTTTATGGAGACATTCATCATCAAACTGAGGATGAAACTGTGGGACCTTGACATTGGCATTTTGGCAGAAAACATCTGTACTCTGGATTTCAGTGCCTGTTGTTTCAGAGATGAAAAGAATTCTCCGATCGCTTGCCAAGCTTTGAGTGCCCCTTGGTATTCAACAATTGGATATCCCTGGACTTTGTCTTGATGGACCTTCAGTTGAAATTGTGGGATTTAGTCTTGATTGCATGCATATTTAGGGTCTGATTTTTAGAACTATGGGTCAAACCTCACAGTGACTCAACAGCGTCTGCTGTGTGGCTGTCAGATGAGGAAGTTAATTACATTCATCTGGGGAATAGATGGGTCTGTGTGAATGCAACATGAATGTACTTATTTTACTGTACTACCAAAAGGACCAGGCCAGGCTCTCTGTCCCTGACTATGTCTTGGACTACACGTGGAAATTGAAACTGGCATCCCAAAGTGTTCTTTATATCCTTGCCAAATAGCTTTGATGACTTTTCTTTTTTCCATGTGTTTTCCTTCCCTGTCTCCAGAGTTGTGCGGTGAAGTAGTTTGAACATGGTAGTGATGGGGAGAAACCCTTGGCCTCTGACCCCTTCTTGCAGAGTCTGCAGCATGTAAGAGCTAAGAGCAGAGTATTCCCTCAGTCCCACCCATCCCTCTCTGATCTAAAACTGGCAGGCAGAAAGAGAGATGTAGAACAATAGCCCTTGCTGTCTGCTGTTCCGAACAATCTTTGTCAACATGCCAGTCTTAACTCTCCCAGCCCTTTCTGTCAGTTCCCCAAGTGGTTATTAGCATGCAAACATGGATGACTGCACTCATACAGAACAACTCACAGCTCATGTCAGTGCACAGAAAGAGGTTTGTTGTTGTTGTTGTTGTTGTTATTGTTCCTCACCTGTACACGAGCCTCTGTCAGGTCTGTCCTCAGTGCCAGTTGCTCGCGCGCATAAACATCTGGGTAGTGTGTCTTCTGAAAGACTTTCTCCAGCTCCTCCAGCTGGTAGCTGGTGAACGTTGTGCGATTGCGTCTCTTCTTGCCCTTGTTGCTCTCAGCCTCACTTTTGTCCAGAGGGCTAGAAAGGTCTGAACCCGGCCGCTCACTCGGCCCCTTCACGCCAGGCTCCTTTAGGTTCAGGTAGCTACCTTCCATCCCAGGAGGGTCGACATTTGAGGGCAACTCGGAGTCTGTCAGACCGCTGTTGTCTTTTCCTGCATGTATGAAATTGAGATGGAGACAGAAAGAATAGTGGAAAGTTGTGATTAATTTACTTTAGTATTGGGATGCACATTCATGCCACTGCTCAAAAATTTCAACTTTCTGACCAATTTAGGCCTGAATAAAAAGAGCCACATGTTGTCATCAATAGTCCAGTAATTATAGTTACTACTAAAATATTGAGCAGATACTTTCTTGCACTTGGTGAATGTGGTTGGATAAAACCATGGTGCCTCACATTCAAGCCAGCCAGCGCATCTGCTCATCATGTTACAGCATCCACACCAAATGACATTTACTTTAAGCTTACATCACCTGTGTGATGTTTTATTTTAAGGTTCAAAGGCCTTGTCTGTATGCAACATGTCTAAATGTTGCAGAGAAGAAATGTCTCTTTCTGTTTGAAAGGCATGTCACTACACATTGCCGTGACCTGTGACACACAACCCTTGAAGCTGTCTCCACAGTCAGCATTGCACTCTCCCTCACATCTCTCAATCACGCCACCTGAAACCCGAGCCACGCAAAACCTGCTCCATCTCCAGCCGTCTATGGTGGGCCTTGTGCACGGGGGGCGACCACGTTTACCCCACAGCCTTGCCCCTCAGATGTAAACAACATTTCGTTTGTCACCTTCAATTTTGAGAACCTCCATTTTGTGACAGACCTGGCTCTGTTCCTGTCAGCGGTTGCTCGCTTTTTTGTTTCCTTTTAGTAGATGAAGAAAGCTGTCCCTTCTCCTTTAATAAACAAACAACCGTGTGAATAAATAAGCTGAAGGGCTCTGGTTGTGCGCCAGTGAGAACAGTGTGCTCTGTCAGCCTGTCTGTTTGCCTTTCTGCACATGAGCACAGGAAGCGCCCGGTCCTGACTGTATTGGTCCAAAACCAGCATATAATGGTTTCCTCCGCGTAAACAGACCTGTGAGTCTTGTGCAACACCAGCGTAACTTCAGTCCAAAAACATTTATCTCCCAGTTAGATCAAGTTCAGGATGATTAACTTAATAGTTATATTCCTATGTGTATGAATTTTCCTTTGTCACTTTGCATTTCTGTTAGGGTTAACTGCCTCCTGTCGTTCCCAGAAACTCATTGAATGGGAGAAAGAGAGTTGACACCTTGTGGCACTGGTGACGCTTTGAACCAAGTCTTTTAGTGGTTAATAAGATGACTGAATAGTTTTAGAGTGATGAAACTAGGCGGTGGCTGTCTGCAACATGCATGTTTGTTTTTATGGATTAGTATGCCTTTGGCTAGGGTGTCCAACAATGACACGTCAATAGTCAACCCTCCAAACTGCAGCAGCCCTCCCCTGCTCTTTAGCTCAGACTTCCCCCAACTGAGATGCTAATGGAACAACACAGCTGGAGTTTGTGACCTCATATCACTGTGGCCCACCTGTCAGACCCTCTTACAGTCTTCGCTTAGGCAGATGTTCTGACATCACCAACCCCTGCATTGCCCTCTTATTCTAAAGCTCTGTGCAATATTTTCATTCTATCCCTAGGCAGGAGCATGACTGCAATGTTAAGAAGTTAAGTCTCAGGTTTCTGCTTGGCACTTGGCATCTGTGAGAGAAAATTCAATTATGCCCCTGAGCAAGGCATATATCCTGTGAGGCAAAGGGTACAGCTGGGCGCACAGATGAGGGATGGGAAGATGGTAGGATGGCGAGTGGAAATGTTCCTCAGCCGTATACAGATATTGCCAACATTTACACTAAAATCTGCACTCTACTTTTTATCCACATCTTTCTCTCTGTTTTGTACTCCAAACTGATCTCTTTTCTCTGTCACGCTAATGTTAACCACACACAATCCTTTGCCATAAACATCTTTCAGTATTCCCGCATGCTGAGCTGTCTTTTCTGCACACTGTTCTTGAGAACACAACCATCACACACTGCTTTCTTTTGGGAGCCAAGATTCCAGTGCATTGGCTCCAGTTTTTTTTTTTTTTTTTGGCCTTCGGAGGAATGTGTTTTTCGACTGTTGTTCTCCTTTCAGTACTCATCAACATATATAAATGCACAGAATATCACAAGCTAATCCTGCAATTTGCCAGAGTTATTCTGTGACAAGCTGCAGACCTCTTCAGTTAGCTGAGGTCAGATGTTTACTAGGGTCAGCAATTTAATCACTGCTGAAAACAGAGAGAAAACATCAAAGTGTAATTTAACTGGTTGTAAAGCAACAGGGCACCCTCTCAGTTTTTATGGAATAGGACAGGGAGGGTCAAGTGAAGCCAAATAAAAGAAACACTATAAATTAGTAACCTGGGGAAGGGTTAATGACCAAACACTAAATGGGGAAGGGAATGCTTTTAAACAGAGTGCTCTAAAATGTTCTCTCAAAACACTTAAAGCTGACAGCAATCTGCCACAATGGCTCTCCACTTATCACACCTTATATAGACCAAATAAAGTAAAATATTCCTTTGGCTTTTGTCACCAACAGGTGACTATTAATTTTACATTGACTGTTGATTCCATGCTTTGGGCTTATTTTTCCGTAGCACGGTCGAAGACTTGATGTTGACTGTTGTTTCCTCAGTGAAGGGAGGCTCCCAGATGTTCCTGAGGAGAGATCTATGCCAGCGGCTCACGCAGGAATGCATATTCCCTGGGAAACAGAAAATCTTTCTGTTCAACTTCAGCTCCTGATAAATTGACATAATCATGACCTCACTACTGTCATAATGCCTCGGGCCATGGCTGTCACTGTCTCATATCAAAGTGCACAGAAAATAGTTTTGTTTTTTTAAATGTAGTTATTGAGGAAGTACACTTTCTCCCAAAATGATAAAACGTGATAAAATTTTTTTTTAAAAACTTTCATTTTAGTGTAGTGTTTGCAGTTAAATGTGTGTGTCGAAATGGTATAAATATGTAGTATACTAAATTACAGACTTAACCTAATGTAAAAGAACTACTCCACCATCAAAGCTTTAACCTCTCAAGGTTAAAAGAGCGAAGAGCGACTTATTCTGATGGTTCGCTGGTTTATCCTTTTAATTCTGTAATAGTGTGTGTGTTTTATATTGTATTTATAATCAGTGTCACAAGTAAGTTTGGTCTTGAGCATTTATGTTCAAATGACAAGATAACTGAAATTGACCGTGCTTATAAATTATGTAATCAATAATGACCACTAACTAGCCTCTCTGTGTCTTCCAGTAGTCTGAAATTAATTCCACTTCTACATCTAAATCATGCTGGAATCACATTTTAAATAAGTATTTTTGCTTCTTAAAGAAGCATAAAGAACATTTGTGCTGCAGCCAGTGTGAGCCAGTTATGATTTGAGTTACTTCCCACCCCTGGCTTTATTGAATAATATATCAAAACAAGAAAAATGAGCTATATTCCTTTGCTGAAAGCAAGCTGAGCAAAAGAAAAATGACTGCTGTTAATCATGGACCAAAACAGAGAAAAAAGAAAACATGCCTTTTCTTTATCCAGTAGTTTCCATCATTAGTCTGTCATAGTTGACTTTTGAGATGTCATTTTTCTGACTTCTAAGCAAGTAAGCCATTTATCCCTTTCAGTACTGTGTGGCCAAACGTGTGTAACATTCAAGAAGTCTCAGGAAAAGAATCAGAGATTTAGATTTACCCTATAGTTCATACTGTAGATAAGAATAGAAAGAAAACATAAAAAGTCTGCAGCGACTTCAAAATCAAAGGCACAAATCAAAATGCATGCCAGCTGGGTAAAGTTTCAGAATAATTTCTTTATTCTGGCCAGCGTGCAGATCTCAGGTAGGCAGTGAAGAGTTACCTTCCCCCGCAAGCGAGGTGACTGAAAATAAAGACCAGAGCATGCTGCCTTTTTTTACATACTGTAGCTCTGTAGAAAGCGGCAGAACAGTGAGATGGTGCAGGAGCAGAAAAACAGAAAAAGACATTTACAAAAAAAAAAAAACCTTCTCATGAAACATGACAAAATGTTTCATGAAAGACAAGTTCTCTGTCTTCAGAGTTGCATGAATGTCTAATTTTTCTTTTCATTTCATTGCAGGCAGGTTTCTGCTGCTTTACCTTCTGAGTCACTCGTTTATAGAAGCCATTACATTTTAACAAGTCAGGAATTCATCCTCTCAAGCATGCTCATTATATATTCTAATTTATTCTGGTCCACAGACACGTCGGCATGATCATAGGTGTCTTGCTTATTGTTAAAATCGACCCAATGTGTTAGTCATCAGCGCATGCATATCCTGTGACATCACTTACCAGAGCCTTTTAACGTGTACTTTGCATACTATATTTTGACAGGGTGCTGTTTAAAATGGTGCCAGAACTTTTTGAGGTCTTGTTTTGGTTTTCGTACACTGTGAAAAATGTTTTACATTTCACAGGATGTTCAGTAACCCACTGAAAAAGGGGAAGAGGGGTTGTTTGAAAGTACAAAGATTGAAACATTAAATATGCTTTATTCTATAAATGTGTAATTTACAATTTATTTTGTGAAAAGACAGAAAGGATGAGACGCAATCAGCCTTTAGTAATTACCAGTGTTCCCACAAACACTACTCTATGGATCAGCAATGCAGGATGCAACCTCAGTATCAACCACAGGCCTATAAACGCAATAATCTCCACTCTTGCATTCTCTCACATGTATAATGCAATCGTGAGAATGTTTTCATCATGAGTTTATGATTCTAAAACTTCTCTCTATTGTACCAACCGGTGTATAAAATTTAAAAAACTGAAATTAATCTAATAATTAAATCATAAAATATACATGAAATGCATCTTATAGCCATAGTTCAGTATAATACATGCATGTAGTAATTCCCATACGTGTGCGGCTTTTCCAGAAACTCATTTCTTCTGAGTCTCTCAAATCATTAGCCAGTCTCTATGTCCATTTCTGACTTGTTGCTTATTTGTACATGGTATTGTTGAGACAGGGTTATGTAAACCAGTTCCACTTTGTCATCTCAGGGACTCTCCGTAGCTTTGGAGATCTGATGTTTGGAGAGTATGAATAATAACTATAGGAGCCAGTAATGCACATCTGCCTTAGATTAATGCAGACCTCTCCTGCAGTGCTGACCTGCATTCCTCAGCACTCGATCAGCTCCTGGGGTTTTATTTCATCCATTGCTGTGTGAGCAGGTAGGCGGCTCCAGCCCTATCCTTGCTGTGGGACCGTCTCACTGATTAACATGCACGGATCTTAAGAAACCTCCAACCTGAGCCACAACTGTGTAGAAATATGTTGATTCACTCCAAAGACAATGTTGAATTTTTAATTAATTTAGTTTGGACCAATTATAATTTTTATCAACACAAAGCAATGTAAATAAAAAATGAAATGAACAATGCAAACTTTTAGAGATGAAATAGTAACCGAGTATGAGCATGATTGATTATGAATTTTAAAGTCTATTCTTTTTTTTTTTTATAATCTTGCACTTGTTGAGTCATACCAAGCAGCATTAGAATAAAATGATTAATTGAAAGAATTAAAGAAATAATGCTAAAATGTATGGAGATCATCAGTTCAATATATGAATATAAGATGTGATGTGTATCATGCAGCTTATTTCCAAAAAAAACATTTTACATTATAACATTTAGGCTTAACATAATCTACACAGATTTACATATTTGTTTATCTTTTATCTAATTGTTATTATAATGTGAATATATTATTTTAGCATTTTTTTCTCCCTTTTGCGTGCGAGCGCGTGTGTGTGTTTATCCAAACACTGTTGCATACATCCTCCAGAAAGACACAAACAAAATGTTGGGTTGCCATGTAAACACAGAAAAAGTCCTTTTGGGGTATAAGATGATTTTTGTCATCATGATGGAGATAAAGCATCAAACATTGAGCAATACATCTCCCATTGAGGACCACACATAACAACACAAGCCTGTTGACGCCTGAGGCTTTGGCACAAAGCCCAAAGTATCCTCCCCAGAGCCATGATGCCTTCATCTGGCTGCAACATTTTCAATAATAACATTGCAGAGCTCTCCTCAAGGGAGGCATGTTGCATTTAATGATGGTGTTTAAATGGTTCTGTCAATGCACTTGCCAAATCAGTTCACTTTAATGCAGGGATGTTTGAGTGGTTGCAAGCAATACTCTCAAACTCGAAGAAAAGTGACAGTTCAGTCTGAAAAATAAAAATAAAAAATGACTCCATTCAGAAAGACATATTACTTTGCACTCTATGGATAGATTCTGGCTACAGCGCGGGAATTAGTTGAATTTCAGGCCGAGTTGTAATTGGTCCCACTGAGCAGAATTAGGACAATTCAGTTTCACTTGTTATACCTAATTCATGCATTTATCACGCTTTTAGTGTATTTAAATAGATTTGCCACCGGTCCAGTCTTTGCATTTTCTAAATGATTTCTATTTTCCAGCGCCGATTTAAATGTATATTTACAGGTTAGGTGGCTCGACATGCGTCAGATTTCAGCCCTGATCATAACTCATGTTTTCTTCTGTGACATCAGCGTCATGATAAACATCTGGATTTGAGGTATACAGGCGCCAACGAGTCTATACACTGAGAGCTCACCAAAATATTATTTTAATCTCAATTTTAAAAGTAGACTATTTCCTATTATTAGGTTAGGGTGTACATTGCACAAAAGTTGTATTATCGTATATGGAGATTCGTACAGTTGATTGATTGTTTTTTTATTATTTAAGAGTTTTTTTCTTGTGAATCTGATGCCATACAGAAACGTCTATCCATTTAATATTTTTTTTAATTATTATTTATTATTTATTTTAAAGCCCTACGTCTCGTAAACGGAACAATAATATTTGTAATATTTTTTTAAATCCATAAATGGCCTTAATATATATTTGTATTGCAACGAATTGACGGAGTTGACTCTGTAAAATGCGTGAATCTTTCGTTTTAACTGAATTGAATAATGACCTCTGGTGTTGAATTGTCTAGTCGTCTATACTGTGACCTGTAGACTGTGAGAAATGTAGAAATGTGACCTGCTTCTCAGAATAAAAAGCAGTCTGCTTATCCTGAGTGTAGATTATATTTTCTACAGTTCATAATGTAGAATCGTTGCGCCAGCTGTCATTCAGTTACGTATCATTAAATAATCACCTGCTACAAAAATTGCAGTAAAAGTTGCACCTTCTTTTTTTCTTTTTTAATGGCCTGGCTGAAATTTGACATTTTTCACTTCAACCTGATTACGCTTGAATTTTATTCATATATATATATATATATATATATATATATATATATATATATATAGTGTGTGTGTGTAGGAGGCCTCGGTGACCTGTAGCTGCTATTAAAATAATTCATAACGCGCCTTTTTGTCAGTGATTTAGAGGATTTCGCATATAAAAGCAAAGCTGCAGTTGTTGGCCAGTGAGAAGTGACAGCGATTTAGTGATGTGGCAGTGGAAATATATATATATATATATATATATATATATATATATTACCAGCAGTCTGTTAACATTATGAGGACAATAAACACAAAAGGTCAAACATCCAGGCTTGAAATACCTTGATCACCTCTCAGTCTGAACACAAAAAAAGATGAATTGTTGAATCATTATAATACTTCAATTATTCTGTCTCAGGCTCACAGGGCAGCTCGCTGAAATATATATTACATTCAGTCAGTTCAATATTCAATATAACATTATATCAGAATCTCTAAATGTTTTGATGTATGTTAAAGGATTTTGTTCCCTAGTCACAGCCACAATAAAAAAAGATATAGTGTCAGCTTTGTCCCCTCATATCTCTCAGTTGCTCGCATGAGATTTATAGACTACTACTTCACATTGTTACGTGAAATATAACTTTATGTTGAATCACAGATGGTGGCTGATGTGTGTTTTATCTCCCTTCTTGCTCTTTGGGCAGATGCAGGATTACACAATAGTAACAGTAAATTGCCCTTATTGCCTGCGTCATGCGTTTCCGTTAAACTCTGCCGGTGTGTGTCTTCATATAAACATCTCTCATGTGCACTCACCATAGCAGGGAATGAGAGTCCCGTTATGTCCGGAGTCCGGGTGCAGCTTGCTGCCTTCAGGCGGAGTTTTGCAGGTCGGTCGCTGCATGAAGAGCTGGTATTTGTTGAAGGTGCCCTCTTCAGCGCCATCCAGTGACTGGCACTCCGGCTGGAAAGGACTCCGGGACTTCTCTCCATAACCCTGCCCTTTACCCGGGATGAACGTGGGGCTGTATTTGGTTTCAGTCGTCGGGAAAGTCCTGAACGGGTTCGTCTGATGATCCCTACCTTGCGCAGTAGATGAGCTATAATATGAATCCATCGATGTCATATCGCAGTATGAGACGCACGTATCTGCGTTCATACCTAAAAAAGCTATATTAAAAAAAAAAAAAGAAAAATCCACACGGTTCTTCTTTCCCTCCCCTTCTCTACACAGCAGATATTCACCCTGAATTCCCATGCACTGACAAACTCACACTGACGCACTCATGCACACTCTCTCTCTCTCACACACACTGGCGCATCTGGGACTGGTTAAAAAATGAATCAGATGTTTTCCAGAGACTGCAGACTGAACAAATGCTAAAAGCCCCCTGAAGGTTTGTCGGGGTAAAGAGAAATGCCTTGCTCAAAGCTGATGCCGTCTCAGTAGCCTACAGTTATATATCTGACACACACTCCCGACCTTCAGGCTCCACGCACATGTGAAGAAGGCCCACACCGAGCTCAGCCTGCGCTATTATGCAGCCAGTAGAAATGGGAGGTCAAGCTCAGAAAGGGGGAAAGCTTTTTTGGTAAACACGCGGGAGACACAACACATGACATTAATGTAATTAGAGGATGAATGTAACAGCTTTGACTTCAACCTCTGACTTTGTCTCCGATGTTCTTTATATCAAGCTTTTAAAGCGTTTAGATCTCTGTCAAAATGAGCCAGGCTGAGTTATGAATGGATGTTTGTGGAATTTTTATGTTTTTATTTTATTTGACTGCCACATGCAAAAACTATGATTAATAATAATCATAATAATAATAATAAACCATTTTAAATGGAGTGTAAATATGAGGATCAAGCCAGGAATTTGGACTAATCACGTCTAACGTCACCCGATGTTAAGCTTAAATATTATATAAATATTTGTGTTTTAGAGGCCTTTATTAAAGCAAACACCATGAACCGTTTGAAGACGGTTACTGCGGATACATCCACTCAATGTGGGGAATTAGTGGCCCATCATTACAGACAACTTTCAGCCCTGTTATTTGAAAATGGGCTACTTTTTGAATATTAAATTAATTATGAAACATTAAAACCTATGATGCTCATTGAAACACTTGGCTTACTGCGCAAAGGAAATCTGGTAAAACGACGCCGTGCCAGTAATTTGCCTTTTCTTGGCTACAAAAAAAAAAAAACGGAATTAAAGCGGTTATGGAGTGTTTAAAGGAAACAAGATAGGCCTTCATGCATGTCGGTAGTGAAATTGAATAACTTGTCTCAAATCACGTCATTTATTTTCCCTCCTCTTTAAGCCATCATCGCGATTTAGAAGTAATGGCTTAATAATCACCAAATATCAATTAGAATAAATGAGAACGATAGACGCAATATTTTCTTACACAACTGATTTCACAACGCTGAACAAATGTTTAGGGTTTTTTTTTTTTATAATTAGACTGATCTGTAATTGTAAGACAATAATTAAGGCTAAATCATAAATCATTGTTATGAACATTATTCGTATTATTGTTAAGTCCCTGCATTTTATTTTAAATAAATGAAATAGTTTTTTTTTTCAGGTTTAAATGCAGATTAATGTTATATGAAACTGAGACTCACTCCACCCTCCTTTTTTTTTTTCTCCCCCTTATTTTTTCCGACAAATTCCGTGTGTCGTGTTGTATTACACGATAAGACACATTTGCAGTCTAACTCAACCAGAACAAGAATAAACTGATGATCACACGCTCCTATTGTTAACATGCTGTCAGGAATATATGTTTTATCATGTGTTAAGTGTCCTGCTGTATGGATGTGACACTCTGGAAACTGAAAATAAAATTGCTTAGTTGGTTTTAAAAAAAAAAAAGGCAAAACAACAATTGTCTAGTTTAGGCCCAGTGCTTGTGTATTCTCTTGGTGCAACCTTTCCCACCACCGGCACCTCTCGTGCTGTGCAGGTATTCGTTAACGAGACTTGTGACTATATTCTTCATTGGTTTATTAGTAAATGTCTCCTGTGAATAGCTGTTTCCATTATAACGTAATGACTTTAACTTTGGCTCTACACCGCATCCACCCACATTGTGTTTAGTCGTTTGATTATTTTTTATGTTGCGGGTTTTTTAATAGGAAGATTTTTTTTTTTTTTAACCTATTCTGGATTTATTTCTGGTTGTTTTCGCGCTCAGAGCTGCAGTTTGTTGTCATATGAACGAGCAGCTGGAAGCTTTTTGACTTTGAATGCATTCTCATCATTTTCTCATCGATATTGTTATCAACACTCTGATGGGCACAAGCAAGGAGAAAAGGAGAAACATATCAGTTTTTAAGTTAACATCACAGTCTATACTTAAATATTTCATTTTACAGTGTTTTTAGATGAATTTAGTTCACTATTTCTATTTGAAAACAGCAAATCTCTGTTATTGTTTTTTATTGCTAAATAATAAACATAATTTAGTGTCATAAGATTTGTTCATTTGTTGGTATTTTTGAAATTAAAACAATGTTCTAATTTTAGTTTTTATCTACATTTAATTTAGCTATTACTAAGGTGTGTGTGTGTGTGTGTGTGTGTGTGTGTGTGTGTGTGTAACAAAGAGTGATGCCTGTTTTTTGTGTGCTGATGAGAATATTTTGCTTTAAATGAATTTGTGTAATTTGTTTGATTTATGTTTGCTTGCATTTCATTGTCTTTCTCTTTCCACGTATGTCCTTTTCACAATTAACCATCCTGTTAAAAAAAAAAAATAATACAACATTTGACATTAAAGTGTCATAATAATGAAATTATAAGTTAAAGTCACGCAGGTAAACAAACATGACTGACAGGCTTCTGCTGGAGTCCAGCGTGTGTGCAGGCCTCCCTTAATAAAAACCAGTCGACCGCTACAGGCTAGTCTCAGCTGTCACAGATATACATCGCTCATGTATGGCATTCTCTCTAAAAGGTTTCCACTAAATGGTGACTTGTGTGTTTAACTTCCAGCAGGAACCATGTCCAGGTATTCACTGCTGAGGGCTCTCCACTGATGCGGCAGCTCAGAGCCTGTGGGGTTTATGTTGGCACAGGTCTCATGTGTATCACCAGCAGACTCCCTGAAAACTCCCCCGGCTATTGGTTTCTTGTATGAGAGGCATGACGGGGTGGGGAAAGTGCTTTAGGTTGAACTTTATGTCTCAGCAATGTCATATTCAGTTGTGGGAAAGGTTACAGATGAGAGATGGGAAGTACATACATATTGTTGTTATGCTTTGTGGGAACATTTTTTTTTTAAAGATATGTTAAAATAGCATTTCTGTAAAAACATTTTTTTTATAAGTTGATCAAAGTCTGTAGTCGTCTGTCTGTGACTTTTCTTCGGTTGCACAGACGCTCACGTGTCCCAACAGCAACAACACAGTTAATTGAAACAAGAGTTGAACTTGAACCTGTTTTCTGTAATACCCAGTCTGCTCATAGATGGGAAGTTTTAGTAATTAGAGGAATGTTGAGAATTTATATGCCAGCTGAGCCTCCTCAGCTGGGCCACTTTGTCATTTGTTCCAACATCTATTTTGGGGATGACGTTTCTCTGTGCATTGTCTCTTCTATGTATGGCTGCAGTAATCCCTGTTGCAGCATTGTTCTTTCCATTTTTAATCCGCCATGTCTGCATGTGTATATTCGAATCCCACTTGTGTTTATTGTGACTTCCCTTGAATGCTTGACTGTCACTGTGCAGAATGATGTATATGCAGAGTAAGAGGAAGTAGGAGACATCTTGTCTCCAGCAGTTTAACTTCTGAAATAACATTCAAAGTGTGGAATTTTTTAAATGAGGGAGAAGGAGTAGGTGTAATTTAAATATTTTTAACTGAATAAAACTGTACCAAGAGTATTTTTACATATCTTAGAGGATAGGTTGTCTAATGGGTACGTCTGTCTTAAAACAATAGTCAGGTGCCCAAATAAACATTTTTTTCTTCTGTTCATACTGACCATTAAGAGATCCTTTCATAATGAGCTTTCAATGTTAGTGATGGGTGACAAAATCCACAGCCGTTATTCTGTGGAAAAAGAAACAGCTTTCCAAATCAGTCAAATATCATTCAAAATGACAGTCGTTTCGCTGCCAAATTCCTTCTTTTTGTTTTGTTTGCTGAACAGTGAAACTCTGTCGAGACGGCACACAGAGAGAATTTGTTTTTCCTAAAAAAATGACTGTAACTGTGGAAGATATCTAATTTATTTGGCTAACTCAGGCAGCTGAACTGAAGCCTCGTATTATCTTGTAAATCTTTAACACATTTTTGCTCAAAACGAGGCTCGTGGACTTTGTCCCCCATTTACTTATATTGTAAGCGCATTATGTCTTCTGATGGTCAGCATGGACAGGAGGAATGACCTGTTTCAATGTTCATTTGGACATCTGACTATTGTTTTATGATAGAGTTGAAAAATTGTGAACTCATCCTGACGTGATTGTGAGAAATATTTTGTTCTTTGTATGAAAGTGTTGCATTTGTTGTGGGGGGTTTGTTGACTACTTATTGTCTTAAGTTCTCATGACAATAAGATTAGGATGGGTTGCACCACAAAACATCGCCACGGCAACAAGACGATGAACCTTGGTGTATCTATCTGCATGTGGTGTAAATACACAATCCTTTAAAGCACATACATTGTAAACATCCCTTAACACACAGTCCACTACCATTTGCTTCGGTGTCCAGCTGAATTTGAGAAACCCCCCTCTCTCACCTGTGGGACGAGCCATTTGTAAAGACAGATTGTTACGAGAAAGGGGGTCTTTCCATCTTTGACAAACGGCACACACCAGACCCTGTATGTGTGTGTCAGCGTTAGAGAGAGAGACACCAGATTTTTATGTGTAGCTTTAAATTGGTTTCACATGAGCCGGGCACACACTGCATCAGCAGATTCTCTGATCAAATTAAGCAGAGATGAGGGGAGAGAAAAAAGAGGCAGCGGTTGTACTGATGTATAATTCAATAAACAGGGCCAAGCAGATGCAGACAGAGGGGATGCTGTGCTGCCTTCATCTTGCAGCTCTATATCTGGTTAACCCACGCGGGAGGGACACACAGGAGTAAACCTTCATCCATCATCACTGCAACAGCCAACTCAGAATATCGTCACATACTGTATGAGCTAGCATGTGGAGGGGAAAAACGTGTTTAATCTTGCTTTATTAACTCGAACAAACAATAATTGAATCCTTTTTGTAATATATATCATAAAAGACACTGAATAATTAGTAGATTAGGCAACTATTTTTTATAATCAATTTATCATTTTAGTGATTTTTCTTGTAAAAAATTACATTCTCTAGTTCCAGCTTCTCATTTTTAAAGATTGTGAGGATTCTGCTTTGCTGTCTTATGTGATATAAATGGATTGTTGTTGCCAAAACAAGCTCTATGAAGACAAAAACTCGAGTTTTGAGGAATTTCTGATAGGAATCTTTCAGTATTTTTTTATGATTATTATTTAATAAATAATCGTCAGAGAGCATAAAAACTGTAGTATCTGACAGCTTTTTATATTAAAAAAAGGAAGAAATGAAGGTATTCTGGAAAGAATGTTTTTGGTGGTTGATCGTCTTATAATATTTACTTGCTGGAATTTAAAACTCACCTGTTAGGATTAGGGCTAGGATAATTCATTGTTACTGTTACAATTCATTCATTACTAAGATATGAAATGATTAAGTGATTACTCAACTGACCGAACGTTAATCGTTTCAGTTTGTTTGGTTTCATGTTTCAAGCTAAAATGCCCTGTCATTCACTGCTTAGATGTGATGATTCGCTGCTACTCTTTGTCAACGTAGCTGAATATTTTGGTTTTGGACAAATCTGAAGATGTCAAAACTTGGACTCTGAGATGAAACACTGGTGAAATTATGAATTATAACTATCCTTATAACTATTGCTCTTGACACAGTAAATATACCACATTACTGGATTGTAATATTGATCTACGTGTATTCTGTAAAATAGGATTACCGTAATAAAACAATTTCAATTTCAATTTTCAGTTCAGATTGGGACAGAGAAACTAGAAGACCATAACTAGTAGGACTAGTACGACCTTAGAGCAATGCATATTAAGTGCATTTTATAAAGGCAGAGAGCTAACAATAGATTTTACATTTGGAGGCTTAAATGTAAAACATTTTTATCTCTCACAATGTTAACATATTCATGGAGGCACCTTGCTCTAATAATGTAAAATGTAAAAACTGAAGCAGCACTTATGATTGTTTAAACACGCGACATATGGAAGACTTCAGAGGTTGAACAGTTGTGGACACATGCTGCAAATATCACACAAGATCACACACACACATGCATACGCAGTATCTATTCCAGAAGAAGAAACATCTCTGTACTGGTATTAAATGTCCTTATATTGAGCAGAAGTTGATGACAGCTAGAGGGCATTTTTAGCACAAGCTTCTGGAAGATCAGTCGCTGCAAATGAACACTGTTAATGCTGTGCAAATTGATCGCAGACAGAAATTATACCATCTGCCAAACATTCTTAAAAGATTAAACTAATATCATGTAATTTTGACATTAGCTTTAATATTACCACAGAAAGCCAGATGGACTTTGTTCCCAAATCATTATGAGAAGCAACTATGACGGAACAATTTTACAACTGTACTACTGAAAGTGATTGTATTCTAAAAAAAAATTGTTCTCATCTTGGTGTTAGTCAAATATGATTGAAAATTATTTGTAGCCACAAACTTGGAAGTTGTTCCTATCACTGCAAGCTATCTACATGCACCTCCTGAGCAATTTCATACAAAGGCTCACATTCAAGGGCAGCGTAATGCAAGTCAAATGCTCTGACTGAAAATAGCACTAGTTGCATACTTATGTTTACAATTTACTCTAGACATAATTTACAGTAAGTACTCTGCTGACATTTTTGTCTTTTCTCAACAAGGCCAAATTACCTGGACGACTGATTACACTTCAAACTTGCATCCTTTCAGATCATCATGATGCTGCTGTCCATTGCAGACCTTTCTGTGTACTGAAGTCTAAATTATTATAATTGAGCTGAACAGGAGTATCTATTTGGTGTATATGTTTCTACAGGGAAAATGGCAGAGTTCATTTAATTAGAGGTAACACGGCTTGCATTGTATCTAAACACTGTAATTGCCCAATTACATTTGACGTGGCTTTGTGGAGGCTAGGAACTAAATAAATACGTAGTGAATTACACTCCACTTTGAGCTTTAGTCTCTCCTACTCACAATATGCTTGTGTTAGTCATATGTGAGTGTTTTGTTCATAAATATCTTAATTAGAACATGTGATTGTCAGCCGCTGATGTCATGTCAAAATCATGCAAGGTAATAGCCAAAAATACTGCAACATTATTTTTTATTTTTTTTACCCAGGGTACCCTCCTCTATATGCCTGTTTGATACAGTTTAGTACGTGTTTGGATTGTAACAGAACACCATGTGTGTGCTGACCTATCCTGATCTTCCCACAGCAGTGTCTGGACCAGGCGAGGCGATATGCACAGAGATGCAGGACCAAAACAAAACAAACGGGTCTGAGGGACCATGTCTGTCGATCCAGGGTTCAGCACAGCCACACAGGGCTCAAGCAGGACTCCTATCTAGATGGGGAAAGAGCTGCATTCCCCTGAAATGAGCTTCTCTGGGATGAAAGCCTTGTGTGAGCTTCCCAGATGACCCACGACCCCGTCTATATTTGTGCAGGGGGGAGCCCTGATCCTAGGTTCTCTGCCTCCCTGCCAGGATCCTGGAGAGTCGGGTTGGGGTGGCCAGACAAGCCCACCATTCTGCCCTCGGGTGTTTTGCTTTTGGGGTAAAGAGAGACCCTCAGATGAGCTGGCACTGTCACAGCAGTAACCTTTCACCCCAGGAGTTTCAGAGGTGGGCCGGCCATTCCTGGAGTGCTGTGCTATCCCATGCCGGAGTTTGCAACATACTAATATTTCAACAAATATTGAGATCTATTGTCACTGTTTTTCTCCAAAACACAGTTTGAGATTTTAATATTGGAAATCATAAATTTCTGAGTTCAAATCACAGTTGATGTGATTCTAGCATATTGCACAGGCAGCATGATGTCCACATTTTACTTGCTAGTAGCCAAGAAGAGCACTAGCATGTCTGCAAAGTTTCAGAAAATCAAATCTCTTAAAAGAGGCAAAGAGGGAAGCTGTCATCAGAAACCTGTTTGCTCCTTTTTTTGTCTCTGTTAGGCACAGTGTGCTGACATCACCACACCCAACAGGCTCCGATAACAAGCTCGAGGGTTAAGATGCAAGTTCAGAGGTCAGCAAAAAACATTTTATATTCCTAAACTTAATGGCGATACATGTGAAAAGAAAGGATGCTCAAAGTTCAACAGCACCAGTCAATACAAGTGAACACTAACCTCTGCCCTACGCCTTAGGCTTCACAGGATGTCAGAGTCAGTCCCACAAACACACCCAATTACAAACAAACACAGATGCCCCAAATTCCACTTTCACTTGAAACAGTCGGCTGACCCCCCTTTCCCCTCTGTTCAGGTTACCTATGCCTTCTCTCTCCCTCAGGCCAATGTTAATCCAATAGAGAGCTTTCTTTAAAGGAGGTTAAACAGGAAGACAGTGTGGGTGACTGGTGACTAACCCAGCTTCCTATTCCTTCCCTGCCAGCATATGTTCAAGAGGGGACACAAGGATAGAGTATATCTTGACCTGATAGTTATCACCACGATGGTGCACTCGACACATCCTTCCAGCTCTTGTGTAGCGTTTCATGAGAATTCATCTGGTAGGTGATGCGGTGTGACCATAAAATGACCTACAAAATATGAAATTTTAATTTCCACTTCAGTTCAAAAGAGATAGTTATAATAGAGAGTTGTAATATTTCATTTGAATGTTAGTTTATTATGGAAAGTATCAAAAAAATACTCAAAACGCTCACAACTGAAAGTGAAGTGCAAGGAATCAAATCTAGATTTTTTTTTTATTGATTTAGACAGAAAATGAAGGATTTTTAGCCAACAACTGCTGCATATATTACCTGCATATAACTGTACAAACATTCATGGTGCCCAGAGGATAAGTCATAATGAGTCTGACTATTCCTCGACTTTTCCTCCAACTCCAGCAGGTTAAAGTTTCCTCTTATACTGTGACGTATCTTAACATCTGCTGGATGGATTGGCACAAACCTTTGTTAAGATATCCTTGGTTTCATGATGATGAATTTTAGAAATCCCTCGACTTTTTCTCGACAGCTCCACATTTGTGGTTTTGAGTGCAAAGTTTCCACAGCTATTGGATGAAATGCTTGTAAATATGGCATATACATTCATGTCCTTCTCAGGATGAACTGTAATCACTTTTCATGCACCATCATCAGGTCTAAATCCTAATTTCCCCAACACTTTGGTTTATGACCAGATATTTGAGAAACTAATGACATTCTCATCAAACTCATCTGTACTTTTTTATTAAGTGCTAATCAGTAAACTTGCTAAACAGACTAAAGCAACATGGTGAACCCAATAAACATGTTTCTCGTGAAGAAGTGAAAGATAAAAATCCAAGAAATTTCTCTTATTGTAACCGTTTCACTTGCTTGTCATCTGGAACTGACGTGAACAATAATAATAACATTTATTGTAGTTGCACTAATCCCTCTTATGATTATTAACCCTATTGAACAGTGGACAGCTCTTTACCTATTTGTTAATGTTAGCACTGCAGAGCTGCATGTAGATGGATCACATGGTTCCTGTGCATCTCAAGCTCCCAGGTAGTCACTGACCCAAGAGACAAGGTCGCTTCCAAGAGACAAACAGAGCTGTACTCATCCTCCTAATTGTCAGGAATGTCCTCATTGAGACAAGAAAGAAGCTCTTTCACATGGCGCCTAATCAGAGTCATGCTCCCTGCACTTAATTTCGGAGGACACTTGTTGAACAACTGCCTTGTCTTCTTTCAAACGGCTGCAGAGGCTATGTCCTACTCCTCCCTGCACATCCATCATAGGACAATGTTAGTTCACAGCCTTGCCAGTGTCTTCATGTCTCTAATGCCACATCTGTTCACTGCCACTTTAAATAACATGTCACCTTTTACTCATGTCTTGTGTTGTTTTTTATTGCTTAATTTAATCATGGTTTAAGGCTTTGGGAAAAACACTTAAAGAGAAATTACAATCTCCAAGAATAAGTTAGTCAGACCTGTGTTGGGGTTGAACCAGAGGACACATATTGGGAAACAGGTCCCAACAGATCCCTCAGTTGGTAACCTTTTCTAGGTTTAGAGTCATACAACTACAATTCTTTGCAGTTCATAATATCCATAACAACAGGCATCTGATTGCCTCACAGACCACCTTCGTAGGGTTTTGGAAACGCTTAACTAAAGCAAGTTATGCTATTGTACCGTTTCACTTTCATAATTTCAACCCAATAGCCACTTGAATGAATTTAAATGTATAAAGCTTATCACTTTTTTTGCATTTGCATTTTTTAAGTTAGATTTCTATTCATTGTGATTTGGTGACTTTTATGTCACTTTGTTTTTTTACTTGCAAGTAATTACAAAACAATATTTATTTACCATATTTTCACGTATCCAAACATGAATTTCAGCCCCATTTTACTTTTGATGCTGACTTAACTGTGATTTGTGGCTTCAGATGTGATCTGAGTCAGCTGCAGTAGTCATCATTACTTCCATGAGTCTGTAATAATTATAGTAACACAGCTTTACAACATATAACTTGAAAATAGGGCCTCTAGCTGCCCCACAGGCCTGTTCTCTCAATATTATACAGCAGGGTATCATTGTAAATCTATGGGCCTTCTTGGCACAAGAAGAGGGTGTAGTCTATCCTTAACAATATGACAGTTGGCAAGTGGGCTTCCTACACATTAAAGACACATGTTTGATAATACACTTGTCTACACACATATTTGCCAAGATTGCTTCCACAAAGGAGCTCCTCAAATGGTGGCGAGAATTTTCTGACATTTCTACAATCCTGGATTTAAAATGAACATTTTCTTTTATTATTTTATAACTAGCCTTGACTTTTTAATCCTATTGAGGACTCGTGTCCCTTTGGTTTAGTAATGAACCATATTTTACAGACTTCAGCATCTCTGGAGACTTTGATTTACTCTGAGAATTAGCAGACTTGAAGTAATTTATGGAACTATTTCATTGCATCATAGTAAAGCTATGGAGTGGGCCATTTTTATTTTCTTTATTATGATGCCAGCCATTTCCTGCCAAATTTGCATGAGCTTGGGAGATTGACAGTAAACAGCTATGTGAATGTTGGGCCAATGGGTCCACACGCAGGGGTAATATTTCAAGCTGGGATAAGTTGTGTCACAATTCAAATTTCACAATCCTGTGTCACTGATGTTTTTGAATTTTAAGCATTCTTCTATCAGTTCTTCTCCACCACAGAGAAATGTCTTCTGATGTGCTTCATATTATGGACTGATTGGACTATCACAGTTCACTGATGGATGTAGTTCCCAAAATGAAGTTTCACAGCAATGGGATTTGTTGAAATTCTGCTCAGAGACAATAATAATTGGGATGTTTTTGTGTAGTTGATGCCAGTCTAAAGATAGTGACTCACATGGCAAACACAAGACATGGCAAGGCTGAGCATTAAACCAGCAAAAAAAGTGCTTTCTGAAATTGGTGGCCTAGACAATTAGAGTGGAGGGGTCCACACAGGGGTGCTGGCCAGAGGCCGATCAGGGCGCGTGATTTAGGCTGAAAGGTAGCAGCGATGATGGAGGGTAATAGACAAAGGGTCCACTCACCAGTGCTCTTTTGCTTTACGCCTCAAACTCACGCGCATTGCCCTTCGATTGCTTATTGAATTACATCTAATCACTCAATTAAAGTCACATGGAGGAGCAGCATACGTTGTCTCAACTGAAGCACTTGGACACTGGATAACGGCTGCTGTGTTGTATGCTCGTGGGAAGTTTCAAAACAAGATGTCTGAAATGTTAGCACTATGACAGGCATCTCAATCGCTGTCTGCA
Source organism: Pampus argenteus (assembly GCA_036937835.1). Taxonomy (NCBI): domain Eukaryota; kingdom Metazoa; phylum Chordata; class Actinopteri; order Scombriformes; family Stromateidae; genus Pampus; species Pampus argenteus. Next base: position 8,176,678 of record CM072869.1, read on the forward strand.
GTCGGTTTTGTTTGACGGCAGTTTGGGAAAGCACCACCACGAATCGAGAAACATTCATCCATCCCAATTTATACAGAAGTAGTATTCATGTAGTGATATAATTATTCAAATATAAAACCATGTCCAGATTTCACAAAGAGTGATATGATCAACGAAAAGCATCCTGTGAGAGAAAAACACTTTTCTGAGAAAAGAATTAAGAAGAGAATAGCGAGACTCATCGAGATGTCAATCAATATCGTAGTGATTCTTTTGTAAAAGAACATTTCGTTGTTGAAACATGTCTTGGTTGCAGAAGTTCCTGTCTGGTGTCAGCTCAGAACAAGAAGATGAGGCTGCCACAGCCAAATTATCACCAACATTTGTTAACTGAGGGGTGTAAAAGTATCACATGAAGGTAATGAATCATGTTTGTGTAGCAATATTTGGCATAAACAGCAAGGATCTCCGCATCCCTCCCACTAGTGTCAACTGTACGGGCTGCTATAATATCAAATCAACACCATTTTTGATTTTGGAAGCAAAAACTTTGCAGCTCAGCGTGAGACCGTGAGTGAGTGGATACATGTATCGCTGATATCGCTGAGATACATTCAATTAGAAACTGGCTACAAATTCAAATAAATTGTTTGTTAAGTATTTTGTTTACATTAGTGTGAACTACCAATTATTGTCATTATCAATCATCATTTTGTCTATAAATAGTGATAATGCCCATTACAGTTCATCATAGTTGACATTCAAATTGCTTGTTTTATCTAAACACTAGTCCAAAAGCTACATATATTTATTAAAAAAAACTAGGAAATGCATCAACTTTTATTCGTGAAATAACTTTTTTGTCTGACATACAGTATCTGTATTTACTATGATGATCGAACCAAAACTTTCCATTCATATTAGGTATTTTGCGAGACATTTTCATTTCTTGGCATTGTTCCTTGTGTATATGTAAGGCTTTATGCAGGGTCACTTCGAAGGTTTCCTCAATCTATACAAGTTCCATGTGGAGATCTACTGTGGCTGGAGCCGGTTGGGTGTTGAGAGGCAGCAGTGAGTGAGGAGGAAATGGGGTCTGGCATGTTGACTCACGAGTAAATCCCCCTGGACTTCTCAACAGGCTGCTATTAGAGTTTAATCACCCTGTGATTCTGGACACTTTCAGGGGCAGAGCGGGTTAACTGATGAGCCTGCAGCACATGAATTATTTATTATTGACTCATCCAGAAGCTGCAATCAACAGTTTGGATGGATGAGTGCAATGTTATTCTGATGAGTAAACAGAATAAGTGTTGAAAAAAAGTAATCTTACACTCTTCTTTCCACTTTTCACACGTCCTATTTCATTAAAAACTGGCTCTCTGGATTATACTTGTAAATGATACTTGAATGGCCAGTGCCATTTATTCCTCCTCCTAGTTATATTTCATTATCTCACATTTCTTAAGGTCTTTGCAACAATGTACTCAATTTCTTAACAAAGTAAGGCTCTTAGTTTTCATTATGCCCTGCTTATTTTTAGACAAAGGGCCCATTCTGTTGTCTACAAAGCAAAATACAGTGTACCAATTGCATAATGCATAGTGATTGAGTCTCTATTTTAATTTTATTTTATTTTATTTATTTTTTTTCGGACATGGCTGTTTGAGCTACCAGAGAAAAGAACAAGTGTGGAGAGAAGCTTTTATCTTTAGACACTTTGATTGTGTTACAGATTGGTTCCAGGTGAAGCAACTCTGAAAAAGAGGAAATCCGAAGGAAGAGAGAAATTCTTAACAAAGGATGGCATTGCCCAGGATTTAAGCATTATGGGAAGATTTAGAACAGCAGGTGTAGACAATCGATGAGGCTCAAGGATTCTGTATTGTGGTGGGTGGCGACTCTAATGGGTCCTTCAACAGTTTGGGGAAGTGTCTTTTATCTGTAGTGTCTTTTAAGTGTCTTATCATAGGCAAAACTTTCATAGACAAAAGCTGTACAAAGCCAGAAAATGTGCAATTTAAAATCCCTGCCCAGTCAATTAACTTTCAATTTTCTCTTCTGAAGTTCCCCGTGATGGTCCACCATCACGCCTGTTTGCCTGTGCTGCGCTGGCTCTCTGGAATGATTGGAAGCAGGCATTGCGTGGGAAGTCCAATTAGAGGCGGAAATTGCACTGAGCCCGGCGCTGTGCAGCCAAGGTTTGCCGCATGGTCACTTACCTGCACATCTGCACTGATTTTTTAAAAGCAGTAGCCACCTTTTTCCACCACCTTAATTGGAGTTTCCATCACTGATTGCTTGAAAGAGAAATACACGGCTACGGTCTGCTTACTGGTAACGGTCTGGCTTTTCACTGATGTCTGATGAGAAGGAGGTGGGAGTCAGGTTTAGATTTATACCACAATGTACTTTTTGTGCTCATTTAAATAGAGCAGGTCTAATATTATGAGATCCCCATGATGTGTGGTGCACGAGGTGCGATATGTATGGCATCACATACTCCTACTGCAATAATAATGTGTCGAGATAAAATATTACGTTCATGATTGCACTGCGTTTTAATGAGAAAATGGAGATGGTGTTGAATGAAAGAAAAATCCCAGGAATCAATCACTAAATTGATATTTCCTCTGAAATTGCAAACGTATTCATATGTAGAAGAGAATAAATCACATTTTCTGGAAGGTTCTCAGTTATCAAAGTAATTTCTCTACTAGCAGACAGATTTACTCTTCATAACGAGCCTCTCTCTCTACTTGCAGCGTGGACAAATGTTCACCTCCGACCTGTAATAATGTATCAACTCACTCATGGTCTCACTGAAATCAGAAGAATGTTTTCAAGTGTCATGTAGGTTCATTTTCTCTGCTATTCATCCATGAAAACACAACAAGCTGGTGGTTTTGCAGTAATAAAGCACATAATTCACATGATTGTAGTTTCTAATCCATATTATGTGACCTTGACATGCAGCGGCAATATTGCTGCTTTTCCCCTTGTCAAGAGGAAAACTGGTACACCTAACACTCCACCCATCCCATAAGGGTTGCACTTTTTATTCTCAGCATGTTTGATGCAGGTCTTGGACAGAGCCTTCAGAGTAATGTGTAGTTGGTTCATCAGAAGCCAGGAACACTGCTCAACATATGGGGATCATTTGAGGAGAGGAAAATGAATTATAGGCAAAGAAACACATGTATAAAACAGATTTACTACACTTGAATCACATATTTTTGATGATCTAAAGAATTTCCGCCATGATAAACTTCGAAATGGCTCTCAATCAAATCAATATGAAAAAAAAACTGAATATACCGGTAACACTGATTATGCAAAAGGGTGTCTGTATGCTTGTATTTTTTATAAACTGCTTTGACAGTGGTTGAATGTAAGACAATGCATTTTTTAACCAACTGTAGAGCATTTCTATTTCCTTCAGTTCACTAGAATCATTGGGAAATGTAGCCCTGTTTACTCAGCAGCATTTATTTGATGGATAGTTTCTAGTTCCTTTTCAATGTAAATATACAATATACAAAACATATGCTCATGAAATATGATGCATTTTCATAGATAACGCTGCCTAACGGTATATACAATTGTTCAAATTAGTTCCATCTCAATCAAAAGTAAAATACTACTTACACAACTCATCAGTAATAATTAATAATTTTGTTTAAAAAATCCATTACATGTAAAAGTGTGGCAGAAAGAAAAAAATACTCAATTGAAAAATGGCCTGTTTGAGTGTTATACTATTATATACTAATTTTTGAGCTATTTTTAGGGATATGAATACCTTCTTTACCACTGTGCTTTGTTATTTTGGCTTCGCTGTCTGCGATAAAGACCTGCAGGTATCCAGGCTGAAGCAGTAAAAAATTATAATAATCACAGAATCCATCACATCACACATCCATACATATGGGCTGCTGAGAGGACAATGAATGGGAGGAAACCTTGAAAGACCAGAATACAAAAAAAAAAAAAAAAGTTTAGGTTTTTTTAAAAACGGATGAGAAGGTAGAGGAAAATAAGTGAGAGAGCTTGTGTGAGGTAGAAAGAGAGAATATATAAGGTGGGAGAAAAGTTGATTTGAAGGCAGCTCAGTCCTGGAGTTTTTCTGGGGCCCTAGAGGTCTTCTACCTAATAAATCTTCAGCACATATTTAATCCAGTCAGAGGACATGCCCAGGGAGAGTTAAAGGATGCACGCTTATTACTCACCTATCCATCTCTGAATGTGCTGCCGTGGCCCACCTTCCCCCCAACCCCCCAACCCCCTAAAACTCTACTCCCACAGCCTGCCCTTCACCCAGACTGCAGGCGCTACGAGCTATCGGAGAATCGGAGCAGGAATGTGACTCCTGACAGACACATCTCTCAGGACCACAGACTGAATATGTTCCCAATTAGCTCCATCTGATAAAGTGTGAGTGCAAGTGAAACCCAAGGCGGGCATGATCAATAGCACTTGAGTCATTTTGTCAGATGGGTTTGACATTGACAGGCCGCACTGTGATTAATCGCCGTTGTGCTGCAGATAATTGTCCGACCACATCTTCCTTTGTAGGTGTCGTTGAACTCTGCTGTCATGTCTGGTGGTTTGAATATGGATAGTCACTTTCAATTCCACTCTAATTAATCTTCTCTTGGACCAGCATCTATACGAAAACCAGCTCTCCTATAATCGGCCTGTCATATTTCATACATGCGCACACAGACTTTTTTTTTTCTTGTGCAGTATCCCAAGTTGCATCTACCTGGACCAGAACTGCCATCTGCTGTTCCTATTGCATACTGCAGAGTGAGGTCGATGTGTGGTGGTTGTCTCAGTGGGGTGAGCTGTTTGATATAAACAAGCTGCAACCCTTTACAGTTCTATCCTCAGAAAGGCTCTTTGGTTTCCATGTGCACAGCTGGATGTTTTTAGGTTTACCCGTACGGGACTGCTGTGACATGGGCAATGGAGATGAAACAGGCCTCGTTCGGCACACAAACACAACACTACACTCCCGGCCTTGTGTACAGCTGGTAGGGATGACACAAGAGGCACAGGGCTTTATTGAGTCCTGCTGAGGCTGCTGTGCAAGTCAACGCACTGCTCTGGCAAAGCTCAGCCTGCAGGGCAACAGAGGAGAGCGGGCCAATGGAACACAGGCCGCTTGGCCAATGCTGAGGGTCTCTATAGGATGGCGTGTTGTGTGTGAATGTCGTGAGATGAGACCTGGCCTCCTCTTAGCTCCAGTCTCATTAAACTCAGTGAACTCTCTATAGCAAGGGAGCAGCAAATACAGTAAAGAGCACAACACCCTCCTTTAAACCTTATGTTCTGTCTGGGGTCCAGGAATAACTCAAAAAATATACATATTGTTTTATCACCTAGTACTTTTTCCTAATTGCATATATGTTATTATAAACTGATGATATGTTTCTGTAGTCTGCTACCATCATAAAATATGGTTACATACATAGATTTTCATCGGTGGATATATTGATTTTGTTCATGCATAGACTAAATGACATATACAATATGATATGTATGAAAGGTGTAATAGTAATGCTTTCGCTTTATGGTCATTTTCTGTACTTTGTCACCATTACTAAATGGTAATGGTGACAAAGGAAAAGTGTTACCACTGCATTACTTACTACCACAACTGCACATTGTGTTTTAATAGCATCAGAAAAAAGAAAAACTATGTTTAGGTAAAAAAAAAAAAAAAAAAAAAAAAGTGATTTTTGCACTTATTATTTTTACACACACAGCTTGGTCTGTGGGATCTGAAACGATGAGGAAATAAAGCCAATGACAACAAAACATCAGGGTTGTAGATGTTGACTAAGCTGCTGAAAATATTCTATTGGTTTATTTAGTTAACATGTTATTTATCCACACATATCTTAAGCCTTGTGTTCAATATGGAGCTGATTTGTTGGTGAGACCACCGCGAAGTAGACTTTTTTTTTTTTTTTTCTTTGCAGCCATTCCTAAAGCATTGCTTAATGCCACACTGATGATTTTTCAATCTGTAGACCTCCAAATGAGCAAAGGCCCAACATCCCTCTGTGTGCCTATCCAGTATATTCCCATCTCTATTGTGGGAAAACTCGTTAGTTTCCCCACAAGTATCTCTTTCAGCAAGAGCGTCATCTCAGCCTGGGTGGGTTTTAACTCTGCCTGGTCCTTCATTCCTCCCTCATCTACGAATAAACGACTGTCAGATTCAGCTAAAGACATCATCCTGGAGCTTCTGTGCTGTGCCCTTCTCCTTTCACCCTCCTCTTTCTCTTTTCTTTTTTGCAAATAGTTTCCCGATCACATTTTTCAACCACTTTTTAATGTCAGTTATGGCTGCTCTTCTCACTCGCTAATACGGTGTGGTCAGGCGCCTACGTTCCTAACCTCACACGCAAGAGTAATTCATGGATTCAATTATTGATGTTATGCCTGTAAAGATAACTGGGGATGGCAGGAGGTTGTGTGATGGCACTGGAGGAGCACGCCTTGTGGCCAGTTTAGAGTCAGTTGACAGCTGGCACACATAAAGAAGAGAGCAGAACCACTCTGATGGGCACCAGCTTTGAAGAGAGACAGCAAGGAGAAAAATCCAGACAGCGAGTGTTAGAGGCCAGAACATCGTGACTCTATTACCATCAATCTCTTCTTTTTCTTTCTCCAGGATTTATTCTCTCATTTTACCATGCCAAAGAAGTCAATTATAAGAAAAGGCTGCATCCTACAATAGATTTGCAATCATTAACTTCTTATTCAGCAGCTTTCCTTGAGCTGGCAATAAAACCTGATACAGGACTGAGCTGTCATTTTTAAATAGCTGGAATTAATAATAATCTTTCAGTGACCTCTTGTGGTTAAGGCCTGTAACACTATATCTACTCATCAAATGGAAAAGTAACACAATGTGAGAGAAGAAGCATGGATTATAATTCACTTAAATAAATATATTATTTTAGATAGATACTCTTAAAGATTAAGATTCTCAGATTTCAGGTTTCTTTGCGACTCTGAGGAAGACACTCACACCAAAGATCTGTTTCTCTCAAAGAACTTTTTAATTTATTTAATAAATTGACAAGCAGATATCCAAAAAGTATATGGTGCATGTCTAGTGAGTTGTTAAAGTTACAAAAGATACATTAAAAGCATCTCTCAATTCAGTAACATTAGTATTGCATGTTTTCCCTCGATCACTAGAGGGCGCCACCAGTTCAACCTGGTAACTACAATCATTCTGATCAGGGTTTTACAAAATGGACATTTTGTTCCGATTAACACATGAACATCTGGAAACTCTTTATTTTACAGGTCTGCAATTTCCAAATAAACTTCTTAAACTTCATAAACTGTGTAATTTTGAACTAATCATGGGGAAAATACAATGTACAATTAATGAATTCCACTTAATTGTTTGCGTAACCCAGACAGCTTTTGGTCAGAAAACTGCTCAACAGGCAAGAATCCAATTTGTCACATTTTTAAAGTTTACAAATGTTTTAATGAATACATATTTACTAAATTGTTTCCCTATAATTAGTACCAAATTACATAATTACTTACAAGAAATTACAGAACTGTAAACAGTTTCAGAATATCTTTTTTTTTATGTTTCAGCATGGCTGAGGTGTTCAACTACAAGACCCTTGCCTTGACAAAAATTTTATTTGTTTGTTTTTTTGTTCATTGCTAAAATTATAAAAAATTCCAGTGTGTATAACAAATGATCATTATTGCATGTTACATATATTCTGAGTTTTTGCATTTAAGGATGAAGCCCGGGATGAAAAGCTTTCTGTCACTGCTGGTGCAGTATTCATTACTCCAGCGTAGTAATTCAGAGATGTAGCCACCCCGTTTGTGTTCAAATGTTTCCATACATATGAGAGATGCGTGATACAGCCTGCGTGAGGCTACAAAAAAAGTCTATTTATTAAGATTTTATTCCCCTTTTAAGCCAATGTGGGAAAAGGCAGGATGACACTCCATCACACTAAGCAGGAGGCCTTTCTAAACCATATTGTTATTGTTGAGTTTGGTCCACTCAAAGATATCCTGCTCGCACACAATGTCTGAGTTGATGAGCAGGTAGCGGTCACCGACGCAGAAGTGCTTCTGGCACGCAGCGCACTTGAAGCACTCCAGATGGTAGACTTTGTCCCGCACACGCATGGTCATCTCAAATGCTCGGATCCTCTTCTCACAGGAAGCGCAGAGACCGTCCTGACCGAAGAGCCTGAAGGAGGAGATGTCAAAATGACTCACCCAATCTTTATGACAGGAAACATTGAGTGTTTTCCATTAAACTATTGTGTCTTGTGATGAGTCGATAGATTATGATGTTACAACCAACCTGAGGTAGTCTCTCCGGCATAATTTTCTTCCCAGCTTGTAGTAGAGCCGACGTCCAACCTCCCCCAGTCGACAGCCACACAGGTCGCAGCTCAGGCAGTCCTCGTGCCAGTACTGTTCTATGGCCTTCAGGAAGAAGCGGTCACCGATGCTCTGCTGGCACCCACCACATGTCAGCTGAGACGGAGGCATCTGGAGGACCTCATCCACTGGCTCCCTACAGAATAGAGATAACTGGTTAGAAAATCAAATATTCTATGAAAAATGGTCCAAACCCAAAGGGTTCAGTTTACTGTCACATAAAATAAAAAGTAGCAAATCCTGATAATTGAGAAGCTGTAACAGTATGCTTAAGAGTATGAGTTATAGTTGCAGCTCGACTAATAATTTCATCTCTTATACATTACTGTTATAAGTATGTATGATAGAGAAGTATAAATATTAAAAAAAATAATAATATAAGATATTTTGAGATTGAAAAATAACAGCATAACCCTTAAATTTCCAAAATGATCTTGCACTAACATTTGTTGGTCTGATAATCTGATTAGTCTGCCAGTTCCTGTTTATTGCATCTGTCTTTTTATGCTTATTTTGTTTGAGACACATGCTATTGAATCTTTTACTGCTATGTGCTGTGTATAAATATATTATTATTATTTTTGATTGATTGATTGATTGATTGATTGCCTTATCTTCCATCTTGAGTTACCTTCAGGGCTTTCAGGATTTGTGGCTGTCCACCTGAGGGAGCCATTGGACTTTTTAATTACAGTACTGTGTCCAAAAAAATAAACGGTAAGGCTATTTTAATAAAGCACAAAGCGGTCTTGTATGTGTTGAAAGTGAAGCCTACAACAAAACAGAAACAAACACAAACTGTGAAATAATTCACACTTCACACAAAGACGAGTAGCTTACCATTAAAACTTCTGGGCAACACTGAACTTTTTCCTTTACCCACACTTAACAATCTGCCCTTGGACATGAACTTGATCAATATTCTGACTTAATAAATGGGAGATTTCTTACAATCAATTCTTGCAGTTATTGCCCACGAGATGTCTCAAAAACAGGCTAGTAAAGGTCTTGTTAAAATCAGAAATGACATATATTATATCGAGTAATTGGTTAATATACGTACTCATTGGGTTCCAGTGTCTTCCTCTCTATGGTGGATGACATTCCTAAAATATGATGTCCAGCCTGATCCAGGTTTTCCAGGTTTCAGAGTCCACAGCCAGCTGAGCGGCTGCCCTGCTGGGCGACTGAAGCCAGACGTGCTGCACCTGCTCCCCGCAGCCTCCAATAGACGCCAGTTACACCCGAGTTTCAGCTTCTCTGTGTTAATTTAATAGGAAGCTGAGTCCTGTCGAAATGGCCGCAAGAGAAGAAATGTTCAGCTCAGCAATGATGGAGGACACTGTCATCATTTCCTGAGGCAATAACCCGCGGTGACACTTCCATGTCTCAAGTATATTTTTATTATCCTGCGGTGACTTTGTGGCATTAAACCTCCAATTCAATTCATATTAAAGGGTCGCTCCGTGTTTTTTTTTTTTTTTAACTAAGCGGGCTGCAGCAGACTCGCCTCCACATGAAGCCGCGGGCATCGTCGTCGTACAGCAGCGGCAGCATCGTGTATAAATACGTCGCCCCCCCCCCCTCGGCCTCTGCTTTCGTTTCCCTCTTCCTGCTCACGACTGTTTGACAATGGGGGGAAATCAGTCTTAAAGCGACAGCTAAACACTTAAACACAGCCTGCTCCGTCAGGCGTGCCTTTAGGTCGTGACTGAGACTAATGAGTTCAATATATGCTGTGTTTCACTGAAGTACTGATGTAGGACTAAAGATAACGTAGATAAAGAGTGGTGTGATGTAATAAGCACGTGCCTACTTTTTTGGGGGGGTTATTTTAACTACTTTCCTACACTGCAGAGTAGTTTGAGCTATGCAAATTATTTAAGATATACAAACAATGCATCATATTTCATTAACTGAGTAGATGTCTTAATATTTCATTTAGCACATGCAGGTGTCAGATAAATGCGCTGAAGTAAAACCTTCATTTCCAGCTCAAATTTGAACTAGTACATGACTTGAGTACATGTTTACATTTATTATAAAGTGTAACCTGGTGAAAGAGAGCAGATACCCAACGCTATAAAATATCCCAACATAAAATCTTCTGAAGGAGGTCTCAGTGAGAAATTAATGCAGTGATATTTCTACATATTCGGTGTCCTTGCTGCCTTCCTTTTTCAAACCAGAGCGGCTGTGCGTCCCCTTCCTCTTATCTACTGCCAGAGCCTCGAGGCTGCCTGCAGGAGGGAAGGACACAGACAGCAGTTGGACTGGACAGGGAGATAAAGCACCTCACCCCAGCAGCCAGAGTCAGCTCCTCAGCCAGATGCAACGTAAGAAGATTGCAGGCAAACCCTAAATGGAGGCTGAATGCATCCTTGGGCTAGACAGTTGTTGGCGTGTAGCTGTGTAGGCTCACTGGATAGATACCAAGCTGTTAAGGCCCAGCAGCAAGGTGGGCATGGCAGTTGCTTGTGCCAGTTACACCGAAAGCAGAGCAGCTTGACAGAGGTACATTTCAAACTACACAAACTTCAAAATGAGAAACATAATAGTGAATATCTTCCATCTCATTATGTCTCAAGAGACATAATTAAATAACTATAACTAGTAAAACTGAAAGATATTGAATTTATTTGAATTATGCTTCATATAAACAGTCATATACACTTTTGCACAGAAGGAGGTCTGTGGATTCGTACCCTATCACTTACATTGAAATTGATCTATGAAGAGATCTTCAAGTGCTCAATATGAATGAGGAATGATGACAAATGAAAAAAACTGATTGTTTTTATCAGCTGCTATTTTCAAGACCAAGAATGAACCTTCAGTCTCATTGTCACTTAAATGTTTGCAAAGTACATACACATTTTAATTAAACTCAACAAATTTGATATCTTTAGAATCACTGGCGTCTCAACAGTAACAGAGAAAATAAGGTTTTGTAAGTTTGTGCAGTATTTGTTTGCAGTCTTTGTCTGGAGCTTTATCAATACTACACATTAGTACCATGACCTCTCACAAATACAAAACTCAAATTTAGGATCAACAAGGAAAAAAAAAGACTACTAGATATGACACCCAGGCCATCCTGTACTTCCTGTGAAATTGAGTGAGAAGCCCCAGAGGATGTGCAACTGGCACACAAAGATGAAGCTTTCCTGGGGGGTTGGTGCATTCACTTCCTGCACCCCCCCACCCCCCACTAACCTCCCCATGCATGATGGCACCCCTGTCAGGGCTTCTCAGATAGAGAGCCTAACTCCAGATGGTTCAGAATGATATGAAAACAAGGCTTAAAGTGCACTATAAAAACTCCTGCTTGTTGTCGTTATGCGGTAAAGCACTTCTCTGGGTTTTTAGGCTTCCTAAATGTTACCAAAGGGGTTTCAAATTGTCCAGCCTATTGCTTAAGATCAATGTTAATGTTAATGTTAACTCATATTGTGGGCTACACATTTGTACTTCTGTATGGTTCTATAGAATTCGGGAAGCAAATAGTTAAGAATCTAGACAACTTTTTGGGAAGTGGTCTCACTCATGTCCAGCTTCCTGTTTTGCCTGCTTGGTATTGAGAGCATTATGGAGTTGAAAGCAGTGTGGAAATATGAGGGCAGCTGGAAAATGAGCATCAGGATTAAAAACCAATAAATCACATTAAATCGTCATTGATTTCCTGCAAAATAGATCTCCTAATTAGCAGTAGAATAAAGATGGTTATCCATTCATCCATGGAAAATCTAAACACTTGCATTTCCTGAAGTATGAGGACTCTGGCCATAGTGTTGACTCTTTGATAGTGCAAGCTCTGGAACAGCAAAACTGACCACTTTCTGCCTAATCTGAAGTGAAGTGATAATGACCTACTGTTTTAAAGCTGTCCCAGTGTCACAGCTCTCTAAAGGTTCCATTTCTCACTGTTAGCACATAGGTTTGAAGTATAAAAATCTCAAGGTGTAAAGGTCAGAGGTCAAGCAAGGACCTACCCTGGAATTCTTTATAAAAAATGGACTGTGTTGTTGCTTTTTGATTGAAATACAGCAGGCTTCGGAAATGAGTCACTCGTTGAAATTGAGCTTCACTTGCTCTTGGGATACTCCCATAATCAGTATTATCCCTAAAAGAAAACACGTTCAGTGGAACAGTGCAATCAAAATGCTCTGCAGCCATGTTAACTGCTTCCTGTATTTGGCAAAACAAAAGAGAGCTGATCTCACATTCTTTGGACTTCTGGTGAGTTTATACCTCCATTATATACTGATGGAAATAATGATCTCAAGGGTGAAGTAAAAAACAAAAGAAAATACACAAGATAACAAAAAATATTAACAATCAAATAATTCAGATGTATTCAAACTGAGTTAGAAACATTTTCTGCCATTTATTTGGTTATTCTAAAGTTCTGTGTTATAATAATACATTTTTCAGTAAATATTTAAGAAACTGATGGTTTGGAATTAGTGGAAACGTATATGCTGAACTCAAACCACAGTATTAGTACATAACACTTCATCAGTGTTATATTGTTGGTCATAAAGCTGAGCTTTACTGCCACCTACTGATGCAACTGACAAAAACAATTTTGCACTGGTTGGCTTCAGTGATGTTTGGCACCAGTTTTGTTATTGCATATTTGAGGCTTTCCGTCTACTCATTACTGTATATGGCATAATTATTTAATGGATTCTGCTATGGAAAACATTAGAATAAAAAGTGTACTGCAGAATTTTGTCAATCTAAGCGTACTCCACTGAGACAGAATTATAAGAAATCACTCAGCACAAAATTAGGTGTGTTGTATAGTAACAATCTTAGGAAACTACACAGGAATCCACTGATGAAGACTGTGAGATGTGTTAAAAGTATGAAAGTGGACCTTAAGTCAAAGTTTAGTTTATTATGAGCTGCAACGACTAGTTGTTTGACAGAAAAATAATCATCAACCATATTGTGCCAAATATTTCCTAGTTCCAGTATCTGGATCTTGAGGATTTGCAGCATTTCGTTGACTTATGTGATAATAAACAGAATAGCTTTAGGTTTTGAACTGTTGGTGAGAAAAACAAACCCAACTTGACATTTTAGGATCATAAGCCCTTTCACTTTCAGTTTGTCTGTGTGGGCGTTATAGCTTATTTTAAGTCTATGCAGACATCTAAAATAACATATTACAGTGTTACGACTCTTTTAAACTTTAAAGTAATAATGTGCTCTAGCCTAAGGATTGGAAATGAACTCATACTTTGCATAGTAGAAAATATGATTTGTTTGTTTGTTTGTTTGTTGTAACTTTTAAAGCTCTTACAGTTCAGTGTCAGTCATACAGACACATTTTATTTCCCATTTTCATGTTGAACTTGAACTTGGTCATGCATTGTGATAACTGTGTTATGTGGTGACACACCTGTGAGGCAGCATATGTCTGCTTGTAGAGCCGGGTGGGACAGCTGCTGCAGAAAAAAAAGTACTGTATAAGGCAGAGGGATCGAGACAGGATAGCCTAATCAAAGCTAATGATTGTGCAGATTTTCTGCCAAGAGGCTATTCACAATTGTGCCTGCACGTAAATAGTAACTTTAAAATGTGCAATGGTAGCAGTATTAACCAATTATTAAACAGACAAATTAATACACTCATGTTTAATATAAAATGGCATTATTAATAAATATATAACTTTATTAAGGTTTATTTTCTATTTTATTTAAACAGGCATATCTTCGACAGCTGAAAACGGACCTTCGCCTTTATAAAGAGTTTCTCCGTCTCTCGCACCGTCTCAGTTGTCGGTGAGGCCGGCGGGGCGGATCCCACACTCGAGAGAGAGAAACACAAAATAAAGCAACACAACAATAACAACTTGGCCGTTTCGTACATTTCGCTAGCAAGCTCCCCTGTGGATATATAACATCAAGGTGGGTGAAACACGGAGTCGTGCTACCAAGGTAACGGAGGCTCCCGGCCGGCTGCTCGCTAGCACGCGCCACACAAGTAAGCTAGCAGTGCGCGAGGGATGCTAAGTGACTGTGCTAACGGCAGTGCGGCCAGGGCCATTTTACCCAAATCTCAGGGATAAAACACCGGGCGAGTAAAAAGGGAGAAAAAACAGGGTTTCCCTTCTGTAGTTTGTCTAAAGTTAGCCAGCCTCAAGGAAATAGCCAGACTGGCGGTGGTTATCTTCTTACGAAGCTATACCTCGTCTCTTATGTATCGTTTACAGTTAGTTTACGTCAATAATGCACCACATGTAATGCATAGTTTTACTGTTCTGCTATGCTTGTGCTAATATACCCCACTTTGTCCCTTATAGCTACCCCCCCAATTTAACCTCACACACTATTCAACAGCACATAGTTAAAAGTCTTCTTAACACATAGTTAAAAGTCACTCTCTCCACACGAAAATGTGTTGTGTTTTTTCTTGATCCATCATTTGGATGTTGGAGCTTCGTAGTGTGAAAATTAAAGACAAACATCAATATATATGTGATGTGGAAACTTAAAGCCTCCAGTTCATATACAACGAGAATGAGGAGACATATTGTTTCCAGTAATTAAACTTCAGAGATAAAACATATTTACATATTTATTGATTATGGATTTTTTTTTAATGAGAGAGAGGGAGGATATGTGATTTTTAGGGATTTTTAAAGTGATAATTTTAGCTAAATATAACTTTTCTGTGTGGAAAAGCTACATCAGACACAAAGTACTATATAATGTATGTACACCTTAAAACATATCTGGAGGGGATCTTTTTTTTAATCTCTGATGTTTGATCCCTGTGATGTCTATCTATTTATGCACACTGTATCATGTAGTTGACTAGTTAATTGACAGTGTTGGTATATTATTAACTATTTAAGTCATAGTTTAACCAAAAAGCCAAACTTAACTGTTTTCATGTTCTTAAATGTGAATATTTGCTGGTGTGCTTAGTCTAATATAGTGCTGAAACTGTTAATTGGTCAATCAATTTTTGATAATCAGTTGATAAGTTATTAAACAAAGCTGATGGACTTGTGATTTATTGTTGAGAAAAGTAATGGCACATTTTAACTGATAATGAAAGTAATTATTAGTTACTAATCAATACATTATGCAGCAGTTATTAACTTGATTAAAGTGTCTCATCCTTACTAGAAATAAATTGACCTTTCACACTTGTATTTCCAGATGCCCTCAGCAATGAATGCAAACGGGACAGTGCAGTCTGCCAGCCCAGATGTGGGATCCGCTCCAGGGTCAATGGGCAATTTTGGTGGACAGTCCGAAGTCTTGAAGCAAGTGCTGTGTGTCATCGACAAGAAGGCCCGCAACATGGAGAAGAAAAAGGTAAATATTGCAGGCAAACATTAGTTCATGTTCCTTCATGATAAAACCATGTTGCTACATCTGTTTGTGTAAAGCACAAGTGACCTACTCAGAAGCAATCCATGTCTTACGTGCTTTAATAAAACCACAGACAGCAAACTCTTATCTGGTTAATATGTGTCAAAATATTGATAAAAGCTTTTAATTGCATCTTGGATGTTCTTTTTGTAGAGCAAACTGGATGATTATCAAGTCAGGAAGGATAAAGGGGAGCGTCTCAACCAGGACCAGCTGGTGGGTACACAGAGGCATTCATCATTCTGTACATAAACACAAATAATCCTTTGTGGATTATTTGCACTGTATGAGAATGTCTGTCTGAAATGTATTTTCCCCCTTGTCTTTCTAGGAGGCCCTCTTAAAATACCAAGAAATCTTGAATAACTTGGAATTTGCCCGAGAGTTGCATAAAACATTTATTGGACTTGGACAAGATGTAAGGATGGCCCTTTAAAAAAACAGTACCTTCAGGAAAGTGTACATTCTGGCTTTTGTTATTGTATTGTATTAATATAACTATATGTGGCTCCTGTGTATTACCATCAGATCCAGAAGGTGGTGAAGAAGTCTGCACGGAGGGAGCAGCTGCAGCGGGAGGAGGCAGAGCAGAGGAGACTGAAGACAGTTCTGGAGCTGCAGTTCCTCTTGGACCGGCTGGGAGATGACACTGTACGTCAGGACCTGAAGCAGGGACTCGGAGGCTCACCGCTGCTTACAGATGCAGACCTCACAGCTTTTGATGAGTTCTACAAGTTGGTGGGGCCGGACCGTGACCAAAATGTCAGGTTGGTTGACAAGATTAACATCTGGATTGATTTAAGATGAAAATGACTATGCCAATTTTTTACCAAGGAGATGCATTGAAGTTATCTTAACACTCACAGGTTGGTTGACCAGTATGAAGAAGCATCTGTACACCTCTGGGATCTGCTGGAAGGGAAAGACAAGGCTGTGGTTGGAACAACATGTAAGTCGTATGCAACTTCATAAAATGGTTGTAAACAGTAGAAGTCTATATTCTTTTGGTTTAGGTCTTGATTTGACTGATTTATTTTCAGTGCAAGTTGCAATTTACTAAAACAATCAGCTGCATTATTTAGCGAATATATCAAATTATTTTGATTGTTTAAGTAAGTTTGTAAGCAATGGGCCACAAATTCAACTGACTTGTCAGGTGTGAATATTTGCTGTTTTTATTAGTCTTCTGTGATCTTGGGTTTTGGACTTTAAGATGGCCAAAAATAAATTGAATTTAACTTGGGCTGTTGCAAACTGCAATGGGCTTTTTTTCTGTGTTCTGACATTTCATGTCAACAATTAGTCTGATTTGAGACAATAATCTGCAGGTTATTCAGGATTAAACAGTAGTTGGTTGCACTCTATAGCAATTGATGGCAACATGTAAGTTTAGATAAGGACAAGACAAACTGGTTTTATTTAAATGCCTAGCTGGTTGTTGGCAGGACATTTTATCAGATGGTTAGCGACACAGCATCATGTCAACAAGCTTTTTGTTGTGAAGCAACTCTATTAGTAGTAATTTACCATATACTTCTGAGAACTGCTAAGAAAAGGTATATACGTGGATACAGGGAATGCTGTAAACTATATCCTCTTGTTACATGTTGTTGGCCTTAAACCATTCTTAATATTTTAATGTAGAAAGTGGTTTTTTTTTAATGCATCATGTGGGCATTGCTGTGATGTGAATAATCAGGGCTTGGGGATATTGGCGTACTGCATTCTCAGCGGTTTGGCCTCAGGCTCGTACTGCTGCATTCTGCTTGGGGTCTGAGCGCTGTGGGCTTATCCTGACTCAGCAGCGGGGCAGGGTGCCAGTGACCCTGTCGTCTGTGGTTCCACTGGTCAGATCTCTGGAGCCACATTAGGATACTGGTGACCCAGTTTAGTGTAGTGACACCAGCCAACCCGTTCACCTCAGCAAGTAGGGCCCACATGGTGACTCGGGGTGATATTTATTCAGTCACCAGTGAATTTCTTGTCCTGAGGCATGAGGCAGTAAAGGAAATAACAGTGACCTGCTTTTCCTGAAAAGCCAAAAGTGGAAGTGCCTCAACGTGTTGAGGTTAATGGCTTTTCTTATGTTTTCTAGTGATTACATGTCATAATTATAGTAGCATATTTCTAATCTGATATAATCATTGTCATAGCTTGTTTTTATTTTGTCCAACAAACAAAATTTGATCTGGAGTATGCAGCTGGAGTTATTGTGCTTATAATTAAAAGTCATCCTTGTATTTCATAGATATAAGTCAAGTACTTTCTATAGTGAGTATCTTCACTTGTTTGTAATTGGAGCGAGACAAACAGGTGATTGAACAGAGATGGATGTGACATAATGATAAAAAACAGAGGATAGGGCATCAGTGCCATTGGACCTGATGCAGAGGTGTGTGGCGTCTGTTAGCATGTTAGTAGAGGGGATGGACATAAACTGTTGAACTTGTTTCTTTCTCTTCGTGTGGTGTTTTCACATCTAAAAATGCATATCTAGTTTGTGAGATGGGTCTTAAAATCTGTGTTTGTCTCCACCCTGATCCATCCTTAAAGATAAATCTCTCAAAAGAGGTTTGACTATTATAACTTTATAAATGTGATTGTCAGATGTTTGCTGTCATTGCTTGGGTTTTCAATAAAGTGAGTACTGTTATTTCTCTGATAGACAAGGCACTGAAAGAGACTTTGGACCAGGTTTTGCTGAGCGGTTACTTCGATCGGGTTCCATCTCACCAAAATGGAGTGTGTGAAGAGGAAGAGGAGGAAGAGCCATCCGCCATAGCAGCAGCTGCTGCAGCAGCCGCCGAAGCAGCAGTAGCTGAATCGTCAGAAGCAGAAGAGCAGATTGTTGATCCAGGTCATCACCTTCTCTGCAGTTATGCTGAATGAAAGGATCTATTTTTAAAATGCTAATGTAATTAGGCAGTAAAGACACCAACAATACAGTCTCTAAATTGGTTTTGTCTTTACAGAAACTGAAATAATTGAGGAGTTCACAGAGCCCATTGCAGTGGAAACAACAGAGGTTAGATTAATGTTCCTCTTGCTAGTGAAGTCTTGGGGCTGATTGTTTTATTTTTATTTTTTTTTTATTTTTTTTGCAGTTTGCTGATGTTTGTTTTTTTTGTCCAGTTTGTAAACAGACAGTTCATTCCAGATGGCACATACAGTGGCAGTGAAAAGGAGCAGGGGGATGAGTGGACCACAGAAACAGAGGTATGCTGCTGAGATGCTTTTTTGGGAGGGGGGGGGGGTTGAAGTTTACTTTTAATTTTTTGTGTGGCTGACAACTCTCCTACTTTTTCTGACTGTAACTCGTTTTGCATCCTCAAAGCACCCTGGGGCCCATTGACCTCCTTTTTTTTTTTCAAAAGGAATTTCTTTTGTCTGTGTTCAAGCTTTTAAATAAACCCATTATTGTACATTATTTATTTCACGTCTTTCATCTGTCTTTGGCCGTATTTGTACGTTTACACCTTGATGACGACTGAGCATCAGAGAGCAGCATTTCAAGTGTCTATTCTATATTTTAGTTGAAACAATCTTTGAAGAAAAAGGAGAAACTCACTATACTGGGCTTTAATAAAAACAAAGCTTACTTACTCTGTCACAGGCCACATTTTGGTCCTTGGTGCCTCAAAAACTGTCAGTGGAAAACTTTGGTTTCATCTTGAACTGGAGCATCTGTAGATTAACTCCATACCCTCTGCTATGATGCCCTAAAGTTAGGCACGATACACGATGAAAAATTCACTATTTTATTTTTTATCAAAACAAAACAAAAAGGGACACAGGTGGGCTCGCTTAACTCCTGTGGTAGCAGTAATTACTGTAAAAGCATTGCAACTGAATTTAAAAGACTACAACTAGAGCTTTACAAACAGCAGCTCAACTGGTGGAGATCTGCACTGTCGTTGTTGTGGCTGCTCTTAAACAAACTGTAAATGATTTGAAGATGCACTTTGTTTATCATGTTGCACATCATGCATGTGCTTTTCTTTACAGCATGTTGTTTAAACAGGTTATATAATGTTTTTGTTAGATTTTCCACTGGTTCACATCAGATTATTGTTTTATCCAGATGACCAGTATTGGAATGTCAGAGTGGAACAACTCTGCGAATGAGAGTTGTGATTACAGCAGCCACACAATCAGAGGGCTGATGAGACTGATAAAGACAGTGAGGAATGCTAAATATTTTTACAGGCACTGCTGTATGTGCAGTTCCTTTCTCCACTGATGGCTATCATACAGGTGCTTGGTCTCCACTCTGACACATACAAAATAGATGCGTCTAACAACTTCTAGCCCATCTTTTTTTCTTCTAAAAAAAAGAGAGAAAAATGTGTGTGTGTGTAATTAATAATAAAAAATAAATAAATAAATAAAAACAAATTATGGACATTTTTTCATATTTGTGTTTTCCATTGTTGTTTCACTCTCAGGCAGTTAATGCCATGCAGCAGCAGCAGCCTGTGCAGCCTACCCCTCCTCCTGTTGCCCTGGAGACCCACCCCATGAACTTAGTGTCTCCTGTACCGCCTACTGACCCTTTGGTCAGGAAGCAGGTGGTGCAGGACTTAATGGCACAGATGCAGGGAACGTACAACTTCATGCAGGTGAGGACTTTGTGCCGCCAGAGATGACTGCTGACTATTGATATTTAGCATGGTGCTAATAACTCATCTATTCTCAGGACTCCATGCTGGAGTTTGATGGACAGCCTATTGACCCAGCCATCGTATCAGCCCAGCCCATGAAACCCGCCCAGAATATGGACTTACCACAGATGGTGTGTCCTCCAGGTGGGCTTTTGTTCTGATACTGTGTGATGTATTAATGACACTTGAAAGCTTGCAGTGAAAGAAATTGATTTTTAAATTGTAATACTGTAATCTTTTTAGTTCATCCAGAGTCCCGACTATCGCAACCTAACACTGTTCCTGTCCAACCTGAGCCTACACAAGTAAGTGATCATACACACAATACTTATGTAGCCACCAGGAAGCATCTTTAACAAGAGAATATGTTTAATCTTTACGGTGTTTTCAGGTCCCTATTGTCTCCCCAACACCTCCCCCCATGTATCAGACTGCACATACGCCAGATCCCCGACCTTCAACAGAACCCATCGACCCCATCCAGGTAAACAAGAGTCCCTGGACAAAATAATGTTAACTAGATATAGATTATTTTTATGTAAGTGTATTCCCAGGAGTGAAATGTATGGAAGTGCATTGCATTCACAAAATATATATTTATAATCATGACTTACTATCTTATGACTACAAGAGAAATGGTTATTTACCATCACTATTTAAGAAGACAGAAACATAGTGGCAATACCTGATTTAATTTCCTTTTATTTCTTCCTTGACTTTAGACATTAGGGGATACGACAACACTGAATAATCTGGATTGTGTTATTAGTAGTGCAGCATTGCACAAACATTTAGTACTTTGGATTTTTTTTTTTTAGGCAGAAAAACAGTTGCTCAAAGTCATTCATCTGTTCCTTCAGGAGCAGCTAAACCACTCTTAGATACTTGGTGGATATCAAGTCATGTATCTGAAATGCATCGAAGTTCTGATACCACCATGTTTGTTAATAATGGCTGTCAAAATAACACTTGCAATAAAGTGTGATAAAACATTAGTGAAAATTTCTAAATCAGGTCACAGAATATAGTTAACACCTGATCTTTATGATAGTGAATATTAATTAAGAGAGTAAGTTTAAATTATAGTTCTTTGTCTAATTTGGCCCTTTTGACTTAATCTCATTTAATCACTATATCATCGTATATAATGAAAACCAGAATCTTCTAAGAATTTGGAATTTGAATTGTAAAACTTTACAGTATCAAAGTATGACTGATATTTTACAGCGTCCTGATTGGCTTTAATGCATTTTTCCATTATGTTTGTCCTCTTAAACAGAACTCCATGTCCTTGTCGTCGGAGCAGCCTCCCCCGTCTGCAGCTCTCCCCCCCGCCTCTCAGACACAGGTTTTCCAGCCGGTTTCCAAAACTCCTCACAGCAGTGGCATCAATGTCAACGCGGCACCATTCCAGTCAATGCAGACAGTAAGACCCTTGTAATGACTCTTTCCCCAATTTTCAGTGAAACATACTGACAAAGTTCACTCAAAAAGCAGAATATCCAGCCAGTTAGACGAAAGAGCTGTATGCTGAACAATGGACATCACTGCCAGTAGAATCTAAATAAAGAGATGCATCAATGATTGACCCTGTTGATTGACCCACCCTGTCAGTGTACATCCACTAAAAATGCTTGTTTTTGCCACTGACATGCTCAGAATGTTATAAGTGCCTGACAACATTATGGAAAGGAACATGCAGAGAAATACGTTTATCTTTCACTTGATCCAGTCACTTTGTGATTGTGTCTCGCTCACGGATAAATGTTCTGAAACCTTGTGAAAGTTGAGTTGTTGAAATCTAATGCTGCTAAATATTCAACCATTAAGAATCTTTTAAATAACATTACGCTACTATTTCTGTACTCCAACACAACAAACTCCTCCTGGCACTCAACTCTTGACATTTTAGAATGAGACTTTTCCTTGAATGACACTTGGTTAGACACAATAACAAAACAAAGCAGATCAAGTGAAAGGTCAAGAAGTTTTTCCTCTTTATGTTTCTTTTAATGTTATCAGACACTTATTATAACAACCTGAACCTGTCAGTGGCAAAAACAAGCACTTTTAATAGACTACATTGACACAATTGCCCTGTCGGATTACATTGCAGCCTGTGTCATGGCTGCTGTTGCCCCGCTCAATAATGGATCAAATTGTTATCCCTATTAGTAACTTAGACACAAAATGATGGCTAATTATGGTCCACGCTGAAAAACAGTGAGTGCCTTGCAGTTGCACAACATTGTCGTCAAGCAACTATATCCAGGAAATAAAGAGTAATGGACTTTACTCTAAATCAGCTTGTGACCTTTCCTCTGGTTTTGGTCTGCCACAATGTGTCCCTTGTTTGCCCCCTCAGGTGTTCAACCTCAATGCCCCAGTCCCGCCAGCTAATGAGACAGAGGCTTTGAACCAGGCCAGCCAGTACCAGAACAGCTACAACCAGGCCTTCAGCAACCAGTCTCAGCATCCTGTGGAGCAGACAGAGATGCAGTCAGAACAACTGCAGTCTGGTGGGCAGAATTTAATTTATTTTTATTGCTTACTTACTGGATTGCTTGTGACTTGTTTGATTTAAAATTATATTGATTTGCAACTTTTTGGGGGACTCAACTCCTTGTTCTTTTAGTAGTTGGTGCTTTCCATTCCCAAGACCAGTCCACAGGCCATCCGCAGCCTACCCAGCAGGGCCCAGGCTTCACCAGGCAGACTCAGTCCTTCTATAACAGCAGGGGCATGTCCCGTGGGGGACCCCGCAATGCCAGGGGCATGATCAATGGCTACAGAGGCTCATCAAACGGTTTCAGAGGTAGGTTCACATTTAATGTCACATCAGTGATAGATTTCAAAACTTGAGCCTTAATTACCACCTTAATTGTTGTCCGCTTCCAGTCATGGATTATAAAATAACTATTTTATTATGCTTAGTTCTTATTTGCTCATGTTCTTGTATGAAAGCATTTTGCAGGATATTCATAATTTCATACATGTGGTTGCATGAATGAAAGATGAAAATATGGAGAGGGAGAGCTTGTATGGTTATTAATGTGGTTGCATAATTACTTTTTTTTTTTCTTTTGCCCCTCAGTGAGAACAAATCATTTTATAGACTTATTAAACCAAGTTTATTTACTTTGTGCAGAGAGATGTTCAATTCAAACTTGCTGGAAGTGTTGCAGAAATGTTAATGGTATCATTGCCGTGTCGTGACTTTTACATAAGTGTGATTTGGCCGCTTATTTAGACAAAAAAAAAAGCGACCTGTAAAATTGTATCACTTAGTATATGTAATGAGGCTGTACAAGTCTGAGGTTAATTTATTTTAATTGTCATGAGGAATATTTTAAGTTTAAAGTCTTTCTATTTCCAGGTGGCTATGATGGCTATCGCCCTCCTTTCGCCAACACTCCAAACTCTGGTTATGGACAGACTCAGTTCAACACGCCTCGGGATTACTCCAATGGGAATTATCAGAGGGTATGAAAGATGTTGTCAGACTTCTCACTGGTTTTGTTTATGTGATCTTTGCTGTCAGTTGGAGTGGTTTCTAAAATGTCTCTTGTGTGTTTTTACCAATTGCTCAAGGATGGTTACCAACAAAACTACAAGCGAGGAGCTGGCCAGGGACCCAGAGGAGTGTCAAGAGGCAGCACTCAGGCAATGCGCTCCTGAAAGAAAGGCCTTTCATAATGACTGTGACTGATAAACTTGCACCACACTGAAAATTCAAAATCCAAGAATGCATTTGCCCCAGCTCACTCATGTTCGTTTTTTTTTTTTGTTTTTTTTTGTTCATCAGTGGTATTTTTCCTGTTTTTTCAAAGTAATGCCTGCTTTGATATTTGGAAATATTAAATCATTTTAAGTCTAAACACAGGCTCTCGGCTGTAAATCCAATCATCGGTTTACACATGCCTTGTGTTACAATATTCCTGTAAACTTGAAAGATTTCATAAGTTATTTTTTTGTATTAAAAATGCACCTGCCACTGCTGGTCCAATCCTTGGGAGTTTATTCCCTTTCTCAGTTCTTTTGTCATTTTGGTTCTAAAATAAAAAGGCGTTTTTATGTTCAATGAGCTCCCGTTCCTTGTTTGTAAATTGATGTTGCTTCAAGAGTTTCAATAAAGTTGTGTTGCATACCCATGCTTCAGCCTTGGTTTTTGCTGTGGTATGTTCTTGTGTAACATGGAGTGCAAAATATGTCAACTATTAGTAGAATATTAATAGACAATTTTTACTACTACTAGATTGCACACTTTTATAATAATGTGTTTAAAGATGAGGGAATCGCAGCAGTCATATCAGAGGTCAAACCAGCTAACAGATTCTTACTGAAGTAAAGACATGCTTTCTTTTTAAAACTAGAGTTAAGAAATAACTTTTCCAAACAATATCCTGAGTGTGTCAGTGCAGTTTCTCAAGCCAGATTGCAGGAATCGTAGTGTTTGTGTAACTAACGGCATCCAAAGCCACTGATAGAAAGTGACACGCAGCATCACATATTTTATTGTCGCTGTTAACAACTCTTCATTAGGAAAGAAGTCAGTTCTTACAGGACCACGTGTTTGTCGCACCATCCTGTGTAACCCTAACCCTGTACATTATGCTCAAAACACAACGCAAACACAATTAATTTGCGTTGGTCTATAAAATATCGTACAATTGCGAAACATAATTTCCCAATAACAAACTTCAAGTGTTTAATTTGTTCGTCCAACTGTTGATATTCAGTTTACTAACACAGATTTATTTTTGCTGCATTGTCCATCACATTCATGTTTTCATATTTTGCATTTGAGTGTATATAATTTTATCCTCCTTTTATCCTATTTTGATTTGATTTATTTTTGGTGGCTATTATTGATTAATCGATTATCAAAATAGTCGCCGATTACGATCGACTAGTGATCGCTCCAGCTGTACAGTAAGTATGTAAACTGTCATTAGAAAGTTACACCTGAGAAACTAAATTCAGTGCAAATTAAAAAAAAACGAGAAAACAAAAACATCCAATCACAGAGACCGGTCGCGGGATTGTGACGTCACGCCGGGGGGTCCTCCATGAACTGGTGTCTCCACGTGAGTGTATCAACAGCATGATGGCTGGCATGTAAATTCAGCCTTCGACTTGTTGTTTTTTTTGTGTGAAAATTTAACACCAAACAGTGCGCAAGGTAACCGGAAACGTTTATATTTTGAATCTTTGTTGTTGTGGCAGCTTTTACGTTTCCTGCTGCTGTTAATCTGTAGTTTGTTAGTTAGCTAGAGCCTGTCTTCTTCTAACACAGTTGACAGCACAGATAACTGCACTGGCTTACAACATAACAAATACTTGGTTGTCCGTGTTAATTTGGGTGTGTGTTATTTTTTATTCCTTTTAGTAGCAGGAAGACGATGGCAACAGTCCGCAAGAAGGTAGATAACCGGATCCGGGTCCAGATAGAGAATGGAGTCGCTCTGCAGCATCGCACCATGTTTGTGGTTGTGGGAGATCGTGGGAGAGATCAGGTAATCTATCTTCAGGGAGAAGTCTGTTTTTTATGAAGTCCTGTTCATACTGACAATTAAAAGATTCCTTGACAATTAAAATATGCATTTTTAGTATTAAGTGATTGGGCCTCCTTCTGTGCAAAAATGTATGTAAAAGTTACAGAGCTAATATGAAAGTTTTAGCAATCCAAATTATTCAAAATAAGTTGATATCTTCCAACATTACAGTCTTTTTTAGTGCCAGAGTCTTTTATTATGCAACAAACCTAATTGAATGTGTCTGTGATCCAGGTTGTCATTCTGCATCACATGTTGTCTAAAGCTACCGTCAGAGCACGACCCTCTGTACTCTGGTGCTACAAAAAAGACCTTGGATTTAGCAGGTGAGTGTGAACTCCTCATAGAGCGTACACCGTTTATAGTATCAAACTGGACAGATGATCTGATCTGTCAAATATGTCTGAAACAGCAATCGGAAGAAGCGCATGAAGCAGCTGCAAAAGAAGATTAAAACTGGCACACTGAACCTGAATCACGATGACCCGTTTGAACTCTTTATCGCCGCAACCAACATCCGCTACTGTTACTACAATGAGACGCATAAGATCCTCGGAAATACTTTTGGCATGTGCATCTTACAGGTGAGTCTTTCATCTCTATGGCTGTAGACCTGTGGTTAATGAAACAAACAAAAACACAATGCAGAAGTCAAAAGACCAAATCAATTAAATTTAACTAAATCAATATCCTTTATTAGACATATTTGTAACACAAACCTATTATCACTCAAGTTCTTGTGATTTGCATGATTAAGAGTAAATCAACTTAATCCAGACACAATATATTCTTGTATTGAGAGCTGTTAGTTTAGTGTGCAGAACACCAAAAACCAGCAGTTCCTAAGTTTGGGGTTAGAACCTGAAACCTCCAAGGATCTCAAGATGATTAACAGAAAACAAAAAGTATGTAAACTGATTAATATAAAGTTGATATGTTTAATATATTTTACTTTTATTCTCCATGTCACACAGGATTTTGAAGCGTTGACTCCCAACCTCTTAGCGAGAACTATTGAGACTGTAGAAGGAGGCGGTATTGTGGTCATCCTGCTGCGAACTGTGAACTCTCTTAAGCAGCTGTATACTATGACTATGGTAAGTCTCGACCCTGCTCTTTCTCCCCACACATCAGACTCTTTTTGCTAGTCTGATAATAATATCATTGCGGTGCTTTTCCATCTAGGACGTGCACTCTCGATACAGAACTGAGGCCCACCAGGATGTGGTGGGAAGGTTCAACGAGAGGTAAAATGCTGCTCGTGCTTTTCTAGACTTTGGTGCATTTTACAAAGTGGTAAAATTTAAATTATTTATTTTAGAGTATTATTAAGTTTGTCTCTTCTGTTTATAGGTTCATTCTGTCTCTTGCATCCTGCAAAAACTGTGTAGTCATTGATGACCAACTCAACATCCTGCCCATCTCCAGTCATATGGCAAACATCAAGCCTGTTCCTCCAAAGACTCAGGTATTTATATGTTCATCTGATCTCCACCTTTAAGGCGAAGGTGGGAAAAAAAGCACATCAAGCATATCACTATTTTTTGTTATATGCTTTCTGATTCCTGACCAATTTTCTCTTCCTTTTCAGGAGGACGGTTTGTCTCCAAGAGAACAGGAGCTAAAGGACCTAAAGGAGTCTCTTCAGGACACTCAACCTGTGGGTGTGCTGGTGGATGGCTGCAGGACCATGGACCAGGTTAGAGGCTCAATTAACAAACACTTTAGACTTTAGGAATCTTGACATTATTCCTGAGAATGTCAATAGTTGTCTCTTTTTTTAATACCAGTCCTCATAAATTTTATATCCAAACCTTGTGTTGTCCTCTAGGCCAAAGCAGTGCTGAAGTTTATTGAAGCCATCTCAGAGAAGACCCTGAGGAGCACCGTGACGCTGACTGCCGCCCGTGGTCGAGGCAAATCTGCGGCACTGGGGCTGGCTGTTGCTGGAGCTGTGGCTTTTGGGTAGGAATAAATCATTTTTATAGTGTCTCAAAATCACACACACATTTGAAATTATGTTGCCTCCGATAGTGATGATATTCAGATTTTTTTTTTTTTTTTTTTTAAAGCTACTCCAATATCTTTGTAACCTCACCGAGCCCGGACAACCTCCACACCATGTTTGAGTTCATCTTCAAAGGCTTTGATGCTCTGCAGTATCAGGTAGGCTTCCCGAGGGTCTTCTCTATACCGGCTCATGTGTGAAAATGTTCTCTTCATGTTCTCTTTTTATATTTTTAGGAGCATCTCGACTATGAAATCATCCAGTCACTGAATCCAGAGTTCAACAAAGCAGTGGTGCGTGTGAACATCTTCAAAGAGCATCGGCAGACTATTCAGGTAAATGAGAAGGGGGCCACTCTTTTCCTGTTTCCTGTTGGGCACTAAAAAAAAAAAGTGAAATACACATTTCTGATGCTGCTGTTCCTGCGACAAACAGTACATCCACCCAGGTGATGCTGTGAAACTGGGACAGGCTGAGCTGCTGGTTATTGATGAGGCTGCGGCCATCCCTCTGCCTCTGGTGAAGAAGCTGCTGGGACCATATCTGGTTTTTATGGCCTCCACAATTAATGGGTTGGTAATGAATCTGTATGATATTTACAGAACCAGATACTTAAATTTTTGACAGAATAGCTATGTATTAATAATGTGGCAATATTTTTTGTTATGAAGTTTTGAGAAATGGGTTTTTAATGATATGGTTATAATGACCTGTTATGATAATGACATTATTTGTATTTCCTTGATCTGTGCAGGTACGAAGGCACCGGACGGTCCCTCTCCCTGAAACTGATTCAGCAGTTGAGACAACAGAGCACAGACAGCCAGCAGAGCACGTCTGCAGAGAACAGGAACAGCAACACAGCGAGGCTAGCAGCAGGTAGCTATATCAGTGTTTTAGTGTGTTCAGTGTGCTCTTGCCACATCTGACTGACTCTTGTTTTATCTTCTGTTTCCCCACACAGCTCGCACTCTTCATGAGGTTACCCTTCACGAGTCCATTCGGTACGCACCGGGAGATGCTGTGGAGAAGTGGCTGAATGAGCTGCTCTGTCTGGACTGTCTCAACATTCCCAGGCTCATCTCTGGCTGCCCGCTTCCACAGACGTGTGACCTGTATCCTTCATTTACTTTAAAGGGATTTCAGTGACCTCCGTCCTAGACTGGACCTGCAACAGCAACACACCAACCTTAAAAAACAATTGTTTTAAGTAGGGGGTATCTAAACCTTTTGCAGATTTTTTTTGAAGTATTTTTTATACACGTGGACACACCTTATATATTAATACATACACTTCTATATTAAGATGAAATAAGTTGCAGTGTCTTCTGCTTTTGATCTTAACCCACACTGTGCAGATATTATGTGAACAGAGACACTCTGTTCTGTTACCACAAGGCATCTGAGGCTTTCCTGCAGAGGTTGATGGCCCTCTATGTGGCATCACATTACAAGGTGAGATATTTAATTTGAAATCAATTCACTCACATTTCTCCAGAGAGCATACTACCCTACAGTGTTGTGTCTTATCTGCTGACTTAATATTTATTTTTTCACTTCCAGAATTCCCCGAATGACCTGCAGATGTTGTCCGATGCTCCGGCCCACCACCTCTTCTGCCTCCTTCCACCTGTTCCTCCCACACAGAACTCACTGCCTGAGGTCCTCGCTGTGGTGCAGGTAAGACACACTATTCCTGATGTGTATGTGTGTGTTTTTTGTCTGCAATAGGGCCAGTGGCATACAAGATGGAAAAATAAATGTTATTTATGTCTATTATTATTGTCTGTTTTGATAAACTAGTTTATTGACTCCACTGATGTATGGGTGGATTTCTTCTTCTCTGATCCCTCAGGTTTGTCTGGAGGGGGAAATATCCCGGCAGTCCATCCTTAACAGTCTGTCTAGAGGGAAGAAGGCCTCAGGGGACCTCATTCCCTGGACTGTGTCAGAACAGGTACACACATAGGTCACAAAGCCTTTGAGGAAGTTATTACGGCGCTTGTCTCTACAGTGCAATTGTGAAATCCTCCGCTCTTCTCTTCACAGTTCCAAGACCCAGAGTTCGGCAGCCTCTCTGGAGGCAGAGTGGTGCGGATAGCTGTCAATCCAGACTACCAAGGGGTAAGAATTCGAACAGGCGTCTGCAAGTTTCCAGTTTTTAAATTCATCTGAATGTATGTAACTGGATTTCAACTTGTTCAATAGATGGGGTACGGCTCCAGAGCGCTCCAACTGCTTCAGATGTACTATGAGGGCAAGTTCCCCACAATGGATGAGAACACAAACTCAAACCACAATGAGATCACCTCTGTCAGCAGTGAGGTAATTCAGTCAAAGACATAAAGTGTATTTTAGCTTTATGTGAGATACATCAGCGCCTCACATGAAGTGTGACTAGATATAAAAATACAATTTAAAGATTAGATGAGGCAGATTAAACACAGACTCTGTTGCTGTCACTGGTTCTTCAGGCTGTCAGTCTTCTGGAGGAAGTGGTCACACCACGGAAACAACTCCCACCTCTGCTGCTGAAGTTGAGTGAGAGAAGAGCAGAAAGACTGGACTATCTAGGAGTTTCCTACGGCCTTACCACACAGCTGCTCAAGTGAGTGTCCTTTAAATATGGAGATTAAATTCTTTTTTGCAGATTTAGATTTAAAAAAAGACTAATTTTGCAACCACACAGGTTCTGGAAGAAAGCCGGTTTTACTCCAGTCTACTTGAGACAAACCCCTGTAAGTATCAAACAAACAGTTTTTGTTTCTTTTTCTGTTTTCTATTTCTAGTTTTTGTTTTAGTACATTTCTGTGTGGTGTGCATGTTGTAATTCTCTTTGTGTGGTCATTTATAGAACGACCTGACAGGAGAAAACTCTTGTGTGATGTTGAAAGAGCTGAATACAGATGAAGCCCCAGAGCAGAGCCAGTGGCTGTCTGCTTTCTGGAAAGGTGAACTTTTATGACTTTTCCTGAGATTGATTTTGTTTTTTTATTTATTATATTTCTCAATAGTTTATTTATTTATTTTTTGTTTCAGATTTCCGCCGGCGCTTCCTGTCTCTCCTCTCCTACCAGTTCAGCAGTTTCCATCCGAGCTTGGCACTCAGCATCCTGCAGAATAAAAAGACCAAGGAGATGAGCAGTAAGACTCCTCTACGAACTACACTAATCTGATATCAGCATCTTTCCAGATATGTGCTGACTTGTCTCTGATCTCCACAGCACTCAGTAGCGCTGAGCTGGCAGCTCATTTCAGCCCTTATGACCTCAAACGTCTGGAGTTGTATTCGAGGAGCATGGTGGACTACCACCTCATCATGGACCTGGTCCCGACAGTGGCACGCATGTTCTTCCTCAAGCAGCTCGGTGACGTCTCTCTCTCAGCAGCGCAGTGTGTAAGTTTCCACCTTGTGTGTGTTTTTTTTTTTGTTTTTTTTTTATTGTCATAAATATCAACTATCCCTGTTCCTTTTTTAGGCGTTAGTGTTGGGAATAGGATTGCAACACAAATCAGTGGACCAGCTAGAAAAGGAAATTGAACTCCCAAGTTCCCAGCTCATGGGCCTCTTCAACCGTCTCATTCGGAAATTTGTGCAAGTGAGTTATCACCAATGGTAGAAGTCCTAATAGAAAAACATAAAGAAGATGTCATACAACCAACCATTTAATTACAGTTCAACAGCTTAAGTAGTTTTGTTCTTGCCTTTACTATCCCAGGTCTTTACCAGCATCCAAGAAAAGGCTATTGAAGCTGATATGGCAGCAACTAAAGAAGTTACCATGGAGCCAACTGTCCGAAGCCTCAATGATGATCTGGTATGTTGTCTCTCAGCACTTGACAATTTAGGATTGTTAGTCGATAAAAAAATAATTGTTTTTCCTTCTTAACAGAATGAGGCTGCCAAAGATTTTGAGGAGAAACACAAGCAGGATATAGAGAAAGTCAAGGACATGGATCTTGAACAGTAAGTATGAGCTTGCCGTTGGTTATTTGTGTAGACGTCACAGTGCATCGTTGTATAGTTTAAATGACTTCCTCTGCTTTTACAGGTACAAGATCCGTGGAGATGATGAGGAATGGGACGAGGTGTTGAAGAAAGCAGGGAACACAGGCGTCATCAGCATAAAAAGGTGTGGTAACATCCAGTATCTTTAGACACACTGTAGTTGTACTTAGAACCGCGTTTGTAATTGTGTACTACTCTCAACAGTGACAAGAAGAGGAAATTGGATGGGGGAAATGCCATCACAAGCAATGGGGGTACCCAACACGGGAAAGTAAAAAAGAAGGAAATGCAGCACGGCAAATTCAAGAAGAACAAGGACAAGCACGGCAAATTCGGGAAGAAGGCGTAACAGTGAATAGTGCTGCATTGATAGGACTGTGTGTGGGTACGAGGTATCAGCATGGTCTGAAATTAGGAGAACTCTGAATATCTCCAAAGGAAGAGACAGACTTGTTGATACTGAAGAGCACCCAAAGGACTTGAAATCTGCTAAAATATTTTTTTTTTATCCTTAACAGTTTCAGTTTATCTCTCCAAATACACAGGCATTTCTACATTATTACCTTATTGTTTGTTGCTCTGATTAATGTGTGCGACACTGGGCAGACCTCATATCAGCAGAAAATAACACACGTAAACTGTTATTGTAAACATTTTTCACTGTATTTTTAGAGGTGCCTTTCAGCCATGTCATGATTTCTATAAAGACATGTAAAAAGTTTATGAAAAGTTTTGGTTGGTTTTTTTTTAAACAATACTAACATGAGGTATATAGTTGGCTTAAGACTTAAACACCCGAGGCTGTAAATCAATCCACTTCTGTCTGAGCTGCTGTTTCACTGTTTCTGGTGCAAAGATGCAGTCTATGGCCTGCTGGGAGAGCGTCCATACAGCTTCATGACTGAGACCAAACGTAGAAGCTGCCAGCTGATATTCCTGAGACAAGTCTGTACAGAAGACTCCTTTATCATCAGTCTGCAATGTGATAAAGAACACAAATCATTAATAGTGAACTATTTCTGCCTTGTGATTTAAGTGTCAACTTAGGTTCAACATTTAAGTTCATATTTTACAACACAATTAGAATTAAGACTATGTATTGATCCTTGATATGTTTGAGGACTGAACAAAATGTGTCCATACGATTGTGTGTCAGAACGTTTGCTTATTGTCTTTTTCAATAATTTCTTCCATAAATAAAATCATAAGTACAGTTTCATATGTATATGTTTTTTGTGAGTATTTGTATTACAGTGCTGCATTTGAGAAATTTGGCTAAATGTGTTATATATTAATGATTTTTTTGCTTTAACATGTATAAGAACTGTTTTACACACATCAAAACAACATATACAAGTATAAGTTTGGGGCTGCAACTAACTATTTTATTATTACAGAAAATATATTTTCTGTAACTTTCTGAAACTAAATGGCATTTTTGCTTTAAAAAAAATTAAACAATTAATCATTTATAAAAATAGTTGATTAATTTACCCTTTCCTAATTAGGTGGTAAAACAAGTAGAAACTTACACAAATCACGCTTGGGTGTCCCAGCTGGTACCAGTATTTAAAGTGGTGACTAGAATAATTCAGCACAGTTTGTCCTTTGACATTCGATGTCAAACACAACTCTGGGGAAGAAAAAAAAATAAAGATTTGGAAATTAACTTAAGAGTACTGTTGAAACCACAGAGTATTCATCATTTCACCTCAATCTTACCTAGTGGTATGTTGTTCTTCATCACTTTGTCAACAAGGCTTTGAGATCCACCCACTTCAGGATGCAGGAAGGTGCCGTGACCGATCCTGTCTGGAGGAAGATTCAACAGCAAATCCGACTCCTCCAGCTGTGACGCCACCTGCGACAGTTTGTGTCGTAATATTAATGCACTCTCTCATAATGTGACTACAGATAACAAATAACATGAGAATATTATGCTCCTACTTCAGAGAGGTGCAGTGATAATTTCAATCCACAGTTTTTGGCCCTCTGTAGTGCAGGAAGTAGATCTTTGCCATGGCCCACCTTAAAATGAAAACAACATTCATTAATACCATAACAAGATAGACCATGTTGTGAGAGATTCCCAGCAGCTGAAAAAAAACTGATATAAAATAATATGTAAATATATATATACAAAGCAATATATGTACAGATATAAAAATGTAAATAACAATTATATATTATTAATAATGTGCAACATAAGTCTGGATCTTGAGTTTGACACTAATGTAGTAATAGTATAATATTATTTTATACTTTCCACCTTTGGTTGCTGCACACTGGCTAACTAACCGTTGGATCCCCACTCAGGTCGAGTCCCACCACCAAACCGTCAGAGGACAGCATGAAATCCTCCGCCAATTTCACTGTCTCCATGGCAACTTCAGTCCCATTCCTGCGGTCAATCGCCACCAGGAACCTTCAGGTACAATGTGGTTTGTGTTCAAGTTGTTAGATGTAAAACATTTTGCAGTTTTCTGGTGGTTTTACCGCATAGTGATTGAGGCTCACAGACACTTGTTATACAATGAAAGAAATACAGGTTATTCATCATCAGCCCACCTGACATCAATGTCCACTCCCTCGTTTTTACACTGCCGGATGGCTTCGATGACAGTTTCAACATATCTCTTTTTGGTCAATCCTAGGATAAAAACAATATAGTTATAGTTGGACCGTGACTTCCCTGTTGACATTCCCATTCCTTACCTGTATTATTCTCCTCTCTTGGTGTACTTCTAAGCTCTAAATACTTGACCCCATCAGCTGCAAATTCCTTGATAACATCTGTAGCCACCTGGAAAGAAAGAAAATTAAAGACCTGTTGCTGATATTCTGGATTTTAAAAAAAACACACACAACAGACTGAAAGCCAGTCCTCACCATCATGATATCCTCCTCCGTGTCCACCAACTGATGAATGACCTTAAAGACCTGAAAACACCTGCAGACATGAGGGGCCATGTTGTGTCAGTCTGCATAAATAAGGTCCATATAGATCACATAGAGACTAATACCTACTTAGTGTTTGCTGGACTGTTTCTACACAAATGAAGGAAATGAATGAATGAGCTGATGGATTAATCATCAGTCATATTAAATTGAATCATACGCACTCATCTAGTGTCCTCCGCTGGCCTTTTCCGATCGCAGTCATGCTGTGTTCAATGTTGAGATGTGGCTTTCGTTTGAGGAGTTTCTCGATGCTCTGGAAGCTAACGGAGCCGTTCAGGTGCGCGTGAAGCTCCTGACAGGTCAAGACGTTGACGTTAGCATGACGTTAGCCATCACAACCGTTAACCACTATGACTCTCTTTACACTTTAAAGTTCTTCGTCTAATCCAGACGTTTTTGTTTTGTCACAGTGTTGTTCACTTACCACTTTTGGCAGCTCCCGATAAAAAACATCCGCCTCAATATCCATCACAAAATAAAAAAACAAAAGCCTGAGCTAACGTGGTCTGAGTGGTTTCGTGCTCGTCACATAACGTGGACAAGCTGCTTGTGTTTTCAGTCTATATTTTCATGTGACACCAACAAGTGCAACAAAGAAATAAGTCCCCTCCCAATGAAGGTTCCGCTAATTTATAAATGACTAAAAGCTAACAACTAGCTGTTATTTGTGTTTTGACTATTTCAATTGTTTTCATTATTTTATTATACAACATTTCAGAAGAAACTGACTTGACTACATCTAATGGATATACTTATTAATTTGGTTGTTAGTTATTTGGTAAAATTATTAATTAAGTTACTTTACAGAATAGTAATTTATATACAAAAACACATTGTAATAATCTAAATTCTTCTCCCACTACTGATATTTTAAAATATTGTATGTGTTGAATAAAAATCACTGTGTAACTTGATTAATAAATTTGACCTAATAACCAAATGAATAATTGCATTACTTTAGTAAAAGTATTAATACCATATCATAATAAAAAAAATATCCCATGACACATACAAAATTAATCCTGCCTACTACCAAAGTAAATCAGTATTACCAGTTAAAAAAATTAAAAGTAAAAAAGTAAAATTGTGCAGAATATTATATTATATAACTTATTATTATTACTGATGCATTAATATATTTCAACTACTTTGTATACTACTGAGTACTTTAAAATACAGTAATGTTTCCTAATTTATTAGATAATGTATTTTATTTATATCTTTATAACAAAAATATATAGTTGCTCTCAAATAGATCTAGGTGAGTAATAGTACAGTATTTCTCTATAAAAAATGTAGTGCAGTAGATAAAGACAGAATAAAAGATTTTAAAAATAAGTAGAAACACAGAAAAATTGGACTGGTACCAATTATAAGTACAATATCTAACATTTTTTTATATTGTACATTAATATGTATGTATGGAGTTTAATAACTACAACAATATCAAATACCAACTATTTCAACTTAGACAACTTTGATAAATATAGCACATTTAAAAAAAATGTTATTGCGAAACTATTTTCAAAATGTTTTTTTTTTATTGTTGAAAATGGCAGCACAGTCAATTTATGAACGTTCTCTTTCCCTCATTACATAGAAAATAACAGTTTGGTAAAAATCAAATGATTCCCAGGATAAAACATGTATTGATGCAAACGGAAAACTCTGTACATGGGAATGATGCCGACTGAGCTGGATGATGTTATATCAGTAGTAAAGGTGACATTTGTCCAAACTTCCATTTTTGACTTTTAGAGGGATTCAAAAGTAAACTTAACATATTCAAAAATTACATAATGTTGAAAAAATAAAGCTGCATATTTATTTTAGTAAAGACATTTTAACTTAGTCCTTTTAACAAAATAATTCAACATTCAATAGTTTATGCAAAAAAACTGGTACCTGGAAACTGTAAAAAACAAAACAAAAATAATACACTAGGTAATGATCTATACAAACTGCGTTCCTATTTTAGAAGCATCTTTCTTCCTTTAAACAGATACATGGATTCAATCAACTTAGTCAAATGATGTTACAGTCTGCATGTTCATAAAATAAAAATTATGCCACCAGAATTACCAAGAAAAAGGGCACGGCACTGTGGCTCTGAGGCAGCACTGTGTTCGTACTCGATATGACAGTTAATCATTCACTCTTGATAACAGAGTGCAGGAAAACATGTTGAACACAAGGCCCTTCTCAAGTGAGCCATCAATCAAGAGTCACTGCAGTTTGAACAACCTGAGGTGAGAGACATTAAAAAAAATGTTGACAGTTTTATTTGGCATTTAATGGAGAAAAAAAAAAGTGAAGTTTGCTAAATAATACAATCCTTGAGATATATATATTTTTTTGTTTTTTCATCCCAGGCTATGGTCCCAATGCGCAAAATGAAGGAGGACGAAAGTCACTTTTTGTGTCTGTTTTTGTCAGATTTCTCACTGTTTTTTTCCCATCCCTTGGATGATATGTTGTAGCCACTCCTTCAACATTTGAAAGCTCGGCCGAGCAGCAGGATCCAGGTTCCAGCACTGTTTCATGATGTTATACACCACTTCAGGACAGCCATCTGGACAGTCCATTTTGTATCCCTTCTCCACTCGAGGCACAACATCTTTTAATGGCTACAGAATGGAAAAGAGTAAAGTCGTTGGTACAAAGAGTGTTAACAGAAAGTGTAACATATTTCGAATAACTAATGCACTGAACGCTTACTTACAATTCTTGGATAAGGCACTCGGCCAAAAGAATAAATCTCCCAAAGCAAAATACCATAGCTCCAAACATCTGATTTGGTGGAAAATTTCTATTGATTAAGACAAAAAGACAAATGTTAACGTTTCTTTCAATCTCTGGTGGGCAGAGCACATTACTCAACATGTTAACAGTTCTAAACAACACTGCACCTTTTCTCTGAGGGCTTCTGGTGAAGTCCACTTCACAGGCAGCTTAGCAGTATCCTGAGTGGAAGAGGCCTCTTTGGTCAAACCGAAGTCACTGACTTTAGCGATATTGTCCTCTGACACAAGAACATTTCGGGCTGCTAAGTCTCTGTGGACAAAGTTATTGGTCTCCAAGTATGCCATGGCTTCACAGACGTCTCTGTACAGGTACAAGAAAGGAAAGGTCAAAACCTGAATTACATTTCCCTTTTAACTCTAAATCCTGGGCACAAAGTATAGAAAATAGTACCGCTACAGTATTAATTCTTATTCTTTATTCACGCATCAAAACGTTACTCTACAGCACATCAAGTGGTTGGAAAGTCCATAATCTAATACAGTATAATTGTAGATATTACAGACAATTGCATGCATACGCACAGTGCAAAATTAAGGAGAGCATCTCCACCAAGTACTGTCCGTCCTCTGGAACGTAAGTAATCAACCAAACAGCCCTGAAAAAAGCAAACAAAAGTAAACATGTCACATGCGTTACAGTATTCTGGATGAATGATCAGACTGTCAGTTACTCAGTCACCAACCTTGGCCATATACTCAGTAACTATATACAGACTCCCGTTCTCCTCCACAATAACTCCAAGCAGCTGCACCAGGTTATCATGCCGTAGTTGCCTATAGGAGGAGAGGACCATGCAGGTGAATTTTGGGTTTATTCCAGTTTCCAGTAAGAACCAATGAAAAATATTTCATATTCCTTACGTCATGACAGAAGCTTCTGCAATAAAGGCCTGTGCTGTAGCATCATTTTTTATGCACTTCACAGCTACTTTAGTCC
This sequence comes from Pampus argenteus, assembly GCA_036937835.1. Classification (NCBI taxonomy): domain Eukaryota; kingdom Metazoa; phylum Chordata; class Actinopteri; order Scombriformes; family Stromateidae; genus Pampus; species Pampus argenteus. The sequence continues at coordinate 8,215,437 of CM072869.1, forward strand.
CTCTGTAGTCTCCCACCATGACATCTGGAATGATCATAAACAAAAATAATGTACTGTTAATGAATCATCAGTGAAACTGCATTTGTGTGATTCAAGCTGACACAAAAATAGACAAAAATGTTAAATGTTACATTAAAAGTTTATTATTCAATGTTACTGCAAAAGATAATTAAAGTTCAAATAATTAATGTGTCCAGTTAGAATGTGATAACCTGGGTTAGGGTTAGGGTTAGTGTTAGGGTGATGAAAAATACATGTTATATAACAACCATCTGATCTGTGCAACATGCGAGCAATGCAACAGAAGTGCACGTCTCTCGCTATGCAGTCTTAACCAAAGTTTTAAATGTGAACCTGAAGCTACTTGCCTCCAAACTCTCCTTTTCCAATAACCTGCTGTAGCTTGAGGTCCTTTCTGTTCATTGACCAGCCACCTGTTGGCCATTAAAAGAGGAAATGATACACAGCTGAGATATGACATGTCTATATATGCATAAATAAAAAAGATGTCCATGTATGGGTTATAAAGCACTAACAAACTGAGCCTTACTCCTGGAAAACTCATCTTGAGCAGCCACTGACCCCTCCTCCACTTTTGGCTTGAGTAGTCTGGTGCACAGGCCATCTGCATCTTTGGTATAGTGCTTAGGAAAAACAAAGCAGACCACAAAATTACAGTACAAATCAAAGAAGGAACAGCAACAGGAGTGAGCAATGCATCACAATGACCAACAGAGGGCTGTATGGTCAAATGAGAACAAATAGTATATATAACTGTCACGATAAACAAACTCGTTCACTTGTCTGTTCTGCTCTGCATCGTATGTTGCTTCTAAATAAGCGTTTCACACAGGAAAAGGAGTCATTTTGAGAGTAAAATGTTGTTGTTTCTTTGAGGTTAGAACTCTGAACCTCAGCTCACTGTTCACTCTTCCTCTTTGACACTTCCTGTTAATTACTTGTTCCAGGAACTGTATGTGGTCTATGAGGTAGCACAGAGAGACGAGGAGGATGCAGCCTACATACAGTAGACACTATTGAAGTAGATGAACCCTTAATATAGCACCAGAGCAAACAACAGGAGCATTTATTTTAAAAAAAAAGAGAAGCTAATTTTATAATGTTTACCTCAACCAGCTGCATGAGGTTCTCAAAAAAACCCTCTTCATCAATAGTGAGCTTGCCGTTGTGGTAGATGATGCGGTAGTGCTCCACCTTGCCATCACAGCTCACACACAGGGTGTAGTCACCGGGGAAGTTTGTGCTCTCTCGCACTAAGAACAGGCCAGTCTCTGGGGGGTTAAGCAACCGCTCCGCTTGATCCCGCGTTATCTTCCCGTGGAACCATCTGGGAGCGACAACTTCATATCACTGTTTTGTCACCAAAACTAATCATATCACTGTGAATTAAGCATCAGTTTGGAAATATAACATTTTATCTTCGTCTGTTTTTTATGCATTTTTTTTGTTGTGATACATGCTCTATAATCAAAGAATATCTATACAAATACATTTTATATCTCTATTTCATTTTTCATAGTACCTCACATTTGGAAATAAGCTCATCTGGTCCTTCTGCAAAAACTAGAGACATCATTAATCTTAATAACTAACATCCCATTTCCAAGTTGTCCTGTCTGTCAAAAATCCTGGAATCACTTTCACTTTCAAAGAACACCATAACTCCATATTCATAGACTTAGATCCAAAAGCTTCGATACAGTGGTTAATTCCCTACTTTTACAAAGATCATCATCTGTTTTTCTGTTAATTAATCACACATTAACATTGGCGTGTATCAGCAGTGGTGACCTGATCTGACTCTTTAATGGTTACTAAGGTAATATCGTAGCGCATTTGGGCCCTGTCCTGTTCACATCTTGTTGATATTTTACATCTGTAACATTTTAATTGACGCATGATCTCTTTCATGCATGACTGTCAAATCCATCATTATATGTACAAAACTGTTTAATACCGTGTTGCTAATTTTATTCCATTTAGTCATTAGTATAGAAAGTATAATCTGTCCTTGTTTAATGCACTTTCACGATTATGATGCCTTACAGGCCCTGCAAATGCAAATAAAACAAATACTGTTCTTGAGACCCAGATAGGTATACATTAACCTACAATGATTTGCATATCCACTGTGACCAGTTTTACCATTGAGAGCATCATAGAATATACAGTATATTCATTTGCATTTGGCACAGTGAGAAAGTTACATTTAAATGCCATACCAAAAACCCCGTTGAAAAGCTGAGACAATGGGGGTTTTTTTTTCTCCACAGAAACAGAAGCAGCTTCCCTCTGAGTTGTAGGAGGAGGATTGTTGAATCACTTTTCCTTTCCTTCTTGTATCATAGGGATAAAAATCTCCTTTGTCATTCTACCCTCAGATGCGATACTGACAATAATTACAACAGCATATTGTATGATGAAATTAGTTTGTGTAACTTGTCTGTTTTTTTTTAAGTCTTGTTGCACCAAAGAATGTATGCTCATCCATATTACTAAAATAAATATATAAATATACAAATATACATAAATAATATTATGTAAATAAATAAACATTAGTAAATTAAGATGTATGTATGTATACGAATATCTGTACTAACTGATTATCTGGGGTCAGTGCTGGGTAGGCTAGGCTAAGGATTGTTATGTCTTAATTGCTATATTTTGTCATATAGTTATATGTTTCTTATTATATTTCTTTGTGTTTGTATTTGTTTGTTTATGATTGCTTGTTATCTAGGTAGGTTTATCTTGATGTAGTCACTCAAGACATCATTTTGGGATCTATAAATAAACTTGTAATTTATATGCATACACATTAATTTCAAAACCTGTCATTTGGACAAACATCGAGATTTTTCAGATTAGTTCAGTCTGAGATACAAAAAAAACAAAAACCAGGAAACTGTGTACAGTTCTCGCAAAGCCGAGCTGGAAACAGACACAGGCGCACTGCAATTACAACACGGCCTGAGCCAACTGTGGCCTCCATTCACTTAACTACAGCACTACTGCCACAGCAAATAGGCCATCTGCGTTCAGCAACCACATCGCCCAAGGAAGAAGGCAAAGTCAAGTTATTTTAGCCATCACTGCAGACACCGTAGAAAGCTGGCAGCCTTTGACATATAGACACAGCAGATACACAAACCTAATCCTGTTGCGTTGAGAGTGAAAGATTACATTTAGCCTTGGTGCATCTGAACTACATAAACCCCAATAACTCACGGCATTAGACTCAGCTTGCATCCATACTTCACACCCTCTCTTTTCTGAACATAGTTGGCCGGAATTGTTCCTTCACGACCTGCAGTATTTTTAGCTTTGTACCAGTTTGGATCCTGAAACACAAAATGTTATAAAATAAATATAAATATGGAAGTAGTACCAAAAGTGTCATTATTAAATTCAAATATTGCATGAGAAATAAAAAAAAGAAAAAGAAAAAAAAGAACAAAATTTTAGCATATGACACATTACCTTTGTGACCACAATGATAGTCAACACATCTCCTTTGTTAAAGGGCAGGTCCTGTTCTGATGTGCCTTTGAAGTTGTACCTGGCCACACACTCTGTGCCCTGTGGCCATGGAGTCTACGGAAAATGTGCAAATCGCCAATTAGCAAACAAATTTTTAACAGATTACTCATCAGATATGTCTTGAATCATGTTGTGTATCTGAGCTTTAACATGCACAACTTTGTTTTTTACTCCAGAGGCCTTATCTTACCTGGACCTCTGTCATGGTGAGGTGGTTCGATCCTCTCACAGGTGACGTTTTCTAGCTGCTAACATTAGAGCTGGTAAACACACGCACACATACCTACAGAGAGGATTGGAAAGTGAGTCAGTAGGACGCCCCCGTTTCAGAGGTACTTATTTAACCACAAACAAATTCTCAGAAAAACACAGTGAACTTGCTGTGCAGGACGGTATGTGTTAATTGTATGTTAATAGGACAAGCAGCATCAGAACACACTAAAGTAGCCTCAGATCAGACGGTGTCAGCAACAATAACTTTGCTGGTACAGAAAGCAGAACTAACTAAGTCTTTTTTTAAAGCACACTTTCACAACTACGGCTGGATGTTTCCATGACGCAGAATAATGGCATGTGCATAAGCAGCATGTTTCAGTGTGTCAATAGGATCACTTGATGAATAACACAAAGTAAAAACTCAGTAATAAACATACACACACACACACATGCTATTTGAAATGTGCTGAATCAGAAAAGATAAACCTGATTAACTGAAGTATTGTATATGGAAACTTTGTGCATTTTGACCAAAAATGGATACAAACTGGTTTCTCCTGCTGAGCCTCAACGACGGGGCCTGTAGGAATCAAGATAGCTCCTTTTGAACGCTGGAATGCAAACTCGCGGTGAGATCTGACTAGACCCGAGAGATTCATACAGCAGCAACTGTGACAATAACATTAGGCTTAATTCACTCGTGACAGTGTTTTATATAATACATAATACATACACAACCAATCAGGGTGGAGCAATTATAGTGAAACAATGACTTAAGGATTAAATCATGCTCAATGTTCTCCTCTTGCTCCCCTCTTTTCCCCCATAACTCCATTTCCTCTCTTTTGGTATCAGTTCCCATGGAGAGGTGGTCAGCGCTAAGGGAAAATCCTATCATTTTATATGAGGTCACATCCTTCCACATGTCCAGTACTATGCAGTCAACTTCCTGTACAAGAGCCCACATTTAGAATACTCCAATAATAGGGAGGGGTTCTTAGATACATTAGACAAGACAAAACACACTGACATGACTCTCCGAACACTTCCTTTTGAAAGCATGTCTACTTCCTTTGCAGACAGAATCTGTCATGTCTTCTTGGTCACTCAATTTAAATAATTAATCAACGTCTTCACAGACACCAAATGTGAGACTGATAATTCACACATGTCCAAGAGAGGACTGTCATCACTCAGTTTGATGGCAACATGGCGGATGTCGTCCCCTCAGGAGTACTGCAGCTGTCTCTCTGTACTGTGGGACTAAATATCTGGACATGCTTCCCATGACCCATCAACCCAGTAAGAACACCCCCATTGTCTCTGCTCATCCAGATTACTATATCCAAGTTACAGTCAGTGGTGGAAATTAACTACATTTACTCAAGTACTGTACTTAAGTACAATTTTGATGTATTTGTAACAGCTTTAGTTACTAGTTATTTTTTAGAGCAATATTTTACATATATGAACATATATGATCAGTTTATTATATATGCATAGTAGATTAGACTACTTAACAATATAAACTGTTAAGATGAGCTTTATACACACACACACACACACACACACACATGCATGATTCATTGCTGTATTGGCACTTTTACTTAAGTAAAGGATCTAAGTACTTTTTCCACCACTGATTACAGTTAATATTTCACAACATTTAAAAAGTCATGACATGAAAGCAAGATTGAGAGTCTTTAGCCGTGGGCTGTGTGAGGCTGTATTCAAGCTGAGTGTTGCATTGAGCAGCTAACGTCAACATGCTAACATGCGCATAATGATAATGCTATGATATTATATAAGTAGTTATAATGTTTGACATATTCCCCGTCTTAACTTGGTATATTAGCATGCCGGTATTGGCTAATTAGCACTAAACACAGTTGTGGCTCATGAGAAGTTTTGCAGGTAGGCCATTAACTAAAATATTGATACTCATAGATAGATTGATAGATATACTTTATTAATCCCGAAATTGGAAAATTGTTTCAGCAGGGAACATGTACATCTGTACCAAAAGTCATGGAAATCCATCTAATAGTTGTTGAGAGGGTTTAGGGGAGCATGAATGACCATGAAAGTTCATAACCAAACACACCATCTAATACTTGTTTAGAGAAAAGAGCAAAGAGTCTGGAGCAAAGCAGTGGACTGATGGACAAACCCTGCAGCTAGCATGGCTACAAACTCATCGAACATGGGTTAGAAACACCAATCTGCTTATTAAAATTAGATCCATTTTCGAACGAGCTACAAAAATCTAGTTGACTGCAACAGAATATGTCTGGGCAAAGTCCCCGGCTACGTAGTTAGTGATCTCACCAAGTGAGGAACGGATCAACAGGCTGATACACAACAGCCCATTTTAATTCATCAATTCTGAGACAGCAAATGCACTCCAGCAGCAGACCACCAGCAGCTGATTGAATGGGACTTAACTCAAGTCTGTCACATTGCCATTTCCAGAGCGCGCTACATGGAACCACAGCTTGCTCTTTTCAGAAAGCACACAAGGCTGTCATTGTGAGCCGCTCAAGTTTCTACTGACCTCTGGGCCTCTACTGACCCCTGCCTCATAGAGAAGTCCATCACCAACAGGCTGTCCAGCCAGCAGCTTTAAGGTCACCGATGCTTTAAATTCTGCCAGTTGTGAGATCTGAATCACTCTAAAATGTCCTTCTCCAGTCAAATTAACTTGTCTGCTGCCATATTATCACACTAAATTCTACTTTAAACACCAATAATAAAAAAAATAATAAACTCATATAAACATGACACACAGCAAACAGCGAAATTAGTACATTTGCTTGAGAGACATCTGCAGCAGGAGACGACACAAACTACTGAAAGCAACAAACCTGAATGGAGGCAGAGATGAACACAAACTCTCAGGCCAAATAAATAGACGTATAATATCATTCTAACATAGCTAATATAACTACTGAAGTACACCTTTGCATATTTTTGGCATCCATTATAATCCCATTGTTCAAACCAAACCGGTTGATCAACATTTGACTCTTGTCTTATGCAAGTCGGTCGTAGCCTCAACTGTACCAAACAGTGAAAGCCTGACTGCACAAAGCAAGACAGGACAGGAATGTAGAAAAATCATCTTTGGCCTTGTCTAAATCTGCCACTCCCTCGTGTATCTGAAGACAAAATCTGAACTTCAAGTGTTTCTTTAAAAGTAAAACCTCATCTTCAAATAGATATCCTGTAGTTACAATGTCACAGTGTATCCTTTCTCTACGTGCAGCAGGTGGTTGCGGTGAACGGCCCCTTCATCGTGAGCCTCCAGCCTCGGGATGCTCTGCAGCTGCTTTGATGATTTAGTCCTGTTATCATCACTATTACAGCAGCAGGGTGGAGAGAGAGAAGGACACGATGTCCATTTCCACTGTTCTTTCATCTGGCAGGTACATAGATGGAGAGACTGATGTCACAGCGTTACAAAAAGAGAAGAGTGCGTACCGACGGTTCACTGACAGCGTACCGATGTTCTTGAGGAAACACAGAGGAAATCACCTCTGCCTCTGGGAGAACAGCTGGACGGCGATGCAGAGACACTTCCACTGAAACAACTGACTGTAGGGATCTGAGAGAGGAAGTATGAGTCCAGTGGTAGGCCCTGCTGTACAAGCCATCATTGTATCACTTCATTGACAGTGTTGCCTGTGTGGCTTTGCAAAACAGGCCTTAAAGTAAAGCCCTGGTATATACCTAAATAGCATCTATTTATCATAAATAAATACTGCGAAACAAGGGATGTCAAAGTAACAAGAAGATAAAAAACAATGATTGCTAGTCGGGGAAAATCCCACTTATTACATTGAACTTTGCATTTTACTGCTATTCAAATTAAAAAAAACAAAAACAAATGAAGGGTGTTGATTATGATACTTAAGGTAATAGAAGAGTTTTCTAAGTAGTGCAAGGCAAAGCTACCGTGCCTGAGCAAGTGGACGGACACTTCCTTGCTGTAGTGCACAACCTGCAGTGCAACGCTGCTCTGCTGATGCAGCCATGCATGACACATTACAGGGTAGCAGCTATGCTTTGCTGTGGTTTCAGCTATCTGCATCTTGTTTCACCAGCTCAATCAGTCTTGTCACACTCTAAAAAATAAGAGGCCTCTCAGGGAGAAAAAAAAAAAATAGGTCCAAAAAGCTGCACCAGCATCAGACTGCCTTCAGTCTTTCTCATAAAGTTGCTGACCTTTGAGGGAAGTCCTGTCTCCTGCCAGAGGAGCATCACCCAAAAATAGATCCAAGCGGTCCTCACTTCCTTTCTCTGACAAATACTGCTTTCAGTGAACTTTTGTTTTCTGTTTGGCACCTTAATTTTAGTGCGTTGGTGGCCTTTTTTTAAATGTTTGATTAATTATTTCCTGAGAGTGAACAGAATAAAAGAGAGAGAGGGCTAAAAAAAAAAAAAGCAATATCAAACTGAGAGGCTCTGTGGCAATTCTGATTGTACATTGAATAAACATGATATTCATGTTGAGATTATCACCATCATACCTTCATCTATATACCATGTTGTGACAGAGCAGTGAGTCGAGCTGCTTGGTGCAGCTGCTGCAGGATCCAGAGGAAGTGGCAGAAGTTTGAGGGAGGAGGATGTTAATAAGGCCACGTCTGTATGAAACTATAAAGTACCTTAAACTGCAGTAAACTAACTGCAACTAAACCAGTACAGCTCCCAAAACCACGTTTGGCAACCATGAATTAAACTGAACAGACCTGTCAGACTGTACATTAATACATATATATAGTGCACAGACTGATCGGCCTACACGTTATATTTCAAGTACATATTACTATTTTTTTTTTACACTAAACACCTTACCTGTTTGTGGGAGTTTAAGGCAATAACAGGTGATTCAGCTAGAAGTCCTTTTTCATCTGAGCGCCGTCAGACAAAGTCCCATTCACGAAATAAATAACCGACAGCAGATGTCGAGGCGGAAAACACATGAAGTCCGGATGAGGAAGTGAAGCGTGCTTCAGGTGATCAGCAGCTTCAGCGGCTTTAAAAGTACCTCAATGTAAATCAATACAGACTGATATCTCTGCGTCTCCTGTCAACATTCACAAAAGTCGACTTTTATAATGATAAATAAAGTTTTCTACAAACTTATCAGGAGTTATGACGGTCCTTCTCTGGGGAAAAAAAAGTCAAATATATCAAACTAACGCGTAAAAAAAACAGGTTAAAACCCGCAGCAATGGTTTGCAATCCACTCAAGCCCACTATCAGGATACTTCAGGCTGTCCCACTCCTTCAGTCCAAACATTCAAGTTTTTTTTTTTTTTTGCCCCACCTTGATTTTGCACTGCACATGCGCGTTAAAGATAAACTAGTCTTAACTAAAAATAGGTTGGATCGGTGGATCCACTTTAGTGAAGTTTAGTGGAGGAATTTGATCATGAATGAGGCAATGTTTACAAATGTTTACAAACAGGCAAAACTGTGGTGAGAGTTGTTTATTACTGTAATCTGCAGACATGACACATGAGGACTGCACACACACAACAATCTTGACAGTGAACCTGGATCTCAAAATTTCACTTTTAGTGCCCGACTAGAAAAAAAAACAAACTTGCCACTAGTTATTGAACGTGGCCACAATGTAAACTAATTTGATCAACCTGCTCGGGAATATTTTGTCTTTAGGTATGCTTTCATCACCTCGTGCTTTTCTGACACATGTTCACATTTTGTAGAGTAATAACACCATTTATTAAGGAAATAGTATTTAAGTAAAGCTGCCATTACAGCAGAATAAGAAAGAGAGACACCAACAGTGTGCTTTCATCGCCCCCTGGTGGGCAAAGACAAAACAAAACTCATTGTCTGTGTTGACATTCAGTAACACTGCCTGATGTTTCCAAGCCAGACTTGTCTGAACAGATGTGACACAACACATCAGGCCAGAGGAATGTTGGGAAAAAGGACGAAACCTGTGTGCATGTAAGTCACTTTCACAGAATGAGCTCTTTGAATTCTGTGCAGACAAGCGAGTGTGCATAAAGAAAGCACAACAAATATAATCTGACTTTTTTTTTTTTTAATCCTCCTGAGATGTTAAATTTAACGAAATTCATGTGTGGGAAATAATACCACACCAAGCAACATATCACAAAGATCACTTGATTTGTAACCTCTGTGTGTATAGACTGCATTAATTCAGCCTTTTCTAAATTGCAATGTCCTTAATAGCACAAGATCCGTCTCTGTATTAAGGAAACGGTGATGTGCACAAATGCGGTTGAAGGACCAGCAAAAAGGTTCGACCTTTGTTGTCAAAACATCTGACAGTAGAGCCTCCATAAAACATCAAGGCCTCAAGAAGCAGCAGAAAACAATGACCTCTTCTCTTAGTTCTTGGACATATTTCACAGTATATGCTCTGCATTTAAGTTCAATACCAGTAATGGTCAAATACATCAACAGGCATACACAACTCTGTTAAATCATAGGGGAATGAGGTCAAAAAAAACAAAAACAAAAAAACAATTTCTCATCACAAATATCCAATCTAATTTTGTTCAAAGAGACCAAGAAATTGCATCTTGATCTTTGTGTGAGCTGAGATTTACTCTGAATGCATTTGTATCCCATATACACATTTATCCTTTAGAAAAACGCTACTCCATTTGTCAACTGACAAACTGTGGACATTCAAACCAGCAAGATTAAAATTCAATCACTTGGTTTGAAACTTAAAGGGCCATTCTGGTGGTTTTGCATGCGTTCGCACATTGTTTACTAATAATTTCACACCATAACTAACCATTCTATGACATTCTGATATTAATTTGTTGTCTTTTCCGAGCATCCACTGGTTTCTTTTCATTATCTTATGATATAAAAAAAATCTACTGCCTTACTCTTTAAACAAGATTGAGTTGTGTAATCAATATAACATCAAGTGTGCATTAATGTTGGTCAGCGTAATGCAGTGGATACATTAGAAGCCAATCTGTGCTTTATCTGTATTACCAAGCAACAATAACACAAAAACTTGATGTTTACTGAGGATTACACAACTGACTGACTCTTGGCCAGGTAATTAATCTTTGTACAGTAATAAATTGAAACCAATTGCTAGACAGGAATGCAGGAAAATACCTAAACATTTAAAATGTATAGCCTGCGATTGAAAATTATCAGCACAAATGTTAAATATAAATGATTTTAGTTAAGGAACTGAAACTTGCAGACAAACTGGTATAGTTCTTTAACTGATACAACTGTATCACAAGTGAGTTGTTTTCCTCATCAATAAAAGGCAGGATAAGACGTTTTACATGCCGTGTCATCTTATCAGAGCCTTTATCATCACTGCTGTATTTACCAAGAACAAACAAAACTGCTGATATCTGGATTCCCTCCAGTAGCTGCCCCTTTCAACACTGGTCTATTCTGAAAACACAGCATTATTAATATAAAAGACACATCTTCCACATTTGCTTAGATGGAATTCCTCATGAATATTACAATTTCATATGAACGCTATCCTAACAAAACATCAGACAACAGTAACCGGGTGCTGCAATGAATGGTATGCGATAAGCAATGCCATTAGCAATAATAACTATGCAAGTTGGATTTCTGTTGTCTCATCCAGCTTAATGCAATAATGTATTTGTGTGTATTATATGGTGGATCTGTGTTTATTCACCAGATGGCTTTGGACTTAGGTTAGATTACAGTGAACATATCCATAAAGTCGGAGATTGTCCTATTCAATTTAACACAGAGTTGTAATATTTATCATAGTTCAGATGTATTTTTGAATAACGTTTCTATATATCTTGTAATATCATGTAAACACAATGGTATCTACATAATTACTCTCCTCAAAAGCCTCTAATTGTCTTGACTTTAGTTTACTTACTAAAAATCTAGATTTGAAGTCTTTTCCCATCCATATGCTCTTAGTCCTTACAGAACTAATGTAACAAACAATGGTCCTTCAGTATGAGGAAAACGTCACATTCACATGTTGATGTGTTAGAAACTTAATGGATAAACTGTAAAACTTTTGAAACTCTGGAATATAAGGCGCCAAAACCCAAATGGCCAAGGATGGTGAATATTCAATCGGACATGTTGACCATTAGTCTTGTTATGCAGAATGCAACGGGATGACAAATTTGCACCCAAAAGGAGAAAGATACTTGATTCCCACTTCCTGGAACACCTGTCGTGGGATACCTATGTCACACAGGTAAACCCTTCCAGCCCCCTCTGCCAGAGGTAGAGGGAGGCAAAGAGAGAGGGACCACTTGGCCTCGACTGCCTGCCCCTGTCCAATAACAGGAGGGTCTAAACTGAGCACCGGTGCTCGGTTCTGGTTCGCCCAGTCGGCAGCTGCTCGGTACCAAGGCTGATCCATCAGGAACGTGTTCTCATGGCAGTCCAGGCAGTTAATGATTAGGTCAACTGGGGTATCTGGAAGGTCTGAGGAGTCAGAAAGAAAAAATATATATATCTCAAACCACTTCCTGACCACCTCAAACGCAAACATTTCAAAGTAAAAAATTAAAAAGTAATGTTGCAAAATATGCCAACCTTTGATACTTGACACCTGTTTGCCCCCAGTCTTGTTAAAGAGTGTGAGCTCGCTGGTGACTGAGTCGAGCATCTTGACAAAATTGGGCAGAAACAGGATGACCTCCACTTCGTGATTGGCCAGGTGACGGCCACAGCTGATGCCCTGAGCCCCCTGAACGTGGGGACCACACAACAGCGCAACTGTGGGACGCTGGTGTAGATTTTTTGGAGTGAATCTGGAAAAAGCATGATTAAGAAAATAATGATACACCTAGTTTTTATTTTCTGAATTTAATAATTTCCAAATAAATAGTAGTAGTAATAATTTAAAAAATCACATTGATAAATACAGACACAATATATAACATAACATAACCATGTGAACAATATATTTTACAATATAGTTTACTGTGAACAGGTAAGTAACTCATTTCTATGAAACATGTGCACTGTCCTGGCCAGCAAAAGTTATCTTTGGCAGAATTTACAGAATATTATGTCAGCAAATTAGAAAATATATCCTGGACACTAGGTGTGCAACTACATTTTATTTAGATTATTTTCATTATCAAGTGATAAATCTTTTGGTTTATAAAATGTATATAAATTTAGATGTAATGCTCATTAAAGTTTCCTAAAGCCCAGGATGACTTTTTAAGTTGCTTGTTTTTTCTGACCTAAAATATTCTGTTGACTACCACGAATGGCAAAGAAAAACAACAAATCTTCACAATAAAAGAAGTTGAAAACAATTAATTGATTACCAAAATATCTGCAAATTAATTTTACATTGTCTTTGTGTAGATTGATTGATTGTTTTAGCTTTACTAATACTACACTACTAATTATCTATGTGCTTACCTGTTGGGCCCACCCAGCAATGTTAGTGCCATCTGGCTGGCACACACGCCAGTCATCTCAAGTCTCCGCTCCAATGAGAGGCCGTATCGCTCTGCGACTGACAACAGTCGCTTGTGTAGTTCATAGGATATACTGGGTACAACAAGTCCAGAGTCTGTATGGAATAAAGGAAACATGTTTATTATAGTTTACATCTATTCACTTGTCCTCATTACTACTCATTTCATTGTTTAACAACATGACACACTTACCAGTGCAGTATTCTTTGGCCCCTGGCTGTGGTACAGTGATCTGTCTGTACACGATTGGTTTGGCCTCCAGGATGTTTTCATCGTGACGGTACCGTGAAGGTGTCTGCTCTTGTGGAGTCCCACGAGACCGGGCACCGTTACGGCGCTCTGATATATCGATCTCTGAGAAAACTGCTGCTTTGTCAAAAAGAGCCAAGTTTCCTTCAAAATCAAAGTCTGTATCCAGGCCATCATCCATACCATCCCCAAAACACTCATCGTCTCTGTGCTTCATCTGGCTGCCACCATTTTTCACCCCATTCTTTTTTGGCGTGGCTTGGTTTGCACCTCGACTACTAGACGACCCTGATAGGAAAGTAAAATCACTGTTAATCTGTACTCCACAACAGTCAGAAAACAATATATTTTTTTCACAATTTTAGAAAAATGTAACTTACAGGAGTTATGTCTTCGACGGAAACCCTTAGGCTGACCGGGAACATCCAGGTGATGGTCTCCGTAGCTTTTGGAGCAGTGCTGAGGAGAGTTTACTTTATCCATGGACCTGGGGTCGCCCTTTGGGACTGCAACTGGATTGCTGCTTACCTTTGAAGATGCTGTAGAGCTGTTCCTCGCATTGCCATTTCTGATATCTAAAATCTTTAGCTCCTTTATGTCAATAGCACTGCAGCAAAAAAAAAAAAATAAAAAAAAAGATTAAATTCATCTTTAGTAACAGAAATTAACTGTAGTCATTTTGTAATCAGCAAAATATGACAAAAAGTAACTGAGCGGGGCTGAGCAATATGACGAGATGTGCAAAAATGCCATGCCAAGACCATCCAAAACAAAACGAGGAGCTTGTACCCAACAGAGGGGCTACGTCGTATGGACGTGGTTTGAGTATGAATAGTGCTGCATTATTATTTTATATTTCATGACATACTTAGTTGAAAATTTGCACAAAGGTTATATGAGCAAGTACATTTAATTTGTTGAGTATATAATTCAATATGTAATAAGAAAAAGTCTTTAAATGTAGTCATTTTATAAACTATTTACCTATTTATTGAATTTACAGAAAATGTGCTATATTGTGATATGTATTGTATCTCGATGAATTACCTATTTGGGTCGTATTGCACAACACTAGCCAGAAAGTAAAGCATTTGTTACCTGAATGTGACCTCGGGAACAGGGCACTTGACTCCATTATGGAAAGGTTGTCTGAGAGAGATGGTTTGGCTACACTGGTCCACAGATGACACCTCTCCCTGATAGACGCCCAGTGTTGGTCCACAGTTAATTGACACCAAACTACCCAACCAATCCGCAGCCATGTCTGCACGATTTAAAAGACAAAAGTTGTTTTAACTGTTAAATAACATACTGGTGATATGTTACGTTACAGTTTCAGCCACCGACTTTCTATTAAACGAACTGCGTACTTTTGAACAATATGACATTAAAACTACTAAATACTCGATGTTAGCACAGTTATGCTAACTGACTAGCGTCGGCCTGTTATCTAGCTAAGTTACAATATTGCGTTAAAGAATTACCAACTACATTTGATTAAAGAGCTGATGTTTGAGTGTTATACCTTTTCGGGATTGTTACGAAGAACAATGTTTTCAAAAACACAAATTCAAAAAACTGTAAAGTTAAGTGCTGAAAGAAAGATTGTTGCTCCTTTAAAACGGCTAGCTTCTTAGCTTCTGCGGCTAGTGTCTAGATTATAACTTCCGGCTTCCGGCATAAGGCATATTTCAAAATAAGAGTTTAGATAATATCTATTAATTTATTTTATTTAACGAGTGTTGGGAAAACTACTTTATTCGATCACAGACATCTTGGTTGCAAACCACAGGGGATTTTAATATTTGGTGATTGTCATTAAATTGTGCCATATTGTATGGCATGAGAAAACTACAAATAATTAACAACCTAAATTATGTGGCCCAAACTAATTGACTACTGAAAAAGCTACAGAATTTTGAAAGTAGTTATACTACTAAATTTATTTTTTTATTTACTTTAGTCTAAAGCACATAATGTACAGTGCATTTCATTCATTATATTTGTAGAGGTTGTATATACTGTACATAACCACGTACTATGTATATATAGTAACATGTCACTGTTTTACCATTCAGCATGTGATTCAGCACTCCATACACTCTTCACTTCTTCTTCTTCTTCTTTTCTTGTTTACAGTTCACAGAAACAGATTCACCTGTATGATATATTGTATATCATTCTGAAGATTATTGAGTTGTTTTGTGTGTGAATACATTGAGAGCCACTGAACTGGTGTCATATTCCTTAAACATAAACATACAAATATAAACATACTTGACAAATAAAGCTGATTCTGATTCTGATGTAAAGCTTACTGTATAGAAATTAGCATTAATTTGGGCGTGGGATATATTTGAAAGAGAGTAGTTCTTCGAAGTAATGGTCTGACTGGTTTATACAAAGAATCTACTTTGGATTTAGTTAGAAGCATGTAGTATTTCACACTGAGCTGCACAGTATTAGTAGCTTCTATAACCATGATATTATCTGACAAATGATCACATACCTGCAAATGTCTAATACTGAAATACATTTCTACAAAGCCCATCTATATAAGAACATAATCATAAAGGATGTTTTATTACCCTAAATCATCAGCCAGGTCACTGTCATAAATAATAAAACAGAATGGGACTGAGTGTATTCTAAGTATTGTTTGGAAGATATTTTTAACAACTAATGTCAACAGCCAGTCAGCAGACTGAGTGAGATCATGTGGAGACTATGAACTGTGACACACCCATCCAACAGCATCTTGTGTACATCAGTTACCATGGATACTCAGGGCTGCACACCGAAAAGCTTGCAATAAAAGCTTTGAGGCTTACGAGAAAAAAACAAGTGAGCATTGTCAGTGGACAAAAGAGGGTTTCTGCACCAAGGTAAGAGAGTCATTCAGTACAGACTCAACAGTTTTATTTCTTAGCATGTGTTGTGTTTATTTTCTTAGCTCTTGCCATGATACATTTCAACCAAAGCATTGGGTAGGGACAATTATGTGAATTACAGAAACACACATGAATTAGAATAAATAGATTTGTAGATTATAAACACACTGTATGACCCTGCAGTGCTTAAGCTAGTTGTTGACTATCAAGTGAGCAGTGGAAAAATCAAGACACATGGTCCAAGAATAGTCCCAAGCTGCCACCTTTGTGTGAAAATCTATCCCTGTCACTTGGGCAGACATGTGGGGAGATGAGTGTAGCCTCTGCCTTACAAAGGGATGTGATGGTGCACATTTAGGAAGACACTCAGAGATATTTAGACCCTCACGCAGAAGTTCAGCTCCATTTTCTCTTACAGATCTCGAAATGTGGGACACTAAATCCCGCTTCACAGCCCAGGTAGGACCTAGTTATGTTTTTTTTGTATTTGTATTTGTATTTTGTATTTATTTTAATACGAACGTTGTCATTTCCTTTCTTAGTCCTCAGCATGGAGCGGTATGACATCTGTCTCTGGGTCAGGGTTTCTGTCGAAAGTCAACGCAAGGTGAGGGGAGAATTATACAGTTTTGAAACATCACAGAGAGACATTGATATTAAATTTATAAATACTAGTTGAGTCAGTATGGTTGAATAAATCTTGTCTGGTTGTGTTTCAGCACATCTGCCAACACTAGTGGCTTCAGACAGAATGATCCAGCCATGAGGACATGGCAGTCTATGTCCTATCTGGCACCTAAGGTTGCTCCACGGTCTTTTCCAGGAGCTGAAATGTGGGCTGCCCGAGGTGAAAGTAGCTATGGACAATCAGAGCTGGTAGAATGGTTGCAGGATGCTCATGAGCGTCTGGACACCCAGCTGGACCTGCTGAGGTCAAGAGACGCACAGTTGAACTATAACATAACTGCTGCACAGCTACTTGACAGTAAACATAAGGTGAAGAAGTATGAAGAGTTATGTTTTGCTATGAATTTTTGCATTTGTTCGTCTTGCCTTTGAATATGTTGTTTAAAAGCTATAAAAGACTGAACAGTGTTGGGTGTGTGTTTTAGTGGCACACAGCCTTCTCCTCACAATGCACTGATATGTTACAGCAGGCAATGAGCGCTCTTGAACAGGAGAAGGAGGAAGCTGAATTATCCCAGTTTGAAAAGAGCCGGCAGCGTAGAGAGCTCCATGAAAAGTAAGTGCAGCCATGACAAGACATGTAAAAGAAAAAATTTAATAAGATAGAAATGACTGAATATTTCATGTAAAGTTCGATCTCAAGAGTCCAACAGCTAGAAAAGGACCTGTTGCAGATGAGGTCGACTTTGAATAAAAGAAGCCACATTCAATCTCTTTCTCCTGAAAAAACTGGCTCGCTAAGCAGAACATTACCAGTGAATCAAGAGGATTTACCCAGACAGGTGTGTAAGCTTTATGTGACGTAAGAGAAGATACGTGTTGTAATTTCATTCTTGCCACTTTAAATTGCTTTGAATTTCGGAAAAGCAGAAGGATGAAACACAGATGTGCACGCTGAGAGCAGCTCTGAAAGAGTCTGAAGCAAGAGCAAAGACACAAGAAGAAGAACGAAACGAAACGCTCCAGAAACTCCAGACTTCAACAGAGGTCAGTTTAAAAACTAAAATTACAAACCTACACTGCAGTAGTCTGTTGCTGTTGTAGTTTGTTTCTGTTGCTTTAGGCACAGAGGACACTGTTGAATCAAATAGAGGAGATGATTCAGAGGCTTAACAATGCTGCACAGAACCACTCTGAAGTGCAAGAACAGCTGAGTGAAGCCAACAACAAGATCAGCCAAGTGTGTCTGGTCAGTTGCCTGACTCATATTCAATATTACTTCATGCTACATGGCAGAATTTCATGTGCTTGTCTAATTCTGCTCAGGAAAAAGCTGTCTTGTCCACTCAAGTGCTAAAGCTGGAGGACAATATAAAAGACCTAAAAGCCAGTTTATCAGGGGCTCTGTCTGACAAAGATCACTTGATCCAGGTATCATATCTTTACGGATTTAATCTACAATGATTGACAGTTCTAAGATCAAAAACTTTAGGACTGTGACAATGTTATTTTTCATGTATCTCATGTAGGCGAATGCAGATCTGCAGCAGAGGGCTCAGCTGCAAAAGCTGCAGCTGGAAAGGCTCCAACCAGGCTCGGAGAGCTGTGAGCTCCATGTTCATCAGGGTGATTCTCACAACAACAAACAGGAAACTGTCCTGTTGAAGGAAGAAACAAAGGCTCTCAGCGAGGTTAAATCTTTAAGTCGTTTTGTTAAGTTTTGTCATTGAGGAATTCATTACCCATTCATCCTTATTGTGTCTTTACACCAGGTAAATGAAAAACTTAAATGTGAGCTTGAGATGGTCAGTCAGAGACTGGAGACGTCACTGTCCCGACTACAGGAGCTAACATCGGAAAACGCCACGAGCACAAAACAGATCACAGATCTGAAGGCAGAACGCTTGCAGCTGATCAGAGAAAAAGAGGAGCTTCTCATCAAAATGAATGATGGTGCACACAAAGAGCTAACAGAGATGAAGGAAAAGTGCCATCAGCTTGGGTGAGACAGTGAACAAGTCCTCTAGTTCAATATTTTTATCTGATCCTTCTGAAAAACAGTAGAATCATCCTCTCTATACTGAAACGTCAATTTCTCCAGGGAATCGTTGGAAGCTTTAGAATTAGAAAAACAGAAACTGCAGGAGCGTTGTCTGTGTTTGGAGTCTGCGGTCCTTGAGAAAGAGGAGAAGCTCCACCAACAGAAGGATGAGCATCAGAAGCAAGACGCAACAAGAGTCCAGAAAATTCAGGAGCTGACAGCTGTGGCCTCATACTGGACTGAGAAATGGAAAAAGGTGACTCGGAACCTGCAGTCCACACAGGAGGAGATCGAAGAGCTCAGGAAGAACAACGTTAGAAATACAGTAAGACTGGGACTTTAATTTTACCCACATTATTTCCTGATTTCCTTATTCAGAGAAGAAGCTATTTTGGCTGCACTTTACCATTCACTTTAATGACAAAGTGTCCAAAGTTTTGATTGGTACTGTAGTAGAAAAATATGGGTTGTTGAACTATATGTTTTTTGAACAGAATGAGTCTGACTCACTGCTGAGGGTTGAGCTTGACGCATGCAAACAGGAACTGGAGCTGGAAAAGAGCAGGAGTCAGGCGCTGCTTCACAGATGTAAAGATAAAGGTAAAGATCAATACGCTTCTCCTCAGGCTTTTCTTCTCCCAGCAGTCTGTACCGACCATGTACAACAAGGCAAACTTAAACTTAAACACGGGGCATAAAATTACAGGATTATTTTTAGGGGAAGAAGCTGTGCAAACTCAGGACAAGGACACAGTGACAGAGTGAGTGGATTTTGATGAGATTTTCACCATGCACTGTCAGCAAATGCTCACAATTAAATTCTGTGACCTATCTCTTCATCTTGATCTCTATTGTTTTAGCCTCAACATGTCATCACAGACTGAATCCTCTTTGTTATGGGACCCACCGTTCGACTCCCACAGCAGTCAAAACAAAAGCTCCCAGGTAACAAATTGTTCTGTGTTTCTAATAAGGCAGTTTTACCAGGTGAAGATCATAAAATAACTGACAGGCTCTTTGTCCACAGGTTAAAGATAACTACTCATCTGTTGATGGCAGGAAGGACAAAACTGTCTATCCAATTAATATAGAGGTGGACCAGCAGAGGAGGATGGTCACTGAGCAGGTAAAAGCATGATTTCAGCTTTTTTTTTTTTTTGTAAAAACACAAAACACAAGTATCATATCTTTATCTTATCACAATTATCTTACAATTTTTAGTTAAAGAGTCTTTTTAAGGAGCGAGAGAGAAAAGCTGATGACGGGTCAGCAGCAGCACAGACTGGAGCTGGGTCACTTCAAGACTGGACTCCAATGTCAAATACTATCAAGGCAAGAAGCACCACAAGTCAAAACTGAAAGAAAATATGAGAATTGAGGCCACAAAAGTATGACACCTTATGAAATTGATTATACTTATAGCTGTGTATTTTTCTTTCAGAGTGCAGTGGACAGGAGAAGCTGGCAGCAGGGCTCAGGTTTGATGCCAGTGTTTGAAGAGGACGAGGAAAGCGAAGACTGGTCAGAAAGGGAGGAGGGAGAACCGGCAGAGGAGACACAAGCTGAGACAAACATCCACAACCAGAGCCTCCAGGTTGGAAATGCTTCAATTACAGTGAAATGAGGTTGGCCTCATAGAAAAGTCAGAGCTTCAATCACCCTTAACGGCCAGTGTATACAAGCATGTGTCTATACTGTATGTCCCATTGTGCCTCCAAACAACAAACCTCTACAAGCACGCTCACAGCTAAATGACTACAGCACCAACATGAATCCTCCAGCCACCACACCACTCAAAAGATCATCTATGTTTATCTGACTGCAAGAAATGATGTGTTAACATCTGCAACCGATGCAAATTAATATCATTAATGGCCTGACCGTGGCACAGATTATATCATGATATTAACAGAGCTCACACCACAGCCATTCATTACATACACACACACACACACATATATGTACAGACAGCACTAATCCCAGTTTCTGCTTTAATCAAAGAACATGCAGTAAATGGGGAGAGGTAGCGGCATAGATTCACGAACACTTTTCGCATCTTCTGTGAAATGTAGTTCAGCTATAATCTCACATATGACTTTTTCTGCCCTGAAAATAATCAGATTTGAAGATGAGGAGTGAACCATTTGACTAAAACACATCTGACTCAACCATAAGAGGATGAAAGGAGTTACAGTATGTCACTGTTTTATAGTGAAGGCCTGTGGATACCTGTGGATGAAGTGAGAACAGTTAGACATCCAGGCAAAAAATTTAAATTCATGACGAAAATGACACGACAACACTTACAAATCTTCTACAAACTACAAAAAGGTCATATTAATATTAAACAGAACAGTTTTATGGGTGCTATTCGAAATATAAATGTGCATTCAATTCTTCCCTCTGCCAGATGCCAGCTATGAGTGCAGAAATCAGAAATCTGGAGGCAAAAAATGGCAATCTGCTGCAAGGTGAAGCTGTGCATGAGTCAGTGTAATCAGTAGTATAGATGTGTGCTGTAATGTGTGCTGTGTTTATAGGTTGGAGCCTTTGGAAAGACACATCTTTATCTCAGTTAGGGACATATCCATAAATGCAACATTTACATGCTTAAATAGATTTTTTAAACTATTTTAGTTAAAATAGATAATCTCTTTTTGTGGATAAGTCCCTGATTTGAATTTATTTGCCTTTCTTACCTTTCTTATTTGCTTTTCATCCTATGTATGTCTAGACTACTAAATACAGTACCAGTCAATCATTTGGACACACTTTCTCATTTAAGGGAGTGGGAAGGTATGTCCAAACAACTGACTGGTACTGTAGATTTGACATTTTGAAATATTTATCTTTTTTAAATTATTCCCTGTTTTTTCTTCTTTTTATTCAGCCATAAGGTTCACGCAGCCAATTCATGACTTTCCTGCTACTGCCAAAAAAGAATCAGACAAGTCCTCGGACGTTGGCGTGCCAAGCCTATCTTCAAATGAGATTGACCTGCAGCGGAGGTCACCTTCGCTCTATCCTGATGGAGTATTCCTTGCTGAGCTTGTAGATATCTGTAGCCCTGATGAAGAAGAAGACAAGGAAGACTGACTCAAAATTGTTGAGGCTTCTGCTATAAACAAGTCTGTACACAGACAGGTGACACGGTGCTGCACTAGCCAGCTCTGTGCCTTTTAACTTAAATGGATTATATTAAATCAAATTATGTGTATCTTTGTGTATCTCCTAACAGGAAATGATGAAAAGTAAAATACAACATCACCAACCGATGGTTGTGTTAATAAAGGTCGCCAAGCTATCTCAGACAAAGGTGTTTTATTGATATATGACATATGATATGATATGATATGATATGATATGATATATGATCATTTTGTACATTCAAAACATCCCATAGCCAAAAATACATTTTAAACTTATCTTAAGGAATATGTGACATTACAGATGTACATGAGAGTATTTAAAGTACATCTGTGTATATAATACATGCTACTCAAACATCAAATCAATAATAAAGTGTGTGTGTTAAAGTTACAGGGGTCACCTGTCTAGTATTTCTAGATACCGACCATATTCTTCTAATTGCTGGCAGAGAATAGTTAAAAGTGTTATTTTTCACCTGGCTGGTTCTCCAAAATGATATGAGATCAGTTTGGACTTGAAAAGGAATCTATAAATAGCTAGCCTACAAAGTCTGAACTTACACTGTACTCACAGGTTAATAAATGTAAATAAGGCCATTGTAGAAATTGTGTTGTTCATATCATATTTTGGAAACCCAGTGAGTTCATATAGTATGTCTCATCCATTGGTCACAGTCTGTTACTGAGAGGTTCTGGTTGAACCATGTGCCAACGTGTCTGCTCCACCTGCAGGCTGCACATGTCCCTCCAATGAGCTTGTCCTGCATCTGCAGCCTCTGCACCGATGAAGACTCGACCAAGAACTTCACCCTCTGAAAGCACCTGATTCTGTCACATAAGAAAGCAGAAGGTTGACCTGTGCCGTTTGTATTTGTACAGGTAAAATGCAATGTCAGTTTACTTAATTAAATTGTGATTTTAAACATCGCAAAGCAATCTTACCTGCAAGATTATGAACTCCAGTGTGAGGGGCAGCTGATGAATGTCTCCTGGAGGCAGGTCAAACAGGAAAGTAGTGTTCCACACAGTACACGGACCACCTTTAGTTTCTCTGCTGCTGATCACAACCCCCTCATGGTGCAGATTGATCACCACCTGGTAATCTGCACACAGATACACTGTTTACATATGAACAAAATCATAAACTACAGTTTATGGCAGGCTTCAAATTCAAATATAGAATTCAAATCAGTATTTCAAACAGTATTTATTTTACTTATTTAGATCTAAAACACACTTATATAAATGTGGAAGTTGTTTACTCTATGTTGTCTAAATGTCCATTACTATGGTAAATAGAATCTCATAAAATAAATAAATAAATAAATAAAGATTATATCCCTCCAAGTCAAGTGTATGTGACATACTGTGCATGAAACAGATATCATCAAATCTAATGGCTCTGTGCAAAGGATTTGCCTGTCTGGAATAAAAGTAATACCTAGACAGGCTAATGCAAACAAAGATTACATCTGTCAGATCAGAGATCCAGAGGAGATTGGAACATTTTCATGACAATTGTGAATAGCGAAGGATTAAACCACAATGTCATTAAAAAAGGGATAATCTCCTGCTGCATTCGGGTCCTGTAAGACATCATTTAATCCCCTAAACATTAAAAGCAAACATAGGGAATTATTTTACCTCTGCCCCTGAAAAAAGTAAGTTCATGCAGTTTACATAATGCCTCTATTTATGTGATGTCTATCTGTGGGATCCCTAAATCAAACACACTTTTTTTTTTTAATCAAAGTAGCCAGATGTCATTAAATGCTGGTTTTACCTGCTGCGGCCGGCATGTGAATGAGGTCGAGGATATCTGCTCTGAGGAGTGTGAGTTTGATTTGATGGGCCAGAGTTTGATACTGAAGTGAAATGAAGATCTGTGGAGGACAGCTAAGCCCCTTACACACCAGTGCATCCTGGGAAATCAGTCTCTGCAGTCAAAGGGCAAAAGTTCAGGGAAACTTCAATCAGGAGGAAATGTAGCAAGAGGCTTTTGCTTTGTATTGTACAATCACATAAAAACATTGTAACGGCACTGACAACGAGATCAAGCTCTCATGCTTTTATACAACACAGCAAAATAAAAATCTAATAAAAATACTTAATCTGGCTATATTCTTTGTCTCCTGGTTTTTCAGTGCAATAGGAGACATCTTGGAATTAAAAATAAAAAAATGTTTTTCTTTCAATGAAGAAGAAAATGTATTTCAACTTTTTTTGTGTAGAAAATACATATTTGACACAAATTATTATTTCAAACAGAATATTTTCACATCTCTGAAGAGGATGTTTCATTATTCACAACTTTCTCACATATACTAACTCAATAGGCCACTACCTTTTTTAGCTTCCATTTGTGTGGGTTAAGCTCTCTCATAAAGTTAAATGCATGGCCTGCTTTCCAGTCTCTTCCTCCACACTCGGCCTCAAGTTCACCCAGTGTGGCGCCTCTCAGGTTGGGTGGTTCCCGTGTGTATACAGCTATTCTGAGAGTGCACCTTTGTAGCTCCTTCACAGAGCTCACATTCAGAGTCAGCACCCGGCTGTGTGGCTCAGGGCTGAGGGTGCTTGGGACAGACGCTTGTATGGGACATGGGTACAGAGGTGGCAGGCTGCCTAGCACAGACACGTCCTCCAGTCTGTGGGACGTCCCAGTGAGGCTGCAGACAGTGACAGTCAGGGTTTGCTGCTCTGGACAGAAGACCATAATGAAATGGAGGCATGGTTTTGGTGACACCGGCTGTTTGCAGCTGGAGCCGTAGCTCAGTGGGACCAGTGGGATTGGTTCTTCTGGCATAAAACAAGAGGCAGACTCACCAGCACAGGAGCTAGTGAGTCTGCTGTGTTCATTATAAGATACACTATTCCCAGTCACAGTGCAGCGTCTCTGCAGAGCCTTACATGTTTTGGACAATAGTCCCAGTTTGGAACCATGGCTGGGCTCTATGGGTTCATAAAGCGGTGACGTTAGTGGTGGTGTGCTGAGCCGGCGCAGGGAAAAGTAAGACTTTGGTTGCTCTTTTCTCTCAGAGGCAGTATGTGCTTGATTAGAGAATGGCAGAGAGCTGGATTCACTCTCTGAAGGGACAGGACTGGTGAATGTGGAGGGATACTCCAGGATATCTCCATCCAGCTCCTCATATTGCTGCCTGGAAGCTGTTGTTGCAGCTGAGGGAGGCGGGTTCAGGGCAAAGGTCACCGGTTCAGTAGAAGCTGGTGCTGATGTCACAGGTTCTTTGTCTTTTATAGGACAAATCTGACTTGTCCTCCAGCAGAGAATACATCCCAGGACCAAACACAGGCAAAAAATAATCAGTCCAACCAAAAGAAGAATTTGGAGGTGAACTGTAGACATAAGAACAATAAGAATAATTAGATGGAATCACATTCAAAAAAATAAAATTAAAACAAAACAAAAAGATCTTAGAAATGATCCTGATGCAACCCCTGGGTTACATAGCAGTACATGTACTACCACAATTGCCTGAAAACATAAACCCTATAAGACCATACCTTCTAAATGTTTGGTGAAGAGAACCTGCACAAGAAGCCAGAAGAAGAGTATGACCATGATGCCCTCGATCATACCCTTACAGCAGAAGAGCAGCACAGACTGCCAGAGGGGCTGGCCTGGGTACTCCTCATCATGGTAAGGCATGGTGTTAAAAAAGGTGCAGAAAGTCTTTATGAGCCTATCTTAACAAATCATCCACAGAGGCACAGGAGTCCCAATGAAGAAGATGATTTGCTTGACTGATAAAGATGCATTCTGGCATTCAATCCTCAAGATATTTCCACATGCATTCCTGCTTCAGAGGATCAATCAGAGCCATGGTTTTGGAGCAAATCACAGAGGCATCAACATATCTGCGTCAGCTCCCATCAAAATATCTTGAATATTTACAAGTTGCAGGTTTGAGCAACAAAATGAAAACCAAAACCTGCACATTCAAGGATGTTCCCAGATTTCAGAAAAAAAAATCATTTCTCATACAAGATGAATCTCTTTCCACAAGTTATATTCAAATGTCAAGCAGGAAAATAAATCTCTCCACATACAGTATTACTATGGTTGTGTCCCAGGACAGTGATTTCCTCATCGGCAGAATGATTTGGACAGTATTACTCCTGTCTGGTGGGTGGGGACTGTGGGCGGAGATATCCATCTCATAATACCTCTCATTGTGACTGCAGCATCTTTCTTCTACAGCGTTCCAGATGCCAATCCAGCAGTGTCACTATAGAATAACTATCCCAACAGTAAATCCCACAACCCCCACCACCACCACCAGCACCACCACCCTCATCCCTTAACCCATGAGCTCTCATCTCCATTAGTGTAACCACTGCCATAGGTCTGCTGTAGAGTTCAGGAATTAATTCTCAACACAGACTCTCTCTGCACATCCTCTGCTATATACACAATATGTTGCTTTTGATTTGATAAACTTAATGTTAAGAAACATATTTAAACACAAATCTGGATCACCAGCAATCTAAGAATCAAACACTCAAATCAAAACTTTAATTTGTAATAAAAAAAAACTCAGAAACTGTTTAGAATTAACCTACAGATTGTTTCCTGCTCTTATTTCTTTATTAAAGACAGAGTAGAGATGTCAAAATGATGCTCAACTGGAAATATTGAAACATTTGTAGGTTTATGGATGCATTTTGCCCGTGAACCTGAAATGATTTCAGGAGGAAATGCTACCCCCACCTGGCCATACACTTATCCTTGTAGTTTCCTGTTTGTTTGTTTCTTGTTATTTCTTGGTTTGCACTTATATTCTATATTTTGTAATTTTGAAGCATTTTTGTAAACCTAATTTTTTAAAAGGGCTATATAGATTTGAACATCATCAGGACATGTGTAAGTAATCTCAGCTCTCTGATGAAGCCATGCTATAGAAATCTTACTTATTAGGTATATATTAGTTTTTCAGTAAATCACATATTTGTTCAAACTAAAACACAACAATGAAAATACAACTAACACCATCGTACGCATGCCTTGTGTCCTGCACACAACACAATGACAGCTGCTCTAATTAATAACCTCATTTATTTATTTTTTATGATTTTGGTGCACACCTGAGTAGTTTACACACTTTATTTATATACTGTTTATATTGTACATACTGTTATCACTTAATTGCTGCTCACTACTTTTCTGTTGCTGCATTCAACATTTAAACTGTTGTACTATTTTCTACTACTGGTCACTGTAATACTGTCACTTTGGGATTTTTATCATATTCATTGTTCTATTTTTATCTTATTGTTTATAGCATTAACAACAGAAGTCAAACTTAATCTTGTTTCTACAGTACAATGACAATAAAGATATATTCTATGAAATATTGCAATAACTTCAATACTATGAATTTGAACATTATTATGATTTTTTACTGACTTTGTGTGGAAATAAAAGCATTCTTCTACAGCACACAAGATTGTTTTATTCCTCATGGCCACATGCCCAAGAAATATGTCAATCAAAGACCAAAAAAAAAACAGAGTTTAACATGTACCTTGGTTTTTACAGTTGTCAACTTCCACACATTTGTTTGCAACGATATGTCTATTTGATTGTTCACATACAGTTTATTTTAAGAAGATGGCTTAATCAGCATTTGCTGCGTTAAGAATTGCATATTTCTCTCAAAGAGTGAGGTAGCACTGTTTCAGGGTTCAACTGTCAAAATCCTGAGGTCAGTAATGATACATTCTCTGTGTTTATAAAAGCGAAACACAGCAATTATGTATGAGAGAGACTATAATATCGATGAGTCCCAAAGGGAATTCCTGAGAAACAACGTGGAAAGTCAAATGAGATAAATGTTCAAAATCGTATCCATTCAACATACAGAAAAAGGTCCCAGCAGAAACTTTGTATGTAATATTTTGCCTTCAGGCTACAAATGATATGAAATAAATGTGTCATCACTTCGAGGCAGAGACGAATCATTAAATAAAAGTTTAAAAAAAAAATTAAAACAATACAAAATCTAAGAAAAAAAAAATAAACGACAGCCCAAAAAGCTCCAAAAAAGAAAATTCCCGACACTGTTTTAATTTTACTGACGGTGAACATAATCCCTGATAGCTGCTCTGATCTTCTTTCACTCACAGCAACCCATCACCAGTCAAGTTAAATCCAATAAGGATACAATATGGCTTCAGCAAAGCAGTAACAGACAGGAGCTCTGACATGGAGCTAAGGCTTTTTGGTCTTCATTGGTTGTACTTTGGCAACTGTACCGTTATACTGATGACTATGGCGACTGTATGTATATTTATGATAACTATAAATGAAGTTGACACTCAGAGAGGCTAAGCGTCAGTTCTCACTTTGTACTTTCCTGCTCTAAAGACACTTCTGAATAAACCTTGTAAAGCCTTTTAGAATGAATATCGCTTCAATTAAAAAAAAAAAGCTAACAGGCACTAAGAGAAGCTGAATTTACATTTGGAAACCTTTTGTGGTCACACATCACTGTTGTCTTTACATGACTCGATCAAACTAAATGGAATATCAATGCTAGAAAACCTCTCACTGTGTTGCAGTTTTAAAGCTTCAAAAGGCTGTACTGCTGAGAGAGAGGTACTCTAGGCATATCACTCAATTATTTTGCAATGGACAGATCAAAAAAAAAAAAAAAACAACACAGTGAGCTTTAATTTGGTCCCTTGGAGGAGGTGGAGGATGAAGAGGAGGGACTGTGAGAGGAGGAGAGGGCACTGAAGCCACTTGTTCCCGCCAGAGTTACGGCCAGCGACGCCACTGGAGCAGCTGACTTCTGGGCAAACAACGTTCCTGCAGTGCAAGGATCAAACAGATGATCAGAATTAAAAACATTTGTACTTGCAATATGCATTATTATTACTACTTATTAAAGTAGCACAAAGTCAAGATGATGTTGTTATGTAGCACAACAAGCTAGCCGAGCACCGTAAAAGGAACTGTGTCCTCGCACATGTGCAGTGGTGTCTGCCGTACAAGGAAAATGTTATTGCTGTCATTAGTCTTTGTCCCAGTCCCATGACGGAGTAGAAAAGAAATTCCTGTCCATTTCCAATCCCAGAAGAATGACTCTCATCCCGTCCGCACAGGAAATACATATTTATATACTATAAAAATGGACCTATTGTTAATATGATTCCCATCCTTCCCGCTCCCCTTGACTCTTTTATCCTGTCCTGTCCCAGTCATGTGATGAATCCCTGATGCACAGGAATCCAGGAAAAACATAAGCCTCTATTGTAAATATAATGAGTCCATTGTTGGTTTGGCTGTGCACATGAGATTTGTTGACAATAAGAAAAATATAGAAAAATGCCAGCCTTTAAATGTCAAGGACAAGTTCAAGGTAGAATAGTCATTTTCTCTATATACAGTGATCAGTATACAGATGAATGAAACTGTGTTCCTTTAGTAGTAGTAGTTATATACAGTATATACAGTATATAGCTTTACTGCTTTTTTGAAGAAACAATTATTTTACTAACTGAGTGATGTTTGTTTGCCAAAAAACAAACACAGAAAGAACAACAAATGATAAAAAAAAAGTTTTTCTTTCAAACTTACCTGAGTAAAGGGTACCATTGACTTCCACAGACACACTAATACTGGCTGCTCCATTAGTGGAGATAGACAGAGACAAATCCTGTTTGTTTTCTGTAAGACAACAAAGAAAAACTTGCATTAATTCATTTTATGGACTTTATTATAGTTAATCTTCAATCCTGTAATATTCAGTAATGATAAGGAAACTCACCGTGTCCATTGTTGAGTTTGAGGTTCATGGGGTTGAAGTGAGAAGCCATGGCCAGGAGGTTTTGTTGGAGGGCCTGCTGCATGAGGCGCTGCTGCTCCTCTGCGAGGCGCATCATTTTCTTCTCTGGACCGTCAGCTGCAGGACCTCCAGCTCCACGCTCCAGCCTCTCTCGAAGATGCTCCAATGTGGCAGCTTGTGCCAACTGCTGCTGCTGCTGCTGCTGCTGCCCCAGAGCCAGGGCCATGGGCAGCTGGCTGGGTATCATAGGGATGGAGGTCTCATCTAACCAAGCAAATTAAAGTGAGAATACTTTTAAACATGGCAAAATGAACAAAAATTAACTAAATTGCAATTTCTTTTTTAATAAAATGGCAGCAGGTACTGAGAAATAATCCTGTTTGCGTAACCTTCAATAAATAACACTGCTCCTAATTTCTTGGAGTATTTCAATATTAGTCTGCTAGATGTGATGGGAGGACATGAAACCACTAGAGGTCACAAATCCTACATCCAGCAGGTTCATTACAAGCAGCTGCAGAAAGTTGAGGCTGGGTAGTATGACTCAAAAAAATTTTTAAATGCTTGAATCAGTTCTATCAATTAAAACAAATCTGATTCAATCTGTCACAAAATGTCTAATATCAAGGGCTACAAGTTTCATTAAAAACTTTAGTCATACCTGTGTTTCTCTTTAGATTCGGGCTACCAGATTGATTCAGGCCATTGTGTGCGGTCGGGGTGGTTTGTATCGTGGGTGAAGAGAGGAGTGCGTGTGGAGCAGAGCTCGGGGAGGGAGAGTAGCGATAGAGGCTGTTGGTGTAGCTGGGACGTCGACCCTCTCTGCGGTTACTGTCGATGGCGGCCTGCAGCTCACCTGGAGAGCTCAGACCCTTCTTCTCACACTCAAATGGGTACAGGTACTTCATATACCTAAAAGGAAAGTTTCACATAGTCACACAACTTTCAAAAAGAAGATAACGAGTATCATTCAATAATTTAGAGGAATTCTTTACATTGACAGAACAATATAGGGTTAAAAATTGTTTGTGCATTATTTAATTAAGCGTGAATATCACAGAAACACCACTTGGGCTGTCACTGATATGTGAAACAAATACAGTTACAGTTTATCAAATGTGTATTTAATAATTCTGTTATGATGGGAAAGACACCTACTGGGTGCGGAGGGTGAAGGCTGCGCTGGTGATAGACGTGGGGAGGTTGAGACCTCTTGTAATCTCCCGCCAGATCTTCTTGTTAATAACCTCCACCAGGCCTCCCTTCTCTGTCACAAGCTTGTAAAGCCTGTACAGGTCCAGCACCTGCTTCGCCATGATGGGGATGCGGTTCACAGGGGTTCCTGAATAAATACAATGAAATGTATTGATTTTAGTTTGTTTGTACTCCTGAAGAGTAGCTTTGCAAAAACATGATTAAAAAAAGGGCAGGGACAAGGAGGACATTGGACATTTTCTGATCTGCACAACTTCATGGGGGCTGAGGTTGGGTTCAGGTAAAATGGCTTAGCATGTATAATCTGTGTGGATAGACCTGTCTAATGGAGCTTATTTCAGATGGATGGGGGTGGGGATAATTTCAACGCAGCAGCTCTGTTGGTGCATTGATTTGAGCACGTGGGGGGGGGGGGGGGGGGGGGGGGGGGGGGGTGGCTGATTTTAATGCCAGCAGCGACTGCCAATCACAGGGTTGACAGCTATTCCTTCCAATCCTGATTTAGAGTAAAGCCAATTAATGAAAGAGGCTAAAAAGCAGTTGTAGAAATAAGATTACTTTGTGCTTAAGATAAACACATGCCACAGACACACATGCACACTTGACACAGCCGTGAGTAAACATGGTAGATGACTTTTGATTTTTTTTTTTTTTAAAAAGAGATATATAAATGTAATAAAACAAGTAGCATATTTTGCTTTAAACTAACATTAAGTAAAAAAGCGAGAAAAACATGATTATGTAACACTTTAATTTTTACAATATCAATATCTAATGGTTCAAAGTTTAATTCAGTTATAGACTAAACTAATGATAATGATACACTTTAAGATATTGATGCATTTCCAAATTGAATTTATATTTGATTATTCTAAACAAAAATAAAGATGTCAGTTATTCCAGGAACTTTTCAGCTGACCGAGCTCAACTAACACACAGTCTATGATTTTTTTAGTTTTTAGTACTTAAACAGATTGTTGCATTCGCTTGTAGTTGAACATGAATGGGGAACTATAATACCGGCCCGTCTCCTAAATTCGCCATTCCTTTACTAACAAATAAGTATTCTGAAAATCACACCAACATCAAGAAGACTTTCTATCAGCAATGCCTGAAGAGTGCCACCACTTTGTTTATTTGATGCTCATTAAAATCCACAGCCACTTCGGGCTGACAAACCATGAAAGCAACCACATTAAGAGATTAGAGAAACGGAGAAAAATAAAACAAGATGTATAAAATTAAAGCTGTGAGTCTTACCTCGTTTCTGCATGAAGACAAACAGTTGATCGAGAAACTCTTTCCGTTGTGGTTCATTATCCAGTTCATAAAGCTAAGAATTTAAAAAAAAGACAAGGCAACTGTATTTGTATAGCATATTTCCAACAACGAAGCATTTCAAAGTGCTGTACATAAAACTTAAACATACATTAAGACATCCAGGCTGTACAGGCAATATAAAAAGACATTAAATACAAAAGAAAAAACATGTTTCTCAAGTGATGATTTTAAGCGTTTTCTTATTTACACACATCTATCAAACCTACTGACCTTTGCAAAGTCCCTGGATGGCTCCCCTTTTACTTTTCCTGCATCGTTGTCCTCAGCCCAGATGGCACTTCCTCTCTGTAAACGCACCCAAACAGAGAAACATTAGAGCAGTTTCTACTGAATCTACTTTAACCAAGACAACACCTTCAAGGCTAGGAGTCAAGTTAACTGTAGACTGTAAATGGATATATATACACATGTTGCACTGTTGCATGGGTCTTAAGTATTGGACATACAATATAAAGAGTCAGGATTAAGCAGTAGATATATTATTATAAATCAAACAAACACCTGTGTCCTCAGCGAGATACCGTTCCTATTTAATGCTTCTCTATTTGTCATGTTTTCCTCGAGGACTCTGGACTTTGTGCTCTCCGCCTCTTTTGTCTCCTGCCTAAAGCTGTTTTTTTTCCCTAACACTGAAAACACTATCAGACTTGTCCTGCGGTAAACAGCTGCTTAGTGTAAGCATTTGTTTGCCTGTATCGCAGCAGTGTGCATACATTAATACTTTTTTTTTTTGTTAAGGGAGTGTTCATTTAAAGCAGTGTAACGCAGATTAATGAAAAGGCGCCATGCACATTATGTAGTTTGTGACATGTTATTCCTTCGTTACCTCCCCCTTAACATGACAGTTAAAGGTTAAAAATGTGAGTGGAGGGCACTGTGTGTGCAACTGTGTGGAAAAGCCTGCTGAGAGGTTATTGTCCTGCTAACGCGCACCAAGAAACGTGTGACGATGCAAGTATAAAAATGAAAGATGATTAGTAGAAAGCTTAAAACTGGTCTGTCTTTACAGTCTCATTATGTAGATGATGTTTTGTTCTCTGTTATCCCAACATATTTGCAAAATGTGCATCTAAACTAGTGGTGGGCCGTTATCGGCATTAATGTGAAACTCCTATTCAGACAATTTTGATAACCTATTATCAAAATTGTGTGTGCATTTTGCAAACTGATGCATTTTGGCTCCTGTTCTAATGCATCCCCTGGCTTAAGAAACCCGTTCTCAAAGACTTACTTTTGGTCAGTATTTAGGTATTTTACATTCTGAACGAGCCATTTAATCTTAATTAATTTCAAGATTTCAGTGAGATTAATCTAGATTAAAAAAAAATAATCTATGCCCAGCACTAATCTAAACGCATTTAATTTAGGACTTTTGTTGATTGACTTTCAGCTTTTGAAACAGCATAATACTTTCTCCTTGGGTTTTTTCTTTTTTCTTTTAATAGTTGCCTGTGAACACTAAAATTAAACATTTTCTATTTTTAGCTGTTAAACTTAACGATTGTATGCGGCCACTTTACACATAAAACTCACCCCAGCGATGGCAGAGCTGTTGACACATGTAATAGCTTCAGCTTAGAATTTCTAATAAAGGACTTCTGCTCCCAGCAGCCAGCCTATTGATGTGAAGGTAGATAAACATCCCAGTCTTTTCACCATCAAATGGAAATAAAACCCTTCCCCCACTTATTGATGAGCAAGTGAGACCTACTGTGGATCTATTAACAAAGAGCCTTCAGTTAATTGCTCACGGAGCTTTCACACATCCAGCCCTGGGAATCCTGATAGTATTCAGTATGTAGGTCAGGAAAAGGTTTCTTTTGTTTCATTGAAAAGGCAAGTTTTTATTGGGTTTCATATATTTGAATTCCAAACTACCACGTCAATGAGTGGTACGACTCTCAAAGTAATTCTAAATGTATTATTTGAGAAATACACCAAAAGTTCATTTAAAATGTCCCATTGTTTAATCAACTGTTGTTACCGAACCATCTCTTATAATGAGCTTCATTAAAATAATTCGGCTGCTGGGATGGAGCAACAGTGAAAACGCATCCCGCAACAGATTTCAATGGAACTGCAGGGGGCATCACATTTTTAATCCAAATTAAATTATTGGACCTTTAATCACCCGTACAAGTCAAGATCATTTATGACCCCTTGCTGTGCTGTGTGCTGGGTCTGAGAGTCAACATGGGCTCTTTATTCCCGCCCATTTAAGGGCTTTACAGTGAGACCGCACACAAGGAACAAATGGCTGTGTTGCGAGGTGGAGCTTGTACAGCATTTTCAAGAATGTTTGATTTATCAAAGGACTGAAAGAGAAAGTAAAAAAAAAAAAAAAAGTAGTAACATGAGGAGGAAAAATAAGTTTTTAACAAGATTAAAGTAATAGCAGAATTCACTACTTTTAAATTAATTAAACAGCTGTTCAAGTTTTAAAGGTTCTTAAAAGCAAAAGAAAAAACAAAATTAATATTAACAGTCTCCCACAACTCATTACTGTGCTCTGCAGGTGCCATGTAATGTATTGATTAATCATTGACGTTGCCAAGCGACAGCTAAATTATGCAAAGCTATCCACTAAAGTACAGCTAAGACAACATTTTATATGATCATCAGTTGATTCCACATTTAATTATTACCAATAAATTAGGCAAAATAAGATGTAAATTATCTGTTAAATATTAGCAGGCGGTGTCATTCTACTCCACTGGAAACTACTGTAAGTAAACTTTATGGGTAGTTGCTCACTGGTATGCTGTGAGGAGCCAACCCAGCTGTCCCTCAGGCCTCATTAATCGTAATGTATTGTATTGAAGCGGGGCCTTTGCAAGGGAAACATACACAGCAGAACCAATCTGGTTGCCCCCTTAAAGAGGGGATCCTCTGTTTCTTGCAATGTGCTAATAAAGATTTCATATCCAACACCATCTTTTTACATGAGGATATAGTGAAAGAGCTATCCTCCACCCTATACCCATCTATTCCTTACAGTAGTTAAACCTGTCCATAAATACACACTTGAGTCCATTTCATTAATCCTCTGTGCTCGTTTTAACTCTGTCAGGCCTAAACCGCCTGCTTTGAACAGACCGCAGACATGACCAATCAGCTAGGCCTGAGAGGCGAGACTGCGACCCCATGTCTCCCAAAAGTGTGAGACATGAGGTGCTGTGTGGTTGAAGGAAAGATCCCTGGCCTGGTCGAGAATTAAACACTGTCGAGTTTGGGCATCTTGCCAAAAGGGACACACTCCTTCCTCCACATGCGAGGCAGCAGTGAGCCTGACTCCCAGCAGGAGGAAGTAAACAATGAATATGGAGGTAGAACACACACAGACTAAGAAAGAAAATATTTGTCTCAGTTCTCTCTGTGAAAAAACACCTCCAAAATGCTGCCAGATATATTGCAACACAAAACAACACTTGATTCTGGTGCTCAAATCAGATATAACTTACTTGTTTAAATGGCTCATCGTAGCCCCAGTCAGTGAACCCATTGGATGATGTGAAGGTGTGTTGGCCGGCAGGAGAAAGCAGCTCCTTCTCTTCAGGCTCCTGTTTTATCGCCAAAGGTGGAGACGCGGACTGTTGCTGCTTCACAGCAGCTGACTGAGCTGTGGCGTAAGGAGAGAAAGAGAAGCCTGGAACCTGCTGGAGTCGAGGCTTCTTCGACTGCTGCTGATAAGGCCCGTTCTCGTCATCCCCATCTTCCTCCTCTTCGTCATTTTCTTCAGGCTCCATTGTCTCCTGTTCCTCTTCATCCGAGTCGTCTTCTTCTTCTTCATCATCATCATCTTCTTCCTCTGCATCTGTTCTGCTCAGATGGCTGATCAGAGCCTGTTGAGTTGCTTGGTAAGTCTGTCCATCTGCTTTGCCAAATAATGCAGAGTCTAGTCTGGAGCCAGATGCTCTTACTGCAGCAGCGTGTTGAGCAAACATGAGCTGGGCTTGAAGAAGGTGTTTCTCCTGGAGGTTCATCTCCAGCTTGGCCCCTTGTTGTCTCTGCAGCTGCTCCATCATCGCCTCCAGCTTCTTCACCCCAGCAGGACTGGACTGGGGAAACCCGGCAGAACTGCTCTCCTCTGATAAGCTGGACTATGGACAAGAAATATAAATCATCACATGCGTTATTTAAATGTGCACTGCTTGTTTGGCTCTGTGTTTTACTACAGAAACCTTCCCCTTTATTTCTCAGTTGAAGCCAAATAGATTCAGTGCACAGACTGAAAAAGGTACATTTTACTTCAGCTAAACTATTGTTCAAATACTCTGCATCTATAAAATTACACACATTTCAGCAGTCCATTTTCAACTCAAAACTTTTTCAAGGAGGGTCCCTCTTTAAAGCACATTAATTGCGGATTAAAGTGAAACAGTTCTTAAGGGCCTGAAACACTTTGGATATTAACAGAAAAACGCATTAAATAACTGGAGAATAAATTAGCAGCAGAATACAAATGTTTCTCACCAACATTTTCTGTGTGACCACACTTTGTTAAACGCTACTTAAATGTGAGAGTATTGATTATTACGATTATTTTCTATCTATCGATTCTTCGGTTGTAGAAACCAAACATCAACTTTATTTTCCAGTCGCAGGAAAAAAATGTAAATTTAAAAGTTTCCATTGATATTTATGATAAACCTTTAACATCAACAGTGTTGTGTTTTTTTAAAGGAACATATGTTCCTCATGTTGTCTGCATGAATCGTAATTTGCTTTGTTACTGTAACAAACACGAGTGGGAGCTTTACCAAACAGTCGTCGACACTCACCATTTGTGCCTTGGAGTAATCCATCATCGCCAACAGGTCGT
Source organism: Pampus argenteus (assembly GCA_036937835.1). Classification (NCBI taxonomy): domain Eukaryota; kingdom Metazoa; phylum Chordata; class Actinopteri; order Scombriformes; family Stromateidae; genus Pampus; species Pampus argenteus. The sequence goes on from CM072869.1 coordinate 8,252,845, forward strand.
GACTAGTTTTTCCTTCTGTCCTCCTGCAGAAATAAATCGCATCGCATGACCTGTTTCTTTTTGTTGTTGTTGTTATTGCTGTTGTTGTTGTTTTTTAAACAGAAACGATTCTTCTGATCAAATGTGATTTGAAATCTTTTCTCAGTGTGGAGGCCGGAGCGATCAGAGCTGGAGGAGGGGTAGTAATGCTCTGCGTTTTACCTCCCTGGTCACTGCGCATGGAAACTCAAACATCTTTGATTGTCTCTGACTAAGCAGTCTACACCCCCCAACTTGGATGAATGAAAGACCCGCCCCGTGCGTAAAGCTCGTAAAGTGGGTTTTCATGCCTACATGTCTGTGGAACAACCCACACGCACACCACAAAGAAACCCTACCCCGAAGCTAAAAAAAGAAAAGAAAAAAAAAGGTAATTATTAAGGTAACACAATCTCTGCTAAATATAAACCTAAACATTGAGCCAGGAGCTGCATGTGGCTCTGATCCCTCCAGCCGCAGGATGTGTCCTTTTCTTCTCATATTTACATTGGTTGCATTTCACAATAGATCCAAATTCATTCTGGTTGTAATGTCATGGTTCACCAGTCAGTGTACTTTCCTTGGAGAAGGAAGAAATGAGTTAGAGTTGCATTAGTGGTGGGCAGATTATTTTTTTAATCTAGATTAATCTCACTGAAATCCTGAAATTAATCTAGATTAAAATGGCTCGTTCAGAATGCGAAATATCTGAGTACTGACCAAAAGTAAGTCTTTGAGAACAGGTTTCTTAAACCAGAGGATGCATTAGAACAGGAGCCAAAATGCATCACTGACTGCTTATAGCAAAGGGATGCTTTGCGTTCAGGTGGCATTTGAGACTGGAAGAACTCCTACAGTAAACCAATTCTGCATTGCATAAGGTGCACGCAACCTTAGTCTTGTAGATGCCACCATCGGGAAGCTTCTTAAAAATGAATTTTCCCTGAAGCAAGCCTTGCGGCTTCGTGGCTGCATCCATGATAGACTATCACGTTTGGTGTAGTAGTTCAGTAATTCACAGGCGCGTAGAGGTTCGAAAACCGAATCACCCCTTACAGTGCAATTCGGCTATTTATACATCCGCGCTAAAATATCACGTTGAAAGTCATCAGTTTGCTTATTATAGGACCCAACTTCAAACCCAATTTTGATAAGAGATTAACAGCGGTATTTTTTTATATTGCAGTTTTATTTAATTCTATATTTTTCATTTTTAATTCCTGTATTTGTGGTGGAATTAACTTTATCACTCATTGGTTTCTTGGAGCCATAAACAAGAGAAAGTGCGACCTTCTAACTTTTGTTTGGGCAATTTTAGCTGCTTTTTTTTTTTTCCTTTTTCAAAGATTGTAATGTAAAGACTCAGTTATTCAAAATCATTTAAGATTAACTTTGTGTTGATCAATTAATGATTTTTTTCTGTGCTAATCTAAATACACTCAAAATATTGCAAAACTCTAACTTCAAATACTCGTATTACAAGTGCTTCATGTTCAGAGTTTAGAGAATAATTCAGAAAGTGGTTGTTCCCAGTCATTGTGTTAATAACATTACACCATTTGTTGTTTGAACATGTTTATTTTACCAGCATGTAAAATTTCCCTGAAATTAAAACAAATGTAATATTGATTGATTCAATACAGTAGAATGTTTTTTACATTCACGTGAAAACGCTGCTCCCTGGTGGCAAAATGTGACTCACACAATGTCCAACATGCTCCATAAAGTGATGTTCTGCTCTTTATTAAAGCAACCCGTAATGAAGTATTGCTTCAACAAGTACTTAAACTATTTTAAAATATCCCAAAATATTTGTGACACTCAATAAAGATGCACTTTCCTTTATTAGGTTCATCAATATTTTACAAGCAAAAGGACATAATAAATGCCAAATTAAATATCACACGTATTATATGAGGCAAACATGTAAGTACAAGGGTTGTGTGTCCTGTGGATATCCACCTTCTTTAGATCTGGAAATAAAATAAATTTCCATTAAAATGCCATCTTATGACGCATATGATGAGGAAAAACAAACAACTGATCAGACTGTTTCAATACCTACTCATCTATACTTTGTCAATGCCGAGCTCTTCAGGCGTGGAGATTCCAAGCTCGTCTAATGTTGGCCGAAGCTCCTGGATCACGTACGGGTAGATATCTTTGTGGGGGCCAGCCTTATCCTACAGAAAGCAGTAAACTCTGTTAATCATCAACCAGTGCTCGCCAACTGCAGGTGCTTGTTGGCTGAAATATTAGGCAGCTCAGACGCAGAGCTTTTCCCTCACCTTTACAACTTCCAAAATTCGGATAGCGCTGGCCACGTCGTTTAACCTCCGACAGGCTCTCAATGCTGCCTCAAGAATCTTTGGCTCAGGTACGAGATCGTAACCAACCAATGTGTTCATCCCTAAAACACAGAGTTATAGCTTTTAAAGTGGAAAACAAAGACTGAAGTAAACATCTAAAGTAATTTCCCAATTAATTCCAATTAGTTAATCTGTTGACTAAACAATAAGGCTGAAGCTATTTTTTATTTTTTTAAATGGTAAACAATAAAAACTCCTGTAAATGAGCCACAGTGCTTCTCTGGGTGACATACAGCCGTTTATTACAATGAACATAAGCACTGCACTTTATTTTTAGGTGATCCCACGTGCACCATCCTGGAGCCAAAAATACACACAGGTGCATCAAATGTGTGTTAAACTGTGGCCGAAAGAAGATTTATACTTTCCGATAACATGAGCGGGGTTAACCGAACTCAGTCAGGAACTGTGGAAAGTTTTGTAAGATTGAATAACACACACTGTTGGTTTTGGTATTGATGTGATATGTTGACTGAATGAGAAATTAATTAACTGAATTGAGAAAATAATAACTAAAACAATATCAGCCTTATCAGTTAATGCCATTTTAAAGCTGAGCTCTTCCGATAAAGTATATAGTCTCTGAAATATAGTTAGTTGGGCATTCAAACACCAGTACTGCAAACCACCTCATTTGTAGCTACTTAGAAAGGATCCTGCATACACTGTGATGTTAAGTTCAACCTAAAGGACGGTCGATTGAGCCATTTCCTGAAGTTTCTGGTCTTAGTATTTCTCAGCTGATAACAAACTTGTTATCTTTCCTTTTCTGTCCCGCCACTGAAATAAACTCTTCTGTTGTGCCTTTTCTTGAATCAGAATGGTACAAATCCAGCAGCTAAGAGCAGGGCTGCATAATGAACCTCAATACTTCTTAGTACTGACAAGTGTCTGCAGCAAGTAACGACAGCTGGCCTTGAATGCCTCTTCAGATTTGGCAAAATCAGAGGAAAATCTGTGAGCTATCTACAGCTACATGTGGTTAAACATTTAACATTTGAGAAATTTGTCTTATTTTACCAAATGAAAAAAATGAATTGTAAAAAAAACAAAAAAACTGTTTACATTTCTAGTCCACAATATGTTAGGTACCGTTTTGGTATCTGTACTGAAACTCAGGTATTAAATCAGCACTAGTATTGATAAAATTTAAAATGATACCAAGGACTAGACAAAATGCAAAAGCAGGTTTTCATTGTATATTAGACAATATTTGTCAGTCTCAACTCTCAAAAGCACACTGAATAGTACAAAGGCTAAGAAAGCTGGAAGAACAGGATGGTTGAAAACTCTTCATGAGGTATAATTGTAACTGCAGACAAGATCAAAAACTCTTAGGTCTCCACTACAGGTTTTGTTTTAATCAATGCAACACTGCTCATATTTTCACAGAAAGAGCTATGCTGCTTGTATCTCAATAAGAGGTAGTTTAACAGAAATATGGCATATTTGTTAAATTATACTTGTAACTGTTTGCATTTTAGATGGTACATCAGACATTTTATATTAATATCTGGTGAATATCTTCAATCAGGGTATTCACATTAGTGCACAAATCTAGTTTTGCTCAAACAGAAATCAAATCTCAGCTTGTTGAAAAATAAATCTCTGCCATACTTATAACTGTTTGAAATTGTGTATTTACTGATTCACATACTTATATGTTCACAAAGCTTCTAATTTTAGTTGACCATCATGCCATGAAGGTACCTTTTCTCAGCTCCCATGCATCAAGGTCTGACTTGTTGAAGTAGGTGACCCAGCGGGCATCAAATTCCTCATCAGTCTCTTGCTTCCCATGTGAGTAACACCTTGAAGCCAAAAGAGCTGCAAGACAAAAAACAATATTTAGTTGCATAATCTTATCACCAATAAAACAACTATAGTGGCATCTAGTGTAAGGTTATGTAGAAAGGGCAAACAGTTCACAGTCAAGGATATTTACACCCAGTTAAGTAGAAAAGGGACAAATGTTGTCTAGTAACATAATGCAGCTGGAGCTTTGCCAACGTGCTGATATGACCTACCAGATTGAACACACCCTGACATAAATACAGGGAATTCACCTTTAACATAACGATATATAAATAAGAGCCTGCTGGACTATTTGACAAAGTATTTACATGTAACCCATTTAAATGCAGATTATCCCATTACACTTCCACATTCAGGTAGTGACACTTCAAACTAACCAAGCAATGAGCTGGTAAACAATCACGACAGCATTAAAGAAAGCCTCATTATTTATATTATCTGTCCCAAACCCTGCTCTGACATCCAGATCCGTCACGACTAGCTGGCTGCTCATTAACCTGGCTATTGTCATGCGTTTAGCAGCTAGCAATCAGCGGTACAACCACAGGCCCGAGTCTGAGCCTTGCGTATGGGTCACGGCAAGGACACAGACACCTCCGAGCTGAACACCGGGACATTTACAGACTAACAAAAGCTCAGGTTAGCCGATAAATGACTGCATTTAATGAAAGTCTACAACATCTGATTGAAGCAACAGTATGTTTAACGCTGCGGTATATATTTATAGTGGATAGTTACACTGGCTAAGCTAATATTAGCTAGCGTGAAAGCACCGCAATGTGCCGCACTTGATTTCCGCCGTAACCTCGCCCCGGCAGTTCAAATGGATACTTCATTTTAAAAAAAATACATAGTATTTAAGAGAGGATAACAAAATGAGCAAATACCTTGGCTTCCAGGTTGGATACGGGTTAAACTCCGGACACCGGAGGCTGAAAGTCGGACGGCAGCTCTGAACATGATGCGGGACAACCAGCAAACACGTACCGAGTGAGGTTTGGCTGGAGGAAGCTAACGTTAACTGCTAACTGGCTTAGCCCGGCACGTAGGCGACCCCGTACTGCGCATGTGCAGACTGTTTTTTTCTGTTGACCTAACTTTCACCTAGACATAGAGCATGTATTCTGTTCCTGTTTAAAGGTTACGTTATACGTTGTTACGTTACAATGACAATAATAATGATACATGTACATTTAAGTGATGGGGCTAAGTGATTAGTGTCCACAAAGTCTTTTTTTGAGTATTTAAAAAGTTTATCTGAGGCTTATATGAGGCTTCAGCAGTCTGTTAGTCATATCCAGTCATATTAGTCTTTTTAGCATCTATTTTTTACTCAGACAGTGTTTCTCTGTTGAGCTAAGATGGAAGTACAGTAATAAAAAAGTAAGACAGACTTTTTTTGACAGACAAAAATTGTGAAACTGTCCTTTAAGATGACTTGTCCTGTGTGAAAAAAACATAATCAATATGTTAAAGTCCAATAATCATGGGATATTCTGTATTTTAACAGGTTGCCATAAAAACTCATGCAGCTGTGATAAAATACAATGACACAATGCAATAAAACACAGCTTCATGTCATTACTTTAAAACACCCTGCATTTATGAGTACCACACACTACAAGTAATATCAGATCTTTAATAAGGGTAGCCTAAAAAGTTCATCAGCATACAGTAAGAATAAATAGTCCCAAGGCTTGTAGCATTAAATACTATTATTTTCTTAAGTTTCATGTGTAATATCAGTTTTGCTGTAGTAACTTTCTGAATTAATATAACTAATCTATGCTACAACATTTCTTCAAATAAAAGACGTGAATACACATTTAAATAAACAGCCTAAAATTTAAAAGTTGAGTTGCATTTCCAAAAAAAGTAGATTTATTTAAGTGATAGGTGAAATATCAGTAGTAAAGAACATGTACTACACACTAGTGTGATTGTTTATAGTGCAGCAAAGGTTAAGTTAAACACATTATTTTTCTTAACAAAGTTACAAAGTCTTGCATAAGAGATTCAAACTCAGCATGCATATGTATTACTATAAGTGATTCAGAGTATCATCACAATGTCTTTCAAACTTGAAATTCAGATTTCCATACTCTAGGCCAATTTAATAAATTATGTTCATTTCCCGATGTTTGATTGAACTGAGTCAGACTTTGGCTGTTCAGGGAACACATTTACCCGTCCAGACAGAGTCTCTTGGCTGTGTGCCGTGAGGACGGACTGTGTCCTGGCCTGAGCAGAGCTCTACATCTCTCTGCATCCTCTGTGGGAACTCTGGCTGTTTGGGGAGGTTGGTATCCAGGCTCTTGGGGATCCAGGGGATCTTTGGAGAGCAGAATACAGATGGCAGGGACTGTCCTCTGCATGGTTATACCTGCTGGTGCTCCACATTGTGAACTCTCCCAAACCTCATTCACTGTCTTGTAGTAGAGCTTGGACACTTGGTGGAGCCCCCCGACTTTACGTTTCAGAATCTCAACACAGGTGATCGTTTTGGTGACTCCTCTGTCTGAGCCAGTGAAGACCACCTGTCTCAGGGATGTGTCATTGCCGTCTTTTCCTTCCTCTTGCATACGAGCTGTTGCAAACCGCAGTAAATTGCGGATCTTGCTTCCTTCTTTCACTCGCATGTGCAGGATGTCTGCTGCAAGTCCGGGAATTGGATAAGGACTGCTGTCCTCTGTGCGGCTGACTCTCCTGCAGTTGTTCTGACGAAGTTTTGGAGACGAAGCTATGACATCAAGACTGAACGAAGCCGACTGAAGTTCCATCACAGAGCTGCTTGTAGCATTTGAACTCTTCATCTGACCCCTTGGTTCAGCCATTGCTTTAGAAAGCAATGAAATAACGGTGCAGGATGCTGTTCCTGAGCCTGCAGCCTCAGATTATTTGCTTATCCCCCTTGAAATCTGAAGCACGATCCTTGTCACTTTAGTATAAGAAACTAAAAACTGATCATCTTTGAAATCCAAACTTAGGATTCATCTTGATCTTCTTTCTGTTCTTCTGTCCACATTGCATTTTTTTTCCCTCTGAGCTCTGAGATGACAGCTAGCAGAATGAAGAGGGCATTTCTTCCTCTAATCCCATTGACATGAAGGAAAAGATGTCCTTGCTCTATTCAGCACTGAGGACAGCTGATGCCAACAAACACATATGAGGCTCAGAGAGAGACATGTACAGTGGGACATAGTGCTCTTAAAGGCACATGCAACATTTTTGCCTCATTTAATAATGTCTGTCACATTCTAGTTTGTTGGTTTTGGAGGGAAGCTTTTGTTAAACCCTCAAGCGCTCAGAGATTTCATTTCTCCATGTGGTTGCTTGAATTATACGGATGAATAAACACGAGTTAATGAGATTTAACAAGGCATGTATTTGGAACAATTCTTTGTGTTAACTAAATTGGTCTTGATTGTCCCATTTCGTTGGGGCTTTTTGCAGATATTTCACTAAACTACACTCTCACAGGGGTAAAGACATAAAGAAATGGCAATTATAGTTTTGGCAACATACAGTATATGACAGATTTTGGGACAACTTTCCCTTTACACTATCATCAGACGGCCATATGGTCCTTGAGAAATGTCATCCTTTGGGCTATTACAGCAACTTCACAGTTCTGCTCCCTCCAGCCCGTCGCCTGCTGGGTTGACCCAGAAAATGCTTGCTACATAATTTGTGCCTCTTTTGAATCAATGACATTCACGAGGACAATTATACCTTGGAGCTGATACATTTTGCCAAATCTTCATAAAACCACATGAAAAAAATAAATAAAATCTATAGATGCCAATAGGGATGTTTTGTGTCTTCAGAGGAGCTGAAGACAGAAGGAGGAGGTCAGGAGGCAGCTGTGGGGCTCATATGGAACCAGTATACTGTTATAATGGTGCATTTCTGCATCACAGGATGGTATGCAGCCCCTGTTATTCACTGACTCGAACAATGAACAAAGACATGTGGTTCTCAATGGTGTCAATATAGCAATGAGCAAATAACAATTGGTCCTCAAGAGGATCATCCAGTGTATGTAAATGTAAACGAAATGCCCTGGATAAGGCGGAGTCCCTCGTGTGCTACAAAACTCTTATTTTCTACCTTTTCTAGTGTAAAGCGCGTGATTGTGACTGTTACCGTCTCAACTTACAGACATTTATAATTAAACATAACTAGTATGTTTCTTTCTATTAGTGATTAAAAAAGGCCCTCAAAGGGAGTTGTCACTGCTAACAGCACCATCTTGTGGAAGAACATCACTCAAATTTACTAAAAGACGGCAGGGAGTTGTGGGAAAGCTGCATTGTGAAGGGAAACGCTTGAATCAATAAAAAAAAAGAAAAGAAATAAAAACGAGAAAACATTGTAAAATCATTACTTCAAAAGTTTGTGGTTATAAAACATTTACAAAATATGCATTTACAACAAATTTATAGTGATGGTAGACAGATTCATTCACACCAGACTTTAAATTAAGATATAAGGCAAAAAAAAAAAACTCAACAAATGATAAGATAGAGTTTAAACCATCTAATATTAAAGCAAGTGAATACTGAAAGAATAGATACACAGTTTAGTATTTCAATTTTTAGAAGAAGGATATTCTAAAATTGCCGGTAACTGTGAGTTGATATCTGTGTGTTGTGTATTTAAACCTTTTTGTCAGCATGACTTTGTCGCAATTACATGTAAAATTTCCCTGTGGATGCTGTCTTCCTGAGTGTTGATGTGGACATCTCCGACTTGACCATTTTCATACCTGAGAAAGACAAAAGCGGAACGTTGTAGGAAACTGAAAAACAGGAAAATGTTTTAAAGGCAAGTATGTCTCTGCTTGAGTTTTTTCATTTGTCATGTTGTACTCACACAAAGAGGAAACGTGTACACACATGGTCAGGTGTCGGACACACCCAAATGTTCCCATGCTTTTGAAGGCCTTTTGATGTTATGACTTTTGAGAGACACAAACACCTTTTTATAAAACAATGTGGGGGGAAAAAAATCACAGTGAATCACGGTGCTTTGTGAAACTATGGTTTCATATTTACCCTCACAGAGTGCAATGCAGTTTAGGTTCCTGCTTTGCAGAAACCTGGCTTGCCCTGGCTCTTCCTAAGACATGGAGAGAGTATAAAATGACAAATCAATAACAAGAGAGGATGTGAAACCAGACAAATGTGGACAAATGTGAATGTTTGACGCACATTTTTGATTTTGCTTATTCGGTTGTTTTTCCTTATGAGTTCTTCTTTGGTGGGTACTTGGTGTTGTCCTTTACCCATATCTGAACAAAGAAAAGTTTAAAAAAAAACAAAAAAAAAAAATGCATCAGAATCAATAAGAAACATATTATGCAGAAGACTATTAGGAAATGTTTTATAATGTGCATTCATACCAGAATATCCAAATGATATGCTTGAGATCGGGCTTAAATAGATGCCTTTCCCATATGCAGCTCCATGAAGCTTGAATAAGACAAAAACGATCAATGTATGTAACCCTTTCATCTGCCAAATCTCCACTGTAAAATTGTTAGGCTTACATTAACTTGGGTATTTTCATACTTTACCTGTAACTTTGTATAAGAGGCATTAATCAGCCCGTTTCTTAAGATAGAGTGCCAGTTTTCAATGTGGGAACCACTGAAAGAAAAAAATAAAATAAAGGCCTTTGACATTTGAAGCAGACACAAGCGTTTCTTTTAAGTGAGACAGCTTTGATTTTACTTACTGGAAAGCAAACGTGCTGCCATGAAGTTTCCTGGCAGTTTGAAAACGAGCCTCTTTGGACGGAGGGCTGCTGATCAGCAGGAACTGGTGAGGTGTGTGCATAAACTTCAGTTGCTAGTGTGCACCAAGTGATTAAAAAAATATATACATTAGTATGTATATGAAATATAAAACATAATCTAATATGTGGCTGCTACTAATGAACTACTTTGTTAAGGGAAACACGTTCTAGCTATAAACTGCTCTATCGTACCCTGTTCAGTGGAAGCTTGACAATGTGTGATCTGTTGCTTGCTAAAATCCTGTTGCCAAACATACAAAACAAACACCTGGATATGAACCTAAGAAACGCTCTAATTTGATTAAAAAAAAAAAGCCAAGTTTATGAAAATGAATCGAAACATGATTGAAATGCTTGTTTATATTGAGTCCCTCACCACTGCAGTAGGGGATAGGCGAGAGGGTCGATCTGATCCATCTGCTTCTTTACTTCAGAATACGGACCCTGTGTATAAAAAACGATGTCAAGGACACATTAACGTCATTTCATATAATTCTCAGACAAGCAGAACCACACGAATAAATCTTGAAAATAGTGTCATGAGTGTGAAGATTTAATTTAAGATCAGTCACCTGTGCTATCCTCCTGATTAACAAGACATTGTCTAGAGCCTTTTGAAGCCTGTCATAGCTCTTTCTCTGTCACAAGAAAAGGACACGACTGACTCAGAATATATAAATAAATAAACACACTGAATAGTCAATTTTAAATCAAGCCAGAAGTAAATTAGAATAGTTCAGATGTTACCTTAGGACTAAAGGCCAGGGTTTTAGGGTTGTATGGATCAACAACAGACGGGTATGGTTTAAATATGATGTTCTTGCGTGAAGACTGAAGAGCAGCTCTGCACATAGCCACCAGCAGGTCAACTACCTGTAGCACGGAAAATGGTGATCTCTCGTTATTATACCTCACACTATCTAAGAAGAGGAACTATGAATGTGTTACTGACCTCTGCACCAGTAGCAACCTCGTCTGTAACTCCAGACATAACCCCCAACGTATAAAAGGAAAAGACACAGAGTTCCCTGGTGCAAACTGCCGGCTAGAAACACACAAAGCAGAATAATAACAAAAACAGTCTTTTTAGTTTTTGTTTCAACTGATTTAGCCCCTAAATCACAAACCCATTTCTTCGTAGGGGGCATACCTTTAACATCGGGCCATTCTGAAACACATGTCGCTCATCACAGATCACGCAGTATTCATTCAGAGTGGGGATCCGCTGTTCGGCATACCTCATTAACTGTGTACACATTGAAAAACATTAAAAATAATTATACATTTTCCTACTGTATTGTTAAAGATCCCTACCAGACATGTTTGAAGACATAAAAAAAAATATTCTATTTTCTGTCTAATATGTTTTTTTCCCCACAAAAACAGTTAAATTAATAATATGCAGATATTGATGATTTCATACATTATCTTCTACAACCCTTTCTCTTCCTCCAAGAGCCCGAGTTTATTTTTCTATATATTTCTTTCTAGATAAATTCTGGCAAAATATAGATTTATAAAATGTTTTATTATCTTTTCAAGACAACCAATGCTTTACCTGTACCAAGAAGCCGTGTTGTAGAGTTGGAGCACTCTTACAGTGTCTGATGGCCTGGGTGGAGAAAAGCAGCTCTATTAGCTGTTTGGCGCTAAGTTGTGCTGATGACTTCACTGCCGACACCACCACTCTCTGTGTGAAGAAAAGACACAAACACTGTTGTTAAACACTTTGGTAACCCTTTACCTTACAGGTACCTTAAATACATAGTAAACAGTCAATTGCTGTTACATAATGGGAAATTACAACTTCTTGAACTTAGGAAGCAATATGATCTATAATTTACCTTTCCAGTGGGTGTATATGTGAAGAGCTCTCCTGTGGGATTCTTGATGTTGTAGGCAGTTGTATGATTTGTGAAGCTATTCAGTTTCATTGCAGGAAAAACAATCCTCTTCTTCACAGTAAGTTCCTGGATCTCGCTGGATCTGCTCACAGAGAGTGAAGGGGAGATGCGATTAGATACCTAAGAACCAATTCAGTCAGCAGTAAACTGTGAACTGTCACCTACTTTGATAGTGGGAGCCAGATGCTAAATCTTGCACGAAATTTCTTGATGGTTCCAACTGGCCTGAACCAGCTGTGTCTCTTATTCTTTTGGATTATGATGCTCTCGTTTGTCAAATGTTTCCACTCCCGGGATATGAAGACAGTGAGAATACTAAGGAGCAGACGTGAAGGTATAATAATATTACATCATTATCTATCTCTGAATAATTGCGGCACTAACAGTAACACTCACTTCTGTAGTTGTTTCCCAAAGCTGAAGTGATCTGTATTGGACGACTGAAAGACTTCAACTGAAGGTGCTGTGGTGAGAAACATCACTTAATCGGGTGTCACATTGATGTACAGTAAATTCTGTTTTCAGCAGTGTTGTTGATGCTCACCAGGTCCGTCAAGATACTGAGAAAGAGAAAAGTGCAGACGAATAACGATCGGCTCTGATGGATTAATCCTCCAGGCCTTGGCCACCTCCTCCTGCGGACACCAAACAGTGTCAACATATTAAACAGGTTTAGATGCCATGACAGACAAATATGTTACTTGTATTGTGTTTACTTCAACTTACCCCGAAAAAGTTGGCATTAATGTTTAAGTCAACATCCACATTCTCTATTGACCCATACTCCCTGGCAGGAGAAAAAGATGAGAGGGATTTATGTGCGGAGATTGACACTAGAAGGCTGTTTGTCTTGTGTCCAGTAACTTTTGAAATGAAAGCTATTTATATTATATTCATAGATTCACAATTTGTTGATGAGGGAGAAAGAAATTATGTAATTTTTAAGGACAATCAAAGCAGACTATTTTTTTTTTTTCTGGAGGAGATATTTAACAATGCAGAAAGTTTTTCAGAGGCTCACCTGACGAAGACTGCAGAGTCTGAATACAGCTTCCTGACTGCCTCGATGTCTGTGTCCAGCTGGGGGTTACGGTACAGGTCAGTGGCACAGCTCTCCTGCTGAGACAAACAATTACCTTATGGTCCGGTAACAGCTCAGCGCTACAGGAGGCTGAAGGATTAAAATCTCTTTCACAAAATGTGTGGTTGTTTGGTGGAGTTTCACATGTGAAGAAACACTCCTGTTGTCTTTTCTAATAAGTATGTATTCCTAAGTGTCATAAGAAGATAATGAAAGTAATGTTTACATGGATTCCACAAAGGATCTCTTCTGTGTCAGAGTCTTCATCAGTTTGGTTGTCTGTCCACTGCTGGCACTCAGTCTCCTGTCGGTTTAATGGGAATAGCTGTCAATCAATAGATCCTCTTATATGCACAGCTAATTTGTTCCCCTCTGTCCACCCAAACAAGTTAGACTGACTGTACAGCTGAAACTGCCACTGATTTTAATATATCTGCAGTAAATTTAGAGGGTAAAACACACTGATTACAGTGCTGGATATGACGCGTATAAGAAAAGGGGAATTTCATGGTCATTGACTCACCATGTTTTCAGTTGTTTGGCACATCTTCAGCAACAATCAACTGTTCAGTGCACTGTGGCTGATACAAATACACACTATGCTGGGAAAAAAACATAGTTGACTTAGTTAGCAAAATCTCAAAAATATATAAATGAACATAGTATAGTCAGTATTTGCTCCAAGATTTAGAAATATTTTAGAAATAGAAATACTTTAACACAGTATCTGTAATGGCATCAGGGAAAAAGCAAAGAAAACTGTTCATTTAAAGAGAAGCTGGTTATGGTGTTCTTGTGTTATTGTTGAGTTTTTACCTTTCTTTTCTGAGACAAATCTGGAGCTTCCACATATTCCACTCAAACAAACAAGGTAATACTGTGAAGAAGAAAAAAAGACAAAAATCCCCGCAGTGATTCTGAAACCACAAAAACAAATGAATATTCCTGTTTGATGGCTCGGCTGGCTGTCTCAGTTTGGCCGTCCACTCATCCTCCGGTTTTAAACAGCAGGAAGTGCCACATGTTCTGTCTGGGACTCCAGCGTCACATGATTGGCTGTAGATATTGACAGACTGATCAGCTGAACCTGGTTCAAACAGAGGAGATGCTGTGCATGAGACCTGCAGCACCAGGCAGTGCTTTTGCTTCATGCTTTTTTTGCACATTTACAATATCTCTGTCAGATTTGTGTGACATGAGCGCCATTACCTGCACTGATTATACACTATATGCTTGAGCAAAGGAGAAAAGGTAAAAAAAAACAAAAACAGGACAAATGTTTTTAAAGTTTATGAGAAAAAGATCCCCAGTGATTTGATTTGATTTGATTTGATTTAAAGAATGTCGATGTTTGGCATTTATTAGTCTTCCTGTCTGTCTGCTGCGGGCCAGTCTGACCTTAATCTGCAGTTAGCCTTGTTAGTGGTCGCCTGCTGCTCCACAGTCTGGCCAGATTAGATGCTTCTTGGTCTGCATACATCTGTGCAACAAGTGCTTTTCTCAGAGTAATCCACTTAGACACGCGTGTATACTGCAGTTTTCAAATCTGTGTATGAACAACCAAGAGTATAATGAGTCCAGGTTTTTAAGTAGAGCCTATAGCTGATTAAATGCAATAATCATAATGAGTAAATAGCTGTTATATGAAGTATTTAGAGCAGTTAAGTTGTTCTGCAGGTTGCCACAAAGCGGATCTTCTGTTTAAAAAAAAAATGGACAAGACACTTTAACTGATCGCCCACAAGAGGGACCTGTTGTTAAGAGAGACACTAACACACAGGCTTTATGTCCTTTTTCATACCACATAATAATTATATACACTATATATAACTACCAATTGTCTTATGCTGTTTTTTGCACTTGTGTAATATGTAGATGCAACAAAATCAAACTGGGATGTTTGAAATTTCACATATTCAATAATTATATTTTGTTGTCTGGGGTTGTTTGACTTTTTTGCAGCTCCTCCTTTTCATTTGCATGATGGACTGGTTGAGAATAGTGAATAACAGCAAACACAAAAATCAAGTTTTTTTTGTTTTTGTTTTTTTGTTGTTGTTTTTTTTAAAGTATGCTTGCTATTCATTTGAATTGTGGTTTTGGAGAAAAAAAATGTAAGACTGGGCAATTAAATAGATATTATAAGATGAGTGATTGTGTTAAGATCAGGTGAGATAAGCTACGGAAATCATTTTGACCTCTATGATTATATCAAAATCCACTGCAGTACGTTTTACAATATAGTACAGATCAGCAAATTCATATTTTTATGTCTCATCACTGCAATGACTTGTGTATTCAAACTATGCATGCACCCAGTTGAAAACGCAGCTGAACTGAAGGTCATTTTAAAATACGTCTTTTTTATATTGTCACCTTTAACCCTTCTTTAAACTGCTCCCTGTGGTTTAAAGCCATGTTGTCATTTAGAGTCAAATTTCTGACTCATGAAACCTCACAGCACAACACATTCATAGGATATGTAGGTCTCATAAAAGAGGAACTATATACTCGCTGTTCTTCTTTTTTAACTTTACAGGGCAAATCATTTATAGACCAGTTTTAATTCTACAAAATTAGTTTTAAGAACACAACTTTGCTGTCATCACGGCGCTATTGCAGGAGATGAGTTAACCCAAGCTTATATTTACACACTACTATAATGGGTTTTTTATATGGCTGCTAAAAGATGAAGGCTAAGGTCAAAAGTCTCATGCATCTGAAAAAGGATTACATACACACATATGAACACACACACACACATATGAACACGCACACATATGAACCCACACACACACACACACACACGGTACAAAGAGTGCCTATCTCAGTGGATACAGTGATTGTATTACTAAGCAGAGACAGCACATTTCGATGCATTTATTAACATGGAGAAAAGTGCACACATGTTACACAAGCATGTCTAGCATGTCAAGTGGGTAGATCTAGTTTTATCTTGTGGTAAAGTTACAGTTCATTTCTCATGGTGCCAAGCATGTCTCAACTATAAATACACACACCATAACATGTGACAGCACAATATATGATGGCGGTTCAAGCCTAGAGTATTTACAGTTTGGTGTGTCATGTATTGTACCTGAAATACTGTAATGCATGTGTTTGTATATCTGTATAACATGTTTGTAGGGCTAATATTGACTTCGCATCACTGTCTCTGATAAAGAAGCATCCATCGTAGCATCGTAGACTGATCACCTGAAGGCCTGTCACATCCTCCTCTAGGTGTAATTTTTCAGCACTGTCTAATTTTGAAACTACATAAAACTCCTCAGGGTCATCCTGCTGGAACATGAACATGAGCTCACTCCTGCTGAGCTCATAAAACAATGAAATATTATGGTTTGTCATGAAGTCTAACATGATGGAGAAAAAAAAACGTGATGAGATGCTTCAAAGAGGAATTAAATAAAGAAGCAATTAAATGCATGTAAAGAAGTAGAGAAAGAAAAATGGTTAAAAAAAGAGGTAGAAAAAATAATAGTGTTAAAGTTGTTGATATAAACTCTCCTATATTTTTTTATTTTTATATAAGAACATTTAATTTAGAATTGTATTTTGACATCCTCACAAGAAATCATTGCATTAAATATGAAAAATTATGTGTGGTTTTCTGTACATTAATGAATGTGTATTTTTTTTTCTTTTAATGTTACTCGATATGGATCAATCAGCTTCAATCGACCGTTGATATTTATATTTAAGGAGTCTGGTCTAAAGTCTCATGTTTAATTACCAGAGGCGGAAAGCTTTGCGATTAGCCGGGCGAACAACACCCCCTACCCTGTATCCTTCCTCGTATGTTATCGAACCTATGTGCTTTTGTCTGAAAATGTGAGCTTAAGTTTGACATTTACTTCAAAAGAACAATTTCGGTGTTTAAAAAAACCAACATTTGCGTGTATTAATTGAACTGTCGCGACCTATTTCCTCAGTCAGCAGGCGTTGTTCACACAGGAAAGTAGTTCCGGTTAGTCGAGGTGAATAAAACGTGTCGCTCCAGCAGGAGAAGCGACGCTCTGGTCCCTGCAAAGTTCACCCAGTATAGGTGAGTAACAACAAGTAGATTCAACTATGTGACAGAGGAGAGTTTATATTAGTTCTGACTGAATTTATTAACATTGAACACATTTAAATTAAAAAATAATACTTCCTATCATGAGTTTAAAAACTAATTTCCATCACAGATCAATCTTTTATTCTTCAAAAAAACATTTAAATCACCATTACTAACATATTTATAATTGTTTGAATATTATTACATTTATGTTGTTATTTGTTTTTCTTTTGCATGATTCTAGTTAGTATACTTAAATACAAATACATATACAGTATAATTCAAATTCAAAACTAGCTGTATCTGCAAATTTTCAGAAATAGCTTTGCACAAACATTTGTTGATATTTTATCTATTTATCGCATCCTGTATCTGGTGCTGCTGTAATTTCACCTTATTGAGATCAATACAGTTTTAAATTTAATATTTTTTGAATAAAAACTTGGGGAAAACTTAATTGACAGATACTTGTTTCTAGAAACTTTTCCCTCCCAAATAAAAAACAGCACCATAAATTAAAACCTGTCAATCTGTAATCTGTAATTCACATAATATACCTGAGGTGGCTTTGAGTTTTCTGTCAATTACAAATAATTGTTGTGTGAAGATGTGAATGAGGATGTTTTATTTATATATATATATATACTTTTTCTCATTTTCAATCAGATATGTTTTTTTATTGATATGTTTCTACAGTCCATAAATACATTCAGCACAGACCGTGTTATTTTAAGTTAATGCTGGGGGCCAGAGTGGTGTCTGTGTTTCCATGCACTGTCTGACAACACATGTCAGTCACGCATGTTGCATACCTCTACTGTAGTGAAGTGTAAACTTAAGCCTCTGTCAAAAGTGACCAGCTCCTCTTCTTCAGCTCCACATAAACTCCCACTGGAATGTGGGAGAGTGCAGTCAGGAAGGCACATACTGTCGTTATTGCTGTTTGCATAGGCTGTTCGCTCAACCCACGCAGTTTCTCTCCACTGGCAGAGATTTAAAATGAATCCAGAGAGAGGTCACATCTTAATATATGTGTGCACTTTTTACATTCTTAGTAAAGTCTCATTTAGTAATCCTCCATCATTCCTGATTCACTCCACTCCTTGAATATGAATGCTTATGTGATTGTTGGTTTTAAGTGTCAGGAGTTATTGTGTATCTGTTTAAATGGCACGTCATAGTATTCACCCAGACTGATCATGTAAAAAAAATATCTCCAATATAACCTATAACGAATGTCAGTGGTAGAGTCATCAGGTAATAATCGATCACCTCTCTCTTGTGTCCCGTTCTGTCTCCACAGGATTTTTCCTGCAGACACAGATCCAGTCATGTCGAAGTCAATGGATATGAGCTCTTCCATTATCCACACCCAGCAGCTGCATGCTGCCATGGCCGACACTTTCATTGAGCATATGTGCCTGCTGGACATCGACTCGGAACCTGCTGTGTCTCGCAACACCGGCATCATCTGCACAATTGGTCAGACACATTCCCAAAGCCTGTTTTACTTTACGTTACACATGTCACATATAATGTAAATATCACCTGTGCCTTATTTAGCTCGGTATCTTTTTTTAAAGTGATGTAATTGATCTGTCTCGATGCAGGACCCGCCTCCCGATCTGTGGACATGGCCAAGGAAATGATCAAGGCTGGGATGAACATTGCAAGAATGAACTTCTCTCATGGCACACATGAAGTGAGGGAAATATATCACAGCATGTGTTTTACATAAACATATGACATCAGTGACTGGAGCTTAGTCAGTACCACATGCTTGAGAAGTCAGACAGAACAGTACAGCAGCAGTTTTCTTTGCCCTCTGCAAGTGATTCAGTGCGGATTTACCCTTTAAAGCTACAGCAGTCAGTGTGACATTACTCTTGTGCCCTGGTAACTGTATGTGGCTGTAATGTGATCTATGAGCTTGTACTTGCCCCTTCAGTGCACAGTGTCTGTGTTGCAGCTTGTGATTTGGCAAACCAACTGCATCAAGGCCAACGTGTTGGCTGACCTTATACTGCTGACCTCTCGCCTTTAAAAGTCATGCCTCTTTACCTTTGTCACCTGAGTGGATGAGCCTGCAAATCTATCAGCTTGATATTTGGATTTGTACTCTTCAAAGGTTAACAGCAGTGGTGATTTTTTTTTTTCTCAATGTAACCCAACTCTCGGAGTGACTTTTGAATTGCCTGCAGTGGTATGGTAGTAGTTCGGCATTTCAGCTATACAAATTGATTGTCTTGAATCCAGAAAATCACAACAAAGTGAATATATGATTTGCTATGAGAGGGGCAAAATAAATTTGACCTCTGTCTCATTGGCGTGTCAGTTGTCGGTACAGCTATAAATAGGTCAGCCTCACAGCAACAGTATGAGAATAAGGCACGTAGTGGAAGAAGAGTTCACTATTCACTGAAGACAGTACTCAGTGATCACATGAGACTTTTCATTTGTTATTCTGGATTCATGCATGCTCCAATGTATCCATGTAACTTTACCAATTGTGCTGCCATACAGAGCTATTATAGTATTCACTTAATACATCATGCAGCTATTTATGTGCAGTGAAACTGAACAATGATATGTGCTAAAAATGTCATGCAGTTGTTATTCAAGATTTACTACATATAGTTATGCTACAAGTGCTTCCATGCTGCGTATGCACCTGCTGTCATACTAACTTTATTTTACTTTTGAATAATTTGACATGTTGTATGGGATATACTGACGTTTTCAATGTTTTTCTAACACTCCACATTATACAGTACCATGCTGAGACCATCAAGAATGTCCGTGATGCAGCCGAGAGCTTTGGTCCTGGTTCTTTAGATTATAGACCAGTGGCCATCGCTCTGGACACCAAGGGACCAGAAATCAGGACCGGACTTATCAAGGGCGTGAGTTCTTACCAAATTGCCACAATGAGGCCATTTTTGATTTATTAGAGAACCATATTTAGCACAAATGACTGTCTGATGGTCTGCTGCCGAGCTTTTCATCCTGATAGATAAACACATTCTCTCCTGGTGTTGTTTAGAGTGGCACCGCTGAGGTCGAGCTGAAAAAGGGTGAAACCATCAAGGTCACACTTGACAACCAGTACATGGATAATTGTGACGAGAAAGTGCTGTGGCTCGACTACAAAAACATCACAAAGGTTGTACAGAAGGATAGCCACGTCTACATTGATGACGGTCTGATTTCCCTCAAGGTCAAAGAAATTGGTAAGTGCACAAACAATCGTCTGTGTGCAGATTTTTACCTTTCTGCCTAATAGTCTAAATAAAGCTCCTGTTCATTCTGTGCGTCCAAAGGCAATGACTTCCTGATGTGTGAGATTGAGAATGGTGGTATGCTGGGCAGCAAGAAGGGTGTCAACCTGCCCGGAGCTGCTGTTGACCTCCCCGCTTTGTCTGAGAAGGACATACAGGACCTACAGTTTGGTGTGGAGCAGGGCGTTGATATGGTCTTCGCCTCCTTCATTCGCAAGGCTGCTGATGTTCAGGCTGTCAGGAAAGCACTGGGTGAGAAGGGCAAGGACATCAAGATCATCAGCAAGCTGGAGAACCATGAGGGCGTGCGCAGGTGGGAGGATAATCCTGAGTAATAATCTGCCCAGATCTGAATCTTAACATAATTGTTAGAATAATTAATTTTCTTTTTGTCTTATAGATTTGATGAGATCTTGGAGGCTAGTGATGGCATAATGGTTGCCCGTGGAGATCTGGGCATTGAAATCCCAACAGAGAAGGTCTTCATCGCCCAGAAGATGATGACCGGCAGATGCAACAGGATCGGCAAGCCCATCACCTGTGCCACACAGGTCTGTAGCATCAGTGGAAGGATTGTTTTGTAGAAAGATGTGTTTTGGCAACCTGAAATGATGCAGTGTGTCTTGTTGTTACTTCTCAGATGCTGGAGAGCATGACCAAGAAACCCCGCCCTACTCGCGCTGAGGCCAATGATGTCGCCAATGCCGTGCTGGATGGCAATGACTGCATCATGCTGAGTGGTGAAACTGCCAAGGGAGACTACCCCCTGGAGGCAGTGCGCACACAGCACAGGGTAAGAGCACAAAGGATTAGACCTATTTCTTATTCTATGTATCTTTCCTAGTTGAAGGACCATACCAGAGTCCTTCAGCATGTGTTACTGCAGCAGATACAGTGTGTTTGAGGCTATGAGGAAGCCTGCATTATCAGAGTGAAATCCCCCTAACATGTTGTTGGCATGTGCTTTGGAAAACTCAGAGTTTTGAGAAGTGCCATATCAACTTTTTTAAATGTCCACAAACACACATAGGAATATGCTTTTATACTGGTAACTGCATGGTTTTCCATTGCTTTCCAGCTATAAGATCTTCATACATTAATGGTACTTTGTAGTGTGTTCAACATCTCAAATTGTTATCGTGACCAGACCAGATGTTCCATATATTATCAGTGATTTTCAAGTTCATGAACATCACCAACACATTCAGATTTACTCTGTGTACCATTGAAACAGTAACTATCAACTATCAATGGTAAATTTACACACTGCTTGTCAGTTACATTGTCTAGATTGTGCATAACAGAGGAAAGTGGCTTCCACATTGTTTGCACATCACTTGGTTTTACTAACAACTTCTTCAGTATTTGTTCAACCTATACTAAGCATATCCCTGATGTACCATCCGCTCCCTCCGTCTATCTGCTATCAAACAACTTCTTCTCTTGTCTCTTGCATTGTGCTTTAACTGTGTGATCATGTGACTCAACTAGCATGTGTCTGAGGATCTACAGTGCAAAGCAACAGTTCCTGGACATCATGGCCACCGCTGTTGTTTAGCTTCATGTCTCAGTGTGCTTTCAGGTATGAAGAGCTTAACTGTCCGTTGTTTTGTCTTTTTAAAAAAAAAATACAAACTAACGCCTGCAGTTAAAATGTGGTGTGTGACTGCAGCCTGACACAGCCGTCATGTTCCATGTTTTTGTTTTTCCTCCACATGGTCAGATTGCCCGTGAGGCTGAGGCAGCCATGTTCCACAGGCAGATGTTTGAGGAGCTGCGTCGCATCACTCATCTGACCCGTGACCCCACAGAGTCTGTCGCTATCGGTACTGTTGAGGCCTCCTTCAAGTGCTGCGCCAGTGCCATCATCGTTCTCACTAAGTCTGGCAGGTGAGAATCCAAGAAGAAGTACACCTACTGAAAAGCTCTGACTCATCATATTATCCAAGGCACCCACTACAAGTGAAGAAAGTGGTGCATTGTAATATCTCTCTATCCCTCTTCCTCTGCTTCATCTATAATAGAAGTCTTGGGCTCATGAAGTGTGCCAACTCGCACTACACTCACAATCTGTGTTCCACTTCTGACCTTTTCAGATCTGAACCCTGACATTTTATGAGTTAATTTTAACTCCCTGTTCATTCCTCTCCTTTTGGGTGTCCATCTTCTCAACACTGATACTGTCAGCTGCATGGATTTTATAATTAAAGTGGCTATAATTACTATTAACAATGGATTACGTGACTAAATGGGTCACTTGTTGTGTTGAACCTACAGAATTATCACCAGACTCTGCAGTTCTCCTCAGCTCTGCAAAGCTTTATAGCATCTTTCAGCGCATTTTCAGCAAAAAAGCTCTAAAACCACAGTGTGCACTACCTGCCCAGTACTTAACAGCTGACAAAGTTAGTGACTAGCTGGTGAACATAGTGGAGGATTTATCAGCTAAAGGGCCAATACTTTTTTCAGAAAGTGGTGGAGACTAAACCACAGAAACAAGAAGCGAATGAAATGAAATTTAATTAAATGTTTTCAGTTTTCTATTTTTGTAATAGTTTGTACCCGTTACCTGCAGGTCTGCTCACATGCTGTCGAAGTACAGGCCCCGTGCCCCCATCATCGCTGTGACCCGCTGTGGTCAGACGGCCCGCCAGGCTCACCTGTACCGCGGTATCTACCCTGTTCTCTACACCAAGCCTGCCAATGACGTCTGGGCTGAGGATGTCGACCTGCGTGTGAACTTTGCCCTGGAAGTTGGTGAGTGTTGAGTTTGCTCTCAAACAAGAGGATTTCTAACAGTGAAGAAACGTGTTGGGAGAAAAATTCAAGATTTATGAAAGGATTAGGACTAGTCTTTTAACTAACGCCTCTCTGTTTTCCATCTGTAGGTAAGCACAAGAAGTTCTTCAAGTCTGGCGATGTGGCCATTGTTGTGACTGGCTGGCGCCCAGGTTCTGGTTACACCAACACCATGAGAGTTGTGCTGGTGCCTTGAACTTCATAAAAGGACATTAGTAACCGCCCTGCTTCCCTCTTCTGTAATCTGCCTTCCCTGTGTCGGACTTTTCTTTTCTGTCAGACTGTCAAGACTTCTGATGGTGTCGTTCACAGACAGCAACTCCATGATTCCTATCACCCATATGTGCAATTTATTGTTTAAATCCTGCTTCCAGAGACCGAACCTTTTACTGGAAACTTGTCTGCCTGACTGTGTTTGCATTTTGTGCAAAGTCGAGATAAGTGTTCCTCTGCATGCACTGTAATCTGTCAGTTCCTTATTTAACGGTTCTTTCGATGTCAAGGTGTCAGTGCAGATGTGTACTGTATTTATCTTCTCCAGGGTTTCATGCAGAACTGATTGTTGGTAGTGTCATCATGCAGTGATTTGGCATGAGTGGGTTTCCATCCATTAAAAGGAACTCTAGGATGAAATGTGTTTCTCCTCCTCTTGTGATAAGTGTAACACTAAGCAGTGACAAAATTAACATCCTCAGTATTCAAGTAGATACATTTTATATTATTGCTGTTTTCGTTCACCTTCCTTCAGATTTCACAGCAACAGAATACTAGCTGGTTGCAGATACTAAATGTATCTGCAATGCAGATTGTACAAAATAAAAGACACACAATTTATTAAATGACTTTCACACTACAATTAAAAAAATCTCAGATTTAAGTAAAAGCAGCAATACCCTAAATGAAAAACTACACAGAAAACAGACAGAGTACAGATGATTATATATTAAAATAAAATCTTTCCCAGTTTTGGGATTAATAAAGTATCTATCTATGTACTCACTAATCTAGCAGTTATCACTCCATGTACACAGCAGATACTTTTCTTTAAAATGACAAGTCAGATATCCAAGATTATAATCCTGGTGTTTTGGATGTTGACACTGAACACCATGAAATTCTCAATTCATAATCTGCTTTAAAGTCTAAAACTTCAAGAGCATTTTATTAGATTCTCCTTCATGCGACGCTCAGAAATCAACAGCTAGAAAAAGCTTCGTTGACCATATGTTATTTTATTGCATTGAATTCAGTAGCTAAAATAAAATATGCCTCACATACACAGGATGATGGAATCCTCAGATTTGGTGGTTAAAAGGCAACAAAATGAAAAATAAATATATATACGTAGATGAATGACTGACACCCTTTCTCCTACCTACCAAACACACACACCTTAAAGTTGAGTGCACTCAACGTAACCTTACACTCGCTCCGAGCTGATGCCTCTGGCAGGTGGTGCGGTAGCGTGAAGATGGAGGAGAATAGTAATGAGGGATTGATCGAGCCCATTGGCAGTGACTGGCTGGCGACTGATAGTATCTCTCTTCCCTGGGGAAAGAGAAAGGGGGCAGGGTCACAGCAAACCTCAGCCTCGGGTTCAGTAACCAGGCAGCTAAAGCCAGTGGACCAGATTCTCCAAATGATTTGACCTGATGACCAGCTGGCTGTTTACAGTTCGTCGCCGGCTGCAGGTCCAAAGAGAGAAATCTCATCTAAACACATGAATTTATTAACAAGTATAAGTATGTATGTATCTGTTCTTTAAAAAAAAAAAAAAAAAAAAAAGCAGTCAGTGATACACGTCTTATTGATTCAGCATAGCATCACAAAGCAGCGATTGTTCAACAACAGATGTCACATTTTATAATCAAATAATAACAATGAAAGAGGTAAATATGCAGCAATATGATATCAGGGTTTCTTGTTAACCACGTGTCCTAGTAACTGCTTTTAGCCCTTTGACTGGTGCAAGAAACATTCACATCAATCTTAGTGCATCGCTGGTTTCAGGATTAGGTTTGATTATCCACAATTGTTTTTTTTTGTTTGTTTTTTGTATGATTCCCTTATTTTGATCTGTTCTAATTAAAAAACAGAATCTTACTCATCAACTCAAGTGCTTCGATTCACAGTACCTTTGTAGTCCCATAAAAAAAACACACAGATTATTGCATACTATGCTAATGGCACACAAACCTTGGCTCAGGTGTATGTTCTGTATCGAAGTTATTCACAGACTGAAATGAGTTGGCATCAGTCATCGCCAGAGCAGTTGTGGAGGAATGAAAATGGAAGTGTGCCACTTTGTGTTTGTGTTCATGACTGAAACTGATTCCTCTACAGGAAACTATCGTCGTCGTCTTCATGTTCAACACATTCAAAATGAATCCCACGTCTTTCGGACAAACAAACATTACATTCATTACTTCAGTTTTTT
The DNA here is from genome assembly GCA_036937835.1 of Pampus argenteus. Taxonomy (NCBI): domain Eukaryota; kingdom Metazoa; phylum Chordata; class Actinopteri; order Scombriformes; family Stromateidae; genus Pampus; species Pampus argenteus. The sequence goes on from CM072869.1 coordinate 8,278,420, forward strand.
TGAATGTGAACTGGTTTGTGTGACCCATCTGGGTGTGCAATATTGCTCAAACACTATCTTGGAAGACATGCCGTCATCAAACCCTAACATCAGGTGATCTCTGAAACGAACAAAGTGCACAGCCTGTCTCTTCTTGAATCTCTTAAGGGTAACCTTGCATTCACACACTTAGCAGTGGGAAAGAATAGAAAATGGACATTTTTGGTTTCAATCATAACTGGATACAGTTGTTGACAAATTTCAAACTAAACAGGTGAAGATAAATGTTACACAAAATTGCCTGGACAATAGGGTTAGGGTTAAACAAATACTTTTAACAAATCACAGAGTGTGGTTATAATATAATACATATAACAATTGATATCTTCATGAGGTGCTATATACCCATCAATAGGTTTTGGATTTTATTACTATATTCAACGAAGCAGTATCCTGTAGAAAAAATATCCACTGTTGTCCATTTTTATCCATAATCCATTCACTCTGATTAAAAACGAAACCACTGATCTCCATTCTACTTAGAACAACACACCCTCCTTTAAAAACCACACCTTAAAAGTGGACAAAGTAGCGGGTAAACCTACGCCGAGGAGGAGGTTATCTCCATGTCTTCAGGCATTAAAGGAGGGTGTGTCTGAACCTCACAAGTTGGAGGGAAGTTTGGACTGTTTGTGTTCTGTCTCTAATATCTTAGTGGGGGATCTAGCATGGGGAGAGTGAGGATCAACAAACTGGTTCCGAGGTTCAGGCCCTGAATGTGTCCGACTGATAGGAGTAGCTTGACCCGGAATCGGGTTGTAGGGTTTGCTGACAGCCAAGGGGAGTGAGAAGGAGCTCGATGCCCCTTCTACCCCCTCCAAGGAGCTGCTCATGGCCAAAGGCCTTTCCTGGTGTATAGAGCTGCAAGAGCCTGAGATAGTCTTTATTTCCTGGGTAAAGAGATCCGCTGATGACTCAGCCCTCTCTTTGAGGGTGCAGGCCACCCTGGCAGGGCATGAGGTCTGAGGGGTTAAGGGGCTGTGAGAGCCCAGGGTGCTGCGGAGCTCAGTGTGGTAAACTGTCCGTCCCCTCACAGGGCTCTGTATGCTGGGACTGTGGACTGGAGGTGTGTAGCAGGGTGAGGCCTCAGCAGAGCCATACTGGGCCAGGGAGGCGAGGGCTGAGTGCTCTGGGAGAACCTGTGGGAGGAAAACAGAGTGCAGACCTGCCACGCTTTGCTGCGCCAGAGAGGCTGCAGCTCCAGACCCTGGCTGAATAAATCCACTGGAGGAAGGGGTGCTGGTGATGAAGGGACTTTGTGGGAGGTTCAGACCGCTGGATGTCCTGCCTGCTCTGTCATGACTGGACCCCATTTGTTGCATGGTGACATGAGAGGGCTGCTGCAGCTGGCTTAGTATGGGGCTGATGGAGCTGGAAATCAGAGGGCTTATGGTGGAAGCAAAGGGGGCTGGGAATCTCCCTGCTAGCCTCCCTGGAGCCCCCTGCTGGAGTAAACCCAATGGGTGGGGTGGGGTGGTCATAGCACCATGGAAGGGTTGAGAGTGGAGCTGAGCAGAGCAGGTGTAGGAGACAGTGGCCTGGCTGATGGGGAAGACTGAGGCCATGCCGGAGTGGGGAGGATGGTGTGGAGGCTGGTATGTTGGGTGAGGCAGAGGGGCCAGGGGCTGCAGGTTGCTGGTGAAGATGGGCTGGGACATAATTGTGGGTGACACAGGCCCAGTGGGGAAATGATGTGCCCTGAAGGACGCCAGTGTGGGAGTCTCAACCCCAGAGCGAAATTTGATGGAGCTTGCAGGAGAACCGGGCCCTGAACCACAGCTGCTGGACATGTGTGCTCCAACATGGACTCTTTTTTGATGGCTGAAGGTGTCCTTCAGAGACCCAGAGCCTGGTGCCAGAGGATGGTGAAAGAGAATGGGAGGCAGCTGGGAGTGGTGAGCCAAGGCCAGCGCCAGCGGGGTGGTGGCAGCAGCAGCCTGGAGAGGGGCCTGAACCAGCGGGGCCCAGATGACGTGTGTGGGAGATGGGGGTCCAGGGGGAGGGTTTAAGCTCTGTGCAGTGCTGGTCTGGATTAGCTGCGTGCATTGGGCCATGTCACGGTCATGTTGCACTATTCTTTGGATGATCTCACTCTCTTGGAGGTTTAGCGTGCCAGAGCTATGGTGATGTTGGACTTTATGTTGAAGAACAGAGTTCCTCTTTCCTGTTAAGAAAATAAGAGAAATAAGGCATTGCTATTTCCATTTCCAATTTGGTTTTATTTGACTGTTCTTTGTTCAACATGAACTTGATGAATACCAAAAATGTCCCAATACACAATGCCACTTTTTAATCTAAAACATCCACAATATGCGCGCTAAGATGAGTCTTGTAGGGACAAGGTCGTAATTAAGTGTATTACCAATGACACACATAAATAAAATATAACTGCTGTTAGTAAAAGTAGACCTGTGTTAAAAAAAGAAGAAGACAAACAAATGAGATATCAACCCATAAATAATAATAAATTATATTCAACTCTGAAATGGGCTCCTGGAAAGCAGGTTTTATCTTTTGGCAAAAGACTCACCGATGCGGTCCAGGCGGTCAAGAGCCACAGTCTCAAAGGCCCTCCTCATCATGGGATACTCCTCCAGCACCTCGTTGAAGTTGTCTACTGACAGCGAGTACAGGCGACAGTAGTTATCTGCTCGCACACTGGCTGTCCTTCTGCCTCGGGTCAGCAGGCAAATCTCTGCAGGGAGGCAGAAGAGGAAAAAAAAAAGTTTAATTATTTGTACCACTTATTAAATGCCGTCCTACTGAGTGAAGGTCAGGGATGAACATAAAGGACTTCAAAAATGGTAATTAATATAAAGTGTTATATGATGACTTTAATGCAGAATTTATAGTTTTTAGCTCAATACATAAAAGAAAAGGCAAAACTAGTATTATTAGTGTGAGATGGTAAAACATGAAAAGAGCATTGCCTCTGAACCCCACAGATGGAGCACTTAATGCAATTTCTGCAGCTTACAGTTTGTCCTGACCTCGTCTGTCGTATCAGATCAGAAAAATAAAATAATGCGCCATTAAAAAAAAAAAAAAAAAAAAAAAAAAGTCGACATATTTTTCAGAGCAGACATATTGAGGATATAGACACAAGCGCACACAGAGACTTGCAGACTGTCTCTTCCCTGTCCTGTTTATTTTTTGAATCTATTTATATCACATAACTACATGAGATCGCTGACAAACTTATTTTCCGTGTGTTTGTTTTGAACACATTGTCTGCCCTCATTTACCATTTTTTACATCTCTGTGTATGTTTAGTTGTGGTGAGTATCTTAAAGTTGAGATCTATATTGTTTTGCGATGGGGAGTATAGTGGATTATGGTAAAATATTAAAATTGACATGATTGTTCTGTCTAAAACTACTATGTCTTTCAAACTACTACCAAAAAAGGTTGTTAAATTAAAGGTTCTTGACAAACTGCATTACCAGGTTGCTGAATAATATTTTACTGTGCTACACAGCTGGATACCAGCAACAGGCTGAAACAAATTTCCACTTAAAACATGATGTCAACAAAGGAAAAACCCCACAAATGGAATCAAAGATCACAAATCTCTGCTCTTCTTAGTCCCGAGCCCTTTTAAGGAGATGATGTGGACAGTTTTTCCCAGCCGTAATAGTCAGTGAAGTTAATCTGCTGAGTGCCTCAGCAAAATAAATCAAAATAAATCAGACTATCACTGCTCCTCCACATACATCAAAATCATCCATTACTGGCTACAGAATGTATTAGTATGCATTACACAAAGCCTGTTGTGTGGGGACATTACCTCCAAAATATGAGCCATCGGACAGCTTGGTGTCTTTGCTGCATTTGGTCAGGACGCTGACGACACCGTGCTGGATGAAGTACATCTTCTTACCGATAGTTCCTTCTCTGATGATGTAGTCACCCGGCTGGAAGACTTCAAAGCGTAGTTTGGTCAACATGGAGGTGACAAAGTTGGGATCAGCATTGGCAAACAGAGGCATGGAGGCTACCAGTTTACGACAGTTAAAGTTGATGATCTCCTGCAAAAAAAAAAGTGTTTTAGATATTAGCAACAGAAAGACAAGACCTTTGCACGCAAATGGCATAGTTGCTGCATGTGTACATTTCAATCATTATAAAAGCAGGGTGGTTAAAAGCTTAGTGCTCCGTTAATGAGGCTCCCTGTCCTCATACAGTCTCCAGCATTTACTAATCAGATTACATGACTATGAACAGTGTGCAAAGTAAGAGAGCCATATTAGATTACATAAAAAAATAACTGTAAACCATTTAGATGCTCACTTCATTAAAACATATATTTGCCACCAAGCCACCATAAAACATCTGAAATATTAAACAACAATTAATTAAAGAAAAGTTGCGTTCAGTTGTTGTTGATGATTCTGACCTCTCGCAGAGGTTCATTCAGCTCCTCCAAAATGCTTTCCTCGTCAAACATCTTCCCCTGATAACGGTGTTCGTAGTAATCATGGATCCTCTGACGCATGTCAGCAGGGAGCTTGTGGAAGGACATGTACTGCTCCACCTGTTTATACTGCGATAACGACACAAGTTCAATTAGGGAGAAATCTCCGCAGAAACACACATAACTGCGATTGTAATGTAACTGCATTTGTGTCAAGACAAAAGCAAAGTCATGTCAAAAAAATAATATATTAATCTGATTGATGTGTTGGCTGACTATAATGTGTCTCATTATGTTAACAGTCAACTGTCAAGCCATCTGTGAAACCTGCCCACAGTGCAATATTGTGTCTCTGCCCCATCTGACAAATACAGTTGCGCTCTGCAGGCTGCAGCTAATAACATTACTACTGTGTCCTTCAACAGTGTACTCAGTGTACCAGTAAAGCATCATGAATGCTCAGTGTGCCCAACCTATGTATGTTATGCCCTGCTGAAAATTTCCCTTTTATTGATCTTTTTTTTTTCTTTTCTTTTTTACCACCACCTCATGTCTGTCTCCTGGTTCTGTGCTGGAAATAAACAGCAGTAGCTCAAAAATCAGATGCAAATTATTGTGTATATGTTGTTGTATCAGATCAACATAGTCTCTCTCTGTATCTTTTTCTCACTTAGATACCTTGCAGATCATTGGTTACTGGGCACTGTAACGATTTTAAACAGGTGGGTACAGTTTTCGCAAACAAAGGTTGACGTGTCTTCTTCACATCATCCCTGGATAAAAAAAAAATGTTGCCACTTTGTCACAGTGCCACTTATCGTCGTTTTCACATCATTTAAACTCTCTTAGACCTAATATCGGCCACACAGAGAGAGAGAACACCCACCTTTTCTTGGTACTGCCTCCTGGAGGAGTCCAAAGACTGAATGAGTGCAGTCGCATGCCCCACAAACATGGCAAAGCAGGTAGCACCCACAATCATGCTGAGAATGGTAAGCCACACGTCAGCCATACCTATAGGGGGGTAGAGGCCATACCCGATGCACAGCATGTGGCTCATGGCCTTGAACAGGGCATATGAGTATTGCTGCCCCCACGTGTCATTCTGCCGGAGATAAAGAGGAAATAGGAAAGTTTATCAATATCCACAGCATTAATGCGGCAGCACGTATGTGTGAGCCTTCTCAGTGTCCGACCACTTCTTTCCAGGGTTGATGGCTTTGAAGCGCCCTGCTGAGGGGCTCAGACTGGCACAAAACATCACCTCTAGTTCAGTTACTGGTATACCTATTAATAACCCAATTTGTGTCCATGCAAATTTATTATATTCTGTCTTTACAGACTGGAAATTATTAAAGCTTGTTTTTTAAATACTTGAATGTAATTATCGTGATTATAGAGGAACACATTTGGATGCTGTCTCACTCATAAATGATCCACTTACCACCATCTTGTTTCGAGTGACCCAGCAATCAGGAGGGAAGTCCTGCAGCATGGGAACCAGGAACTGCAGACAGCCATCCCAGTGACACAGCAGCAGCATCATACCAATCAGGTTCATGATGCGCACCATGGCGCTGGCCAAGTCATAGGTCATATGGAAAACCTGTGACACAGATTATCAACATTAATGGAAGTGAAACAATGAAACAAATATCTCTTCATAAATAAATCCATAAAATGTCAACTCTCTCTCTCTCTCATGCAATCAGAGGATTTGAAAAATACAGTAGATGCTGTGTGGGCCAATGCCTACAGGGGTCCTATACCAGACCAGACTGTTCTTAATCTTCTATAGACAACCAGAGGCTATTTCAGTGTTACATAATCATTCGCGGGCAACATTAACGACCTGTGGGGGAAGCAGCCTTCGTGGAAGTGTAAAAATAATATAAGGAAATGTCTGGAGTTAAGCAAGTTGATTGTTGTCTTTTGAGACTGAAACACATGAACAAATTAACACTACAGCAATATGAGCATTGAGTTTTTACAAAGAGCAGCATCATGTATTCCTCTGAACGAGAATAACGCAGCAAATCAGACAAGGTTACAAATTCTGAAAAATCTGCTAGTGCATGGGAAATCTAAACGTTTACAGTACTTTATTCAGATGAGCATAAGAGAGGAGGCACTTTCATCTAGTGTGAGGATCCACAGAGCCTATCCCTGCAGGATCTACCTCTTCCCACTGGTGGATGTAACGAATGAGTCTGGAGAGGCGCAGCAGTCGCAGTAGACTGAGGATCTTGGTGAAGCGGACTATCCTCAGGGCTCGGGCCGTTTTGTAAAAGTCAGAGTCGATGCGCGTCTCTACGATGAGAAAGATGTAGTCCACAGGTATAGAGGAGATGAAATCTACCACAAACCAGCTCTTCAGGTACTTGATCTTGATCTGCTGCGGGTCTAGGATGATCTCCGTGTTGTCCTCCCTGACGATGCCTGTGCGAAAGTTAAGGACAAGGTCCATGAGGAAGAAGGTGTCCGAGACCACATTGAAGACGATCCAGGGTGGAGTGTGCTCGTCCTTGAAGAAGGTGATGCCCACAGGGATGATGATGAGGTTTCCCACCATCAGCAGCAGCATGGTCAGATCCCAGTAGAACCTGAAAACACACAGTGACACTCATCATATAATAACAGCAGGATAAAGTCACTGTGGAACAGTACTAAAGTACACGGTCCACTTCAGTCTTACCTTACCTGACAGAATAATGTCTGTATGCATTAGTGGCATCCAGGAGACTGCTAGCATTACTGCATTACTTAGAGATTTGACAATGGTGAGATGACAGGACATTTAATTAACAAAAAGAATTAATCCATCATTGAGAAAACAATCTTGTTATAATTGTTAGTTTCCGCCATGTTAAGAGTACCGATTAACAATGGTTTGAACTTTTTGGTCTGTTTAAAGGTAGAAAAATCTCAGAGACACGGGGGCATATGATGAATAGACAACAATGCTATCAATGGCTGCTGCTCAGTTCACACAGAAGATTTGTGTCTGAGTGCATACTGAATATGTGCTGCATAGTCAAAGCACTTGTCGATGTGTAGAAACTTAAATTATATATATATATATATAAATTAATCTCTGTGCAACTTGCGATCTCACAGCAGAACTCAAAATCTTAGATTTATGTCCAAGTGAGCAGAAACAATGCAAACAAACTGCCTGAGCATAAACATTAACAAAGCAAATGATGGGGTTGATTCAAGAAAACAATGGCGGTGCTCTAATTCAGTTCAATATTGGTTTTTCCGGCCACAGGGACCAAGGAGTAAAAATGGGTTATTGGAATTCATTTGAATTGCCCACAAGAAAATATTGATTTTCACAATTAACTTAATCCTCAAGAATCTGTTCAATTCAATCTATGACTGCAATGGAAAAAGCCTGTTTTAGTTGCATTTACAAAAGGTTTCATTTACAAACCTGATAATTATACTTTTATAGTTTAAATTACTCCTTTATCCCTTTATTTTGCACACTTTGCACATTCCCCTTGCAGTAGGTGATGTATAACATATTATAACAGCCACACATAGCCCAGGCAGGATATGGATACTTTGTTTGTTTACCAATAAGTGTGTGTGTGTGTGTGTGTGTGTGTGTGTGCGTGCGTGCGTGCGTGTGTGATATGAAAGCATGCATTTGTGTGATTGCACGTCCGAACCATTTCAGAGCCTGACACACCTGCAGACCAGCACAACCTGCAGCAGGAGTAAGTCAGACCTACAAGGACGCATGCATTACACCACCTAAGGGAAGTCGTGGCATGTGTGAAAGCACACAGTAACTGCACTATTACTGTGTTATCCAAACACTCACACTACATTCAAGAGAAGAGAACGTAAAGAATAAGTTCAACTGATTGAACAGTGGTTTTTACCATCTTGTCACCAGGTGTAATTCAATAATAATAATCCATGATTGACAGGAAGAGAAAGGAGTATTATGAGCTGCTGCTGCTGAGGATGATGATAATGATGATGACCACCAACAGCCACAGAGATTTTTCACGTGCTATTGACAGTGCAGCATTCTCTGGGCTCAAATAAGCATCCAGGAAAGATGTGACTAGGTTATATTATATAACCTAGATTTTACCTATTCCTATTAGTTTCACCCAACCTTCACATGAGAACATAACAAAAAGAGGGAACCATTGAGGACATGGTGGCCATTTGTTCTAATCAGCTTTCTGTTGTTCCCTGCCAAACAAAGCATTTGCATTCCTCTCTTCATCTGCCCGTTGTCTCTGCAGTGACACACTGGTCCTAATTGCACTTCCCCTCTTTGGCTAAATCCACCGTTATCTCCTGGGAATCCATGTCATCTCCAGAAGTCAGCTTCCATCAGCCAGATGTTGAGTAGTTAGCATTACTGATCTGCACACGTCACCATGCTGCAGAATGAAGGAACAGCTGGATCAAAAAAGGGACAGTGCATTACTGCACTGTCCCCCTGCAGACCATCCTGTTTGCTCATCAGCTGACTGTGCATGCAGCAAAGATCAGACAACTTGCTGCTGTAATCTGGTGTTACCATCAAAATAAAGCTGACAATTGTAGGGTCTCTGAACCTCTCCTGGTCCAGAAAGGAATCTTGCACTATTTGGGTCAGAGTGCAACTACATTAAAGAGCATGAAAGTACAAAGAGAGAGGAGTTACAAGCAAAGTGAACACAAAAAGGCTTAAAATGGTGAAAGGAGCTTAGATCAATCAGGACAGCTGAAAAAGGGATCACATTTGTACTAGAGATACTTATCTCTTGCTGCCAGAGAGCAGCTGAAGCACAACAGCCTGCATGCAGCTCAGTGGCTTAACACACACCTGTACTGTGGCTCAGGCCCACCAGCAATCATATTAACCATATTTACGCAGCGTGCCAGTTCAGTATGTCTACTGCTGTATTCGCAGACAGCTTTAATAAAAGACAGCAGTTACTTATGATATAAACAACTGGGAGATGGTATTTAAAAAAGATACATGAGAGGATGCTGTACTGGGCTGATGATGCACAAAAACCCACAACTGTTACAGATATCAGGGAGTGAAGTTTGCTGCTGACAGAAAAAGAACCTGCTACGCAATGCTGGATTCAGCAGTGCTAAAAAGAATAAAAATAATATTTGTGGTGCAAAGGTTTGCAGGTCACATGCAGCACCTATGATGTAGCTTGAAAATTGGATCTGCAGGCTAAAGTGTTCTTAAGAGGCACCAAAACCCTGCTCAGCTGAAAAGTGTGACCCACACGGAGCAAACAGCTGTGCGTCCTGATTCCTCACATCATTTTCATTTCAATCTCGCTTTCTGTCTGTCTGTATGTCTCTCTCTGTGTATGTTTGGTGTTTTGTGGTGTGTACCCTCCCCGTCCACACCATCTCTGCTCCATTAGACTAATTGTCCTGTAATAATCTCCACTGATGTGTGCTTCTAATATCTTGAATGGTCATGTTACCCTATTTTGATTACCCCATTTCCAAGCTCCTGCTGCACTCTCTGTAATCCATTGCCCTCGCTAAATGATAAAAAAAAAAAGTGTAATTCAGATGAGTGGAAAAAAAAACTGCAGTGACACACATTGGCATACAACTGGCCGGTGAAAGTATGATGACAGTGAGCCTCAAGGTTAAATGTCATGAAAATCCCTGGATGTCGGTGATGAACAAAATGCTGTTTTGTATGCAGCATGCAGTGAAATGTACAAGCAGCATTGCATGTATGCAGCACACATTGTATGACTGCAAAATCTGGAATTACAGGTTGGTACACAAACTTAATCATAGATACAGAAAACCGCAGTGAAAATTAGTTTGTTTAGATTACCATATAACCTATTCTTGTGTACATGATACTATATACACACACACACTTCTAGGCTAGACAGAAGAGGGACCTAAATCCTTCCTATGTATGATATAATTTGCATGTCATAAGAGGATTTTGAATGCTAGTAGACTCATTTACTACACATTAATGTCTCCCTGTAAGAGTGACCTGTGCAGTATGCATGGTTAAGTCTTTAGTAGAGGATCATTTGTAGAAATTAAGCCATTTATCTAGTCAAAGTGTGTATGGATTACTTACACACCTACTCTGCACTGGCTCACACTCCTGATTATGTGTTGCTAATCATAATATCAACACACTGATTAAAGAATAAACACCACTGTTATATTTCAAAGGGGGATTATTGTGTGTCTGTGATATTAAGTTTATCTGCTGGCCAAAAAAAATTCAAAACAAATGTGTGACAGGTTCACTGCAGCACTTTTTTGCACCACTGCTTGTAAAAAATAAATACATTTGCACACAATTTACCTAAAATCACTGTACGGGTGGATGATCCAGAAGCCAGCAGACTTTACTCGTTCCCTCTCATGCTCCACGGCCCTCTCACTCCCCAACATCCGCAGGGAGAACTTGTTGACACCCGGTTGGAGCATCGCCCCAAACTGCCGGTGCATGAAGCCGGCTTGGTACAGCCGGTCGTCCTCAGGTATTATTTGCTCGCTACCCTCCAGCTTGATGAAACTTGATTGGTCATACATAGATGCTTGCCCGGCTGCGCCACTCATACTACCCGTTGCCCGCTGCTGGGCCCCGGGGCTGGGCTCACCGGGGAAACTCTCGCTGACACCGGCATCAGCCTCGGGGATGAGGCGCCGTTGCTCCGCTGGATCTGACCCGGGAGGATGCCGCCCGGTGATGGAAGAGATGCTGCCTCTGAATAAGCGACAGTCCCCATTCAAGTTGGTCTTCACAATAACGTTTCTTTCCAAGTCTTCGCTCCTGGCCTCCTCAATGCTTCTGCAACTGCTTGCAGGAGACGGAGAGGACAAATGTTTTAGTCGAATACTTTTCCTCTTAGTGTCCTTGTCGCCGTTGTCTCCTTCGTCAATCACGAAGGGTTTTTGCCCAATGTTTTGCGGCAAACTGTACAGCCGTTTGCGCATGGAAGACTGGAATCTTTCCATTTTGGAAAAAAAAGGGAGAAGAAATGCTCTCTAAGGATGTAAGCCCGTAAAAACACAAGGATGAATCATGAATTTCATGCACTTAAGGGTGCCACTGGAGGCAAAGCAGTGACGGCGCATCCGCAGGACAGGTCGTATCTTATTTGACACTTGGGACGTGCCTTCCTTCCCCAGGTTCAAACATTGAGATGCGTCAACAATAGATACGTGGCCGCTTCTATCCGACAGTCATGTAAAAGCGCCAAACAGGAAAAGCATGTAAATCCAGGTAACCCCACAGCGTGTAGACGAGAGCGCATCAGGATGCAGCATGCTGAGCGTCGGACGTGCCGGAGTGGAAGAATGCTGCTGCTGCTGCTGCTGCTGCTGAGATCCTCAATGACAAAGCATGATCTCCACCTCCACAAAATATCTGAGCTCTCTGTCAGTGGCGAGGTGGTGACACACATGCACGCAGATGGCACCGGCATCCAAAGAGCACTGACATCACTGATCCATCACTATCCCGCTTTCTAATAGCATGAATATTGATGGAGCTAATCTATCAGGTTGCCATAGGAGCCAGGATGGCACATGCGCTCACCCCGCCCAGTTAGGACAACTGGAGAGGAGGAGGAGGAGGAGGATTCAATCAAGGATGCGATCCAGCCTTGAGGGGGGGTTGATAGTTCAGTAGTTGAGATACAGAACTAGATTGGACACAAGTGGATTGAAATGAAGTGAAGTGAAATTCTGATTATTGGATAAGAAAGATGAGAGATATGGATGCTGCCAAACTGCGATTACCTTTATGAAGGACAGATGTTCACACAATTATTCTGCAAAACAATATTAACCACGAACAATCTGCAATAGATGAAAAGCAGGTAAAGTCTAGATGCCTAAAATCCATCATCACCCTCCACATTTTCTTACATCGGGGAAAAGTCAAAGGGCCCAATACTTTTCTTGTTATTGGAAGATTTGTTTTAGCACTTACTGTGGGGTTTTAAACTCGAATAATTTCAGTGTCTGCAGTATTTCATTTTTATTCCCTCAAGACATTTAGATTCATATAATAAAGTATTTCTGGTTGACAGCTGGTTGCATTGAGTTTATATTTAAATCAAAACCTCAATGCATTGATTTAAATCATACAGCAGCATCATATGTGTTATAAACAGACAAGAAGAAACAAACATTTTGTTTCGGCCAGAATATTTGCTCAGGATACGATGATAAACTAATCCAAATGTTACTTTATCACAGTTCATGCTGATAATCTGCTGATAATAAAGCAACATATAGGACTTTTCTTTCATGTAATGTATTTTTCTTAATTTTCAATTAGTGGAATTTTAAATGGCACAGACTGAATACAATGAAATAAATAAACGTATCCACTCAAGTGGAAACTGTCCAGTGTGTTATCCGGTTTCATTGTTATTTGTGTCTCTTTCCATCAGTGATCAGACTCAAAACTATCCGTCTTACCGACAGCACTTCAAGTTTGGAGTCTCTTTATCATGAACTGCCCAGATTAGGATTTCACACTCTGTGCCTTATTTAGTACACTCCTGTCATCACTCCTGACTATGTTTGTAGGCAGCAAAACCTCTTGTTACGTCTGTCCCCTCAAAACTTTGATGGAGATGTATTGTTTATGTGGGTTTGACTCTTCAGGCAACTCTTTCGCTTTTTTTCCCACATGTGTCAGTACAACTAAAGTCATCTAAACACTAGATTCCAGCTTTTGAAAGAAGCAATATGACTATGTAGGTTTCACAAGTGGAAGCCACACACGGATAAAACACATGTGAAGCTGACTGCATCAATGCGTATTCTATAAAAGCAAAACAATACATCTCTTCAACCAACTTTTAATCAATCATTGACATTTGTTATAAAATACAATCCACTGGACTGTTTTAAAACTAGTCCATCAGATGGATTTGAACTTCCTGCATAAGAGATTAATCCACAGACAGAAGTAGAAATCATTTTTGTCTTTCTTTCCAGCGGTTTGATTTTTTTTTTCAGGGTTCACAAAGTCACAGATGTCTCTTTGCTCTAGAAAGGCACAGTAGTCATTACCATTTGAATCCTACTGACATATTAATCCAGGACGTGACATTAAATTGCAGGGAATCAGGTCCAGACAATTAACAGACCCATTTGAAAAGCATTTTAAAATGCTTCATTATTCTCTTAGCTGGTCATTATAAATGTAAAGTTGTAGCAATATTACACGAGTGAGACCTGGACACTGGTGCTCCCAACCATCAGGCAGAATAAAACAGCGCCCCCATTTGCTGTGCAAGATTTTTTTTTTTTGCTGAAAATTTCCACCTAATATGTTGACTGTGCTGCCCACTGCTGTTCAGGAACTATACAAAAATGGCTATTAAATGTCTGTGCAAAATCATAAAATGGCTAAAAACACAGTCAACAAGTACCAATACTGTCACTGCTTGGCACAAAGAGTTTAAAAATGATCTATATTGCAAATGGAAATAGATCAGTTACCAACACAACATTGGGCCACATGATACTCACACTAAAAATACAGCTTCATCCCTGGAATTGCATCCAGGGTGCTTTCACTGTCATTTTCACATCCAGTTTGAACCTTGAACATCACTTAATCGCAAGAAATAAATACTTTATCTCCACGTTCCTCCCGTCTGCTGCGACTCATTCAAAATCTCACTAGATGGTGCTGTTCTCTCTAACGATTTGAGTTTTCTGTATTTCCAAAAGGCAGCATTTTTCTGTAGCATTGAATGTGTTTTGCAAAGAAGCCAGCTCAACAGACACTTTCTTTTTGAGATGTTTATTCTTAAAAATGACTCGGAGGGGGTCTTGGATTTGCTTCACATGTGTCAGTTCTGACGTGGGCCTTCTTTCCACCGCCTCCCACGTCAGCTGTAGAGAACTCATGCAACTGTGTAGTATGCCATCAACGCTCTACGATGATCCTACTAGTTTAAAGCTTTGTCACAGAGAAATCAAAAGCTGCAATGATTTTTCAATATATTGATATGGGTAATAATTGCATAGGATAATAGCCATGCTGTACAATAACACAATTATAAAACAATGTTAGAATGATAAGTACAGATTTCCTAAAGTAGGTTTATACAGTTTTTCATTATTCTCAACAGTTAAGTGCATCATATTATATCAATAGTCTTTAAATTGATGGTGATCTGATACATATCATTATAGTGATTTAATACATACAGTAGATACATACAGTAAAGTAAACCTTAATCAAATTTAGAGGGACATTGCAAAGCCCTTAAAATGTAATAGATATTGTCTGATAAAATGATAAAACTTATATAACGGTATGCAGTGGAATGATAAAACTGTACACAACTGTCATACCAGATTGTGGTGGCATTTTCTTTTACATTGTATTGAGTTTTGTTTTTCCTCTAGAATACATAATATAAATTATCTACATGAAGCAACTCTCAGAAAGAAAAAAAGAAAAAGAAAACAAAAGAAAGCCATTTCTGTATCGAACAGAAGGTCAACATCTTGCATGCATTACTGTAGAAGTAGTAAAAATGTAAAATTATTGGACAAAAATCATAAACGTCAACAACTGCATGCAGCAACGGTGGTTATAATGTTAACAATTCCATAATGATTTGAGCATCTCCTGACCTTGCAACCTCACACGTTAAAATCATAAGGCATGCCTCATTTATCTCCTCCACAACCATACTTTTAATGGCAGATAAATCCTATTAACAACTAGTATGGATTCCACTCTTGTTTACCTTCATATGGTCAATACATGTGAAACCTGGAAATAAAAGGAAAATGCAACTCATTAGTCTGACAGTACTCTTATTTCTGTTGACTTTAAGTGATAATGATTTGTGGCCACAGGTCTGTAATATACATTTATCTTCAGGCTGACAATTTCTTCCTTTTTAATAATTTAATACTTACTCAGCAGACAGGCTGCTCAGTTTGTATTCCTCTGGCGGAGGTTCTTGTCTTTATGGTTGTTGGTTGAATTAGTTTTCCTTTAACAGGGAGTAAACAACACAATCAGTTTTTTTTATCTCAGATAACAGTATGCTATAGTGCTGAAACTACATGTCATTGATTAGTTGATTGACAGAAAGTGTTTGATTCTGATTTTAATAACTGTTCAATCTTTGTTGCAAGTTGTCAAATAAAACCACAAAATGCCTTTTCTCTGCTTAATGACAAATTGAATACTTTCGGTCACTGATTGGAATAAATTTAAATAATTTTGGGGGGAATTTATACTACTTCTTGACATTTTATAGACTAAATGCAATTATATATAATCAAATTAGAAAAACAAACTGTAGATAAAGAAAAGGAGCAAAAGGAGTCAGATGAGATGGTATACTGTACACTGAGCTCCAAATACAGTCAGTAATGATGAACTACAACAGAACACACATTACCAAGCTAAACAGAGCTAAGGTGGTGAAGGTAAAATGTTTATACTTACACTGGTCCTGCTTGGTCATCATCTGAGGCAACAAGGGGAAAATATGGAGAAATGAGGACCAAAAAGTAAAAGAATCGCAAGGACGTTGCACACGTGGAGCATTTCATGTCTTTCTATGTTTCAGCTGTACTGTATGTACAGATTGTGTCATGGAATGAAAACGCAGCCTAGATAAAGAGACTAAATAGTAAACAACAGGTCATCATGCCACAGGAATACCAGCTCATGAGGTCACTCACAAACACAGAATGCAGTTAAATGTAGCAGGAAAACACCACATGAAAACGCATGAAGTGAGAACAATTACACACAGGCAACATTTAAAGAAAAGAAAAATACTGTTGTCATGCACAGACAAGCAGTGCAAAAAACTGTTTTTCACTCAAAGAGATTATTGGAAAGCAGCTCCATCAATATCAGCCCTCTACTGTACGTAATAATTAATTGACTGATGAATTCAAAATACTTTCAATTCCTTAGTGACTTACATGCCATTTCACTGCTGAGTTAGATGCAACAATGATGCAATAATTGTTGTTGATATTGTTGATGAATTAAAATGGTAAAAAAAAACTGAACTTGACACTAATGTTCAACACACGCTGTGTACTGTGCTGTGAACTGGAAGAAGACGATGTTGGATGCTTATTGAAATTCATGAGGCATGCAAAGTCTCACACTTACCACAAACATGGTTTAGGTTATGCAATTTGGGGAAAGGGGAGGATGGGAGATATTACAACAATCTGTTAAAATATTCAACAGCTAAAGCTGACCTAATAAAAAATGCAAGTAAAATAAGAATTATTAACATTTCATGCAATATTTCTGATTCACTCTATTTTGTATTGCTACTAAAACTGTAAAGATTGTGATTTAAACACTCCCATCTCTGACCATTAATAAACCATAATGATAATATATTCCTTTGCGCTGACTGTCATTGAGAGTCACTTGCTGCATGTTGTATATAATCAGCAAGTGACAACATAAAAATTCTGTTTGAGAGAAAAAGGTCACCAAAATACCATTAATGCATAATTTATAATACAGCTCGACTCTTGACAACAAAGTACTCAGTTGTGTTAGAAAATCCCAGGATGGCATATGCGGGTTGTATTGCTAAATGATTAGTCTCGTGGTTAAGCTTGCAGCAGTTTGGGGGACGGGACAAGGTCCCTGGAAAGCCATTAATAATTGAAACTGTCCACCTTCGCAACACTGCAGTATCATATTTCTCATGAATATTAAATGCATGAAATTGTCCTGACAAGGTGCGACCTCCTGCAACAGTGTCTGCTTATTGGGTCAACCTCGCCAGACTGAATTATTGAATGCAGGCAGGGCACGGTGTCAGGTGACTCTGTTGATGTCTGTGGCAAAGGAATGACTTTAGACAGTCACATAATTGTCCGACACAGCACCCACAGGCCTTTGGATGCAAAAAGAATTTGCACAAAAGTATCCAGAAAGATCCATAGTTATATTTAGTATTTATATTTAAAACAGTGGAATAAAAGAATAGACCTGAAATATCAGAAGAGGTCTAAGCAACACTGATGGTGACTCACCGTCCTGTAAATCCTCCGGCTTCTTACGCTTCTCATAAACAACAATGATGACGACCAGGATGATGATCTCGGCCAAAACCCCCAGAAGAGGCCATAAGGGGGCAAGGTGACTGCGAACCCTCAGAACAGACTTCTCGTCGCGGGTGCCGATCATGTTGGTGGCATTGCACAGGTACTCGCCAGGATCTAAACTAATGTCCAGGTTGATAATGTGGAGCTCAGTGTAGTTGTCTTTGCTGCTGATGAAGAAGCGACCAGATGAATTGTCGATTTCCTATCGAGGGAGAAGAAAGAAACGATGTTGAGTGTGTGCCATGGAGATATAACTATACTTAAGAAATGATGTGCTATATGAAAATGTTTTTTAATGGTGCAGACATTCAAATCATGTTTACAGTAACTCTGTGTTTGTATGATATTGAAAATAATCTTTGAAACAAGCAGATAAGAACATATGTCAGTGACACTGTGATACAGTGTGGAAAGAACTGTTGCTGAATCAAAATACTTAAAACCAATGCAATGAAACAAACTACAGCTACTGTGAATTTCACAAACTTCACATTTACAGAAATGTATATGTATATATATGTATATGTGATTTTTTAATTTTTATTTTTTTCAGGTAATGTACCCTATATATGCCGTTGTCAAACTTGCGCCAGGTCCACACAGGGTGAGGATAGCCCACAGACTTGCAGTAGAGTAAAGCACGTTGGCCCTCATTCTTATTCTCACTACGCTTGTGACCTGTAATCTCAGGAACAGCTAAAAGAAGAAAAATATCAAAGACCCATCGTTATATTGTTATAATGATCATAAACATCATTATTAGGAAAATATTATGTTAAAATAGCTGTGTGAAGTAAATAATGCAGCAAACACAGAAATACAAGATGTAAACTTGCAATAAGACATTAAATATACATATAATGTGCTTTTCAAGTAGTTGTTTAAGTAAGTCTTCACGTGTGATCAGCCAACATTCAAAACATTTCATCTGGTGATAAATGTACCAGGAACATGAGGCCCGTTGTAACATTATTAGTCTGTATATTCTGTATAGCATTTTAAATGTGCCTCGTTGTATGAATCAGGATGAAATGCCCCATAAAATAAAAGCAAACGCTCCCTAAATCCAATTTGCTTTCATAGCGATGTGTGTGTGTGTGACAGCAGAAAGGCTGCGACCAGATTTTACTGTTGAGACATAATCCCTTGCCATCAGACAAACAAGACACCATCTGCTGCCACTGAGCTGGGCATTGGTTAGATGGAAGTGTCAAGGGCGCCAGCTGCCCCTGAACAGCCAGCAGAGCTGTTTGAAATCCCAAGTCCTCACATGACAGGGCTGCTACTGCTCAAGGCCACTCGAGCCATTTTTATTGGTGACATCTTTAATGTGGCCTTGAAACTGACAAAGTCGCCCACGGCTCACAAATCAACACTTACATTTAACTTCAATGGTGGCGTTGGCTGGAGGAGCCATCTCGAAGGTGTAAACGCACATGTACACTCCAGCGTCGTCTCCTCTTGGTTTGAGCAGCCTGCAGAGCAGAAACACACCTTGCGTGAACCCATGCTAGGCCACTAAACCCTGCGTTTAGCACGTGCACACACAAAAGTTACACAAGGTTTTGCTGTGAGTCCTACTTGTACTCAGTATTCCTATTTGGGCTGCGTGTGTCCGGGATCTCCTCCCCGTTCTTCATCCAGTAGCTCTCCTCGTGGGCACTGTGGGCGTTGGTCAGGTTGCATTGCAGTGTGAAAGGAGGACTGTGGCCTTCCGATGGTAGCGTGGTGTGTTCAGAGGCGGCGATTGACGGCTCTGTAAGAAAGACAAAGATTAGCTACAACAGTAGAAAGCCTCACTTGGATTCATGAAAGTGAGGGTGTGTTAAAAAATGTGAACGGCACAAAAAAAAAAACTTTCATACAGTCATCACATCCACGCCACTGTTTACACTATAGAGCGCCAATGGAGTTAGAAATAAGATATCATGGTCACACCACATATTGGTTAACGTTATGCAAGTGTCATTAGTCATTTTCAAACAAAACAGGTAAAAACAACAATAACCAAAGCAACAATAAAAAAAAACTTAAGTATATAAACTGAGTATAATGCCATGAAGTTCAAGGAAAAGGGAAATTCAAAAAAGTAGGGAGTTGAAGGCGATTGGGCTCTCCAGGGGTGTAGGTTGAAGAATGTACTGGGCAGGGGATGAGGATGATTCAAAATACTACTCAACTGAAAAAGAACAGAAACACAAGCCGTAGTTCTGTAGTTCTTCTTTTTCCAGCTCTGTAAGGGAGGATGGCACCTACGAAGGAAGCTAGTGGTCCTCTGGAGAGGTTTGAGGGAGGCTGAATCACACAGGAACTGTTTTGTTGCTATCAGGGGGAGGGGGTGTATCCTCTACACTGACCACTCACTCTGCAGCACCATTATAGTGGCCTGAGCACGGATCCAGGTGGTGGCAGGATTTTGGTGCAGGTCGTTACGTCGCGGGTCATTGCTGGCTCTGCACTCGTAGGTCCCAACATCATCCAGCGCGAGATGTGAGACACCCAATACGCTCACTGCATTGGCACCATAGGCCGTGCTGATGGACACCCGCCGCTTGCGGGCACCGTCCCACAGCTGCCTAAATGAATCGGCTCGGTTGATTTCAGAGTACCACCACTGGATTTCTGGGGTAGGGTTACCCACAACGTCACAGTACAGCTCAAAGGTGTCACCTGTGAGCTTCGTCTCAGAAAGAGGGGATTTCACAAAGCCCGCTGGTGGTGGTAAAGGTTTAGAGAGGGCAGCATGTTCAAAAAGAGGAAAGCAGGTGAAGGATGTAAAAGGCAAGAAAATCACAGGGAAAATTAAAAAAGGGAACCAGAAAGTGAAAGACAAAAAGAACAAAATATGAAATAATCATAAAGACACAGAGAAATCAAATAAAGTGAAACAAAGGCTGAACTAAAAAACTAAAAGTAGAAACTAGATAATGTAAAATATACAACATTAAAATGGGTTAATGTTGCAATAATGTCAAACACAAAATAGTGAAATCAAATGCAAACTGTCAGAAAGCAAATAAAGATGACCTCAGATCAGACCTCAGGTCATTATTACTGCTGTTCCTGGGCAGCTTTAATTCAATTCTGCTGGGACGTTCCTGCCAGGCTGCTCTCACTCAGTTTTGTTCAATTAATGATGTCATATAAATTAGCTCACACAGCGCTCACATCCAAAAGTCCTCCAAGTGACCTTGTCATTTCCACTGCATCTTATCTGTATAATGAAAACAGCATTATGCTCAGGAAAGCTTGTTTCTATACGATTATTCAATAATTGAGCACAAACACCGGGCAAAGTGTATTGTTAATTTTTCATGGACTGAAATTTCTCCTTCTCAGAAGTAAGTGAAACAATTGATCATGGCTGTACAGAAAGGAGGAGAATGAGGAGGACGGGGGCTGTAGTCATAAGCGTGGTCTATAGGCACAGCAGCGAGCACATGAGATTGAGAGGAGATTTATAGAAGCTGCAGCTCAAGGATCTCTGGGGAGCGTGTGGGCGCATGGTGATAGACCCCCTCCGTTTCCATAGAAGCAATCTACTGCAACAAAGTAGGAAGAGGAAGCGACAGCCAACCAGACCAGGCCAGTCATCACAAGACAAACAATCACACTTTTTTCAAACTGACATCATAACCCTGCAGTGCAGCCCCCTACTGAGTCATTATACTGTAGGCACATATATATATTGCTTCATATAAAGTACAAGTAACAGGACTGAGAATTAAAACCAGCACATCGCCTTGCAGAGCAACAGATCCTGCCACCTCAGATGTGTCTAGATATGTCAAAAGTGCTGAGGCAGTAGCACTGTCTCTGCATGCAACTGTAATGTTTCTGGATGAATGACGTTGCTCATGTCACGCTTACATTAGTTTAGTTTTGCTGTGTAGTTACGCAGGTCTCTGGTGATTATAGAACAGAAAGGCTACAACTTATTTTTTGTTTTATTTTATGATCAATTGATAACTGATTTTTATTTGTAGTTTAATGATTAGAAATAATCAGTTACCGGGGATATGAAACAGAAAAAACATTTTTATACAAGAGCCCTTTTACAGTGACAGATATACATGCAACATATATAGAAAGCTCTATTGCAACTTGACATGATATGGTTATATTGTCTGCCTCTCTAATCACACACGATGATGTGTCAGTGTGGACCAATCAAAATCTGCCTTCCAGCTCCATCCTGTTGGCACTTAGTGACTGTAGACCAAAAAAAGGAGGTTATTAAGATGCTTAAACCAGAAAATACAAAAACACTTTAATAACTTTATCACTCCACTTTTTATTATAATTCAAGACTAGCTTGATGACTCAAACATTAAACCGATGCCAATTTCTACTTCGCTGGTCAAACCGCAAATCTAACAGCACGATCTGACAACAGGTCAATATGTTGTAATGGATTTAAGATTATATATATATTGATTGTACAAAGAATGAAGGAAACGAGACATGCACTACAGAAACAATAATTTGGTATATGTGTTGTACATATGACAGTCTCTAACACTAGCTATCTGTCATTTAACAAGCATTCTGTGTGTTATCCATTATCCTCTGATATTACGAGTGTGTATAGGAGATGCATTCCTACATATGGTCAACTCCAAGCGGAAGCTGCATACATTCTCATCTCATCCTCACACAAGAAAAACAGAGCGATGAACACTACACTGCACACTTACACAAGGTTACACTGCCCTAATCTGTTTGGTGGGAATGAGATTTATGAGCAGAGGGTCATTTGGACAAGTGGAGCCGCGACTGAGAAATCAATGCCATTCTGCAGTGCAGTGCATCTCACTGAAGAGTTAAATAGATTCACTGTTGCAAGAGGACATTAAAGCCATGGTTCCCAGTGCAGCATATCTGCTCTAAAAATAGGAGCATGCAGCAAAATGGACTGATGCTATTTACAGAGCTGCACTTCAAAAAAAAAAAAAAAAAAAGGGCCATCTAATTACATACATGTTATGTATGTTACAGGGACCCAGCAGGAGATGAGTCAGTGATACACTGCTGGATACGATTCCTGAGACATATCTCTGCATATCTAAGCAGTGTGTTGATTATTGTGTATGTGTGTGTTTATGCAGATTTTTTTTTCCCTTCAACTTCAGTGTGGCACCATTTCCCTATGCACCTTTTCCTATTCCCTGAGATAATGAGCAGAACTTGTCCTTGCTGATTGAACGGCGGCTCGTGTTTCGACTCATGTATTCAGCTCCACACTTCAAAGGACATTTTAGGGACATCGCACAGGCCTCCGTGTGGCCCACTTCAACCGAACAAATACAGATTGTACGCTATTAATTATTTATTCACCCTTCATTTAATGTCGGGTTGCAGGGCCTTATTCGATAGATATACGTTTATTTTCGTGTAACATTAAAGAGGATATAGGCTGTCGGGATATTCTGCATAACAGAGACGTCTTGTAGCAGAAATAAAGGCGACATGTCTCCCTTAAAAAAAACAGCATTCGTCTATGATAGGGTCATGTCATTTTTATAATGAGAGCTAATTTCTTACCATTCTGGGAAGAGACGGACTGCAGCATCAGCGCTCCAAATATCACCAGCGAGAAGGGCATGACTGCAGCTCTTCGTTTGTCAGGTATCATCTTCGGCAGATGCCGGCGGCCGAGCGACCTGAGCTCCAGTCAGATATAAAAGGGGAAAAGTGTCGCTAGGTAGACTAGCGGGTACCCACAGCACTGCTGCTGACTGGATACCTGTGCAGCTCTCTGCCGTCAGCCCGGTGCATCAAGGGAACCACCTTTTCTTTTTCTTTTTTTTAACCACTCGTTTATCTCGCGAGATCTTGCGCGTCACACACGACGTCCTATCATAAACTGGAGCTGAATCAATTATATGAATGAGCAAGATGGACAGTATGTTTTAGACGTTTATTAAACAAAAAATGAAGGCAACGATTAAGGTGTTGTCCACCTCTTTTGTAGCCAGATTAACTAGTGGTTAAAAGGACAGCTTCACAAGCTTCACACGTCTGTCTTAAAACAACAATCAGGTGACCAAATGAACACTAAAAGAGGTTTTCCTCCTGTTCATACGGCTATTAAAAGATCCCTTTCAAATGTGATTTTAATGTAAGTAATGGGGAAAAGTCAATAAATCTAAAGAACTATGGAATAAAACTATGAAAATCAATAAAACTATGGATTAACACATGATGTCATGAACAAAATCACTTGACTTATCAAATGTCTCAAATCATCCTACACCCACTTAAACTTAGGTGTCCCTCATTATGCAGTGTCCCAGAGTGTCCAATATTACGGCACTACAAAAGGGACCTTTACCAGTACAGTACCAGTGTGTTTGCCAACCAATCAGAAATACCTTATTGATATTGAATTCTCCAACAGTGAACTGTGCTCAGTGCTTAACAAAACACTACTACTTATTAAATTGTGCCATGGGTCAAGCAGTTTCTCAGGTTGACTAAGCCCTGACCTCAAGCACCATGGGCTTTAAGCAGACATTTAATCCTATTTCTCTTTGAACTAATTGAGGATAGCCTGATGACAAGCTAACCTCTTTCCTAAACTAGACCATTAAAAAAAATCCCTGCAGGATAATAGACCATTTATGGGAAACTTGTCAAAGTAGGAAAACCACAGGTGAAATTACTGACTGACACTTAGCTCTGCTGGTTCACGCTTGTGCGTGCTCACCCACTGGCATAGCTTACTGGCACAAGTAATGGAATAGAGCCATTGTTAATATTATTATTTACACCTGTTCTTTTCCTGCCTTAACAAGTCAAAGTCTTTTGCTGTGGCAATTTTCATTTTCATGACGGGCTAGTAGTAACTTTACAATGGCTAGTAATATGGCCTGAATAAGCAATTAGAAGCAATGAGAGATTTAGTGTGTTTACATGCACATTAGTATCTCAGCTTTGGAACTATAGCTGCAACGAATAATTAAAGTAAATAAAGTCATAAACTACAGAACAAGGAGTCCTGTAACAGATGGTTTGGCCCCCAGAGAGCCTGATCTCAACATCATGGACCACACCTGAACCACACCTGAACCAGGCCTCTGCCGGCCTATAAAACAAACCTAACTCATTACAGCAACAGAGTCAAAGCTGCCACCAGATATCAGCAGTTTTCTGTCATAACATAGTTGCATTAATGAGAAAACTTGGACGCTACCATTTTGAAAAAGAGTCAACTCACCTCTGACCAGGATCCAGGTGGAGATTTGTTTGAAACCGGCAGTCTGCTGGTCTCCTCCAGGAACGACGGAGCTGTCAGCCCGCAGCGTCGCTCGGCGGTGAACATACCGGCCTCACGGCCTCCTCCACTCAGACTCCCCTAACGAGATCCCTCCTCTTCTCCGTCAGCGAGGACCGACAACAGTAGACGCTACCGGCAGAACCACAGGAGCAGGTGGCTTCAACTCAGCCCTCATCAGCTGCCTCCACGGCGCCCTCCTCTTCACACCCACAAACGGAGCCCGACATCCGAGACTGAACCGCCGCCCGCCTGCAACGGTTCCTGAAAGGAAAGACGCAACAACAAGCATCGACGATAAAACCGGACCGTTCATCTCTACTCGGTAACGGCAGTCTTGAATTTCCCGCGCTTCCAACCACCGCCAGAGTCGTCGTGCGTGACGTCACAGAGCCTGCGACGGCCACAGCAGTTCATCATCAGGTATTTCCTCATGTTCAATGTTCATGTTCCCTCTTGGTGTCAGACTACATGGACAGACTTATCAGCCTCCTCTCTCATCTCCAGCTGGCACCAGGCTGTCAGTCACACATTCAGCTTTTCTCACCAAACTCTAGAAACATCCCACTGATCTTAGACATCATTGATGTTCTCAATAACTTCAGTAATGCTTACCATTACATGTACAGGGTTGCCCGTTACTAAAACTAATTTAACATTACTTTAGCAACATACAGCTATCAGCACCGAGTTGCCAGTTACTAATACAACCTAATCCACTGCCTCTTCTGTAACATCTACCATTGCATACAAATTACTATACAACTAATCTAATGTCGCTTTAGTAACATATTACCGTTATGTGTACTGGGTTGCCAGTTAATAATACTAATCTAGCATTACTTCTGTAACGTTAGCCATTTTCATTTTTCGTGTTGTCATACAACTAACCTAACCTCACTTCAGTCACGTCGGCCATTAGTGGCATCACGACGGCAGTCATTAATAAACCAAATCCAACATCACTTCTGTAACGTCTACCATTGAATGCTCCAGGTTGCCATTTACTGTACAACTAATATAACAGCTATAACAATTGTTAACAGGTAACAGGTCTGCAAGATACTTTTATAACTAATCTAATGTCACTTTGGTAACTTCACGCTGTTTTATATATATTTATTTTCTACACTGGGTTGCTCGATGTTCTATTGCCCAATTCCAGCAACTGCAGCAGCCAGCTTCAGTTTGGGCATTTGGCCCCCTGCCACCTCCAGCAACCATGACATCAGCTCTACATAGACAATGTTTCCTCTGTCGGTTTCCATGGTGGACAATGGTTCTCTGTCAAGTGGCCAACCAAGATCACCCTCCAGCCATCTTCAGAAAACTTCAATCCTCAACGACACCCTGCATTTTACCACCCAGTCTGGATACTGCACTCCTTATTGCTTGACCTAAGAAGCCATGCTTGTTGCTCTCCAGTTTCGCTGCACCCATCTAAACTCTTCCTCTTTAATAAAACATTTCAACATATCTTGTTGAAGGCGTGGTCCTTGCTAGTAAAAAAATACAATTGTTACCAAAGTTGTGATGACATCAACAGAGACATCCATCAACCGGACAGTCCCTGAAGAAGATGTGTTTCTATATAAAACAATAAAATGGTGAACACTAAATAATTAACATGGGTGAGCGCTCTTCACCTCTACCTGTCTGTCGGCTGGCTCATTTAGGATTTCTTCTGTCCTCTAGTGGCACAACAATAAGTTACTCAAATATGTCTATGAGGACGGACAATTTATTTAGAAACATCTATTTAAATTTATATTTGTTCTTTCGTTCTCCTTACGCCATGTTACTACTCTTGTTTGTTTAGTAAGCTCATGCAGGCTGGGCACCTTTTGGTATATGAAAAAAATAAATGACCTTACAAACAAGCCACCATATTCATTTGGTCACATAACAGTGTAAAATGAAGAAGTCTGATTAAGTTTCACAACCACATGAGACCTTCTTTTAGCCAAAATATCAATACGTTCACAGATGTCTTTTAACGAACACATTTCTTGTCAGGTGACAAAAGAAAATGAAAGCAAGAGAGCACAGTTCAAAACCACAATATAAAAGACAGAGAGGGAAATAACATCTTTTAGCACTGAACAGTTGAACTTTTTATTCAAAGGAATCAAAATCTTTAAGGAATTTTTTTTTAATACTAAAGGTTGGTACATCTTACTTTCATGTTTATTCTTAATGCACAATTACAAACTGGGAAACGGTTATAACTAATTTCCAACTTAATGTGTTATGTGTAGGTTTATATTGTGCACTATATATATGTGTGTGATACATAAAGGGTCATGTATACCACATTTGAAAATCTTCGAAGTATTTTGTCTTGAAATAATTTTTACAACTAATTTAATGACACATTATCTTATCAGTACCAAGTTAAATTAAGCAACTATTTCTCGTATTTAAAAAAAAAAATCTAATAAAAAAAAATTAATTCAACTTCTTTTTTTTTTTTCTTTTTTTTCTCGTAATTTTATTTTGGAATTTCTTTAAACTTTTTCTTAAGCAGCTTTCTGCAGCTCCTGCTCTCTGAAAACATTGTGAAAACTGTGCAAAACAGATGTATTAGACCTAGTCCCGAAAAATCCAATTGTCAACCATGCCTTGAAAACCATGAGTAGAACCCTTAACTTATCTACCCTATAGCTCCCAAACCAGATCCATAAAAATACATGTCTAAATCATCATCACTTTTTTTTTCTTTTTTTGTAGAATTCATCATAGGATGATGATCCAAAAAATCATGGATGAGCTTGCAAAACACCCTGTTGTGTCAAATGTGTTTTTTTCTCTCTTTCTCGTTGGTGTGGAGAAGATTGTGGAGGTGGAGTTTGCTTGCCCTTGCAATCCTACATGGAACATTGTGTTTGTGTCTCCATTTTTTTTAATTCCTGCCTCTACAGCGTCTCTGCTGATGCTGCTGATTCATGGATGCAGTGAGGGGAAGGATAAGTTTCAGAAATGTGTTTGTATCTTTTTCCCTTTTGTAATGTGGTCAGCCCTGATGTTGCTTGATGGACAATACGTGGCCTGTGCATTTTCAAACTGGCCAGGCAGATTTATGACATCTGAAAACACTTATCTGAAGTGGTGTACACCAACCAACACAACAGTTTACTCTTCAGAGGAACTACTCACCCATTCACACAGGCTTTATATTGTGTCTCAGGTAAGAACAAGTATGATGCTGTTTATTTTGGCAATTGGCAGAAATTGATCTGTAACATGAGAGCACCAGCCTGTATTTTTTTTGTGTGACAGTGTTGATTACCATTTTGATCCAGTGTCTTACTGAATTATCTATTAATTGTCTACTTTATAGGGGTTTGGAAATGTTTTGCTCGGACTTTTACTTGTGGCACTCATAGTATACAGTGCGTATACAAAGGCAAATTGTAAGAAGTGTTACAAGACAAGTAAACCTGAAGAAGACATCGGTGAGCCTGCATCCACGCCACTTCAAACACTGGAGCCTGAAGAAGATAATGCTGTGTGAACATTATGCATACTTCACTATGCAAAGAAGCAAATCTAATAGTTAAATTCAGTAATCTGCTTTTATAATCTAATAACACCCTTTGATTTTCACTGCAATTTGAAATGCTTGTAAGGATCTGGACGAGGACAGTCTCTTTTACTCTTGGGTTTGTGAACTCTTTTTTTTTAATGCTAAATTTCAATAGAGTGCTGCAGGGATAATATATATTTGTGTCAGGTAACCTGCAAGTTAGCATTGCCCTGGTTCCCTTGAAAAAAGACAATAGTATTTTTCCATTGGATTTTGGATTATTGCAGAAATTAACCAGTGGTTGTATGACTTCAACATCACCACCACTACAGTTTGAAAAAGATTTGATAAATCTACAAGTTGGAAAATTTGAGTTAGAATTGTTTGCAAAAATGGGTTTATAAACACAACTAGAGGCAATCACCTTTTGACACATAAAGGCTTCAAAATTCATGAGTGGGGTATTAACTGACATATTTTATGTCATAGAATAAATGTGAAAATCTCTTAAACTTGTGTTAACACCAGATCTTATTTCAGGTATCTGCAAAAACTCAATCAAAAGACGAGACAAGGCAACCAGTGAAGTGGAAAAATGCTAACTCATTTCTAGGTTGCTGCAGCACTCTATTTTAATAATAATGATAACTATATCTTTAAATATAGCCCTTTGGTGGGAACAAAGCTTTGTTTAATTTCTCTATAAACCTGCTCATTGTTCTATTATTTGTCTGTGATGGTTCTAAATATTCACCTGTAAAAAGTAACAAAGAGACTGTGTCTCCGTATTAACACATTGAATATTCACTGTTAATATGGTGACTTGTGAGAAACAGAAAGTGTAAGCTAAGTATGTTTTAACTGTATGACAGACATGATGCCGAGCAACTTGTTTCAAAACTCTCTAACTATAATATTTTTTTAAGAACCAAAAAATGTAACAATTTGCTAGCATATATTTGTTAATGTTGGCTTTCATACACAAAATCAACATTTTATTCATATTTAGCTTTTTTTCCAAACACAAAGAAAATTGTCAAGAATCATCATAAACATAGAATTGTAAATGTAATTTTTTTTAACTTCCAGTTTTTCCTGCTTGCTTTTGTATGATTCATTAATTAAATATTCACTGTGAATATGATGATATGAGTGATGTACAAAGTGAAACTGATGAATTCAGTTTTTCATGTCTCACTGAGGTTTTGTACAACTGTCTGTAGATCATGTAAAGCTCCCAGCAGACCACATAGATGCAACACCTATAATCATTTCCTGTTATGAAATGTAACACTCCCTTGCAAATTCATGCACACAATCAGACACATGAGTATTCAGGTTGCTACAACAGTTAACACAATCTAATTAGATGAGACTCATGTTTGAGTCTTTCAAATAACATTTAATGGTAATGGAAGCTTGTTTTATTAATGTGAGCATTGATCGAATCAAGTAAAATCACAAATTTGCCTCAGAGGACTTTATAGTCCCTGTCCTTAGACCCTTGATTCAGATTAGGAAAACCTCCCTTTAAATGACATTAACAGGGAAATCATAAAATACTATTTACCCAAATTGTGTTAAAAGTTGTTCTAATCGATACTTTTACTTAGAACACTTTACAAATAAAATGTAGGTACATTTTTGTTAAATGCTCACCAACATTTGAAAATTATCTTATCGGTGTCAAGTCAAATGAAGTTAAACTATTTCTCGTATTTTAAAAAAAAATCAAATTAATAAAAATAAATTCAACTTCTTTTACTTTTTTTTGCATTTGCCATTCTCTATTTTGGAATTTCTTTAAACTTATGCTTAAGAAAAAGTTGAAAGAAATTCCAATTATTTCATTAAATTTGTTGTAAAAATTATTAGACTATTCATACACAAAATCAACATTTTATTGACAGATAAACTTTTTTCCAAACAAAAATCATTCTCTACCATAACATGTAATGCAACTGAAATGCAGGTGAATGTCACAAGTAAAACAACTGTCAGCAATGCTGCGATGACATCAACAGAGTTATAAACAGCCTACACCCCCCTCAGAAGGCAAACACAATCAGCCACCCAGACCATCAGAGCTTGGTCTGAGGATGCTCTTGGACAGCTGCAAGACTGCTTCGCCTGCACAGAGTGGAGCATTTTTGAACATCAGGATCTGGACACATACACCAAGTCTGTCCTCTTTTACATGAAGTGCTGCATAGAAAACGTCACAGAGGAAAAACGCATCCAGGTATTCCCAAACAGGAAGCCCTGGATGACAAGTGAAGTCCAG
Source organism: Pampus argenteus (assembly GCA_036937835.1). NCBI lineage: Eukaryota > Metazoa > Chordata > Actinopteri > Scombriformes > Stromateidae > Pampus > Pampus argenteus. The sequence continues at coordinate 8,309,069 of CM072869.1, forward strand.
ACCCTGATCAGAGCTCGAAACTCTGCCTTTAGGACGGGGGACAGAGCTCAGTACAGCATCGCCAGGGCCGACCTGAGGAGGGGCAAGGACACCTATAAGAGGAAAACGGAGGGATACCTTATTGACAACAACCCGCGTCGGATGTGGAAGGACATCCAGGCCACCACCTCTTCACACCTGCGGCCACTGCTCCCTCCTGACTCCAGCAGCCCGGCTCTCTCTCTCCAGGAGCATGAGGTGAGGAAGAACCTGCGAGCAGCGAACTCCAGGAAGGCTGCTGGCCCCGATGGTATCCCGGGGGCAGTGATAAAAGCATGTGCCGACCAACTAGCAGAGATCTTCACCAAGCTTTTCAACTTGTCCCTGTCACCTGTCTGTTCAGCTCGGCTTTTAACATCATCATCCCAGACATTCTCTTAAATAAACTCCTACAGCTACAGATCCCCTCCCCCATCTGCAGGTGGATCAAAAACTTTCTGTCGAGCCGCCCACAGTCTGTCAGACTCGGCCACCACCACTCCTCCTCCATCACACTAAGCACCGGATCAGGCAGGATCACACCCCACTCCTCATAAATGGAGAACGGGTGGAAACTGTCAACACCTTCAGGTTTCTGGGCACCCACATCTCCGCCGACCACTCCTGGTCTTTTAACATCAGGGCCCTGGTTAAGAAGGCTCAGCAGCGGCTACACTTCCTGCGCGTCCTCAGGAAAAACCATCTGGACACAAAGCTGCTGCTGGCCTTCTACCACTCCTCTGTGGAGAGTGTCCTGACGTACTGCCTGGTAGTGTGGTACACTGGATGCAAAGCGGACGACAGGAAGGCGATGCAGAAGGTCATAAACACTGCACAAAAGATCATTGGCTGCCCTCTGCCCTCCCTGGAAGAGATCTCTCTATCCTGCTGCCTCAGGAGATCCAAAGCCATCATCGGCGACCCCTCACACCCTGCCCACCACCTGTTTGACCTGCTGCCCTCTGGAAGACGCCTCAGGTCAATAAAGTCCCGCACCAGCAGACTGACTAACAGCTTCATCCCCTGGGCCATCAGGACTCTAAACAGCCACGGACACACACACACACACACACAAGGACCCTCATAAAACCACCAACCCCACAACAACCAACAATCTACCTCATCCTACCCTCCAGCACCTTAATCTTTAAGCACCCCGCCACTTTATTGGTATTGGTACTGTAGATCTGCACTTTATTGCGTTTTGCACTGTTTTCTTTAAATTGCACTGTACTGTGTTGTTATATTCTATGTTTGTTTGTTTTTCTTTTGTACTATTATTATTTTCTTGGTGACACTGCAGGAGCATCCCTCAAATTTCTTTGTACAAAATACAATGACAATAAAGATGATTCTGATTCTGATTCTGAAACAAACCAAGACATTTTGTTGGACTGTGTCTGCAGATGACGGGTCCCTTTATGTCTTATAACATATTCTATCCAAAACACATCCTGATCCAGTGGTTTCATTGGCTGATCTTTCCCTGTAAGAAGAACCAGAATAAAGTTCCTAATGAAATCCACCCATATAGACTATATTTGGCATTGTAGAATGTGGAAATTCAAAGATGAAATTAATTTCTCATAAGTCAAATATTAGCATCCAGGAAAAATGAGAAAGTTTTTTTAATTCTTAGGTTTTGAGTAGTATTAACACTTACTTGAGTCCACCTGTACAGGGAAGGTAAACCAACTTCAAAGTGCCAATTCAACAACAGAATTATTTGTTCAATAAAATAGTGTGATTTGCCCAACGTCCAAACTCATGACTGGCTCACCTGTAGTTACACGTAAAATACCGCATTCTTGGTTCAGCGAAACACAGGCTATGTTGTAAAAGGTGCATGTATTGCTGTAGATAAGGGTCCTGTTGTCAAATGTCTATACAGCTTATTTCAATGTTTAGTTGGAAGCACGACAGGTTTATCTGTTGTGCCATCTAGTGTCAAGTCAGTGCATGCAAAGAAAAAAATAAAAATAAAAACAACACTCAGTTTTACTAAAGCTTTTAGCACAAAGCCATAAAAACACACTGCACTGACCAAACATTTAAGATGAAATAAAGCTACAAATCATTTTATTAGAGATATTATAGATGTAGAAACCTTCCCTTCACATAAACTTCCAAACATAAATTAGACACAGATGAGAGAAAACACACCACTGTAAATGTGTTGATTAATCAATAACCATTATCATTTCCACAACAACCTCTAGATTTTCAACCAACCACAAGTTTCGTGGTTCAATCCCATCATGTAAGCATGTAAATCAAACTATAATAAACACCTAATTTTGAGTAAAGCCAATATATAAGTATGACCTTTTTTTCAATTCAGTGTGTTGGAGATACACAATATATACATAAACAGATAGATACATAGACAGATAGCTTTTTGTAGGGTGCTGCTATACAAAATACCATAAACACACTATACAAAGATGTATGAAGGTTATATTTTCTTAAAGTAGAGATATTATGCTGTTCTTCTTTACAAATTTTACTTCATTTTAACTTCCTTTAGTCTTAGTATGCTGTGCAGCTCTAATATGAACAATGAAGAAATAGCAAAAACGATACTGGGCTTATTGTTGTTATTATATACATATGTATTATTATATTTCATATGTATCGTATTATCGTTATTTTTAATTCTTTCAGCATGCTTTTTCAAAATAAAACATGTCATGTAATAACTAAACAATGCAACAAAAAAGAGAGAGAGAGAAGTAAAGTACTTGTTGTGTAGTGATATAAGTATGACAGTGTACACTACAGCCGCCCCTGCAGCCCTTTGTTGTTGTTCTCACGCTAACATGCGAGATCCGTAAACTCGACTCCACTGCGCGGTCGCATTCCGCCCCGACTTCCCCTCTGCCAGCGGCCTGGTGCTTTGAGATGAGTTGAAGATGTCGGTTTCGGGGCTGAAGGCCGAATTGAAGTTTTTGGAGTCAATTTTTGACCCAAATCACGAACGATTCAGAATAATAGACTGGAAACCCGACGAACTCAGTTGCCAGTTCAATGTAACAGGAGAGAAGCTGCTGATCATTCACTGCAACATCACGGTGAGTCCAGGCCAGCTCTGCGCACAAGCTAACGCAGCCACTGACTATCGACTGAAACCGAATCATTACGCGGAAGGTTCCTTGTTTACAAATTAACTACGAATGAAGTGATAATTTTAATTTTCCTGTAGTGTTTGGCCATCGAGGTTCACGTATCCCCGTTGATTTAATAAAACAACACAGCACAAGCGATAAATTCACTTTCATAAAGTGTACAATAAAACGTCGATTAGTAACGACGCTGCGGTAGCCTTTGCTAGCCTCCTAACTGAAAGTAACGCTAGCTCGTCTTGTTAGCCAAAATAACTGCGTTACTGTTTGCGGTACTTCAGCGTAAGCTTAAGGAGGCTAACTTTCTAACTACGGGACCGTGTCCTTTTTTTCATGTTAACGTTGGGATTTAGCCAGGACATAGTGAAACTTCCACCACATCACAACTGTGTTTTAAACTGTATCGCATAAAACATGTCTGTCTGAACAGACTGTCTCGTACACATCTCAAACGTTACACAGAGGCGGTTTAACGGAATGTTGTTTTTCGGCTTTTCAGTAAATAGACTGATCCCTGTTGCGAACTTATTGGCCAGTGACGTTAGTCCTTTATATTATCAGGGAGTTGTTTTTTTTCTATCAACTAATAATGTGAGCTAAAGTATCTAAGTATTATGTTAACGTAGATTACCTTAGAAGAGTCTGGTAGTGTTATTTTTAAGCATTGCAACACCTACTGATTGCCATGTATATAATATTGAATCATGATGTTAAAGGACAGGTCCGCAGATTTTCAGATCTGTCATAAAACAACAGTGAGTTGCCCAAATGAACACGGTAATTATTCCTCCTGTTCATACTGGCTATTAAAAGATCCCCTTCAAATGCACTTTCAATGGAAGTGATGGGGGACAAAATCCAGCGTGACTGTTTTAAGTAAAAAATGTATTTATAAGTTTATCTGAAGCTTGTATGATGCTTCAACACTGTGAGTTATTAATATGGGTATCACACACACCACATTTACAGTCTTTTTAGCTTTAACTTCACTCTCTTTGTTTCCTCAGTGTTTCCCTGCTGAGCTGCAACAGTAACAAAAAGAGGGTCTTTGGCTGTAAATGTAATGTTGAAAGATATACTTTTAAATACTTTGTTGCACAGAAGGATTATATTGATTTACATTGTAAGTGCATTATGAAGGTACCTTCTTATGGTCCGTATGATAAAGAGGAATGACTATAGCAAGAAAAACCTGTTTCAGTTGGGCATCTGACTGTTGATTTAAGTTAAGACTTTGTGAAAATTTGTGAATTTGTCGTTTTAACCTACACAAAGTGCAGGTGATGTCATGAACAACTGAGGTTCACTCGTGTCACGTCACTCACCTGTCTGCCACCCTGAACACATCCTCTTCTCTAAGCAGAAACATCCTCACTCGTTCCCCTTATTGCTCATTTTTGGGGGGCACAGAATGGCTTGTTAAAATGTTTTGATAGCTGTGTCATGTTGAGACTCAAGCTGAGTCAGTCTGCAACCCATTTGAGTTTTCAGCTGAATCTGCAAGAAACCAGTGTACATTCAGCATCACAATCTTCCTACTAGAAAATGAGAAGTAAAAGGTAGTCCCATATCTTCATCAGTCAATCCTGTCCCCGGTTATGCCAATTATACACCAAATATTTAAAATTTCTTCCTCATTTATCCACATGTGATTAGCTGAATTGGATGTGTTCACTTGCTCTAATGGGGAGAATTAGAAATACAATTGGCAGCATTCAGAAGTTATTCATATCAATATTTGTCAGTATTTTATGACATGTTCATATCATATCAGATTATTTTCCATTTTGTAAATAGTGTTTGAATAAGCATCCAAGTCATAATTATGACAGCTCAGATATATCCATAGTAGTGCATCATAACACAAAACTGCCTGAAAACCAGTCAAAGTCAGTATATCGGTATAAAGGCGTAATTGAAAGTTCAACACAGCACTCGGGGAAGTTGTGGCACAACAGTGTTTACAAGCACGCAACTTCTGCATGTCACCGTCACAATATGAAGGACAGCCCTAAAAACTTTGGATTGGTTCTGCAGTGACAGGTGTTTTTTTTTTTTTTTATATATAAAAAAAACTCTAATTGTTTTAACAATGCAAGCTGGGAGATTTGGGAGTCTATCAACACACAAGCAGGACTGACTAAATTTCCATGTCCTATTCTGGCCTCTGTTGCAGGAATCTTATCCCTCAACGCCCCCAATATGGTTTGTTGACTCTGATGATCCTAGTCTGGCTGAAGTGTTGGAGCGTTTAGAGGATGTGAGAAAAGGCAGCACATTGGTAAGTTGGCTGATGTCACATAAGTTCAGTGGAAGCTTGGTTGGTTTAATGACTGTTTGTTTTTGACATTTTATTCTGTCGACGTTGCCATCAGCTTCTTCAGCAGTTGAAGCGCCTCATTTGTGACCTCTGTCGGCTTTACAACCTGCCTCAACATCCAGATGTAGAAATGCTCGACCAGCCTCTACCTGCTGGCCCGATTACCCAAGAGCGAAAGGTAGGCACTACAAGCAAGAGTAAAATTGTGTGTGAGTTTTATTCCATAACTCAGTTTCTTAACTCGGTTCTTACTACACTACAGCACGGCCCATCAGATGAGGTGACGTCAGAAGAGGAAGAGGAGGAAGAAATGGGAGAGGTGCCTATGTATATTTCTTACAGAGATTGATATTATTTATATCTTAATGGTTCATTGTGTATTACATCCTGTATCTGAATATGATGGCAGCAGGACATTGACCTGGACCAAGACCTGGACCATTATGACATGAAAGAAGAAGAGCCAGCAGAAGGAAAAAAGTCAGAAGATGACGGGATAGAGAAAGAAAATTTGGCCATCTTGGAGAAGATTCGCAAAAACCAGAGACAGGATCACTTGAATGTAAGTTCTCACTCGTTCTCTGTTGAGTGTCAGTGAGAGGAGACGTGGAGGAGCTGCTTATCCCTCATTTGAACTGTAAGGCCAGCAACCTCAAAATATGGAGCCTCCTTTGTGATTTTACATTGCTACCGGATCATATCATAGCCATCAGATATACCTCTTTTCATTTTATTTTTCCAGCCACATTTTTTTTTTCTGTCAGTTCAGGTATGTTCAGACCAACAGTAGAACTGTGTGCAAAACTGGCAGACTTGATACCACTGCACTGATGTTTCAATTTAAGGGGTTATGCTGTACATAGGGTGAGGTACTACTATGATTGGTTAGTTTTCTGATACAGTAGAGATATTTCAGCTTGAATACTTGAAGTTGGAAAAACCACTCAGCAAAGTAATTTTCATTAAGACACTTAAGGCCAATTCATGGTTGCTGCATCCACGTTGGTCCATGCAATATATATTTTGCCTTCTGCCCATGTCCACCAGGGTCCACGTGGATCCCTGTGGAGGTGTCCGCTGTACAAGCGCCCCGGCTGTGCATGCACTAGGAAAGCAAACGGGGCACTTGTTTCGTTACAGTTTGTTGTCCTGTGTGATTAAGTGTTAGAAATGGCTGGCCATGTAACATTATCTCTGGCCAAAAATGTCCTCAGGATCTCTGGTTGCCTTCATATTAGCCCCACCCACCTTTCCACTCTACAGTATATACTGTCTTCTTATTTGTCCAAGTGTCCTAACATGTGTAATGCATCTTTGTGATATAATCGGTCTGTTTCAGGGAGCAGTCTCTGGCTCTGTGCAAGCCTCAGACCGCCTAATGAAGGAACTCAGGGAGATCTACAGATCACAGAGTTACAAGACAGGTGACTACGAGCACACATTTCTCTATAGTGGCTTTTATTCTTTGAACATTTTCAAGTAAAGCGTGTTTGTGTTTCTGTCACTCATTTAACAGGTATTTATTCAGTCGAACTAGTCAGTGACAGCCTTTATGAGTGGCATGTCAAGTTAAGGACGTAAGTTGCTACTTTCAGTTTATTTCAATATTTTTCAGCTTGCCAAGTATTGTGTGTTGTTTTAGGTTTGACTTGTTGCTCTTCATTACAGGGTAGACCCAGATAGTCCATTACATAGTGACCTGCAGGTCTTAAAGGAAAAGGAAGGAATGGACTACATTTTGCTCAATTTCTCTTATAAAGTGAGTAATATTATTTTTTTTTTTAAAAAGTCAAATGTTTGGAGAAAAGGGTTTTCTCAAAACGTAATCTTTTTTTCTTTCTTCATATGACAGGATAATTTTCCTTTTGACCCACCGTTTGTACGGGTTGTCTCACCTGTGCTCTCTGGAGGGTGAGTGTATAGTGATCTCTCCCTGCCCATTATTGTATGAAGTGCTCTATAGTATTTACTTGCTTGGTCCACATTTGTTGTGCTTTGCTTGCTTACAAAGGTGATGTGAAATCCTTCAATCAATCGCTTTATGCTTTTAGACAAAGGATGGATTTTATTTCATTTCCTACTTTTAAATAATAATAATAATAATACTGTGTATTTTTTATTTTTTTTTCAGTTATGTTCTTGGAGGAGGGGCCTTGTGCATGGAACTTCTCACAAAACAGGTACGAAAATAAATGAGTATGATACATCTTAGACTTAAATCTCCTCAATTTAACCAACAGAATATATTTCTATGTGTGTTGTGTGTCTTTTTTTCAGGGCTGGAGCAGTGCCTATTCCATAGAGTCTGTCATTATGCAGATAAATGCAACCCTGGTTAAAGGAAAAGCCAGAGTGCAGTTTGGAGCCAATAAGGTAACTGATGTCATGTGTTTTTGTTGCAGTCAGGTTATGGTTCAGTACAGCAATAATAATCTATAGCCATGTTAGCTGCTCTGTGGGGCTGTACTTGGACACAGAGTTGCTTTGAGCTCTTTGAGCTATTTATGGTCATTCAGTAGGATTTAACTCTAGAAACCAGTCAGTTAGTGGGATGTTTTGGTCTGGACCAAAGACAGGATGACACTGCGATGCATAGAAACAAAAATAAAAAGGGAAAACAATCTTTAACCATACCTTGTTTATCTTCCATTGCCATAGTAATTGTTTATATATTTTATATTGTATGTTTATATAACTATGTGCATCTAACAGAATATTCTTTGTCTCTTAGAACCAGTACAATCTTGCCAGAGCACAACAGTCATACAAATCCCTTGTGCAAATTCATGAAAAGAACGGTAAGTAAATATTTCTGAATGATTGGGGTTCAGTAAACACATGGTGACATGGATCCATTGATCACAGATTTTTGTTTCTGTTCTTACAGGCTGGTACACACCACCTAAAGAGGACGGATAAGGAGCTTCTACCACTATGCACTGGGAACATGTCTTTGGGTCAAAGTATCTTGTTTTCTTTGGAATAATCCCCCCCTCTCTGACTTACTGGGAATATATCATCTTTCTCGTGGAAACCATCTCGTTGGCTCATCTGACAGTATTCCTTCGCCCCGCTCCGGGAAAGACTTTGTTCTGGTGTCACTTTGCTTCTCCCCTCAGTGTTTTAGTGAGGAGGAAGATGTGAGGGTATCACTAGCCCTGTTTTCTAAATATGCTCATTTGTCTTTAAAAAAAAAACTTTTCTCCCTTTTTTAAATGTGGGGAAATGCTTTTTTTTCTTTAGCTGCTTTGACAAAGTGGGCTTCACAAACAGTCAGTTACTCCTCTTTAAGTGGAAATTTTAAAAGAAGATTGATGCTGAAGCTCTTGAAGTGGCACCTCACCACATCCGTTTTTATTGACTGCGATTTTCTTTTTTTTTTTTCTTTTTTCTTTTTTTTTTTTTTTTGAAATTAACTGGTACATGAATGCAAATATTGTTTTTAGAAATATTCTTTGGCTAATGTTTTTATTCTTTGAGCATCCTCAACAATAAATGAGCCAATTTTCATATATTGGAAGCTTATCTTTAAATTGAAACAACCAACCACTCTGTATCTTTTAGTTCTTACTTTCTAAAAATGTGTAAGCCTTATTGGGCCAAGCAGAAACAAAATGATACAACTAAGATCAACCGTTGACTGGTGAACAAATCCTCCTGTTGGTCAATATTAAAAGAGAAATGTCTCAGAATCTGCACATCTCAATAAGAGGGCATGAAACATTCAGACAAGAGGATGATGCTTATATTAGACTTTGTCTCACCCACCTTGGTTGGGAAAGAAAGTTGGCTTTGATTACAGTCACTTTGTTAAGCAGAACCGTGCAGGATGGGCTTTACAGAGGAAAGAAATGAAGGGTGTTATGGATATTTTTTTTTATCATTCTGCACATTTATTAGCAACAATTTTTTTTATGTCATATCTTCCTGACATGCATTGATTGTAGTGGTTTGCCCCTTCCCAGTTTCGATTTGAAACTGCTGCCCTGTTTAAATGATGTTACTTGCAGCTGGATTCATCCCCTCACTCATTATTTGCAGGGCTCCTCTTGCCTTGCCATGGACGTGTTACAGTGTTGCTTTAGATGTGTAACAAGCAAGATCATTTGTAGCATAATAAGAACTGATCTGAACTCAGAAAATCTATACTATATAAGTTTGTCTAAACTATATAAGTTTTAATGTGACCATGCAATACAAGTACATCATCACTACTGCTGTTACCCCGTGCTACAGGAGACACTGTATCTCCCAATCTGTTGGCTCTTTTGCAGTTTATTTGTTAACACTGTCTGCAAAAGTACGTTTAAATGGCAACTCAGGTAACAAACAATATTTAGGAGGGGAGTCTGATTATTCGGGAGGGAGGGGGTTTCATTAATGCTCCGTACCTGTGAAGTTTAGGCTTATTTACTCACTGATCTGAATCACTGATTTACTTCGTTATGGGTCACATTTCTTTTAATTCAAGGACTTTTACAGAAGGATCACATTTTAACAGAACTGCAGTAGCATGCATCATCAATACCCACTGTAGTATTTGTACTACTCTTTAAATATTCTTGATTAAAATATTTGCACAACTGGCAGCAATGTGCCTGATAGAGGTCAAATGTGCAACAAAATGAGCTAAAAAAAAATTTTAAATCAGGAAAAAAAAATCCTTCTCAGCACACTGCACCACGTCCTGTTGTTACATGTCTGTTACATCTGAGGGTGGGGGGGGGGAGAAGCTATCAGGTATCATTAACAAGAAGTGTCCCCACCTCTGAAGGGGCTGTGTTGTCCGAAAAGTTGGACCATAAACTTGTGCATCCTTTTTTAAAGGTTTAAGTATGACCTCTCCCTGCTGCAGAGCCTTTATCCACTTGTTTGATTGCTTCCTTCCTTCCAAATGCCAAAACGTCGGTGAGAGGGGATATCATGAGGCGATTCAGGTTTGGTAGTCATGTTGTGGTGAATAGACTTGCACGCTTCTTCTCTAACTGGACTGTGTGTTGAAAAGATTAATCTTATCTCAATTGTCAATTCATTTTTTTCTGGCACCAACAACACAGACGACAATGTCTGAAACTTGTTGGCTTGCTTTGGTTTTATTTTATTTTTCCATTTTGCATTTGAAGAAATTTTGACCATGTACAGTAATTTGTAAACTTGCATCAAGTTTATGAATAAAGAATTTTAAGATTATTGCTGTTTTATTGTGTATTATTTTATTCTCTTATTTGTGCTGAACTGTATGCTTGCCTATTGATACATTTCTCATTTTAGCATGTAGACACAGACTGTTACTACTGCAAATGATTAATTAGAAGAAATATGGTCAAAATTGTATAAAATATTCAACTACAATCACAAGAACAAAAAGGGAAGTATATCTTCTTTATATATATAGTATCCATACTCTGATTGTCTCTAATCTATCAGATTTTAATATCAGCTGGTTCCATTCAGAAGATGTGGACGACAGTAAAGAGACACATTAGTCTTGTCTTCTGAAGTAGACATTTGCACTACATTTTTAGCCGTGGTCATCCTCATCTTATGTAAAGTAATGTAACTCGATGCACTAAGCCTCTAGCTGAAATAAGAGAACAGAGGAGTTTCAATCCAATATGCGATACATTCATCTTCAGTGATGCAACACAGGAGATATTCTAGCTGGCGTGTGTAGAAGACCTGTGTGCAAACACATAAAATAACAAACAGGATGCAACAAGAACTGTTTAATATCTATTAGGGTAAAACCAAATAATACAAAAGTAATACACAAAAAAAGTATTCCTCATTCACGCCCTCATGGAGACGCAGCCTGCTCAAACATTTTATCCACCTCATTATAGCTTGTTCCTATTGAATGTGTTTATTTCCATGGCAAATATTTACCTCACCTCAAATAATTATATATTTATATCTACTTATGATATAGTACATGATAATACATATCAAACAACATATAATACATGTGGGAACATGGGGAGGTTGGTTCAGTAATGAGAAATGGCTCAGAAGCTTTCATACAGCCACGTGAAATATTAACTGTCCAATGTGCTGCAGTTCCTGCTACACGATAACTATACAGCTGTAATTTCCATAATCACACTTACTGTGCTGTATGTGCAAATGGCAAAAAAAAAAAAATTTAGACTGAGCTAAAGTTCACCAAAAGACTGTGATAACTTACTACATAGAGAAAAGTAGGTTGTGTGTTCATCTGTGTGCATAACTTTAGACTGAACTGATCAGCTGAACTCTGTGCGGTAACTAACAGATGAGCATGTGAATCGTACGCTTTACAGGGTTATACTTCACTGTATGTGCATCTGCTGGTGAAAAGGTTATGCAGTTTTACTCGTGGTGTCCAACTTGAGATCATAACAGTTTATTCTATTTTTTTTTTTTAAGTCTGCACAACAGGACCCCACTTTATCCTAATAGTTCTGCTGATTTAATAGATTCATATGTAAGTATTGCTCCGCTGTGATTCACTGAATTTGTTTTTTGCACTGAGCTCCACCATGTGGACAGGTAACCCAGTGCAAATATTCCTTCAAATTTTCAAAAAAAATTAAATAACAAATAAAAAAATCAGAAAAGATCAGAATCCGTTACAGCCATGGAAAGACACAACAAACATGTGCTTCAAACTCATCCACACATCATCCAAAATACACAAAATATAGGTTGGTAGAAAAAAAAAAAAAACATATAACAGAAAAATAAAACAACAAACACCCTATTGAATACCACATCATCACAACCAGACAAGACGACTCACAGGTTTGGAAATAACGAGCATTCAGATACGTATCTTTACATCTGTTTCAAGTCTAATACTGTGTTACTGTAATAACCATCTACTGAATCTCGAAGACGTTTTCAAAGAAGACTTAACTAGGACTTAAAACCTTTTTTCACTGAAAACAATATGACACCGTCTCTGACTGAACACAAATATTCTCTTTCAGTTTCACTTCATCGAGAAATGATTGGATTGAATTTATATTCAGTTGACTTTATATAAATATCATATAACACCTACTCATGGAATAACACCGACAGCCACGAAATGACACACTAAGGCCTGAAATCCAGAGCTTCAGGGATGAGTAGAGTCATTTAAGCATTTACATGTATTTAGGGGTTAGTGGGAGACTTTGCCAAAGGGGGAAAACATCCATCACTTCATACAAGTATATGATCACCAACAACAATGATTATTTATATTTTTCTATGTCCAATTTCCAAATGTTTCGGTTTTCTTTTCACTTTTAAACTGTACAACGTTGATTTGGAATGTTTAATCCAATGAACTGCATGTGCTTCACTTTAACACGTAATAATAATAATAATAATAATAATAATAATAATATGTTAAACTGAAGTCAACCTACTCAACACATAGCCAGTGTGTAATGACAAAACGAAAACACCCTGAAGGGTTGATGGTGATACAGGAGACAAAAACCTGACACGTTGACACTTTTAAGGGCTTTACAGGTAAAATTTAAAACCAGCTGTCACAACGTTCCTGAGAATGTAAAGAAACGAAAAATGCAGAATTATAAACTGAAAGGTTCACTGACAATGAAAAACTTCTCATCAGTGCCAAAAAATAAAAAAAATAAAAAAATCACCAGAACATGACATGCGAATGGTTTTCTGCAAATGGAAGTTTAGTTAGGAAAATACCTGTTTACTGTTTCAATTGTTGAAATTATTCAGCAAATAATCTATTATTGCTAATCATTAATTGCTTTCTTGCCGATAGTTAGATAAGAAAATTGAATTCTTATAGTTGCCAGTTATCTTATTTTAGCATAAAGACACCGGCGGAAACAGATGGCTCTATCAAAAGGCAACAAAATATGTCTACCACTAACTTTCTAACACTCACTAGTTGGTTAACAGTGCTGGTTATCAGATTTTTACCTTTTGGACAGAGCCAGACTAGCTGTTTGCCTGAGTCAAAGCTTCCCAAAAAAATTTAAATATTCCTTTAATAGGAAATAATCCTATATGTTCTATTTGATATTTTGATCATACAATCTGTTACAATTATAAAAGCAGTCATTATATCAACTGCAGGGCTAATAGTTTTAGCGTTTGGTGACTTTATAGCTACACTGCAAATGAAAGTAATGAAAGAAAACCACTCAAACAGCATAGTCATTACAGTAAAAAACACATTAAAGTCCAGTACTGATGTATTAAATGTGTGACACAGGCAGAGAAGTCACTCTGTGTTGACCGCAGATGAACTGAGCTGAATAAAGTGATGAAGCTCAGGGGGATTGGTTTTAGCTATATTGTGTCTCTGTTGAAGTAACACACACACACACACACACACACACACTGACCAGCTAAATTTGAGCAGCATAAGAGATTTAAAAAAAAAAGTGTTTTAATAACTTATTGTTGATTTAAATGTGAACCGACTAAAAATCATAAACTCCTATGTGTGTCAAAATTCAATAAAAATACATTTCCACCAAAAACATGACTTTTCCCTACATTGTTCTTTTTGAATTCAGCTTGTACAGCAGTATAATGAAGGGCACCTAATTCTGAATTTGTGTTCTTAATTGATCCCTTTTTTAATCTCTCCCACTTGACAGCCTGGCCCCCTCCTCTGTTCTACATCGGGTCGTCGTAGTTGTAGGTGGGAGCTGCTGAGTACTGGTTCTGCTGCATGGCTCCCTGGGCAGCTCCCATAGCCGCCTGCTGCGCTGCCTCCTGGACGTGCGGGTTCTTCCAGGCCCCGGTGGCCCACTCCTGCTGGGCCTTACCCAGGCTGCCACCACTGCCACGGTAGAAGTTATGAACCTGCGAAAGACAGGTGTGAGAGTTAGACATACATTTTTGGTATTACTGATGATTTTACTAAATGAAAACTACAAAATGCTTATTTCTGATAGGAAATAGAAACGAAATTTCGATGCTCTGTATGTCCTGTACACATAGCAGCATTGACAATAAAGTTGACTTTGACTTTGAAAAGAAACTCACACTTAAACAAAAAAAAAAAAAATAATAGAAATGTAAAAGTCACCTTTGTGAGAGCAATGAAAGAGAGCACAGCTACTGCAGTAAACATGATGGTGGGAATCAGCATGACCACAGCTGATCCGACGTTGGTGCTGAAGAAGGTGATGGTAGCCAGCCAGCCACTAATGGGAACAACAGAAAAGTCTGCAGAGTTCTGGGTGTGGTACAATATACTGATGTATTGTACTCTATATTTATATTAAATATAATGACAAATTGAAGTAAAAAAACAAGTGGAGAAACATAACAAATGCAGATGCTTTCACAGTCACTAGATTTCAACCGCACTTAAGGAGATTTGGGGCGATGCATTAAGGTGCCAGTATACTCCATCAGAACTGCTTCTTGGATGATCAAACAGCTTTATTGCCGGTCATTGTTTACAGTCTGATTAGTAACGTAAGACGGTCCAGATGACATTTTGGCTAATCTCTATAAACAGATATATGCATATGTAATTTTAAAAAGCCAAATTGTCCTCAGGCGATAGCTGATGGGTCAAGAGATTGCATTTCGGACAATGCGTTCTCTGTTTACTGGCATGCAAACAAGGTCCACTTAAACTTGATTGATGATGATGATGGCCATTTGGACCAGCTATATACACTTCTCTCCTGACGTCATATGAACTAGTATTTTTCTAGTATAACCTGGCAGTCCTGTCCATTACTTTCAATAAAACACCAAATGGAGGGGTATCCTCCACCCTTCCTGCCTCCAGTAGACTTAAAGACTTGCTGGATCTATCATCCATCAACAGCTGTTCTAATCAACCAAGACACTCTTTGTTTTTTTGTTTTCTTTTAATGTCATCCATCTGCATTTGAACTTTATACTACTATATCAAGATTTAATAATCACTTTAAATCTCTTACCACACTCCCCATCCAGGAATGCCAACAGTCTGGATAATACTGATCACGACCTGGGCCATGAATACGAAGAAGAAAGCCATGAAATTGAAAGAGCTGTCGGTCCTGAGGTGAAAGAAAAATCAATGTCAGAAACGATCTGGGAACAACATGTATATGTTTTTCATATGGACAGAGGGGAACTGGCTTACTTGAAGGCCTTGTAGATGGGCCTGAACCAGCACACATAGGAGCAGGGGGTGAAGAGGATGAGCCACAGGATGGCCATGCCGAAGTTGGCCGCTCCACCGCCACCACACATCCACGCCAGACAGCCAATCAGATTAACAGCCAGTGTGGCAGAATTCACTGTCGACATTACAGACAGAAAGCAAGCATGGCAAAAAAAAAAAATCAAGACTGGACACAGAAAATCTCTGTAGCCATGTTATCTTTAACCCAACTGGACCGATTCACTACGAATCTCAGCAACTACTCAACACCAAAACTTCCAATTCTATATATTAAAGCTAGAAAAAAATGACTAAACCTACAATTTATTTACAGCAGCACACAGTTTCTACTCTACGATTACCAAACACTCGTCTACTTTTTCACTAGGCTTACATTCTTGTTTTCAAATGGCAGAACCTACGTGGTGAAAAGGACAATGTGCTCAGGTGAAGTTGTGTTTACTGTAGTAGTGTTATCTACTGTTCCTACAGTCCAGGAAAAGAATAAACATAATCACTCTGTACTCCGAGGGCCTATTCGAGATTTAACATTGCGCTGCTCAAAACAGAGCAAATTTGTGAGACAACACTAGAAATAATATTTCAATCTCTACATAAAACTACACAAGAAAATGTAAAAAAAAACAAAAAAAAACAAACATTAATCTGACCCCTTGCCAGACGGTGAGACCAGTCAATCTGGTCTCACTGCTTTACTGGAGTGTCTTTGTTGTTTTGGGTAAAACAGTGACACAGCATGAGAAAACAAAAAAGAAGTGGATGAGTGAGTTAACAGCTTCATGCAAGCGACATAAAATTATAAAACTTGTACATGTAGCATTTTTTCTTCACCGCTCATCAACACACAAACTTAAACTGCAGGACTCTGCTGCACTCACAGATCCATAAGTAGTAGAGCCTCTTGCACATGGTACGACGCTGGTCCGGGATCTCATTGAAGTCTTGGTAAAAACATGGCTTGAGGGGTATGAATCGAGGCAGGGGAGGGAAGTTGTTCTCTAGGGTACAAAGACACAGTTCAATCAAGCTGCAAAAAAAAAATGGCTTGAGCATTCAACAGTGCTTTATAAATGGGTTTGTTTTGTTTTAGCAGACGTATTTGCCTGTAAGGAAGATGTTTTCTTATCTTACCTGCCATGATGAGTGCTCAGTATTTTCCTCTACTTGCAAACAGGTGCACAGACTTCAATCTTAGCTGCCTTGAAAACCAAACTGCAAAAAAACAGAAGCTGTTTTAATAAGTGCAAAATCACTCACTCACACTGCTCTCCTTGTAGGCAACAGGCCACAGTCCTCCATAGGCCTTGCTGTAGATCACTTCACTGGAATAAAAGACTTTCCACCCCCATAGGATTTGATTAGAGGCGGCACCAAGTCCTTACAGTGCATCCACCCATAATGGAGCATCGCTCACTGTATCAGCGGGGATAAACATGTTTTCTTCCACACATAACAGCTGTGTAATGTGCGTGGTGGCAAACTGTGTGGCCTTGTCGCGATTCCTAAAACGTATTCATAACCTATGGGCGCACAAAAGGCGTGTTACAGGCCTATACACAGTTTACAAATTGAACTATATATACATATATAGTAGAGCTGTGTGTCTAGCTCCTTATCCTACCAATAGGCTATTATGACTACATTTGTAAACTACAATTCAGTGCATATGATGGTGGGTGTGGAGTAGCTTTATATGAAGGACATCTTTCTGCCACAAAACAAAGCAATCGCTGCAAGTACGATAGACCTGATCCTGGTTGATTTGATGCATTATGATCCTAACACTGCCTTATGTGTGTGTATTTCTTTCGGTGGATGGCAGTGATGCTGCAGTAGGACACAGTGCATCGTGATTACAGGCGATGGAGAAGCGTCCTTCAGCCTGAGCGACACGGTGCATCCGGGCGCCGAGTAGGTCAAGCCCAAACTCCTCACTACAAACCGATCGGGGTTGCAGGCATCGAGGTTATACTGAGGCCAGAATCCGGTTTATTTAACACGTTAATTGTAATGAATGAAAATCAGTGTTAAAACGCCCTTACCTTCCGTTTAGTCCGAGTATGATGCTACTAAAATCCCTCCGTCCGTTTAAATTGCATCCTATGGATTAATCTGCATTAAAACACATGAGTGAAAACACGGTGATCGGACACTGGTGACACAGGAATATGCAACGTTATTCCTCAAATGATGGCTTTGGGAGTAAAGGGCGGTCACGTGACGTAAGGTCTTTTCTTTACGCACATACCCACATACCCCCACTGATGGTTTTACCCGCCTGGGCAGGAGGATGACGAGGCTGGGCTCACAAAACAACGGGATTTGTTGCTGGCCTGAACCGACCAATCAGAGAGCAGACATATTTTATCTGACCCCGCCCCTTCCCGATGCTGTCCACAGTGCTGAAAACCAGAGGATGCTGTCACAATCCCCTCTGATTGGCTGCTTTATACTACTACATTGAAAATATGTGTATGTGGGAGATTGATTGCAAGAGATTGGGCAGGATTCACATTTATGCTTTTACTGTTTGTGCACCTGTGAGCTATTTTTGTGTGGTTAATCATTTGTTTATCTTCCATATAGTGAAAGTTAAGATTCACCTGAGAGCAATTTTATCAATTCAGGACACATTTACAAAAAAAGTCTTTTAAAAATGTTCACAGATTATGACTTGAATTGGTTCAATCATTTTGCATGTAATGCTTTATGCAATAAATTGCCTAGATATTGTGGGGGGTAAGGCTATTCAACAGAGAACCAGTATAATACATTTTGTACATATAACATTTAATACATAAGAAAGTGAGTAGATGATGTGGAGGTTGAGCAAGAAGGTTTGAGAATTTGAATTCTGATCTAAGAAAAGTACAAAAGCGACCGAGAAACACTGTAACCCCAAAGGGGAAATTAAAGTGTTACTGCAGCCACTTGACATAAATCAAAATACAAAAACAATGAGATAGAAAACAAATACATTTAAATGCTAAATTACGTGCAATATCTACATAGACTAACTAAAATATGAAATAAAAAAGATAATGAGTAGAATAAGTAGAAATTGCTGCATGCAGCACAATACTGACTGACATTAGCAGGGCCTTAAAGTTGGTCCTGCTTTATAATTTTAAATATTTTAGATTTGTGCTTGTATGTTACATACTGTTAAATACACGTGTTTAATAGAAGAACCACACAGATAGTGTTGTAGTGATACAGATGTCACCATGAAGACAGCCAAGTAGTTGCGGCCTAGTTGTCCCTAGTTGTCATAGTCTACCATGACTTTACGCTTTTGTGTTCACGTCCCTGTACCTGATCGAGTCTGTGTATGGTTTTCCGCTGAAGTTAGAAGCTGAACGCCTAACTTGAAACTAAACACCTGTGTGATGAATGCGGCGTTCAACGATACGATTCGTGGCTCAGAATGGAAAAAAGTGCAGTTAATGTACATTAAAAACGTACTGACCTTTTTTCACCGAAGATAGTTACTGTTTAATTTATTAATATGGCTCCCACGCTTTTCCAGCCCCTTGTACATCTGCTTAGATTGGTTAGTGTGCCATTATGGACGTTATTACGAGTTTCAAAGCTGTATTTCGTCAATGCCCATTAGCGTACGTGTCTTGATCCTGTTATTGTTGACAGCACTTGAACGCACCCTTAGCCATCGTTAGCTCTCATCCGCAGTGCTATGAGTTGAGCACAACCGAAGGTAACGGCAAATAAACATATGAAACATATGTCTGTCAATTGAAATAGATCTTATTACTACAGAGCGGTTTTCCTAATACCTTCAGGGTCGGACCGTGAGCAGACAGTGTTGTATTTATCATCAGTAACTCGGTGATAGCTATGTTAGCAGCTGTTGTAGCTCAGTTAGCTAACGTTCGCTAATGTTAACGTAGCTTTCTCCTCGGGTGTCGTAGTCAACAGGATTTGCATTAGTAACAAATCTAATACAGGAACTAAACAGTAGCTTTTAATAAAATAACTATAATTACTTCCTACAAAGTTGTCAGCACACTTAACTATGAAAGATACAGTGACAGCGATAGAAGAAGTATTCAAGATCCTTTACTTAAGTAAAAGTACCAACAAAGCAATGTAAAAATACTCCATTACAAGTAAAAGTTAGCATGAAAAATCCTACCTATGTAGAAGTACATACGTCTTAACAGTAAAATGCAGTTGAATTGTTAAAGTAAAAGTAGACTTTGCTCCCTCTGACTGATCAAAATAGTTATTGATTAAATCGTGGCAGCTCTAATTGTGGGGCGTTTGTAGATGACATTGAGAGCTGGGGAGAGATTTCTCACTATTTTATGCTCCTTCACATTCCAAACAATTAATTGATTAATTAAGAAAATAATCAGCAGATTAATTGATATTGAAAATAATCATTACTTTCAACCCTTAATGAAATGATTGGGGGATTGGAAGGGAAACTGATTCTGATGAGAGTGCACAGCTGTTTCACAACTGTCTGGAGGTGTTTGCCTTCTGTTAACACCTAACTTTGTTTTTTATCACATTTGTCCGCAGTGCTGGGAATGCAGCCGCCGCTCCCACCTGAAGCGGTCAGAGAGCTGGTGTGCTCCTGTCTGCACAGAGACCCAGTAGCAGCAGACCTCCGCTGCAGCCTGTTTGTTGCAGCTGCACAGAACTACAAGAGGGACTCTTTGCTTCGACCCTTCCCTCCCAGATACATAAGTGGTGATAATAAAGACTTTGAGGAGCTGGTAAGATGTAGTACTGTATATACAGTATAGTGACAGTCAAAACCTTTGGAATACCTTATGTTGTATTTATACTACATGTCAAGCACTGCAGTCATTTTCAAGTACTCTAATTTTCGATAATATAACCATACAACACAGACAGTAAGTGAATTAAGAATCATCATGAGCGTGGGGGTGACATGGTGTACATACACTTGGTGGCAGTAATGTGCTATGACAGGTAGCATAATGTCAGTAAAAGAGGTGGAGAACAAGACTGTATACTAGTCTAAATGATGCAGATTAAAATCAATAAACATGACTTTGCAAATGGTTTAAGAGAGAGAAAATGTTTGAGGAGATATTAAAAATGCTTTTGGTGAGACAGTTTGTTTACTACTAAATGCTACAGACACATTTAATAAAGCACATAATAGGAGCCTTTGGTAGGACCTTAAAGTCACTCATCAGTTCTCATGGGAAGCAAATCCTTCTTCATTACAGATAAGAAGTATGTTGTTATTACTCTTTAAAATACTCTGAAAGGGAAGACAACTATTTTCTTTTGTTTAGCTTGCACATGTGAACTCTTTTCCTGGTGTGAGAGAGTTGGTGAGACTGCGACCTGGAGAGGGAGATCATCATCTGGCTCTCACACACTGGATTCTCTCTTCAAAGAGCTTTGCTGTGAAGACACTACAGAAAGATGAGGTAGGTGATGATGTAAATGGTTATGGTGATGGTGTAAATATATAAACCACAGCGTCCTTTAGCCACTTTGTTTGTTCACACTGTGCGTCTCCGATCTCCACCAGTATGCCAAACTTAGTAACTTGATGCAAGATGGAGTTTCTGCACCTGTGCCAGACTTCCTGTTTGAGCTGGAGTACTGTGACCAGATGAATGCAAGGTTTGAGAGGACGAGAGCGGGCCGAGATGTCTTCTATGCATTCCACGGGAGTCGCCTGGAGAACTTTCACTCAATCATTCATAATGGGCTGCACTGTCACCTCAACAAGGTCAGTGCAGCCATCACAGCTTTGTCTCTTCTGTGGCAATAATGCGCTGTGTCAGTGTTATGGAAGATACTTAAAATACTCCCTCATAGGCCTGTATTATAGAATATGTTTCATAAGATATTATCCAATTTACAGAAGATTGGTGATTCTTCTACTGCTAAAAGATTTATGACTGATATTTGCATGTCGTGTGCAGAACTCAGTGTTCGGAGAGGGGACCTACCTCACCAGTGACCTCAGCATGGCTGTTCTTTACAGTCCTCACAGCAGCGGTTGGCGAGAAAGTCTCCTGGGTCCACTGCTCAGCTGTGTTGCCTTATGTGAAGTCATTGATCACCCTGATGTAAAGTGCCAGGTGAAGAAAAAAGGTGCGTTAACCCTGTGTCACCCTGTACACACAGAATATGAATCCTGTAACACTGGTGTTTAAATCACTGTATAATACAATCACCCACTTCTATCCCATTTCAGACTCTGAAATCATTGACCGTCATCGCTCAAGGGCAAGAAACAGTGAAGGAGGTGACGTACCGCAGAAATACTTTGTGGTCACCAACAATCAGCTTTTGCGAGTCAAGTACCTGCTTGTTTACTCTCAGAGGAGACACCTGTCCAGGTAAGAACCTCCTGGATCAGATGTAGTTGATCATGTTGGGCAAATGATATAAATACACAATAAAGTATGTATAAGTAAAAAGCAAAGTTTATATAAAAATAATATTTGTTTGACTGTTTATAACTCAACACAAACTTTACAGAAACAAAAAAAATAGTGCTTTTTTATAAAGATGCTGCCTGTTACTTTTTTTTTCTTTCTTTTATTTATTTATCTAGGGGCATTTTCTGCCTTTTATTGGATAGAGTGCAGTAGAGAGCTGTCCGTGGAGAGAGGCTGGATTACATGTAACAATTGTTCATGACTGGATTTGAACCAGATGCTCTTATAGCTACTTATTCATAGTCTTATAAATAAGATGGACAGTTGTTTTGGCTTGTGGCAGAAAAAAATGTTGAAGCTTCAACAAATATAGTCAAATGAAATAAGAAAATGATGTATGTATAGATGTATAACTTCCTAGAAGCTTAAAGAAATAGATAACAAAAGAAAACAAATTTAATTGCATATTGCTAGAATATACCAGAAATCAAACTAAAATCTAAGCCTCATGTTTTTCAGGAACAAGAGTTATCATAAGGTGAATGAATTGGTTTGTGTTGGTCATCGTACTGTTTTTGTGTTTTTCCTCTCCAGACGTTCCCGCAGCACTTCCTGGCTCCTCAGACACCATTTTGCTCTCATGATGAGTCTCTATCTTCTGCTACTCGTATTCATCGGTGCCTTCAACTCCACCACCTTCATGTCCTTTTGGAACAGACTATTCAGATGACAAAACAACAGGACAGACAGCCTGGCTGTTGATCCACTGTGCCTTCCTGATCAGAGACTGACTGAAGGTCTGAGCAGCAGTTTTATGCATCATTTTATACTGTTTTCTCTCGACTATATTTCCTTTCTTTCTTTTTTACAAATAGTTATAATTACTGTTAGTCGTCTGAGGACAGTTTTATTAACCAAAGAGATAAACAAAGAACTTTACATGGAAAAATAATCTTGTTTAATTAAGTATGAGTAGTTGGGACAAACATTGAGTTTTTTTTCTTTTGTTTATGTCTTTCTAGCACATTAAGTGATCGTACTGGGTCATTAGTGTCCCTGTTGCCTGAAGGGCAGTCTGTTGATCAGGCAATAATGACAATGTTCCTCTACTTTTTAATGATATACCTTTGTATTATTCAGTTTTTGGGAGATGGGTGAGGAAAGACTTTTTATAACTCCTGATTTAAGTGTAACTTTATGGTATTTAACATAATAATTGGGTTTGATGAAGGAGAAGTACATGAGGTAGTCATTCTGGTGAAATGTAATAAATGGGTTGTCAGGAAGGCCACTTGCAACCTTATTTATGATACTTTTGGATGTTTTTATATCATTATAGCAGTAGAGGAGGTAAGCTAAAGAACCTCACAAAAGCAGTACAAAAGTTCTTAAAATGTGTTACCATTTTTTGCTCTAATAAAATCATACTTTTTTAATTTAAATTTGGATGAAATATTTTTGAGTGAAGTTTTTTCTAAAGTTGACTAAAAAATCTTAAACTAGTGGCTGTTTATGCCTTCAACATCACACATACACTACAATTCCCCAATCTTTATTGAAATCTACTTTGAGGTCAATCTTCCATAATAATCCCTTGTACTTTTCTTGCACTGGTTTTCTTGTTGTTCATGTACATATATTCAAACTTTAACATAGGTTGAACATCTGAGAGAGACACATTTATTACAGCTGGCATGCAGGCAGTCCTTTGTTATCCATTGTTTTTATCAGCTAAAAAAGTGAGAATGATATATGGGATTGATAACAGAGGCGGCTTGCTTTGATGACATATCCTGCTGTTCTAATAGGCTCCCGATATGCTGATGTGTAGCCATAGTTGGAAGCACAAGAAATGGCAGAAAAAAGTTTTTGTTTTTGCAATTTGCCAGCATTGTAAGAGGACAAATAATTGAAATGTAAAAGTTCTGAATGTAAAAGCTGTGACACAAGTTGTACCATTGAATGGATAATTTCTGGTATGTACATGTATATCTAAGGTGCATATTATAGACAGACCTGGAAAAACATAGTACGCCTTTAATTTAAAAATAGAAGTAAATGATTTTATTAATTTAGGTATAACTGATTGCACAAAACTGACAGCACGAACAGTTTTCTTATTGATCTGTTTTTCTCATTTTGGCACTCGCTTCAGTTCCTTTAGAAACAAGTTAAAAGGGAAGCTGCACAATCCTCGCTTGTGTCTGATTAAACGCCAGATATTATTTAGATATCACTCTTCTTTAGTGATGCAACTGACGTGACAAGTTAAGAGAGAAGATGAAAGAAAACGCAGGCCTTTGTTTTGGTATAAAAACTGCTCCCATCTTGCGAAATCCTCCAGATAAACAGCTTCTTCAGAAACGGCTCACATTTGAAGGACACAGAACAAACTGCCCATTGTTGGTCCACACTTTATTCCCTTTATGTACAAGCTTCATTATTGCTGCCTCATAAACTGTCTGTTATTCAATAACCATCGACTGTCAGGGGGGCAGCGATGTCAGAGGGGACTCGAGACGGGATCTATGATCCCAGAGTCCTATGTTCCCCAGTCCAATATTCTGTTAACACACATTAACCCTCCTATTGTGTTCGGGTACAACACAATAGGAGGCTTTCTCTGTAGAAGACTAAACTAAAAATAACAACATCTGACACTATGTCGGTCATGGGCAAAGCATCGTGGTATTAATTTAACTTTTAATTATAGTCACCTATTCACTATTTTTATGTTATAATGTGACAAATTATAATTTGAGTTCCACCAAAAGTAAGATAACCGTCAGTAGAAAACTAATATAATCTCCAGTGAATAGTTAATGCCTTGAATGATGAAAATGTCTCTGTTGGTCCAACACTTTGGTCTAGACTGAAATATTTCAACAACTAACAGATGGATTCACATGAAAGTTTTTACAAATATTAATGTTCTGAAGAGGACGAAGCCATCTGATATTGGTAGTCCTCTGTCTTTTTCTTAAACACCACCATGAGGTTGACTTTTTTTGTGTTTTAGTGATGTGTCTTATTCTATATTACTTATTATCTTTTACCCTTTCATCAGCATATATACTAAACATTTACTTTTCAAAGCAAGTGGATTTTGTGCATGATACAACAACTTTATTAAAATCAAATACATCGAACTTTACTTCTCACTATTTAAATTTCACACGTTTATTCAGGTTTACAATGTATACAAAATGTGATTGTTGGATAAATTATTTTCCAGTTATACACAAAGTTTAGAGATAGCTGCCTGTTTCCATGTTGCTACGTGAGCTATTTAACATTTCCTCTGGGTTTTCTTCTCACAAGGAATCACTTTGGTGACTTTGGACAGCCTGGGACCAAACACACAAAATGCCCCTCAGGATGACTCTAGAGAGAAAAACACAGGTGACAGATTAATGGATGAAGTGTTTCATGCAGTATAGTAGAGTCGAAAAAAAAAACTTTTGTAAAGTCCCTCTTACCTCTAGGTTGTGGTTGCATATAGGACTTTGAGGTGCTGACAGGTGATTGTGCACACACTTCCCAAAGCGGTGTAGACAGACAGAATCCGAGGAGGTGCAGGTCTGTGGGCATGATGGAGGTTTCAGCAGCAAACAGCTTGAACAGGAGGTGTGCTGGCAGGAACCCTGGCATGCTTTCTTCTCCAGAGACACAAACCTACAGAGCAGGAAATTCAGATTCCTGTTAAAAACGCAGCTTGAAGAGACTTTTAAGAGACAGAAAGAAGATTTTAAACAATGACATTTTTATTCAGTCACCTGGCAGAGCAGATTTCAGAGGGGTTGGCCTGACAGTATTCCTTAGTGCAGTCTGGCTGACAGCTCTCTGGATCCAGGGGCTCAATCACTGCACAAAAACACATTTTAACACTGAATGAGAACCCAAACGAAGAGTAATTCACAAGGTATCGAACGTGTTAAATATATTATTTACATTTTTTTCCTGAGCAGCAACAAAATATCTCTAATCTCATACAGTTGATACTGTATCAATAACAGTGAGAACTCTTTTCACCGTGGAGAGATAAGAGGTCTAATTATGGCTTAACTGTTAGCAGAAAACCTTTAAATCAAAGGAAGCCTTGACCACACTATCAGATTTACATCAACTTTATTACCCTACACAGGGAAATTTGGTTTGGTCCAGTCCTCTAGACATAAAGATCCACAATAAAAAAAAATACCATGAAACACATTTTATCACATTGAGACAGAATAAAACGGTCAAATAAAAACAATCCAAATCTGTAAAATCAGAACTGATATAAAAGTGCAAATCTATCGGTCTTCACGGCTCATAAACAAGATTTGCCACATTGGCATCATTACCTCCACACCGACATACAGTGGTGAGTACATTTACTCAAGTACTCTCTTCTGTTATGAGGTTTATTTCCATTTCATGCAGAAAAATATATTGTACTTTTTACTCCAGTATATTTACTTCATTAGTTACTTTGTAGTTGATAATTTAAAATACATCAGTTTCATCAGTAGCATTCATATAGGTTAAAATACCCAATAATGTACAATATCTTTAAAATTAACATCCTTCTCGAAAAGCTACAACATTGAAATGTTGCTGATGTGTTAATTATTCAATAATAATATTATTAATAATAATAATAATAATAATACAACATTCTGATAATATAACACAGACAGGAGCAATTCTGCTGCATGATAAGTAATTTTATCTCACAATACTATGTATTTATTTGAGACACATTTTGACTGCAGGACTTCTATTAGCAGTATTTCTATTTATTTGTAAGTAATGGATATGAATACTGCTTCCTCCAATGATAACTTATATTAGGGCTCACGACTTATAATTCAAGTTTATATTATTGACTTTTATGTGATGCAAAAGTCAGACATTGCTGCATCTTTTTTTTTTCTTTTTTTTTAAAAATTTATTTGCAGATGAATTTGATTGAGAGGATGAATTTTAAGCACACCTGCTTTACAGATCCCTTTGCGCTCTGCGTCTGGTTTATCAGCTGCTGTGTCCTGGTAAACACACACCAGCCCCTCATCACAGTTGCCCAGATAGTCCCACGTCCCTCCACAGGTCTCCCCCTCTGTCTTGGCACATACAGGACAGCAGCCACAGACACCTGTTGTGACACCACCTTTGCACTGGAGCTTCAGCGCCCGCCGGGAGGAGCAGTGTATCCGCTCGCAGGGCGGGCAGTGAAGGGCCTGAAGCTGCTGAGCTGCTCTAGAGGGCGTTTGCTCTGACCCCAATGCCCCAAGCACAGCACTCAAAAAGAACAGCACCCACATCCTTGATCCTTGAGTTAATCGACCTAATGTTATTCTGGGGCGAGAGTACTGTTTATATATGGGATAACACATCAGCAACACCCCACAGTTTATGACCCACAACCTCCACCCCCACCGGCAGCCAATAGATGAGGGCGGGGGGGTACTGCACTGGGTGGATTTAGTCTAAATACACAGTTGATTACCCCCACGTCTTATCTTTACACTTATCAATGGTGTGATTTTGTTTTGGAATTATTCTTCCTTCTGAAGACTGTTAGATAAGTTTGATGGAGGTGGAAAGACTGGCCCCCTTTGTATTAGGAGTCACATGACCTCTGGAAGAGGCAATTCAGTGCACACCTACAATCAGGTAATGATCTATTTCTTGAAAGAACAAAAGGATTAAGACATCAGCAGGTTATCTGATCAGGACATCTCGTAAGTTGCGTATCTGAATAAAACTGTGTACATAACAATAAAGAAATGCCCACCTGTCATTGGATATCTGGAGGTTTCAATGTGGTAACAATGCCATTTATTTCCTTTTCTCTGGCTTCTTTTTAATATGGAGGTAAACAGCTGCTTGAAAAACAAGGAAAACATGACAAAGATTAACACACATTAGAGAAAATTTTTTTTATTAGTTACTACATCAGTGTACTGTATGTTTTGGGGTTTTTAGATTACAGAAGAATTTATGTTTTCTCAAATATATTTTACTCCTCAAAGTCTTAATCTGAGACTTAAAACATGCGGTTGAGCAACGAGTGTCTGACTTACTGTAGGATCATCTTTCAGTCCCATTTGTAAACATTAAAATAAAACATATATAGCTGTATATAAACATATGCAGCTGTACTGTAATTACAGGTAATAGTTTTGTGTAATACAAGTCAAATTGTAAAATAATTTTAGCTTTAAATAGATAATTTATTCAACTTTATTTGGAAACAGCACGTTTCTACTCAACTTTCAACACCCCAGGTAATCATTATTATTATATCTAATTTATTTCAGTGTTGATGAAGTATTCAGTATATTTTAGTTATGTGTGTGGTTATGTTTCACCATCTCACCATTACAGACACACTGAAGGGTTGACGCATTAATTCATCCGGGAGTTTTTAATCTGGGTCTCCAAAGGTAACATCGCAGTCCTCTGTAATATGTATTTGTCCATCTATTAATAAATCTATATATAGTCACTTTGTTGGTAATGCAGGAAATAATTTTAATTCTACAATAAAGCAGAAACAAAAATGTGAATTAATGTGTTCATAACTGATTGCACAGCCGCTACTGTTATCAGCGCAGAAGAGTGACTCAGTATTACCAGAGACACTGTAAAGCAGCTACTACATTACACTACACTAAGTTACCAAATACCAGTGACCATAATTACAAAGAAGTTTCAAAACTAAAACTATAAAGTAAATAATAACATATCCAACATCATGTATTTAAATTATTAGCAGGAAGCTTTGAGTCGTATAAAATGTATTTATTTTCAAGGAAACCATTGAGTAACACTGAATACAACAGGAGTGATCATTCAATAGTCAATAAAACTTGTGACTCCTACATCATAAAGATCCCACATACGAGACGTCTTGGAAAACAAGATTTCAAAGCAAACATGTTGGCAATTTGCTGGTGCTACAATTTCTTTTATCTTTCTTTTTTTTTTTTACCCCCACATAACAAATTGAGGTGATACACACCTGTGTAGAAAAGTGACAAGATTTTACATCAACTTACAAAGGGCTGGATGTCAAAGTGCAAAATGCCTGAAACCCCCGGCCCACCCTACCACACCACCCCCACCCCCGCCCCATCAAAGAGGACGTCGAAATGGACTCTTAAATACAAATCTCCAAAATTACTATTCGGCCATTATGGCTTTTGTATTCAGTTGAGATCCTATTCTAGCTTACAATACAGAGCTTTAAAATATCGTTTTAGAAACATTTTCCTCCCAAAGATACATTTTTGAAACTGCACCTTTTTACAGACAACTGCATGTAATGGAGTAAAAGCATCACAGGAATAATGCAGGCATACAACAGAAAAGCAGCTGTTTATCAACAACTTCAAACTGAACACACTAACATTTTGTTGGTTTAAAAAAAGCAACTGAATTAAAAGAATACATACTAAAATCTGAAAATAAAATGACTTAAAAACCTTGAAGAGAGAGAAAAAAAAACATTATATACATATATTTACAAGTAAATAGAGTGAATATTATACAGGTTTGACTGGTCGTTCAAGGTCAGGCTGAAGCCAACAAAGGTCCATATAATCCAACACTGCATGACATTCAGTTTTCCATCCAAAATGGTTAAAGACAAAATACCTTCCAGGAGGCGTCTTCAAGGTCACGCTTAGAAGAAGCGAGCAGAGAGCGAAGAACCAGCTGCAGCGAGCAGCTCTGTTCTCGTCTCAGCGTGTATCGATAAAAACATCCAGGGGTTTTCACTCAAACGTAGCTTTCAAATTTTTTTTGCATGATTTAAAAAAATAATGATAATAAAATAATAATAATAATGGCAATGTTTGCAAAGAAATCCACTGAATATATCCTTCTGGGGTTCAGTATTTTTTTTTCCATTTTCTATACCATGTTGAACTGAAAGAACATGAGGTCCTCAATCTGGAGGCAAGAGGTCGTGCAAACGAAACCTCTCTCGGATGTGTGGTCTGACGTCGTCATTCTGTGATTTAAAAAACAAGACAAAGAGAGAGCGAGAAAAGGTAGAATTATTTCAAAACTGCCCAAAAATTGACTTTGTTTTCAAAAAGCCGTTTTCGGTCAAAATACCTACCAGCTCCACGAGCTTCTCAAGGAAAGGAACAAGCTTTAGAAGCTCATTGTCGTTTCTGTCCACAAACCAGCTCTCAATTGGGATTCCATTGGAAAGCTGAGGAAGAAACAAAAGCTTTGATGAGGCCGAAATATCATCAAGCGTCTCTGCAACACAGCAACGTTAATGTAAAAGTCTGAGGTTTACTTCTGAGTTAAAGGTTTTACCTGGTAGGCAAAGGCTTGGGGTGAGTTGTCAATTATTATTGTCTTGGAAAGATCCCGTCCGAGAATGTTGAGGTCTTTAATATAATTTCCTTGAACACACACACAGTGCTCCCGAAATAGCCTGTGTCTGAAAAATACAGAAGGAACGAACATTCATTAATTAAAACATCTTCAGTGTGAAGGTTTATGATACGCCAAAAAATTGCTCAGCATTATATTATTACATGGAAGGAATTTACAACCCTCGAAAGTTATTACAACAGCAATTATTGTATCTTTTGTTGTGATAATTGCAAGAAAAATGAAAGAAATTTTACACTTTACAAAGTTATCTACCAAGAGGGTTTTTTGGAAAGCATCTGATTGTTGCAAAACATGAGTCATCATCCCCATTCAAATGAACAGCACTGATGAACAACCTGTCTGAAAGCAGTCTTGCAGTGAGAATACACCAGAGACAAACACATGTCTGTCACAACATGGCCGCAGCAGAGCATATCCATTATAATTAACTGAAGCAGAAGCTGTGGCTCATGTCTATTTTTATGTGCCTGGCCTATTATTTTTTCTCTCTAAGCACATCTATGCAATCGGCCAACAGGTAAAAACCATATGGAACTGTGTGAAAATAGTACAGACTGTTTAAAATTATTCAAATAAATACCTCATTGTACCAGAGGCACTGTATCTGTATTTAAAATGATGCAGTTAATTAATTCAGTAACAATTAATACAGCCTACACTTCCCAACCCTGCACAACCAACTGCATTAGCACATGGCAAAAGTCAATATGCTTGGAGTGAGGGAGTGAGTGAGAGAGACAGAGTTGGTGTGGCAGGTAGAAAACCTCTCTCCACCCCGCCTACATGAGGCGTCGCGTCCATGCCTGGTGTACTTCAGCCCTCACAGATAGTAAAGTGTGACATTTAAAAAGTAACCTGTTAGCATCCTTGTAATGATGCAGTAGCACCATACCACCAATACTGAATCTGAAGCAGCTAACTGAAATTCAGCCATTCATTTTATTACCTGTTGTTTTCCTGCTGTGACATGATAGGTTTTTGCTTTACATGCAAAAGGTCACTTGAACAACAAAGTATGTTAAGTGACCAGAATTTCCAGTACAAACAATACTTACAGGGAAAATGTTCAAAGCAGCCAACACAAGCAGGTGATTAGTGAATGTTTGCTCTTAATTGAACAGGTTCGTCTTGAACGTTCCCATCACAGAGGGAAGAGGGAGTTACTGCTGAGGCCAACCAGAAGATTTAACATACTGTATCTATGGCTGAAGATCTTAATAAAATAAACAAGTGGACCAGAGCGGAATTTAAATGCATGGAAGAATTTACTTCATATCAACAAATTAACTGTTTCTAACTTGCTATGACAAAAAAAACCTGCTAAACTTGAAATCCAGCAACAGCACTATAGAACAAACTCTGCATCTGTTACACAAAAAGCAACAAAGTCGAGTTGAGCTAGAGCTCTTTATCCCCAAGCT
Source organism: Pampus argenteus (assembly GCA_036937835.1). Classification (NCBI taxonomy): domain Eukaryota; kingdom Metazoa; phylum Chordata; class Actinopteri; order Scombriformes; family Stromateidae; genus Pampus; species Pampus argenteus. Next base: position 8,340,904 of record CM072869.1, read on the forward strand.
AAATGTTAAATATGGCTACTGGTCAACGTGATTGTTATTTATTATTAAAAGCTTCTTCTGAGTGTTTGTTTTCACTGACCTGACCAACTGTTTTTTGGGATCCAAGATGTTGAGCAACTTGTCAGCGTACACTTTCTTTGAAGCCGTGAAGAGGATAATCTGAAATATTAAGGGATAACAATAGATGAGTAATATGTAAACTGACAACAGGTCAAGATAAACACTCAAACGGGAATGAGTGAGACATCTTACCTCATACATTTGAGACATGCGCTCAAGAAACTCTCGAAAAAAGGGCCTCAACCGAACATAAACCTGAAAATGAACAAAACAGGAGAAATTTAATCACAGCAACAAGAAGAGGAGACCTGTCAATGAGATGTTTAACAGTTAGTACCTGGTATATTACATCCTGAAAGAGTACAGGGAATGTCAGAGCTGCATCTTCTAGCTCATTCAAACTACAGTGAACCAGAGTTTCATCCTGAAAACAGAAAGAATGAAAAACTCATTAAAGTCCATTTACTTTCAATATGAGATGCAGCAAAAGAGACAATTCATTACTCACCAGATCCAGGACGAGGGAAAACTCTGGCGTGCTGCGTGTTTTCAAAGGTAACGCTGGTTTGCGTGTTAACTGCTCTTCTGTCAGCGGAGGCACGTGCTTGATGAAGAAGTACCTTAAAGCAGAGAAGCCAAAAAGTATTGTCATTTAAGAAACAAACTAAACAAAGAAATGTTTTAAAATAGTGTTTCTTGGTGAAGGGTAAATAATAAATATGCGTAATTTGCATGTTTTCACTGTTTAATGAACAAAAAAGATGTACTATATGCTGTGAGTCGTAGAAAAATGTCAGGTCTGATGAAATACAGCAGTGGTGTAAAAATAGTGTCACATGTAATAAACAGGCTGAACGTTGTGCTTTTGCTGCCATCTAATGGGTATAAGTTTTAAAATGCAGCGAGGCCTGTTCACACGCCAACAAACAATGTCACCCTGGATGTGATTTCAAGTGGAACCAGATGACGCTTCTGATCACAAACGGTGCGAGGTGTCAAATTTGCAGCATTGAAACAACGAGCAACACAGCGTCTCGATTTACAGCTTGTTCTTTTACTTAACAGCTCATCAATAATTTGCTGTTATTGTTAGAAGTTCAATATACTTACGGATCAAAAACTTCCCAGTCCTCATCGTATGAGGTTTCTGGAGGGGCAGAGGGTAACGTGTGCGGGTAACTGCCATCTGGCATACAACCTGGAGCTGACAGAAACAGAAAGAAGAAAAAGAAACTTTATCATTTTGAGGAATTATTTATTATTAAGCAGAGAATCTGACGATAAATATGTTGACAGTTATGCTGTCAAAACTGACGGGATAGGTTTCTAATGAGCATATGATACTCAGAAATCTGCTAGGCCCGAAATAAGATTTCCCCACCCAAGCAGGTTTAAACAAATGCTAATAGTTGTTTACAGTTAGTTTTTGACTCTGAATTGCACTAAAAATACAACAACAAAGCAACTCAATTGACAGCTACACAAGCGATCCATGCTTATACTTCTCTCAACAAATAAATTATCAAAATGTTTCAAGAATGAATTTAGGCTTCAGGTTAGACCAGCCGTACCTGTTAATGGGGGCATGTCTGTTTCAGTTACAATCTCCCCTTCTTCTATGGTTGTATCGGAGTTTATCTGAAGCCTCTGTGGTAAAACTGGAGCAACGTGACATGGAGTGATGCCCTCTGTGGATGTCAGAGTGCTGCTTGGCATTTCTTCTGCCTGCTCAATGTCCAGCTGTTTCATGATTTCCTCTGCCTCCATTGCTTGGCCGGGAGAGTCTGAGCCAGGAGTGGCTGAAAAGAGGGATTACAAATCGGTCAGTACAGACTTTTACTTTTTCACATATCAAAGGTTGCATTTAACACAACACAAGTGATGCTCAACGGGTAAATTAAATCATTGATGAATTATCCATTTTATCCATGTCAAATATCAAAGTATCTTTGTTTTTACCAGTTTTAGTTGCTGGTGAGAAAAAGTTGAAGACCGGAGAGAAGATGGTTCCAAGTAGGGTGGTTCGCGGTGGGCTGCTCGCCGCCTCGACTGGAGCCTCTAGTTTACCATTTGGTTTTATGGGTTTACTGTTGCACGTCATTGTGTCTAAGACAGGACAACACCTCTTTAATAACAAAACCTTTTAAGAAAACAAAAATACATTCACTCCATTCACATACAATTTCCTAGTCATTAATATAATCAGTATTAAGAGATTTGATTTTTTTTTTAAAATAAATTGTAACCTGGCAAAGGCGAGAAATTTTCCTTTATGATGATCTGTTGGAGACAAGATAAAACATTTGTTTGTCAACACTTCATCTTGGGTAAGTTGTACCTTTATTTTGAGATTTCCGGCAAACTCTGGACACTGATTTGTTGGAAAGGCCTCTAGTCTGTGGTGTTGAAGTAATGAGATCGCTTTCAGAAGTACAATCAATACGACTCCTCTTTGCAGGGATATCCTGCTCTACCTGAGAAAAAAAATGGACACAGGGCAACTCAAAGTTACACGGTGTTCACATTAAATTAATTAAAATAATTAAATATTTTCAGTGGGCTTTTGTTCTTGTAAGAAAGTTTGCAGAAATCATTTCCCCCCATTTTATTAAACCATGTATTGAATGGATGGAATTCAAACAAACTATTACTATGTACAAAATATCACAGTATCAGTGATGTGTGTTGAATTAAAAAAGGCATATTAGTGGACTAATATCTAGAAGGCAGACAAACAAGACTGTGTTGAGACTTTATGTTAAGTCTCTAAAACACAATTTGCTATTATGTCCCCTTGCGACTAAGGCACTGCTGAAGACAAGAAGCACATCAAAGCAGCTAAATAAAATAAAATAAAATAAAATATTAAATCAGCAGCTGTGTATGCTGAAACCCACCTTGACAGCATTTCCACGGATTAATTTCTTAATAGTGGAGAACAGGCCTGTTTCATTCTTCTGCATTTTGCCTCGACCTCTCACCGGAGATGCTTCCACTTCACAGTGTTTCCGTTTGGCCTGGGACGGGTGGGTTCGACGTCCTGCGTTCAGCTGCTGAGGAGCTTTACGCACTCTCAGCCTCATCATGCTCCAGTGTCACATAGAAGAAGCTGACAGGGGGGAGGGGAGTTCAGAAATTTTGATGTAACAATAAAAAAAAAATACATTCTTCAAATTTGAGCACACAGTTTCGGTATTAGTATGAATTTTTTGGACAGATTACCATTGGTACCAAAAAGTACTGAAGATTAATACCCAGCCATGTGCAATATATTAGGAATTTACTTGAACTTGAAATGTTTTTAGGCAATATGTCAACTCAAAATGTGCTTCTTTCTCTGCACATTATATTATTTATTAAATATATATTATTCATTTAGTTGCATTGTGCACAGAAAATAAATTACACTTGATGTCTAATGGACAACTTTTTATAAATTATCTCAAAACAAACAATATTTTTTTGACATTTCTGTATTAAAATTCCTTTAAAGTCACTTGTCAGATGACATTTACAGTAAAAATGAAAGTATGTTCAGAGCACAATAATGCAAAGACAGAAGTTTCCATTTTATCATTTATTGATGTTTCCATCTTTTCAGTTCCTGTTTCTACCTCTATTGACGAGAAATAATATTTATAGCGACTTGTGAAATTTTCAATTTAAAAAATGTGGTGTAATACTTCTTTAAATATATCAAGCTGTGGACAACTGGGAAACAAAAATGAGATAACGGGGTTAAGCAATGCAAAGATTGACTGAATTATAAAGAGCTCATGTTGTGTTATCAGATGCATGTCGGTGTAGTAGTCGGTGTATGAGATAAACATGGGGGCACATCGGCAAGTCAAAGCCTTTAAAATGTTTAATTTCAGCTGTTGTTTCATGTATGCGCTGTCTTATATTATGTTGCGGCAAATGGTTTCTAAATTAGATCTGATTAACATGACAGCGCCGCTGATTGTCGTTATGTAACATCATACGGGTTGTGTTAACACTAACGACGTCAGCTACCGCTTAACGTTAGCCAGCTGCTGATATTCAGCTATTTTAATTAAAAAACCCCAATGTACATCCACCACTGGCTTGACGCTAGTGTCCAACACATGACAGGACGAGACTATCCATCTATGTGGACACAGCTGACACTTGTCACCTTATTTTATCTTCTATATATTAATTAGTATTAATCTCAACAGAAATCGGATGCCGTCAGTTGGTCCCGTTGCTAACAGTAGAAGCTACAGTTAGCTTCTAAGCTAACAAAACGCGAAGGCCGTAACATTTTTCCCTTCAGCTCCCACAGCACACCTCACAGGTGTTACCCGTTACCACGTCTGTGTTTGACATACAGACAGGTCGCCAATTCATCCGTTAAAAAGCAACATATCTGCTTGCTATGCTCTGGCTAACGCGTCGTTTTCTTCACTTCCATAACTATTTCCAACCATTAGACTACGCCCCCTTCGCTGGCTAACATTAGCCGCTAATTAGCAGCGGACGGACTATCCGGGAGGGGGGACAAACATTTTTTTTTTGTTTACATGTTGACGTTGTTCGTTACTCACCGACTATATCAAGGAAGCTCTTCGAAACTTGCCGCAGCGTCGTCAGCTCTCGGCCGCGACCGTGACGGCCACCGATAGAGGTCGGGCCGTGCTCGTTGCTGCCAGCTGTGTCTGTTGCTCGGTAGCTAGTCACAGATCAACCATGTCTGTGTGGACGCCATTTCCCGCCTCATCACAAACATAACGCTGGTGGTGCGCAGGAGGAGAATGCGACACACGTAGAGGAACCAACGTGGCGGAGAACGGAGTCAACAGGAAAATGGCTATAGTGTAAGCGCACAGCTGGACTGAGACTCACTACCACACTTTTCCCTGCTGGTATTGTTGTGTGACTACAGGAAACATTCATGTTCAAGCTGCTGCTGCACGGTTATTTAGCTTTGTGTTAAAATGTGAGCATATTATTTATTTCTTTATTCACTCTAACATTTTAAAGGTAAGTTATGTTTGGCATTTCTTTTTTTTTACTAATTGCCTAAAACACGTCACAAGTTTAGTTTTCACAACTAAACGGTGATGAATGTAAATTGCAGAGACTAAAACTTTGAGAATAACAATGTATTATAATAAACTTTCCTCCAGCTTAGTTTTTAGACAATTGAAAGAGTTTCAGGCTCTTATGAAAGGCTTGGATATTGCCTGAGCAGCACTGCACAGTTTAAAAGGCTTCAAAACACTGTTTTCAGCCGCATCACCATGAAACCTTTGCTATATTTTAAAGTGGTGCTGAGAGACAAGGCGTAACTTATAGTAATTAGAAACATGGATGCATCATTGCGTCAGTTACAGTATAAGGGAAGTTGGAGGCTGGCACATCATTTAACACCTTAAGGAAAAGATTACTGCTAAAAAACACTTCTTTTGAAATGTTGATGCAGTAGTCAAAGACAGTTGAATAAACTGAGAACTAGAGGTGTGTCCCTCATTGAGACACAAGCCAGGATGCACATCTACAATGTTGGATGTAGTGAAAGAGGACATGAACGTAGTTGGTGTGAGAGAAGAGGATACAGAAGACGGTGTTAGATGGTATTTAAATACCTATGAAATTTTTAAAGATTACATTAAAGTTTGTGAACTCAATGTTTTTACACAGATCATGGGTTGTGCAGTAGGTGGCAGCAGAAGGCTGAACAAACCTTCAGCATTTCTTACATTCTTACAAAGTGAAGTGTCTCTTATTCATTCAGAATCAAATCAGTCAGACACATTAAAGGTTGCATCTAAAACAACTTATCAGGTGATTTAATTTTTTTGTTTTACCAGTTGAAAAAGTTAGCTGCTCACTGCCGGGACTGGAGCCTCTAGATAACCATTTGGTTTCATGGTTTTACTGTTGCATGCTATTGTGTCTAAGACAGGACAACACCTTTTTTTGATAACAAAAAGAAAACACCTGCAGAGAGCAAACAAAAATACATTCACACCAGGCACATACAATGTCATAGTCATTAATATCATTGGTATTGTTTTGAGAGATTCAAAATTTTCCTTTATGATGAGCTGTTGGAGACAAGATGAGACATTTGTTTGTCAACACTTCATCTTGGGTTAGTTGTACCTTTATTTGGAGATTTCTGGAAAACTCTGGACACTGAATTGTTGGAAAGGCCTCTAGTCTGTGTTGTTGAAGTAATAAAAATTATAAATCAAAATTACAATCAATATGACTCCGCTTTGGAAGGATATCCTGCTCTACCTGAGAAAAATGAAATAAATGGACACAGAGCCACTCAAGATTACACATTGTTCACATTAAATTAATTAAATCAACTGAAGCTTTTCAGTGGACTTTTTTTCTTGTAATCTAAGCATTTGTAAATTATCATGATGATAATAGTGTTGTAAAATGAGTAAAATCCTGATAGGTGCATATTTTCATAACAGCAATTAAATCATAAAACCAATTCACATTCACCATAACCATGAACTGGATGGATGAATTCAAACACATCCTTCTAAGTACGAAAACTATGACTAAGTACTTAATTATCTTCTGTACATTTTGCTTTGCTCATTTACACTGCAAATTGCACAGGCGAAACAGTTGCAATTTTTTTCTAAAGCAATTTTGCATCAGTTCATTGGATTAGCATGGGCGCCATTAACTGTATACTCTGCAGAGAGAAACTAAATAAACTTTGCAAGACTCACCTGAATTCAACTTGGCTATTGGTCTTTGATGAAACCTACTGGCTTCTAAAAATATTCTTGCAAAATGTTGTTCTAGGTTCCTATAAAAAATCGGACTGCTGGTTAAATAATGGATTTGATGAAAATAAGACTTTAGTTGAGTGTTAATTCTTTAAGCAACCCTTTCTAATGTATTCAATGGTAACATCAAAAGCACCACTTGATCCATTTTCTTCTGATCATCATGTCCAGACAGAGTTTATGAAAGTTTTAGGGAATTTAAGTCTCAATATGAACACTGATGGTGAGGTCTCATTTCATTCCAAGATGAAAGAGTTTCCTGTAGGGTCCTGGTCCACCCCATAGACCCCTGACCAAAGAAAAATAAAGATAAATTAATAAAACGACTAATGTGGAACAATTTATTACTACCAACCATTATCATGTTGTCAATATACATACGTGAGAAGTCCATGCCAATAGAGGTGAGGCATCAGATCAGCTTTCATGTGGTACATTATTCTTCTTTCCTTGGCTTGGTTGATGGGGAACGTTTCCAGTGGTTGTCCATTGTAGTCAAACTCTGCCAGAATTACTGTGTTGTAGCTTGTAACCAATGGACATGAGGTGTAGCCATCATACTATAAATAAGGACATTACCGATTATATATATTTGCATCTGGTGTTCAGGTTACTCTTTAAAAGATGAATCATAGTTGACTTTTAGCGGCCGCTTACCTTTTTATCAGGCTTCTCATTTTTCAGAATTTTGCTGATGGTTCTGTTTAAGACAGCAGTCTGTGCAGCTAAAATGAGAAAGTGAAGTCCATTATACACAAAAGAAAAATCTAAATCTATAATAAAAATCCAAACTGTTATGTAGCAGGAGTTTCTCTCTCCTGCTGGCTTCACAGCCTAAATAATACATATCTTAGCTGGCCTGCTGCATTTATCCAGCACCAGTCGCATGATAGAAACATCATCAACATGCTCACAGTCTTGCTGTGAATTCTCCAGAAAATGACTGTATTCACACAGGTTCAATTGGACATTACACATACTTTGTACTAGAAAGCTGGCAGGGTAAAGGCAAGGCAAGTTTATTTATGGGACATGCATACGTTTATAGGGCTTGTTCCTGTGCTCCAGCCAAAAACAGAGCTTTAGAGAGACTATCAAATTATGCCTACTTTGTCACCTCAAAACACCCAGCTGTGTGGATTACGTGTGATCGCCAGTTTTCAAGGTTACAAAAGTAGTTGGATGCAGCTCCACAGTTCCGAAACTGGAAACGTGGGGTGTCAGACACAGTTTGACAAGCAGCATTGCGACAGCTTTACACTGTTCAGGGTTGCAGGGAGCCTATCCAAACATGAATGATAATGAGAAAACACCCAGTTTATGATGTTCCAGTCTGTTCAGCCATCATCAGGTATAGCTAACCAAACATGCACTGGGAAAGAGCTAGGACACGCGTTAAACAGATCATCAGCTGATGAGGCTAAAAACACCAAATTCTGCACACTGTAAAAAGAAAACTCAGCAGTCACAGACACATTCAGCATGGCATACCTTGCGTGCATACGCTGAATTTAACGGTGCATGATAAGGCTAAATTCTTTACTGCAGTCAGATTACAGTTGTGCAGGTAGTGGTAAGTGATAAATACTGCTTTACAACAGGATGGCATCATCAAAGCTGAGTTACCAGGCCACTCCCTGCATTTTCTCCAGTTGAAGTGTAAAATATTTAACAAATCTATAACAAATCCATCAATACAATCAAATTCAAACAAAGGTACACTTATGTCATGATACAATCTGTTAAATACTGCTGAAAACTTTCCCTACATTATAGGCCTAATAGTGTGTAGTCTACGATTTTATAGTCATGTGTGAAAAAGGTTATTGTGCAATACAGTTATTGAGGATACTGCCTTTCATATTACAAAGAGAACAAGCCCTTTACAAGATGTGCTGTAAACTAACTATATGACTCATATCCAGCAACAGAGTGCTTTCCAGTATTGCACTGATGCAAGGTTACAACTGGTGATACAATTATCACTCACCGACAGCAGCAGCCGTTTTAGCTGTGGGCAGGTTGGTACAGTCTCCAATCCCAAACACATTTGGATACTTCTTATGCTGTAGGTTGTCTTTGTTGACGTCCAGCCAGCCAGCCTCATCAGCCAGTGGGCTGCCTTTAATCACCAAATTGGGTCCCATTGGTGGTGTGACATGAAGCATTTCATACTAAACACAAAAAACAGAAAAGTTTAACAGTTATTCACTAGAATATCCTTTCCTGCTATGGAATATATTTAGGTGCAACTACACATTTTATATAAACTACATATTTTTTCAGCATTTAATGGGCACGATTATGATATATCGTCCACTGCAGCCCGGTAGTCAAAGTGAAGGTTCCTGTGTGAGTTACCTCCAACACCTCGATTTCTCCTGGTTTGTCAAGATTTTCAAACACAGCTTCTTGCTTGTCTGCCCGCACTTCAATCAGGTTATGCCTAAGGTTCACTTTTAGGTCACGCTGTTTCACAACTTCCCATAGCGAGTCAGCATATTTCTTGATCCCAAAAAGTACAGGCAGAGATGTGTTGTATATTATATTGGCCTTTGCTCTTTTTCCTGTCTGAAATAAGAACATGTACAATATCTTCAATACATTTGGAAAACAACACCTACTAGTTTGAGAATATACGAGTTTATTACAATGAAAAATTCAATTACCTTTCTGAGATAAGCATCTGAGAGGTACATGATCTTCTGAGGTGCTCCAGCACATTTCACAGGAGTATTTGGAAAAGTGAACACAGCGTTGCCTTCTTTGAAGTTCTGCAGTGCCTTCCATGTTTTCTCCACAGTTTGTACTGAATAGTTTGACCCAATATTTGGATATTCAAACCCTTCTGGCAGTCCTTTGACCTACATATTTGGAAATGTGTAAGTTTCCTGGTATGTAACTGAATTTATATAAAAGAGGAAATGGTTACTAGGTAGAAGTAAAAAGAAGAGGTAGAGGTGGAAGAGTTTTACAGACAGAGCATTACCTCACCTTCTCGTAATGGAGTTGTAAACCAAGAGCCACAATCAAATACTCATAGGAGATCTGCAATGTGAAACGAAGTTTAAATAGGGTTAGACGCATATTGCACATCATCATATTCATTCATATTCATTACAAATTGACACTCATTTCCAAGCCAGTAGATGGCACATTATTAAGCAGTTTTATAACTTAAGTATACACTCTGTTACATAAAGCAAAAGTTACTAAAGCAAACATACTTCAGTCCCATCGTCTGTGCGGACAGTATTTGAGTCTGGGTTTATTTCCTGAACTTTAGATTTCACCAGTTTCACTCCTGATGGTATAACATTTGCAGTGGGCCGACCTGATGAGGCTACATTTTTTGCACCAGCACCAACCAGGGTCCATATTGGCTGATAATAGTGCATCTACAAAAGAAATTAAAAGGTTGTTCAGCACCAACTTCGTATGCGAGGAAAATACTGTTATTGGCTTTGCGAATAATGATAAACTACTGGATCCTTGCCTCACTGGGCTCCACAACAGCTACATTCTCAGCTCCCATCATCCTTTTCATTCGTGCACTCATTGCAATCCCTCCACTTCCTCCTCCGAGCACTAGCATTTTGTAATGCTGTTTGGCAGAGGCACGGCTGCTTGTGTGAAGATGAGAGAGAGCAATGCCCGTGGAGTGGCACTGCTTCAGACGACGCAGTGCAGCCATTCTGTGTCTGAAAAACAACAACAACAACAAGTCATTTTGGTTAACAACATTTCAGTCATAGTATCTGGGCTGGTTAATATACTGCACTCTGCATATTTACAGTTTGACTATTAAGGGCAACAAAGTTGTGCGTTTTTTTAACTTCTGTCAATGACTTATGGATACAGAGTCACTTTTGTGAGTAAGGTTTAGATATGTGAAGTTTAGCACCCAGCAAAATATAGTTTTGCAAACATGTACTTGTGATTATTATTTTATTAAGGCATTACCACCGACAGCTACTGTAACGACTGACCATCCCAGAGAAAAAAAACAGTTGATATCAAATGCTCAAAAGGTTATTTTACTCTCATTCGAGTAAAAGGACGAGTTACTAGTTAAATCTTGGATGAGAGGTTATGACTTTCCAGTTTATGTCTAATTAGCTGTTTACACCTTCTTCCTATGACTCCTAATCTGTGCTGAAACGTTGCTGCTGCAAGCTGCGCAATGAACTGACTGAGCCGCCATAAGTATTAGTTGTTTAAATAACATGATCGCAGGTACAGTTTCACACACTGTAACGTCGAATAATGCAGACTTGTAGCATACTCACTGTTCGTGTTACTGTCAGGACTGTCGAAATCCTTCAATGACCCAGCAGCATGACTTCCTCTAAAGGAAACTAGCACAACTTGTGTGAAGCGTTTTATCTGATATGAAGTTGCACGTCCACAAGAACTGACTCTAACGTTCGTCCCGCCTCCTCCACCGTTCGACCAATCAGAAAACGGCAAAAAACAACCGTCCGTTTAACGCAATATTATATATATATATATATTTTTTTTTTTAATTATATGTCGCTAAACTTTATAAGTGACTTTTATCACTTTCATAAATATATATGGGTTACCACTTATCTGTTGTGTCTAAATACTTTGTTAGTCTCAAAGGTAAAGTGTTTACAGCCATAGATAGACAGAATAAATAAAAACACAAACACAAATGAGTTGGTTAAAAGAAACAAATACAATTAAAGGCTGAAATATATGTGTTTCCAGAAAAAAACAAAACAGAAAACTGCAAGATATAGGCCTAATGTCTAATGTATGAGGATGTTCAGATGATCTTTAGTCTATATCTGCCCTGATAATTGTATATGCCTTGATATACGGTGTGATGTCTTAAGAGCTCTGCCATAAAGATTAAACAGTCATGTGCTTTGGAGCAGTTTAATCCCGTTTGCAATGAGCTCAGCAGGTGGTTTTATATCACTTACAACCTCAGCCCCGCCCTCTGCACACCTGTGTGTACTGTATTACACAATATAGAAACACCAGTCTACGTTTTGAGCAGGAAATGTGATTTATTTGTTATATTTTAAATTGGTGCTGAGAGAAAAGGCCCTGACATATTGTAGTGAGAAATATGGATGCATCATTTTCAGTTACAGTGTAAATGGTTTTGGAGGCAGGCACATCATTTAAACCCGTTGAGGAAAAGATTATTGTTAGAAACAGTTTCACAATCTTTTGAAATGTTGATGCAGTGGTCAAAGACAGTTGAATAGACAGAGAACTAGAGGTGTGGCCCTTATAAAACCACAAGCCAGGATGCATGTCTACATTACCCACATTGTTATCTAGTAGTGGTTTACTCTAACAGAGACTGGGCAGCTGTAAAATTGAAACAACTATTGGGCAAGGAGCAAGGAGCCTGGCAATTTTTCACTGCCCAGCCCTGTCTCCCAGAAATTACATTTAATCAATTTTAATTATATAAAATAATATATATATATATGGTTTTATTGATATATTCATTTATGCTTTTGTTGATTTTAACCACATTTTACAACTAGTCAATATGATGATAATACAGACGCAACAGGTAATGTAACCTCAATAGTGAAACAGGTGATAACAAATTACACATTATACCGTACCATCCACTTCTCTCTGTTTATTTTGCCAAGGTTTGTTATTTACTACTTACAGTACAGTACAGTACATTAGCTTCATATCATTGGATCTCTACAGTGTGTCTTGCCTTTCACAAAGACACCAATTGGGGGCGCTATAATTACACATTCAACTCATGATATGGATGATATGATGCATGAAATTGGAAAACTGACAATAAAATATGTAAAAGATTGTATGATGATAAAAGTACTTTTTAACAGAGATTACAAAATATAAAAAATATGCCAGAAATTTACAGTACGAGGGAGCGATCATATAGGCCATAAAACAACACTGAAATGTTGGAAAATCTAAACTAGGAAATAAGAAAGAACAATATTTACCACTGGTGTTGATACAAATCTTATAATTTTTCTCTTGTTACTGTTTTTAATAATCTAACTGGATCAGAGGCAGCAGAGGAATCTTCCAACTGTTATGAAAATGTAACACATAACCAAGGAAACATTATTTACAAATTACTTTCCAAATTATTCTCTCACAGTCTTAATTTAATTTTTGTTTGTTGTTGTTTTTTTTAAGTTATTGAATTGCATTCATTATTTGTTTTCCGGCACTATTTAAGTATCAGAATAGTGTAATTAGAGTCAATTAAAAGTTTTCCAACGTGAAATTTATCATAATCGTCTGCTGGGGTGCGCATCATCATCATCATCATCACCATGAGTCTGTTGTTTACATGTTTGTATGTTTACAGTCGACAGAGAGAGAGAGAGAGAGAGAGAGAGAGAGAGCACACCCACCCACACACCTCCACAATGAAGGCTCAGCTGCTCGTCGTCGTAAGTGCTCATCAGTTAGTTGATTTCTATTCCGTCTCAATGTTTCTCTGCAGATCTGTGTCTGAATAGCGTGTTTGATTCTCATTGTCTGCCTGCATCATTATTTTTAGCAGCCTTACATCGTCTGCAGAGCCTCCTCTCTTCTTCTTTTTCTTCCCCTTCTTCTCACCGCAGCAGGGTTTGCTTTTCCTGTACATGAGTTCGTCCATTTTTTTTTTTTTTTGGTGATTTCTATTATTATTATTCAGGAGGAAGATAACATTTGCTGCTGAGTAATGTGGTGCTTGAAATTAAATGTTCGCCACTGAATGTCAGGATACATGGAGAAAACAAAAGCCTGCACCTGTGACAAACTTGTGCAAGGTAAGGAAAAGGGGGAAATGTTAGCACACTTCATCAATATGTGACTGTAAATATATGACTGTATCTGCACTGCTACTATACAGTAGAAAAAGTATATCACATATATAGAGTATATGATGAAAAATACAGAAATAAACATAATGCTCACCTGGGATCTTTTGATATGGAGACACATTTCACTGGGGATTTACCTGCTGCTGCTGCTGCTGCTACTGATTACACCAACCACTTAATTAAAGTCGCTTGAAACAAGACACCACTTTGCCTTGTGTATTGCCATAGATGTAACGATGAGGTACACTCATTGCACATTCAATCCTCTCCACCAAATCACATTCACTTCCTGCACTGCAATACTGACGTCCTGCTGCAAAAGTCTCCACAGCTTGTTGATGGTGGTGGGTTCTCCATTTGTGTTTTATTAGGGAAACCCTCGGGAGATCCCTGGAGAAGATGGCATTCTGGAGGAGAAATACTTATGTTGGTAAGACAAATGTTCCTAGATTATGTTTGGATCTAAAAGGATGTAGACGAGAGACATGATTTGACATGAATAGGTTTGATGCGGAAGGTAACAAGGTACAGTAAATATCACAGGCTCGTCTTCGGGTTTGCCTTTCAAAAGAAGCAGACAAATCTTGTTCTTCCACTCTCAGGCGAATCTAAAGTAATTCATCCTCCTCTCCTGGTGCAGTACTCTGGTTTAAAGAGATACAATGACACAGTGGACAGTAGCCTCTCTCTCCCTCTTTGTGTGTGTGTGTGTGTGTGTCTATGTGTTCTGTATTTTATGTGTTGGTGTGTCTGTCTGCGGCATCCTGTAATCAGTATCTGCCTCTCTCTCACACACACACACACACACATACACACACACACACACACACACACACACATACAGAGTTAGATGACCTTATGCCTTGCACAGAAAGACATATCTCTGTGTTTGCCAGATGAGATTTAAGTGTATTCATATTCCTATAATATATATATATATATTTGTAATTTCTCCTGAAACAGACAAAGTGAGAGCTGCCAGGTACAGTTATTGTGTTGTCATTTTGGGGGTAGGAGCACCCCCAAATTTTGTTGTACCCCCCAGTACAATGACAATAAAGATGATTCTGGTTCTTCTCTCTCTGATTCATCCATTTGGGAAAGGAAGATCATCTAAAAGCTTCCTGTATCGACATTAGTCTCGGGAGGAATATGGTCTGATTTTTTTTCCCAGAAGCATTTATGAATCATTTTGCTGTAATAAACATTGACTTGTATGAGCTACTTGCTCGGACTTGCAGGCTGCTGTAGTTGCAGGTCGAGGAAAAAAAAAACAACTTCAAAAATAAGTGTATAAAAAATTGAGATTGAACATTATGCTTTGTTAGAAAAGCAATATTGCATTTGAGTCATTGTAATTAAATGTTTAAATAGACATTTGAACAACAAAAGCCTTTAATAATTAATTTGTATAGTAACTGATAGCAGGATGAGGCCACTCTGTTGTATGAGAAGGTCTATCCTGTTGCAATGTGTATGTGTGTTTGTGTGTGTGTGTGTTTGTGTGTGTGCTGTTGGTCTCTCCGGTGATTTATGCATAATTCAACAACAATTTAACCTCGTTTGGAAACAGCAGATCTATCTGTGTGCTCCTTCAGGCGCTGCTGTGTATGAAAAGTTAAAGAGCTTTGATAAATAGTTTGTACTGTCTTGCAGATGTCCAGTATTTATCGTGTTGTTTGTGAGCATTTTTACATTTTCTGTTGAGACTATTCGAAAAGCATGACTAAATATGGTAATGAACTTTAATGCTTCACTTGACATATAAGCCATGAGATGAATGCCAAAATATGGGGATGAAGTCTTCAGTTCTTCAGTAACAGGACAGGCTCAGACAGCGTCTACATGCCACAGACAATCTTACAGTTGTACATTATGAGAAGCCATGAAGCAGACTCACCAAAAAACTTACAGCTTAGTAAAACAGGTCGTGGCGCACAGCAGATAATTTCACAGGTGACAATGAACAATACATTTATTGCACCAGATATAGCTAAAAGCTAAAACCCTGGGGCCCAGGGAAATTAAATCATAGTAAGTATAGTAAGTCATAGTAAGTAAGCCATAGTATGGGGTAGACCAACCTCTTAATGTGACTTCACCTAACAAAATTGAATGAGAAAAGCATGTATTCATCCTATAATTGTGCCTCTATAAAACACTGCCTCTATATGCAGAGAAGGAACGCCATGTGAAAGCCAATGCACGAGACTACAATGACAAGTTCTCTTATGCTGTAAGTAGGACTCAAAATCTCAGGTTTTAGCTATGTTAAGCTGTGTTATTTTCATATTGAGAGTAGGCTATCGATACGTTTTGTTTTCTAAATATGTTGTTCTTTAGGACAATCACATCAAAACCTCAAAGTACAACATCTTCACCTTCCTGCCGATCAATTTGTTTGAGCAGTTCCAGAGGGTTGCAAACGCTTATTTCGTAGTGCTGTTCATACTGCAGGTAGGAGACATATTCGTGTTCACACATAGTTTTAGTTACTTTTTGGGGAAAGATCAACTGTGTGGGCTAACACAGACTTCCCTTTTCATGTAGGTAATTCCAGAAATATCCTCTCTGTCCTGGTTCACAACCATCGTGCCTTTGGTGTTGGTGCTGGTAATCACTGCTGTGAAGGATGCCACAGATGATTATGTTAGTTCAACTATTTCTCTATTGTTACAGCTCCTCTGTTACATCTCCTGTTGTTAAAGACTTGTTTATGCCATTTTTTATTTATTTCTAAAATCACAGTTCCGTCACAAGAGTGACCAGCAAGTCAACAACCGTCAGTCTCAGGTTCTCATTGGTGGAAGGTACATCTTCATCTAAAACTGCTGGAATCATTTTATACTCTTCAGTGGTATCTATCTAGTTAATTTAGTTATTTTTTTTGTCTTTAAAATCCAAGTTTGCAGAATGAGAAATGGATGAACGTTCGTGTCGGAGATATCATCAAACTAGAGAATAATCAGTTTGTTGCTGTGAGTAAACTCTGCTACAGTATGTTGCGGGTTATTCTGTAAATTGGATGATTTGTGCTGATTATTAATTCAGAGAAGGCTTTTTTATTTTTATGTTTTTGTTTATCAGACATTCTGTCCATTATGGTCAGATATAAAAGAGAAAATAGTTAACGGCAATTAAGGATTTTTTTTTTTGGGATATTCAGTGGCTGTTGAGTGCTCTTGTGGGTTTGGTTCAGTTCAGAGATTGATTTTATATTGGTTTTAAACACAGGCAGACATTCTTCTTCTCTGTAGTAGTGAGCCCTATGGACTGTGCTATATTGAGACTGCAGAGTTAGATGGGTAAGTGCTGCACTGTTCTGTTTTAGCATTTCTATGGCACCATAAAAGCTAAAAAGCTTTGTAAATTTAGTATTTCCATTCCTCCACATACAGAGAGACAAATCTGAAGGTCCGTCAGGCCTTAACCGTCACCTCAGATTTGGGAGATATTGTAAAACTGATGGATTTTGATGGTAAGATGACATATTTGTTTATTTTAGTTTATAGTTTTATAGTTTATTTGTTTTATAAATATTTGTTTTTTGTGCACATCAATTCATTTTCTCTTTGAATCAGAACAAGACTTGAACTAAAATAGCAATAATTTATGTTTCCAGCAGTATCTGATCTTGTGTAAATCTGTAACCTCTGTGTTTCAGGAGAAGTCATTTGTGAGCCACCAAACAACAAGCTGGATAAATTTACTGGAACCTTGTTCTGGAGAGACAACAAATACCCTCTGGATAATGGAAAAATGTTGCTCCGAGGTTGTGTACTCAGAAACACTGAGTGGTGCTTTGGGATGGTCATCTTCGCTGGTATGAATATCTCTTACCAGCTCATAAATGCTCCTGCTGTTAATGTTTTTTAGTACTGACGCAGTCGTTTTGCTTCCCTCCAATAGGATTACAAACTAAATTGATGCAGAACTGCGGAAGGACTAAATTTAAAAGGACCAGTATTGACAAACTGATGAACACTCTGGTTTTGTGGGTAAGTTGTTTTTACATGGCAAAACACAAAATGCATTTCAGCTATTTTTGTACAAGAAATATTTTGCACTCTTGCAGAAGCTTTAATCAATAAGTATATATTTTGGTTGTCTACAAAATGTCCCTTAAATTAAATATAAAAACATTATATTCCTCTTATTTTTGATGAATAAATACCTCACTGTATTTGACACATCTTTATAAATAAACATACATGCTGATTTTATATTTTAGATCTTCGCCTTCCTCATTTGTATGGGAGTTATTTTGGCCATTGGAAACACTATTTGGGAGAGTCTGATTGGAAGAAACTTCCAGGTGTTTTTGCCCTGGAATGAGTTTCGGAGCAGTGCCATTTTCTCCGGCTTCCTCACCTTCTGGTCCTACATCATTGTCCTCAACACCGTTGTGCCCATCTCACTGTATGTCAGGTAAAGAGACAAAGGCATCAAATTTATTTTTTCTCCTAATAGCCATGTATCTACTCTTACTGGTGTTTTCCCTCCCCACAATCACTAAAAAATTAAATTACAGCGGATTGCTACTTTTTTCAAGCAATGAACATTTCATTCATTAGTTATACTGTACAGTAAATATGTGGGGTCAATTGTAATTCTTCTTTCAGTGTGGAGGTTCTGCGGCTCGGTCACAGTTACTTCATTAACTGGGACCAGAGGATGTACTACCGTCAGACAGACACTGCAGCTGAAGCGCGTACAACCACCCTGAACGAGGAGCTGGGCCAGGTGGAGTTTATCTTCTCTGACAAGACCGGCACTCTCACCCAGAACATCATGGTCTTCAGCAAGTGCTCCATCAACGGACAGACCTACGGTATAAAGCTTCACAAAACTCTTGTCCAGAAAGTGGTATTCTTATAATGCTAAATTGATACTGTATGTATACAACTGACTATTAGCAGCTTCATTCTCAAAAGATTCATGGCATTAAACTCAGAAACACTGATATAATTCGATCACCAGTGTCAAAGCTATATTTCTGCAAGTATTTTACCTTCTCATCTCATACTGTAGGTGATGTCTATGATGAATTTGACCAGAAAGTGGAAATTACAGAGGTGTGTATAGTAAATCGGAACCATCATAAATTCTTCACTCTCTAACAGCACAATCATAACACAATAACCATGTTGGTGGTTCATATGTCTTCAGAAAACAGCCAGCGTGGACTTTTCCTTCAACTCTCTCTGTGACAGAAAGTTTAAGTTTTACGACAGCCGGCTGGTTGAAGCCATTAAACTGGAGGACTCTGCAGTGCAGGAGTTCTTCAGACTTCTAGCTTTGTGCCACACCGTCATGCCAGAGGAGAAGAGTGAAGGTAAAATACACACACAAAAATCCAGTTGTTCAAGTCAGAACAGAAATGACTCAATATATTATAAACCTTTTTTTTTCTGATTGATGTTTTATGTTAACATGAAGGAAATTTGGTGTACCAGGCCCAGTCACCTGATGAAGGAGCGCTGGTCACCGCAGCGCGAAGTTTTGGGTTTGTCTTCCGGGCCCGAACCCCAGAAACTATCACACTGTGGGAAATGGGACGAGCCGTCACCTACCGGCTGCTGGCCATACTGGACTTCAACAACGTGCGCAAGAGAATGAGTGTCATTGGTTAGGTCTTCACTCATAACGGCACAAGTAGTCAACACGGCATGAATGCGCACATGAATAGTTCAGAAAATAACTACAGTTAATAATACTTGTGATAATTAGTAACACATCTTTATTTGTAAGGTGCTTCTGTTTGCAGTCAGCAATCATGCTATTTGTTCTGTGTTTGTTCATAAGATTCACCTTTGACTAAAAAGTAATGTTGTGTTGTTTTAGTGAGAAATTCACAAGGCCAGATTAAACTGTACTGCAAAGGAGCCGACACGCTTATCTTTGACCGCCTGGACCCCTCCAGTGAAGACCTCAAGTACACGACCTCAGAACATCTCAATGTGAGTATTATTATGATGTATAACATTACACAAACTGGAATAAATACTCTAGATTCAATGTGCTTCTGTATTTATAGTGTTCCAAATCAATAAAGCAGACTAAGTTACTAAGACCATCAATGTATTTACATAAGACTGATGATCTTCATACAATATGTGCAGACATGCAGGGTGGTATACTCTAAAGGCTGGCTGCAATACAGACTAATAACGAGAATAAAAGATACAAATGATAAATATGTGTAATGAAAGTATGAAAATATGTTTTCATATTTGGCCACAATGTATGAAGGAAGGCTATAAAATCTGTCAGTATTAAAATGTTAAATTGTAGTTATGTCACACTTTTAACTATGCAACTATGTATTTTTTCTGTTTTCACTTTATTCCTCCTGCAGGAATTTGCTGGAGAAGGGCTTCGGACATTAGCTCTGGCTTACAAAGATCTTGATGAAGATTATTTTGACGTGTGGATGAAGAAGCTCCTGTTTGCCAGCACTGTAGTTGAGAATCGCGAGGAACAGCTGGCGGTTCTGTACGAGGAGATTGAGCAGGGCCTGAAGGTAGAATTGAAATCCTTCGTTTACATCTTTGAAGCGGTCAGACTCATTTAGCCTTTGAAAACTGACTGAAAGCTGTCCTGATTGAAGCTTCTAGGAGCCACAGCAGTCGAGGACAAACTTCAGGAAGGCGTCCCTGAAACAATTGCATGTCTAAATCTATCCGACATCAAGATCTGGGTCCTCACAGGAGACAAACTAGGTAATTACAACATTTCATCATCTTCACCAGAAAGATACTTTGATAACTGTTTACCTACATTATCTAGTAAACTGTGTACGATTTTTCAGAGACTGCAATGAACATCGGCTACTCCTGCTACATGCTGCGAGACGACATGAATGCGGTGTTCATTATCTCCGGCCACACACTGCTGGAGGTGCAGCAGCAGCTCAGGTGACACACTCCACCTCTCACTGCTCGCATAAGAGGTTCATATATTCTCAAAAAAAACTGCAAGTCCTGAAAGAAATACACTTTCTGAAAAATAATACTGTCCAATTTTGGAAAATTCTGTACCTATAAGTAATATTAGTTTATCAATATATCCTGTTGAGGGAGAGATTGTTTTTTTTTGTTTTTTTGCATACTACTGTATACTGTAGGAGAAGAATGAATTTTACATGAACAAATGTTTACAGGTTACTTCTCTCCTTAGGAGTGCTAAGGAGCACATCCTCGGTCTGAGTCGAGTTAGCAGTGCAGATGTTGAGAAGACAAACATGTTTACACATGAGTCTGTGTTTGAAGAAAGCATTATTGCAGAATATGCCTTAGTCATCAATGGACACAGTCTGGTAAGATACTCAAATGTCTTTTATTGGAATGATAACTCTTTTTTCCATGCTGCAGGTTTTTTTCTTTTCTTTTTAACGTGATTGTGTTGTTGTCTGCTAAGTCGGGCATCTCTGTGCCTGCTGCTGACTGTGCTGAGTCTTTAATGAGTAGAGAGTAGCTGTGCTCCTGAGGGCCCTCGGCTCTATTAGAGGTTTTCATTAACATCCATTTCCTCACAGAGGAGCTGCCCCCTTGCTGTGCCTTCAGCGGTGTGAATGATGCACACATCTCGGTAGAAATGTTACATTGAGCTGTTGTTTGGTGTTGCCTCCACAGGGGGTTGACATTATAGGTAGGTAATAATAGGTTTAACACGTGTGATGTGTATGTGTTTCCTGCTGCAGGCTCATGCTCTGGAGCCGCAGCTGGAGCATGTGTTGTTGGACTTGGCCTGCCTGTGTAAAACAGTCATCTGTTGCCGGGTCACTCCCATGCAGAAAGCTCAGGTAGTGGAGCTGGTGAAGAGGCACAAAAAGTCTGTAACCCTGGCCATAGGAGATGGAGCCAATGATGTCAGCATGATCAAGAGTAAGTGTCAGGATCAATATGACACTGAAACAGCCTGTTCAGGAGCAGCAGCACGAAAACAGTGCTGCAGTGAGTAGAGCTGACATTTCTTTTTACTTTAGTGAGCCACTTAATCCTCTGCAGAAAGTCTGGTGGTCAATAACTGTCTCATATCTGAGTGTTCTTTCTTTACTCGTCCCTATTAGCCCCAGGCATGCTCCTCTGTAGCTGAATCTGACCTTTTCTGTGCAGAAAGGCAAGCCATGACAAAAGTTCTTCCTTCCAATTTATAATTACATATGTTTGAGGTGTATTATACATGTTTAATTTATAGTTGGAAATCATTTTGTGTGTTTCTGAACTTATCAGATGCAAAGTAAACACCTGACTCATACAGTATGTAGTTCTTTTTAACTATTATTATAATTATTTGGGACATTTTATGCATTTATTTGAAATCCCACAGCAAAAAAGATTAGGGAGACCTATCAACTAATTTTAAAGTGACATTCAGATCACAGATCATAATTGTGAAACTGTGTTTTCCTCCTCAGCTGCTCACATCGGTGTCGGCATCAGCGGTCAGGAGGGGATGCAGGCTGTTCTGGCATCAGACTACTCCTTCGCTCAGTTTCGTTACCTGCAGCGGCTCTTACTGGTGCACGGACGCTGGTCCTACTTCCGCATGTGTAACTTCTTGTGTTACTTCTTCTACAAGAACTTTGCCTTCACCCTGGTACACTTTTGGTATGGTTTCTTCTGTGGTTTCTCAGCTCAGGTAAGAAGACTGTAACTGTTGTTATTTTTTTTATTTTTTTTTAAAGTTTCTTCTTTTTGTGTAGAATTAATGATGCACATAACTGTCGTCTTTCCACAGACTGTGTACGACCAGTGGTTCATTACCCTCTTTAATATAGTCTATACGTCTTTGCCAGTCCTTGCGATGGGACTTTTTGATCAGGTAATACTGTTAAATATGTAACCATAATACAGCACAGACTTATATAGTGAATATTAAATTATTACTATCTCCCCTAAACTAATCAACCCATATTAATATACAACAATATTATATTTTATTCATCTATCATCTTCAATTGATCATCATCCACTGGACTACCTGTCTCTAACATCACATATACTAAATGTATGACTTGGTAGCACACATCACATAACCTGTACTCATCTCTGATTCCTAAAGGATGTGAGTGACCAGAACAGCCTACGTTACCCGAGTCTGTACAAACCGGGCGTACAAAACCTTCTCTTCAACAAACGCCAGTTCTTCCTGTGCACACTGCAGGGGGTGGCCACATCTTTCCTGCTCTTCTTTATTCCTTATGGAGCCTTTTCTAACATGGTGAGAGAGGATGGCTCCCACTATTCTGACCAACAAGCGTTTGCTGTCACTATAGCAACATCCTTAGTCATCGTTGTGAGTGTTCAGGTAAGAGTGAAAGAGACAATAGGAATGTTAATTGAAAAAGTGAATCTATAATTATGTTTATGATTCATGCATCTCTTCATAGATTGGACTTGACACGCACTACTGGACAGCTGTCAATCACTTCTTCATATGGGGGAGCCTGGCTGTGTATTTTGCCATTTTATTTGCAATGCAAAGTGATGGCATATTTGGCATCTTTCCAAGTAATTTCCCATTCATTGGTGAGTTTAGCTCAGTGTGAAACATGTGAGGGAATAATATTGATACATGAGAATTGAGCACAACTAAATTTGGGTTTGTGTGCCCTCAGGAACGGCCCGCAACTGTCTAACAGAGACGAGTGTGTGGTTGGTTATTCTGCTCACCACGGTGGTGTGTGTTGTCCCAGGCTTAGCGGTCAGCTTTCTGCGAGTGGACCTCTTCCCAACTCTAGCAGACAAGGTGCAACAACATTCATTCAATAAGTGCTTGTGTAAATGTTTAACTTTTCATGAACATTCCTCCTATGGCTGTATTTCAACAGGTCCGTCATCTACAACAGTCCAGAAAGAAGCAAGGACCTCAGGAGCAGAGCCTGAGGCGAGTACGCAGGACGAGCTCCCGCCGCTCCGCCTATGCCTTCTCCCACCAACAGGGCTATGGAGAGCTGATCACCTCAGGAAAAAACATGAGGATGAGCACAGTCTCTTCTTCTTGCTCCCCTGGAAGAACAGCACAAAGCTCCACCTGGATAGAAAACATGTTAAAGAGGAAGAATGAAGTTTCTTGCATCTCAGATGAAAGCACCGGAGCAGCAGAAACCAGCACCAGAGCTACTGAGCTCCACCAATAAAAGGTGCTATATCCAAGATACCATATGCATGGATCCCAAAGACTAAGCACAAATCATGAGTGTCCTTCATTTGGGTGACTTTATGCTCAAATTCAACAACACAGATGTACCTCATTTTTTTATTGGAGAGAATCACATGGACCAAACAAAACCATTTCCTCTTACAAATTGACAATGTTTTAATCTTGATCATCAAAACAAATATTCAAATATGCAAAGTCTCATCTTGACAACAGCAGGTATATTTTTTAGGAAAATATGCATGAGTTGCAAAAGTTGAATAAATCTTTATTATCTCTATCTTTATTAATAGGTTGGGACATTTCAGTGGCATATTTGTCACAAACAAACTACTGTCTTATACATAAATGACAAAAGGTAAATGTGGCCCCATGTACCTGCACGAAAAAAACCCCAGTAAAGATTTATAAATAGACTTTCATCTGTATTGCCTATGCACTGAAACTCTCTCAACCTAAATCCAAAGTGCTAAAATGCAAGTGTTTCTGTAAATACTGAAGTAATGCTGCTATATATATATATGATGATAAGCACAAACTTTTACATTACATTTTACTGACTGTACATTTTTCCTGTATATCAAACAGAATCCTCAGATATGGGATTTGTAATGTTAAGACTCGTTCTGAGAGCCTGTTTTCCCCTGTGCTGTGCCTTGTAAGGTTTATATTTAAGATAATCCACTTTTTTTTTATTTGGTATTAAATGCTTCTGTGGCCCAAGTGTGCTCAAAGAAATGTGTGAAACTGGGATGCATGGCTTGAATCTGATATCCTCTTTAAAATCAAGATTTACTGCCCATTTTAATTTACAGTTGCTGTACAACATATAAATGAACATCATCAGACTTCGAACATGATGTCCGTTTCAATTTGGTTCATAATTACAGGCCTACTCCCCAAAAAGAAGAGAATAAGTGAAACAGAAAAGAAAACTTAAATTTACTGCTGCAGTTGCATACAGTACAGAATGTGCCTTACGCCTCTCTCCACCATCACTGCTCTCTAATGAAGCAAAAACTTGATCCTGTGCAGAAGTTCAGGAGTGGGATCTTATAATCAGGACTTTCTACCCTAAAGAAACATATTTAAGTGATGCTTTTCCAATGATGGCTTCTACTTCAAGTGCACATGTATTCAGTATTTTTAATTCTTCCTGTCATTTTTTTTGCCTTTGTTAATTACATAATGTTGATATCTGAAATGTTAATAAAACACGGATGGATGGATTTTATACAGCACAAATTAAACAAGTGTCATTTTATTTGTCACCTTTTGTTGTTTAGACGAACATAATATGTCAGACAGTGAGTTAACTATACAGAATCAATTTATTACAAAAATATTCGTGATTTCGAAAAGCATATTTTGACACAAAAAGCAGGTTCCCTTTGTAAGAAATAATGCACCACTGATGTCAATTATTGACCCTTATATTCAAGAATTATCTTAATTAAAGAGGTAAAATGAAACATAAAAGTAAGTTTTATCAATTTCCATAAAGTGTAAAAATTAATTTCTCTGCAGCAGTGTATGTGAAACTGAATTTAAGCTTTATAAATGGACATGGATGATGCATTTCATTCTTCAAGGAAAATTGCAGCTCCTCCACCCGGCTTTGATACAAACAAACTTTGTTTTTCCATCGCTGCTCTGCGTGAATCAGGGAGATAGAAGGCTTCCCTCACTGCTTGTAAGAAAGACTCCACTTTCTCACAGGGAACCATGGAGACAGCACAGCCGCCCCAACCTGCTCCTGTCAGCCGAGAGCCCACTGCTCCCGACTTCCTGTAACCAAGAGAAACAAGAAACAATTATTTAGCTGATGACTACATATGTTACAGTTCACTGTTTCAACCGCACAAGAGTTAGCTGATAAGTATAGAACATGGTTTTTGTGGAGGAAAGACTTTTTTCCCATAATAGAGACCGATAATTAATTGAGCCTTGAGGATTTTAATGAGTGTTACTGAATGTGAAGAATGCAACTTTCTTGAATAGTTAAAGATGTAAACACTACAAACCTGTGAATGTAAATAGGCCTTTTTTAATAGAAGACATTTTGGCTCGTCAAAGTAGGAAAAGGTATTACTAATAACATTACTGAGGTATCTAATTCACTTAAGTGTCCCGGTAAGCAATGACCCTGAAACTCTGAAACTGAAGCAGCTAAATGGAATTCAGCCATCATTAATTTTGTTATTGACACTTCTGCTTTTTCCTACTGTGACATGTAAAAATGTCTTCTACTACTATACTTCACCTGGAGTTGTTCTTTTCTAAAAGACCTACTTCTTTTAAGGGTCAAACCTCTAAAACTATTTTGGCTGGAAAAAGCATTTTGATTTCCATTAATGCCCACTGCTGTACTCACAGACAGATGTCCACCAGTTGGTCCAGCTCAGGGCAGCTGCACTCGTACAGGTCTCTGCAGCTTGCATGGCTCTGGTTCATCAGGTCTCCTAGTAGCTGTATGGACTCAGCGGCTACAGAATCACATACACTCTTAAACTGCAGCACCCGCGCAGCTTCACCGTACACATGCTTGGCTCGCTGGTGCAGCTTAAAGTGCGTCACTGAGAGAGAGGAGAAGAGAGAAGGCATCATCATCAGTATGGAGACACTATAATAATAATATAATAAGATTATGATAAATGCCTAAATTAAAAAAGTTCTCACAATTTGCACCAGATAACTGACTTCAAACAACTACTTAATTATCAACACTGTAATCAATAAATCTTTTTTTTATTAGACATAACTCAGCTCTGAGATATAATAATACACAGATGGAGCTATTTGCTTGCTGTTGCTCACCATGCTGAGTGTTAGCGCTCAGCAACTCAGTGGAAAACTGCTCGGAGGTGATGCCCAGAGCCTCGCAGATCTCCTCTCGGCTGTACGGCTCAGGATGCAGCACCTCGTCCACCAGAACCAGCATCTCCTCCAGAGACGCCTTCAGCTCCGTCTGAACCTGTGCCAGCTTCAACAACCTGCCTGAGTCCAGACTCCGCGCCTGGGCCAGCATCTGAGTGTTTTGTATAAAGTTTGACTGAATATTGCATACATCATACATCCTGTACAATCATGTTTTTTTTTCCCCTTTTCCATTTTACCATATGAATATTTACATATTTCTCTGAATCACACCCTGGCAGAGGTGTGTGTATGCAGCTTTCTGTGTATTTTCATATGGTACTGGGCCTGACAGAACCGATGCGTGTTCAAAACTCACATTAAAAGCTGCACATGTAAAGTGAGTAAAACCTAATTTTCAACACAGACACAATAATAAACATCTCCTGTATATATTTTCTTCTCTGATCGGGATGACTATACCTTTGTGGCGATCCGACACTCCACCACACGGATGTTGAAGTGAGAAGAAGCAGCTTTGTTCATCTCCATGCAGCAGTTGGAAATCACAAACACGGCGCCATCTGGGAGTTTGACATCAGTGGCCCGCAGAGGCTGAAACTCGATCAGCTTCGCCTGATGGAGGGCAGAAAATTCAAAAGGTTTAACTGCTGACGAGATAGAAAAACAGCAACAAAGTGCGCGCAATAAACCAGGTTACGGTATTACTTTTATGATAGGGACTTTCCACCACTCAAACATATTTAGACCTTTATATATCATAATGCTTCATAGTGTATTGGAGCTAGTCCACAGAGATATTTCACATACAGTTCCTCTCTCTGCCAGGAATGAAATGGACTGGTCCATGCCTCCTCCCTCTGTGCCAATGTAGCGCTCACATTTGGCACATATCTCAGCCAGTGCTACCTGGAGGAATACAGAGCAGAACATTTGAGAAAGACAATACTCCCTTATATTGACTGACGGCATGAAAGTGAAGTGCATTATGGATTCATTTTGAAGTTAGGAGTCATCTTTTCTTGTAAAAGAGTTCATGCATCTGCCTCTTCCCGCCTCTTTTACCCTTTTTGATTATAAATGGACCATTACTTATTGTATTTAACCATTTATTTTTTATTGTATTTACATTTTAAAATGTTTAATTCCATCTTATTTTAACTGTCATCATCTTTTTATCAGTTTATCAAATTCTTATTTGATTTGAGATATACTTTATTGTTTTTAAGACTTTTTTTTTCTTTGTACTGTCTACATTTGTTCTACGAAAGGTACGAAAGGTGATACACAAATAAAATTTGATTGATTGAGTTGATTACATAACTTATATTGTTCATGTTTTGTCTAAAGAACTTTTTTTTTGTTTTTCTTTGTGCCTTAATTACAAAGCCTTTTACCTTAGAGAGGGACTTCTGATTCACCTCCATTGTTACAAGCCCGGCACAACAAACTAATGCACTAGAACTGGATAGGCCAGAGCTCGGAGGAATGGTTCCATCAACAACACATGACATCCCTGATAATGGAGCAATCCCAAACTTCTCCTGTAATAAAAAACACAGCAAATGTAACCAATATTATGTGAACAAGTGTCCCAAATGTAGAAGCATCAGAGCAAAATATTACCTGAATACCTCTAACTCCACAGAGAAAATAATAATGCCACTTTGGATTGTCTCTGTCTATGGTGATGTCCTCTGAACACGACACAGTGAAATCACTGCAAAGTGACAAACAACAAGTACCCTAAATACAGATGAGGATACTGTTCGTGCATATTAGGCTCCTGAATTAATTACACAATCAAATTCAAATGTAAAAGGTCAACAATGATTGTGGGTGTTTAAGTCTTTTACCTGTATTTAGGATTTGTGTTGGCCAGTTGGATTGTCCCTGAATTGTTCACTGAGACAGCTGCAAGGATATTCTGTTCAATAGCCATCGGGAGCACAGAATAGCCACAGTAATCGATGTGCTCTCCTGTTCAATATGATGAATGTAAAAAAAGAGATACGAGGTATGACAAAATTACACCTCTCCCAGACAGATGTTAAAATCCTCCACTGAAACTATTCATTAAATTCCCTTTTTAAAAAAAATTATAGTAGACTTTCATTCAACAAATAATACTAACACATTTTTTACCTATGAGATTAACCCTTCCTGGTGCACACGCATAGAAAAGAGGAGATTTTCCATACTTTGTTTCAAAAGTATTTTTCAAGTTTTGCAGCCTGTAAAGAATTAAAAACAAACAATGAAGTGAGTGAGCATCAGACAGAGAAGTAATTTGTTTTCTTCACCTCCCTGTCTCTCGTCCAATCAGCACATCTTATACTCACCTTTCATTGGCAGCAATCGCAGTTTTTAACTTGGGTGGGTTTGTAGCCATTTCTACCAGTTTAAAAAGACTAATGAATTGCTGGTTATTAGACAGCAACAGCACTCAGCGCTTTTGGATATCCTGATCTCAATCAGATGACTTGTCACAAGAGGATCCCGGATGCCAAACCCGCTTAACTAGGATCAGTTCTCAAACATGAGTTCATGTTAGTTTTGTGTCGGTGGTAACAGGGGATCTGACTCTGAAACAGCTGAAGGTGCAGAGGCACAAACACGGAAGAGACTGTGGGAGAGGGGGCGGGGCCAGAGTAACGTAGAGACCTGAGCGATGACGTGTGTGCGTGCGCGTGTGTTTGTGCGCGCGCATCAATTATTGATTATGTTAAAAATTTGTTCACAATTTCCAGTATTAGTAATACACAAAATGTGCTTAGCAATAAAGTGCACCCTTAAAAATGAATCATGCTCGTACTTATATTATTCTATGTATAAATCGTATATATCTGTAATTTCCCATTTTAGGATTAATAAAGTATATCTATCACTTGAAGTTCCTTGCCTCAGCTTTGTTTCCAAGGAAACACGTTGACCATACTATCCAGAATTCTAAAGTGCTGTTACCCTGGAGACGCAGTTAGTGTCGCAGTTCTGGTGTTGCCAGTAAGATGAATAGTGTTTATAAAGTAGCCACTACCATGCATGTTTTGTTGGTGGGAATGAATATTAGGCATATGATTGAGCCTGTTTGTGAAATAGCATCAGTTAAGGTGATTTAAGAAGCTCGGTTCAGTGTTTATGTTCTCTGCCAATAACATCCGCGGCGGTTTGGCGCTGCTGATGCGCGCGACTTTTCAAAGTGGGCTGCAGAGGACGAGCAGCCGGCTACCTTAGCCTGTGTTAGCTTTGTGTGTCACGAAGTTTACTGCTAGGCCAAATAGCAAACAGTGGTGTTAAACTTCTAAGCGGACTCACTCACGGATCTGTAGATGTGATCAAACGTGACTAGCGTAGCCTTTTCCAAAGTATGTCCACATCGTTTTGTATGTATTTCGGATTCGTTGTTGCAAAGACAAGTTAGCATGGCCGATGTAACGTTAGTTAGCTAGCGTCGCTGCTTTGTAACGTAAACAGTAATGTGGCTGGCAGTTAATAAACATTAAAGACGACACTTTAAAAGGGAATAAGCAGCTCACCGAAGAAAACAACTGCCCCATTTTGCAAGAGGTAAGCTATGTGTTAGTTTGACTTGTTATACTCGCACATAACGTTTAGCTAGCTTATAATAATAATAAGTTATCCTAGGCACTTTAACGTTCGACATCTCATTTTTAACGCCAACTTTAAACGTAACAAATAGTGTCTCCTGGTTCTTTGTAACTTCCTTTCTTACGTTTGTTTGTTTTTCCACCTATTTTCCCAGCACACCGTACAGCAACAAGGTTGTGCATCATGTCTATTGATTTTGACAGTGCTGCTCTTCAAACCCAACATGATGAGGAAGAATACGACCAAGAGGACTATGCAAGAGAGCAAGAGGTGCAGCACACAACAGCTACAGTATTGTACAGTTTTCACCATTTGTCCACTTCTTGGATTTGGTTTTGTCACTTGCCAGAGTGATTTTGTTAAAGGTACTCAGATTGCTTGAGCTATGTTGGTTTCTCTATTGTGTTTATATACATTTAAACATTGATTAATCAACAAGTCAGATGATAGAAAATATTCAGGGTATGCTTTAATAATGAAAAAAGTAGCATATGTAATGTGGAGTGCTCCATGCATAACTTTTATCTGCTTCAACACAACTACTTCCATCATTTGCTCACTGATAATCATTGGTCATGTCGGTACGGTAGCCCAATTACTACAGTCCCTTTTGAGCTGTTGTGAACATTAAATTTGTCAGATTTCTTATTTGCTCTGCTCTGAGTTAGTACTGTTGTTTGGGAAAGCATTTAAAGTGTGCACTGTTTGAATATGACAGTCACTGGCAGCTTCACAGTTAGACAGGCATGTTGTGTTATTGCTCACGCCTATGATCTGTTGCACAATAAACCTGTGCTATTATTGGCTCAAGAAAAAAGCCGCCTTCCAGGTGTGTCACACTGAAAGTAGGTAGAGCTGGCTGCCCTGTGGTATCCCTACTTTCTCTTTATTTACGTTTTCTTGTCTGTGCTTGATCCTACTTGTACTTAAATAGAGCGAGAATGAAAACCTGAATGTCTTTCCAGTTGGCTACAACCTGCACAAATCAAAATGATTGGACTATGGATGAATATTAATACATTTTATTTTTTTGAGAAATACCCTATGTATTACACACACGCTGGTCCAGTGGAAATGTTTGCCACCAGTAACTGGAATGTTTCTGCTCCAGTTAGCCTTGCTATATGTTTTGTCTAAACAATGGAGTTCTTTTGGAGCAAAACACAGCAATACGGCAGGGAGTCCACCACATGCCAGGCACATTCTGGATGTTTCACACTGAACGTCATCTTTGCAGAAAGACTAGTCTGGGAGGTTATATCATGTGGCTTTACAGCTGAAGCAGATGCGCCTCTTTAAAACTTTAAATGTGTAAGTGGGATAATATGGGTCCTCTGGTTGTGGACACAGTGGAGGATTTAAGGAGTATTCAACAGACATTGTGGGAAGTAAGTCCAGCCGGCTCTGCTTGTTCCATCACTCATGGCTGGTTGTAAAGAAAGACTGGTTACTTACTACCATAGAGGACAATTTGCCTTTTTTGTCATGAAGTGCTAAGCTGTTTTAATATTAAGACAAAACATTGTTAGTCAATATTTTTATTTATTTTGTGTTTGTCTTGAGCAAAATCATATGTTTTTTAATTAAACTGTGTGTTTTGGATCACTTTGGAGCAAAACTATAAAAATATACCTTCTGATTTCGTCTACCTGCCAATGATTGCTGCTCCTTTCTGCTGTTTTTTCTGTTACTTTATAACTCAGTTGCAGATAAATCTTTGTGACTCATTACCATGTGCTGTTTTCCTACAGCTTCACAAACTGCTCACAGACCTGCCTGATGACATGCTAGAGGATAGCAGAGACTCCTCCCCGGAGCTGGAGTACTCTCCTTGCAGCAATAAAAACACTGGAAACAGGTAACGCATGAGGTTGATGTGTGGTTGTTTAGACATTATTAATCCTGCCTAATTAGTATGCATGAGTACAGTCATTGTAATATAATTATGCTTTTTTTTTGCCTTCTCTACTCAGCCCACAGTCCACATGGACCCAGCAATGGTCAGACCATCCCAGGTCAAACTCTCATGAACAGGTATGGTATTAATTTGTTCTCACAGATCTTTGCTTTCTAAACTTTAAAAAAAGAAGTTAATTGTCGTTACTGTCAATGTCTCTCTGAAGAACTGTGAAGTTGACTATGATCAAGGATGTCATGAGTATGCTTACGGGGATGGAGAGGTTCAGATCAATGGACATCAGTGTCATCCTCAAACCCAACAACTGCCTCACACCTGGAACCAGCCACGGGATCACCAGTTCACTCAAGATTATACACACACCAGCATGGGAACAGAAAACTCTGCAGAAACCAATGATTTTTCCACAGATGAAACGTATGAGTCTAAACCATACGCTCGAGGTACTAATAACCCTGTGGAATATAACGGAGAAGGAGGACGCGGGGACAACCACATCTACGGGGAACACAACAAGGCCGGGATTCATTTACTTGTCAGTGTAATTTTATCATGTTCATCATTGCTGACTACCAGAGTAACCAGAGACCTAAAGTAAAGTCTCCTAGAGCTTTTAAAGCAGGCATGCTATCTAATTTATTTTTTTATCCCTTTATTTATATAAGACGTTTTATTTCAGACACATTTGCTTCCTTATGTATTAAATGTATATGTGTGTCTTTCCTTAAATAACTGTCAACGAACATCTTGTTATGTTGCAGTCTGCATGTTGTGCAATTTCCTTGTGGGTTATAAAAATGATACTGTAGTTTAATTATGCCACGTTGAGTAGGTTCATTCTTGAGTTAATGAAGACGATAATATTTTAATTTCAACATGATGTGTCTCTCGTGTTCTGTTAAATCGCCAGAATTTGAAGTCTGGAGCAGCTGGCAGAGGTGTGGATCAGTACAAGGCTAGTTACAATCCTCACCATCCAGCCCATCAGCCAAAGATGTTTAACTCACAGGCCACACACCAAGAATGTCAATTTGATCATCTACAGAGAGAATTCCTTGACTCAACGCAGCGTAAGTCTCACAACCTTGATTAAGACCCTGGATTAATAACACAGGAGTAGATCCACAGTACTGTAGCTAAAAAGTGATCTGGCCTGACCCTCCAGACAAAAATCACATTTGTTGGAACTCTATACAATAATTTAAATTGGGTTAGTTATTTAATTTTTATAGTCTCTTATTTTTAAGATATTTATTATTTCATTTAGAAATAATAATAATTATGCTTATTATATCATGGAGTCAAAAGGAGATGCATTTGGTAATCCAGCCTGAGTGCATTAAAGTGTAGTTTCCCACGCAATTGGTAAATTGCTTAAATAGCCTTAATTAGTCAATGCATTTTAGATTTTCCATCCAGATTGTAAAACAGGGAGTTGTTAGCTGATTACATCAGTTTAAGGAGTCAGTATTTGATGTTTTGAAAATTAATTTTGTCCTGTGTTTCAGAAACTGCTGATAGGGAGCAGCTTGCCCAGCTACAGATTTTAAACAAGGCTCAGCAAAGACAAATTGAAGAGTTGGAGCAAAAACTGGAGGATTCAAGGCGTAACTTGAGATATATCGAGCATCAGTTTGCTATCGTCAAAGGTACATTTTGTTAAGTCTTAACTTATAAGATGAAAATTGCATCTAACTTTATTAACTAACTTTATACTTAATCACTGACAAGTAATGTGATTTGACTGATTTTGTTATAGTTTAAGAATTTAAATGAAATGCTACTGCATGTTGTTATTCATGGTTTTATGTTATTTTTTCTTGCATGTATTTGAGATTTCATTTGTGAAAATTTAACAAGACACATCAACTTTGATTTAATAAATCTCGTAAGGCTTTGAAGAGTGATGAGGTACTTTCTATGTCTCACTTGTGTTTGGCACTTTTAAAATAGGATATCTAATTATACATATCTGTCCCCTTGTGGCTGTTAAGAAGCATTGCACTGTCTACAGACAATGGGACAGGATCTTATGTTGGGCTTGTGTATCTGCATTTTCTTATTTGACTCTTATGGGAACGTAATGTAATATTTGTATTTATCAATAGATGAAAAGGATGGTCTAGTTGTGAGTCTTAAGGAATCAAGTCGACTGGTTCAAGAGGCCAAAGAGCGAGAGGTTCAAATGCAAAATAAATTCAAGACAATGGAGCAGCAAGTAAAGACCCTGAATGAGAGAGACCAGGAGGTAAGTTCTGTTCTGACACAACTCTTGTTTATTTCAATCTTCTTGACTGTTTAGAACAAGATACACACTCTGGCACAGGTTGTATGACCACTGGAGCAGGAATTCATCCTCATTTTACCCATGATGACAAACAATGGTATTGATAGTATCACATTACAGATAATTGACAGTCAACTGCAGTATAATTATAAAATAATTAGATTATTTGTAATTTGAGAATCGTATAAAATAACAATTGTTGAAAAGCAATAAGTCATACAAGGTTTATTTAATGATATGAAACATTGTAAATAGCTCACTGAAGTGTTTCATAATGTGTAAGCTATATTTTAAGCCATAGTGATTTTGTTTGTGTTGCTCACTGACACATACAGATAGTATGAATATCTTCATAGAAAGCTGCGATAGAAGGTTTGTTTTTATTTGTGAAGACTGTAGTTTTACTTTGATTCCAGAACACGAAGAAGCAGAGGGTGGCTGAGGCTGCAGTAGAAAGCATGAAGCAACAGATGTTGGAGCTTTGTCGATCTGACACCCTGTCCAGAACACGGGAGCAGCACGATCGAGACCTTGCTGTCATAAGGGAGCAGCACGAGGCTGCACTGCTGGCCATAGAGCAGAAGCTTGACGCTACCTCTCAAGCTTTGAGTGAACAGGTCTGTTACAGGATACAGCAATGAAAAATAAGATATGGATGGATGGATGGATAGATAGATATTTTCATCTAAGTTACTCGAAGAAATGCAGTTGTAAACATATAAGTAAGTATGATATTTGTTGCTTTTAGATTGATCTAAGTCAGAGGTTACGAGAGCAGGTGAAACAGCTGGAGCTGCAGAGAGAAGAAGAACAACTGGAGAGAGCGAGAGTCGTCAATGCCCTCACTCAGCGTCTGGAAGAGAGTCAAAAACAATGTGCCAAGCTGCTGCAGACAAGTAAGACAACACGTCTGCATGTGGACTGTAATCACATTTTTAACATGACTGAGAAACTTTGATGTACATGCTCTTATTTTTCCTCTGTTGTGGTTCTGTTTTCTTAAGCTTCAGTGCAGGAGACAAATCAATTACAAATCAAACTACAGCAGGCTCAGTCAGCCAAGACACTGAGTGAAAACATGAACAAAGTCTTACAGGTTTGTTGTCAGAATACTATTACTGAATAAGAGGTGCTTAACCTTTGTTGATTAAATCTTATACATTTTATCCTGAAGGAGGATCTGGCTGATTTGAAGGAGCAGATTACTCTATATGAATCTGCTGTTAAACATGGTGTTATTGGATTAGACCTGAATGGTGACTGGGAGAACCAACTGTCTGAATCCTGTATGGATTTAGGATTAAAGAAAACCAACTGGAAAAATGGCACTCTTAACAGGTACATAATAGAGACATCTGTCTATGACTCTGGCACTTGACTTGTCTGTGTCCTTTTCTTATTGTACTGTGAGTGCAAAGTGTATGCTGTTTAAATTTGTGAACTGACAATATTTTTACCACTCCCACTAATATTAATTAAAATCCTTTTTTCCTACCCTATGGTCAGCATTGCTCTAGCTAACCTGTCAGACTCTAAATTGCCCAAAGATGAGGCTTTGCGACTGCTGCGAGTGGAGATGCAGCGTTGCTTGGGTAGTTTAAAGGGAAAGCGGCAAAAAATCAGTCATCTGCAGGAGGAGCTCCAGCACTGTCAGGCCAGAGAGAACACGCTGCAGATCCAGTTAGATGAAGCCAAGCTCAGCTCTTCGGTGAGGACTTTACATGACCAGACATGATGTGAAATGCAGCAAAAGAGAAAAACATGCAAATTGTTTCAGCAAGATAATGAACCTTTTAAAAATGGGGACCTGAAAGGTTTTAAAGAATTATATTAATGCATGTCATAAATGGAATGGTAGATGCATAAGACTACATAAGTGAGAGGTAAAATGGATCTGATGTAGACAGTGGTCATAAAAAAATGCATCTATGTCCACAGATCAGAGAGACCAGCCAGATTAAACATCTAGACATGACTGGAGAGTCTAAGAAAGAGTTAATGAGACTACAGGAAGACAAACAACACTTGCAGGAACAAGTGGAGGTTGGTTATCACCAAATTAGTCATGTATTAATATTTTGTTTCCATTTTGATTAATCAGCAAAAGGTTTGTATTTCCACATATAGGGGCTAGAAAATAAGATCAAGGAGATGAAACTGAGTGAGGAGAAGGTGAGGTCTGCCAACTTGGAGCTGTGCACCAAGATGAGGGAAATGATCCAGGATTTAGACCAAGAGAAGCAGGAGGCTGCGGAGCGGTAAGACTTACTCAGAAAAAGGACACATTTACTTTTTAACCTCCTCATGAGGTGTTTTGTATATATTTATATGTATGGTTTCTGTTTCTTCATGGAGATCTGAGCGGATTAATCAGCAGTATAGGGATGACGTGGTGAACCGAGTCAAGACGGAGCTCATGCTCGAACACGACAGTCAGGTTGAACAGCTGACCGCACAACACCAGCAGCAGCTCCAACAACTGCAGTAAGTTTGCAGTATGTAACTGAGAATTCGAGTGATCCAGAAACATTTGTAGCTCATTTACAGAACCTTTTGTTTCCTACACAGGACCCAGCTGTCTGAGGTCAATGATAAGATGTTGGCTGTGCAAGAGTGTTACATATCTGTATGCAAGGAGAAGGACATGCTGGAAGAAAGAATACAAAACAGGGTTAATGAGGAGGCTATGACGAGAGAAAAAGAGGTATACATGATTCAGAAATGTATAAAATATTATTAATGGTTGCTGTGAAATAGTTGACGATTAGTTTTCTGTCAGTCAACCAAACATTACCAAGTTATTTATCAAATGGCTATTTTTTGCTTCTCAAATGTTTTTTGTTTTATCATTGTAAATTCATTATGTTGGTTTTGGACTGTTCGGTGTGTACATATTTATCCCATTTCTTTTGCTTATATGTTAGTATATGCAGTATATACAGATGTTTGTATGTTTAGATTCAGTTTGGAGTGGAAGCTTTATCTTTAAGTATTTATTCTCATCATATAACTGTTGTTTCCCAAAACTGTTACTGTGCAAATAATGTGTCTTTGTCTAAAGAAAGGAAATCATCGGTTCTCATTTTCAGCAAAAGATGAGAGAGGAGAACGGTGAAAATGTGGAGAAACTGAGAGCTGAGCTTGAGGCACAGCATCAGGCCTCAATAAACAAGCTGAAAGCTCTGTGGTCCAAAGAGAAAGAGACTGAGATCCAGCAGCAGGTGAGCTCTCATGTAGCCTCAGCCAAGGCTGCTTGGAAGGAGGAACACCAAAAGGTATGATTTCCACCAATTACTGTCCATCTCCCTCAAATCCCTGAAGGCAATATCACTCACTGGACTTGAAGATTTTGTTCTTTTTCGGTGCAGATGGAGAGGACCTGGAGCCAGAGGCTGGAGGAGGCTAGTAAAGTGAAACACAGACAGACCTCTGAGGGAACCTGTCAGACAGATGAGACTGAGGTCAGCAGTGTGACAATTACTGTTGAGGAGTTGGAATCCAGGCTCAGTACCCAGAAACTGCAGCTGCAACTGGAAGCTGACAAAGTCAAACGCAAAGCTGTGGAGGAAGCCAGGAAACAAGCCCAGAGAGTGCTTCATGAGAAACACTTGGAGGACATGGCCAAACAGGTCAAAAAGCTTTTTTTATAATACTTTATACTAGTTAGTCAAAATGTTTTACTCTATGTTTGTATCCTAAACTTTTAGATTTTCACAATGATTAAT
The DNA here is from genome assembly GCA_036937835.1 of Pampus argenteus. NCBI lineage: Eukaryota > Metazoa > Chordata > Actinopteri > Scombriformes > Stromateidae > Pampus > Pampus argenteus. The sequence continues at coordinate 8,379,180 of CM072869.1, forward strand.
CTGATTCATTCCTCCATTATTATTACTTGTAAAAAATTAAATTTAGTAGTAGTTAAACATAAATGTGACATTGTTACAGGTTGAAGGTGCAGTGACTAGAGCCTACAATCGCTGGATTGAGGATTTGACTTCATTACCAGAATACCAAGCTTGTCTCCAAACAGAGAAGGAGAAATGGGAAGAACAACAGGAACAAAACACAGAACAACGGGTATGACAAGTTTTCATCTTTGTGAGTTAAAAGTGTCATTTATGTTATCTTGCTTTTCTTTTCATAATTACGGTATGCATCTTTCTTTAAATGTGTCAGGTAACCCAGGCCCTAAGGGAGGCAGAGGAGCAGCAGCTTAGGCGCCACAAAAACCAGCTGGAGGAGCAGAACTCTGGACCACAGAGGGTTGAGGAGCTCCAAGAGGAAGTGGCAACTCTCCAGGGCCAGCTGGAGCAAGGGAGCAGAGAGCAAGCTGCCCTGTTGAAAGCTGAACTGGCTGGAGCTAGAGCAGCCTGGAACCGAGACAAACAACAGGAGATCTCTATTATCCAGGTGCGCAGTGAGCAGATGTACCAAACCAAGCTGCAAGAGCAGCACAAGAAGCTGGAGCAGGCTCTACAGCAGGCTAAAGAGGATACCGCCCTCCAGAAGAAGGAGCTGCTCCTTCAGATGGAGGCCAAGCTACAGCAGACTCTGAAGGCCAAAGAGGAGGAGTGGAAATGTCAGCAGGCAGAGAAGGAGCAGGCCCAGAGGCAGCAGATGAGGGGTGATTTACTTGCAGAGCTTCAGACTGGGCTGGCAGATGTCCAGGTACAACTTCTCATGGATCCCAAAACAGATCTGCAGGACACCGAAAAAACCAGGAGGACCAGCAGGGCCACGTCAGAGGGCACAATGACACACATCATCCAAACGTCCTGCAGAGACATAGTCACCACAGCAGTATCCCAGGCCAAGAAGGAGTGGAAGAAAGTGAGTTTAATTGGTTTATCTGTTATCTATGTAAAGATGAAACAAGACAAGTGATTATATCTGTTAATTATTCAAAATTATACTACAAGTACTGCTGTGATTAAATGCTTGTGTCTCTGATGTGGTACAAAGTTTATGAGTCGCTTTTTTCTCACGGCTTTATTTTTTTCCTCCTGTAGATAAGTGAGGAGAGATTGAGCTGTGTATTAAAAGAAACACAGGAACAGCACGAAAAGGAGATCAACAAAATGCAAAGTATGTGATATGCAGTATCAATTAATTTTATGAAACTGAGGAAGAGTGACCATCGACAGTTTACATGACAATATCATCCTCTGTTTCTAGGCTCCTTGGATCAAAAGAGAGAGCCGGCTCGTTGCAGGAAGGAGTGTGTTGAGACTGCAAGTAAGCTGCAGAAGAAGAATCAGGAGCTCCAGAGACACTTGGAGAAAGCGTGTCGCCAACTCCAGCACAGCGTTCGAGAGCACAAAACTGCTGTACAGCATCTCAGAAGTATGTTACTGAATTTGAAATGTTTCTTTAAATGGCATCAAAATACATTTTCTCAAATCTGTGCAACTGTGTTAATGTGATACACTAATGTTTATTGTAGATGAACATGAAAACAGCTTACAAAAAGCAAAAGAAGAACATCTGCAGCAGCTAGAGGAAGTGAAGAGAGCCAAAGAATCTGCAGGGTTTGTGTTGTTTTTACAATTAATTTTCTTTAGTTCAGAGTTATAAGAAATTCATTATTGTTTTTTGTTACTCTTCCTGTCAAGATATGTTTGCATGCACATCTTGGATCTGGTTGCATATTTAAATATTAATCTTTTGGACAACTCAACCTCTACCTTCTACCTTCATTCATATGATAACTGATACATGAAATAATATGTACTGTATTAACATGTAGCTTTTACTTTTACTTTACTTTTACTTCTTTCTTACAGGACTTCTGACCAACAAAATCTTCAGCAAGGCCTTGAGGAGATGAAGCAGCAATACCTGATGACTGTAGAAAAGATCAGAGGTTGGTAATAGTGACTTTCTAAAATATTACATCTCTACAAAAGTAGACACTGTTTACGCACTACATACAATGTCCTGTAGTGCAGGTGGAACTAGAAGTTCCACCATGACTACAAGCTCACTGAATCACTCAGACTGTTTGTGTCTGTGTGGCAGGAGACATGCTGCGTTATCTCCAGGAGAGTCGGGAGAGAGCAGCAGAAATGATCCGTGTGGAGGTGCAGAGGGAGAGGCAGGACACTGCCAGAAAGATGCGGCACTATTATCTGACCTGTCTGCAGGAGTTACTGGAGGATGGAGGAAAGACAACAGGGTAAGAGGCCATAATTGTCCTAAACTTGTTTGCTTGTTTCGTCATTGTTCCTTAGGCTAATTGTATTGATCTTCCTGTCTTATGCAGGGCTGAAAAGAAAATAATAAATGCTGCAAGCAAGCTGGCAGCCATGGCTAAAGTGCTAGAGACACCTTTCAAAAGTAAATCTGGAAAGAACAACAGTTTATCAGGTGAGTCCTTTTGTAGAGAACTGCTGTGCTATGGATTTTTTTCTCAAAGTCTGAATGTGATGTGGATCTTTGTTTTTTTGGTTTTTTTTGGTTGTCCGACAGCTGTGTCCACTACTGGCTGCCCTTTAGGAAGAAACGCAGGTTTCAGTAAGAACCCGTCAACATTAACTGAGCCTCTTGACATCAAGCCAGAGGAGAGATCCCACAGGGGAAAAACTTCTGCTGATTCAGAGCGGAAACTAACCACTACAGCAAGAACTAAACCTTTGAGCCACCAGGACATTCCTGCATCTGGGAAGGATGAGGCCACAGTGAATGCAGGTGGCTACACACAACTCCACTCTCAAAAACCTTCTCAACAGATGGCCTCTCCATCCCAGGTAGATTTAGTCTCTGTGTCTATGAGGGGTAGGAACAAGGACCTGTACTCGCGGGGAGGTGAAGGTGTCAAAGCAGACAACTGCCTCAGCTCAGAGCAACAGAGCAAACCCTCCTTCCAGGAGGCTCCGGTCAGAGATGAGAAACAGACTGACTGGAGCATGACCAGCAGTGACTCAGACATGGGCTTCCAAGTCCCCAGACTGTCCTACTCAGGAAGGAAAGTAGAACCAGTGAGGCCGTTTTCTGTCTCTGCTGCTTCGGCCACTGACTTCAGAGAGTTTGGTAGCTTCACCCCGGATTCATCTGACCTGACAGTTTATAATGAGATTGCCAAGAAGACACCTCACACCCAAACACTGAACCGTCCCAAAGCAAAGATGAGCGCTCACAGACAGCCTACTCCTGGCTCCGAGGGTGAGAAGCAGCATGGCGTTCGTTCCAGGCCTCTGTTCTCCGAGCTGAGACAGTGTCAGCAGGACAGCGGCTTTGACAGTCCTTTCTACCAACAAAAGTGACAAAGTGAAGAACAAGTCAGAGGTGAAGTAGGATGAGTTTGATACTCATGTGATAATTTAAATAAGTTTACCAAATAGTGCCTTTTTAGTGTTGTGTTTAAGGTTTACATTTTATAGAGCCTTCATAGATGTGTACGGCGTGTTGTAGCATGTTGCATTAAAAGGTTAAAGGAATAGTTCAGCAATTTTGGAAATGCACTCATTTGGATGAACAAATCAATACCACTCTCATGTCTGTACGCTCAATATGAAGCTACAGCCAGTTAAATTAAGCTAAGCTCAAAGACTGATAACAGGGAAACTGCAATTACGTTTATTATAATTTATTTGCCAGAAGGAAGATGTAAATAAGATTAAATAAGATGACAAAAACATTAAACAAGATTGAAACAAACGGTTACCTTTTTGTTCGGACAAACTATAACTAACCTTCTGTGGGCTTTTAATCTTCAGTTATCATACAGACATGAGAGTGATATTTATCTGCTCATCTAACTCGCAGCCAGAAAGGAAATATGTTTATTTTTCAAAAATGCCAAACTACTGTTTTAATGCATAGTTTGAAGCAGTGTAAAAGAAACGCTGGTTACATTTTATACCTCTCTGTTCTGGCCTTGATTATGTGATCCGACATGCCAGGCATGAACAGCAAAACATGTAGAGTTAAATTACTTGTTTATTGTGGCCTTTCTTACTCGTTTTTGCATTTCAGTCTGTCTGTCAAAATGCAGCTGCAGGTCTCTGCTTAGTGTCTCACTGAGATTTAGAATAGTTTGAGGTTGAGATTATTTAACAAATTATTTTAACAATTTAAAAATTATTTAATTATCATCCAGATTTGAGCAAACCCTCTTCCTGCCTGGAAAACGTTTGTTCCCAACCCTGTTGTTCACATCCAGAACAGGAGCATAAAGCCAAAACATAAACTTGCTGTCAGAATACTGTCTGGATGTTACAGTGTTGGAGCTCACTGTGACCCAGTGAGGTTTCATGAATGCAGCCTCGATAACTAGAAAGCTTCTCTACAAACCTCTTCTCATTGTGAAGGTGTTGATGAGGAGTTTATAGATACGTTTCAACATCCTTCCTTTTTACATGAATACCACAGTATTTGCTCATAAAAGCAAATGTCTAATTTGTTGTCTTGGACTAATACTTGCATCACAGATGCGTGCACTGTGAAGAAAAATGTTTCCAAGACAAAAGTTATAGTTTTACCCATATTGTAATTTTTAACATGTGATGTCTTGAATGAGAAATACTGGCTGCACACTGAGTAACAGACAAGCTGCTGCTCTGTTTTCTCTCTCTGGAATCAGAAGGATTTAGATTCCAACATGTTTGTGTTTTTATATTTTAAAGTATTGTATATCAAGTTAATGTGATATGTTGTGCATAGATTATAAATGTTTTTATATATTGCTTTAATTTTATTTTAATAAATCTAATGACCTTATCTCAAATTCAGAAGCAGTAATTCATTTGTATTTGTAAGAGCTGATCTTTGCCAGAGAATCATGTAGACTTAAACATGATGAACATAATCTCAAAAAGCAGTTTATATCAGAGATTACTCTTTGTAAAGTCTAATGGTATTAATACAAGCCTGTTTAGTTAATATTAGTTACTATTAAACATAAAGTCATTTCACCGTACCCTGATGATGTGCCCTACCGACATTAGTGACTTTTCTCCTTAGCAAACATTAGCTTCACATTTGTGGTTTTGAGTGAAATGTCTCAGCAGCTATTGGATGGATTACTTACTTTGGTTTATGATCAAATAGTTGCCAAAATTTGTGTTTGTTGCTAATTAAAAGTTAACATTCTGCAAATATTAGCTTTTGGTAATTAGAAATTAGAAACTAGATCCTGTCCATCACTTACATTGTAAACTCATTATGAAGGGATCTCTTAATGAACACGAGGAATAATTACAGCAAGTGTTCATTTGTTCACCTGACTGTTTTAGGCCAGTCATGAAAAATTGTGAACTCATCCTTTAAGAGCTTGGTTTGATTTCAAATGTACATAATAACTATGATGGTAATATTTATTGTGTAAAGTCAATCTAATTGGCTTTTGCAGACACCTTGTGATTGGCAGCTCTAATGTAAAATAAAATATATTGACAACAGTTTGCAGCTGTAAATTCATAGAGCCATATGTTTTAGTCAAAACATGCAGATATGTCATCATTTACACAGTAGATGGGGACAAAGTGCATTTGGTGCATTAAAGAAGTAAGTCCTTCATTTGCAGAGAACAGGTTCATGGTTTTCTTTTCAGAGTTACAGGATGCTGCGGAGGAGGTCCTGCCCAGTCTGTAGGAGTTTTCACAGTTTTTATCCTGGATGACGGATGCAGAACTGCAGGCGTGGAGAGCATCAAAGACAAAATGAGCCAGGTCTCCTCTGAGCCTCTGCCTAAGGATGTAAGGTCACATTTAACCTTAACATCAGGTGACGACAGGTGAGCTATTTTAGTTGATGTTGATGTCCAGGGTTTCACAGTAAATGGAAGCTGTTTCTACACTTCATGAACTTTATCTTCTCTTCAGGAGGTCTCCTTAAAGCAGCTGTGATCACTCGTATCAAACTGTGGGAATCCAAAGTTTTACCAGCATCAGTGATAATGGTTGTGTTAAATGCTTTTTGACATTTTTTTTCTTGTCTTTATTATGCTGCTATAATATTGGATTAAATGTTAAACATTGTCAATATTCCAAAACATGGTGGAATACATAGAATATATGTAAAAATACTCCCTGTAAGTCAAAAGCCAGGCCATGTTCTGATAAAGACTAAACTAACTGGTTCATGAGTGAACTAGTTCAGACATGTCTGTAAAACCAGCAGGGGAGCAAAGCATTTACATAGCACAGATTATAACTATAAATTTGAAGACTTCTGAAAAAAGTGTTGGGGAATTTTATGGATATGGACAAAACCAATTTTCAGTGCCTTGCTTGTTTTAATGGAGTCTGTAGTTTATTTGTGCGCACAATAACAATGTTGTTTAACTTTAACTTAAATTCTTTATACCAAAGAATTAAATTCTTAATAAGAACCGGTGTGGAGGATACCAAGCAACTATCGTCTCAATCTGAACAAAAGGGGCAATTTTTGTTTGCACAGGCAATACTCAGAAGGTTCAATCATTGTTGGTGTTGGCCTTTTGAGGTTGTTTGTTTGTTTTTTTTTTGTCATCTTATTGCTGTGTGTCAATTTTCTGCATCTCAGTTCTGGGACGACTGCAGAAGGTACAACGTCACTGTCACAGTGTACATGTCTGTGAAATAATACGTTATCTCTGCAACACACCCAAGGTATGAACTGTATGCCACAGCACTAATATTAAATGTACTGTATCGCTAAAGGTCATCAGAAATGTAAAAAAGTCCCCATGTTTCTTACGATTTGTTTCACTGACAGAAACTCAATGTCCAAAGTGAGCCAATGGGATCAGACCAAAGAGCGTTACGGAGCAACAGAGGGGTGTCTTATTGGAGTAAAATCCCTCCAATAAGACACCTCCAATAAGACACCTTTTTTTTACCGTAAAAGGCCATGTTTCATTTCAAGTTAGGCTTTTAATCAAGCATCAACTATCAGCATCACCCTATGATGCGATTAAATATGACATATAGACAAAGGAGAACATTTAAGGGATCCATCTGGCTTCTGCATAGAGGCTGCCAAAGGCGTGTTAGTACCAGAGCTGCAGATGCCACTGTGGGTATATGGGAACCTGCAGTGTACTTATAATTTAAAGTGACATATAGTGTTTTAAAGGTTTCCTATTTCGCTGCTAGTACATCACGCAGGTTGAATACTAGACCGAGATCGGCTTCAAATAAAACAGCATGTGATAAAGCTGGTTAAACTCGATTTTCAGTGAGCACAGGGACCATTTCCTCCTTCAGCAAATGAATGTGAAAACAATCTTCTAGTGTCAAACTCATATATTATTCTGAGTAGTAAAGTAACAATAAGCAAATACATTTTTTTGAGTGCAAGAAGGCTTTAAATCTTCCTTCAGAGTTTAGCTTTCCTGTCTTCCTCAGGTGAACCTGGACCTCTGCTGTGTGAAAAATCAGTGACAGTGAAGAGGCTGCATGACGCATGATGTCTTGAAGAAAGAAGATCATTTTATTTACTTCCAGGTGAGTCTTTTGCTTCAGTCAAGTGGAGCTTAAAAACCTGCACACAGTCTTGATGTTTGTTATTGTCAACAGATGGACACGAGACGACTGAGGTCGCTGATGTCATCACGCTGGCTGACATTAGAGAAGCCGACATGTACGGAGTCGAGTTGTCAGGTAATTTTCACTGTTTATCTTCTTTCTTTCTTAGGTCACATGTACATCAGCAAAGTGTCTGAGCAGGAATAGTGACTTTACTTCAGAAACATGTATAACCTCAGCATTTACTATGAAATCATCTTTCTTGACTGAATGTGTCACAACAGACTGACGAGGCTCGGTCCAGTTTCTGAAGCCTTTTTATTCTAAATTAGAAAGAAATAAAAAAAATCTGTCCATATATTATATTATTACACTCAGGTGCTCAGTCAATTAAAGTAAACACTTACTATAAACTGGGGTATGATGGGTAACTATATGTCTATTAGTCAGTGAGACCAGTCCGAGGAGGAGGAGTAACAGTTCCTGGCTTTCCTTTGTGGGATGTGTCTCTGAGTGAATCCCACCTCCTGATCTGGGGCACAGTTTATGTAAAGAAGAAGGACAGGCAGGTAACACAGAGGGTGAAGTTCAAATAAGTAAACTGTGACCTGGATGGGATGGAAAGTAGGGCATGATAACTGAACGCACCTGATGTCATGTCATGACAGGACATGTGAATTGAGAACCTTTATGTCTTCAGTAGATGAATGAAAAAAACCTTGTAATGTCAAACACATTGTTTATCCTTCATGCCCCCAGTTTATCATGCAGGCTTTCTAATACAAATGTGTCTAAGTCCAAGCAGAATGAACATTTAATCAATAATGCTCTGCATCAGTAAATTAGTGTCTCCTGATTCAACTATTTTTACAAGTAAATTTAATGTACAATCCTTTCCTCAGGTGTTTTCTTGACATAACAAGTAGAGACTGCCAGAAACATCTACTTTCTTCTTTCTCGTGTCTCCGTGTGTGTGAAGTTTTATGACTTTGATTATCTAGTGACTTGTGCAACACAGTCCTTGACAAGAAATACATCAAATATTGCCGCAATATACTTGAGGTCTACATATCAAATTTGTAAAGCAGTGTTTGTCAGTGACCCGGAGGCAATTTAGGCAGCAAATACATGAAACCACGGAAACAGACACAGCTGCAGGTCATACAGATGTCAATTAAAAACCACCAATAGCTTTACAAATCCACCATTAATAAGTATATTTACTCAGGTACATTTCAGAGAATGAATGTTCTGTTTTCAATGTAAATATACAGTATGACACATGTATCTATACATTTATATATGTGTGTGTGTGTGTGTGTCTGAGAGAGAGTGAGTGAGTGAGTGAGTGAGTGAGAGACAGAGAGAGATTTGATGCCACTATCATTTATAGATTTTTTTCACACGTGTGTGTAAATCATTTGCATCTTCCAGGACTGAGAACAACTCTGTCAATCTTCTACTGTCACAGCTCAGAGTTTATTCAATGAGCCAAACTGAGTTGTGATTCCTCTACAGTTGTATAGTACACTGTTTTATTTATTTATTTATTTATTTATTAGCTTATGTTTATTTTATTGTTGGTATCATTATCACTTACTCTGTTTTTGTCTTTTTCTATTTTTGTCTTCACATACTATGACACACACACACACACACACACACACACACACACACACACACACACACATCATTTGCTTTATAAAAAGGTCTCAAGAACATCAGACCCTCAGCTTTTAAAGGACACTAAAAAACTGAACAAAACTGAACATTATGACCTTCTTTAACGTTTCACCGGTGTTATATTAGATGTGTGTGTGTGTGTGTGTGTGTGTGTGTAACTTTAGCCACCTCCCTCTTATACCAGCAGACAAATACGGTTCAGTCTGAGAAGTGGACGCCCTCCTCCTGCTCAGCTGCATTTTTTCTGATGAGGGTTGCCATCTGCAGACTTTCTATAATACTTTTATTATTACTGTACACGAGTGAATTTCAGTCCACGTGTTAATGTTTGTCACTTTAAATCAGTTTATCAAAAATGAATGAAGAGGAAACTAACTGCAGGGAGCGATCATGAGCTGAAGCAGCTGTAAATCAGTCTGATAAGTAATTTTCTTTACTCTTAAAGATCGTTAACCAAAAAAAAAAAAACATTTTTTAGAGGATGATGGAGAAATAATACAACATGAGAATAACATAAATACGGATAGAAATGAGTGTAAAAAAATCAATCCTGTGTGTGTGTGGAAAACACAAGATCTGGCAACCAGTAAACACGGGGAATGTGGGAGGGGTTGGTTATTGGTGAACTTTGTCACAAATTTCTCTGAGCTAAGTTATTGTCAGCTCCTCCGGGTGAAACCTGTGCAGTTGCACACCGCAACAAAATGTACATCTGGTTCACCGTCTTAGCCGGACTGGCTCTGCTGTCCTTTTCCTACTTGAAAACATGTTTCCCATACTTCAGGGAGGACTGCGTGTACATCCTGAGGAGCATTAAACTCGGCGTCAGGCTCGTCAAGTATAAGAGGAGCAAACCTTTTTACAGTCTCCTGGACTGCTTCTTGGATGCAGTGAAGAGGCATCCCGCCAAGATCTTTCTGCACTTTGAAGGTCAAGAGTTTACTTATGCCGAGGTGGATAAACAGAGCAACAAGGTGGCCAGAGCCGTGCAGGCTGAAGCCCGGCTGAAGGAGGGGGACACTGTCGCCCTGTTTCTGGCCAACGAGCCCAACTTCGTGTGGACTTGGCTCGGTTTGGCCAAGCTGGGCTGTCCGGTTGCTCTCCTCAACTTTAACATCAGATCTAAGTCTCTCCTGCACTGTTTCTCCTGCTGCGGAGCCAAAGTGCTTATAGCCTCTGCAGGTAAGAAAGAACCGGGATGAATTCACTTATTGTGTCAGGGGCGCAGAAAAGAGGGGCCCAGCTCCACAAGCATGCTCGGTCAGTCCAAAGTTCAAAGTACAATCAGGCCTCTGGTGTCATTTCAGCACTAACAACTTGCAGAAAAAAAAAGATAGAAAGACATCTGACAGCTGTTTTACCTTCTCAATCAACATGCAGTTTATATACAGAACACTTGATAGGATGATAACTTGATGTGTCTCTATCAGGGCTGCAGTAATCTCTGGGGGCCACAAAATGAACTGTTGACCCCCAGATCCTCACAGCCTCTGTGCATTGTGTACTCAAATCTAATCTATCACATTTAATCTTCATTGCCATGTGCACAGATAGTTGTACAACAGTCAGTTGTACAATGAATGTTACAATTAAACATAAAAACAGGAAGCCAGTTCAGCTATTATCTTCTGCATTCATTAATATGTGCCATGTTAACACAGTATAAATGAGCCTAATCTCTTGGTTTCTATTCTGCTTTAATTGTGCATGTTACCCCACAAATGTCCAAATTACTTGAAGCATGTTTATCAGACTGTCCCTGCAGTAGTTTAAAATAAAAAAAACCTCACACGTTATTGAGTAGTTATTTAAACCAGCTACAACATTAAAATGCATCAATACAGCCAGTCTTTGTAATTATTGGCTACTGAGTGTAAACATTTATTGACTTAATATTTAGCTCGCTTTCTTCTAGGATGAAATAAGCGAATGTTTATGCAGTTGACTGTAGCTGGGTTGTCTCTCTCCGGGACTGTGAGCTGTTTGAAGTTCCTGCAGGGCTATTTGCTTATTTTTTTACTTTCAGCATTTAACTTTTAACACTCAGCGACACAGATAGCGTTTAGATTGAGCTTTTCAGATTTAACATGTATGTTTAATATTTAGATATAATGTTTAGGTTTAACATTTAAACATTTTATATATTTAGATGTGTGTTATATGTTCGTGTTTGACATGAATTCCTTTCTTAATGTAAATTAAAGCTTGATTAACAACGTTCACCGCTGCTGCTAAAAGGCTTTTCTTGATCGGCAGGTTTTTGTTTGCACTTCGAGTTGTTGTCAAAATGAAATCATAAGACTAAATATTTTAGATCACATGCTGTGACAGATTTCGGTGACATCATTATTTATTTATACACGAGAACAATGAACTCTAATAATCTATGAATTTGTGCTACTATATGTTTACATGAAGTAACATCACCCAGCACGAATCTGCTATAAACCACACCAAAAGTCGCTATATGTGTTATATATTTGTTCAAATGTTTTGTTTTCTGTTTTTAACCCAAATCTGGTTAAAACCGCAGTAAAAGTAGCTGAAAGAATATAAGACTGTAGACCAGAAATACATTTTTTGTAAAGACAATGTTTAGCAGTTTCCCCAACAAATTATATCATCATCAAAAGTTTGAATCACTTTTCTTCCTTCATGGTTGCAGTCAGTGTGCTACATTGTGACATAGTTTGTTTGAGATAACACTGCATCCTGTAAATCTCTCCACACTCCACCATTATGGCACCGGAGTCTCACCACTGAGAAATGCATACATTTTAGTTAATGCGCCTGCACCATGTGCTCCTATCCCAGCGGGACGCATGTGAGGTAACATGATACAGGCCAACATGTGCAGCATTGCATAACAGAGCACTCCTCATAATGTGTAGAGCTGAAAGTGTGTGTGTGTTGCGTGTGTTTGCAGAGCTGCAGGACGCTGTGGCAGAAGTTTTGCCGACACTGAGAGAGCAGGGTATTGGTGTCTACCTCCTATCAGAGACATGCAATATCCAGGGCATCAAGCCTTTACTGATCTCGCAGGCGTCAGACCAGCCTATGTCCCCGCAGCTCAGAGCCAACATCAATATCAGGAGCACCGCTCTCTACATCTACACATCGGGCACTACAGGTACACCAGGAGACCTCTCGAGAACAACTAAATGAGAAGAAAAAAAGAGTCATCCAACAGCTACGGAAGTAACTCTAAATAGCCAATGTATTAGGTACACTCAGATAAAACTAATCCAGTCTGGTACAACAGCACTCTGTTTTATACTGAGAGGTGTTCCTAATATTTTAGGGGCGCGGTAGTAAAACATTAATAAAGGGTCTTGAGAGTCTCAATTTTCTAATAAGCCATCAGCAAAACGTTGTCACTCACCTGCAATTACATCTTATTAAATCATTAAAAGGGTTCTTATAATAATCCATCAAGTCTGTAGTAATTATGAGTAAGATTTATTATGTCCATTAATCATTTTAATCGTTTTAAAGCCTCTCCAGTGATGCTGGTAAAGCAAAGAGACTCTGTGTACCTGATACTAACTGTACCTGAAACATATCTTTTATTTGACCTTGGAAGGTTTGCCTAAAGCAGCACTTGTGACCCACGAGAGGGTTTGGGCTGCCTCCTTCCTCCAGGCAGCATGTGGAGTCACGCCAGAAGACATCTTCTACATCAATCTGCCTCTTTATCACAGCGCAGGCTTCCTCATCGGGCTGGCCGGAGCCATCGAGAGAGGTAACGGTCCCTGTAAACCTCTCATTTTTGGGCCTTTTAAGAAGGTGATGTAGGAGTTTGTGTAACATGATGTTAATTGCAGGTATGACCATTGTTTTGAGGAGAAAGTTCTCCGCCTCTCAGTTCTGGGAAGACTGCAGGAAGTATGATGTGACAGTGATGCAGTACATCGGTGAAACAATGCGCTACCTCTGCAACATGCCCAAGGTGCTCCAGACCGACGTGCGCTTAAATGAATTTTACTGTTCTGTTACATGTCTCCAGTGTTTTGAATCATATTTGTTCTCCCTCTCTGCAGAAAGACAATGAGAAGGACCACAAAGTGAGGATCGCCATTGGCAACGGTGTCCGGACAGACATTTGGTCGGAGTTTCTGAGTCGATTCGGTGACATTAAAGTCAAGGAGCTGTACGCTGCCACAGAGGGAAACATCGGCTTCATCAATTACGCGTCAAAGGTCGGCGCAGTTGGACGAGTCAATCCTGTCCACAGGGTAGGTGGAGGAACATGTGTGGTGTTTTGAGACATGGCTCTAAATATGGCAGTGTTCTTTCAGCACCTTTCTGTTTTGCACAGATGAGCACATGAATGTTGATTGCCGATATTTTGCTCCTGAAATATGATGAGGGTATGATGATAAAATGTGATAATCTTCTAGAGAAGGCTCTGTCTGTACATCTGCACATCACCTGTGATTGTATGAGTCTTTCCTTGCAGTTATATTTTTTGTTATATATTTTTTTTTAGATTTTGTGCAAATACACAAACAAATGCATCAGATCAAAATTTGCCCGTAAGACTAATGGCATCCCCTCAGCTGTCCTTTGTGTTTGGTGCTAATCAGCTGGCATGTAGTTTACAGTGAAGCCTCACAGAGCTGCCAGCAGAGCTGTTAAAAGTGTCTACACACTATACGCCTTTTAAATGATAAACTTATTTTTCCTCCTAGTTCTTCTTCCCTTACACTTTGATCAAGTTTAACATTGAGACGGAGGAACCCGTCAGAAACTCTGAAGGTCTGTGCATCGAGGCAGCCAGAGGTGAGTTAATATTACAGCTGGATGATTACATGTTATGTGTAATACCTGTACTTTCTTTGATACATGAGTCATGGTCTCTGTTTGTGTAAAACTGTGACTGTGGGCTGCGACGTCAATCTTTTCTTCATCTCTTTGTCAGGTGAGACGGGACTTTTGGTGGGAAGGATTACTCAGAGGTCTCCCTTTGTTGGCTACGCCGGCAATCAGCAACAGACTGATAAGAAAAGGCTTTGTGATGTCTTGAAAAAAGGTGACCTGTACTTCAACACCGGCGATTTGCTTCGGTTCGACCACGAGAACTTTGTGTACTTTCAAGATCGAGTTGGTGACACTTTCAGGCAAGTTGTGACTCATTTTGTGTTTATTTGTCATTTTTGCTGTTTTTATTCTCTCACAGGGTTCCTCCATTAATCTAGTTTGGGCTACACAAAAAATATGTACATAAGACCAACAAAATAGTAAAATTTGACTGTTAAAACACAGTGTAGGACAGCTGATGATGTGATCAGAGATTTAACCTGCTAAGATTCAGCAAGTTGTGGTAATACAATGTTTTCCGTCTTTTATTACAGATGGAAAGGAGAGAACGTCGCCACATCAGAGGTTGCAGACATCCTCTCAATGGCTGACTGCATTTTGGAGGCAAATGTCTACGGTGTTAAAGTTGAAGGTAAAAAAAAAAATACCTGAACATAACAAAAACTTCTGAAATGTTTCACAAAGGGTTTTAGAAAATTTTTATGTTATATATATATATATATATATATATATATATATGCTTTAATGTCATCTGCATGTGAATCAAATGCTCTGATAAGGTCATGAGGGGCGGATCGGCATGGCAGCGGTCACTCTGAAAGAAGGGGAAGACTTTGACTGTGCAGACGTCTACAAGAAGGTCGCTAACTACCTGCCAGCTTACGCACGGCCCCGATTCATCAGGATTCAGGTAATGCTGACTGTTTGTATGATTGTATATTTGTATATGCTGAGCATCATCATAGCTCTGCATTTATAATTTTTATACTTCACTGCAACTGGAACTCATCTCGGGTATTTTATTTTATGTAAGAGAAGAGATTGTGATATAATTTGGCACACCGATCTGACGGATAGTGTGTTGCAGTTTTAAAACTTAAGTTGGTCAACAATTTTTTTTCAAAATTCCTAAAATGTGTTTGACAATGTTGCTCTGCAGGCCTGCCTGGAGTTGACGGGAACATTCAAGATGAAGAAAGTGAAGCTGGTGGAGGAGGGATTCAACCCAGCGCTCATCACAGACCCTTTATACTTCCTAGAACCTGAGAAAAAGACGTACGTTCTTCTGACTGAGGAGATTTACAAAGCAATAGCTTCAAGGGAAATCAAACTCTAACCTCAGAAAACTAACGTAACCCATTTGTTTACATAAGACACAATCAGAGACAATCAGCTCATCTTAGGGACTGACTTTGAAAACAATGCATCGTGTTTGAAGTGATTCTTCTTTTTCTTCACTTAATGTGCGTCTCTACAGTTTTTGTAAATGTTTCAATAACACGCTGACAGTGTAACATACAGGTATGTCTCACAGCCACTGTTGGACTTTTAACAATTGCTGTTTGGTTTTTCATAATGTCTGATTGGCCAGATAATTTGTAGCATTTCAATTTTTTTATTTTATTTTAAGCCAAAATCTTTTATTATTTGAAGCATTTTTGCATTAGATTTAAGCTACAGTCAGTTTTTTTTTTGTAAAATAATTCTAATGAGATGTAAATTAACTTCATACAACTTTGAATATTAAACCTTTAAAACTGACACATATTGAACAATCTGTTGCAGGTTTATCAGTGAACTTTTGCTCTGATGTTACGTACAGGTAGTCTTTGTATAATCAGATTGTGTGCATTAATGGCACATGCATCATGTAACACAAGTGAGCGAGCTTAGTTACATGATGAATGTAGACACCAGGAGTAATCTGCAGATTTCAGAAAGCCAAGTAAATCAAATTCCTTTTTTTATTTAGTATTATTCCTGATTTTTAAATCAGTAAATGAGGAAAAATAAATACCTTTTCTGGTGTTCAGTAAAGCAATTGGATGCATGTAACTAAATGAACTGCATGTAGTCTAATCTTCCTTGACTGCTCATTTCACTCAACTTCAAATACAAGTCTGCAGTTTACATGTGGAATATGAAGCAGCTGTGAATGGCTCCACAATCCAGAAAAATAGCCTGGGTGTGTCGATATGTAAAACATCTGGAAGGTTGGAGCAACACATAACACCCCACAGAGTAGTAGTTACTTTAAAAATGAATTTATTTATTAATACAGTGGTATACTTAGAAATGTGTTGCAAAAGGGAAAACAAAAAGAAGTTGAACCGAAGAGAAATCAAAATAAATAAAGAGAATGTCAGCCACACAGGAAAATAAACTAGTGTTGGGTTGAAGCAGTGTTATATCAAAAGAAAATAGTACTGATGTGCCATAATAAATTGTCTATTAGTACAAAAATACATTTCAGGGCACACAATACAGCATCCAGTATCACAAATAAAGGAAGGGACCACTCTTCACAGCAGACCCCCCTCAAGTACATCTTTTAAAATCATTTAAACCAAGCACTTCTCTATTTTGTAAATAAGAATAAAAAGTTTTCTGACTGTTAAAAATGCCTTAAGTAGTGTGTGTGTATATGTTGGTAGAAAAGTCGGACTTATTACTGCTTATGTCAGTTCCAAGGCTCAGGGGTATAACCAGAATACAAACATAACCAATGTAACCGCTTTCTCTCTTTTTTTTTTTAAACAAACATTTTTCTCTTTTATACAAAATAACAAAGATGTACAAAAGTTAATTTACAGAGAACCAAGGCCATATGCTAGCAATATGTACAGCCACAATTTAAACATCTTCTAGCTTTTTGTATTTCCTCAGACTTCATATGCATAGCAGTAAAAGAAAGCATACCTTTTCATCAGCCTCGATTATTCTCGTGTGCTAAATCCGAGTTCACTGTTTATGAGAGAATGCAGAGACAACTTTTCTTTTTTTTTTCTTTCGTAGTGATCGCGATAACTGAAGGATCCGATGTTTTTAAAGTTTCACTGAAAAGTTAATATGCAGATAAGGCATCACTGCTTGCAGTGTACGATGGGATTTTTCATGTGTTGAACTTAGTAGTAGCAGGCTTCTGGACCTGAGTCATAGCACATGCATAGATCTCTAGACAGCAGGAGTTTGTAAAATCAAGTCAGTATATTTATCTACGGTAAAACATTGCTACAAAACATCAGTTTTAAACAGAGAGCGCCTGGTCAGAACAAACAGGCGTCTCATACTAATACTTAACCTTCATTCTTTTTATTTTTTATTCTTATGATGCCTTTCCTTCATGAGTCAGGCTAAACATTTTTCAAGTCCTCAAGAGATCCTTCATGAGTGAAACGCATGACCACAGAACTCACAAACAAAAGTTTTGCATATACCAACTTTGCTGTTTGTGAGTTTGTTTTTTTTTGTTTTTTTTTTTTTTACAGTACACAAAAATCAATTGCAATATTAAACAAGTTTTCCAAAATTCTCCTTTATCTTGCACTGCTCTAACCTTTTACAAAATTAGCTAAAAATGTCAAAATGAGATTATTCAGTCTGTGGCACCGGTCATGCATTCCAACTTCAGTTCCATTGTTTAAATAACTTGTTTTAATCTTTATTTTTTGCAAGCCTTTAAAAGCACCGAAAAAATGAAAGAAAAGAACAAGAGTACAGCTGTGTGGATGCTGGACTCCTCTGCTGACTCTCCTTGTGTTTTTTTGTTTTTGTTTTTTCCTCCTTTTTTCTTAAATTTTTGGGCACAGTAAACAACGCGAGAGTACCAAGGTTATACTTCGTCGAGCATTGTGCACACCGCCCACAGTGGAGGGAGCACAGCAGGGGGCAAACTGAGGTCCCCTGTTTATCACATTCAGTAACAGGCCAGCTGTTGCTCTCTTCAGAAGTGGTCAATGAGCACAGACACACAGTTTGCACCGACCAGGTAGTTTGGATCTCCAGGGAGAGATTTGTTCTGCCAGGTTTTAGGATCACCTGTCGGAAACAGAGATGTGATGTTAGCTGCATCCAGCATTAATTTATGCATTATTATTTATTCGCTGCATTACTTAAGCATATGTTTTCTTCTCTTAGTACAAAGTGTTATCTTACATCTTAAATAAAAGCCATGACCACAGCACAGGCAGCACAGTTGCAGGTAAAGAAAGTTCAAGCTTTCCTAAAGAGAAATGTTTCTAAAAACTGAACTCAGCTCTGACAGAAAACAAACTGCATGCTTTCTATAACACCATCTTCTCTGTTCAAAATACTTCATTGATATGTTAAAGAAAGCAACTAAAGAAATGGGTGGCATTTATAGCGATTATTTTCATTATCAATTAATCTACAGATTATTTTCTTAGTTAACTGATCAAGTGTTTAGTCTGTTAAATGTCAGAAAATAGTGAAAAACTTGAAACTGCTGGTTTTGTTCAATGTACAATCCAAATCACAAAAAATATTCAGTTCACTATCAGATAAAACAAAGAAAAGCAGCGAATGATGACGATCAAGGAGCTGGAACGAGGTCGTGTTTTTCTTTCTGTCCAAATAATTATTACTGATTAATTTTGTGTCGATGGACTAAATCAATTAATCGACTAATAGCTTCAGCTCTGGTGACATTGTATTGTGTCTTTTTTTTTAAATTTTATTTATCTTATTGTGAGGAAGCTCAAGATTTGAATAAAATCTTGAAGTTCATTTTAAGCATGAAAATAAGAAAATAACTCAAATCTCCAAACAGCGCATGCATGATGAAGAAGTGAGAGGAAAACAGATGAGATGATTAAAATTATTCAGACACCAGTTAACTCTTCTGTAATCACCAAAGCCAGCCCAAAGACCCCAAAAGGACAGAGAGAGGACAGCGTACCCGACGAGGAGTCGGAGGATTTTAGAGCAAAAGACCAACCATCAGGGGTCATAGACGCACAGTGAGGTAAGCGCAGCTCCACCGGCTTCAGGAACTTGAGTCCGTGAGGGCCGCACATCACCAGCGGACTTAGCAGCGTTTCTCCTGCACGGACACATAGTAAGATTTAGATTCCAGATTCAAAACATTCGAGAAGAGGAACAATGGAGTCTGTTGCCTTCATAGTGACAGAATTTCAACTGTTGATTGACTTAGCAGGTTAATTAAACTACTACACTCCCCTGGTGCTAAATGTTAATTTGAAAATATTCTATATACGGTATAGCTGCTGACATGGATTTATTTTACACGAGAACGTTATTTATTTAACTCTACTTTCTGTACATCAGCCAGTTTTTACATATTCCATCTATTTAGGGCTTTTGCATCCTCTATTCATATTCTATTCAATGAAGGTACAGCTGAAACTTTCTCATCTTAATGTAAACATTTATTTAAATGCATATTTGCAATTAAATCCTGCATTAGCCCTGAAATCCTGTTAACTGTACGGTAAATACTTTTCGTCTACTTTTCTTTGAGATGTAGCGCCTTCTTGTTTTTTTTGTTTTTTTTGACATTTTCAGGACAGAAACAGCAGTGTGGGACTGACCTTTCTCCTTGTCGAGGGGGGGCAGGATGCTGTTGTCCCGGCACACCTTGAAGTAAATCTCCTGCTCCACGGTCTCGGGGATGGCACCCTGGGGGATGATGATGCTGACGCCCGTCTCGATGGAGCTCAGGACTCCTCCATTACAGTTGAAGATCCCCCGGGCGGTGGCCACCACCGTGTGCCCTTCATCCTCGTCGTCATCATCCAGCGCGCTGGGGCTGTGGGATGGAGGCACAGAAGTCAGTATCATCAGTCAAAGCAGTGCAGGCAGAGAATAATGCACAGCAGGGGATGCAAGAGCAAACCTCCTGTGAACAAACGCCTCCCGTTCTGCCTCTCAGCAGCTCGAAGACTTACTGCTCCTCCTGCTGCTGTTTGATTTGAGTAAGATTTATGAGCGTTTTACCTTACAGGGATAGCCTTGGGGATGGCGTTGATGTTATTGTGCTGGTACTTGGGTCTGTTGTCCATAGTGCGCGTGAAGGTGTCCAGGCCGCTGTCGTGATCCAGGGGCTGTGGGGACAGTTGAGGCTTTCCGCCGCTGTTGCTCACCACACCGGGCTTGCTGAGGAGGTCCGTCTTCACCTGTGTGTCGTTGGGCAGCAGGTTGTGGTTGAACTTGGGACTTTCAAACTTGCGCTCAAAGGGCCGTGCTGAGCTGGTATAAGGCTTCGGGACATAGCGGTTGTAGCTAGTGGGAGCACCAGGGGTCTTTGGGACTGCTGTGTCAGTGCCGTTGACCGGGGACTTGTCGGGCAGGCCCCTCTGGGGCAGGTAGCCACCTTGTGTGGGTTCATCCCTGCTGGTCGGCCTGAGAGCCAACAGCTCAGGTTTAGGATTGGGCGAGCTCAACTGCTCAGGTATAGAGTTTGCTGCAAATATTAAAGGAGGAAACAATCACTGAAATACAGTCTTGATCATATTATATTTATATCTTCAGCAGTTTAGATAATGCTCTCATTTTATTTACAGTGAGCAAAATAATAAAACACATCAAAATGTTAGAATGACAACATTATATACACAGTATATAACAGTAGATCGTCAAACATGTAGTTGTTTAATTGATTGCCTCATCAATTGATTAATTGCCATTCTTAAGTCAAATGTGCAGCATGTGTTTGTCTTACATGATAGTGAACTAAATATCTTTGTGTTTTAGACTATATTAAAAAACATAACAGGTAATTTGAAGATGTGACTGAGTTGACAGAGTAATTAATAATGAAATGGATCCTTAGTTGGAGCCCAAAACTACAGATGTGAAGAGCAAAGTTGACACATTATTGCATATTTATGTACACTAGATAAGTAATAAATGAAATATAATTGCCAGAAAAGTTAGAAAGCTCACCGTCACTGGGGCTGAGTTTCGGCAGCGTGTTGGGTGGGA
The DNA here is from genome assembly GCA_036937835.1 of Pampus argenteus. Classification (NCBI taxonomy): domain Eukaryota; kingdom Metazoa; phylum Chordata; class Actinopteri; order Scombriformes; family Stromateidae; genus Pampus; species Pampus argenteus. Next base: position 8,400,228 of record CM072869.1, read on the forward strand.
CGGCGGAGGCGGGTGGCCCATATTGAGTGGAGGGGCTTATTTGAGGCAGGGTTTCATATCTTTTTTCCACTGGACTCACTTTCTCTACTGACTCAACTCTGCAGTAGATTGACACAAACAATACAGTTAATAAAAAGAATAAAAGAAAAGCTCAGGACAGTGCTGCTGGCACCAGGTATGTTCTTGTACCTGTTGTACGGGTAGGACAGCTGAGCTGGCTTGGGCAGATCATGGAAGCGATTGATGCCAGGACTGGGCTGGCCCATGGCTTTGCTGTCAAAGCTACGGCGATCAAAGTAGGACAACTGCTTCCTGTAGTACTCCTCGTCCTCATCTGGGTCGTAGTGGTTGGAGCGCACTACATCATCCAGCGGTTTAGTATGAGGCTTCTGTGGCTCAGGGGCCCTGCAGAGAAAGCCAAGGAGATCAAGTGAAACAGTTGCAAAGTATGAAAATATGATGGAAAGGAACAATTTGACCTGAAGTTATTTCTGTCAGTACTTCACAGGAGTATATAACAGTAATTTATAATGACATAATTAATTCAATTAATGTGTCCTGGTCCCAGATTGATTATGAATGGATGAGCTTCCTAGCTACCGTTGCCAGCTGTAGTGACAGTGTTACCTACAGGTCTGATGGTGCAGACACAAAAAAGGATTAAACAGCTTCCTGCAGCACAATCCACTTTTAGTTTATAGGTGTATACCGTGTCCTGACAGCAATCAGATACAAATATTTGATAACTAATGTTAAGTAATGCTTTTTAAGACTTTTAAGACGTGATAATCTTATCAATATGATGTACTGTAGCCAACAGATGTACTTAGCTCCACTAGGTGGAGTTCAAACAACAATGAATGAACAAAGGCACATTTTGCAAGGTTCTTCAAGATGTCCTTTACCCACCTACTCTGCAGCCTATAATAAGGACTACATACCTATAGGTGGACTTCTCCTGCTCCAGGTTGCTGAGGGAATTGGCTTTGAGGACTGGGCCAGGTGCACTCGCGGGTTTTGGAACATCTGCAGGCTGAAAAGCATAGAAAGGGCGTCTTTAGTGCTTCTTGCATCTGATCCAGATTTTTATTTGCATGAATGGATTGCATGTACAGAGATATCTGCTGCTGTGTCTAACATCTCACAGACCAGATGGTTGCAAAACATTACTAACATTACTGCTTTATAAATTATAAACTGTGCTGAAGTTTCTTCAGAGTGTAAATTCGTACTCCAGTCACCTTGACCCAATCAGTTAACAATGAAACTTACCCTGAGTGCTGGTGACTCTCCTTCTTTAGCCCTGTCCATAGAAACAGACCGTTTATTCTCAAACATCTTGACTCTGTTGAGTACCGACTGTGGTTTCATGGCCGGGTCCTCATCCAGGTCTTCCCGGGGTGGCGGGGGCAGCGGTTTGGAGCCTGGAGAGATCGCTGGCTCGCTTGGGGAGGGTAGGGTCTCCGGTTTGGGAGGGGAAATGGTGGGGTCAGAGTTCATCATAGGCTCATGCATCCCTGGCTTGTAGCCTCGGTTCGGAGGCCCAGGAATGTAGGTGGGCCTCAGACCAGATTCACCGTAATACTGCTTTGGGGGCTCCGGTGATCGAGGTGAATTTATGGGGAAGCTGTGAGATTCTGCATCATAAGGAGAGCGAGCATCATAGCCTGTTGGAGGTGGGGGTGGGGGCTCATCATAACGAATGGGCCCAGGTTTACTGTGGCGTGGTCTGCCATCATACCCCACAGGTGGGGCCTCATCGTAGCGTGGCTGAGGGGGGCTGTAGTCCCTTCCTGGTCCATCCTCATAGGGGGAGCGGGGGCTGTAGCCTATGGGTTGCTGGTGGCCCGGCTGGTAACCTGCGGGCTGTGAGGACGAGGTCTGCTGGTCATAGGGGGGCCACTGTTCGTTGTAATGAGGCACACGGTTGTCGTAGTGCAGGTGAGAGTCAGTGTTATGAGGCTTTGGTTCTGGATAGCCGCCTCCATCGTAACCATAAGGCGGGTGATCGTATTCACGGTATGGCTGTTTGTCCTGGTACGGCAGCTGGTGACTGTAACTCATAGACTGCTTCAGACCGTGGTTGATTCGCACAGATTCGTCCATACTGTACAGATCTTTCTTGTACATCTGTGAAGAAATAACACGGAATTAATACATCTATCACATCATTATTTTGAGCTTTTACAACCACCATGTTGAAGGACAGAAAGCAGTCAGGGAAAAAGGATTTCCCAACACCAGATTAAGAATAACTTGAAATACTAAATTCAACAATGGGAAATAAACTGAAACCTTAATGAAATGAACATATTAAATATTAACCAAATTATAAAACAATCCCTCATATCATTTAAATAAACATCAAGTCAAAGTGCAAATTACACAAGCAAACCTTTGTCCATTATTCAAAAACAGTTCTGAATGCCTGTTTGACAAGATGCCTTTCAAGAATGATAATATTTACAAGTGGATCTTAAACATTAACATGTTTCCTAAAAAGTAGACTAACAAGCAATTTGTACATTTCTGAAAGGCCTCATTCAAACATGTGATGTGTAGCCTGTAGACAGCAAATCTAGTTACAGTACTTCCTATGGAAGAAGGTTGGTTTGTTGCCATCTATTCAGGACAGAACTATGAAACAGAAGACATAATGCAGTGTTGATGTAGGTTTGTCTTTCCATAGGGAGAATTGCTTGATGGGAATCATTATCAATAGTACTGTCTGCAGGTTAGCTTTCATCATGCAACCAACATTCAGTTTGCATCTAATGCAACGTCAAACTACTGGCACTACAACAAACACATCTACCATTACAATGCCACTGTAAGTGCTACTATTGTTCATCTACAGAGGAGAGTTAAAGCTGAAAGGAACCCAAAAAACATTAGGAGCCATGCAAAGGAAGTAAGAGGCAACAGTTAGGGCTGGTTGTGGATGTCTTCACCCTGGTCAAAGACTCAGATGTACCAGTCCTTCTGGTCTCCCAGCCCACTGTGGTGCATGTGGACTAGTCTGTCACACATTTTCTCTGGGAGCCAGAGGCACACAGTGGGCTCAGTGAGTCACACAGTGTGGGCGTGTCATGCAGAGAGCGAGTGGAAAGCATGTGCGAGAAGACAGGCAGTTAAAACAGCAGGCTGGGGCCCAGGCCCGGTCCGAGTGGCTGGTGAAACAGCGGGTACCTTTGGTTCTGGACCAGGCGGACCAGACAGGTGGGGTTCGTGTGGTGTTGGTGGGGGCTGAATAAGCTCAGGGGCAGGGCTGGGGCTGCTAAGTGAATCAGCCTGAGGAGCTGCGGCTGCAGCAGACGGCTCCTCTAGGTGCATACCCTCTAGCTGTACTGGCTGCTCAACAGCAGGGGGCGCTACCACCGTCGGAGGCAACGAGGGCATGGGCAGAGCAGCCTCATCTTGCTGTGAAGCATTGTTAAAAGACATTTATAACACAGCCTGCCAAGGGCACACATAGTACAGCTCACCGCAACACCATGATCTTCTTCCTTACACTGTATCAGTTTTACACCAGCCAGAGGATGCACAATGTGGCTTGGATATGGCTTGAATAGATAACATACCAGTAGCTTCTAAACATGTTTATTACTTAGCAAAGGACATTTAATCTTAACAAAAGTCAAGAAACGACACTGAACACAAAGGAGCTATTCCTCTGCTCTGCAGTCATATACATTTAGCCATACATCCATCACAGCCTGCAGTGGCTTGCCTGCAAAGTGAGATATGATTTTTACCTGCTGCGGAGCGGCCATCTTGAACCCAGCAGGGTCCATACGACTAGCTGGGTCAGGCTGCACTGGGTGCTGGTATCCAGGGTAACCAGGGGTGTCCTGAATTACAGGTGGGTCTTCTCGCACAGGTTCAGAAGAGCGGGTGATAGCAGGCTCCGTGGGCAGACCCACCTCGTCATTCAAAGTCTCATCTAGCTCCTGGTCTGTGTACGCTCCGCCCTCTGTGTCTGTGTCCTCATAGTCTGAAGTGTGGCGGCTGTCTGTGCTGTACATAGAGTATTCGCTGCCTGGCGCCGACAGGTAGGACAGACGGTCATCATGGATATCCAAGTCATCCTCTGTAGTGCCATCCGCCTGAGGAGAATAGGGAAACTGTGACCTCATGGTTCACCCGGACAGACTAACAGAACTAATAATGTGGTTCTATGCTATGGATTTATTCAACCTCGTACCTTGCCCTCCGACACCCATACCAACTGGTTCTGCTGCTGTTGGATGGTCTCTTTAAGAGCTCCGTACCAACCATCATTCATGTTGTTCAAGTTGATGGTGGCTAAGAAAGAAATTTAGAGTTATTTCATCAAGGTAATACATGTAAAAACTTTTCCTGTCTTTCAACATTCTGCGTCCACTCACTGGTGAACAGGTGATGATTATTCTTCCTCAGTTTGATGGCTCGCTCATAGAGTTTCCTGGCGCTCTTCCTGGACTCTGGACACAGTCTGGTCCTCATGTTCTTCACACCCTGCTTATTATCAGGATTTAGGAAGACTACAATCGGGTACCACTGAGCATAGTTTAGCCTATCCACAGCATTTGGGGTGATGTCCAGAACAGCGTGTTTGTCCTTCATGAGATAAAAAGAGGGAAGAAAACATTTGTGAAGAAATAACTTTGAAAATTAATCTACAAATGCTTTTTTGAATAAAAAAGGAGGCATGCTCACTCTGTCAATGATCTGTTTGATGGTATGAAGACGAATGATTCCTGAACTACGTTGGTCAGTTCCTGCATCTCTCGGTTCACTCTCTGGAAAAGAAGACAGAACATTTACTGAGATTTATCTTAAAAAATGTTTCGGGTCAGTTGCACAATTAATATTTATAAACATACTTGCAAGCTCAAAAAGCTCTGGCTCTTCTCTGGAGAGTTTTTCTCGAGCAACATCAGCGATGGGTCCGAATATCACTACAGGTCTCAAGAAACCAGCTGCACAAAATAATGAAAATAAAATCATCGACAGACTAAGAATGCAGTTTTAGTCTCACACTGGCATATATATAGCCAAGCAGATATGGCCAGAATTCTCACCTTCTCTCAGTACAACTCTTTCATATGCTGGGAATTTCGTCTGAACTGGCTGGGAGGAAAGATCCTCTCTGCTCTTCCTCAGGTTCCTCTTAGAGCTGCGAAGACCACGGAACCTCCAGAAGTCAGCCCTGTCGCCCCCTGCTGTTTTGGGGAGAGTGTATTGCACGCTGGAGAGCTGCTCCGCTCTGTTGACATGTAGCAGGAAGAGGGATAATTCATAATATAACACAACCTATTGGATGTGTCATAAACTTGGCACTGCCCACCTCAACACTGCCAGCAGCTAAGAACATTTCATGGCAATGATAATCATAACAAATTTAATACAAATACGTGGACCAACTGTCCACTGTTGTGACAAACATTTATCCAGCATGTCATTCTTTGAGATAACTGATGTACAATTAAAGGCAAACCAGAAATGTCTGGAAGAATGCTGTTACCTGTTTTTGTTGGGGATGATGCCCCTCTCCACCTCCTGGTGGTTCTTGCCAATGCGAATAGCCAGCCAGGAGCCCAGTTTTCCGTTGTAGAGGGTGTCCACAACACGGAACACCTCGCCCTTGTTAAAGCTTAACCCATATGGAGATTCCTTCTCATATTCAAAGTGGGTCCGGATGTAGAAAGAGTCACCAACATCAGACTCCACGATCCGCCGATACACTGAACAGGAAAGAGCGGAGAGTCAGATCCACTGGACCAATGAGACCAACAGAAAACAATGTCTTGTCACATCCCCTTACTCACTTTACTTACCATCTTTCTTCTTCTGGGCAAGAATTGTGACCTCTTCACCCTTTGGAAGGTCAAGAAGGAACAGTACCGCCTCCTCTCGGATTATATTTGCAAAATCTACATTATTTACCTGGAATTTAGGAAAAAAGAGATTACCGTTTCTTGCTTTTTATAATATGACTTCTGTGCTTTTAAGTTTACGTTAAGGCATCATTGTACATTGAGTGCAGAAAGTGTAGTTTTACATAGCTATTCCTGTTCTCAGCATTGCCTGGGAAACTGCAGGTTTTACTGCACTGCAAGAACTCAAGCGATTCCTCATTATACTTGGAGAAAGGAGGAGGATGTACAAACAGTGAGATATATGGCTGTGAGGAAATGGGACAAACACAGCGAGAGGAAACAGTCTGTGCGCTCCCTCGGGGCCATTGCTAAGAGACTGGCCTGGAGGTACAGGAATTTTGGAGCAGCCAGCATGTAAAACCATGAATAAAAGGGAAAGCTCGAGACGCATACCCTATAAAACATGGCTGTTTACAGACACTATCAGATTCCCATTGTTAAAATAAAGGGGAAGAAAAAAAGATCAATTGCAAGACAGTTTTATATAACTTATCACACTCAAAAAAAACAAAACAAAAAAAACCATCCACCATTAATTCTGAAAACTGTGGTCGGCTTAAACACACGTCTCTGTAAGAAATAAAGTCTCTACCCTGAGAATTTGGTCGCCCTCCTCCAGTCCCTCCTTTGCAGCTGGGCTATCCTCCAGCACTCCAGCAACAAAGATGCCCACGTCATTCCCCCCAGCCAGCCGCAGCCCCACACTCTCCCCCTTCTTGAACTTCACCAGCTTCATGCTCGGCCTGAGGATGGGGATGAAGACAATAGTTAGGCTGCTTCTCATTGACATGACACTATTTGATGGCATTTCCTTTTCTCCAACGCAAACTACACTTTATGATTATTAAGTGAATCTTGGCTGCCAGCAAGGCTTTGCTCTTGTTGAAAGACAAGACTGTTTATTGTAAGTGAGCTTACAAAAGCAAAGATGTAAAATGGTTCTTTAAAAATGGAAACATACAATCTTGGGAGACCATCTGAATACATTTCATTAGTTATAGACCAAATTGTCTCATGCACACATACTGACAGTTGTGCATTCAGTTATATTTTAATTTGGTTACTCAACTTGCACACAAACAGGTATGTGCAACATTTTTACAGCATTGAATTCTGCCAAAATGCCCATAGTTTGCATAGATAAATCAGAGCATGATGTGTACAGGACCATTTAAAAAAATGCCAAGATGTGCTGTTGCTGTGTGAACTGCAGGTTAAGACTTTCCCCTCACAAATCCCATCTGATTAAGTGAACCGAGAGCTAATGGAGTCAGGGTAGTTGCTCATAACATAGTAGTCTGGGCTTTGTAGTTCTTTAGGAGACACATATATTTTTATTCAATCGTATGGTTTATGATTAAATTGATTTGTTGATTTTACCGTAGGATGCTATCGTCATGTGCCGCACTTGGCACAGGGGCATCAGAAGGACTGACTGGCAGGTCTACATCTGGCTGTCCAGGCTGAGCATACACCGGCTTGGGCTCTAAAAAATACACATACAATGACACATTATGAATGAACAGACAGATGATTATCACACACTGTAACAAAAAACAAAACAATACTACAGTTACATATGTTAAACTGAGAAAAAGTGCACTGAAAAACACACGGGCAAAATATTATCGCATTGACACTTGTGCACACACGCACACACACATTCAAGGCACACAGCGTCCTGAACATAGAGGTCAAACAGAAAGGCAGCAAAGTGCTGCAGGCTGGGGAGGAACGTCAGACTCAATCAGCTCATACGGTTTGTTTTCACTTGGTTCCAGGCAAATTCAGTCAGGCTCAGCAGGCGTCTGGATCTAACTTTTTTGGTATATGTGCTTTAAAAAAGGGCAAAAATGACTGGTTCAAACAAGATTTTGTTTACCATTATGAATCTGATGTTCTGCTGCTAATGGCAGGCAGGGAAATACTTGCTGACATGTTTCATTGGCTTACAAGTACAGATGTTGATATAGCGACACAAGTACAATTCTTAATGATTTTCTCTTAAACATATTTTTAAAAAAAACCTGGTTTAATGACTGTTTGTTGTATCTCTGACCTGGAAGCGGTGGGAGTTGTTTCTCCTCTCTGGCAATAGCTGACTCCTTCGGCTTGGGCAGAGGAATTTCCTCTGCTAGCTTCGCTGGTGTTGAAGCTGCCTTCGAGACCCGCTCATCTTCACGACTTCTGTGACTGCAGACAAAAACGTTTTTGTACAATTTATCTTAAGAGATGGAAGACGCAAGATTATAAATAATGTATTCTGGAGATGTAGAGCTGGGAGGCAACAGGAGAGCTTTAAGGATACAACATCTTGACTACATGCAACAACAACAACAAGGCTGTGCTCTCAATACAAAATCTTGACAGTATTTAATTTTCTCCTGACTGCAGTGGACACACACTGGCTGGGAAAAGAAAAACAGGTGAAAAGAACAGCTCAGGTCTTAAGAGGCATCTTGGTCTTGAAGGTCGCAACTTTGTCTTTCCTTTCCTTTTTTGTTCTATTTTTAGAGCAGCTTATCTACGGTGTCGGAGTGGATTCTGTCCTCCAGGTGAATTTCACAGTGTGGTTCTGGCTAAAGACCAGGAGAGGTTTGACTTCAATGCCAGTTTTTAAACAGTAAGGCTGAGTAAACTGATACACTGTGACCCTGGCCAGTTGTAGTTGTAAATTACAGAATTTCCTTGTGTTTTTGATAAACGGTGACAATACCAATGTGTTTAAAAAAAAAAAAAAAAAAAAACAGGAAGCCAAACCGGCTGCCTATTGGTACATCTTACTGGCAAAGTATTGCTTTATTCACAGGGTGAGGGACAAAGTAACCATGAAGGATCTTGTTTAAACTGACTGCAGTCAAACAAACTTCTTTTTCAACCCATCCTGGAGGAGGCCCTACTTTTAACTGCCAACTTCCTGGAGTGAGAGAAAAGGTCACAGGTCACAAATCAGGTTTAGATAAACAATAACATCCTGTCCCTACATCTCCTTCCTGCCAATTAAAATACTTTCTTAAATGAATTATCTAAGTGCTTCAGTGGCTTAGATACGTCATCAGGAAATAATTAAAAAACATTTTTGCTTTTTGTGAATACTGCCTAAAAGACAATCTGTTCAACAGATAAGAGCATTACAAAGCCTGACATCCACAGACATAAAGTCAGGAGACCTGACAAAGCTCAACCACATGTAAAAACAGTTGACACTTATAGTTGGTGACGTCCTTATGTTCCCTCATTGTTGGAGTCATATTGTCATCGTGCCATACCTGCGGTTTGTCCACCAAAATATTCAAGAGACACAGAGATTATGTGACACTTTCACAGGATGCTGTCATCTCCAGTCAAAACAAACGTGTCACTGAATAATTGATGTAACAGCACTTCAACAATATTTCACCAGGTGATAGTTTGTCAAAATATCTACAACAAGATCTACTTCTCTAATGTGTTTTAAATCTATTCAGGGTTTACTACTAAACTATTTCTACTAATAGTACCTATTGACACTTTGTCAAGGATATCAAACTTACGGTATTCTCCAACTGGTGGCATATCAAGGGAATAAAAAGGGCAATATGTAACACCAGACAAATCTTATTAATTGTTAAGTTGAGTGTCTTTCTGTCAGTATTGGTGAGACTCCACTTTTGCCACTTTATACAATTCTGCAGTGTTTGTAACTGATGCATCAAAAATTCTTTGTTGAAAATGGAAAATGACATTTAATCCTTACGACAGCAATATGGGAAAAGCACTGAACTTTGACCGAGCTTGACTATTTTGCAGCTTTTATTTTTCTTGGGTCGCTAAGCGGCGTAAAAGGGCACCAATTGTGGTGCTCTACTGAGTTTAAATGAAGAATTAATGAGGTACTTTCAGACAAGGTTACAGTACAAGAAGTGCTGAATAGGCTGAGGGCTGGTAATAACCCAAACATAAAATCGAAAGTCCTTCACAACTCAAAAAAGCCCAACAACAACAAAAAGACAAACCATTAACTTTGACAGATGGAAGTTCAGATGTTATGACGAGATCAGTTGGGATCAGATTAATGACTTCTTTGTTGGTAAGTGGTGCCTGCGTGTGTGTTTCAGATCAGTTTTAAATCAAATAATGTGGCCTCTAAAGGATTTTCTGTTTTTGTTGTTGTACTGGGTCACTATTGTTTTATATGAAACACAGAGAGTAAGTAGCAAGACTCAATGTATCCACATGAATATTACACAGATTATTATTCTTTTAAAAGTTAAAAATATTAATTTGTAGAAGGACGGTCCTCACCTGCCGTTGCTAATTTGTGGTGGGGAGTGTCTGGAGTGGTCCGAGGGTTCAGATCGTCTGTCTGGAGAACGGGAGCGGCTGCTACGATGTCTGTCATGCGATCGATTGGAATGGTCGGATGCCAGAGAATGGATATCTGAAATGTCTGATCAAACAAGAGCCACTGTTCAACACATGCAGTCTGAAATACATACTGATAAGTTGGCTTTTTTTAAGCTGTGGTCTGTTTCAGCTGAATCCAACACACCACTCTCACCGTCTCTGTCAGAGGCGTTGGCTGAAGGAATGCTGTCATCGAGGTCAGGGATGTTCAGCAGGGTCGCCCTCTCGTCCCTCTGAACAACCATTTTTAGCTTGCCCTTTGACCTTTCTATTAGCTTCTTGGCATCTATCAAGGAGAGGTTCTCTGTCACTGTGCCATTAATCTGAGAGAAACAGAAAAAAAAACATTAGCCATAAGATGACAAAGAATATTTTAGCCGAGGAATTTGAAACAATGTCTTTATTTTACATTTTATTATGATCAACAGTAAAATGACATGCAGCCCGCCATGCAACCAGATACAGAATAGGCTGCAATAACCTTAGATATCATTTAGAAAATTCTGTCCAGTGACCATTTTATTGACGATTCATCTCTTCACCGCTGGCATTAAAAGAGCGACATGACACGGGTGAGACATGAGGACATAAGAAATTATTGATTCAGTTCAAAAAGTACCCGTTATGCACATGGAGCTACTATATGTGTGTTCCAAAAAGAGCTGACCTTCATCAAGCTGCGACTGTAAGTGCTGTTATGCAACATTAAATAATAAAAAAACACATTAAAGTAAACAAGCACAGTGTAGCAGTATAGAGAGTACTTGTCAATTTCAGCATTTTACCAGTTCTTTGCTCCGTTTCTATCAATACAACAAATGGGTGAAAAAAATATTTTCAGTTGTTTCATTCATCTTTATTGTTTTATAATGATTCTCTCCCTCACCTTCAGTACAACGTCCCCTTCCTGGATGTTGCCATCCCTGGCTGCCAGGCTCTCAGGGGAGATGTCCTTGACAAAGATGTGGCTGGCCAGGCGCAGGCCATATTCTGCTTACAAAGTGAACGACAGCAACAAAGACCATGTTAGCACAGAGTTCACGTGACCACACTTTGGTGTCAGCCACTTTTCCCAATGGGATTAACAATGATTAAATTGATTAAAATGATTAATTGCTCTTTTACTTAGATTTACTTGAATTAACTTGGATTTTGCCGTGGTTGGCAAGTTTTGTTTACTCTGGCAGTCCACCAATACTGATTCGGAGGTCTAATTCTCTTCTAAAGGTTGGGCTGTCTGGTAATACTTGGGCAAATAAAATGGCAGGTGATTGTTTAAAAACAGAACATTTTCTTTCTGTCCTCCGTTTGTATCCCCGACTTTGTGAGCCTCACCTTCATTCTTTCGGGATTTGACAAGTGTGACCTTGGCAGGGCGTGGGGGCAGGTTGTGCGAGCGGCGGTCTGACCGTGGGGAGAGACTCCTCTCTCGTGAGCCGCTACGCTCACGTTCCCTGTCCCTTCGCCCGCTGCTTCGCCCGCTACGCCTGCCCATGGCTCCGCCCACACCGCTGTAAGCACCGCTGCGTCCACTCCGCGTCTCATATATCTCTTCATCATAGCTGTCCTCCTCCTCATCATGCTCTGACATAGTTTCCCGCTCCCCAAGGCGACCCATGGGGACATGCACCTTCCTCTTCCGTCTGATTGTCTGTATGAAGGAAATGAGATATTAGAAAAGCCTGACAACAAATCAGTTACAGGAAGAAGAATCAATCACTCCCCTGATCAAGCACAATCAATTGTGAAATATGAGAAAAACGCAAGCACAGGACTTTTAACATGTCACTCAGATTAATATAAATATGACGTCTCCTTTTGTGACACTCAAAGTCTTCTACAGGAATTCATATTGGGATTTTGATACTCACAATTTTGGCAATTTTCCCACTTTTACGAAGCTGCTGGACTGCGTACGCGTGCTCCACATTATCCATGGAGACAGCATTGACCATAACGACTCTGTCATTTTCTCTAGAGAGGGGAGACAGAGAACAGACATGCTGGAGTCTTTCTGGAGCAGGCAGAGTAACTTGATACTAATAACTAGCAATCTGAACAGGCTGCCAGTAACAGTACAAAATCTTACTGTAGTAGGCCTTCTGCTGGGCCACCTTTCAGCACATCCGAGATGACAATGGAGGTCTCGCCACTCTGAAAATGAGGGTTATCCCGACCTCCTGATATGGCTATCCCGAAGCCAAACCCTGGTGCCTGCACACAGAGAAATAAATACATTAAGATGCTGATTTTAGGTGGAAGACAAAAAAAGGCATTAATATCAATTGCTCATAGATTCGAGAAAATTTTCCCTGGTTGTTTGTTAACCCAAACTATCCTTAATACAAAAAATGAGTAGTTGTAGTCACACATAGTTGTTTCTGTTTTTAACCACCACAAACGTAAGAGAAAACAATGTAGAAGAAAAGCTCTGTGATAACTTCTGTTTTGTCTTATCTTCCTGCAACTGTGTACACACAGAGACCAAGATAGTGTAGTGGAGATAGGAAGGAAAGAAAACAGGGATGGGGACAGACAGCAGGACAGACAGATATCTGGACCAGGACCAGGATTTAACAGATATGTGGAGAGAGACTCTGAGGAAAAATACCAAATACTCACCCTGTGTAGTGTTACTGTGTGCTGTTCCCAAATGACAGTCTCCTCCATTGCTGCGCTCTATAAAACAGACATACAGAAGACAGCGTTATTAACATGACCATTTCCAAATCAAAGAAGCAAATTAGGACAATAGAAGTTCTGCTTGACTCACGCGTGTTCAATCACCACATACGTAATGTGTTCTTGAACAAAACACTGAATGATCTTTTTTCATTTTTACATCTTAGCTACAGCTTGCAAACATCAACACTTATCCTACTGCCAAAAAACATTTTAAGAGACTTGCTTCCACAGACCATGCAGCAGTTATTAATCAAATTAATTACAATGAAAGTGCAAACATTTCAGTGTTCAAGCCCCTAACATAAAATAGTTTGCCCCATAAAAATCTCTACCAACAGTGAATTTAACCTTTATCAAGGTCTGCAGAAATACATTATCATCTTTTTTCAATGAGATTATTTTTGTTTTATTCCATTATTGCTATCAGTCCTGCATTGTAAATAAAGCATGTAAGGGATATACTAACACATGCTGGACCCAAGAGCAAAAGAACAAACAGAAAGATTTAAGTAAAAATAACAAATAGACATAAGATAACAGTATTTTAGTGAAGCCCTGTCATTCCCTGTAGTAAGACTTTCTACTAAGAAAAGAGAGGGAAGTGATCTCAGTGTTTCTGGGTTATTTCACACACAAACTGGCACTGAACACATTGACGGCTGCAGTCAGCAGGCTACTGAGTTTGTTTCTGTTGCTAATTTACAGCGCTACATATAACACTGTGCTGCGCTCACACATTGCCAATCAAACAGACCACACACACTCTCAACATGTAGGCGTTAAGTCAGGAAACACCCTTCCTTATAATGGGTCCACAAATATGCCGTCCCATGTTAACAGTGTATTGACAATAATAAAATCCCTGTTGTTAGATACAAGAAGGCCACACTGACAGAAAGTAAAGCACAAACTCTGTCACATTAACAACCAGAGAGGATAAGATGAAGGTCGACTCCATCATCCGTTAGCTCAGCATTGTCCTCTGATCCCCACAGCTCACTTCTTATCTTATCTCCGCTTCTATATCATGTCACCTCCACCACAATCTCACAACACATTAGACATTCAATGACTGCCTATAAAATAATAGGGTCCATCCCTTTGGGGGCAAATTACAACCTACATCACAGCATCTAATGCAATCACCCCTATTTGTCATGTAAATTGATCCTAGGTCTATGCCCTTAATAAGTCAGACTATATTCGCTGGTAATATCTTTGACACCTCCAACATTTACAACTACATTGTCAGAAAACACATTTGGAAGAATGATCTCATGTTGCGGCACATTGAAGCGTGATGAAAGATGAGGGAGGGGAGCTGAACATTAAAAGCTGCATCAGTTCCAGCTCTTGGCCCTTCAGTTGACATCAACACCACTCGGCTGGCAGCTTCAAACCCAAAACAGCTAGTAGGTGTCAGTCTAGCTTCATGTTGAAGACTAATAAGCACCCATATTAAACTGACAACCTGCTAATGGCATTGCTATCAAGTTCCTAAAAGTGATAATGACGCATAAATCTTAAAGGTGCCACGGGCAAAATATTTAGCATATTCTAAATGTGAAGGAAAACAATGGCCTACTTTGTTTTTTGTCTGATAGAGAAGCACAGTCTAAGGCAGTAATTTAGCCAACTGAAACCGTTATTGTCCTGTTTGTTTTTTTTACCACTCAGGTTTCCTTCAATCCTTATGTCTGACGTGATCTGTCGGCCAAACGCCAAACATTAGCCAGCCGTCTGGGAATACAGGCAGCTGAATAAATCGCCACAAGTGGCCCCAGACGTTCTTAGCTTAGCAGCAACAGTCACAAACCCCTCAAGCAGCTTATGGTGGGACTCATACAAGGAGGGTGGGGGAAAAAAAAAAAAAAAGTTTGAACAAGGTCACTCCCCCTGGCCTTTTACATTGAATACACTGCAGCACTTGAGAGGGAGAGAAAAAAAAAAGAAAAAAAAAGACACCTGATTATTAACAAGACCGCTGAAAACAGACGCATGAATTCTCACTGGAAAGTTTGCTCTTTAGGGAGGAGGATTTATGCCTATGTCTTCTTGATCAGCACTGTGGAAACGCTGATGCGAAGAACTCTAACATTTGGTGTAAATTTATAGAGGGGTTTGGCATTAAACTGAAAAGTTATAGTAGGCACTTGTTTCCAGTTGACATTCCTACTTCCAGAAATGTCTATAGGCTTTAATGCAGCATAACACAAACATGCACGCAAATAAACGAATAATATTTAGGCCCAGCGTCACAGTTAGGTTGCAAGAAATGTGATTGTGTTGTCTGGAAAATATGATTAGAGAACGCTTATTACACCGGATCCAAAACAAATAAATCACCATAAAATTAATGTAATGTAAAAATCCAAAATGGAGCAAAACAGGAAGAATCTAAAATAGAGTAAAAACAATCACAGAATTTAGAAGAAACAGATTTAGCGGGGTCCTGTGTGCATCTCTCCTACTCTCCCTCTTTCCTGCATGCACACCTTTCATTTTGAAGGGAGGTAATTTTGCTTTTT
Source organism: Pampus argenteus (assembly GCA_036937835.1). NCBI lineage: Eukaryota > Metazoa > Chordata > Actinopteri > Scombriformes > Stromateidae > Pampus > Pampus argenteus. The sequence continues at coordinate 8,415,748 of CM072869.1, forward strand.
CCTCCTGCAGAGCTTGTTGCTCTGGTAACAGTGTGGTGTTGTTCAAGTGGCCTGACATTTCCAGGCCATGTCTGAAGGTTCCTCTCGATTGTGGGAGCTTTGAAAACAAAAAAGACACGGCTGAATTAATTTGCAAACTTTTTTTTTCCTCAAAAAGTTTATTTTTGCTAATTCTAAACACAGTCTGCATTTATGGCCTAACGTTAAACATATTCTTTTGATCACCTTCAAAGTGCTGTGCTTTGTAGGATTTAACAAAGACTCAACAAACACTTTGCAAAATAATAAAACAAGACATTTTTAACAGTATTTACATGCCATTTTGTATTTAGTCCCACAACCAGACTAACATCTTGGTGCCCTATTCAAAGCTGAAGACAGTAATCTCATGACTGAGTTTTTGAAGCACTGTTGTGTACGCCCTTTATGACCACAAACAACTGGTGCCAACAGAAGCTTCATGCCACAAGCTAGAGCCAGAGCTGGCAGCCGCTCCACAGTGGAGACACACCATGTTGGTTGGGTCACGCTTGGGGGATTACAACCAGGGAACTTGGGAGTGGGGACTATAACACAGATGGATCACACAGCCGAGAGTTGAGGAAGGACAGGAGGTAATAACCAAATGTATATGAAACAATTATTCATTATGCATTTCTGTCAAATAATGATCTACCAACAGCCTGTTAGCTATTCATATTCACATCTAAATCAATTTAGGCTGAAACTAATGATTACTTTCATCATTAATCAATCAATCAATCACAAAATGCCAAAAAATAGTAATAAATCAACAGTCCAAAACACAAGGATTCAATTTACTATTATACAACATTTAGAAAACCAATAAATATTCACATTTTTGCAAAACTGTAACCAGTGAATTCTTTAAACAATGAATTAACTATTAAAATAGTTCTTGATGATTAAACTTCTGTCCGTCGACTAAACTAAATCAATTATTTGCAAGTTCAGCAACACATATGGCCAAAGTCAATGGTGCGACCTGATGGTCCAGTCTGAAGAAAGTACAATGAATATGAACAAATTCTGGCAACTGATGGCATGCGTAGCAGCCGCTTCAGCGGGGTAACTGTCTTTTGACAGTTCTTTTCAAATTCAAAAATCTATTTGGCTGGTAAAATAGTGACAGGAGCAGGTTGTTGGTATTTTATGCCAAGCCACGCCTCACATCTCTACCTTCTTCATCTTACTGTAGCCATCACAAAAACAGAGAAGTCAACATTATTGTTATGTTCTGTTCATGGCTCTGTCTCCCCTTATAGACAAAAATGCCTAATATACAATCAGTCATCACAACACTAACATGACCCATGAAGAGGGAAGCTAAAATTGTTTCTTTTTGTATTCACTTTGGAGTATCAATAAATTTAAAAAGTGCAGGTTCCCCAACCCTCTATCCAGCAGAAAAATAAAATCATATTCATTTCAAAAGAAAGAGCTGAGGCAATATGGCATGGGGTTCAATTGTCTGACTAAAGTGAACAGACTTTGTGCTGTAGTATGGTTTAGAGATGAGGCAGAACCTTATTCAATTCTGACCACTCTGGGACCAGAGTAGCTAAAAATAGCTCTCATTAATTCTGCCGTTGTGATGCTGCAACGCTGGAGAATGTTTAATAGCCTCTTGTTATATTAAATGCCGCAGATCGACTTAAACAAGTGATGCAATACAGAAAAGAAAATGAATTAACTTTCTCTCTAGTGCCCATTTGCTGTTTCTGTCTGCAGGGTGAGAGGAAAACAAACAGAGGTAGATCATTTTCACAAATCCTGGCAAACCAGCCAGGGCAGTGACAATGTAGCCATCTTAAAAAAAGGTTTACAATGGAGGATGTTTAATGTTGGTGCTGAGATACTCACACATTACACAGAGTAATAGTACATGACTCAATTTATTTAATTTGACACGTTAACTGAAACAAAACAATGATGGGGAAATTACTTTAAAGTTTTGTGATGAAAACCACAACGCTCCTTTTTTCTAGTATCAGTTAGATCTTTATTTTGAGACCCAAATGAGCTTCGCCAATCCAACTCCAGGTGAGTTCCCACCTGCTCAGAGCAACACTACAGCTCTCAGAGTCTTCTGCAGACAAACAAGAAATCTCTCATTTGTTCAAAAGCTTCTGTGTAATCAGAATCTTTCAACAGTTAAATCAAATGAGGAATGAAGCGGACACAATGACTTGACACGCCATACTTTCAGAACATTGTGGAAGTTGCACTGCAGCCAAAGACAGAAAACAACAGCAGGATCACACTCCACTGTGGCTGCTGGCAGTGAAGCAGCAAACAAGTAGAATAAAATGATTGATCACTTCAGAAATTGAAAACGATGTGCTGGGGACTGCTGACAACTGCTAAAACTCCCCTGCCTCCGAAAAACGTATTCAAATGCTAATGAGGACCCATGTCTTAGCTCCAGTCAGGGGGGTCCCCTGAGAGCTAAGTGACACTCGGCGCATACAACATGGTTAGATACTGTACTGCAGGTCTCTAATGGAGAGGACAGAGGGAGAGATGCAGTACTGAAAGAGCGATAAGAAGGTCAAGGGATGAAACCTATTAACTCTGACATAAAACTTAATCACCAACCATTATAGCCATGAAAGACACACGCTTGCATTATTTAAAGGCTACAGTTAAACAGATTTCTACATTATCTCTTTGGTTTGTCGCTCAAATATTCAGACAAAATCAGATGCGTGACGGTTAAAATAGAAGATCAGAAGTACTTACATCAGTTCATCCTGCTCACTACAGAGGATACAGAAAACGCATCTTCAGTCTCCAGCTATCCCTCAGTAAATCCAGGAGATTCTTGCAGACGCACATCAGCAGCCTCGGTGCGTGACCGCACCAATCAGACTTGCCCCCACCTTCCTTTCCCTTCTCTTTTCTTAGGTCTGAAAAAACTGAAATTATGACCACAGGTGAGGGGTTACGAAACACACCCTGCTCCTACACTCTAACGCTTCCTCTGTCCCCTAAGGGTCTATCTCCTCTCCAAACATCTTACTTCAAAATGTATCCCTCCCTCCAGCTCTCTCCTTACACGCTCATGGGATCGAAGCAAATCCCCTCTGGCTTGGCAGCGATCTGTGTGGGCTCTGCAGTTCCGCTACAGTATGGGACTCCTCTGTACTAGCGAACATCCATCCGCAGTGTAAACTGCTGTATCGGACTTAACCCTCAAGCTGCCGTGCTGAACCGGAGCAGAATCCATCAATTCTCTCAGCATGTGACACATTACTATGCCCCTCCTCCCCAGGTGTGCTGCATTACATGCATAAATTATGCCCAACCTGCTAGCGACATAGCACAGAGGATGACAAGCCATCAAATTGACAGATAATCATAAACAATGCATAAAAATACTTTTGTAATGTCTTTACCTGATCACAGCTACTCAGGTAAAGACATAATCCCCACTGAATTTTTATCAGAAATGAACACATTGCAAACAAATGGATAGCAGGGCAACATGATGTCTTTAACAGCCACATACTATACATTCACTGATTAAAATTTCATCATGCTAAAATGTCACTGCTGTGTTACTTTGTTTACGTAGCGTTGACAGCAATTTGTTTTTATGGGAAATGAAGGTGATGAACTTGACAGCCTGTGCAAAAGAGTGAACATGTAGTTTCATTACATCATTAATAACAAGTGGCAGCCAGTAGTAACATGGCATTATTCAGAGAACAACTTAATACCGTACAGCTTCCAGCAAAAAAAGCAAAGACACTGTTCTGTCCGGTGGAAAACATCTCCAATCAAGTGGCATTTAGAGGACAGAGTACGACAACTGGTCACGATTGTTTATATTTGTTCTAGTTGAGCCATTTTTCCCCACCACTGTTAAGACTTGTGTGTTTTCTGTGCAGGAACATACTGCATGGTTGCACAAACATTCAAATTCATCCTAAGGCAACTTGAAGCATCTGCAGAACGTGCCAACCACAAATACTGAGGCAATCTTTGTTGTCTGTGAAGGACTGCATTTTCCCCCTACCACTAGTAGGAAATACATGGTGTAGTTGTTGTTATAAAGGTTATCCTCCTCTTTACAACGCAGCTATCGTCAGGTGTGACTACAGCAACAGAAACCAGCTACTGTACCATTTATACTGTATCAGGAAGTAATGTAGCAACATTTCAATGGGCACTATATGCTAATCCACAACAACCCATCTACTCAACTTCAACACTTGAAAGCGTTTTACTGCCTGTAAAAGGACTACACATCACCAACACCAATAGTGCTGTATGAAAAGGCCTCATTTGCACAATAATCTCAATCACAATGTTGTTCCTAATATGTAACATCATTACATATTAGGAAAAAAATCTAAACAAATACACATACTGCAATGATAATGAGGAAACTTTTCAAAACCCCACCCCAGGTTTGCCAAACTGTGATAGGGTGAAGTCACAGTTTACACATTTTTACAAATATTTAGCCCAGATTCATCAGCACTATAAACCTAAACAACAAACCAAGGCCATGTGGGTCATTACAACCTACTCATCAGTCAGGATAATGACCAAGTTGGACAAGCCTGACAGACACTAAGTCACCGCTGGCAAAGAGGACAAGTTAAATTTACATCGCTCAGGCCAGAGCATAAGAGAGGTGACAGATTCCACACATAGTTTGCTCTCTCCACTACCTTCTGCCTAGCAATTAATTATTTTCACATCAACCAAAAAAGGCACGTAGAGAACCCAAGCTACTAATCGCTAAAATTCAGCAGCTAACACTCCACAAAATAAATACACTCCCCTTTTTAAACACTTCAAAAACACAAATTCCCTCATACATGTAAACCACAGTTCTATAATCAATAACTTGAAATGGGGAATAATGAAGTTAGTGATTGCAGCATGATAACTTCGGCAGCAGCTTTTTGTTTTATAGAGGTGTAATAAGTCTACATTCTGATGTTATATGTATACTAAAAACAGTGGTGGGGAAAAAAAAAGTATCTCTTATCAGAAAAAAGAAATGTAAACATAAGGCTTTTCAAGTCAAACAGAGACCCCTCACTTAAAGCAGCCATGTCTAAGGGAAAAAAACCTAGACACAAAGTTACATGAACAGCAAAAATGTCTGTGTGGGATGAGTCTCTGAGGCAGCCCATGTGGCCAATGGACATAAAACATTGAATAAAATGTGTTGGCCAAACACACACCTTAGGAAACCTGTCAAAACCACAGTTGTCTTCCTAGTTTCAATGAAGGAAGCTAGCAGGCATTTAGACTGTCAACAGTGTAATTAACAACTGATCAGATTAGATTTGTGTTTAGACATTATGATATATTTTTTATATCAACATAGTTTTAATAATGCTGATGAAGGCACAGTGAATCAAAAGGCATATTTTCTGTCCAACAGTATAGTAACAGAATATCTGCCATAGCTTTTTTCTGACTGTTTTTAGGATGCCATGTCTGGCATGTAACATAAACCATGTCAATGGGCAGGAAAGAGTTGATGAGGAATTTCTATTTGCTGGATTTATTTATATTTGATGAATTGAATTTGGTTTTTTTTTAAACGTGTGTTCAATTACCATGTCACAGTATCTGTGAGATTTTCCCCCTACCTTTCTTTCCAGGAAATATGACCTGTGTAATATGTTCATGCCACTTTATTCTTCCTTTATACTTTTTTATTTGGGCAGTTTCATACCAATATATTTTTTGTGTCATGGATTAATTATCTGATTGTGTTAACACAACAAATGAAGGTTATTTGACTTAAACAAAAAAAGACAACAACACATTTTTAAATCTAATAAACTATGGGCAGCCTCTCTGCATCCCTGAGCGTTAGATTTTCCTGGATAATTTACATAATGGCTCTGCGTCAGCAGAGTCTATGTCAGGGCTCCACAGCTGGAGTCGGTGATCATAACCAGAGCTTGAATGTGTCCTGAATACATGGACAAGGAAATCAGTTCCTGAACTCAATCAGCCCAGTGGGAGTTATCAGTGGCCCACACAGAGCATACAAGAGGGCAGGAATGTGCTGATAAGCTGAGCTGCTGACCTGCCCCCCCCACCCGTCGTCACAGTGATTGAAATAAGGACAACGGAGCCAACGAAGAACAGTAATGATAAGGGATGTTTCTGCGCCATTAGAAAAAGGAGGTTCACGTTGAAATCTGATTGATGAGAGATTTTGCACCGCCTCTTCATTCTGATTATTCAACGCCTCTTTCAAACAGGGATTTACGATGAAGACTTGATTTACACAAGAGAGCTTCTGTATAACTGCAGCCATGCCCATATCGTAAACGTGCCATTTGTTAGAGACTTGCTCTACTATAGGAACATGGACTTTAACGTCACATTTTTAATAGGTGTTTGCTAGGAAGTTGTAGCATGGCCATGTATCAGAGCAATGACCTTTCAATACCTGCGGCAAAGATTAATCAACTTTCCAAAGCATGTTTTCTCCAAGCCTAAAGTAGCCTAAAAACTGAGTTGTATAAAGTATGTAAGGAACGAGATAGTTCACCAACCATTTAAAAAATGTCTCTGATGATGATACTACATGTAGTGCAATTTGAGCATTTTATCCAGAATACAGTTAAGATGTGACTTTTATGCTATCATTATTTTTTTAAAGTGGCTATCCAACGGCAACGGTTGAATTAAAATTCAACTTGTAATAATAGAGCCACACTGAAGAACAATTGAATGGACATAAAAAAGGGAGAAGCGATGAGACTGGGCTGTAAAAACCTCCTAAATTGAAAAAAAAAACCCAAAAAACACTGTTTGTAAAGGAAGTATGAGCTCAGGAAAGGTGACACAATGGGTGACGAAAATGAGTCAGTCTCAAATTACATCTGGTATCACTTGATACCAATTATACAAAAAAAAAATCCATGGTATAAGACTTCAGGATAGTGTGGGTTAACTCATTAAGTAATTTTCCTTTTCATTCTAATGGCACTTCTGGACTACTAAACACTGAAACTGCTGTTTCCACAGTTTCTAAACATTTCTGGCTTTGTTTTCCAGCACACTGTTCTCACTTTCCACACAGTTAGAGCATTATTATCTTCAAAGAAGCACTAGAGGCTTTCTTCCCTTTTATATTCATAACCAAGATCATTTGTGTGCATATTAACTCACATTCAAAGTTTTGTTTCTTAGAGGCGTTCTTTGTGCAAAATGCATCGTATAAAAATAAATAAAGTAATAAATTCTCATTAGTGTGTCTGTTTGTCTCATAGGTATGTTATAAGCAACATCTGGATGAGCTTCTTGTTCCAGACAGTTTCTAAAAATACATAGGACTATGAGTCATATTTGACTTAAGTAGGCAAAATAGCAGACACATTTGACCTTCCAAAACCACAATGACTCAGATGACTGCTGTTCCTATGACAGCTTAGGGCAACGTGATTTACAGGCCAACATGTATGGCTGCCCTTGAGCAGCTGGATACTCTCTTCGTGTGAGGCGACGCGCTTGCCAGAAGCATCCCCCTGCACAGCAGTATCATTTAAATTATTTAAAAAGAACAAACTGAAATAAACTGTGTGCAATGAAATGTCTAATGGCTGAGACAAATTTAATCTGCATTTAGCCTCCCCCACTTAATTTGACAAATCTGTTGCCCTGCCAAGCTGCCATTTTATATAACTTTACAGTACTATCATGAGGCCAGTGTTGACATATTCAAAGAGCTAATCCCTTTTTTCAGATTTTAATAGTGATATGTGCCGAAATGAATCATACTTCCATTGAAACATACAATTATACATGTTAAGAAATAGTAGAGAGATGTATTATGTTACTGTATGCTTTAAATTCAAAACCTGTTATCCATTATAAAAACTAGATAGTCAACATGGTTATCTTACATTATAGACATATTTAATACCATACAATACAACATTTTGGCCATTATAGGGGATGCTTTCATACAATATTGTTGTTGTGAGATATGTTGGGAAAGCAGGCGGCGCATTCACTGAACTTGAACTGTCAAATTAGGTTAGTTCACTGTATCGCATATTGCATATAGTTATATAAAAGCAACTGGCTAAGGCAAATGCTTTAATGCCAAACCGCGTTTACCAAAATCCCGGATGATTTTTTTTGTTCTTGTGCAACACTGAAAGGTAACATGTTCATCTCCTGACTATCGTTACATATTTAGTACAGCAGTCAGAGAGACAGTTGGACCAAGAAGATAACGTCATCAGTCTGTATACTGACTAACGGTAGTTAACGGCAAAACGGAAAAACAAACCGACAAAACAAACAGAGACACTGTCAATCAATATTCAACAGGTGACGACTGGTGTTTTGTTTTTTTAATTCATGTTAGCCGCAGTCTATTCGTTTGTACGAACAGGAAAATAGTCAGATAGTTCGCCTCGATGTGCCATACAAAGACCAACACAGACTGTAGCATACACATGCAGCTGACATGACAGTGCGTTATTAGGACAGCTGGTTTAACACTGTACAGGCAGCCAAGTATATTTCTGTGTCACCAAAACTAAATCCAGCTAACAAGCTAACATTAGCCAACTGCTACCTAGCTTCGCCCACTTTTGATTTTCCCCCTAACCGGCCACCAAAACAAGGTGAGCTGCCACCTGACCTTCCCCTTTAATTTAGAAAACCGATGTCATATTTCTAGCTGCGGACCTTATGTCACCACTCACTCTTTTTCATCCTGCAGTCTGACGCTTCTTAAATCTTGTGCCCCCTTAATACCCCTCTTGGTCAAATCATCCCCTAGCTGGCCGACATTTTGTTACAGCAGCCAGGCTAGTTGGTTGGTTCGAGTTACCTGGACGCTCCTCCCGATGACAGCTCAACCGCAAAGCATTTTGTGACTAAATATTACATCTTATGCAAGCTCCACAAAAATTAAATCAATTAGCATCATTATCGTTATTCGTGCGTTCAATTAAAAGATGACGCTAGCATGTTGGGCAACTAGCTAACCGCTTAGCATAGCGCGTAGATGCAGTTTGCTAGCAGTGAGGTAGCTAAGTTTACCTCCGCTTGTACCGTTATCGCTCGCTTGTGCCCGCAGGGGGGACACACACACACGTCCACTCAGCTCCTGCGGTGGAGCAAAAATATATACTCTCTGAAATAACGTACTCACGGATAAATCAAGAAAACCCATTCACCTTATGCAAAAGCAACGATCCTCACGGCGTGCTTGTCAAAAAATGTTACAGAAAAAGAGAAAGATCTTCCTGGTGTGGCTCCAGAGCAGCAGCCGCCGCACTGCAATGGCAGGCAGTGGATGAAGCCTTCCTTTCCTCCCCCCCCCTTCTACTCTCACACTTCGGCTGCCTTCACCGCCGCTTCACCGGTGACAGTGACAGGTTCGCCTGGAAGAAACCATTTCGGTTTGTCCGCGGGGGGAGAGAAGGGGAGGGGAGGGGGGACAGGGATGCAGAGAGGCTGTCCATAGCAGCCGCAGCAGCCGCAGCAGCAGCAGCAGCAGCAGCATCCAGCGCCATTCCAGCGGGAGAACAAACGGTGAGGGTGAAAATACACCAGTGAAGCTTTTAGCGCCTGGTAACCACATCAGTAACAGTTACCCACCATGTATGAAGGGATGGATGCGAGCCCTTGGTTTCAGCTCCAGGTTCAACGATTAATAAGAAAAATACCTAAAGGTTTACTAATCCTAAAAAAAATACTCCAGACTAGGGCTACTACACTTTTATGCCAATTTAAGAGTAGATATATGAGTATTATCAACAATGACAAGTTAATTTAGAAATTTCAGTTTGCATTTCTACTTTTGTGTTAGTGTTTGGTCGATCAGAAAATAACTGAAAATAATTACACATAATTACTACTACTAATAATAATAATACATAATACATAATAATACAGCTCTCAAAATGGATTAATAGTTTAGTCTAATAGTATTTATGTAGATATAGGCAACTGTATGTGTCCATATGTTTAACAAAATACAATTATATGAGATAACCTGGTATTGCAGTAAAACAATACAACAAAAAATCATATATAGTGTCTGCTTAGAAACAGTTAATATCCCTGTTTGAACTGTGTATGGGCTACCAAAAATAACTTCCTCTTCTAGGTGATATGATTTCCTTATTGCACCAGCAGTACATACATCCATAGGTAGGACTAACAAAACATTGTGAACGTTGCCTTTGCCGCATGTGACGCAAGAAGTTACATTTTATCTTAAAAAAGCTTTTAACATGTATCCTGATAAAACAGAGAGAGCTAATAAATTGATGTAAGGATGAGAGAGCTATTCAGTTTACAGTGAGGGTGCAGTTATGGGTTACTGCCCTCATGCAACCTCTTTATATCATAATTTTAGCTTTATGTGATGATACAAAAAGTGCTGAGCAGGACTCTAGAGTTTTAGTGCTCAAGACTTGCCAAAATACTTTTTAATTGCTTATGCATACAACAATAGGGTTTATTTTTAACAGCCAACACCAAGATACAATAGATATGTGGTAGTGAACACTTCTACGCCAGAATATATGGATGTATAATTTCTATATGCCGATGTAAAAGAAAAAAAGGAGACATTGCTCATGTTTAGTAGGCCCTAATATTTACAAGACAAGATGGTGTATCCCTTATGCCTTTCTCTCTCTCTCTCTGTCTCTCTCTCTCTCTCTCTATGTGTGTGTGTGTGTGTAATTAGGAAAAAGGCTGCAATCTATTTCAAAATGTTATCTCTGCAAAATATGCTTTGCAGGATAAAAAAAGCTAGAGGAGGATATCTGCACAAGTGCTTTAATGTGCAGTGTGAAGATATCTATTTGGAAATCACTTTTAACTACAGCAAACACAAACTCTTTATAGGGAAAGCTGAGGTAGGCTACTTAAGTAGTAATGACATGCTGCATAAAGCCATTTAAAATGCAGAGGATAGAACTAAAATCCACCCTACAGTCACGATGCTCAATACTCCTTCCCATGGGGTATACAGATTTAATCAATATACAGTTGAATGTAAATTGTGCACTGCACCAAACCCCACTCTTAAGACTCTATCGCATGCACTTCCAGAAGTACCTAATTCTCTGCAGCACCTTCTGTTATGCATTTTATCAGTTTGAGATTGTGTGACCGTTCTTGTCACCTCTACCTCTGGCACTAATGAGCGCAGGAGAAGATAGGGGCTGAATATAATGTTGGAGGAGCACAGAGGTCCTGCAATGTTGCTGACGTAAGGAGACTTGCTGCAGATTCCATTGGAGGATCGCAAGGAGAGGGGGCGGGGGCATCTTGAATGGAAGAATGCAAGTTGGCCAAGGTCATAAGTATTAGATAAACAAGGGTAGTCAAATATATCCTGTGGAAAAATAAAATATGCTGAACTGCAGGATATTGCGTTAACAAAAAAAGGGTATTCAGTAAACGGTAAACATGTGTGTGACTGGCACCTCTACAGTTGTGTTTTGTTGAGTGTCCATTGGTAGTCATAATAGACAAACCTTTAGCAACATGTTCGGATGGCATATGTGACTGAGCATGAATGATGGTTAGATGATAGCACTTGTCATCATGGGTTAACATCATGCAGTATTATAGCTGGCTAAAGTAGTAGAAACATATAATCAAGCTATCAAACCTCTCCTGAAATACATAAAACACCAACTTTTTTTTAATAGTCTGTAGTAGTAAGTAAGTAAGCATGTTGGCTTTGATGTGAGCTCATGCTGTTTAATCTATCTCTGTTGAAGCCCTTGAAATACCCTCTGTTAATGCTACGACAGTGTGTGCATCACTGGCTTTCAACAGCACAGAGGGAGTTTCGCATGCCGTGCAACAGAATTATGCAGACCCTGTCTCTCATCAGCACATTAAAGACACAGAGTCAGAATCCAAACCGGGGGAATGACTGCAGGAACAAATCACACAAGTGGAAAAGCAAATTAGAAATACACAGCAGGTTGGCTTTGAGAGTACAGTGTTCCTGACGGTGAGTGAGTCACCTCTCAGCTGTACAGGTCAGGAAAACAGCCTACTAAGCAAAGGTTGGCATGGCTATCTATGAGCTTTAATGACTGCAGCTATCAAATGACATGACAGACGTTAAACATAGCAGCACTGCAGCAGAAGAAAATAAATGCTTTTGTCCAATAGCAGTGTGAGAGAAAAAAAAAAAAAGATATATGACACCATCCTGCCAAAGCTGCAAGATGATACACAAAACTTTATCCCTCTTATCTTGTTATCCAATGTTAATATGATGGAGCGGTCTGGCTACTGTACAGAGGCTTGTGTTTTTATGATTTCTGTGTTTGTCCTTTGTCAGTATCACTGACCTCTATCACGAGAAAGCAGCACACTGACTTGACAGCCAGACCATTAGTTCAGGACAGAAATTCCTTAAACGGGGCTTCATAATGCCACACGAGCTGAGAGAAAGACACGGGTCCATGATCTAGAAAGCTTAAGCTACCTTGTAAAGTCAGCAGTAAAATATAAAGACACTTATCAAAAGGTGCTTTATAGAAGAGTGAAGTGTGACCTTGGTGAGGCAGAGTTGAGGATGTGCAGCAGTAAAATGCAGCTGAAACATGCCGGAGTTTAGCTGCAGCCTCCTGATCTAAGTCCAGCTTATTAGCAGCTGATTTTACAGTATGTGGTTGCATCTGTCTCACAAAGCAATAAATGTCTCATAATTCATCTGGAATATAATATTTAGATCCTCATTGAACATACAGATAGACTTTTTTAATGATAATGATCCATTCGGCTTTGCTCTTTTGGTTTTGTGTACTCAGCTTTTATACAGGAGCCAACTAAAGCAATAAAACAACAGAGGACTAATTTTGCTTTTTTTGTGTCTCTAACATCTTGCTCAAATTGGAGATACACGTGTGATATTTCAGTGTTTCACTTGCTGCAGTGGAAATGCAGCAATGACGCAAATAAACCTGTATAAATCATAACATTAATACATATTCCACTAATTATGTGCATAGACGACACAACTTCATAAAAAGCAAACGCTGCGCTTGCATTCATCTGCAATATTGCAGGATGATCTTGACACACATGTATCCCTGTAAATACTCTTTTACACAGGTGTCTAATTTTTACTTGTTTTAAAGGTAGATATTTAATGTAATGTTAATAACATTGAACATACAGGATGTGATTTACTGATTCATACATTTCAAGTCTAAAATCAGAAACCCATGCACAGAGAGAAAAATAAACATTTGCCAAGATTCCCCAAATGAACCTATAATGCCCATCTCATTTTTCCCGGCAACAGCTGAGAGCTCAGTCATATCAGGTGACATGAAATGACCTCACATCCCCAGTCGGCAGATCATGTGACAACAGGCGTGCTGTCAGTGCAGGCCACCAACACCCAAATCCTCTCCAGATCAAACTACAGCATCATGTACAGTAGCGAAGAAGCAATCACCTAAAGTATGTTGATCCCAGGATGGGGAGCACAAATGCTAATAAAGATGAACAATTCCAATCAGTTAATGTGTATGCGTGTATAACAGGGAGGTTTTTTTAACAGCAAAATGATCAGTTATTTGGCTTTTGAACACATGCCCAGATCATCAGTGCTAAGCATGACACTGAATTCCTTGGGGGAATAAAAGCTTTTAAGGCAGAAGGATACTGATCAATCCAACTGTGATTTCACAGACAGACAGCTGGAAATGGCGACGGCAGTTTAATTATCCATATTAATTAAATAGAAATACTCTGAGGCTCTTATCACATGAGCCTAGGGAGACTTGCGGGGTAAAGTGTTTCTCAGAAATACACGATATCAAACACTCCTGAAATTAGAGTGGAATCACCTTACCCACTGTTTGACCTGTGACGTGAACTACCAGATCAATTATTAATGATGTGGCTGTAATCTTTTTATTTTCCATCAAACCGTTAGATTGATGGAATTGGTTTGGATTCATAAGAGCTTGTCTATTCATGTTTTTTTTTCTCCCAAGTGAGCAGCCTCACTCGGGATGAGAGAAAAGCAATTAGAGGTCTGTGGTGGTGTGGGATCAGGTGCTCCCCTCGGACCCAGCCGAAGGGGTATTGTGGAGGGCAAGTGATGGGGGTAACGCAGACAGCAAGGAAAAAAGAGAGAAAAATCACCCTGGGGTGATTTACCGCACTGCGTAAAGAAGACAATACTGTAAATCTTCTCCACTTCTCAATTCAGCTGGAAATTAATTTTAGCGCAACTACAGGTTTACTCATTGATGAATCTAATAAGGTAAGAAAAAATAATAAATCAAACCGCAATTATTTTTACAGAGCAAAGAGTGCCTGAGCAATACATCAGATTAATGGGAGGTCAAACTGTATGTTCACTTCACCAACCACACGAGCAGCAATAGATCTTAAACCAACAAATCTCCCGCTTCTCGTGGCTACACTGCTTACTGTTTTTAATAATTAAAAAAAAAGCATCTTGTCAATCACTAAAATACTTGTTTGTCATCCAAAGCCAATATCCCAACTGGACAACCAACCCCTCCTTTCACTATTGCGTCAATTGTGCAAACATGGACGTTTCAGTCTGTTCCTGTGCATTTAAGTAGTAAAACTCTGCCCTCTGCAGGACTTCAGCTGAACATTATTTTATCCGCGTCAAGCCTGATCGTGTGGAGCCTTGCAAGAGCAAATCTACATGAAGAATTATTTACGGTGGCATGAAAACAAGTGTGAGGAAGGTGGATCTACGTGATTTCAACCCCTGCTGGCTGAGGATGCACACGTGAACTGATTGTGGGAGACACAAGAAAGAGCTACGGTTGTTCACCTACGGGTCCGCCGTGATGGGATGCTCCTGAGTTTAAAGAGCATATGGTGCCTCCCTGGGCATCAACACACATCCTACATGTCCAGCAACACAGCAGGCTGCGTGATACACACAGACGCACGCACACACACACACACACCTTCTTAAATACACAAAATGTACACAGACTTCCTCCTTTCATTCATTCTCCAACACATTTTGGCTTGGCTGTAGAAAACGATGCCTGTTGCAAAAAAAACAAATCGTTTTTTACTTCAGGTGTTTAATTTGTGTTTGTTCACCATTAATGATCCTCTATGTTCACGTTATATGATTTGACACCAATAATAGGCTTTCATACATTCCATTGTGAGTTGCTTGTTACAACTTATCAATGAATGAAGGATCGATTGGCCCTGAATTATGACTATTATTATTACTACTGGTAATAAATAATTCATATTCTTACACAACACACTGTCCATTTTGATTTAGATGTTTCTTTTACAGAAGCATATTTGCTGCCTGTGAAATCTCAATTTCGTTGTAGTGGACGAACACATATATTGCCTCCAGAAAAAAAAAAAAAAAAACAGTAGTGAAACCCAATGTGTTCATCTCATGATAATCAATCAACAGTGTTGTAGTGTGCAGTGTAATCTACAGAGCGTCTACTGTGAGCATCAAACCCGGTGATTGATTAGGTTGTCTCAGGACAACCTTCCCAGTGTTTCATTCTTCATGCTTGACTTCCCCACCATGGCCACCATCTTGATTTCCTACAAACATTACATCATCCTGCTGGTTGTCCTTCACTTGACCCTGCGCTCAAGTGCTTAACTGGGGGGGAGGACGTGAACATCAAGCCCTCCTTGAAAATAAGCCAAAATTACAACAAGAGGCTGTTATTGTGGTATAAATAGATACAGACCGTATTTGTGGAATGGAAAATATTGTATGTGTATGTTGGTTTAGCGCTACATTTTTTACTAATCCTCTGCTGCTGATAGTGCTTAATGTCCAGGTCTCTCCTCTTGTCATAAATCATTTGGGGAAGTCAATAGAGTTGTTGGGATTTATGTGGGTTTGAGTCGTCTCTCTTGAAGTGATTTATTGTAGATGAAGGACCCAACCATAAAAACAATTCAGAAGCATGAGTCATTTTCTTCAAATCTTCCTTTGACAACCGAGGACTCTGCTGTTTAAGGAATGAACAAGAGGACATTTTGATCCAATTATGTTACTGAGAAATACAAGAAATCAATTGTAGGGATCTTAGCCTCTTGGGTGTAAGATAAAACTGAACAATTACAATGAAACACAATACATAGTCAACAGCATAATAACCGAGTTTAATATGTGTCCTTTTTCAGAAACAATCACTGCTGCAGAAGCTGTGAGGTTAACATATTGCTACAAGATGTGTGACATGATGGTAGTAGATGCACACAGTGCCTACAGTGACCTGCCATATGTCCCATCAGAGGACACACAGGAAGGCCTTGTTCCTGAGTCATAGCCTCCAGAAACGCACCCAACATCTGCCATCTCCTACACGCAGCATGTAGGATCACACACGCAACCTTCACATGCATCACGCATGACCAGCTCCACCTCAGTGTCACATACAAACCCTCCATCACCTTCAACCATCCCCCAGTGCTCATTATCTATAGGGCAAAAAAATACATCTATTCGACTCTTCTTGCGTAAAAGACATGTCTCACCTAGAGAAAATCAGCTACTGCTCCATTCACAGTGCCCCCCTCCCTCCTTCTTCCAATAAGGCCTCTTACAGTGTTAGTCGTGATAAATCTCCTGCAGCCACCCCTGTGCACAGCTCCTCCTTCTCTCTGTCTTATTCCACAGCGCTTGTGGTGTGTCTCACACAGGTTCGGCCCTCTGTGCCCACCCTTGTGCACCTCCACACCTTCATCATACGGGAGCAATCTCCCTCTAACAGGACCTGAATATGCAGATTGGTTAATTCAGCTGCAGTTGCTCTCCGTAAATGCATCTGCAGCACTTTCCAAAGACTGAGCAGTGAATAAATGCTTACGGCAGGGCTTTTTTTGGTGGTTAGGGGGGGAGCGCCTCTGTCCACAGCAGACTGCAGCCAAGGATAGGATTTTAGGGGTGGGATGGGGCAAGCAGAACTAATAAGAGATTAAGAATTTGACCAAGGCAAAGCTCAGGCCCAGGTGGTGACTGATCCTGATCTGTTAAGGAGTAATTAATTTAATTGCACTTTCCATTCTTGGCTTAGCTGCATCTGCTTCTGCTGATACACTCTTAGGTTCTCTGCAACTCACCTGGTTATAGCCTCTGCAGCAAACATTGCTTTAACATTTCCCAAAACAGCTGAGAGGGCAGGAAAAATGCTGCATTAAAAACAGATCAAACCACATGAAATGTTTCCAGAAACAGCAACCTCAGTTTAGCATCTACACTGCATCAGTGCTTTAGTGCAAGTGTTCTGGGTTTTCCCCCCCATTGTCATGTTGAAATATAACACATATAAAGATAATCTGCACATTCAGAATAATCTCAACATTGAATCATGTATACAAACACACATGTAAAAATCTCTTGTATTAGGTGGCAGCTTAGTGTTTCTTATGATGAGTTCTTGAGGTTGTCTTTTTTTTGAAGCGACACAGAAAAGTCACAAAGTATAAATGTATATAAAGAGACTAAGATTGTAATATGTGTAATACTAGAATAGATGGACTTGTGCATCTCCCTAAAGCATTAAGAAATAGTAGAACGCCGCTGCTTTGAAATGGGACAGGGTGTTGTTGATGAATGCAGAAAAATAACTCCTGGTATATACAAACGCATCGGGTGCATAAAAGACTGTAGTCCCCTCCTCTCTCCATCTCTGTTGTGCCTTCTGCAGCCTTAGCACTAAAATCTGATTCAAGCTTTCTGTGAACAAGGGCGCTGCTTGCCAACACAAATGACAGCGGGAGTGGGCCAGGGGCCAAAGTCCTCCCCTGACTATCAAGAGAAAAAAGCAATCAAAAGAAGCAATCGATATAAACAAAGTCTTAACTACTATTGATTATATAGCTCTACGCTGATGGGCAATGATAGTTATGGACCTAAATTCATACACTCAGTTGATTAATAGCTTCACTTTTCTCTGGAAACAGACGATCAGGCGAGATTACTGTTAAAAAGAAACGACCACACGTAGTGGTGTGTCTGCTGTGACATTTTAGTCAGATACAATAGAAACTGCTCCTCAGCTCAGCATCTTGCAGTCTCATCACTCACTGTAAGGCGGGCTGTTACTTCCATCAGCTGCATTTGAGTTTGAGCAAGTCAGCAAGTTTTTCCTCTAGTGCACACACACACAGCCTGTACAAAAGAAATATACCATAGAAAGGCCAGGAACCCTTCGCTTAGCTCTCAGTCTCTGATGAGATAGTAGCCTCTTGAGCCATATGAAGCTTCCTCTGAGTGGCAGGCCATAAATACAAATGACCACGGTGTGGTAAGTCACTCTCTATGACTTAAGGAGCAGGAGAGGATATGAGAATACAGTGACCTTATACAGCGCCTTTTCCATTCAGATGAAGGCTTTTGTTTGCTCTGCATGCCTCAAAATCAAGGCCACCACTAATCTGTCAATTACAGCTTAGCAGGATCCACCTGCGTACACGATGATGATGATTTTTGTAATTACTTTTGAAATCTAGGTCTTTCTGTTCAATCAATCATGACAATTTGTTTTTTTTGGTGTTTTTTTTTGCTTGGACAATGTCTGGCTAAGTGTTGCCAAATTCTCAGTGCTGTAATATTTTTACCGTTTTTTTTTTAATGAATCATCCTTTCAGAGAAAAGCTCTGTGATTTTGACAGAAAGCACCATTTAGCTGAGTGTCTTTACTTACACAGGAGTCAAAATTAAACTGTCAAGGCACACTAAATAGTATTGCAAATATAAATTTCTATGCTTTGTTTTTTTTTGTTGTTTTTTTTTACCATAAAATCTAGTTCAACACGGTTTTAAGCAGATGCAAATCAGCAAATGCAGCTTGCAAATTCCTTTTTTAAAATTTTTTTTTTTAGATTTGATACATGTACTTTAACATTCAGATGATCCCATAACCTTATGTACTATTCCTGACCAATACATGTATCAATAATTCAACCATCCTTTAATGAGATGGAGCGTTTGAGCTGAATTCACAGTCCAGTCATAGAGTGTCTGTCAACACAATATAACTCCCCTGAGGCTAAGATCTTCCAGCAGTCTACCGCTCTGTCTGAAAACAACAAGGTACGTGTATTACAACTCTGTCTGCTTTACATGTGTGATTTATGTACATAGGAGCTCCAAATCAAAAAACACTGCTTTGTTTATTTAATTAATAATTGATGTATCTGAAAATAGTCACACAAAAGTATTTCATGATATTTTCACTGTGACAATAAAAAACTGAAATACAAACGTTTTCAAACGAGAATTTGAGAGCATTTTGAGGCACGAGTTGAGACTCGTGTTTTCCCGAATATGAATATGGACATAAGATGTGTTGGTTTGCTTTGATGCTCAAAGCAAATTTCTCCTTACAAACCAATACATTGAATCTTAAACATTATTCTTGTAATATATTAGGCAACAACAAAATGCAGTATTCAATCAGCATCTTCAATAATATTCATCACAAAATATTCACTTTAAAACAGAGCAAGACGTACCATATGTATTAAATATCTTAAATATTTGAGGACTCATTAAATAGGATGCATGTGTAAAGTTTGACACTAGAAGTGTGATGTGGAAACTTGAAGCCTTCAGTGCAAACACAAACACTGAGAATTGACTTTATAGTGAAATCTTGTGTCCTGCAGTTAAACTTTCAAAATGATTCAACGATTGTATATTCATAGATTTCAGATTTTTCTGGAGGGGTTTTATGTTATATTTAATGATTATTTTAAACAAAGGAATTGGTACTTTATGGTGGAAAAATATCAGAAACAAATAATTATTCAAAGCAGAGTATTTTATATGTCTTAAGAAATGTTTTAAGGAGATCTTTTAATATTAACATTCAGGAAATGGTTGGAAAATGTCCACAACCACTTGAAGATAAATCTTGTGCCATGATCCTCTCTAAGTAAGGTAGGTCAATCAGGGGGACACTTCATCAAATTTGAAAGCAGTGATTTGCAACATGAGATAATTGCTTTACCTATGACAATATCTGTCAGTAGTGTTGTCAGACGTGGCCATATCTATCACAGTGTTAGGTTGCTGACTTGTCTGTTGTGTATGTTTTGGTCATACATTATGGCGTCTGTGGTTAGGTGTTACATCTTACTACTACATTGTGTTTACTGTTTAGCCAGTTTACTTACATTGGAGTCAAGGAGATCGATGCTGTCCAGGCTCTTGCTCCTGTGAATGCGGCCCTTGATGCGACGGAGTGATGGCTTGCCCTGAATGGTGCTCACTGAAGAGGCTGCTGTGATGGAGCCAGCGGTTGGGCTGGGGTGTATCCTGAGGTCAGCACAGGGGAAAGCAGGAGGAGGACACAGAAAAACAACAGCATTACACCAGGACAAGTAAGTTCACATTCAGCTTAGCTGGATCACAGCAGGACAAAGCGCCACAAACTACACTGAGGAAGAAGAAGAAGAAGAACGCTGTGGTCACGTTTCCGCTTTTCAAAAGGCCACAGTTCCCCCGCTGGATAAAATGGCATTTAAAGAAATCTATAATTGGATTTAATGTCACAGAGGCCCTGTAGGGGAACTGGTTCACGCTCACGAAGCACTGCAGACTCAAACACAGAGGGCCTGTGCAGTTATAGGCCTCACCAGCCAGACTGAAGCTGGGTCAATGGTAAATGTGGAGAGGAAGCACACTTGGATGACCTATCACCAATACTCTCAGGAAATGTTTTACCCTTCACAAATGACATACTTAAGAGCCCTGCTGACCACATTGAAACACTCCACCCGCTCATTCCTTATGTGTCCCACCTTCTTTGCTTAATTGCTGTGTAATGTGTAAAATGAACTATCCCTGAGAGTTTGGTTTATCAATCATTGTGCAGGGTTAACTTCAGAGACCAGCAAACATCTATCTCTTATATTCTAGGTCTATACACTACAATATCGGTACCGCTACCTCTTTTTTTTAAAGGTTTTATAGTTTGTAATCAACCGATTATTAATGGTTAATAAATCAATGTCAATCATTTAAGAGGTTGGTTGTGAAAATATTTCTGGCCAGTGTTTATCTTTTCTATATGGTTATCATGCAGCTATAAATGTTGGTGATGACTCACTTTCTAATGAGTCATAAAGTTTAGAGTCATAAATGTTAATGAGTTGTTATAAAATGTATTTTGATTCAGATACTCTTTTTTTTCACAGGTAAAGGTGTTTCATAAGAGTGTCTACCTGAATAACTAAATGACAATTTTTTTAAAAATAAAAGTGTCTACTGGAGGCTAAACACCAGCTGGTAACACATAATTTATTTTCATTAATGGCTTTTAATTAAAGCACCAGTAAAGGTGTTATTAATCATGAATGGGACCATTAGTTACAACTTATAAACCATTTTATTAATGGAGATGTACTGTATCACACAGTAGTTAGACCTGCAACCTTAGTGTAGCAGGAATTTACCGTTATCCACCTCCTCTCCTCTCCTCTCCTCTCCTCTCCTCTCCTCTCCTCTCCTCTCCTCAGTGTCATGGAGGACAGTTGTACTTAATGAGGATTTACCTAAAGCAATATTCAATGAGGAAAAATCCTGTCTATACAGCGTGGCTCAGAAACAGTAGATAACCATTAGCGTGCTCAGCACAAGGTCCCGAGGAGCTCCCGAGGTTTTGAGACTCAGCAGGGAAAATTATGAGAGAAAGGAATGAACAAAGATGGGGGAAAAAGGGAACATCACCTTCCACTTTCTCTCTGCATTAATTCAATAGTTGCCTGAAGCAGAGTGAGATGCTTACTGGATGGAAATGCAAGGTAAAAGCGTTCGACAATACGCGCAGTCGATTACAGGTGACCTTAGATTGTTCTCATAAACAATACAGCAAACGTGACTAATGAGAAAAGCTGCTTGGACTATATCACGGGCCCGGCGCAGCCTTGCGCATTCAGAGGCTCATTTCTTGGATGTTAAATCCGAAATGGATTTCAGCCAAAACAGTTCAGGCCACAAAGGCGGGATGTAACAGTGCCAGCAAGTGTGCCGACTCAGATATAATGTGCAGTGAATGATTTCACATCGGCATAATGATGAAGTTTTCTCTATCAAATATGCAGGTATAATGTGTTTCACTTGCGGTTTGAGAGAATGTGTGAAGCTGTGAGATTTATTGTTAATGTCTCCACCTTTTATCATGTGTAAAATGGGCACAGTTTAAACTGTACACGGATGAACAGCACTTGGCATATGGCATCAAAAAAATATTGCACAAGTTACGGAAAGTCAAAAGACCATTTACTGTTGTATTTTACAAGTACATACAAAATATGACATCATTTTAAAGGAATAGTTTGATAAATGATTCATATTTTTGACCACCGTCATGTCCGTACACTGAATATGACACGACAGCATGACTACAATAATAACCACCACAGGGTGAAGGTTATGGGACAGTTTCTTTTATGTTTTAACTCTCCACTCATGGTTGGAAACAGGAAACAGTAGTCTCCTGTGTCAAAGTCCAATGTTGGGTTACACCATCCATCCACAGTAATACGACTCGTAACAGTGGCGTTGTTTAGATCTGTCACTGAAACGTAACTATATGTCGTTTTGGCCCAACATTACGACCCGTGTGTACTGATTTTCCTGGGAGGAAATGGAAACGGTTAGTTTGGTTCTGTCTAAGGGTAGTAACCAATCTTCTCATCTATCTCTCAGCAAGGAAGCGAATAAACATATTTCCCAAAACATCACTATTCCTTTATCACTGATTTACTAAATTATGGGCTTAAATCTTTATCTTTGTCCCTGTTTTTTAGCAAACAGATCGGATGCTTTCAAAGTGTGTGATTCTGTTTGGCTCTGATATGATGACTGTATTGGAGTCTTGGGACTTTTTACTGTCTATGAGAACAAAGAAGTATCCGCTCTGCATTGTCCACCACAGATCGTGATAATGTAGTTCACAGATAAGGTCAGGCAGATGCCTGATACTATTACAAAGAAGCGACAAGGGACACACACACAAACATTAATCAGTTGCAGGACTTTATGTAGTCATTCTGTTCTACCCTCTCTCAGTCTGCCTCGAGGAGCCATCAAGTACGATTAGTTCGAGCAATAACGGCAACTGCTTAATCAGCAGGTCAATAGGCAATGTTACGCTTCATTCCTCCCATCTTGGCCAGTGCTAATATAACACTTAACAAGGAGAGCAATCCTGACCAGTGTCTGGTACACACAGACACAATAAAACAGACGCAGTAAGAGACACACAATCATACCCAGCTAAATCTGACAAGCCTAAATCAGTTAGCTCTGCGCTATGACAACACTGTCTGCTTGTATTTTGGGTATTTTTCAAGAAAAGGTAGAGGTTAATAATAAGAGGAAACATTACATAAACACAATAAACTTGTTGTATTAGCCCCGCAGGCTTGCAACAGAGTGTAACATTCATTAAGTCAGGTTAATGCTAATCTTTGGTTGTGCGCAAGGAGGAATGGGTTTTTAAGACTGCAGGCAAGAGGAACATCTGTTTGCAAAGACTAATCCTAATTTAGAGCTGCCGCTATTCAGTCTTTATCAAAGGCAAGCGGAGCTGTGCCTCCTAATTTTGGGAGGACGTGATGAACACAGTGCACAGTCTCTGCTGGCTGGATGGTATAAGTGTTCAGGCAGAGTGGTGTGTAATCTCAACCACCACATGCTGTGAGATCAGCTGAACAGGAAGCAGCTCTGACCATTTGAGCAGAGATGGGACAGAATTAACATTGCAGGACCTTAAAATGGGATGAGTGCAATGATATGATGGTCATGGTATGATGGTCTATTTCTTCATTGAAAGAGTCTGTTAGTGGTGTCACATCTTGTCATAAATCTGCATGTTAGATGTCTTCATGACTAACAGAAATGATCCAATGGCAGATTTTCCTATAGTGCTTCACCAAAACCTGAATGGGGTGTTTTATATAGCTGACAATACAACGTAATAATATTATTTATAGAGATAAACAATGATTGCTATTTTTAAAATGTGACGAAAATATATAGTTCTGTCATAGATTAATTGTATGTCAATCAACACATAAATTAATCAAATACTAGCTTCAGCTCTAGTGAGGTGTTTGTGCAGTATTTTCTTACATCTTTGAGTATGGACAAAGAGTTAATAAGTATAGAGCAGTATTGATCTAAAAGGTCACTTTAATCAAGATATCAATATAATTTGTGGAAAAAGGTTAAACCAATACAGCATTTTCTCCAAAATGTTGGCAAACACAAGATGAAGACGTCTCTTTGCATAATGTGTTATGTAGGAATATGAAATGGAACATATACAGTATGAAGAATTATGCAAACTGCATACACCTGACACACATATATTATTATAAAACTCTTGCTCTACCGTTCTTCATGTCTGATACAGCATTAGAAAAATTGTGTGTGCCTATTGGCTTATTGTGAAAACTGAATGCAGGATTCAGCACTGAGTGTTTATGATTCATGAGCTGTCAAAATGTGCTTCACCTGAAATCTATTTTGGTAACCAGGTTAAGATATTTAGTTGACAATGACACTATAAGCTTCGTTTCAATGAGTTATACAGAGATAAAATAAACCAAATTCATACAATTTGTGCAAACGGTGAATGTCGTTTTGAGCCACAAGAAAGGCAGCAATTGTACTGGCTACAAATAACTACTACTAATACTTCTACTCCTAATAATACATGTGTGCTGAAGGTGTTTACTGGGAATATCAATCTGAGCTATTTCATGTTATTTCAACTGTCACCGTGGTAACATCAGGTTAACAAACTCATGATAGTCATCAGTCAATTTTAGCTCTCAGTGTATAACAATTAGCTTTTACTTTTCCTTTTAGGAGACGCTCTAATTATTAATCTTAAAGGAAAGGACTATTCCACTGTTTTTTGCAAGTTTTTTTTCTTTATCCATTTATTATGTAGAGTTTTAAAAGTTGTGTAATGACATTAAAACCAATCAACCAAATCACAAATTACATTAAGTTTAATGAATGAAGGTGAATTTTTTCACCTTCCAGCTTCCATGTTTCATTTGTTTCCATTAAGGTTTCCGTATGATATCAAGAATCAGTGAATTCATGACAAATAGTGGTAATGAACTTTAAATGTAGATTGTTTTGAAAAGTCTGCACTGCATTGCCTCAAAACAATAATGTGACTTTGACGAAAAATGGTACATCTATGGCGTGATAAATGACATGACTAATGCAAATAATAAAAAATAACAAAGGTAGAAAAAATGAGTTCAAAAATATACAACACAGCAATGTGATTTACAGAATGGTTAATTGCAATAAAGAGTATGTCAAATATACGGAGTAAAACATGCAGAATTCATGGTATGGTCCTTTAAATGACTGAGCTATAAGAAAAAGTTCAGAAACAAAAATATAAGCATTATATAGTTCATTGTTTCCGGTGGCTTATTAGGCATAAACGAGCTACAGGAGCTCAGCATTTTCACATCACCTCACAATAGTTGGGGCTAAATAATTTAACAAGGTCAGATCTCACTCTAAGAGTTACATAAGCTTTTTTGTATCAGTGCACTTGCTGTAGATGAGACCAGAAGCTCCTTAGAAATACTACTTATATCTGGAGATGTACTGTAAGTATTAAACAACAATAACAGGTTTCGGTCAGCCAATAGGATAATAAGAGGATGACTAAGGAATATGATTAGACAAAGAGATAAAAGAAGCTGCATGTGATAAGTTTCAGGAGACCTTTGACTTTGGTGACGCCTCTTCTCTGAGTGTTTACAGAGGATTATGGACATGTTCTTGTAAATGTTTGAATGAAGATCCTGTTACATGTACATGAACTGAAAACCTAATAATATTGCTAAACTTTTTTGGATCATGATTATCTACCACAAGACTACATGGAGGATTAGTGTTTTGTTCTTAGTTTAGGTTGGTTTTTAAGGAGTTGATGATAAGCTTCTCACACACTGGAGCCACGCCAATGTATCTGCATTATGGAGGGGAAATGATCCGCACAGAGCGATATATTTTGAACCTGTTGGAGACACTTGCTATCAGAGCGCCATTGAGCCTATTGACTCCTAATTAACCGTCTTCGCTTTCAAATAAGATGGTAATCCGGCTGTAATTAGGGATACTATGTCACACAAGTTGCAGCCTCGGCAGCAATCTGCTTGCAGTGAGAAAAAGGGAATGAAAGCGCTGTCTTAAAGTAAACAAATGAAGAAGGCCGCAGCAGGAGAAAGAGAAGAGACAGTGACTGAGAGTGAGAGTGAGAGCGAGAGTCACTGCAATTTACTGTAACATACAAGCACACAGAGTAATGAGGACACCAAAGAGGTGGATAGACAAGACACAAACACACATGCTGAGAGCAGAGTATGGGTAGAAAATGTTTAATAGACATGGTTTATGAGATGTGTACAGAGGCCTGGCTGCAGCACATGAAAATAAAAACAGGAAATGACCATATTTCATGCTTTGCATTTTTATTTTTATTAGTTACAACACAGCAGTGGGAGGAAGAGTGGGGTTGATGAGGAGGGAGGATGATGGTTTTTACCACATGGTTAGCTTGATGAGGACATATCCAGTGACAGCAGCGGTGCAGTGGAAGCCATATACATTAAAGCACATGAAGTTGGAGGCAAAGAAAAACCGTGATGGGGCGATGACATCATCCTACGCATTCAACTTTACAAACTGGTGTGAAGGGAAGGACATAGCCACGGCTACTGGACTCGGTGTCACACACACACACACACACACACACATACACGCGCGCGCGCCGTATCCACGCACACACGCATACAAACTCCCAGCATGCGGAGTAGTTGCATTACCTACTTGTATCGACCACAGTAGGTTTGTGATGCTTGCAACATGGTGCAGACTGGCTGCAGTGGCTGAACGGGGAATATTATATCATTTTGGAGAGTACCGTGGCTCCGTGACCCGCTCGTCATTTGAAGAGATGTGGGAGGCGACAGCTCGACTCATCGCAGCCCCCCTCTTTTTTTTTTTTTCTCCCAACCTGCATCACCATCACCATCATCATCATCATCATCATCCGCACCAAGATTCATACTCACCACATACGCTTCCTGGGTGGAAGACAATGTTCTTTGTTGGAGGCGGTCACCCCCAGAGCCAGCTGCATAACAGTAATGTATTTCTGGTAATTCACCATGGTACTGTCCACCGCTACTAAAAATCCAACCCAAAGAAAAGCACAGGTGATCATATATTTCTTTATTCCCTGGCATCCGCCTCCGCTGCGTCTTCCATGCTCAGCATCACAACGCCATTTCCAGCGCTGAAGGACTGACAGTGAAAACACTCCCCAAGGAGCTGAGCGAAAGGTGCCGTACCGCTGCGACCCATGTCTGCAATGACACAATGACCGTGTTTAGCGCTCGCAAACAGATCGCCGATCCATCCGATTTCTTTTTTTTTTTTCTTTTTTTTTTATACGGTCAGGATTTGGTCATTATCTCCTTCCTCCTCCCTCCTATCCAGGGATGGAAACTCTCTTAAAAACGCTGCAGCGTCCAGGCGTCCGTGTGTGTG
Source organism: Pampus argenteus (assembly GCA_036937835.1). Classification (NCBI taxonomy): domain Eukaryota; kingdom Metazoa; phylum Chordata; class Actinopteri; order Scombriformes; family Stromateidae; genus Pampus; species Pampus argenteus. Next base: position 8,443,358 of record CM072869.1, read on the forward strand.
AGGTAGGGAAGAGAGTGTGTGTACAGTGTAATCAGAGGGGAGCGACTGGGAGGGAGGGAGGGAGGGAGGGGAGGAGGGAGAGAAGAAGAGGAGGAAGAGGAGGAAGAGGAGGAGGAGGAGGAGGCGGCAAGGGAGCGATTCATTTGGAGATGCTTAATTGTAGCATCTGTGTAGAAAGTCTAAAGTTTGTCTTTAATTACTTGTTAACGGTTGCTTATTATTATAGAAAGTCATGTATCAGTGTTATACTTCCTGGAAGCAGTGATGACTTACAAAGACAGGGGTGTAACTAGAAATTCTGAGCCCTCCCTGAAGGCCTCAGAGAGTACTGCTGTCCCCTCTCCCTGGTTTTTTCCTCTACTATTAACAGTTTATGTAATTAGGACACACACACACACACCATACAGGTCTGGAGAACAGACGACGAGAACAAAATGAGCACAATATCTACTTACTGGAAAGTTTTAGGCGCTTTCAGCCACATCTTGTGAACTTCATCAGCAAATAAAGCAAATATGGAATATCATTTACAGATATTTGTGTGTGTGTGTGTGTGTGTGTTTATCATCAGATGGACTAATCCCTGTCTGTGTGGCTGTGAACACAAATCAACAAAATTTCTAGTAAGTGGAGCGTTCAGTTGCATTTCATAGCCTTCCTCAGCAAACTTCCAGTTAGTGCTCAGTTTTTTTCTACTATTTCCAAGGTCAATAATGAAGCCTATAGCTCATACTATATCCTATCTATACTGTCTACAGTACAGCAAATGTAAAGTGAAAGTACTGTGAATGTAACTGAGGAGATTGTTAATCCTTAAAGTACAAAGTCTGACTTGATTAGCTCTCTTGCAAATGAGCAGAGCAACCAGCTATCATGGATTTCTTCTTCTGTGTTACCGTACATTCTGTATATGTGATTTATATAAAATCAAAACAGCTCCACGCACAGATGAAACTTTTCTGGTATTGCTGGTATTGCTGATGGCTTTGTAATGATAACCATTAATGTTTGATATAAAATGGCAGATGGCAACAGGATCCATCTGGTGGTTAATTAAACTTCATTAATGCACAATAAAAATCGGGGGAAATGGACTATGGAAACTGGTCAGGGATTATGTTTCAATTCACCTAGTGTATTTAATACAAAATATATTTTAATATATAGAGTTTAATTAAATTCATCACACACAGATTGTAACTAACTAGACTGATAAAACATTGGTGACAATATGTGATGTTACTTAATTTCATCCCTCCACCCTTACATTATCTATATCTGCACCCTGTACAGGGTTGCATGGTTGGAGTCTATCTCAGCTCACGTTGGACAAGAGGCAGAGAGCACTCTGGACATGTTTCGATTACAGCGTTAACAAATATGGACAGACAACCATTCACACTCACATTCACGCCGGTCATTCAAATTGGGCACAGGGAGCAAATTCAAACTAAACACAGGAAGGTTTTCAGCACCGCTATCATTCTCATAGCGAGAAGTCAAATCTTGCCTGCATGAACGATCCTGTGGCCCTAACACTCATTGTAGCAAAATGCTTAGAGCAGCTCATCATGCAGCATTTGCAAAGCCCGCCTCCCTCTTGCATATAAACTCAATTGATCCACTGCATCCTGAACCACATGGAGGATAAGAACACTTATGTCATCTATGTCCTCTTCATTGATACCTCAAGCTACTGGACGTGGACGTGGGTACTTGCGTCTTCCATGCTCAGCATCACAATGCCATTTCCAGCGCTGAAGGACTGACAGTGAAAACACTCCCCAAGGAGCTGGGCGAAAGGTGCAGAAGAGTAGTTAAAGTCTCTTGACATAAGTATTTAAACTTTTTTGTATACAGTTGACAAAGAAGCATTTGTTACTTAATTCTAGAAATAATTTTGATGCTTGAAGCAATATGTTACTTCTCAGCATATTGTGACTTGTATCTGTCAAGTCCATAAAGGTGCTCTGACTTAGTGGACTGTGCCTACACAGAGGCTGGTGTGGGTTGTTTTTCAGTCAATAGACTGACACACTGGTGCCGTTCTAAGCTTGATAGTAAGTCGATTAGTCTAGACTTTGAAGTCCTAGAGGAGAGAGCCGCCCTCTCACCTGTGTAGAGAAGTGCACTTTTCACTCTCACTAGATCAGACAGACTTAAAAAATTATATCGAACACAAGAGGTCTGAGGAGGCCAAATCAATGGAAACTACATTTATCTGTTTTGAGCAGTACAATAGAGGGAGTAGCTGTTATAAGCATTATGCAATACAATGATTACTTAGAAAAAAAAAAACAGAATGAAGCACATGCTGAAAATGAACTTGAGCAACTGTTTTCCCCTACAGAAGCTTTCCAGCATACCGTCAGGAGAGCAAATCCCCCACATGGTGTGCATTATGCTAATCTACAGTAATGACAGTGTAAACATAACCACGTGTAAACAAGTAAACACATAGACCTGCATGTTTAAATACACTATGGTTATGAATGGAGATAAACTATGATAAACATAAATCGCTACAAGCATTGTAGAAAAATGATAACATGTACAACAAAGCTTGTATAACACAGAGAGAATGAGCATCAGGCCTATTCTGAAATTTAAAACAGCCCTTTTTGTGGTTGCCAGTTAGTTAGTTCTGGGTGACTGGAAGCACAAAAACCCTTCAGGGCATTGAGGGAACCTAAATTCATCTAGTCCTCATATGTCCAAATATTCCTCCATGCAGTACCTGCTGGTGAGTACGATTCTACTGAAATATATGATTCAGGTTCATTAAAGGTACAAAGCAATATTGTTTACACATTAGAGCTGAAATGATTAGCCAGTTAATCGATTAGTTCATCCGTAGAAAGTGAATTGTCAACTATTTTGATAATTGATTTATCATTTAAATAATTTATCAGGAAAAAATCAAATTCAACTTTTCAAAATGTGAGCACTATGCTGCTTTTCACCATTTTGTATCATTATGGATTGAATATCTCTGGACTTTTTTCTGGACTGGTTTTAGACTGGTAAAACAAACAATTTGAAGCAACATAAGGGAAATTATGCCTCTTTTTGACTAAACAATAAAAAAAATTATTCTGAACAGTTATCCATAGTTATTGTTTGCAAGTTGCAGTCCTAAATACACTTGTGTACGCTAAACAGGCCTGGATGCCACACAGGTGTCTTTGTTAGAAACAGAAAATAGGAAATCTTATGATGACACAAAATAATAAAACTGTGTGTCTGATTTGGAGCAATCAGACACACAGTCTAAATTTATTTAGAAAGAATGCAACAACCAAATAGCTGGCACTTGCAGAAAAGGGTTTAGGTAGCATGATAGTAAAGCATGATGAGGATGATTCAGTTTTCACATAATCACTGCTTCCCGTTCGTAGCCTCTTGAATCCAGTCAACAGTCATACACGACTAATTTAATCATCAGAGCAGAAAAAACCTACCAGCAACGCACCCGGTCACTCCCACTGACTAGCACGCCATTCAGATAACTCTGTATTGAGATTAATCAGACACCACAGCTCATCATTGTCAGACATGTAAGTCACAGCAGTCACACACACTCATGCACACATATTACTCAGGCCTCTCTTGTTCCCTCTCCTCTTTTATAGACGCACACACACACACATTATGTGCAGCATGCATGGGAACCAGTAGTGTGTCAGTGGGGAAGCATTGAGACAGCAGTGGGTCAGTGGTTGTGCTGCAGTCTGAAACCCACTGCATACCCATGCACACTCCACTGCAGCACTTTGATTTCACATTGGCATCCCCCCTCTGCATCTCCACAGTAATGGCTCCGAGCAGCCAGCCCCATCATTACCTTTCTCACATGACAACCCAGATGCTGACATCTTTTACTGTATGCTGCACGCTCACACAGAGACGCACAGGCACACGTGTGCGCCGATAACACACTAAAGTACTTTTTTTTTTTTTCCCAAGGCTTAAATAGGACAGACAGGGCTGCCCTTCTTTCTTGTGTCCTTAGACTCTCTTGTCCACTTTATTCTGAACAGCAAAATCAAAGCTGGTTTGTAGGACTCAGAGGCTTCTCCCAGAGGAGACAAACCTGGACGAAAGCCCTGAGAACTACTACTGCTGTAAAAGAATGTGATTTATTACTTTTGCACCGAACAAAGAGGAGAAGTTCACAGAGAAAGTCCTCTTCACATGAATGCACTGCACCAAGAAGAACAAGAGTAATGAAACACACACACACACACACACACACAGTCACACCTCGGTGCTGTCGCAGTGCTTTCTCTCTATGTGCTGTGAGGTGAGTCATCAGCACAGAGAAGCATAACCTCACAGCTTCAGCTAATCTCTCCTCTCCTCTCCTCTCCTCTCCACCCTCCACCACCTCCTCCTCAACCTGCCAGCATCTCATTTTCTCCACTTATAGATGAAGGCACTGTGACTTACATCATCGCTGCAGCCTCACTTATACATGTAAGGCCACAGATCTAAACACATGGTGGCCAACACATCCTGGGAATTACACACACACACACACACACACACACACACACACACATGCATCATCTGTAGGAGAAAGTAGCAGTTTTTTTTAAAAAGCCAGTTATCCAATCAATATTTCTGTGCAATCAAGTATTTAAGTGCACATCTATTTCTGCTCAGAAACATTTTGTTCAGAATGAGATGAAGGTTTTACACGCCCGTTTATAAGGACAATATTGCAGCGGCTGGCTCTTAAACTTGATTCAGTCAACTTCACATCAGTTCCCGCTCTGCTTTTACAGTGAGACACGGGTCCTTTGTGACCTTTAAGACAGAAGCCCAGAGATGCGATTAAATGCTGCACGTTCACTCTCAGTCTGCAGGAGACCGACCAATGGTGGACACGAAAAGCCAAACTAATAAACACGGCGTCTCATTGCGACTACACAGCTGATAATCAATCTACTCCTTCAGCGTGGATCAGAGAAGATGTGCGAAACCACATGCCTTGGTGCAAAGGTACAGTTCACCGTGAGGAACATATACTCCTAGGTTGTTTCGACATTTATAACAAGCGCGCGGCATACAGACATGCTTCACTCTGTCACACAGGGACACACGCTGGCACACAAATTCTGAAGCCAAGCATCCATGACTTGAGGCAGTTTTTGTCCTACTTCTCCTAAGAGTGAACAAACAAAAGATTATGGCATTTTTCATCTCGATATACACGCAGTTGCCTCACTCTTAATGCCAGTATTGATTGATGCAAAAGCAGCAATTTGAGGTAAAAAAAAAATGCAACAAGAGCAATGAAAGCGTCCTAACACCAGCGGTTATCTGTAAGAGATGTCGCTATCCAAAGAGCATCATCACATACAGGTGCACTCAGAAGTCTTTGGCGTACATTACATATAGATAAACTGTTTGAATCTAAAACAAAATTTCAAAAGGACTTACATTGCCTTGTTAGCGTACTGCAGCTCCTGTGGAGGCTCTGTGACCATTGTGGCTGTGTGTGCTGCTATGAATCTGTGTTGTGTGTGTTGGTCTGTTTCTGTCAGCCTGTCTGTGTGTTTGTGTGCATGTCAGTGCCTAGGGCTAGACCACTGGGATAGCTGTCTCCATGCTGACTTAGCTGTCATACATTAAAGAAGCCTCCTTAACGGTCTATGGGACATATCAGCTTGTCTCTCCTGTCACTTCAGCCATCACATCCCACTACCTCTTATGCACACACACACACACACACACACATATATACACACTGTCAACTGTTCCCTGCTGCTCCCCTCCCCCTGCTGTGTAAGCTGGGCCAAGGGTATTCTCCAGGGGGCCACACACACCCAGAAAGACACCATCACTCAGTCATGACACACTCACAAGGCCTGACACACAGTGACAAAAATGGCCTCACAGACGTGCGCCAGTGCATCGGACTGCTCATATACCAAAGAGTAGCACAGCAGATGTCATTTTATGTCCCTCTTTTCAGTCATTTCATTTATATCTGTAGTTAAGTATCACAATTTAAAGACAAGAATATAGTGCTGCAATGGTTTTCACTTGTGTGCAATCATTTTATGCCAAAATAGTCAAATAACAGATGGGTGACAAGATTAAAAAAAGTAAAAAAGAGTGTCTTGAGCCACTACAAGCTCATTGGCACAGATCCTACAAGCATGTGGATGTGTTCCTTCGAAATATATTCACTTGTTTGGCGCTTTGATGATGGCATTGGAGAGCACTGTCTAACATGCTGGTGTAAAATCTGCTGTTGATGTTTAATTTAGTTGCAAGCCGTGTGATTGTCACCAGGTACAGTAAGAGTAAAATACCTTTTTTTATGAACACTAATGATCAGTTTTGTGTATTTTAAAGAAACACATATCCATACTTTTGGGAGGAAACTCAGATTTTCAACCTTTTCGATCCTAAGAAAAACACCTTGGATTTAACACAATGAAAACACTCTTACCTGGTGTCAAACACAGGGTCGGTGTACATGGGAGGGGAGCACAGAGGTTGCTCTCCTGGGCTGTTTGGGGGCACAAGGAGACCCCCTTTCTTGTCTCGTCCTGACGAACCATCTGTAAGAGTAGATGGTACTGTATATCAGCCACTTTTTTTTATAGTTCTGTTTATAATTTACACTTCTCCCCTGCTGACTGGATTCACAAGTTCTTAATTGTGGGATATTACACAAAAATAAAGCAGATGCTCAGTAAGCTGTAAATGTGAGTCATTTCCTGCAGGGTGCTAGAATTATGTAAATGCAGGTGAATCATATTGATTTGGAATAGTGCGCCAGACACAAGGCTCTGCAGATCCACGTTGAGGCCATATGTTGTCAGTGGTTAGTTAGTAGTGCTGGTGGCTCAGTAATCCCCTCAGCCATCCAGATTTAAGAAGCTATTTTTTGCTGGCTCTTAGTCTGTGCTGCTGGCTTACTGCAAAGCAGTTTCCTTCTCTTTATATAGTTCTTTTGTTGTTGTTGTTTTCAATTTGTCATGGAAAATTAAATGCAACACGAGATAAGTGAAAATACCGGACAAATAAGTAGAAAGCTGCTACAGATCGATGAGCTGAAACTCAGTTCTGTTCTTTTGAAACGCACACTGAAATGTTTTTCAAAGAAAAAACATTTAGCGCGCTGCCCTCTATGACCTCAGTTTTTCTGTCTCTCAATGTTAGTCATTTGCTGATGTAATTAGTGGCTAATTAATGGCCTTACCTTCTCCATCCAACAGAAAGCAGGTTAGCAGGTGGGGACACACTTCTTCCAAAACAGAGCAGAACGAGCAGAATGCAGCAGGCCCTTTCGAGGACAGATGGTCCAGGAATATCTCTGTCCGTTTCTTGCTGGAGTCGTGTCCCAGTATTTCCTTGTACTCTCCCAGTGAGAAGACCTTATCATACACCAAGTAGGGGAGCACAGTGTTGACATCCAGCTCGCTCAGGATCTTTTGTCGGTGCTGTTTGAGGATCTTAGCCCATCTCTTTTTCTTCCTGGTGCATGGCCTCCTGCCAGACCTTTGCTGCTGCCTCCTCTGCTTCTTCACAAACCACCTCTTTGTGCCACTGCCGAACATCTTCAAGTTGAGGAGAGCCACCAAAACGTCATCCACAGCTCTGTCAACACAGTTCCCAAAGGAGGGGAGGTGCATATTTCATGCCAGTGAAGCTACCATGCCTGATATTTGTTCGAGCCTAGCTTTGTTGTTGTCTGAGTGGTTTATCTGGGGCAGGAAGAGACAATCTGGACAGTAGCTAATTTCTAGCTGAGTACTTACAGACGCTAAGAAGATTACCAGACTCTTAAGTACACCAATGCAAACTGCTCACCACTGCACAGACATCCTCAACATAATTTACATTATTTTGTCTATCCTGTTGGGAGACTAAATATTTGAGCGACTTAATCACCACATGCCGTCTGTTAATTAAAAATGTGTCTAACTAGTCTCTCCTTTCTGTTAGCTAATTTAGTACAACCAGGTCCACATCCCCCCCCATCATGGCATAGCTATGTAAAGTTAATGAAACTTTTAGGTTGTCCCTGAGCATGACATTTGACCTCCAGCTGCTCCACTGATAATTGTTCTGGTTATTGCTATGAATATGACACCCTATTAAAATAAGATTGAAACATCGTAGGCATTGACCCGTTACATTGAGATGTCAGACCTGTATTGAGGAGAAACGTTAGCATACAATAGAAGAGAACAAGGGCATATGAAGGAGAGCTTAATGCATTGTACTGAAAATCTATTAAAAAAAAAAAAAAAAAAAAGTAATGCAGCACAAACCAGCATGACCTTGAATCACATTTACCCAGCTACTGTGTAGAAGGATGGAGAACAGCTTTACTCTTTACCAGAAGAGGGTGCCATTTGATCAGTGAGCGTCGGAAAGTATCAATTAACCAGTAAAGCCAGTCAGCCACAGAGCCAAGTGACACCCATCAAAGCCTTTGAAAGACCCCTTAGAAGAAGAGTACTGTGATTAATGGAGGGAAGAAAACAATTGACACAGCCAGCTGCTACCAAGCCACTCAGCAGAGAACGTAAAATAAAAAAATTATATATATATTAAAGTATTAACTAAATACAATCTTTGAGTGAACTGTTTTGTTATGTGGTAAAACAGAAACCAGCGGTGGAACATTTGTTTAAAAATATAAAACCTTTCAATAAAAAAATTGCCAAAACTCTCCCAGGTTTCCTGACCTGACCTCATTATATGAAAAAGTCCTTTTCTGTTGGGGTACGGGGTTGCTCTTTTAGCTGTATGTGTCATGAAAGTTGCTGAGTAAATCTGATTGTGAAATTCCCTACTTGATTTGACTAACTCAGACTGCTGAGTTATTATCATATTACTATATAATGCCGACACTGTAGTCTCTCTAATGAAGGGATCATCAGTATAATTAATGACAGTGAACAATAACCCATGCAAATTGGCATACTGGAGTATTTTTAGATAGACCTGAAAAAAATATATTGTTTAACTTTTCCTCCCTTTCTTCATTTTGGTCAATTTAATTAAATAATATTATTTTACTATATATAAAAATGATCTGCACGATAGTGATTACCGTATCAATAATCCAGATTGCATCAAGTGCATTTTCTAACAATTCCACAATCGCAGAAGTTGAACTTTGTTGTCACAGAACAAATAATTCTGCAGTTTGTTGTGATCTCTTTATCTATCTATGATATCTACATGTGTGCCACCTTTAGCCTGCATACAAATAAACCACATAGAAAGAGATATGTTTAAGCCAAAGCTTCTTATCTAATTACATAATAGTACTTATAATTAAGGTGTGATTGCACATTGAAGGATTACAAAACAGTGGCTTCAGGTAAAATAATTTCTATGTGCACCTGTATGATTTATTGTGTCACAGGTCGCAGACATGTTGTGATGCATGCCTGACAGCAGATCTTTTTTAAGATTATTCTTCAATTCAACTATTCACTTAATTATTTGCTTAATGTATGTGGCAGTAATTATGAAAACATAAAAAAGTTATCTATTAATCCGTATTGAGCTTTTCACCTTTATATCAGTGACTATAAGCTGTTTTTAACACTCTTCTCCCTCTAAAATGTGCACGAACTGTCTCGAGATGAAGAGGATTGTGATTAATTAAGAAAACAAAATGAGAAAAAGGTTTCAGACCACCGCATAACATGAAAGCATATTTTACATTTCATATCACATACAGGAGAATGAGAAAATAGTAGGTGCGACCCTATTGCAACACAAAAGTCAATATTGGGCCTAATACATTCAGTGATATTACATTTTGAAGGGATATATCAGTGATTTAGAGCGGTACTTACAAAGTGCAAAGAAGTTGTGCGACTTGAAGGAGACACATTTTAAAAAAGGAGCGATCAAAGTGCACATCCTCGGTTTGTAACACGGGGCTTGCTATTATAGATTTAAAGACTCAAGCTCAATTAGAGATAATGCTGATGACATCATTAATATTTTTTTTTCCCAGACTTGGGTAAGCTTCCTCTATAGCCCATTGTACAACACATTACATTATACAGGCTGTGGAGTATTCCCTTTGACAAGTTAACTGATTTTTATGTGTAAAATTGGATGAATGCCCCTTTAAAATTCTTTCTTTCCACGATATCTGTGCATGGCACCTGAGACGTGGTTAAAATTAAGGAAAGATTGTGGTTTTGGCAAATTAACTATAGTTAAAGTCTCAACTGACAGAGACATGAGCTGTTGGCTTGCTCAAAAAAGCAAACCCAAAGACTATTTCATGTTTTACGCCCGGCCTTTTAAACCAGGAGCTTGGGTCTGACGTTCTTTGGGTAGAAACACAAATGAAAACCAAAGAGATCTATAGCCTTCTCTTGCCAACAATCATCAGAATCAAAGGCAAAACAAAAACAGCAAATCTCATCGACATCATATTGCTAAAACCTGAATCTTGACCTGGTATTATGACTAATAATAACGAATATATGTCCCTGATCTTATCTGCCCACTCATCCGATGAGAACATTGCTTGTGTTAATCTGTTGATATTTCTCAATTATACAGTGTTTCTTGGAAATGAACACATTAAACACGATTAGTCATGGAATAAACAAATAGAGACAGTAACTTTCAAGGTGTGAGCCCCCACAGAATATACTTCATAGATAAGTTGAATCTGTTTTGGGATTGTAGACATTCGTCTCCTGAAGATGTTGAGGCAAACACAATAATAGCACCATCATCCCTCCGTCAACACAATTTCTGGCCAGCAGCTACTGATGCCAAAGACTAATGACAGTGACAAGCGGTTGCCCTCTTCCTTTTTGTGCGTCATACTTTATAGTTCAAGGGAGAATTCAACGAAATACCAGAAGCTATTATTTCCTTGTAACGATAACAACCTGGACTCTTGGTCACAAACTTCAAGTCTGAAACTGCTGGTGCTACAGCTCGATGCTTTGCACTAATGACACAGTGTGTTCTTGTTTATGTTTTTTTTTTTTTTTGTAGGGATCATAATTAAAATAATAATAATAATAATGATAATAAATTGTTTACTTTATTCATGAAACATGCAGCACAGTTTGGATCAATTCAATGCAACTTAAGCACATCTGACATGGGACAGTTCTTAGATCCTTTTATGGCACTAAGGCACTGTAAAGGTTGATACTTTTTATTTGACTAAGGCTAAACTGTTTGATTTGTGCAATAAAGATAAAGATATTATTGTATCTATTATTTGTCTAGGTCATTCCCGTAAATACAGATGATGGTAGCTGCATGCCGCTTCTCAACAAAATATTTGATTTCCTCTTTCTTTAAAGTCAGTGGGCTGTGTCCTATGTTGCGTGCATGTGATCAAAGGAAAGATAAATTTGGGCATGGAAGGTTAAACCCATAGCAGCAAGGTTTTTTTTTTTTTCTTGCTTGATAAGAAACATCATGATGCAGCTGTGACTGTTGAATTTGTTACTGCAGAGTCTAAGACTAATTGGCATCAGTGAAAACTATAGTATAGTATACTACCAGTAAGTCAGAAGTTCTTAAGATTACACAAGGTCTACCACGAGGATTTGTGGATGTTTTATTTTCTACCTAAACGGCATTCGAAAGAACATAACTTAGCCAACAAAAATGTATTTGTATTTAATTTCACACACTCCACTGGTCTTTTTAACAATTAAAATTGGCCCGAAAACAAACTTTCACCAGATATCATGCACATTCTGCATAAAAGGCAGACAATATCAATCATAAAACATCAGATATACTTGATTTCAAAAAAAGTACTTATCTAAAATTATCTTGAAATGTGTCTGGATAGCAATCTATCTTAACCTTTGTCTCACTTCTTAAGCACTTTGTCAAATCATTGGTATGGAAGGTGTACAAGTGTTGGCAAATAAGTGGACAGAAACTGGCAAGTAACTGGGTAATGCAAGAGCTGTGTCATGTAACAAGTGTTTACTTTTCTTATCTGTCTAAAAACCCTTTTCTTTCTCCCTGAAATATCATTTTGCCTTTAGTTTAATAGGAAATATATTGAGAGAAAAAAGAAAGCTATCGCACTGTATGTAAGCGAGACTTAATGGTTCAGGTGAAGGTAGCGATTTGAACACTGTATGAGGGAAAGATTGTGGTCTAAGTTTTAAACAATTATGCACACTGCAGGACTTGGTACTTCTATGACCGATTTCCATCTGACCAGATCTTAATCCCACTTAGATCAGTTTAGTTTGAAACTGCAATTTGGTACTGCAACATGACCTGCATACAGATAACATACTGTAAAGATACAAGGATTTACAGAGGAGATTACTCATTTAAATTGTTCTTATCTCACCATTTACAGTTAACTGCATGTAGCAGAAGGAAGTAACACCTCTGTAATTCCATATAACTGTATTAATGTTTCGAAATAAAAATACTTCCAGGGAAGATTATAACAAAACACTGTCTAACATTATTTAACTAAATTCTAGGGAAAAGATAAACCCTGCACCACCAATTTAAACAAGAGCATCAGATTTTATGATTTCTTCTGTCACAGATCTGACTCACTGACTGAGCAATCATGTCCTACCTGCAGTCAACCCAAGCCAGTTTTATTAGGAAAAGACTGACTGAATATATATTTTACTCAGGCCAAAGCACAAGAGAGCGAAATCAACATACCAGCTCAGTCCTAACAATCAGGAACGTACTGTAGATGGACAAGTTTTCATCTGTAATAACTGAGAAAAAAACCTGCCAAGTCTGTTTTAATTAACAGAAGAAACTACTTAATGGTAAGCCACTTGATTGTGGATGCACACACAAAGTTGTCAGAGCCTGCAGTTCTGTGTACACACAACATGTATTAGATCATGGTGACAACCCGTATGTGCATCAGACTCACTACTTTGTAGGCTTGACTTTTATTGTTAAAGCCATCAGCCAGTACACTTCCTGTTTACCTTCTGCACTGGCTACCCGTTAAATCTAGAATAGAATTTAAAATTCTTCTACTAACTTACAAAGCTCTTCATGGTCAGGCACCATCATATTTAAAAGAGCTCATAGTACCTTACCACCCCACTAGAACATTGCGCTCCCAGGATGGTGGGTTCCTTGTGGTTCCTATAGTGTCTAAAAGTAGATTGGGAGCCAGAGCTTTCAGCTATCAAGCTCCTCTTCTGTGGAATAAACTACCACTCTGTGTTCGGGAGGCAGACACGATCAACACCTTTAAGAGTAGACTTAAGACTTTCCTTTTTGATAAAGCTTATAGTTAGGGCTGGCTCAGGTCATCCCTTAGTTATGCTGCCATAGAACTAGACTGCTGGGAGACTCACACACTCTCTCCTTCTCTCTCTCTCCTTATCTATCCATATATCTAATCCATCTATCTATCATGTTACTAATTAAACTTCTGCCCCGGAGTTTCTGTGCTCTCTCGTCCAGCAGGTTCTTGTGGACTGTGTCTGCTGCTGTGGTCCTGCGTGGCGTCTACTGCATGTGTTGTCACCGTCATCATTGTTACCATATCCCCATTACAGTTTATAGTTACTTAATGATTTGCTACTGTGCATCTGTATCTTTAACTAGTTTCACTGTTACTGTAATAATTCATCATTCATTGTCATTATTCTCATTTTATCATTGTCATTATTTATCACTATTATTCATTGTGAGTGTACAATATGTGTGTGTTGATTTGTTCTGTACATGTGACATCATTGCACGTCTGTCCGTCCTGGGAGAGGGATCCCTCCTCTGTGGCTCTTCCTGAGGTTTCTTCCACCTTTTTCCCTGTTAAAAGGTTTTTTTTGGTGGCCAAGTTTTTCCTCACTCGAATCGAGGGTCTAAGGACAGAGGGTGTCACTCCCTGTACAGATTGTAAAGCCCTAAAGCTATATAAATAAAATTTGATTTGATTTGATTTGACCTTCGTGAGATAATTTTCCTGTTTCTAACAGCCATCATCAAGATTGACAATCTTCAACTTGGTAAAGCTTCATTTTTATATTATGCACCCTGGGCTTGGGAAAAGAAATACAAAAATACAAATTTATTTGGAAACATAGCCTTCATATCAGGTATTCAAGCATCAAATTAAAAATATTTAATTAGAAATGTAATTATTTGAAATAGTAAAATTTTTTCTCCTTCATATTTGGAATCCTGTTTTGTTGGATGTGATTGGTGTAAATAAATAATGTGCTTTTGCGTAACTTTGTGACACTCCTTGTGTCATTTTGGCCAGACTTCCTGGTTAAAGGTTAAATAAAAAAAGTTGCTCTTGCAGGGCTGTTCAGTGGCAAACAGATCATCAGACTGTAGTGGGGTTTATGTAACTGTCTGACTGGAGGAGGGCATTACTGAGAAACTATCCTGGGTAAATAAAGGCAAAGAAAAAGACTTCTGCGACTTGTTGGTTTAACCTGTTCTGGAAATGCCACTAAACCTCCATAATAAGTGGGTCTATTACATATTTGCTAACACCCTTTTTTTTAACTCTGTTTGATAAGCAAAAAATGTGTGCAGCCTGTTCTTGTGTGACTGTGCCGTGGCATGGCATGTGTGCAGGGTGCAGTAATTTTGTTATACAAACATCAAACACATACATACGTACATATGTGAAAAATGCAGTTTTGTGTAGAATGACAACATACGTTAGTGTACATTACACAACTGTCTGCCTTATCACTGAAACAAGAAATCAGATTTAGAGGTTTGAGTTTATTCAGGTGTATTTTAATAAACTAGACTTTACAGTTGGTACCAGAAAGAGCCAACAGCATAATTTAGAAAATTTCCACAAAATCCTAGAGGTCCTAACATAATCTAATACAACCAAGAAATAACTTTTGAACTTACTGTTGGATCTACAGTAGAGCTGCCACTAACGTTTGAGGATATTTCCCTCTGACACAACACTGTTAAATAAAATGTCTATTTATTTGATCAAAGATTATGAATAAAAAAAAAATAATTATGCACGATGATTACAACAATGACTTGACAGAATCACAATCAACAATATTCATAATCAAACAATAAAGGTTTAAAGAATAAGATACATTTTATCAGTAGGCATCAAGTATCTCTCACTTCATAATATTACAAAAACTTCAAAACAAATTGAATGTGATTGTAAGTTGTAAAATATTATTCAGTAAGTGCTGTAATAGCTTGTATTCTCCAGTGGAAAGTAGCTTGTTGTTTATTCTGTAAGCACGTAGTCTAATGCTCAGGACGGGTTAGAAGTTCTCATAGTGATGTATGAAATGGGCCTGATCCCGCTTGTTCATCTGCTGACAAGCTTTCTCCACATTCTTGGTTAGTCCCGGTGGTCCACAGCTGAATACACCAATTTTCCCCACCTACAGATAATAATGCAAATTTAATTAAAATGCATTCAAATAATTAATTGAGTTGTAAATTGCCAAAGCATCATAAAACATGAGGTATGTAGAGCTGGATGAAGGACTGACCTCGGGGTGAACTTCCTGCAGTGAGCTGAAAAAGGACACGAAGGGCGGACGACCGAAGTGGGTGACAGACCGCAGGCCAGTGAAGAGACTGCGGTTCCACACCTTCTGAAAGTGGCGCTCACACACATACTGTCCACACATCACAAATGGTGAAGACGTCGTTAGTGGTTTTCACTGTTAAATGAAATACAAGATTCTTGCCAAGAGTTAGATGAGAAGATTGATAACACTTCAAAATGCGTTTCTCCATGTGTCTACAAATAAATCTTATTGTATGGAAGTCTATGGTGAATTTACACTACTTCTCGCTTGATTTATTACCTCAGTAAACACTTTTGTAATGAGTTCATGGTCTCAATCGCTAGCTTCAAGACTTTTTTTAAAACAGCATTAAGTTCATTTTGTAAATAATGGTCCCATTTAGAGTAAAATAGACAATAAAGGACGAAAGAGCACACTTAGCATAAAGCATAAGTGGATCTTTGTTTTTTTATCTTTTGGCAGACCCAGGCTAGCGGTTTCCCTTATTTCCAGTCTTTGTGCTAAGGTATGCTAATTGACTGCTGGCTGTAGCTCCATGTTTACCATACAAGTGTGAGTGGTATCAATCTTCTCGTCTAACTCTGGCTAGATAAAATGTCTAACTATCAGTTCAATATATAACACCTGTATTTAGTTAAGTCAACATTAAAATGCATGTTTGTTAAATATTTGATAGCATTTCAATACGCTTATTTTTTTTGTGACACTTGGAAACGGTGACTGCAGATCTCACCAGCATGGTGGTGCGGAGGTCAAATTTCTCGGCCACCTGAGTGATGTAAGTGTGAACTGAGACCAGCTCCTGGGTGTCCAGTTCCTCCACCTCCCTGATGATGTCTGACACCCACTCAAACTGACGCTGGGTTCGTGTCACCCAGATGAAGTACACCTGCAAACAATCTATGACTTAGCATTATTAGCATTTGACCAACATACACAAAGAATGGGTGTTTGATTTGATGGAGCACCTTTTTACACTGAATCTTGGACCTGACGGATGACTTGACTACCAGGTCTTTGAGGATAGAAGCAAATGGGGTGACACCAATTCCTCCTCCCACCAGAACAGACACCTCAAAGTCAATCCACTCTTGATGGCCCTCACCAAACGGACCATCCAAGTACAACTGGGGATAGATGAGATATCAGTGAAAATGAGAGTGGAGAAACAGCGGAAACTCCACATATGGATTCATAATAATGCTATATCCTGCCTTTGGATAGGCTCCGAGGTCAAGCATGCTTTCTTCAGTGTAGAGCTCTCGGAGCTGGCTGGTCCAGGGCCCCACAGCTCGGATGTGCAGGCTGAGGTTCTCTTCGTGAGGTGCTGATGTCAGTGTAAATGGATGGTACTCATCTGTGCCCAACTTTAGGCACGCTATGCGAACCCACTGGCCTGAACGATACGTAAAGCCCTTTGGTCGCTTGAACTCCAGATGTGTCACACCTAAAGGTAGCATAGCCAAAGGAAGTGTGAATGCGACACAAACATGATTTCAGTGAAGCCAGTGGAAAAGCACAAAATGCTAAGTGTCACCTGAAGGCAGCAGCTCAGCTCTGACCACAGGTATCTCCACCTTCTTCCTGCTCAAACTGATTAGTTTGTCCAGCAGGAAGAGTAGTGCGGGTGGGATTAGGTAGATGTAGAAACGGGGCTCTTGAAGCAAGGCAAAACTGCCGTGAATAACTGTCTGTTAGGATGAAAACAAAGCCTGCATCACACCTCTAGTCATATTGCCTCCCATCATGAAAGTTAGCTGACAGGAGAATGCATTTGGGGTATTCTGAAAAGTACTTACTAAAATATACACAGCAACGTAGAGGTAATGTGTGATCCAAAATCCTCGAAAACTGATGCGGCGGAAATAGTGTGAGGCAAAAACATACATGAAAGCAAAAGTTAAGAGAAGCAAGATACCAGTCATTCCTGAGAAAGAGGCAAAGAAGAAGAAAAAAACAAACACATAATTAGAGCATAGTATAACAAAGAGCCCATGATTTATATGACCTCTGAAAGTATAAAGTAGGTCTCCTATGATACCTGGAACAGTTTGAAAGAACCACCATGACCACTTGGGAGGAAGTTCAGACCTAAAATGAAAACACACTGTAAATTAGCTACACGTCATAACTCTGCTACAACGTGTATCTGCTAAAATCAGGCAGATATTTCAAACATTACCCATTGTTGAAAAAGGCTACGGGGAACAGACAAGAAAGGATGTTGAGGTCACTGACAGAGAAGATGTAGAAGTTGACCACATGGCCCAGACTATGAACAACTACAGAGAAAACAGGAGTGAGAGTTAGTTTACAAAAAGAAAAATATAAACACTCAAAACCTAACTTTCCTGTAATACTTTCCTACCATCTACTAACCTGTAAGGATGATGGCAGTCATGGCCATGAAGCGATGGAAGTCAATGGCGGCGTCAAAGGGGATGTATCGGTTGAGGAAGGTTTCTCTGCACAGCGTGATGAGGTTGCGACACACAGTGAGGAGCATGTAGGGAAACAGAAAGGAGACGGCAGCCGCCGAGCCACGGGAGACAATGATTCCCACCACTGACGTCTCAGCAAAACCTGTAGATTGTGTCTGGAAGCCGTAGTCTGAATACAGGGGTTTTTTAAAATCAGATCAGACCATAAAAATATGAAAGTGTAGTGAAGGATTATCATGTATCAACAGGTGCACAGTGTATGTTATACTCACAGTAACATCTTTCAAGCGCCACACCAGCCGTGATGCCATATACGATAACAAAGCAGACAATATGACGGCGATAATTCTCAATGAAACGTTTGAACTCTTGGATCTTCTGCTGGACTGGGCTTCTTATGTACTGCTCACGCTTGGGCTTCACATAGACATTTGGAGTGTTGACAGCTAACCTGAAAATAAAATGTTTAAAAATATATTTGCTCTGTCTATCAATTAGCTGTGGAGTATTTGACCATATTCAGGTCAGCCCAACCCACCACAGAGTAACCTGGGTGAAGTTCAGTAGTTGGGGGGAAAACTCATTCAATTTTAGCATTTTAGTAAACCACATGCCAACATAGCTTCCTATAAGAGCAGCAAGAACAGCTAGGTAATAGTAAATACTATATCACAATCGCCAGAACTACTAATCTGAGTTATTTCTCTGTGGGGAAAATATACACAAAAAAATACACTTTTCCAATGCTAAGATGATAACATCCATCAGAATAGGTTCATTTTTTGTTGTCAGACATCTTATTTTTCTTGGTAATTCGGGTACTATACACAGAAAATCATTTACAGTTACAGATAAATAGTAGAACATACTTTTTTCGTCTGCGTAACTCCAGTCCATCTGTCATGTTGCTGCTGCAAAGAAAAAAAAACCCAAATGGAAATGATTAGAATCATATTGATGAAAAGCAACAGTGATTCATTATTTTTGTCTATAGTGATAAGCAACAGCTGTCACATTGGAGCGTACCTGTTTGCTGGACTTATAAAGGAAACTCTTTGGTCTCGACTCAGACGCTTCTTCCCTTGTTTCTCCATTCCTGCATTAATGCATCAGACGAGGTGAGATAAATGAGGATTTAAAAACAATAATGCTTTGACAAAACTATCTCTAACCTTTAACGTTGAGTTGTGCAAACTGCAGCTCCTTATCATGGTCCCGCAGAAGGAAATGAAAATCCTCCCATGTGATTTTCTCCTTGTCATCAAAGCCTGCAGACTGCATCATGGCCTTGATGCCATCCTCTGCTTGGCTCTTTGACAGAACGCCATTGGAGATTTCAATGAAAGACCTGCACACATCAAAAAGGTGACAACGAACCATCAGACAAAAAAAAAAAAAAGATTTGGTGCAATTATGAAAAAAATAAAATAAATAAAAATATCGCTCAAACCTGAGCATCCTGGCAAAATCTTCTTTAGATAAGAAACCAGTTTCACCAATGTCGTGCATAGAGAACATCAGTTTCGATTTTTCCTCAGGGGACCCTGCAAAAATACTAATATTAGTAATAACATAATCTAGATTGATTTATTGATTTACCATTACATGATATGGGCCTTTAAATAAATATGCCATTCATGTTCTCATTCATGTCCTAGCTGTCCTATCTTCAAATTGGAAATTAAGTCAGTCTATAAAGGAAGGGACAAATATATTTCTTCTATTTGCCACTAAACAAGTTCCCGTCAATTATCCTTATTTAAAGCTTTTAACCCCCCAAAAGTAGTTAATTATTATTGTTGGTGATATATTCTTTTACGTGAAAAGGAGGTTAAGATATTGAATATCTGCACAAATGATCAGATATCAAAACAGTGTATATATATATATATATATACATTGTCATCAATCTATTATTTTGCAGTCACATGTTTTACCTTTCATAAAAATAACCAGCACATCGAGAAACTCTTGGAAGGACAGGTAGCCGTTGCCATCTTTATCAGCTAATGTGAACATTGATTCTACAAATAAAGAGTCAGACTTGAGGCCCAGTGCATCAGCAAACTCTGATGCTGTCAGCTCACACTGGAGGACCTCCCTGGCTTTCTTGCAGGAAATGCCACTCATGTCCCCGGCGTCACGCTTCTCTATTTCCAACACCTGTGCAAGCGAGGGACAGAGAGTGACAGCGTCATTACATGTTACGGTAGTGTTTTTAGTAATATCACCAACGTCCATGGGTGAGGTCACCGTCAAGACTAACAATTACTTCTTTTGGCTTGAGGTCTGACGTGATTTGACCTCTAGCAACAGCTGACAACATTATTTGGCCAAATCTAAAGCTGCGGCCGCTGCAACAGAGCCGCAGATGAGGTAAACATCCACAGAATGACGGTACCTTAGAGAAAGCGTGTCGAATGAAAGTTTCCACAATCTGAGCCCTCTGCTCTCTGGTTAAAGCCTCCTTCAGCAATTCCTTCTCTCTCATCTCCCTCTTTCTGATCTTCTGCCCGTTGTCTGTCACCTCCGGGTACAGATGCTTAACAAATGCGGTACGTTTGCTCTCGTCATCAAAAAACAGCACCTGCAAGCAGAGATCGTCAGGTGAATATAAGCATGATTGGAATGGAGATCTGAAGTGATGTAGATCACGTACAGCTGCAAAAATCATGCTTGCATCAACAATTGGATGAAGTGTGGATGTAACTTTTAACTGCATAAGACAGCTGATTTTGCTTAAACTGCAAACTATCCTAAATGTGAACACATATTAAGCTGTACATGCTTACACAAGCAGCAGCAACATTTTTGAAACCTCATTTCTTTTGACTTTAAAGAGACGGCAGCTACTTTTTCAAATAAAAACTCTGAAGGTGCAAACGATTCCCTCCTGTTTCCAGCTACTCACCAGGTCATACTCTTTCGGTACTTTGAGCAGCAGAGCTTTATGGTGACGGTCATTTGACAGGAGGACATCTAGGTAGTCCTGGTCGCTCAGATTAAGGGTGCGGAGAGTGGACCCTGATCTGTCAAAGACGCACAGCCTCCAGTTCTCATTGACCTCCACACTGACAGGATGCAGGGGATTTTTATGGCCCTGCCACTCATAAGCTTGAGAGGAAAAGCAGAATAAAAACAGGTTTGAGATGATATTCTGGATGATAGGTGTAAAATAACAAGAAATACTGGCAGTACTGGCGTTTTGGAGCTGATATAATGTAAATACTTAATAGAATCCACCTGTCCGATGTTAATACTAAAATTAATATAATCATCTCACTTTTACAGTGCTACTGATACTTATGTCACATGCATTATGAACGCCAGCAAAAGCAGAAAATCACAGCTGCTGACAGCCAGCTCATGTTTGTTAAGAATTTACATTGACTCAATTGTAAAACTCGTTTAATAACTGTTGATTTTTTTTTTTTTATTGACACTGCAAACAAATTTTAGTTTTTATACCAGTGATTCCCGCAGTCAGCTCTTCTGCTCTGCCAACAGCTTTTCCTCTTCTCTGGAACTTCTTGTACGTTTGCTTGCGGAGATATGCCACTATACAGGCCACTAAAAGACTCACTGTGATGGTGAAAGAATCAAAATAGCTGGTGAGTGATATGAGTATTACAGTACAAAAATAGGGATTTATGAATATGATACTGACCAACAGGGAAGAGGAACAGTACAATGATAAATATTCCAAAGCCAGCTTGACTCCCATCAAAGTAATTAAGTTTGGTGGCATTAGTGCAGGGATGGAGCATTGATGCATTTAGCTGTGTAGGCTGAGGACAAGGGTCACCTTAGGGCAACAGAGAGATCATTTTCATTTATTCATGTATTAAATAAAATATTTTCACAGATTTAATAGATTTAACTCTAGATTTGTTTTGGTTGATGAATATAATGTACAGTTTATGTTATATTTTTACCATCCTTCCAGACGAATACATCATTCTGTATATCAGTGGCTTCTGCACTCGTGACTGCAATAAGGATGTCATGAAATGTCACATTGCGGATTATTTGGATCTCCTCATCTGTGAACAAACTAGAAAACACCTCAAAATGAGTACAGAAGTGTCATATGATGACTGACTCACATGATATGAATAGATGCTATTGTCACAGACTGTATCTCAGTTATTTCTGTATTGAAAGTCCTTTGGAGTGGAGCTCACCCATTCTGTTTGTTCTCAAACCAGAAGCGGTCTCCGTTTCTGATGCGTTCAAACTGGTCCAAGATAATGGCAGAGAAAACTGGACCTGGACCATTGACAGACTCCAGCAGTCCTCCAGGGAAGAGCTCCAGTTTCGAGACGTCTCCGTCATACAGCTCTGCAATATTGTGGAGTAACTGTTGGAGAAGGACACACTTTAATTCACATGTTATTGTAAAACTTTCAACTCACTTTCTCTGTCTTTGATTGTTACTTGTTTAAACACTTTTTTTTTTTAGTTTACCTGTGGGTTGGTGCTGTTGAGCTCAGGATTTATGTCTTCAAACATCTTTACAGGAGGCAGATCCAGAGCTTTTCTGACATCAGTGTAACCTGGGAGGCCAAAGTCTCTTCCTCTTTGGATAGTCAGCGCCACCAAATCTGTGCGTGTGAACCTGAGAGGTCCATACATGAAGTCTGTCAGGGTGAAAATAGGATCAGAGTGGTGAATATTCATTTCCAACATGAATATGTGTTAAAGAGTAATACAGAGTAAGAAGGATTAAATACCTGTCAGATCCTCCACAACAACATTGTCTGCTTTTTCTGCAATCTGGGAGGCCATGCCCATGATGAGGTCGTCTACATCCTGGCTTGTCTTCACATTGATTTTCTGGTAAAAATGACGTGCAACAAAATACATTAATTCGTAACATATTGAATTCTCATCTTTCAAGCAGCTGTTATCGTTGATGTTATTCAAAACATATATTTTAGCCTACAAGAAGAATCTTGTTTTCCTCTATCTGCCATATTCATAGAAACACCATGAATAGACAGAAAGTGATTTGTAATCAAAACAATGGGAAAAAATATTTTACAAATGTCCCCATTTATGCTCACAGACATGCACTGGTTTAATTTACTGCATCTGAAGTTCAAGAGCATACGTCATGGTATCCTTTAGTACTCTTTGTGTATAGGAGTGTATTTCCTGTTCTAATCTTAATAAATCATTGCCTGTTCTAATCTAATAAATTATTATACTACTGCTTGCAAGGAAGATAAAAACAGCGCGTGGTCGAGTGTGGGCTGTAAAAGCAAAAGGTTTACTATGGAAGATGGAGATACATCAAAGGCATATTTAAATGAGCACAACTGTCATTTTACTTTCAACTCCTGCTTTGTGCACTTGAATGAAAATCTACCTGACGTTTCCAAAAGCTGTTGCAAAGACGAAGGGCTGGTGATAAACTTCCATCTATGTTGATAACCTCTCGAAAATGGCAGGTTCTGTTTCTGTAGGACAGAAGAGAGCCCGTGCAGATCATTATATTTCTTATAGAAAATACAAACGTCTGACATTGTATATATGCACAATATGCAAAGGAGAAAAAAAGAACAATACCTCATGTAAACACCAGGTGGGGCCATAGTGATGCCAAATCGTATGGCAGCCTGAAACTCAGGAGAGATCCCTGGATCAACAAACTTCTGATAACCTGTATGGAGATGAATCAATATAAAATACATGAAGGAGGAGAAGCAAAGTGACAACAAAAAAAATTTACACAATGACCAAAAAACAAGCAGAAACAATCCCCAGGTATACAAACAAGCTTTATCGCCGTTTAAATTGTTAAACTGGGGCAACAATAACATTATAGCTAGAAAAATGAAGAATGATTAAGATGATTATCTGACTATTGTTCCTTCAACTTTCTTCAGCTGTGGGTGCTTATTCAGCAGAAGAAAGAGACTCGGGGTGATTGCTTTGCTGACAGAGCACATTGAACACCACCAACGACAGCTCACCTCACCACAGCTTGTGGTCACCAGAGCATTACCTGTTGGCCTCCACTTGTATGCACACGCACTCTGGCTGATTCTTACCTGGGTAAGGAGGGAGCCTTTTGTCTCCAAGGTATACAGGCAGCCACTCGTAGAGTGCAATATTCTGTTTGGAAAAATAGAAGGCATTAAAGATATTGTAGGTTTTTGAATCTTTCACAAAGTGATAAACTGATAATAATAACTTCATGTTAATATATCCTGCAGGCTGATTATTCCTCTCTTTTCTTTTTCTCACTTACAAACCAATTTTGGTGAAGTTTTCTTTTTATATATAAATACTGATTTTCTGATTGCAGCTTACTCTTTTGGATTGGATATGCCCATATACATTACTTATACATTAATACTGTTTTCAGTAGAAGCAGAGAAGCATGTGTGTAATGTTGCACAGGTCCTGCAGAAGACAGGCCTCTGCTAATCAAACAAGTGAGTGACGATGCATTCACCCTTAAACTAAAACCATCAATTTTATCCATAAAATCATGACCACCTGGTGTTGATGCAACCTCTTTCTGTCCAGAGTGCAAATTAAATCAGGACTTGAGTAGCAGGAGGATTACGTGGAGACTTTTCTCGCTACCTGAAATGTGGCCACAACAGTCTTCCTGGCATTTAGAAACAGCTTTTCATCTGACCACTCTGGGTGTTCCTCATGCAGTTTGGACGCAACATAATTGTGGTAGCGAAACCAGATAATCCCCTCTGCTGCTGTGAACAAGTTCTCATTGGCCCAGGCATTTCCCAACTCTGGATACAGAAGACAGCAGGAATTTTAGGGAATTCTCCTGTTGCATCAGGTAATTTAACATTGCTAAGTCTATACATCACAATAAACAGAGTAAAGGCTGCATATATAACGTTGTTTTTTTTATATATATACAGAAACATGCCCCAAAGTTCACAAATATTCAGTCACATTCCTGTGGCATTGATTAATGAGGCTTTCTAACCACTAATGCAATGATAATTAGGCTGTTTGTTTTGATGTGACAACAAAACGGTGACAACAGTAGAAGATCCTCTGTCTCCGCCCCAGATAATAACTACACACCTTTAAAAACACTAGCAACAAAATATTGGTTTCACCTTTGTCTCTATAGAGAGAGGGATTCACTGTGGGGAGTATGACACGTAATTTACACTATAATTACACAGTCATAAAATGTGTCAGGCAAGGCAGACGTGTGTGATTGCGAAATAATTCTTGGACTTACAGTATCAGTTGGATGACTACCAGTATTTCCTTGTACAGTATGAAAATAGGCTAAATGCATCATATGAATCCAGATAGTTTCAGTATGAGTTGCTGATATTTGGAGTATTATTATGGGATGGGGTAAAAAAAACACCTTTTGTGCAAAACTGAAGGTTTAAGTATGAAATATATCTCACCATAGAGCCCACTGTGTCCATGGTCACCTGTAGAGGGGTCAGCGGCGCTCCACATGTTCCCTGTTCCCTCGCTCGGCATGTTCCACTCAGAGCCTGAAGTCAGGAGCCCTTGAGAGAAGCTTCTCAGAGAGTCAGACCAGGAAGTGGAGGGACCATAGATGGAGCTACCATCTATCCACGCTGTCACCAAGTTGACCTGCAAATCACATAAGTTTCTCTTAAAAACGTTGCACTTCAGGAAAGGAAAGCAGAATGTAAAATGTGCTCCATAACTGCCTGAATAACTATTTTCCATCAATTACATGCTTGCTGTAATACGTTAACATTAATAAAAACAAATGACCTTCATATCTTGTTAAGAATCAACAATAAGAACCTGTATGCGAGGGTTACTGGGACTCTGGCCGGACTCTCTGTCAGATGGTCCTCTTTGGAAGGGCAGCAGGACTTTGCCGGTGGCGGTCGGGTCAAAAATAGGGTCACCTTTTGGGACTGGGATGTTCATGAATTCGGGTGGGCACCCAGGAACTCTTGAGTTAAAAATCTCAAAAGCAACATGATAACCTGAAAAGTTAAAAATAATAAAAAGTCATTACTGCAAATAAGAATTTTCCTTGACCCTGATTTCTTCTTAAATCAGAGAGTTACAATCTACTGTAGGAGATAAACTGACATCTTACTGCTTTCAGTCAATATAAGAACTATCTGTACAAATGACTGATTTTATTTGTATGTCTAAACTTGCAGGGTTTGATGCAGTACTAGCACCAATAAGAGTATGATGGCCTAATTATCACTTACACCACTTTTGCACTATCTATATATTTACCGAATAACAGAGAGAGCACGGTGTGGTTGCGTGTTGAGGGCAGGCCGGAGGATCCGGCGGTCAGCAGGCGGCTCAGGCTTCTCGGGTTCGGCAGCAGAGGCTCCTGGACGGGTTGGTAGACTCCGTCCCGGTAGTGCGCGGGCACGAGGCGCATAAGGTGAGAACCTGCACGAGCACGACAACAGCGGTGACCAGGTGTGTTGGCAAGCGGTGCTGCTGCTTTCAACACTTAATAACTTACCGACAGCTCCGCGTCTGGGATATCCTAAACTGTTGTACCAGCCGTCAAAGCGAGGAACCTCCCAGGTTGTTTCACATTGTGAATCTGTTCACAAAACATGTCGAGTTTAAACAACAGCTTGTTCTTCGTTGATTTGGTTGAGTAAAGTCTGAATATGAGGTGGAATTGCTGTCTACTCACGTTCACTGACAATGAGCACGAGGCCAACCACTGCACAGATACTCCAAAGCCGTTTACGCAAATCCATCGATGCGAGAGATGCTCCTCAGCTCACACCGCAACCAAGAGTTGTGGAGGACTTCTGACAAGTGAAGACGAGGTGAAGGTAACTTACATTTACTGACGTATTTCTGTGTGTGTTAATTTAGCAGTGATTTGAACGAGGAGTCTAAAAACGGCACAATTTTGTCTTCTGTTTAAATGAAAAAAAAACAAAAACGTCATAAACTTTGATTATTTTGGTCATTGTATAAACTACAGATAATAAAAGACAATGCCGTTTTTCGCGACTACTGTATTTGATAGGAGAAGATGAGACAGGTGAGGCTTACCCGCTGCAGAGGCTGAAATGTAGTGCAGGAACACAGGTCCAGATGAGGAATGGTGCAAGACTAAAGTCAACATATGTAGGAGAGCTTATCACAAAACTGCATGTGACCTGTCTGTCATCATGTCTGGATCACACCTATTCCCTGCAAATTCCAGTCAATGCATCTTCCTCCCTAGTGACACAAAGGAGCCGGTATAAAAGGGAAGTGCACGTCCCTCAACATTCACACCTGACTTACTTCTTCTGCAGTCATCGCATGCCAACTTTCAGGTAGGACATTTCTTTGGGACTTTAGACTTTTCTCTGTTTAATTATAATCAGTCTTAATTTTTTTAACACTATATTTTCATTTTAAATTAGGATTTAAATGAATGTATTTAAATCATAATGTAACCAGTCCAGAGCTCATCCATTATACTGACATAATAGAAGAATAGAAAATGAAATAGTCACATAGATGTATAGAATTGCAAGGCTTTGTGGATGAGACAGAATACATGTGTTTTTTTTTTGCTGAAAACATATTCAGTGCCAGCCAGGAGTTAGATGATTATTGTATAAGTCAGACATGTTTGTGCTTAATATATGTACCATCCTCTTATCTACTGTAAGAAACAAGAGCTGCTATCTCTGCATCTGGAGGTAACTGAGAGCCTCGCGGCTAACACTGTCTTCTCTGTTACACTGTCTAGTCTCAGCAGCAACTGTAAAGATCTGGAGCTAAGATGACTTTCTACGATGACATTTACCCATTCTACTCCCTACAAAGGACCTCCTTCATCTTCAGTAGCGCCTTGCTCACCATTATCCTGGTTTTCCTTGTGCTAGCAGTCAGTCTTCTTCTCATTCTTCCAGGGATACGAGGGAAGTCGGTGAGTGTAAACTTCTACTCACTGCAAACAGAGTCAGAATAATTACTGGTTCCCCCTGGGTTTGTAGAGATGTGTTTGGTTTTTTTTGAAAGAGCAAAATTATGACATTATGACTCTAATATTACCCTGCTTTTTCTGTAAAAATTGATTATTTATTATTATCTTCTTTCCTTTTCATTCAGAGGCTGTTCTGGATGTTCAGAATAATTATTAGCTTATTCATAGGTGTGGTGATTGTGGGTGAGTTTGTAAACTTTTTTTTTTTATTGCTGTTGAATCACAGATTTAGTTTAACTTGCCATCCTTATTCACCGCTGTTCTTTTCTCTGCAGCGCTCAACTTCACTGATGACTGGGCTAAGGCCTCCATGGTCACAAATGCCACTTACAAGTCTTTCAGCAACGCAGTGGTTAATGCAGAGATTGGTTTGCACGTCGGACTGTACGGCATTAACGTTACACTCAAAGGTGAGTCATTTTTTCATGCAGATGCAAAGTACAACCAATACTTTAATGGTAGCTTTAATCTTTTGAGCAACTTAAATCTTTGATTAAAATGTTTTGCTCAAGCTTTTTGTTTTTAAAAAGTTAAAAAAAAAACTGTGCTGCAGTTATATAACTGATTTCTATCTGTCTTGTATACATTTATATGATGTGGCTCTCTTTTCTCTCTAAGGAAATCCTGTTGTACAATTCAACGAGACCATTGACTACAATGAGATGTTCAGATGGCATGACAGCATTGAACTGCAGTACGAGGATGCTTTGGAGAAAGGTTTACCCGACCCCATCCTGTACATCATGGAAAAATTTACCCTCAACAGCCCATGCGGCCTAATCTTTCAGTACAGATTCTCTGGACGATACGCCTCAGCAACTCTCTGGTAACTATAGATAACTCACAGTCTGACGTTCTGTCATTATACTTTCAGATGATTGTTGAAATATAGCAGAAATTAAAATGGCTGCATGTTATTGCTCCCACAGGACGGCATTTTGCTGCTGGATAATCACCAATATCCTCTTCTCCATGCCAATCATTTTATACGCCGGCTATATGATGTTGACGACAGCTGCCTTCATTTTCTTCTCCATGGCCTCCTTCTCCACCATCATGAATGTGCCTCAGTGTGTTTTCTCCATAGGAACCGGCTCCTTTGAAACTGATTATAGCCATTCATTCTGGCTGGCTCTGGCTACAGGTAATGATAAAAATGCCTTTTCATTCATTTCATATATATATATATATATATATTTATTTATTTATTAATTTTTTTTACTTCAAACTGGCATACAAAGCTGTCTGTGATTTCTACTAACCGAAATGATTTTTAGGTGTGCTGTGCACCATCATTGGGATTCTGGTGACGATATTAAACTTCACGATACCTGAGAAGATAAAAGAGGCGTTCAGCAGTGGTATCGACAGTTATGAAGACGAAGACATTCCTTATGGCGAAGGCTACCTGAATTCAATGTTTTTTGATGGAGTGGAAATTTCATCAATTTCATCAATGACATCAAAAGTCACACCAGTAAGTAGGGGGTAATACTCCCTTTTGACACATAAAGCAGTTATCAAAGTGACATTATTGCTGCTTGAAAGTGGATTGGTCATTCTTTTATAAGTAGCAACAGTGTATTATTCATAATCCTTGATGACGATAATGGAACATTTGACACAGATATATGTTCATACCTGCATATGACTTATGACTCTACTGAATGTGAGCAACGCAGTAGTGAAGGGGTTTTACAATTAATGAAGTAATTTCCACCTTTGCTGCTTGTTAACTGTGATCTTTTTTTTTTCTGTGTTTCAGGAACATATATGACGCTCTCTCGGTTTCACTCAGGGAGCTTTTCTAGCCAATATACATTTGCTGCATTCTAATTATGTGAGCCTGTAAAGTGTTATGTATTATAAATGATTTAACTGTAAATAAGTTGGATTTGTAAAGTTTGTCGTCATGTTTGCAGTAGTTAAATTAAAAACATAAATGTGTATGGAATCCATACAATGTATGTATGTATACACTAATGGATTGAACATGGATTTTAGGCCAGTCATTGTTTAGCTCTTTTTATTAGAAATTGAAGATGAGACAAAATAACTAATTGTAAGTTAGATATCGATAAAATCCCATGTAAATATGTTTTATGACTTGTCTGTATAAGTTAAAAAAACAAAAACATTGTTTGCCTTAATAAAATAAAAACAAACAACAACAAGCATTTAGCAGTGAGACTGTATTCTTAGTGTGTTAGAACATTACATTCAGTAATGTGTGTTTCCATACATTCTTGTACACTCTGGTAAAGGTAATGATCACCCAAACTGTATTTCTTTGAAAAGTAGGTGTGTCTTTGGCCTTCAGCGTCACCATTATACACATAGATTAGTGCCTTTGTACAGCATATTATCTTCTTTTAATACTTACTGTAATAGATTATCATGTCAGATTGAGAATTCATCCCCGGTCATGCATATACTGTAGGAGTAATATGGCCTTTCCAACCAAGTCCTTGAGTAGTCCAAAGTATTTACAGTAGAAGTACTTTTTTTTTAACTCCATACACATTATAAAAATGACTAAATAAAATATAAATGTACTAATTTATCTCTTCATAAGAAAATAATCATGACCTTAAAGCTACTTCTTTTCAACACCAGAAACTCACATACAGTACTACAGACAAAGTATTCACATTGTAAGGCCATTATGACAATGTAATTCAAGATAAAACCTGAAAATGAGAACTGGATGTTCTTTACAGCATTGCAACAAGAGGCCAAAAAAAAAAATGATAGAAAAATAAATTCTCCTCATCCCACTGAGCCACCTGTCCTTCATCGGTCCATCATCTGTCCATCACCGTCTCCACCCGGGCAGACATGCAGAACTACAGTGGGCTGATCCATGCAGGGTCTTTTATATGTAGGTAGGTGTCTCCTGTCCTGTCAGCAGTCTGAACATCACAGCAGGCATTGTCTTCATGTTGATCTGGCAAAGACAGGCACAGATAAGACGAGTGAAGGGCAATTACATTGTCAACCTAAGAGCCCATTCCTAGAAGCACAGTCATAATCACATCATTTGAATTCAGGCCTATTTTACAGTCTTCTGTGCCAACAAAGATTCAGAAGAGACCTTTGATCCATTACTGACAAATAATAGACTTTAATGGATATATACATATAAGCTAAGATAACCAGATGCTTGCTGTAGTTTCATATTTATCGCAGACATCAGAGTGGTAATAACCTTCTCATCTAACTCTATCTGATTTAGTTTATTGATTAATTCCATGCTGTAGCACTTTATGTATGCAATAATCTGCACCTGAACCCAATCTCAAACTGCTCTAATCTTATCTCTAATAGATTAAATCGATGGCAACCGGACTTGGTTATTTGTCTTTGAAGACGTTTCACCGCTCATCCAAGAGGCTATATCAGTTCATGCTAGCTTGACTAGGCTGGGACTAGTCCAACTAGCTGGTGTAGAAACCCAGGTATTTAACCTCTGTGGAGGCAGTCACATGGCCAGTGATGTCATTGGCTCATTAACACTCCATGTGCCCAACGACAGTCGTTTAGTGACAGTCGTTGGGGGTGGTGAAAGTTAGTTAGTTTTCGACATCGAGGTAGTTAGTAGTAGTAGTTAGTTTTCGACCCGTTGATTACCTGGGTTAAATAGAGGTTAAATACCTGGGTTAAATACAGGTTAAATATCTACTTGAGATAACTATGACCTGGATGAATGAGAATATTCACATGCTCTAATCTTAAAAAAAAAAAATTCAGTGATTCATGTGGTGCAGTAATCAGTGAAAATTGCCTCCTTACCTCACCCACTGACACAGACAGGGTTTGAACTATCTTCTCATGCGCCATTGCAACCACACTCTGACCATTTATTTCAATGATTCTGTGTCCGACACGAACGCCACCTCGCTCAGCAATGCCACCCCGCATCAAACTGCAGATCTGAGAGAGTGAAAAAGACTCTCAATAAGAGATTAACATAACACCATATATACGGTAACTGCATGGTATATGTGCCGACCATTCATTTTGAGTCTTAAGCGTCATGCGTCATACTGACAAGGGCTTACTCACAATGCCGTTCTGAACACTGAAACCGAGCTGGAACTTCAGATCAGGTCTCTTGATGAGGACAGTGGTGACAGGAGGGCAGCTCACAATACTCAGCTTGACCTTCAACTGATTCTTTAGACCCTGAAATATATCCAAAAACACATAAGCGATTGAGAGAAAATTTAGATTTGAATGTTTACTAAGAACTATACTAGTGCAATAATTTGTTTAATACGTTTAATCTTGTGTCCCTGCTAAATCCTTTTGAGGGTCATAGAAGGCTGGAGTCTCTCAGTATGCAATAAGCAGAAATGAGGGAGGTCTACAATCCATCACAAATCCATACCTAGTGGCAATTAAGAGTCTCATTGTCTTTGCAGAAAATCATACATAAATGGATCAACTTTTTTGTATTGTGGAGACAGTGCCAACCATTATGCCACTGTGCTATAAGGCGAAAGGCTAAATCAGTCCAAACACTAACTAGAGGTGCGTGATACCTTGATGATGCCCTGGCAGGTGGCCAGCGGCAGTCCCACCAGGCTGGTGTCATTGATGGACATAATCTGGTCCCCAACACTGAGTTTGCCAGAGCGAGCTGCAGGGCCGCTGTTCAGCATGCTGGCCAGGATGACGGTGGGCAGAATGGAGCCCCAGCCGGACTCAACGATCACCACACCGAGGCTCTCCCCTTTCTGCTTCTCCACATACAGCTGGAACACAGAAAAAAACCCATTTAAACTGTTCTTAATAATCTCCAGGTAATGTCCAGGTTTAGCCATGTATCTTCTCAGGAAATTAATCTGTCATTATCCACATTTTGCCCGCAGCGACCAAAAAAATGACGCACCTCTTTACAGTTGTCTGAGTTTGAGAAATGGACAAGGTCATCGTGGTACATTTCCTGGGAGTTGATGATGTCACTGTATTGTTTCTGGCTCAAGTCTGTCGGGTTGATGCCATTGGCTCGCAGGAATTCTCTGTAGGCCACACTAAAAGCCTGACCGATGGACTGTGCAATGAGCTGCGCCTGTGGGAAGGGGAGCGTTTGGGTAAAACTACTCAGCAGAAAGGCTATCCTATTTGACAACAGCAAGGAGGTGAGAAAGGTCACAATGATTTCAGTAACACAGAGCAAATATCTAAAACGAAACTCAATCTCAAAAACAAAAAAAAAAACTGATGTGCAGTTAAGTAGCAAACACTTACATCCTCTGACTCAAAGACATAGCAAATCATCCTGTACTGACTCTTCCCTTCACTGGTAGGCACAGGAGATTCTGAGAAATCCTCCGATGACGCCTGAGACATGCGCCTCCGTGCCATCAGAACTACAATGCTGCCAATGTCGGCGATATAGGAGATAGTACGCAAGGCACTGTCCATCATTGTCTCCTGTGTGAAGTAAAAAAAAGATTTACAACCATTGCTTGTTATGTCCGAAAAATGATTCAAAAAGATGATTAAACAGAGCTGATCCAAAACACAGAAATCTACGACTTACTAACCTGCGTGTCAGCATTGAGCACTTTGACAGCTTTAGTGGAGATAAACAGATCCACTTCAGTCATCATTTGAGAGTCTTCATCTTGGCTCTTTGAAGTGAATACATTGTTTGAATCAGACATTTAATATTGTTGTGCTTTAATCTCCCAATGGAGACTTTCAACTCATTATTAAGATGGGGAGGAGAGTAAAAAAAAAAAAAAAAAAAAAAGTCAAGCAACAGCTCTACCTTGTGGTAAAAAAACGTAATTGCAGTTCACAAATGGGTACATAGATACTGTTATAAATTCCATGAAATCATTAAAACCACAGTAAAAGGCACTTTGAGAGACCAAGCTTCTGATAGAGCTGAGTGAGTAGCTCGCTGTTATGCCCAAAGTCTTCAATTTCAATTTCTTGAACCTACAAACACCCCCGTAGGATTTGGAATCAAGTCTCTATTTCTGTTAGTTTGATGACTAAAGCTTAAAAGACGACATATCTATAAGACAAAGTCCCTTTTAAATCTGTTCCTATGTCTTTACGATACACATACGAGAAAGAAGCATACGATAACCTCCTTGGCATATTTAAATACTTATGAAACAAATCAATGGACGTTAACGACCATTTCACTAAAGAGGCAGATTACCTTGATACGACTGACAGCTTCATGGGCCTGGGACATGCGGACAGACTTGGAGGGATTCTTATCAGATAACACCTGAGTGCAGCCAAGGTAGTTAGCAGCAAAGATGATCCCATCAATAAGATCTTCTGGCTCACAGGGACCTGGGACTTTGCAGCACAACAAACAGCTCTCATTGTGAGATATTATAATATGTAAAGAAGAATGATAGAAAACTGATGAATTTAAGAATATTCTGCAATAATTACCGTCCTCAAAGCTGGGGAATGAAGCAGCTTCCTGTGTTTTCTTTAAAAAGGTTAACATGTTAGACTTCAAGGGCAATTATTTTATAGTATTAATACTCAAGAGGACGTACTATAATAACCATATCAATTAGAAAAACATATGTTTCTAAAATTAGTTTTTCACCTTGGGAGTGTTGCTCTCCTCTGCAGGGACAGGCTCTTGACATTGAGGCCTCCTCGGCTGCTCTGGCACATTTTCAGGCATCACGGCTGTGCTTGGCTTCTCACCCTGCTGCACACAAACAACTTTAACTTGGACATGTCTTGTTACCCTTTTTATTTTTTTTATCCCGAGTAGATGATAAGCTAAAGAGAAAAAGGCTACAAAGGTTATTTGTAGCAAAGTATATAATTGAAATCTCAGTCAATTCCCTCTAGAGCACAGTGATGGCAGATTGTGCAGAAACACAAACAAACACAAGCCACAGGGGATGAGATCTGACAAGGACCTGCCTCATTGGTTGTGGTTACCTGCTGGGGTTTCTCTGGCTGTCTCTGCCTCTCCTCAAAAGGCTCCCTCTGTTGCTCTGGTGTGTGATGAGGAGCCAGGGATGGTTCGATAACCCTGGGATCACTCTGCCCTCTGTTAGCAGGGGGACTCGGTCTGGGAACAGGAGGAATGTCTCTACGAGGCTGGGCCTTCTGTGTGTCGGCAGGTGACTGAGCATGGGAATGACGAGGCGGTGGAAGAGGATGTTGCCTACTGGAACTAGATCTAGCTTTGGTCCGCACAGCGGCCTTTTTGTAGTCCTTTGACGATGTCTTTGGACGCTGTTCAGCGCTGTTGGTCGTGCATCCTTTGATCCCAGAGACAATATGCTCAATGTCCTGTCCCGCCCCCCTCCTTCCTCGTCCTTTAGCCTGCTTCTCCTTCTCCTTTGAACCCATGTGAAATGACTGACACTTCTTATTGGCTCCTGGGGTATTATGGTTTCTTGTGATTCGAGTGTCATCTTCTCTTTCCCTTTCATCACCTCCCTTTCTAATTCTTTCATTCTCATTGTCCTGATAAAGGCTAGCCTGCTTTTGGACACTGTTCTCTGTCTCCTCTAAATCCTCTATAAATTTGGCACCATCCAACACCTCTTCTATCTCATCTCCGTCAGTAAAGAAGAACCTGTTCTCCTGGTCCTTTTCCATGTCTCCCTCTGCTTCATCTCCAGCAATAGGGGCGCAATGCGACCTAAACCGATGGCCTGTCTTACGAGGCTTAGTGTCTGGTTGTGATCCGTCACATATTTCTGTGGTATGACAAGGCCTGGGAGTGAATTGGTCAACGGCACTGCTGCTCTCATTAATATTATCACTTACTGCATGCTTTATATAGCCCCCATCCTCAGGACAGTACTGCTTGTAATACCTCATGTCCATGATGCCCTCCCTGTTTAAATGCAGCACCTCATCATAATCCTGCTCAACATCAGAGCCTACGTTGTCATACTCAGAGCAGGTGTCCTCCATGTCCTCAGGACTATGGTCACAATTCACGTAATAGTGGTTTGCAGGAACAGGATGAGTCAGCTGGTCATTGTTATCATCCTTCAAGGTACACGGTGGTTGCGCAGACACCTCTCTCACCAAACCTCTGTGCTCTTCTTGGCTTTGTTTGTTAAGTCCCGGACCAGGGCACGATGGAGGGCTGGGAGCTAATATTTTGGAAATGGTTCCTGGCCTCTGTCCATGAGCCATTCCTGGCCCAGCAGCCCACTACCCTCAACCCTGTGAACATTAATAGATGACCAAAATTAGAATTTTGATATGTCTACATTATGCTCTCTGTACATTTTCACTTGATATCTTCGACAGCACATACTCTCATACTCATACTCATACTCTCAGTGATCTGCTACTACCTTTTTCCACATACTAGAAGGGAATATTATACTATATTATACTATGTTTTACAATACATCTTATGTGTTTCATGTCAAGTTTTCTTCCCTGGACCCAACATACTGTAGTGTTGACCTATAATAGTAGTAAAGCCTTGCACTTCCATAATAACACAAACTATATGGCCATCAAGATTTGGTTTTAGCTTCAAAATAACCACTTCTGGATACACAGCAACACATTACCTGCATATTTATCAAACTACACTACATTTAAATAACACATGGTTAAAGATTATTTTACCACACTTAAAATCTTAAATGAAATCTCCAATCATATCAGAGAAATTATATAGTATATGCACCATTACTTTTGCTCAATCTAATACCCACATGCACCATCTCAGTCTTTTTGTCTGCTGACTGCTGATGTTGTTATCTGTCATCTTGCTTTGTTGTGTCTGCTCTAATTTAGTCTTAATGCCCTGCAGAACAGGAAAGCTGCAGTAAAACAGTTTTAAGTAAATCAGAGCAGTAGCATGTGCTGTCTTTTCTATAAAGTCACTGTTACTTTTCTACTTGAAATACACCTTCACTCACAAATTCATCCCTGAAATATAATGTGTGGTTAGTGTGATTTATGACCCATGACTTATGGACATAGGTCATGGGGATAAACAAGATTGTTCATCATTTTTCTGACTTCTGAATACCATCTCCAAATGGATGACTACAGCACAACACATTGTTGTAAGTATTGGCAAATTATAAAAATAAGCAAACACAGCTTGTGGAACATATTGGGATATATTTTCTTTTTTGATTTTTCAAAAGTTTAAGGGGCCAAATAACAACTAAAAAGACAAGACACACATCACAAGAATGTTACATTAAATCAATTATACAGTCATAGAGTACTATAAAGCTGAAATGATCAATTGATTAGTCAACTGACAATAAATCAGAAACTATTTTGATAATCATTAAGTCATTATTTTCATTTGTAACTTTTCAGCCTCTCAAATGTCAGTGATTTGTCATCTTTCTTAGTAGTCTATGATAAATCTTTGAGTTTTGGACTGTTAGACAAAATAAGCAATATCAAGTCAAAACATAATAAGCCTTTTTTTATTATTTTCTGCTATTCTATAGACTAAACTATTAATCAATTAACTGAGAAAATAATCTATAAATTCATCAGTTCAACAACATAAAATATAAATCTATATTTTTACATATATTAAACTTTGAGGGACCAACACAGCGTTTTAAACTGACTATTTTCTAAAAAAAAAAAAAAAAAAAATTCACTGTAATCTTTATCATGTTTTTCAACAAGAAAATGGCCAAATACCCGTTGAAATGTGCTGATGGCGTTCTCAGTTTGGTAATAAAGGCTTTATCACTTGGTAGGCCCTAAATTATACATCTATTGAAGCACTGAGCACAGTGGCCTGATGCCTACCCAGTCCAAACATGAAGCACACATTGGGGCTGAAATGATAAAAAACAGTTTGATTTGGTCTCAAGTGTTACATATGATAGGTTTAACACACTCAATACAATAAATCCTAATCAGTCAAGGTGTTGATCAGATGATAATAGAACTGAGATTATGGTATTACGAGTACAAAAACCTAATCCTTTAAAATCACTACCAACATACATACAACACGCTGAGCAAATCATGCCCTCTCCATGGTGCTGAACTGCTAATTAAAAACAAAAAAAGCTCATTATAGTCTTGACTTGATGTACAGTATTTAAGATAAGCATTTTTGCCCTGCCCCTGGCGTATTTGTGGTGGTATTTTAAATACCCATTACGCTGAACTTTTGCCGCAGCTGCAGGGGTGGTTGTTGTGGTTGCTCCGGTTTCCCTACAAGTGGACGCCGCATTCCCATCTGTCTGAATATCAATAAGATAATCGGATATATGCTCTTTTCTTTGCGCATATCGCTCGCAGTAATGGAGCTGAGTCCCTGCTCACATACTACTGTTTTTTTTCCATCTGGAACCATCATATTATACTGCTGCTGCAATTCACATCGACCTTGATTTGAAGCATCGAGACTGCACCATGCTGACATCCAGCTTATGGGCTCATGTTGTACCGGGAGGAGCGCATTCAGCATTGTCTCTGTCTCTGTTATAGCAAGCAGAATAGGGCCATATACATCTATATACTATTTACTATTTAAACAGGTGTGCAGAGATAATTCTGTGAAGCACTTACCACCATTAGCTCTGTCGACGGCCCTCCTTCTGAAATGCCCGTGTGCTGATCAGATCTGATTGCTCTCCGGAATGGTGATATTTGAATAAAAGCCGCACAGCAGCCCAAGAACCTGTGTAGAAACATACACCCTCCATCATGTGCTCACTGCTGTGCTCCCCCAAAAACACTGGGCGGGGCCTATTATAATAAATGCATGTAACGTACAGCTAAATAACTAACCTACCGATTCTAATCTTACTTTAAAGCACTGAAAACAATAGGCTAAATAAATCTAAAATCTTTAACGGTATACTGAGGTGTCATTAAAGCATATAAAGAGGGTTATTACAATTAGCTATAATCAAAGAAAACATCAATACATAAATACGTGCCATTCAGACCATCATTTACAACAATATATACATACATATACGCAAATGTAAAGTTATCGTTGTGCATTGAGGCAGATGAAAGAACGCATCGACGTGATTGTGATCGATTAGTACAACATACGCTCTTCGCTCTGCTGCTTCAGTCTGAGAAGCGGGATTGTTATGTAGCTCCGCTGCTGCTTCTATTAGCTGATGTATGGATCCACTGACAGCTTTTCTTTTATTTGTTTTGGTGTTTTTCAACTGCGCATATGAAGGAAACAGAAGCACCAAATGTGTCGCCGTTTGAAAGTGTCTCGGTCTTTCTGAGCTAAATTAGCATTTAGGTTAGCCGAACAGTGCCATAGCTTTAGCAACATCATACAACACAAGCTGTTGATATTTCTACTCGGAGGATGCAACAAAGAAAACCTCCTAAAAGCATTGTTTTCATCGAGCGACACCGCTGCTTTCACCATGACCGACAGAGCCAACAAAGACAAACTCAAGCGAAATGTACCGTTGTCCAAGAGCAAGAAGAAAGGCAATGTTAAAAGTGGGATTTCTGCCAGCGCTGCCAACACAATTCCCATCACCTCATTCTTCAGCAGCCCGCAGCCATCTAAGCTAGCCTGCCCTCTGTGTGGCCAGTTGGTACCCAGATTCAGGATCAATGAGCACATCGATTTGCAATGTCAGAACTTTGACAGAGGAGACAGCAGTGCTTCCTCAGCAAGTAATAGTGTTGTGTCAAGCGTCCAGCTGTCACCTAGAGGGAATCTCCCAAAGTCCCTAGAGCAGGCTTCAAAGAAGGAAGAAGAGGTCAAAGAAAGCAAGACCAGTCCTTATTTCAAAAAGAATAACATTCAGCAGGTGCCACGGGAGATAAGCAGTAAGACTGTAGTTAGAACAATTGATCTGGGAAGTCTCTCATCTAAGTTATCTGGGAAATGTCATAAGATATCTGAGAGGACCAGGACTGATGATAAACATGCACTGACTTATCCTGACAAGGAGAAAGATCCTTCGGAGGTCCTTAGCAGCTCACAGAAAGAAAATCTTCTGGTTCAGACTAAAGAGGACAGAGGAGACTGTGTAACAATAATTGACCTTACAACAACCAGTCCTGAGACCCCAGCAGAAAGTCTGTCATGTTTAGAAAAAACATCACAACCAGAAACTGCCCGAAAACTGGTTACACCAAAGTTGCTCTCCTCATCTTCCAAACTAACAAAGAGGAAAAAAGAAACAACTTCCACTGGTAGTTTATCTGATTTCAGAAAGAAAGCTAAACATGAGGGAAGCAGCGGAGAGACAGGAACAGCCTTATCAAGTGAAGGTACAGCAGAGATGACTGATATGGACCAGCATAAAACTGAGGTGCACTCTACCCCTACTTGTAACCCCTCTTTGAGTTCAGAAAAAACGTATAGGAATAATGCTGCATCAACCAATAGTGATTTGCTGGCAGAGTCTGGTGCTGAGAAAACCAACAGCGACCAGGCAGTTGAGAGCTCTCCTCCACAACGACTGCCCTACTACCTACGTAATTTCCAGACCGTCCTACAAGCCGTGCTGGAGAATGAGGATGATAAAGAATTGTTCAACCAGGATGATATGTCACTCGTACATGCATTTGAGAAACTCTCGGGTATGCTGAAATATCACTCAGTCATTGTAATTTTGAAAATCTTTAAAAATCTTCATCACTTTCATGTGTTTTCCCCTCTCACAGTCATGGGACAGAAGCTCTATGTGAGGCTGTTTCAGAGGAAACTGAAGTGGCTCCAAGTTAATAAACTGGATTATGAAGAGATTTGCAGTGATTTGGGACCTGTTGCTCAGGAGCTGGTTCAGGGTGGCTTTCTACAGACAGGTGAATAATTGTAAAAAATTTTTATTATTATTATACTTCACACACCCCCTGAAATTTAACTGTTGCTCTGTTGAAGTAGCATGGATGGTAGGGAGAGTGTCTAAACACCAGATCACCCCAAACATGTAGATTGTCTCATTCTCTGTTGTTGTTAATGCCCACCCATGTGAATGCTCTCTGAATATCAAAGAGAATGACCTTCAGGACCTAGAAGAGGCTCTGGATCTCTTGCCAGCCCCTGAACTCAAAGCTCTGGCTAAGACCTTCCATCTGGGCAGTTCTGGGACACAGAAACAGCAGCTAGTGGACGGGCTTCTCCGTCTGAGCAAACAGAAGTCCCTCTTCTCCCTGACTTCTGCTCAAAACAACATTGGGGCTGTCATCCTCAAAAGGTGCAATGATCTAAAACATTTTCTCATTCACAATATTTGTATTGCTGTAATGATCTCACCTCTTTTCTCTCTGACCTTAAAGGGCAAAGCAGCTTGCAGGTTCCTGTGTGCGCCTGTGTCGTGGTCCTCGTGCTGTCTTCTCTCGCATCCTTCTACTTTTCTCTCTGACGGACACTTTGGAGGAGGAGGAGATGGCAGCTGGTGGACAGAGTCAGCTTTACACCATCCTTCTGGTCAACTCAGGACGTCTAGCCTTCCCAGACTACACAGTGCAGCGCACAGCAAAGGTGTTTCAGGACAGAGAGGACCTTATCAGGTGAGGTGTTTGCAATACATTGAGTTTATTGAATTTTATTTAAGCAAGATAGGCTAGATTAAATACTCATGGCTCTGTACATCATGCCAGATATGAAGCATCCATGCGAGCCTTGCAAGAGGTTACCTCTGCTATGCAGGCGGGCCAGTGGGACGAGGCCCTGGAGCTTTACACAGCTGCCAAAAATGCCTGGCAGGAGTTGAGGCAAAACCATGACCTCAGGTGAGGATCTCATCAGTCTATTTATTTGTTTCTGTCCAAAACACAGAGTCTCTGGTGATTGTTTAATGTAAACATTATCACTGTGTTGCGTAGTCACCAGGAAGAGCTGCCGGTGTTCCTGCGCAGCTTCACCACAGGATGGGCCTACACTCGTATCTTATCCAGAGGAGTCGAGATCTTGCAGAGGTTACGTCAATATGAGGTTTGCTAGCATTATCCACTTACCCTCTCGACACATGTTTAAGTATGTTTGTTTGTTTGAAGTTATTTGTAATCTTATGTCATATTTTGAAGTTGTTCTATTTTCGTTGCAGGAAGCAGTCAAGGAGCTGCGGTCCTTATTATTGCAATCTGTTTACTGTCCTGACAGCCGAGGGCGATGGTGGGACAGACTGGCACTAAACCTTCACCAGCACCTCAAAAAACCTGAGCAAGTCAGTACCCTTACCTGTACCTATGTTCAAAACTGTTGTGTGTTTTGATTTATTTGACTGTGGTCTTTTCCTGTCTCTCCTAGGCTATTTGTGCTATCGGAGACGGGCTGTCAGACCCTCTGGTGCGAACAGGACATAAGCTGTCCCTCCATCAGAGAGCTGTTAGGATGAGGGAGTCTGCTAGCTGCAAGAAGTACCATCTACAACTCAAAGACCTTCCCACTATCCAAGTCCAAGATGTCAGACATGTGAGTTTTGCGCAATATGTCAGTATGTGGATGTATGTAAAATAAAAGATGTATTATTTTCTTTTTTGGGCTTTTATCTGCAGGTGACTATCCGAGGACAGCTGTTTCCTCACGAAGGGGGCATGGGGAAATCTCGGTTTCTTCTCCCAGCAAACGGAGAAGGGGAGGATAGTGCTAATGCTACTGTAATATGCTCTGTGGAAGAGCTCTCTTTAGCACATTACTACCGACAAGGTTTTGACCAAGGTAAATGTTCTTCTTCTATTAAATATATTTGGGTATTTTTCTGATCACCAGACAATAAACTTGTCTTTTTTTTATAAAACAGGGATCCATGGAGAAGGCTCAACATTTTCTACGTTGTTTGCTCTTCTGTTGTGGGACCTCATTTTTATGGAGGGGATTCCAGATGTTTTCCGAAATCTGTACCAGGTATAATAAGCTCAGTATATTCAAAGTATTGGGGGACATCGGTGCATCTATACAAATTTAACTTATCATCCTTTCCTCTCACAGACATGTCCACTGGACCTTTACACTGATGGCTTCTATGAGAACAGAAAAGAGACAATTGATACCCGTGTACAGTTACTGAGTGAAGCTTCTGTGGAGACACTGCATAGCATGTTGGAGGATGTCTGGACCTCCCAGGAGGGTAAAGTGTGTTCATTGGTCAACTGGGAACGTTTCTCCTCTCTTCAACAGGCTCAGGTATTTACTGTCATTTTTTAAAATGCATATTAAATGTTACAGAGTGAGTAATGTTTTTTCTCATATTATGTCTGGAAACACTGGGACAGGTAATGCAAATTAAGCCTAGATATGCTAGGATAAGATGAATAACTAGGATTAGATGTTTTGTTATTTCTACATGTGTTTGGTACTATCATAACCACGTTTAGCAATGATATTTGCAGTCTCTCGTGTCCTGCCTGGGTGGAGCCTTCTTAGGAGGAATAATAGCACGGATGGCAAAAGACTACAGGCACTGCCGTGGAGGTTTGCCTGACCTAGTAGTGTGGAACACCTCCAACAACAGCTACAAGGTGAGATCCTGCATTCAGGCACTGTGGGGTACCAAAATCTGGTTCAGAAGTCTGTTGACCTGAGACGAGTCTTTTTGTTTTAGTTGGTGGAGGTGAAGGGGCCCAATGACCGGCTGTCCCAGAAGCAACAGATCTGGCTGGATGAGCTGCAGAAATTGGGAGCTGATGTGGAGGTGTGTCACGTTGCAGCTACTGGAGCCAGAGGAGC
Source organism: Pampus argenteus (assembly GCA_036937835.1). NCBI lineage: Eukaryota > Metazoa > Chordata > Actinopteri > Scombriformes > Stromateidae > Pampus > Pampus argenteus. The sequence goes on from CM072869.1 coordinate 8,486,906, forward strand.
TCATCTGGAATAAATAGACAGAAGAACTAACGCTAGTCACGCTAATAAATCATAATGGAAACATCAGCAGAAAGATTCTCATAAGAAATTATTTGGTTGCTTTTTCTGATTTTGGACATCTAGCTACTACATAGTGGTGTAGGTCTTAATCTTAAAAACTGCATTTGTCTTCCATAAATCACAAATTGAAACCTATTTTGTTAGAGGGAATATCATGGAAAATGCACTCTATGATATTTAGCATTATTTATTATCAGGGAAACCAGTGCTTCTGACTGGAAGAGGTGCATCATGAGATATCACAGAGAGCTGCCAGGATCAGAAATAGCTTTCTTACAGATTATATGAGCTGATGCATGACAGGAAATGGATCCAACATCCACACAAAACTGATAGTGTTTCCTGTTCTTTGGCAACAATATATTCTCAGGATCTTTGGTTGCCAAGCAACGCAAACTCACATTTAGTTGGCTCCTTATGAATTGTAAGACAGCTCTATGAGTTTGTTATTCAAGTAATTACTGTTATGTTTATAAATATGCAGTTCTGCTATTACTTTACTAGAAACAAATCAACTGGATACCAAGCAAGAAAAAATTTAAATAAAAAAAAAAATAAAGCTTCAGTTAATGTTTGTTTTTGTTTTTTGAGTAACCTGATCTTTTATTTTCTCCACCAACTGACTCATTGTTTGGTCTATAAAATCTCAGAAAAATCACAATTTCCCACAGCCCAAAATGACAGTATTATATTGCTTGTTTGGCCCAGCAAACAGTCCAAGTCTAAAACCTAAAGTTTTCATATTGCTACAACAAAAATAACATGAAAAAAGCAGCAAATCCTCACAATTTAGAGGCAGGAATTCCATTGATTAATTTATTATCAGAAAAGTTTGCATAAATTGACTAATCAATAAATAAATCAACAAATAATTTCAGATCTATAGAAGAGTATGTAGAAGGCCGTTTATAAATATATTTTAATTGATTCATTGTACTTTGAATCCAATATTTCTTTGGGGCATGAAGTATATCATACCAATTTCAAAATTAAGGATGCATTAGATTTAATATACATTAGACCAAACACTATCATAATAACCAAATTGATAACTTAATATACTTTTTGACAAAACATCCCATGTTTCAGTAATATCTTGTTAAAAAAGATAATAGCGCATAAATGTTGCACATATGCAGTCAGCAGACACATATCTGACAGCAAATATCTGAAAAGAACACATAACAGTACAATGTTTTAGAATAACTTTAGGTTTTAGGTTTACAGTGTTTCTTCCTGACTTCTCCTAAAAATATTCAATGGTAACCAAATTAAGAAAAAATGTAGAGATGGGGATGCTGAACAAGCTTTTTTTCTGCCGCTTTCCTGGTCGTGAATTATGGAGGCTGAGGTGGAAATTATAAATCAAAGTTTCAGGGGGCTCATCTCCGCCCAGTTACTGCAGTTACAGTAAAATCAAGCACACCTGCAGAGCAGCTGCCCCACACCAAGCTGATATAATGTTTTACCTGCAAGACCGTTCGTGATGTGAAAACTTCAACAGAAATTAGTTATAAAATGTAAGTGCAGGAAAGTGGCAGAGTTAACAGCATACCAATGCGATGGCTGAAGACAGCTAGACAACCAGGTCATGCACATGAGATCAAAGACAAGACAAGATTAGACAATAGCTAATTAATATGCACACTCGCCACCAACTGGACAGGGGGCGTGAAGCTGTTAAAAATGAGGGATGGTCTGCAGATTTTCCCTTCATTGTTAAAAAAAATTCACCTCTAGTCTGAACAGTCTTAACTTAATACAACCAACACAACCCTGCTCCTACCAGCTTTCTCAGTGTGACGGGTTGCCTCATGTGTCTTGCAGGAGAGAGTCCTGTGACTTTTGAACATATACTACTACTTACTACAAAATGGTGGGACCTTTCTGCTCACCATGCAGTATCCATGCAGAGAGATACTTCCTAATCAAAAATGTAGGGCTGTGTCTAAAATCTCAGCCCATGGACTAAAACTTACAGTTTGGCAATGAAAATGTGGGACAAAATACAAAGTAAATGTATTTAAATTTCCAATTTCACTCATTTTCAAAAATAACAATGGGAAAATTTGCAAGTTTACTCAGCATCACTTTCTAAGTTGAAATTCATATGTTAGTGTTTAGGACAGCCACCTCCCAATTGAAAGTACCCTTTATATATGATGATTTTATACTACATTACAGTTACTGCTATCTCAAATATTATTTGGGGTTTCGATAGATGATACAAGGATCTTAATAAACATCTAAGAATTACATACACTTACACCCCGGCATGGTTAGCCCTGTAATGTATGCAGCCTGGATCATGGACGCATTTGGGGGAAGGGAAGCCGAGATTCCCTGCGTCTGACGTCACGGCGTTGGAGAGATTGAGGAGGCGATGAGAGGAAGCTGCAATAAACACACAGGGCGTCTGCGCCTATCTAAGTAGGACAATAAAGTGAAAACGGCATCAATGCTCTAATAATGGATTTGTCAGATATGCTTCTCCTTAAAGTTTTCCTCTTCGTGTACTTATTTAACTACACTCAAGGTGAGTGGGGCATTTTTTTTAAAAGAAAACCTTACACGTTGTGTTGAATCCATAGAGAGCAGCGGGCAGAGGAGCAGAAAGGCAGCCTGTTAGCTAACATCAGGGATCAGCAGGGCCTCCTTGTTATGAAGAGGACTGCACCCTTTTTGTCGTGTTACTTCTCGCTTACAAATGTCACTTAGCGAAAAAGCTGACTTGGATTTATACGGTGGATTGAAATGAGTCGACGTTGCTGAGTTATTTCTGCATGTTGTCACCATTTTTATTGTCAGGCTTGGGTCGGTTTTGTTGTTATCCTGCGAATAGCGCCGACAGCCATTGTTATGAGAAGATGGAGATGCCGACCGGGTTAACGGACCGTTAGCTTTGTGCTAACTAACGGTTTAGCAGCTAGCGTTTAACAATTCTGTTAAAATAATACGTTTAGTCGCCGACTTGGTGTAATCTGCGACAGCTTTATCAATTTACGAGACAGAAGTTGTCAGGTTTGCTGGCATTTAAAAAGAAATGTGCTGTCAGTGGTCAATGCTGGTGTTATATGCTAATGTTAGTCACTAATATGATATAACGTTACCATTAGCCGCAGTAAATTGGTTGGGATTTGGAAAATAAATAGCTTAAAGATCCCCTCCAGACATGTTAAAAGATGTATGTTATATACTCTACTTTCAATAATAATTTGTGTCTGATATAGTTTTTCCCACCAAAAAAGTTAAATTATATTGTTAAAATCTTTAAAATGACATCACCTCCTTCTGAAATCCCAGAAATAAAAAAACAAAAAAATATGCAAATATATTTCATCTCTAAAGTTTAATTGTTGGACACAAGATGTCTCCTGCTTCACCTTTAAAGTCTCAGTGTTTGTGCACCGGAGGTTTCCACATCTCAAGATGAATGTAGGTGGAATATTTGACCAGAATTGTTTTTTTCATACTATCTGCTATGTCACAAATCATTTTAATTGAGCACAGAAACACAGAAACTTTCCAATTTCAGCAGATGAACGTAAAAAACAGCCTGTTAGTTTCATTCTTATCATTCTGCACAGGAAATGAAGCAAAACACATGGTGTTAAAGCTTGTGTACAAGTTGCCTCTCTGCAGGATGCTGTAATGCACTTGTGTTGCACCCTATACAGCATCATACACCTACTATATGCAGCTACTGAGGTTTTAAACCTGGTATCAGGAAAATGAAATTATCATATATCCAAATTTAAAGTCACATATGAGTTAAAGTAAGCCTAATTCTAATAAAGGAAAAAAGACCTATATAATTACCTCATTCAGCTGTAAAAAGCACTCAGACATTATCGGGAATCTAATAAGTAATTCCTTGTGAAATAAGAAGAAATGTGAATAAAAGAACTTCTTTAAACTAAAAAATGTGGTGATTTTGGTTGGTCACAGAAATGTATAAATTGTGTGTGTGTGTTCATCTTACTTGTTGTTGGCGCACCATTTGATAAATAAAGGTATTTCAGAATAGTCATGGCGTTCACTTCTCATAGTCACCTCAATGAAAAATTCAATGTTAGCACTTAAATATTTCATAATGCGCATGAACACAGAACTAGCTGAAAGCCTGGTCTACTTACCCATCTTTGTTTCATAGATGCACTGAAAACTGTAATTTATGGCTCACTAGTCAAGCATAATTACCTGTCAGAGAGCTAATTACATACTGCATTTACTGAAAATACTTTCTATTGGTTTATTTAATGTTGTGTGGCAATGATTTGATCTTTCAGGTGTTCAGTGAAATGTCTCAATGCAGTATTTTTTTTTTCCTTTAATGTTTAGGCCTTCACAGCTTTGTTTTCTGTCTTTCCTTGAGTTTGTCAAACTGCTTTTGAGTGTGAAGTACTTGGTGAAAAAGGGTGGAGGTGTTCGAGAATCTTTGTCCTCCGTGCCCACCACCCACTCTTCTGGTGGCAAAATAATTATGCTGTGACGCTGATGGCTGTTGTTTAGTACAGCCTCCAAAACTGGCATCATTCGACCTAAATAGATTTAGCTGATTTTTTTTTTTTTTTTAACGCAGACCATACTGTGCTGCTGTCATTTTCCAACATCATAATCCTTCCTGACATTGACTGTATATGCCTGATAATCCAACTGTTGGCGCCTAAATTATCTTAACATGTGTAATTTTTTTCCACTCTAAAGCACAGATGCTATATTGACAGCCTAAAGGTTCACATCATCAGCGCATTATTGCTCTAAATATATTGCTTTAGGAACATACTAAATTTAGATGTCTGTGTCAGGCACATGTATACACACATTATTTTTGATCTAGGGGTTACACACAATGCACACATACCTAGACCTTATACACATGGGATGAGTGTGTTGTCATTTACTTTGAGTCCATAAGGATATACCTTTCATAAGGTTTTATATGACTTATGTATTTTTCATGTGTTTGGTAATAACTTCAGTTCCTTGGTTCTTTACTCACAGGACATTATAGGAACCCCCTGAACAAGTACATCCGTCACTATGAGGGCCTGTCTTACGACACAGAACTTATTCACAGCAACCATCAGAGGGCCAAGAGGGCACTCTCTCACGAAGACAAGTTTCTTCATTTAGACTTTCACGCCCATGGAAGGTTAGTCAACTTTTACAGTCTTTCAGTGTGTTTTTATGTCTCTCCAGCTATTTCCTTATTTACCCATTTGTTTATTTGCAAAGCTCATTCCACACGCCTACATTTCTTATGATTAAAATTGGGCTGCAACTAACGATTATTTTCGTTATTGAGTAATATGTCAGGTATTTTCTCGATTAATGGATTTGTCCATAATGTGGAGAAAAATGTCAATCACTGTTTCTCACAGCCCAAGGTGACATCCTCAAACGTTGTCTCATCCCGACCAACTTTCCACAACCCAAAGATTAAGAAGAAGAAGACAGAGAGTGTATTATCCTAGAAGAGTAAAGAAAACCAGAAAATATTTTATATATAAATATTAATTTGGGCATTTTTTCCCCCTTAAAAATGACTCATAATAGTTGCTGATTAGTTTTCTGTCAATCAATTAATTGACTAATTGTCGCAGCTCTAGATGAACGGTGGAGGTCAGCTGTAGCAAAGATGCTCAGTGTGATTGAAAGTTGTTTACATTTAATCCTATTTTATGAAATCATAGACCTGATACGGCTCCCAGGCAAGCACTGTCATCTCAGTGAGATGTTTCTGTTCCTGCTCCTTTGTGTGTATTTTCTGTGGTCTCCGTTTGGTTGCATTTGTTTGTTTTCTGCTGCAATCTGAATTAGGCATGGGCGGTATCTATTTTTTCATACTGTCCTGTCATTTCAATGGGGCATATGGAATATAACGGTATTTGTGTTAATAAAAATTAAAAGTAAAACTTTAAAACGGAGCTGCTTTTGACAGAAGTCATTGAAACACCCACCTGAGCCCTTATGATAGTACAAGAAAAAATAAAAGAATTAAAGTTAACACTGTTTCTTACATCCATCTGGGTACCACAACGGTTAGATAAAAGTGAGGGCGGGGGGGTGCTGGGGATTACATGCTACCTTCAAGCACTCCTTGTAAGCTTTAGGTTTATTTCAAGTCTGTATTTTTACAGTATTGAAAATCAAGGCTTTCTAAATACCCTGGTATATCATAATACTGTGATTCTGCCAAAGCCTAATCTGAATACACATGGATGAGGCGAATTATAAACTATGAATGTGGTTGTCCGTGTGTTAGTTTGCCTTTTGATGGGTTGGGTGTGTCTGTATACATGATACCTGGGTAGGAGCCCCCTCAGGGTAAATAAGATGGATGAATGTAAATTGACCTAGTTGTGGATTCTTAATCCAGTATTTTGAAGAGGTGGTGTGGTTTGATAGAAAGTGTCTTCACTCTCCATGAAAAAGTCAAGACCATCTGGCTGGGAGCTTGGCAAAGGCTGTTTATCGTCCTGCCTGTAGCAGGGCCTGCTGTTCTCAAACTCTGATGCAGCTTAATAGGCAAGAGAGTGATAAGATCTGTACAAATGCATGGACGGAAGATGTCTGTTTCTTTGAAAAGCTGAGATGTATCAGCTTCTCTTCCCTTTGAATTTATAACAAAGCTTAGGCACACAACCCTCATCCTTAACGCTCAATTTGCAGCACACCGAAATATTCAGTATCTTACTGCTTTCTGGTTTTGTGCTCTCAGATTGAATTTTAATGTACCTTGCATTTCCCCCATCAGATGAAGTCATAATAGAAATCATTTTAGTAGGTTCTGTACAGAACCAGATTTGTGTTCTATCACGTCAAGTATGAACATATTTTTCAGATCTAATATTTACTGTTTCCCTGCAGTTAAATTAGCTGCTGTGCACTGACCTACAGAACAGTAACTTACAAGCCATACAAGCATACAATAGGAGCACTGTGTAGGTGTTACATGAAACCCAAGATTTACTGTAACATTGTTGTTTCCCTGTTTTGAACAACAAAAAACAGCTTTGTTTGAAGATGTCCTGATTTTCTATTCCCCTCTCATACAAGATAAAGACTGCAGTTTCCCCTTCTGCAACAGAAAACAGTTTAGATGTTTTCTCTCTGCCAAGCCGTGCCCTTGTTTTCACCCTTTTTTTTTCTCCTCTCATTTGCAGTTTCTTTTTCTTCAAAGGCTGGGCGAATATTGCTTACCTCTCAAAATGGGCCAAATTCAGATCCACACCCAAATCCATAGGCAAACTCTGTGACATGAATAATATCGTAGGGCAATTTTACGAAAAGATACTACTTGTAATATAAAAAACACTGCTGTAAATGTAACTACAATTAATCAATCAACAGAAAATGAATCTGCAGCAATAATCTGCATCAATTTTGATAATTGATTAATAGAGTAAATATTAATCTTAATCAATAATGAAAATAATTTTTAGTCAGAGTCCTAGGTACTTCTAACCTGTGTCATCACATTTAAATATCTTTGTAATACATACACTTTAATTTCTTTGATTTCAGGCATTTTAATTTACGAATGAAGAGAGATACCACCTTGTTTTCCCAAGATTTAAAGGTGGACATTTCAGGAGAAGAAATTCCATTTGATACCGCTCATATCTACACTGGAGAAATCTACGGTGAGACGGTCCTTCTTACACGAACCTACTATTTACTTCAAAAGAAAGCAGTGATGTGGTCCAAGACATTTGTCAGTGCTGTTGATTATGTTTATATTTTTCTGAAACATGAATACCTGAGTTTATGTGAAATCAGTGACACTGTAATTTGCATTCCCAGGTGAGAAAGGCACCTTGACTCATGGCTCCATTGTTGACGGTAAGTTTGAAGGCTTCATTCAGAGCTACCACGGCACCTATTATGTGGAGCCTGCTGAGAGATACTTGGGGGCCAAAGATGTGCCGTTCCACTCTGTCATCTACCATGAAGACGACATAGGTGAGTCCCTAAAAAACAAAAAAAAATAATTCAGCTATACAAATACTTCAGAGTATGTGTAATTGGATGCATACAGGCATGTAAATGTGTGAGAGCAAGGTTAGGCCAGCTGAGCTGATGCACGCAGACTGTTGTGATAGCCCCCCCAAGGAGCAGAGATACCCGGGGTGCTCATTAGCTGAGTAACACAATCTTTCTCCGAGGCTGCTGGCTCATTTAAGCAATCTTTACAACATTGGTACTGATAGTGAGCACCGAACACACTTCACTACACTGGCACCCCCTGATTTCAAATCATTTGTGTACATATAGTATGTTGCTGAGGGGCAAATTAAACAGAAACGTGAGAGGAATTGTTAATGAGAGCGGCAGGAAAGTAATAGCTCACATAGCAAAGCTAAACTCAAGTGGCGTGTAAGTACATCTATTAGCTGATCATGAATAGCGCTGGAAATAGAGTGGCTCAGGGGGTTAAGCAGCTAACATTGTCTCCCATAATCCTAACAGTGTTTTGTCTGCCTGTCTCTCTCAGACTACCCTCACAAGTACGGCCCAGAGGGAGGCTGTGCTGATAGCTCAGTGTTTGAAAAAATGAAGAAGTACCAAGCCACTGCTGTAGAGGAACCACCCAAGGTGAACATCACCACACACACCACAGTGTCATGTAAAGGAATGGCACGCGTTTTGTGGACATTTAAATTCTACCTATGGATGCCTTTTTTTTTTTTCTTTTTTTTTTACTAAAGGCTGTCAATTTTATATACTTTTCTTTTTGTCAACAAATATCATGCACACAGCCATGCAAACTATACAACTATACAGAATATAAGGATGAGTTGTCTAGTGAAAAAGATGTTTCTCCAAAATAAAACTGACCCTTTAAAGTGATGTCCACATTTCTCTGCAGAGGAATACTGCTGAAATACCACAGCCTAAAAAAAAGACATTATTTATTTAGCCACTGTTTTGGTTTGAAATGCTATGTATATGTTTTATTTAACTGTTTTATGTCTTTCTCCCCATCTCCTGGACTGCTCACAACAGGAGCTCCACACTGAGGCTGCCTTTAATGACCCTGTGCTGCTGAGGAGGAAGAGGATGGCCCAGGTTGAGAAAAACACCTGCCAGCTGTTCATTCAGACTGACCACCTCTTCTACAGTTACTACAAGACCAGAGAGGCTGTCATTGCTCAGGTAATACACGTTTATCACAATTAACTTGACTTGTTGTAATTAGATGTAGGAACTTGTCTGGTGATGTAGATGCAGAGGCTCTTTTTTAAACGAAAAGTAAAGACCTAAGAGCATAAAGGCTAATTAGTGAAATAATAGCACCTCTATTCAGTGCAGGGGTTGAGCAACACTTCCAATACACACTACTGCAAAGTCATTCTAAATTTAGTTGTTCACAGTAATGCCTGAATTTCTTTTTTCCCACGCAAGTATTGTTCTATCATAATATTGTGAATTAAAACTTTACAAAAGCATTACTATGCCTCTTCATAAAAGTATTAATAAAGTACTTATTAGTTAATTGCGAACACAGTACAGAGAAACCAAACAATCACAAATATCTGATAGTGTCATAAGCAAAACTGGTAACTGGTTATATAAGACAATGACTCGTCATTTACTGCTCTACATGTATATTTCATATTCAGTATTATATATCACACATTATTATGGCATATGGACTGAATGTTAGTCAAGTTGTTGAAATTTTTACATGCAACACTGTGTGTACCGTACTCCTTTTTAGATCTCCAGTCATGTCAAAGCGATTGATGCCATCTATCAGGGCACCGACTTCATGGGCATTCGCAACATCAGCTTCATGGTGAAAAGGATCAGGGTGGGTCTTTTGTTGATTTTTAGGTATAAATGTTAAATCGTCCCCCCCCCCTGAACTCACCATGTCCTCCCGTACAGATAAACACCACCAGTGATGAGAAGGACAGGTCCAACCCGTTCCGCTTCCCCAACATCGGTGTGGAGAAGTTCCTGGAGCTGAACTCTGAGCAGAACCACGATGACTACTGCTTGGCTTATGTTTTCACCGACAGAGACTTTGATGACGGGGTGTTGGGTTTGGCCTGGGTGGGAGCCCCCTCAGGTACTGAAAGGCTGTCTGTCATCTGTGAACAACAAACCGCAAACAATTGGCCTAAATCAAGACATGAATAATTACAATCAAACAGATGAAAACACTATTAACCAGTATGCAGCGCAGAAAAATATGTGTGCCAGATTGGTATTTTAACTGAACACACTGCTACGTTGAAATCCCCAGGGCATTAGTCTAGACATTAATTGAAAACTTGTCATGATATTAATCATACTTTCCCTCTTTAATGAGCATAAACCTTCATGTTTTGAAGCTGTGGTATGTTTCAACTTGTCATTCGCAGGGAGCTCTGGAGGAATCTGTGAAAAAAGCAAGCTGTACTCAGATGGAAAAAAGAAATCTCTCAACACTGGTATAATCACTGTACAGAACTATGCCTCCCACGTCCCTCCGAAAGTCTCCCATATCACTTTTGCACATGAAGTAGGACACAACTTCGGCTCCCCGGTGAGTAACTCAGATGTGCCACATTTATGCATAGTGAGAATTAATGTATTAAGCTCTTACACTTTGTCCTCTCTTTTTCCTTTTAACTTGATTTTTTTTTTCTTTCATGCTCTCAGCATGACTCTGGATCTGAGTGCACCCCAGGTGAATCCAAGAGCCAAGACAAGAAGGAGAAGGGCAATTATATTATGTATGCAAGAGCCACATCAGGAGACAAGCTCAACAATAATAAGTTCTCCATCTGTAGCGTGCGCAACATTAGCCAGGTGCTGGAGAAAAAGAGAGGCAACTGTTTTGTCGGTACGTTTTATTTTGTGTCCACACTGAGCTTCAACAACAATATTCTACCGATTCTGCTGTCTTCATATTGATAAGTGTGGGTGATTTTTAACTTCAGTGCCCTAATTAGAGAGTTTATTTGGGTAACTAGAAATGTACCAACTTACTGGCTGGGACTAGCTTTGAAAAGCATTATTGACATTAGTCCAGTACTATTTTTAATGGCTGTATTTGGCAGAATGTGGAATTGTGGGTTGTGATCACCCAGTGTGCCACTTAATAAATAAATTGATTAATTAATAAACAAAATTCAACTACTTTAATGCAGTTGGCAAATCAACAGAATAATAAAACACCTTTTTAGAAGTCACTAAATTAACCAAAATGCTGGTAGCTGCTTTGAACACACAGACATTTGAAATCGTATCCGCATCAGTCTGATATGAGTGGGAAAATATCAGCCAGCGTTGTTGGCACCGTCATCTACCACATTTCATTTTTCGTTTTTTTGTTTTTTCCTTGGTTATTGTAATGACTAATTTTTCTGTGCAATATTTGTTCAGATTTTGGTATAAGACGGTTTTCTTATTAAATGTCTGATTTCTTATGTACAAGAAGTCATCGTATGAAACAAAATCTTTATGTTATAAGTACATTGGCTTGCCCAAACAGAGTCTGGCCAGCCAATCTGTGGAAATGGCCTGGTGGAGCCAGGAGAGGAGTGCGACTGTGGCTACAGTGATCAGTGCAGGGACCAGTGCTGCTATGACGCCAACCAACCTGATAACAAAAAGTGCAAATTAAAGCCTAACAAAGTCTGCAGGTAGATTTGGTATTTTTCCAGCTGTGTTTGGCTGTTCGTTTTGGATTTTTCATCCAGTAATTTTGCTATAACATTTGTCGTCATTCCTGACTCAACACATCTCTTTCCATCCAGTCCTAGCCAGGGTCCTTGTTGCACCGCTGAATGCTCTCACAAGGGTCGCAATGAGAAGTGCAGAGAGGAGTCAGAGTGCGCTCATCAGGGCATGTGTAACGGAGTCAGCGCCCAGTGCCCCACATCTGAGCCCAAGGCCAACTTCACCGCCTGCCACGGAGAGACTCAAGTCTGCCTCAACGGGGTGAGTGGCTGAACACTTGACACCTGGGATGAACCGGTTGTTATAGCAACTTTATATTCATACCAGTCAGTGTCTGATCTCGTCCTATCCTCGTGTTCCTCCTCCGCAGGGCTGCTCTGGCTCCATCTGTGAGAAGTATGGGCTTGAGGCGTGCACCTGTGCCAGCCAAGAAGGCAAGGACGAGACTGAGCTCTGCCACGTGTGCTGCATGGAGAAGAGTAAGTCATCTGCCTTTTTTTCCCCCAACTTGATATCTTTTTAGAAAAAAAACCACGCTTGAATTTTGTTTTTGTCATTTGAATTGTGTCGACTGACAAGATGACTCGTTTTTACAGTGAATCCCAACACATGCAGCAGTACAGGGTCGGAGCGTCTGGCTCGTTTCTTCAATAAAAAGGTGACAACCCTGCCAGCCGGCTCGCCTTGCAATGACTTCAAGGGCTACTGCGATGTGTTTATGAAGTGCCGTCTGGTGGATGCAGACGGACCTCTTGCCAGACTGAAGAAGGCCATCTTCAACCCAGAACTGTATGAGAACATTGCTGAGTGGATTGTGGTATGTATCTTGATTCTGGTTGGATGGGGGGGATGATGTGTTTTTGTATTGATTGTGCTTGATTCATGCTTTTATTATTATTTTTTTTCCAGGCCCATTGGTGGGCTGTGTTATTGATGGGTATTGCTCTCATCATGCTCATGGCTGGCTTCATTAAGATCTGTAGCGTACATACACCAAGCAGTAACCCCAAACTCCCCCCTCCCAAACCACTTCCAGGTGAGTCCAGAGGTTTAAAGATGGCTTATCATACCATTTTTTATACATATATTTATGTATATCATTTGGAAATTAAGCTGACACAGAAACATGTTTTTTGTTTATTGTTTTTTGCAGGTTTATTGTATCAAATGTTTCTGGTATTGTGTCCATCTCACAAAAATCAAATGTTCTGGTCATATCATCTATTAAGCCACATGCAAAAGAAAAGACATCTTAAAAAGATGTTTGGATAACACAATAAATAGAAATAATATACTTAGGATACTCGTATACGAGTACATCACTACTGTCTTACAATCTGTCTCCTAACAAGCTCAACTAATGTCCTTTCTCCTGACAGGCACTTTGAAGAGGCGACGAGCACAGCAGCACGCTAACTCCCAGGTGCAGCACCAGTCTCAGCACCCGCACGCCCACCAACACGGCCACGGCGGACACGGTGGGCACGGCGGCCACGGTGGGCACGGCGGCCAACGGCAACCCCAGAGGCAGCCTCAGCGACAGGCGCAGCCTCAGAGGCACCACCGTCAGCCCAGAGAGAACTATCAGATGGGCCAGATGAGACGCTGAGACCCTGCACACCGCGCCCCTCCCCCTCCAATGCCTTGGCTCCTCCTTGTGCCTACAGTGGGAAAACAAAAGCGTCACTCCATCCAAAGAAAAGCCTGACATGGTTGTTAGTCATCATCATATCCTCCATCTACAGACAAAACGGACACATGAAAAAGAGAAAACACTATATAGCAACTCGATTGGCTCTTTGTGGAGTGGACTCAACCATCAGCCATTTCCAATGCAGTGCGAGCTAGCATTGTTTTCCACCTTTTTTTTTTCATTTCTAAGGAGTGCCAAGGAGTTAAGGAATCGTGTGTAGCTTTAGTACATTCTGTGATGTGTTTTTTTGTTCTATTGCAGCGTCTTCTTGAGTGACACCCGTGGCTGCTGGTGAATTGTTCCGTGCTTTTCTTTCGCCATTCTAGCCAGGAATGAGAGACACTCAGCGGGGATTTGCGGCACTTTTGTGATTTACACATGTCAAACGGCAAAAGACACATGCTCCGGTCTCTCGTGCAGACAGTCTTCTGCATGTGACTGTATATATTTAGTGTATCATAAGTGAAAACAAACTATTTCTTCTACTGTAAATGTGTAATTCTTCACTTTTTTTTTTCTTTAATTTTTTTTTTTTGTTAGTGCTCTCAGGACTCTTAACACATACAAGAAGGAATGATGGTTGTGATGAGTTCCTTGGACATTGCCGTTGAGGATTCGATGCCATTGAGTTCCCTGCGCAGTTGTCCAATCAGGTGGATCTCTTCACTTTCGTTAGATTGCTAGATTTTGAATTTGAACAAGGTCACCATATCCCACTTTTTAGGCCTTCTCTGTTCAAGGTCCCTTTTTTTTCCATTTTTTTTTTAGTTTATTTTATTGTCTTGCTAACATGTTTTGCTTATGTTGTGTAACAAGCTAGATGAGGTATAGAGCCATGGGAACAAAAAAGGAAGACCTGGCTTGGTACACCTTTTACTGTCTTCATCATTTTTTTTTTTTCTATAATGAAGTGAATGAATAACCACTAACTGAAGCTGATAATGATTCTACCTGTTCACATATAAAGACAAGCGATAGTGAAGGCTGCTTAGAAATGAGAGCAGAGTTTAGAAGTGAGAGTGTGTCATGTTACAGAGTTAGTGTACATGTGGAGTGTGGAAATAAATTTAAAAATGACTTCGGTGTGGTTGTACAAAAAAAAAAAAAAAAGTAAAATTAAATCATTCTATTATTCTTCAGATAGCAAATTAAGAACTTTTGTGGGCATGCAGACACATTTATTAAATGTGACTATTAATTGACCATAGTCTGTAATATTTGTATGTTGCTCAACACTATTTACTTTGACAGCTATTAATGTTAGTCTCAAAACAAATGGAAGGATCAGCAGTATTTTCACTCTGTTCACTAACTCTTTCTGTAGTGTGTTCACTAGTTTCACAGGAGTTGTTTGATTTGTTTTTTGTTTTAAATTTCACCTGCAGTTTTCTCCTGGTCAGATTTCATCATGGATCGAATCCCCTTAAGAGCTCATGAGTTCAGGCCTCAGTGTGAGTTTCCATGAAGGAGATGTGATTGTTTTTGTGTGATATTGTTTAACCTCAGGTGTTTTCTTCCTTCCCTCACTGCAGCGTATCACGAGGGGCTTTTCTTTGGAAAATGAACACGATAACTGATAACTGAGAGATGTGTATTATGCAAAATCCCTTGATTTACTTGTCATGCACACATTTTACCCCCCAAAAAATGTGTTGGCAACTGGGTGAAAATTTTGACAACAATAAAGTACAGGATTTTGCATGATATATTGTGCATAGAAAGTTGTTTGGGTTTTTTTTTTTTTGTTGTTTTTTTTTTACTTTTTTTTAAAATCCTTGCTGTGTTGTTTTTTTGTTTTTGTTGTTTGTTTTTCTTTTATGCATGCAATAGTAATCACGACTAATATCTTACAAAACTGTCCTGATGGTTGGAACAATCACACATGTGCTCTGGAGGGGACATAAAAAAGTATCACAGCTAATGATTAATTCACATGGCAGATGAATTAGGCAGGTCGACGGTTGCTATAACTTCTCATGTCTGTACAAAGCCAGAACTCTTTTTAAATTTCATCTTCTAGGCTGGATCTCGCCTGTGAAGCCTGGAGAATTTACATGTAAACTTGTACAGTACTTCGGAAATTTGCATTTCATTTGAAAATGAAAATTACATTTTGATACATCTGTTCATTTTTTTGTATTCTAATTCCAGAGTAAGTTGTTCAAAGATGTTCATGTGTGACAAACTTTCCTCTCTTCTAAGTTATTTATGTTCTTATATGTGCTAGTTGAACTGGAGTTTGCTTATGATACTTTTCTCCACCATCATCAATGGTAAAAACAAATTCAGTGTGATGGAGTTAATGTTACATTCTCATTTTTGTCTTCGTTATCCTGTGGCATGGTTTGGGTAGAAGAACAGAAGAATAATGCCTGTAAATTTACTTTCTTTTTAATTTCGTAGTCTTGGTAAAAGTTTTTAGATAAACGTGCACTGAAATGTCCCAATTGAGTTTGAAATGTTGTAGGTGATGTAGGCCGAAAGAACACAAGATTAAAAAGTAATACTACTGTCTGATTTTAATGTTCACTGTGTTTTATACAGTATCGGAAATTTTTGTTCACTTTGAACATTTTTACTAAAAAAACAAAAAAAATTTCAAATTGTATTGTGCAAAGAGATGTAATTTTTGGAGTACTTGAAATGCATTAATTAAAAGACTCGTTCAAAATAAAATAGACCCCTGTTTACTGTCTGTAATGTGTGCTCTCTTTGGCTTTTTCTCTTCATTCCAGTCACGTATTCTTAGGTTTTTGTAGATAATGAAGCCACCAATTTAACACCTGTTACTCACCATGAGAAAACTACTCAGCCTGTGAAAAGTCTCCTGTCGAGGAGCTTTGTCAAATCCTGCTTTAGAAACATGCGTTGTTTAGTTTGACTCTTTTAAAGAGAAGACCCTATTGAGTTGCGTTGTGGGAAGTGTAGGATCCTCGTCTCTTTATATGACTATTTGAATATAATCTGTTTAGGCTTATTGGAGCAGGAAGAACTGAGATAAAAAAAAAAGGAAAAGCACCCATAGCATATTGAGGCAACTGAGGTCTTCAACCATCAACATAGTTAATGAATTTGAATTTCTAAAGCATTTTTGACCAATAAGTTGTCTTAAGAATTTATTTTTTTATGGATGAGAAGTCGTGGATACCGTTTCTTTTCATATACAGCAGTGGGAAAGTGGTCTCAGACTTTTGGACTGTACTGTATAAGTACTCTCTTTTTTATTTTCATGAAAGTACAATTCTGATTCATTTGAGAAAGGTTAAAAGCTGAACTTGTTTTGTATGTTTAGGGTCTAAAGATCTTATAGATGACTATTAATGACTTCACATGTTAATACTAATGATTACATGGTCCATGGTTCATAAGGTTATTTCATCCTATAAGGTTAAAAAATGTGATCTGATAAACAGTATTGTATGAAGCAAAAGGAATGAAGAAATGTGAAAAATCCAATGTTCGCTCTTTGATCTTTTGGTCTTGGAAACTTTCCCAAATGTCCATAATTTATCATGCACCATAATGAAATCAACTCAACTAAAGTTCCTTTACTCAACTGCTAAGTTGTTGTTGTGAACGTTGTTGTGCAGTAGGGGGTCGTCCGCAGCAGAGGGAGCAGCTGCTGTGGGTTCAGTGTTTGAGACTAGATGTCAGTGAGTCACCAACATCAGCCGACCTCTCGTCCCCTCTGTTTCCATCAAATAGTATTTCAGCAATCATGACTTCTCATTTATATCCAAGTGAAGTTCACATGACAGCTCCTCATCCTACTGATGACTTTCTCCTCATGAGTGATGTTGTAACAACCACAGGAAAAGTGTATGTCGGATCCTGGGATGCACTCTTTTTGCACATGCAATGCAATGTGGCCCGCTATTGATTTTCAATGTGGATCCGCAGTCGCTGCTTGTGACATGAACGAGCAGTCACCCCCAGCAAGGGTTTAGGTTCAATATTCACTGGATAACACAGGCAAGTGAGTTGTTTTTCAGTTTACATTGTTGCTGATGATACTATGATGATACAATGATATCGTCGTCTATTTTCTTACAGTTCTCTCCATACTGATGCCACTCTGTGTCTCTTTGTCTGAAACAATGTGCTGTTATAGCACAGGGGAACGAGGATAATGTTACTAACCCTGGTCAATATTATACATTCAGCTCTGTGCAAGGAGCTGACGTCACGGCCGATAAGCAAGCAGCACCTTTTGTCTCTCCTCACAGTGACAAAGAATGATTGTAAAAGTGGCACGAGTCTGATGAGTGTCACCCAGACTCAACAAAAAATAGAAATACGCTGGCAGCAAATAAATAACTCCCAGTTCCAGTGTTCCAGTGTGTTATGAAAACTTTGGTTCCACACTTCTCTCAATAAAGAAAGACGTCGTGTGCTGCTATTTGGATGTAAAGCTCGTCTATTATTATTATTATTATTAAAACCGCCATTGTATTCAACAGTTGACTTGGAGAAACAGGATGTCACATATTGAACTTATTTGATATGTCCATGTGATTTCACAGAGAGAAGGAAAAAATGCATCTTTAAAGACTCGGTTCTCGGAAAAGACTGTTCCTGGTGAATGCTAAGCAGCAGCCTGTCATTTCCTGAATCAGCACAGTAATGTCGTCTTGCATCATTCAGCAGCTGCTGTAGGTGAGAGGCGATAAAGGGAGAATCACATGCACCTGCACATGTGTTGTTATTGAGCAGCCGCTCAGTCTATACAAACTAATTTTCCTCTGCGCTTCATGTATGTAGTCATGTACTGTATACATAACAAACTATAATGTGATCTGTACTTTGGCCCTCAGGCTGGTTTCAGATGACCTGGACCACAGTTCATCATGACATCGCTGGTGCTGTTTTCTCCTTGATGCTGGCTCAGTAGATGCAGATCGCCTGCTCTGTTGGTGTCACTGATCCTTATTCTGTCTCTGAAAGTCCAGTTGGCACGAATGTGAACTTCTTTTTCTTTTCGTGTGTTCAGTTTCATGTATCTCTGACAGTTTTTCGTAGCTTTTATTGAGTTTACCTGCAGGCACATGATGAACCAAAGCCTGTGATGGAGAGTAACTAAGTACATTTTATGTGTGTGTGTGTGGGGGGTGTGCAGATTATTATACTATACTTGACTATGCAGTATGCAGGACTAACTCGCACTGCGGTATAAATACTTTAAGGATCTGAAAACTTCTTCCACAGTTTTAACCATGTGTAAGCACATTTCTTTGACATCATCATCATCTGAGTGGAATAACCACCTGCAGGCTTCTGGTAGAGTTCAAAGTCATGCGTATCTCAGATCATTGTTGCATTGTTGCAGAGTGATAAGTTCATGCAGGAAATAATTTACTACATAATGCTCTGAGCTGACACTTTAAGGGATAATCATCCTTTTGCAATCCTAAACACAAATAATCCATCTGTTCTATCAGTCCAATTATTGTTGAATGTGTTCAGTCTGGGAATAATAAAAGTACTTGTCTGCAGATGAAGGTTTACTGAAGAGATTCATGTCTGGCTGTTACTGTCTTCTCTCGCTTTGTCACATAGACGAACGAAGCACAACACAGCATCTGATTGGATGTATGAGAATAATAGTATTACATGCTGTGTACACTTCAGTGATAAATACAATAGATGGAGTGAAATGAGGCCCTGATGTAAAATATATCTCTTAGGAAATTGATACTTGTAGAAATTTTAATGTAGACAAACACTGAGTAAACATAACAAATAATGAACAATAATCAGGAAGAATAATAAAAAACAAACATACAGTCTTGTGTGAAAATACAGACAACAACATGCAAGCAATGAAGAGAAATAGAAGCAAACCTTAAAGGAGACTAGCATGCATGTTAAACTATTGTTTTGAAGTGAGTATACCAAAATGAAGGGTATTTTTTTCCCTCTAATATCTATAATACAATATTTACAATACATGTGTGAAACATAATAATGTGAAACACACTCAGGGCTGAGATTTCCATGTGAATTTATGAAACATGTGTAGAGGAGACAGCTTGGTATAAAATTTGATGATAGGTACAGCGTTTTTAAGGATGGTGCAATGTTTCGCCTGTCTTTCTACCCACAGCACAGATCAAAACCGTGCCCATACTGCTTTATTTTGTACGACTAGCTGCAGTTTGTCCATCTAAAGAGTTGGCTAATTTATTTTTACTTTGCATTTTTGACCCCTTGAAGGTTCTAACGGTGTCAGCGGTGAGCTGAGAAAGCGTTTCTCTGCGAGCATAAAGTCAATCAGAAGTGTAACTACTGCCTAACCTGCTACTGTATTGACGGGTTTGCCAAAGAGCGCACACTGACAGAGGATGACTGTCTTTACAGATGTTCGTCTCATCTGACTGACAGAAAAAATAGCTGAATCTGACCATGTATAAGTCAGTCCTGGAGGTTAATGTCTTTTTGTTTTCTTTTTAGCTCATGGTGATCATCTCATATTTGTCCTTCAGACTGCTGTCTTCATCCTCCTCATCTTCCTCCTCTTCCTCCTCCTCCTCAGCAGGCTTATCAGGCTCATCACGGTGGTGGTGCAGCTCGATGAGCAAGTAGTAGATTACAGCCGCGACCACGCCCCCCACCATGGGCCCCGCCACAGGGATCCACCACCAGTAGTCTGCAGTACTGAGAGAAGAAGAAAAAAAAAAGTCAAAGCTGAGCAGAGCTGGCTGTCACTCGGGCGGCTGGCAACAGAGGCCACTGCAGGCTATGGGTGTCGTCACTGAATCATTCACATGCATCAACTGCATCTGTTGAGTGCATGTGACATTATATAATATCATTGATCATGTACAGATTGTAAAGCCCTCTGAGACAAATGTATTTTGTGATTTTGGGCTATATAAATAAAATTTGATTTGATTTGATTTGATGTCAGAAACTTGTTTACTTTCTAAATCTCTATGGAAGGATCCAATAAATGATCTCATTTCTAATTTCTTAATTAACTCACTAAATTTGCTTTTCCATCAACAAAATAATGTAAACGTGTATTAATTCTCATCTGTCTACACTGAATTAAACACATCTATTGCCACATTATTGCAGTCAGTTAACTTAGGCATTAACAGAATCCCTAATCTGTGATTCTCTGCTGCAGTTACCTGAAGACCTCCATCCCCCATCCTGCCACAGCTGTGAACAGTCGGGGTCCCAGGTCTCTGGCGGGATTCAGTGGGTAGCCACAGTTCAGTCCCATCGACACACCGATGGCCATGATGATCAGGCCAATGGCCAGTGGCTCCACGCCTTTAGGAGCTCCAATGTTTCCTTCGTCAACGATAGCCAGGATACACAAGACCAGCATACCTGTCCCCACGACCTGCAGCAGAACATCACTTCATCATAAAAAAATACATTTGTTCCCTGTCCAATTCATTCAATCAGTTCTTCCAATTCTGTAAAATCAGAAGTCTCATCCGTGTTTTTACTGCCATGAAACCTCTAAACAAAAATGATTTTGGCTACAACCAACCAACCTGCAACCACAACAGATTTCCCTCCAAGCACCAGAGTTACCCAGAACAAAGGAAACATCACGATTATTAACACATTTAGACTTATCTCAGTGGTTCAACTGTTTTATCAGCTAGACGTGTTATTTTTGGATCACTGCACCAAATACACAGAAAATGGTGTTAAGTATAGATTTGACCTTCCAGTCAAAGCCAGGAAATGGGTCATTAGACCCAAAACTGAGTTAAAGAGGGGGATGTTTTCAGAGTAAATGGGACAATCAATTTTGCATTAGCCACATTTCCTAGACTTCGCAGTATTTAGAGTCTGAACAGGAACAGCAGAGCACAATGGAGGAGAGGTCATTAGGTCACCGCGACCGGAGCTCACCTGATCGATGAAGCCGCCAAGAACTGACAGGTGTCTCGCTGGGTAAGAAGCAAATATGTGACCTGTTGCATTAATTCCCGTCACTGACAGAATCCCACTGGTGAACTCCATGAAAGCATCTGTGGAGATGACAAATAAATGGATAAATATGCATAGAGATAGCTTTTATCCATTAGTATCTCATATTAATGAACCTGTAGCTGAAACATTTTCACTATGACAGCTAAGTGATGACATAATCAGTGTTGTTGTTTCATGTGTGAGAGAAAACAAAACTAAACCCGGATGGAAAAATCACTGTTGTGGTTCAATATGTGCATGTGTATTCACCATAGTATAATCCAAAGACCGCAGCAGCTCCGACAAAAGCACCAAGAAACTGAGCGATGACATAGAAAGGAAACTTCCAAATCTTCAGTTTACCCAGAATCACCATGGCCAGAGACACAGCAGGGTTCACATGGCCCCCTGGGACAAGAGGACAAAGCAGAGAGTGAACGAGGGGGTGCAGCGGGTGGGGGTGGCTGGCATGATATCCTCTCCATCATTAGCGAGGCCGCCACATTTACGAGAGGCAGCAGAAGGGGGTTTTGTTATGTACATTTAAGAGCAAAAGGACAGAATAATGGTCACATGTTTTTAAAAGTCAAACTGTGGTCACATCCTGCCATCTCATTTAACTAATTGTATAAAACAGCATTAGAAAACAGTGTGTCTGTGATCTGTCTGCCTGAAATCCATTATGGTCCTTTTGATGTGGAATTGGAAGTAGCTGTTGCTCAGATGAGGCAAGCAGTGTCGTTTGGACTGAGTCTGGTCTCTGTCATAGACAGATGAACGGAGCCTGTGATCGATGGAGTTTGCAGGACATTTAATGCCCAGGGTTATGTACGACCCCAGCGAGGCTGTGCTCTAGCACTAAGAAATCAATGGTCAGTACACACTCATTGAATCTGAATAGAGAGCTGGCACGATCCTGCTGACACCGGAGCCGTGGAGGTGGCACATGGCTGGACAGGAGGCCATAAATGCAGGATGCAGGATTCATTAGTAACACTGTTAATGTTTGCATTAAAACATATTACGAGACAGCTGTGTCTTGTTTGTATTAACTATGAATTATTTGACATAATAGAGTCTGTAGTGCTTAACAATAGATTATATGACAGCAAAGAGGCTGAATATGCACACAATAAACTATGTTAGTAAAAGTGACAATATTTTTCAGTTAATTTGATAAGATGCAATATCCAGTAGAGGTGGAAATTTATCTCAGCAACACACAATTATTCATTCAATTGTATTGCGCATTCATTCAATGCATTGTGCTGAAATCACATTTACCTGACACTCCACCAGCCACGTACGCTGCCATCATCAATCCCACAGAGAAGCCGATGTGGATGGTGAGCGGCTCACCCAGAGAGTTTCGACTCAGGACACTTTGAGCGACTGAGCCACAGCCGAACAGCTAAACAACAGAGAGGAAGAGAAAGTGTCTGTTATTTAAGTAAAACTCTTTTTTAAAGGGGCATCATGAAGGAGGATACAGATAGAGAACAACAATATACTAAAATAAGCATATAAGAAAGATCACAGGCTTAAAGAAAAACAATCATAGGAGTCAATCATAAAGCAAAAAAGAAAAGTACAGTGCACTATACTGAAATATTTTTGCAATCAGTGCAAACTCAATTAAAAAACAAAACAAAACACAATTTTAACATCTAAAATGTGACTCACAACCAAGACAAAGGTCCCGAGGAATTCTGCCAGGAATTCCTTAAGTATTCCATGTTTAAGAGCACAGTGTTGCCTCATGCTTCTCTCGCGTTGTATTTCCATGTATCACTGTGCCAACTGCTGTTAAAACTGCCAGATGTCCAGCAGTGTGAACCTCTGGAGTTGATCAAAGCACTTGTGTCAAATCCCCACCTCTACCCGACCGCAGCCATTCAGCACAGAGCATTGATCCATCCGTACAACCATCACATTCCTCCTCAGCCTCGTCAAAACACAAAGTGTCACGGCAGAGTGACTGACAGGTGAGTTTTGTTTTGTAGCGTCATTAAATGTAATGTCTGTTAGCAGAAAGACAAACTCAGAGACTTACAGAAACATCATATAGCCAGATTTATTTCAGTTTTAAGTTTTCTTTTTCTTTCTTTCTTTCTTTCTACAAACATTAGTGAGTGTTGAAAAACCATTAGAGTACATTGATTCATTAGTCTGAGATTTGCAGTTGTATCATATTAACTCACACCACGAAACAATAACTTACATAACACATTATAAATGAAGACATAATAAACTCTCTTGCTCTGTTGTCAAACAAGTTTGTCAGATAATGTAGTTATAAATATCGCCACTAGAGGTCAGCCTTGGCACGGTGCCATGCTAAGCACAACTGAGAAAAGATAAAAACACACCTGAGTTGTTAGAGAAATTATGTTGAAATATTAAAACAAACACTCTTGAAAAGAAGTTCAACGTCTCCTCAGAAAGTCCCGAAATGACTGTTGAACTATTTCGTTTTTTATCACACATCAGTCCAGTTAATCAGAGCCAAAGTCATCCAGGTCATTCCCATCATCCTCAACAACCTTAATGAGAGGAGTTGATTTCTTCTTACGCCTGTAAATGCAAGAAGAAAAAAAAGTTGTCAACGTGTGATCTTCATGAATTACTGTAACACAACATATCAGCGGCAGAAGGTGAGTGGTCACCTCATCTCGTTCCGCAGTGCACTGAGTTGGCCGTGAATCTGCTCATTGGCCTCGATCTGTTCATCCAGCTCTCTCTGTAGCTTCTTTTTAGCATGTTCCAGACGCTCGATCTCCTCCTCCGCCTCATCCATCTGCCTCTTCGCCGTCTTCAGTCTCTGAGTCAGCTACAGAGTTCACAAAAAGTGAGATATCAGTGAGAATCATGAGTCAGGTCTGTGGCCTCTGAGTACTTTACGATTTCTTTATGAATAAAGACGTCTACTTGGTCTCTCTGGGTCTGCAGATTGATGTTTTCCTCATCCGCCTGCATCTTCATCTCCTTCACCTTGCGCTCCAGCTTGCGGTTGGCTTGTTGCAGATTGTTGTTGTCCCTGAGAGTAAAAAAAAAACCAAAGAGATCACATCGCTGCTGCGGCAGCTTCCTGTAACTCAACACCTTCCTGGTGTGTTTGGACCAGAGATACTCTCACTCTTACAACCACAGAAAAAGTGATATGAGTGTGTTCACTGCTCAACAGCCATCAAGTATCTGATGAAACCACTATCCAAAGTGTTATCCTACACTGTCAAATACACACTTTGCTATACTCTCTATAAATGTTAAAGTTGATCAAGTTAAAAGGTCACACGTTAATGTGCAGGCGTTTACCTTTCCTCTCCTTGCAACCTTTCTTCCAGTTCCTGGATGCGGATGTTAAGTTTGGAGACGACAGAATCCTGGTTGGTCCTCTGTGATCCTTCCAAATGAGTCACTCTGCTCTTCAGGTCTTTATTCTGTCAGAGGAAATGAAACAGGAGAATGTCATAAATGAGGCAAACTTAAAGATACCCTGTGGTGTTTTTTTTTGATGCTGGATTATCTGTGCTGCAAATGTGATGCCAGAAACAGTGGGTGTGGTTTGCACAAGTTACACATCAGGTCAGAGAGGCAGATGGTGCCAAAGGCTTTAGAGATCAATTAAATGTTCTGTTTTCATAGGTAGGACTAGTTTTATCTGTATGTCCCTGATGGGTTTTACTCCATGAATAAAATAATAATAATTTTTGGACTCGGTGGATCAGTACCTGTCTCTCCAGGCTCATCTTGTCACACTCCAGGTCCTGTCTCATTCCTCTCTCCTGCAACAGCTCGTTCCTCATCTGATCCATCTGTCGACAGAGACACAAACCATTTTACCATCCAGTCATAAAAATATATTTCAGAACATACTTTTTTTTAGTAAGTTAACAAGTGGCACTGGACCACTAAAGCTATTTTTTTATGCCAGTTCCTAAACATGGGAGCTAAATATGGGTTTGCACTTTATAAAAACAGTTTCCCATATTTACTGAAAACATGTGGGCTTGTTGACAAGCACTTTCGGGCTAAATGAAAAGTTTCCATCTTAATTCCTAAACCCAGAGGAAATGCTGTCTGGTCTGAGCAGCCGCATCAGATCTGAATGCTCTCCTCTAATATAACACCGAGAGGCCCAGTAAAGGGAGTGTGAATAGCTGCTTACAATAGTTAGCTGTTGTTGTTTTTGTTTTTTTTGTCTTTGCACTGCACCCAAAACAGTGTTTTGTGTTAATTAGTCTGCACCGCTTTGCTCTCTCCTGAATGGTGGCATTATTTTACAGACACACCAAGGAACCGAAGTTCTCATGATGACATCAGACATTAAGAAACGTACATGAAGTTAGCAGAGTTCAATTATATATTTCAGTGCTGTTACAAAGTGAACGTTAAGGAACAAAACTTGTTTCACAAGCCACTCTAGAGACACCAGTCAGCAGCTTTCAGTGTTTACCGGGAAATCTGAGTACTCAGCCCGACATCTGTTAATGATAAAAACAGATGTAGGGCTGACTGTTCAAACTTCAGACAAGGCATAATTCTATTACTGATGGGGGAAATCCATGAATGTTAGCACATAGAAAATGAGAGCTTTGTGCAGAAAGTTCAAATGTAGCATGAGGGAGTAAACCTGCCTGCTCTTTGGTTTTGTCTAATCGTTCCATCAGGCGGTCAGCACTGCTGCGCTCATCGTTGAAATCTTCTTCTAGTTGACTGATTCGCCCCTGAGAGGAGAGGAAAACATAAAAAAAAAATTTAAATTTCATTGCGCTGTGACATGATGAAGGTTGTGGTTGGACAACTGGAAAAAAAACAGGGTAATGGTAGTAAGATAAAAAAAAAAAAAGTCATGTGGGAAAATAATAAGATAATTGCATTTGCAAAACATGTGATAGTTAACGATTGTTTATTAGTGAATGGATGTCCCTGTTTCCTGAGAACACCCAGACAGGTCTGATAACTTCTACAGTAAACATGAGCTTCCTTGGTCGATAGGCAGCGTCAACAGTGAACACACTGGAGTCACTGTTTAATGTTTTGTCATCTGCAAGACAAACAGTGCTGAGCTGTGAGATGTTGTTGCCGTGACTCTTTTCAGCACCCTCATAGTTCACAGGAACAACTGAGTGAAAATACTGGCACCTGGACGGATAAACACTTCCAGATATGCGATGAACTGTAACGTAAGCTCAATTAAAAGCGAACGCTGTTTCTGATTCGTGAGCTGCTTGTGATCATCAGGTTTGAACTTTGTCACTGAGTCATGGCTCACATGGTAAAAAAAAAAAATATTTTTATTTATGTTTTGCCTTCTGCTCTGAGGCGTTTACCTCCATGAGTTTGACCTGTCGCTCTCGCTCTTCCACCGTGGTGGCGTTCCTCTCCTCCAGCTCCTCCAGTCTCTGCTCCAGCTGCCGGCCCCTCAGCTGGGCCTCCTGCTGCTCCCTGTGACACCGCCGCAGATCCTCCTCCAGAGGAAGCAGCTGAACACAGAGCAGAGCACAGGATAAACACACACACACACATGCCTAGATAAGGTAACATGTCTTCTGTTGGGCAGCGGCCAGTCAGACATTATCACACAAACGCAGAATCAATCACACCTGGTAACACAGTTGAGACTTTTATGTTTCTGTTCAATCTCACTCAACAGTTTCAACAGTTTCAGAAAAAATGTTTTAGGATCTTCAAATCTTCGAGACGAAGGGCATAACTCTCTGTTATTTCAAACTGTATTTCATAGGTGACTAATAGAGTTGAACCCACATACTGATGAATAGGTTTAACAATGCGTGCCACACCTCTTCCTGTAGATTTTTGGCCTCTTGTCTGGATCTCTCCAGCTCTGCGCCCTTTTCCTGCAGCTGTCTCCGCAGCTCGGCCAGCTCCCTCTGACTCTTCTCTCTAGCCTCGTCGACCTGATTTTGAAGTACGTCTGTAGACGCCTCACAATCCTCCATGATGCTGTTCATCTGACCGCAGACACAAAAGTATTTACAGTGAGAGAAGTGAATCTCTTTTGATGGCTGTTGATTATATAACAGGTTGATTAAGTCCTTTGGTTCCTTTACCTTTCTCTGAAGTTGCTCCACAGTCCTGTCCTGCAGCGTCCTCTCATCCTCTAGTTCAGTTTTTGTCTTCCACAGCTCCTCGATTTGTTTCCTCTCTTCCTTCAGCTTCTCTTTCAGGTCCCTGTGCTCATGACTGAGTTTGGTCAACTTGGCCTGACAGGAAAAAAAAAACAAAGAGATAATCAAACGATGATCTCATTTAAAAAATATGCTTTATGCCATTCAAGCTTTTTGTTTTCTTACCTGCACGTCCTCCAAGCGAGTGAGCAGCGACTTGTTAGACTGACACATTTCCTCCTCGTTCCTTCTCACGTTCTTCAACATTTCCTCAACCTGCTGCTTTTCCCTCTGAGGAAAAAAATAAGAGCGCAGAGGAAAATGTCAGAATATATCACATATATATCTTAACACCAGTTAAAGTCTGAGTCAAAACACCTAGAAACAAATGAAATAAAATAAATCAGATATGTTGCTCATGTCTCCCAACCTCCAGCTGCTTTGCTCTCTGCTCCAGCTGTCTCTCCGTGGTTCTGTACTCCTGAATAGCCTGGCTCAGCTGATCCACCTTGTTGTTCAGCTCCTGCGCTTTTCCTCTCAGCTGATCTTTCTCCTGACTCAGCTCGTTCACACGCATCTTAGCTGCACCTCTCTCCTCTTCTACCTCGACCTTCTCTTGTCCCAGCAAAGCATTGTTCTAAGAGACCGGGGTGGAATAATAAATGATGAACATGAGAGGCAAAACAAACTATGTTTTAGCTTTTTGGAAATAAACAAAAATCGGTCTTTGTTGTTACCTCTTTAGCCACCTTTAAATCCCTGAGAAGAGTCTCCAGCTCCTGCTCATATTCGTCCTTCAGAGCAGCAATGTATTTATCATGGGTCACCACCTCCTCTTGGAGCGCCCCCTTCAGGGCACCAAGCTCCCTCTCTCGGCGGTGCAGCGCCTCCTCCTGCTCCTCCTTCACCTGAAGTATCTCCTGAAACTCCACACGAAGCTGCGCTATATCCTGAGACACACATTCATCAAAATACTACTACTACTACCTGCAGTTGATTTGTGAAGTGTATCTTGTTCACGTGGTTTCATTTACCTTCAGAAGTACTTCTTTCTCCGTATTTATCACCTCTGCCTTTGTGGCTTGGTCCAGCTCATCGTGCATCTCAGAGAGCTGCTGCTGGAGGTCTTTCATCTCCATCTTGGACCTTTCTCTCTCCGCCTTCACCTGAGACAGACTGACATCATACAAAAAAACAAACATATGCAGTAAAGACAGACATAATTTAGTTCCATACATCATATCCCGAGAGGAAATCTGCTGGTCAAATCTATGATATTTTTGGAGTTT
The DNA here is from genome assembly GCA_036937835.1 of Pampus argenteus. Lineage (NCBI taxonomy): Eukaryota > Metazoa > Chordata > Actinopteri > Scombriformes > Stromateidae > Pampus > Pampus argenteus. Next base: position 8,515,693 of record CM072869.1, read on the forward strand.
AAACTGACTCTTTTCTGCTCAAGCCTCTTTTTAGTTGATACGATTTGTGCATTTTTGCACAGCTTTCTTTATAAACTTTTAAAGAAGTCATGCCCTTACTCCTTTTTGGTAGACTGTAGTTTTGCCTCAGTTTCAGTCAGTCTATTCCTGAGTTGGCAGAGCTCTGTCTGACTTTTAACCAACTCTTCCTGCAGCTTCTTCTTCTCTGTCCTGGCCTTCTCGCAGGCCATACCCAGAATCTTTTCATTCTGCACAACACAAAACAACATAAAAGAAACATAATGAATCACAGGCCTACAGATATGTGTGTGTGTTTACAGGTGAATTAGGAGGATAGGACTGCTCTACACCTTCATTTCAGTTTCCAGTTTTTGCTTTAACTCGGACACTTCTTTCTCCAGCGATGCCTGTTTCTCCTGCAACTGCCTCACATCAGCTGCATAGTCCTACATATTTGGAGAAAAGAGACGCCCAACAGCGCAGTATCATTAGGATTTACAGACAAAAACATTGAGTTATACTCAGCAGCAATTAACACTGACAATAATCTCATCCCACCACTTACTTTCTCCTCCACATTCACGGCAGTTTTCCACTTAAGTTTATTGATCCTTTCAAGCAGCAGGTTGACTTTCCTCTGAGTGGTGGAGTCATCATCAGTAGTCCTGAAGAAGTAAGAAAAAAAATATAACAAACACACCAACAATGTGTTTTAAAATGGTAATAATATATATTTTTTTAAGAAACTCAGCCTGCCTCGGGTACACAGACATTTTTCAAGCATACATTTCTAAACATTCCATGTGAAGGAGTCGGTTTATCAGTGGAAACAAGTTCATGCTCTGCATTCCTGACTGCTGCGTGTGTGTGTGTGTGAGCACACACAGCTGGAGCAGCAGCCTCTTATCTGACTACACCACATGATCACACCCACAAACTAATCATTACAAGGTGGCTATATGGTAAAAAAAAAAAAAAAAAAAGAGAGGATAATAGGATTTATTAGAGGATAAGGCTGGTGATTTCCATCCACCACAATTTTGCAAAAAATTTGGGGTTGAAACAGATCTGATGTTTTTGTCTGCCGCTATTATTCATCTCTTTAGTGCAGCGGACCAATCACTAAAACTGTTTCCATTGCATCAATATGCATGATGCAATGTGAAAAAAATCAGATGGATAGAAATACACCTGATGCAACAGTGTGTCTTACTGATTTGTTTTTTGTAATTTGGAGCCTTATTATGAAAAACTCACTTTTTCACACACTTTTTCAGTGCTTGTAGGTATATATATTTGGGTTTATGATGTGCCTACTAACACACAAACTGTGAAATAAGACAAGCCAGTCAGTCTGGTGCGGGTTGACTTACTCTGTACTCTTGTAATTTAACAAGCCATTCAGATGTGATGCCCCTTCTTACATCACAAGGGGCTTCAGGGGGCTGCCCCTATCCTGCCGACTGAAGTCTCCACCCACTAAATTTCCTGTTTTCCAGCAAAGCACAGGATGGGATCCGGCTAAGCAAAGCTAAGCTAAGATAAAATAAGATAAGCTAAGCTAGGCTAAGACCCCAGGGAATTGTTTTATATGGTTTTTGGACAGAGGAATTAAACAGAGTATCACCAGCCTGATCCTTTACGTTGTCTTGACCAAACGTGCTCAATGCTGAGGCTGACTTACCCATCTTTGAGGTAAGTGAACAGTATTTGTTTTGTTGTTTCTTCAGTTGGATCTGCTGACATTTCTTGCTGTCCTTTCAGAAGATCAGGAGTAACCTGGTTAGAGAATATGCAAACAAATAACAACAAATAAATACAAATCTTTCAAAATTGAAACCATATCCTACAACAAATCTTCTTACCTGTGCATCTCTTTCATCAGATCCATCAGTTTGGTCACTAAATGATACAGACACAGATGATTTCTCCGTTCTGTGATGTTGTTTTGCAGCCTTTGGAGACATCATCTCGTTTCCATTATGGCCTTTGAGCAGAGCGCTGGACTTGTTCTCTTCTCTCTTGTTTGCCAAAGTGGCTTCTCCACCAAGCAGCCGAGCCCTGGCTGACCCGGGTGGATACATCCCACCTGGGGTCTCGACCCTGATGCCCTTCAGGGATGAGGCTCTGCTGGAGGAAGAGGAGGAGGAGGATGAGGAGTCTGAGGTTCGGCCGCTGTCAACGCTACGTGACCTTCGACACTTCTCTGGGTCCAGCCTGTTCCTTGGACCGCCCCTTCCCCTCCGCTGACTGCTGTTGAACTGGTTTATTAGTTTCCCTACAGATAAGAAGGAGTCTGTGTCTACTGCGTTTGGAGACCTTGCAGGGGTTTGTCCACCTGAGGGAGGTGCTTTGTTCTGGGGCATCTCACTCTGGTCTCCCTCTGGACCCTCAGCAGGAAGAGGGATCCTGGCTTTGGTGGGGTTAGCAGTCTGAGTTGTTTCAGGAGGAAGGACAGTGTGCAGTCGTCCGTGTCGGGTGACTGAAGCTGTTTGTGAAGGACAGAGGACGTTGAGGTCATTACTTTCAGGGTCATAAGGTCTCAGAAGCTCTGGGTGTTTCTGATAATGTAACACAGAGGAGGCTGCAGTCCTCTGTGCCTCTGACAGAGAGCATCTTTCATCCGCAGACCTCCTCACCATGCCTGGGTTATACCCCGCCTGGTGAGTAATGACAGAAATGTCTCTATGGCTCTCCTGGCCAGAACTGTTCAGAACCACATAGGGTTGACCTTTAATCCCTTGAATCTGCACCCTGACTCCAAACAAGTTGTCGTGGCTGTTACTGGGGCTGTGCTGCTGCGTGTAACTCCTCTGCATCCTGACGTCTGGAGAGCCACTCAGCGTGTGAGACTCCATGGTGACTCTGCTGGATTCAACAGATGATCTCCTGAACTGGTGGGGGAAAAAAAAACAGACAAGTAGGTTAAAACTGTGACATTGACAGAGACTGATCCTGCATGGGAAGCTGAACTTAAAACTGACGCATCAGGTTGGTCAAGCGGAGGCAGCTGTTTACACAACATTGAAGCTTGGTTGGAGCCACAGAGGGATACAATGACAACACACACACACACACCCAAGGAGCTACTCGCACAGCCGCACTCAGTCAGCCAGCGAACATAAAGACAGAATAAATGGACGCTGACAAGAGCCTGATATTGCTGTGCAATAGAAACAGCTCCTTCTGTGTGCTAATGACAGTAAACTATTGTACAACTAAAGCTGAGCCAACTGCATGACGGCTGCAACTGGCCGAGGTCTCCGAGGTGTCGTCACCCTACTTCATGGTATAACACTCGTGGAAAAATGTTTGTCAATAGATACGTTACTGTGAGGCTGTAGCACAAGGAAACAAGAGATGACGTGATCCAGAGAAAACAGCATCTTCTTAAGCAGCATGCTCACTTTAATCTAAACACTACAGAACGCAGCGCATTCATAATGATAGGAAGGTTCAGGAAAAATATTGGCGCTACTCTTTTAGTAAGGTGGCCTTTAATAAGAGTTTATAACTAATCACTTTATTCATGGGTAACTACATTCCCAAATGCTTTATAGATCCATTTAGGGCTGGTTATTTTCATTATTGATTGATCTGTCGATTATTTTCTTGATTTATTCAGTTTGCTGTTTGGACCATAAAAAGTTAGAAAATAGAACAAGGCGACATCCTTAAATGTAGTTTTGTCCAAAACACAAAGACAGATGTTTACTGTCAACAAGGACAAAAGAAACCAGGAAACATTCACACATTCATATTCTTAATCAGTTAATTGATTATATAAACAGTTGATTATTAGTTTAATACTTGGCCACTTATTGATTAATTGTTTAAACTTTGCAGCTATAGATCAGGTATAAACCGTTCATTAGAACAACTTTTAGGTTGCCAGGTTGTGAAAAAAACCCTCCTCCAGCACCAAACTTTGTCCTTTTAGCTAACTCTTAAATTCATCAGAAATCCACTTAAATGAACTGTTCGACCAGTAAAAATTCATTTATTTTGCTACATCTGTACTATTTGTGATAACTGTTAGCATTGAATTGTTAAGTAAATGGATAATAATAATAGATATAGATATTAAAGCCCCTTTATGGGGATTTCCTGAGGAATTTAAGAGCTATAGCTAAAACTACAAAGAAAGTGTCCTGCTGGCTGGAAGAGTCAACCTAAAGTTTTTCTTATTAATATCTTATAACTGTTTTATGAACATTACTAAATGCTTTATTAACTTTTAATAAAGCCACTAATTACAGTTAGAAAGTGGCATATTTGTCCAAGCTCATATGGTATCATAGGGCCGCCTGTTTAACCATGTAAAACATGAGTTTATATATTTTATATAACCTACAGGTATAGCTTTCTATTTATTTGATGCGCTTATCCGGTTTTGCTCTTTGTCTCACATTTTAAACATCAAACAAAGACTCGCTACAGTTGAGAAGTGCATACAGGTACGTTAAAGTACATCAGTCACGTAGTCTATCACAGTAAACTGGAGGATTATACTGACAGATGAAGGATAAAAGATTAAGGTCCCTAAACTCACCACTGTGCCGCACACACACACGTTAAAAGACGCTTCTGTGGCAAGATTGTGATTTTTATTTTTTTTATCAACACGAGTTATAAATAAAATAAATCGGATGTGTCTAAATTGTGTAACTTACCCGCTATGTGTGAGTGTTGAGTCCTCCTCCACCTCCGGACCGGTCCGCTAAGTGTGTGCTGCCTCCGCCCGGACTGGATCACTCTGTCCCCGCTCAGAGAGGCGTTCACTGCCGGCTCTGGATCACATATTCAAACCATATGACGACTGCTCAACGCTCAACATGACAGCCTGTGTAGGAACTGGATTTGATCATCTGCTAAACTGTAGGCCAACTATCCTGATAAAATGCCACATAAATCCTGAACTGTGTGAAGTGGGGACATGTGACCAGGATGTGAAGCCTGTTAAAGGATAGGTTCACAGTTTTTTTCTTTCTTTCTTAAAACAACGGTCAGATGCCCATATGAACAATGACCTCTGTAATCATGCTTCCTGATCATAATGGTTTCAAATGTGCTTTAAATGTATGTGATGGGGGGGGGGGGTTAATCATATGACAACACATTTTTAGCATCAAATTACCTCTTTGCGTGTCTTCAGACAGTATTTCTTTGTTGTAATAGCAAAAAGAGGCACTAAAAAACGCTGAAATGTGGCCTTCGTCCCTTACATACATATGTGAATGCATTATGAACAATCTTCTAATTGTTAGGAGGAACAGGAGGAATGGTTATAGCAAAAAAAAACCTAATTCAATGTTCATTTGGGCACAGACCTGAAAAAGTATGAATCTATCCTTTAATGGGGGTAAAGGTGGTTAATCGCTCCAAATACTGTTTACTATTGCAAATGTTTGACCTCATCTGGGTGTTTAAACGTAATATATGAAAGCCAAGAAGGAAAGGTTTGTCTTTATTAATTAAACATCAATGGGTTATTATATGTTATATGTTACATTATATGTTTATGTGGTACCCCACATGGTGAAAGGTGATTCAACCAGTATTATTTTCTTCTTTCAGGGGTCAAGGCTTTGTGCTTTCTGCATCAGGCTGCAGCTTTGTGTGGTGCTTTTGAATAAATCTCTAATTAGACCACAAACTTTATGAAGTCCTCTCTGATAAAACTGTGCATGTGTGTGTGTGTTTTACCCTCTATAATAAACAGACAGAATTTATTTGTAAAAAACAAAAAACAAAACAAAAAGACATTTATTGCTACATTATTATTTTGACACATGCCTGTAGGCTACTTCAAGCTGTACACATACTGTACATGTTATGATAGGAGTATTTCAGATTATTTGTGATTATTATTTATTACAGTATTTGTTCTGCAAAGTGATAAGTAAACAAGACATCAATTATTCTGTAATACTGTATTGCTCAGAGCATGAAATGCGGCTACCATCTAGTAAAACTGCACAAAAATGGTTTTGTAAAATCAGAGTGACAAAAAAGGAAATACGGACGTTATTAAATCCACAATATTGGTATAAAAGATAACTTAGATAACTTAGAAAAAAAAATGAAACGTTCTATTAAAAACTCAAACATGCAGAGAACCATTAGAGAGCTGCGACTACATCTGAAGAGCAGTAATTACACTGAGAAGAAGAAGAAGAAGGAATAAGACTAAGAAGTGTTCGGTTCTGTCCATCAGTGTTTTCTCGTTAACAGTGCTATAACACAAATCTGTAACAAATATACAAATAACAGAACAGCTTCTATATTATATGATGCCCACAATGTTGAAGAAAACATTCTCGGAGATCTGTTCATTCATAGAATGGTCGAACTCCTACAGCGCTCACGCACACACACACACACACACACAGCAAATGAAATCTGGTGTCTGAACACACAAATGTGGGAATGTCAGTCCTCTGAGCTCTGTGGAAATCACGAGTGTACGTGGTAAATAGTGATACACTGTAAAGGTCTGTCAGAAATATATCTGGCTCTGCCAAAATGAAACAAAACTGGGTTTCATCCATTTAGTACAGAAAGATAATCAATAAATATACAAAATATGTACAAAAAAAATGTCTGCAGCTTACAATGCATTTGTCTGTTACAAGTAAGTTTAGGCACAAAGTTAGAAGTCCGCGTGGGAAGAGAGGAGATGATTGTTCAACTGCATTACACTTTACAAAACAGAGAGGTCGTCCTCTCTCACTCTGGTCCGACTTCAGAAGAAACGCTGGACGTCCTGAACAGCTGGATGCTCCTCACTCAACATCTGGATGTCGAAGACACAGAAATGTCTGAGAGATAATGAATCAGGTGAAAAGTGTTACGGTGCATTCATTTCCTCACTGATGTCAAATTATAGAGTTTAAAGGGAGTTGTTGAATACCTGGACTTGTAGTTACTCTCAGATGCTCAGAGATGGCCCAGAGGGTTCGCTGGGTCCGTCAGACTGGGGTGAAAAGCGAGATGCATGGACTGTGGATCTGTCATGGCAGCAGACGCCTTCTCTTCCTCTCTTCTCCGCAGACACGCTGCCTTCGGGTTTAAGTTCCTCTCTGGAGGATTTAACAAACAATGAGTTAGCGTTTGACTAAATAAAGAAACTGAAATGTGTGTAAGTACGTGGATATTATGTATTTCCATCCCTACTGCGTACAGGAAACTCACATATTTTATTTATAGAGGAACTGTACCCCATGAATTCTGCTTTGGCTTTTTACTTTTATATTACAGTTTAGATCTTATTATTAATCTGTATTACAACCTATTATTATCTTGATGATAATATTGGTGACAGTACACATTTTCACTTTTTCTCTGACTTATTTGACCTGCAGTACCTCCTGCACAACTCTGCACAGCTCGACCTGTAGCACTGACCTCTGACTTGTTGCTCCAGACTGAGGATCACTGCCACGGCCTGGTGCAACACCAGCAGCTTGGTCTGCGGCTTCTCACTCTTCAGGTGCAGCTGGCACATGTGACCCAGTTCCTTAAATGCCTCGTTGATGTCCCGCACTCGCAGACGTTCCCGGGCATTGTTGGCCATCCTTCTGTCACGCTCACGTTCGGCCTTCTGCTCCGGGCTCAGGTCCTCATCTTCATGGATACTTCATCAACAAAGTATGAAAAAAAAAAAAACATTGGTGAGGAAGCTCATAAATGTTTTTGTCTGAATCTATTAAGAGTTTTTAAAATTAGATTTTCAAGTTTGTCCATGTTAAAGCTTCAGTGGATCACACGAGAGACGCAGGAGAGCTGAGTCGAGTTAAACTGTGGACTTCTATGCCCTCTGCTGGCCACTGAGCTGACATCATGTTATTGTAATTCTGAGGTCCTCTCAGTAACCCCTTGGAGCACATGTTTTTAAGAGCTCATTTCAATATTATATATACAGTACACCCATTTGTAGGAGTGAATGGTGGAAAATAATAATATTTTGTGCTCCTATATATTTCAACTTCACTACATTTCAACATAGACATCATAAAAAGTAATAAAAGTAGCCCCACCCCAACCAAATACGATAGTAAAACACTACTTACAGTTTAATGCATTGCATAATAATAATTTTATTTAGTAAGGTATGATTTTAAATGCAGGACTTTTATTTATATTTTTGTTTTTTGTAGTATTGCACAATGTTATGTTTGCACAGAACAAGGACCATGGATTTTTGTCCCCTATCGCTTACATTCAAAACGTATTCTTGGAGGGGATCTTTTGATGGCCAGTCTTGATCGCTGCTTATGTCGGCAACAATATCAACTCAACTAGATTATGACTCTAAATAAAAAGAAAACATGCACTCAGACATCAGAGCTGATGTCATGAAGAGGTTTGTCCTGAAGTGACCTCTGAAGAGACACCAGCAGGACATACAGTCTAATCTGTGAAGTTTACTGAAGATGTAGACGTTGTGTTTTGGGATTTTCTTTCATGTAGTTTTTCATTGACAGTCACATTCAGCAGCTGTGTTAACACGCCCAAAGAAAAAGGTGAATTTTCTTCGTCTCATCAGATAAAAATATGAAATGTAAGTGTGTTTACCTGTTCCGGGAGCTGTTTTCTCCTTGTGTTTTCAGTTCACTCTCTTCATCTGATCTCTGGCTGTCAGAGCTGTGGCTGTGATTGGTGTGCATCATCTCTTCTCTCTCTCCACTTTCCATCTTCAGATCCAGATTACCCTGAACTCCCAAACCTCCCGCTGGGGGGAAACAAATAACACAAGCCGCAACAATTACGGATTGTGACACCTCTAAAGTTTTGATAGCTATAAATTCAATTCAGATTAAGTTTGCAATATATGTGAAATTCGTGACGGACTTGCCTCTGCCTCCTGCTTGCATCGGCTGAAGCGTGGCCCTCTGCCTGACTGGGTACGGGTGGCCATTTTGTGTGCGGCTCTGGAAGGCTGAGTGGTTGTTGTTCATAGTGACAGCTTCAACCTTTATGACACACAAAGAAAAGGGATGAGATAAGGGCAATATTCATGCGTTCATAACTCAACATATAAGAATTCTTTAAGGTAAATGATGCTGTGGCTCCATAAACCTTTCTACGACAGTGAGCCCGGCTTACTCGCATACAGTATACAACTCTTAGATCAACGAATAACAAATAAGTCATAAAACCAACATCTGCCCTCTGGTTTCCGACGTCACCCTGGGTAGATCTCTCGTTCTACAGAATTAATTTAATCTCAGACCATCTTAATCCTTCCCTTAAACTACTATATACTCCCTAAACATATCCCTAATTCTCTTCAGGAATCATTCACTTCATCATTTGGAAAAATAAAAGTGAGAGAATTTAATACCCCCCCCTCCCCCAAAGGATTAGACTAAAAACCTGTTTCCCCTGCATATACTTCCACTCCAGCTGGGCTAAAAATCCCCTGGTCTGGTGAAAGGGAAACATGCAGGAATGGGAGTGCACGACGCTGGCGTCCCCCATCACCCCACGGTGGAATTAGATTCCGCACATACTGTACGCTTTCCATACAAGGCCGACACGTCACCACTCTCTCCCATTGTGCTCAGTTTCCTATTTCAAGGACAACAACCTTTACATGAGGGAAAACATGCAGACATAGTGGGAGGAAAATTCCTGAAACTGAATACCAGCAGACACACACACACACACACACACATACAACATGGTATTTCCAAACACACTACCCTGTATTTCCTATCCTTAAATACTTCAAAGTAAAGGTTGTTAACCATGGCTGGAGTGTGACAGGTGAGCGGTAGAGTGCTGGTGGAGCCTAGGTGGCCAAGGTGGGTCTGGGTCAGCAGGCCGTGGATGTCAGAGGGCAGACCGGCCGTGGGACCGACAGCGTGGTTCCTTAAGACGTGGATCACATCATCCAATCTGTCCAGACGGTCCTCCACCTGAGACTGAAAACACGGGGAAACAAGACGTTAGAATTGTTAGTCTTCAGGATAATCCTAAGAGGTTTCATTAAATATAACATTACAGTCATGAGCTGGTTATTTTAGTTTTGCATAGACTGTAAACAGTTAGCCTGGCTATATGTTTTGGCCTGACACAGGAAACTCTGGCCCAGAAATTGTGCTGCACATAAAACCATGTGAAACCAACAAAATGTCATTTTTACTTTTTGTTTTTCTGTACACATAAAACAACCAAGAAATGTTAATAAGTGAATTAGATGAGCTGGCAGGCAGACTGTGATTACCTTTTGACAGAGCCTGGTTAGCTGTTTTCCTGTGTTTCCAGTCTTTATGCTGAGCTAGATTTTAATTTGTGGTGTACTAGTGGTAGCATCACATTGACAGTGACTGTATGTTGGATTTAATCTATTTGTAGATTATGTCCATCCACCCATCCATTATTTCTATATAATAAAAGGAGATCTTTACCAGTGATATGAGTGAAGACTCATAATGTGGTGAGACTGGTGCCTGTACTGAACTCCGGGGCCACATGTTAGTACCTAGGAATAAGCAAAAAACAACAAAAATAGACCATGAAGGGATTGACTTTCACTCAGAGCACTTATAGGTTCTTGTTTTACTCCGGTTTACCTGAAGGTTCAGCGGCATTCGCCAGCGGGGACGGAGACCTCACTGGTGTGGATGAACTGGAGGGGAAGCTGCTGCTGGTGTGATCGGGAGAATAAATCTAGCAGCAGAAGGCGGAGGAGTGAGACTAAGGCATGGATCATTTTAAAAGCACAACTTGTCATTTCTGCATAGGGTTTTATAGCTGCTGCCACAGCCTTTGGAGCAGGCTCGTAACCCCAACTAAACTCATCAATTCTGGTCATTTTACTAGTCAGCAGCCAATAAAAAGTCCAGAAGCGTGAAAGTAGCCTTTTGTTAATATGCACTAGCCTGTTACTGGTAGGGAGGAACAACTATTTCCTTTTTGCAATGGACCTCTCTGGGCTTGTTTTTATTCCCTGGTTTGACTTTTTGAACATAACAGAGTATAGATGTGCTGGTCTAATGGGAGTGAGGTGGTGCATACTTACAGAGGCCAGCGCTTTGCCCAGGGTGTCGCCTGTCTGTGACCCTCCTGACACATTTCTCTGGCTCCCTGATACTGAGAAAGAGAGAAATAAAAAACATTTTAATATAACTATACCTTCAGCTCAAGCAGTGAGGACTTATTCTCCATTTCCTCACCTGTGGAGTTGTCTGACACGTTGATCGATGGAGTGTGTGATGCTGTGTTGTTGCGGTGAAAAGTGGACATGGGTGGGAGACCCCGGTTCATATCTGCAGCCATCACTGAATGTGGGGAGTAGTCCTGAGCAGTAATCAAAAACACAACGGTAAATGCACAGGGGTTTTAAAAAAAAAAAAAAAGTGCTATGTTGTCAACTGCCCTGGAGGTCTAAATCTCACCAGGTGACTGTGTGGTGGCTGCAGGCTGCTGTAGCTCCCCGGCTGTGTTTGGTGGGTTGTGGCTACTCCCAGTGCACCTTCATAGCCCTGCTGGTTCAGCCCATTTACAGCATTCCAGATGTCGGGAGAATTGCTTGTCCCCTCTAAAATGGATAACAATATGTTATAGCCTGCACTGGAACAGCATGTCAAGCCAGTCCAGTCATGAAGCTCTAAAGCAGCCTCTATGGAGACAAATTTCACTGGTTGTGAATATAGACCACTTTACAAACAGTGTTTTTTTCCTCATGTGCCTTTCGAGAGCATTACATCAGCTTTATAATGTTGCTGAAACATTGTCCAGATTTCAATGTTTAATCTAATGTTAGTGCTACTTTTTATGCTATTGTTTGATTGGTTATTTTAGCCTTCAGGCTGAAATGTCTCAACAGCTATTTAATGGATTAGTACCAAATTTATTACAGACATACATGGTTACCAAAACAATTACTTTGGTGGTCATCTGATATTTTTTCTAGCGCTATATATATCATATATATATATATTATCATCATCATGTCACATTTTTGATTTGTTCAATACTTTGGTTTATTGCCAAATACCTGCAAAACAAACTAATCACATTCACATCGGCCTCGTATGTTTGTTTTAGTTCTAATTAGCTAATTTTAACATAATAACCTTAGATGGTTTACAAGGTAAGCATTATACCATCTTTAACATTTGCATTGTTATTGCATGCATGTTAGCATGCTGACACTTGGCTCAAAAAAAAAACCTGTGAGCGTGACAGTTTGAGGTTTATTTTGTTTAATTTGTATTGAACTGGTGATGGCTAGTCGTGTTCATTTTGGATGGTTTGAGCTTACCAAAGAATGTGCTTGCAAACACATTGCTGGGGGCCTTGTTGGATGGATGTGAGGATGAGTTCTGGTTGATGTCATCATTACTGGGAGACTGCCCATAAACCTGTTGGAAAACAAGTACGCCAAACAGTGATTCCCCTTCCCTATATATATATATATATATATCACTCAAACCAATCTTACTAATATAACCGCGTGAATATTGTGAGTGCGAGCTAAAGCAACGGCATTTTGAAAACAAAGCAGAGTGCTGATACACACTTAGAGCTATTGCGATAATCCATAAGCTGCAGATCCATGCACCTCCTCATCCGGCTTTAGGAACCATTCACCATGAGAAATCCCTGCCCTAATCACGATTAGGTTCTGCTGGCTTCAGAAGACTGAGATACAATTCCCTCTCAAAAAAAATAAATAAAACTGCATTACATGCCCCGTCTTGCTTTGTCCTCAGAAAGGAACCAGGAACTGAGTCTCAACCTAATAGGTCAGATTTGGTATGAGAAATGATTTATTGTAAATAGTAAACAGAAAAAACTAAAGGTTCCTTCGGCTAATATGTTCTTTTTCCTTTAATTGTAAAGCGCAGGCCTACAACGTGCACATATGCACACAAACACATGCTCACTCACTCAAACACACCAAGAGGTCTGGGCTGCACCTGCACCTCCCTCGATTGCTTTGATGTGCCCCAGGAAATGAAAATAAACCTCCCTGCGCAGCATCAATGGGGTGTCAGTTACCCGGACGACAAGTTCTGTAAAGCAGGCTATTAAAGACTCTCTGGAGTATGCTCGTGCAGCACACTCACACAAAGACACACACACTTAAGCACACACACACACTTAAGCACACACACACACACACACACAGCCATGACCCTGGCTGGCATGAGTCCCATGGTGATTGTGGGCTAGGCCAAACAGAGGAGCCCCTGCCGACACTGGGCCCGTCTGAGCCGCCATGGGCAGCATATGGCGGAGGATAAAGCCAATTGTCCTCCTTACCATCAGCATAGCAGGCGACCCGTTAATAATGGTCACACCCCCGCCCCAGCACGCCCTCTCTGGCCCCCGCTGGAGAGGGGCCGTCACCATGGCATCCTCTTTTAGCATAGCATTGATTTAGGAACCATCAATCATGGCATCACAAATGATAAGAGACTTTTTTTTTCTTTTCAGCAAATAAAGACTACTAAGAGAGCGCTTGAATACTATTTAAAAAATAAAAATCTATAATATACTTGAAAGAGTCATTTTGAGCGAGTGTCCTTTCTGCAAGTCTATGAGATGCGTTTTCAAAGTTATTTTAATCTTAAATACATATAAACTTACACACAAATGACAAACAGGCACACTATTTTTTCCATTGTAAAAACATACAGTATTATTATGCTAGATGAGGTAAATATCAACTTGCTATTCAGGGCCTACGCTGTGCTCCACTATGGCCAACTCCAGCCACATGCAACCAATTTTCTGCCTCTGTGATCCACGATGTCTGGATATGGTTAGTCTCACAGAGATCAAAGCTGCCTTTGATAATAGCTGCAGTGGTGGAGGGACTGCTCCAACATAGCGGGGTTAAATCAAATAGAAATAGCAGCAATCTGCTTCATGTCAAGATGTTTTCTGCTGCAAGGCTTGACTACATGGTGCTCGGCCAACAGGAAGCACAAGCCTTAAACGTTTTATTCTAAAAAAAACGCAAGAACTACAGTTGAGGTGTTATAGTGATATCTAGCAGGATGCGAACATTATTGCAGGTGTCATGCATGGTGAGTTGTAATTGTGAGACTGACACGATATTTCACGTGTGAAATTGCAGTTGAGATGTCAGTCAATGAGGATTCCCTTTAACAAACAAACAAACAAGTGACAAATGGGCAACTTACAGGAAGATTTTTCAATTTTTGTAGAAAACTATAAGTTGCACAAATTAAGTTTAGAGATACAAAGAGTACACGGCTCATTAAAGCACTGACAATGACACAAACCAAAGACATGACGCCTTCATAAACTCTCTCAACCTCTGCATCTCATTCAACACACACACACACACAACAAAACATTAATAAATAAATAAATATTCTTTTTTAGAGTAAAAAAATCATTCCCCACCACTGCTAAAGTGCTTCACCAAGGGGATATCCAAAATGAGACAATATTAAGTGATAATACTCCTAACTTTTACACAGGTTGCACATGTAAATGAATTACCTACTGGAGAAAATATTTGGATCATATCTGTCAGAGAATACATTGTTTTTAACCACTGTGAACACACATAAACTCTTGATGAATTATATAAGTCAACAAACAAAACAGAATATCTGAGCAGCAGCAGCAGCATCACCAAACACACCGACAGTGGCACATCTCCTCTGGAAAATGAATATAATAATATATAATATAATAAGTATAAGACATGTACTCACTGGTTTCATATTGTAGCAATACATCAATGAGTTGTTGCCTGTTCCAGAGACAGGATGAGTGCAGTACATAACTCTATCTGGTTCAGTACAAGACTCCAGGCTCACAATACAGTCCACACACAGCTCGTCCGTCCGTCTCTCTACTCATGTGTATATAGTCCACATGCACTGCTTCCTCTAACCTACCCCTGCTGGTCATGCAGCTACCCGCAGACAACTTATGCAAATAAGGTCTGGACCATTCCAGGCAGCAGGGAGGGGTGTCCAAGGGCTGATGCTATTACTGTAGTTCATGTCTGGTCCAGGATATTATGAGCATCCTTTTTTTTTTTTTTCTTTTTTTTTTATTAGAGAAAATTGTTATTAAAAATGAAGAATGAATGATGAATACACTTTGGCTGTAGTGTTTAGTGTTAAGGAACATGCTCTTCCAAAATGTCATCATGAAAATACCTGAAACTTGTAAGTGATCAGGGAATTCCCCCGACCACGCATTGACCAGAGCAAAGGAAGCCACCCTTACATATTGCTGCCTAGATAGCTGTAATCCTATTCCTATGTGTAAAATGATACACAAGCAAACCCAGAAAGCCCTTCTCAGAACAGGGAGCAGTGGTGACGACGTGAAGATTATCTCCTAGTTAGACAGGTAGAGGTTTCCAATAAACAGGAGATACCACACGACCGTCTGACCCACATTTACAAATAGAAGCAAGTCTTACTTTGTAGGCACGTGTGGTGCATCAAGCTCTTCCAGGGGTTAAATGTTATTTATATAGCAGTCTGTCTGG
The DNA here is from genome assembly GCA_036937835.1 of Pampus argenteus. Lineage (NCBI taxonomy): Eukaryota > Metazoa > Chordata > Actinopteri > Scombriformes > Stromateidae > Pampus > Pampus argenteus. Next base: position 8,531,192 of record CM072869.1, read on the forward strand.
GTGACTGGTTAACAAATAAGAGTTTAACTCTCAGACCTACCACACTGACCTACTGCATGTAATGAACCACTCAGAGTCAGGATTTCTGGATTATTCACAGAAAACTATTTACATTAAAATATCTTTTGAATAGAGGATGTGTAAACAATGTGTAAGTTGGCCTGCTGTTTTGTGCATTTTCCATTATATGTTACATTAAAAAAAAAAAAAAAAAAATCACCGGAGAGGAAAAAAAAATCCCTGCAATCAGTTAGAACGATGCACTCGGCAAAGTATTTTGTCCTAAAGAGACCTCACATGAATCCAATCAAATAGTTCCCACTGAGACAGCTGCAAAGTCTTTATGTCGAACACATTGTCTTACTAACCCGCGTGTGTGTGTGTGTGTTTACGCTCAAGCTACAGAGGACACGGTGTGCTTTGGAATCTTTCCATAACATCAATTCTTGTTTCAGTGTTTGCTGTGACTGTCAACTGTATTCATTTTAATGCACAGGTGAATTTAATCAAAATTGTCATTCTTTTTTTGGAATCACTTTTTTTTTGTATTTAAAGAAAGATCCATTTCTAATAATGAGAAAACTGTTGTCCAGTATGAGGAAACTATAGTTTTTCACTGTGGGAAGAAGCTGAAGGTTGACTGTGTTGTTTCCTTAAAGTCTGAGTTTAATCCCGACTATCCACGCTAGTGCTATCTGGGTTAAGAGGTCAGTCTCTTCATCTTCATCAGAACAATCAGTTGCAGATTTTTATTTATTTATTTATTTTTAGGGGAAAAGTTTTTTTTTTTTTCATTGAGGTCATAATGAGAAAATGCTCTCAAAAACCAAACATGTAAAACAAAATTCAGGACTTTTTTTTTTTTTTGACAAATAATCCAGGAACACCAGCAGCTACAGAGTGACCTTTTCCACTGACAGAGATCAATTCTCCTATCTGACACACCAAGCACGCATCTCGGGTAAATGATCCAAGAGCAAATATATACCGTCCCCTAACCCTGAACTTTGCATCAATCTTAGTTAATTGCAGAGTTGTCAGGAGTGTGATTATTCAAACAGGTAATGCAAATGTTAATGAGTTCAGATTTGCATATCTTTATTTTCCCATGGTTGAAATGTCATTGTTTATGACGCTCTACAATGAAGAATGTCAGCCCTGATGGCCCCCTGATACGTCGTTGGCCATTAAGAGGCCAAAAAAAGAGCAACTGAAGGGGATGGAAGGGAAATAAATAAGGATGCTCAAAAGAAAAGAAAAGAAAAGAAAATCAAGACTTTTATATGCAAATAGATAAAAAACTATTTCACACAATCAGTCCCCAGCAATCAATTCAGGGGCTAAAATAAAGTAAAGGAAAAATACAACATCAAGGAAAATATACCTCTTTGCTGATTAAAGTCAAGGTTGTCCTTTTACTGTAAGACATGCTGTTGTGCATGCTACGCCTGCAACACACATTTCAAGTGTTGTTGGCATATTGCTCTTCGTCATGCGCCTGATTTGACATGGCTTAAATAACTATCTTCCTGCCAGTGATTGGCATTCACACAAGAAGGGGTGAGTGGGACTGGGGAGCAGATGGTGACATTCCACATGACCAAACTGATCAATCAGCATGCTGGGACGCAGGTGCAGCACAGGCGGGCAGCACCACACCATCTATTTCACCATCTACGGGGCACAAACACATGGGCACCAATCGTGGCACCCTGAGGGTCTGCATGCTCCTCTGTCCCGCTGTGCCAAGGTTGATGACATCAGAATTTCCCATCCGCTCTTCCACAGGACGCCAAGAAAAAGAAGGGAAAAAAAAAGAAAAAAGAAAGAAAAAAACGCTGTATAAAATCTGCAATAACAGCCGGGCCTGAGATAGGTTGTGTAAGTGACGTAAAAGCCAGGGACTCCCATATTTCTACTTGTACAGAAATGATAAAACAGAAGAAATATTATATTTGTTGTATATTTTGAGAGATTAAATGACTAGAGGTATACTGCAAGCACACTGTGATACTTTCCCCTCTCACAGTGTTACATGACTTCATCTCAATGTTCAGATTTAGCTTTTAAAAACTTGACAAAACCTTTGGTGCCCATTATGTTAATTGTTTGTTGGTTTTTTTCTTTAAAAAAACTGTCAAAAACACAAAGATATTGTTTTCTATCATACATGACGAAGGAAAAACAACACAACAGCTGGAACCATGAAATGTTGGACATTTGTGCTTGATAAACAGTGAAAATATTAATTTTATGTTGATTGACTGATTGATTAATCCACTACTTGTTTTAACACAAGTTTTCTATCGATTTGAACAACAATGGATAAGGACTTACATTAGAAATAGGTTACCATCAACATTAATACAGATACATGTTTATACTGTATATTAATCATTGTCATTGTGATGAGATAATGTCTGGCCTTATCAATCCTGACTCCTATATATATATATATATATACATATATATATTTGGTATAAGACCAGTAGATTTTGTTTATGATACAGCAATTAAAAGCTATTCATACGAGAAATATCTGTTAATAATTCCACTATAGAGAACATGTCAGTGAAGGCATCTTCAGAGCAAACAGGCCTACTGAATTTGCACAGAGGTAAACAGGTAAACGGGTTGGATGTGGTGTTTGATACCTGCTGGCGTGACTTTGTACCGAGGATCTACTGTATCTTCAGGGATAAGACCTGGACGCAGCAAGCTGATCTTATAGTCTGCCCTGAGTGCTTTAAGAAGTGGGGGTTGTAAGAGGATTGAAGCAGCCATGGAGCACACGTGAGAGCCAGACTCACCAACCTACAAACCACGGTGACCTCACTGTCCCACATTCACCCGCATCTAACGTTCGAGGAGAGGACGAGTGGCTTTAGGTCACTGCCAGCTTAATGTGTGACCTGCTTGATTTATAAAAGAAAAGAAAAAAAACGTCCCATGAAATGAAATCAAAACTCACACAAACTAAATGAATGTTCAGTATAATCCATGTGTTTCAGTGTATCTACTACACTTATACAACATACAACAAAGGCTACAGGACACCAGATGGTTGTTGACAAAGTTTGTCTTTATATAGCTCCCTATCATTTATTTGAAGTGCTCAGTGTACACTGTATTATAGTTTTTTTTTTTTTTACACGACTAAGTGTAAGATATCCTAAAAAAACAACAGTAAGAGAAATTATAAAGGTGTTACCATCATATGATATGACCACAAAAATGGCAGCAACTTTGGTGGTGGAGGAGTGTTGTGTAAATCTTAACATTTTGAGGAATGAGCAAGGGCAAAGACTGCTGAGATGAGGCCTTCCAACTCAAATCAGAAGTGACAGGAGATTGACAGTGAAATAAATCAGTCCAGAATAGCCAGCAACCAAAGGTCAAAAATAGAGTGAGAAAACAATGACTAACAAGGAAACATTTTCTTGAGATTTAGACAAAGTGTCACTGCTCCACACCTCCGGTGTTTGTTAACAAGTCAGCAAACGACGAGGTTCGATGGATGTGTGCGATGTGTTATGGAAATCATCATCATAATTCAACTACATATATGTTCTGTGTATATATATATATATATATACACATGAGAAATATTTTACGATTATGAGAGATGAACATTTTCTGACACCTTACTAAATGAATTATCTAATTAAGTAATATTGTTAGTAATATTTTGCTCCAATTTATAGTTTTAAGTGGTGAAAAAGAAAAAAAAAGCTAATCAGTTCATTAGCTTTTGGTATGTATTGAATGAATTATGGATTAATATTACACACCGAAAGTGTGTGGGGAAAAAAAGACAGCAAGACTATGATATAAGACAACTTTTCACAGTGCGGCTTGTTCTTGAGGTGGGAGCTGGTCGTGCTACTTAAGCCGGTCTCTGAGTCTCTGAGTGGAGGGTCTCACGACTGATCCTGTTCTCCTGCAGGAAAAATGTCTTCACTCATGCAGTCAGTTCTTAACATAGTTAAAGACAACAACAGGTAGTCTGCAATTTTAAGTAGGCCTAAGTCGACCCTGATGTCTGACCTCAAGCACACTTAAAAAGATCGAGCTCAGCGACCAGGGACAGACACCGAGTAGCAACATTTCTATTATTCGCTCATGTTCCTGTTATTTTTATCTCATTATGTATGAAGACAGATGCGTTACTGTATACTGGTGTGTGTGCATGTCATGTCTATTGCTGTCTTGCATTATGTTTCATGACCATGGTGTCAGTGGAGCAGTGGAGTAACTTTACCTGTTTCCATCAACAGATGGCAGTATAAAATAACTCATGATGAAATCATTTATTTCGGTCTTGTTTTTTTTTTTTCTTGACCTGGTGACTTAATTGTTTTGAGTTTTCACACTAATATATTGATGAAATTTGATCATGAGGTTATTGTTTAAAATTATCTGTAGCTCATAGCATCCATGATAATCAAATATATTCGACACGTGTGTGCAATAAATGTGAATTATAGCATGAAATGTGACATAATGGGAGGTTGTATTTATATCTGGTACAGACAGTCTCAATTCAGCTCATCCTCTCTGGTTATTTTTTTCCGCCAACTGTGTCTCAGATTACAGCCGAAGGAAAAAATAGTGAAGTGTGTGATGAGCAAAAGAAAATCTTGGTACAATCTGTCTGTCTGTCTGTCTGTGAGGCCTCTTCTGGTGTTTCAGCATTTTCTCACAGAGAGTCTGATCGGATAATTATTTGATTAAAAAAATAAAAGCATATTGGTAGGTATAGAGATCAATACACGCGCTGTTAAATGACCGGTTTATATGGTGAGGTGATATCATCCTGGCTGTTTACCCGTCATTGTCACTATCTGATCAAACAGCTTCCTGCAGCAGCGCCGCCGCAGGCTGACAGCGGAACTACAGCGAACCAACCAGCGTTAAGTGAGCAACAATGAATACCTCATATCCGGACAGGTTTTCAAAATTAAAAAACCTTGTTGAAACGTGAACGATTATAGAAAATAACAGGACAAGGTACAGTATGTCTCAATGATTCGTATGTATTTCCCGGTTTATAAGAGTCAGGTATAAAGCACAGTGTTAAATTAAACCTGTTGCACAATGGTACAACAGCAGACACTCATACTGGTCATTAATATATAGACATATAGAGAGAATCAATCCGTTTCCTCTTTCAAGTGAAAACTAGTAAAACAATCTTACACAGTTAAATCCTTTAAGAGGCAAGCCTACGAGCATGATTTGTGATATCACAACTAGTTTGGAGCCAATCGTGGTTCAGTATTCAACTTACACAAGTGTGATGATGAAACTTGAAGCATCCATTGCAGAAACACAAACACTTTCAGGTGAAGTAGGAGGAATCTTGTGTCCAGCAGTTAAAAGAGGGAGGTTATAATTTGAGAGCAAAGTTTAATTTAAAAAATAAATAAATATTTACATATTGATCGATGCCAGACTTTTATAAATGAGCTAATTGTAAAAAAAACATAAACATTTTGTTTACATAGACAGACAGACAGACAGACAGACAGATAGACAGATAGACAGATAGATAGATACTTACGCGACACGTTGCATGCTTTTATTCTGAAGCAGCCCCTGCTGAACATCCGGCCATGTGTGTGCAGTCTGAGGCGAACTTGACGCGGGCAGCTCGTCTGTAGCTGCTGCTGGCTGCTGCAGGCGTGCTATTTGCGGCAGCGGCGAGATCTTTGCGAAATGCCTTTTGTATGCCCGGGTGTTTTTTTTATGCTTTTGGTTTTTGTTTTGCCAGGGTCAGATCACAGTGTTTGTAGCCATGCTCTGTGGTGGATTCAGCGGGCTGTCCTAGCTGACTGAGCCGCTCCAGCAGCGGTGGGTCCGGTGCAGTGCACAGCCGGGGATGAGGCCTACTTGTTAAAGCTCCCCCACCACCCCTCCATCGTGATGGCTGATGATCAACAACAACCTGGTCAGAAGCCTGGCTCGGGATTAGGCTCTCTTCCAGCGCTGGTGCCGGGACTCCAGGGGCCCGAAGCCAACGCGTTACAGTTCAAAATAAAGAATTCAATTTGGTAAGGATGAATAGGATCCTCAAGCAGCCACACTGTGCTTTTCGCTAGCCCTCATAATTAGCGTATCTTAGCAGTGGAGTGGCAGGGAGGCAGTGTGCTGCACAAAGCGGCGGAGAATAACACGAGTGCAGCCGGGAAAGCTGCAGATTATTTACCTGAAATAACAGCAGCGAGCAACGCTACGCTGCCTGGCGTCTCGTTTGCGTAAATAATAACACGGTAGCGTCGCGGCGCCTGCAGTAGTAGCAACTATAATCATTAGCATGGAGCCACAGGGAGGCCATGTTATATAGATGACACCAGATCCACCGGTGGTGCTGATGCTCATGATGACAGGTGTCAAAGCAGATACACACACACACACACACACGCAGATTTACTGCCAGTCATAATGAAAGAGCTGCATGGTATGAAAATGGAAATGTGTTACTTACTGCGGCTTCGGGAAGTATTCAGACAATTTCAGTGTGTATATCAATATCAATATCGTGAAATGAGATATGTGTTGTTGTTGTTTTTTCTGCATTACAGTAAAGGGTCTTGTTTTAGCTGTTTATAATATTTGTCTTTAAGTATCAAGTTAGTATTATTTATCAAAATCTCATTGTGTAAATATTTTGTTAAAAATTTGTCATCCCTACAATATTGTCTCAATAAGATATTTGTTTTTAAAATATTATATAATATTTGATTTTGTGTGTGTTGCCCATTCCTAACCGTGCAGTTTAAGGAGATTAAAATGTACTAGATGAGTGCTTCTTTTTACATCAGGAACTTTTGAACTGACACAAATTAGACCACAGACCCACATCTGATACAACTTCAGCTTTTAGATGTTTTATTACAGAAAGTGTATGAAACCCATGACCAAAATAGTAATTCATTGTGTTACTAATTAATAGAATTATAGTGAAAATAAATGATTCCCCTTTTTGCTAGGGACCCCCTGGAACCCCCTCATGGGCCCCTGGGGGGGTCCCCGAACCTCACTTTGAGAACCTAACCAACATGACATTTTGTTATCTCAATTGATTCGCATATCATGACACACTGTGGCTTTGGACATACTCAGACACCTTCACTTTTTGCACATTTAACTGGTTACATGGTGCCTTTTTATGGCAATGACTCTGCACAGAATAACACGTTATGATGACAAAGTGAAAACAATGTTTTAGACGTTTTTTTTTGCAAGTGTATTAAAAATCAATAAAATGAAATATCTATTTTACATAAATATTGAGTCTCGCCTGCATCAAAGGATGCACCTGATGTAATTATCCTTGATATATTTCCATTGTCATTTCCATTTTCCTATAATATACTTTATGCTACTTTTTCTTCTTGTTTTTCTTTATTTTCTTAATGTTTTTAGCACTTTGAGATTCACTGCAAATGAAAAGTGTACAGTACACATTAATGCATTTTTAAAAAATGATTATTACTACTATAGTTTCAATGAAAAATCTGTGTATTCTATATTGCCCTAAAAATCCCACAGTAGGCATTTTTCAGGGTCCTGGTACACTGTCACACTTGAACAGAAAGGAGCAATCATTAATGTTATTTCTAACTCTTGAGCTTTTCCTGTGGTGACAGGTTAAAATATCTGCTGTTATAACGGGCTTATTGAATGAAAATAGCGCCCATAGCATGTACGTTTTACTAATAATCCCACTTCACTGTGAAGTGTCCTTGAATGACCCGTCTGAAATCTGGACCCGAAGCCCAGAAAACATCAGTGGTGGAACTTAAAAATGTATTTATAATTTTAATTAATCATTTACTCTCTAAAATGTCAAAAAAAAAAAAAAAAGTGAGTCTGACTTTTTGTCGTCGTACATATAAATACTTTATGGTAACCACTTCCTTTTAAACAGGCCAAGCAAATCAGTTTGACCCAAACTAAATCAAACCAGTCACACGTACTCACATTTCTGTCTTTTGCTCTCTTTCTTGTTGTAGCAAATCTGTACAATCAAAAGTGGACAGCATATTGGTGAGTATCCACTACGTTAATGTTAAGTCAGTTATTGATGATGTTTTGTTTATCATGAGAACGGGTACAGTTTATCGTGGCTTTTTGTTGTATGTTTCATTCTTACAGCCTGATGAAGTGACTCAGGGATCATAGAAAGTACTTAAATGTTATGCAAATTTGCTTACTTGTTATTTTCCATTACCATAATTGATGAAAAATATGTTTTTATTATCATAACAATAAAATATGTACTATAGGGAAGGGTTTCATTATAGTAACATTAAATAATATAAATACACTGGCCTTTAAAATACAGATCTTCTACAGTATTCAAGAGAACAACCTGTGATGTGCAAAATGTAATGTAACATAACTTTTCCCCCATGTTTTATTAATTTATGTAGTGCATTGAGTAAATTAATTTATAATTACTTTGAGTGAGTGAAGCTCCTTCACATCAGGTCTGTTTTCAGTTGAATTCATGCTTGATTTTATTTAATCTGATCTGACCTTCATAACGACATCTGATATCTCCGTCCGTCTTCTGGAAACTCAAATGAGAAACCATTTAGCTAAAATAACTAGATTATAATGTTTGGTTTTTTTGGGTCAATAACTGAATTAAACATCTAACAAATCAAGATATGTTTACAATCCTGTAAATTCAACATTACCCGAAAACTAATGGTGATCTAATACAGCAGAGATGTTATCACAGTATAACACGTGTGTGGTAAAATATGACATTAAATATGTGTTAAAAAAAAGATTACAGTATTTTTTTTAGGCGGCTTTAATGCCGTTATGTTATGTATGATTATAATGCTGTTGTTTTGAAAGGGAACCTGTGCTTGAAAAGTGCAGCAATTGGAAGATTTTTCACAAGAAGTTTTTTGTTACGTGTAATTTTATAAATGTAAAAACATTTTTTTTAAATACCGTAAATGTAATGAAATAACGCTCCAACCATTGTGTAAACAGAGAAGGACTCAGACAGGTAATTCACTCGGCGCTTGTAGCAGTGGAGTGTAGTAAATAGCGTTTTCATTCACTGCTCATTGGCTGACAGATCTCACCTCATTCATTCAAGTATTGGTTCCCTTAGCAACAAAGAGGCAAATAGGAAAGGAGGAGCTGAGATGAATCCATTCTTAGAAACCAGTTGAAAAGCAGATGCGACCTGTCGTACTTCAAAATGTACGCTTACATTATTATTATTATTATTTATTTATTTATTTTTTTTACCTTGTCTTTGATATTTTGTTTTTACAGCAAGATGTTGAGAAGTTTACAGACATCGAAAAACTCTACCTCTACCTTAAGTTGCCTTCTGGTCCCAGCAGTGGCAATGATAAAAGGTATTGATCCTCGGCTATTTCTCACACACACACATACACACACATTTAAGTTTTCCACTTTGCTCCTTGGCGTTTTTTTGTTGTTTTTTTTTGTCTCGCACACGGCTGCTTTATTGTGGCTCTCATTACATTTTTGGCACTGTTGTCTCATTGCTTGTCAAACGATCCGCTGGCTACTTCACAGACACAATTTAAACTGATAGTTTCTAAAAAAAAAAAAAAAAAAAGGAAATTAAAGTTCTCAACCGTTTTTTTTTTGCTTTAAGATATTTTCTGGGGGGTTGTGTTTTTGTTTTTTGTTTTTTTTTTTGCCTCGTGTGAAAGTATCACTCTTTCATTTCAGCTGTATGATTGATTATCATTATGAAGCAAAACACTGATCTATGTAGATTTTTGCTATACCTAGCTGTCTGTGTTTCATTTGTTTCCCCATATCTATTCATCACCCCAACCCCCCAATTCTGCCCATTTGGACTGAGAATGAGAGGGGGTCCTCCACTCCTGGATTATGGTATTAAAGTTTCTGTATTAACAAGAAATGATGCGTACCAGTCAAGGATAATGCCCAGTGACCAAATGTCTTTTTTTCCTTCGTGCACTATTTCAGTGATCAGAGTTCCATGTCGTCAAGCCGTACTCAACAGATGTACGCGTTCAACTGGATACGAAATCACCTAGAAGAGCACCCAGAGACTTCCCTCCCAAAGCAAGAGGTGTATGACGAATACAAGTGAGTGTGTGACCGTGGGTGGGTGGGTGGGGCGCGGCACAGGAGGGACGTCATTCCAGTGTGACCTACTAATATATGCTTAAACGTAGAGTCTTAAAGAGGATTCTCTTCTTTTGCAGGAGCTATTGTGACAATCTCGGCTACAATCCACTGAGTGCAGCAGACTTTGGGAAGATCATGAAGAATGTCTTTCCTAACATGAAAGCACGTCGACTGGGCATGAGGGGCAAATCCAAATATCCTTTAATTCTGACAAACCAAAGTCCAGCTTTATCTTTGCTTCTATGTGTGTGTGTGTGTGTGTGTGTGTGTGTGTGTGTGCAGTTTGGTCGGCACCTTGGTTTCCTGATAGCATCGATGTGGTCGTACATTCAGATGCCAAGAACTGATCAGGCAGATCATTGATTAGTGCTGCTTTGTTTTTTTTGTTTTTTTGTGCCATATAATTCAAACACTCCATAATTTGATACATAAACGTCTCCACGTTATCTTGTATATCTATATATCTTTACATATATACATTTCATGGAAGAGACATCATTTGGAGAAAAAATAAACTGATGGCACGTGTTATAAATAAAAAAAGATCTAGGTCCTGTTCATACTGACCATTAAAAATGTATTTAAATGTTTATCTGAAGCTTGAGCTGTACAAATTAGTCAAATCGAGTAGGTATCTGCCACTTTTAGAACCAAATTCACTCTTTTTCAGCTCAACAAATAATGTGTTCTCAAGACTTTGGAAGATGTTCTCTGGATTTAATGATCTCTGACAGCTGGAGCCTCATTATGAGCGTTATTGCACAAAACCACAAAATTTGGACTGTGGATTTCACTTACCATCACTTACATTGTGAGTGCATTATGAATGAATCTTTGGACATCTTGAAAAACTGTGAACCTGTCCTTTAATATTCCAGTTGACACAACCATTAGCAGAATTAGCAATCATTGTTAACATATTTATTTCGATTGTTACGTTTTTTTTAAAAATCCCATTATTAGTAAAGTCATGATGCATGTAAATCAATTGATTATTGGTCAGTGACAATTAAGTTCAGCTGTTGACAACTTTTCTTGGCCAAAAAGATAATAGATCGTCAGTTTTCTTGGTCACCCAGTTTACAGTCAATTACTAGACTGCTGGTGATTCATTGCCTGTGTTGCTAAATTCTGGGTTTTGCTTTCATAATAACGGCGGATGATCAGTTTTGTCTTCATCTCGTCAAGACTAAAATTAATATGAATAATGCAGGTGAAAAGGTACATATATCAAAAATGACCTACCTAACTTATAAACAATTAAAGATGTTAGCTCATTGCAGATACATCTGTATGTATGTGTCAGCTGATAATAAGAAGCTACAGCACAGAAATGCTAAAGTAGATTTGAAATCTTTCAGAAACAATGTCTCCATTACATAGTTTGTCCACCAGAGAGCACTCACGAGTTGATTTGTAAAATCTCCTGCCTTCTCCTCTCCTTTTTTTAAATAATCAAATGCATCTATATCAAGATATTGACCAATATTTTGTTGTTTTTTTATGCTCCCAAAAAATCTGCCTTAAAAATACCGTATTGGTGAAGCTACCTTAATCATGATTTTCTCAGCAGGGAAGTGTTCACTTGAAGCAAAGAGCAGCAGAGGAGAGATTATAGACAAAATTTCAAAAAATAATTTGTCAGGACTCATCATAGGATCACCCAACAGCATATCACAACCGTGTCTAAGACTGATCATCTTTTAGGAACCTTAACTCTTTCTTACATACTGTTATAGCGGGTTAAGGAAGAAAGCTTTTGTTCACATGCCATCCTTACCCAACCTGGATCTGCAGAAATCTGGTGATGGGGTATGTTTGATTTTAAAAGACTGTAAAGTATTTGGACACATACTTTTTTTTTTTAAGTTTTCCAGCTCTCACGTGCCTGCTGCTCTGTTCTGTGTGACTGTAGTGTGAGCTGATGGAGGCTTCAGGCTCATCTCCGAGCGCTGAAGATGAAATGCGATCTGCAGCTTGCGGTCTGGTGTGTGAGTGGGCCCAAAAGGTCCTGAGTCGTCAGTTTGACAATGTGGAGGATCTGGCGCGCTTTCTGCTCAATAGCCACTACATTGGTACTAAGTCCATGGCTGCACTCACTGTTATGACGGGAACACCCACAGGTACAGATGTCCTCTGATCTACTGATGCCGTAGTTTTACTCTTGTGTTATATATGATTTGTGAATACATACATCATACATCGGGGAGTTGGGTAGAGCAGTGTGTTCTAAAAATATATTAAAAATTTTCTTTGTGCTATCCTGCAAATATTCACACATTTCTGATGTCAGCTATGGAGATGCTGTAAAGTTGTGTTTTCACCATCCTGATTTCACTATTGCCTAAAATGTTGAGAGAATAACCATAGTTGTGTATGGGAGGAAAGTTTCATGTTTTTTTTTTCAGTGAACTTGAATTACTTATTGCACTGTGAATTTAAAAAATGTTAAGCAGTTGCCATTAATCACAAATTTAAACTAGCCGCCTCCTAGCAGATAAAATTCTTCTACACTTCCTAAATAGGAGTCAACAGTTTATGCAGATGTTGTAGATGTTGCAGATGATGAAGTTCAGGGATATACAATATGGCTTAAATAAATATAATCCGATATTACCAATATTTATTAATATCACAACATGTTTTACATTAAAAAAACTTTTTCCAGCTTTAAAATACTGTTAGTATTTTTGATACTGTTCATAATACTTGTCTTGCCTATAGGTGGCGCAGACCTACTCAAACTGCTGTTATATGCGTAGTTTACATGATTTTCATCAATTTACACTGTCCTTGTTAATTGATTGATTGATTGATTGATTGATTGATTTTTTTTCCCCCTCTCTCACCAGGAATGAAGACGCCAACTTTAGCCTCAGCGTTTGTGCCCACAGCCGAGGCAAACTCTTTCCAACCCCAGGTGAAGACCCTGCCCTCTCCCTCTGTCGATGCAAAGCAGCAACTGCAGCGCAAGATCCAGAAGAAGCAGCAGGAGCAGAAGCTCCACTCGCCGTTACCCATTGAGACCCAGGTCAAGAGAACGGAGGCCAGTACACCCGGTCCCACCATCCCCTGTGGCAGCCCTGCTCTGCTCTCCCCTCAGCCCACCATAGGCATCGTAGTAGCAGCTGTTCCCAGCCCTGTCACGGTATGTGGTTTTGAAAGAAGAAGATACAGAATTTTCCGCTGCCTCGAATTGAATGGAGATTTGTTATTGATGGATGTGACTAATGTTGACTGTTTTTCCCCCAAGGTACAGAGAAGCAGGCAGTTAATGACCTCGCCCAGCCCTGTGGGGACAGCAGAGGGGAAAGTGTTGCCTGTGAACTTCCAAGTGGTCACTCAGTCTCTTAAACAGTCCCCTAAAACTCCCCAGAATATCTCAGCTAGTCCTGTGGGTGACCGGCTGGCACGACATGGTACCCGGTACGCTCAGATCCTGCCCAAACCCTCTGCCACCAGTGCCATCACACTGCGCTCACCCCCCACCCTGCTCATCACCAATAGCCCCATAAAAACTGTGATGCCTACATCCCACGTCAGCTCAGTCAATGTGGTGAAGATGACGGCCATCGCTCTGGCTCCCAGCAGCACCACCACAACCGTGCGACCTGCCTCAGCAGGTGTGAATACCATTGCTGCTTCAGACGATTCCCAACATTTACACGGTGTAAGCTCCGGTGCCCTTCAGTCCCTTCCAGTCAGACCCAGTGCCCCAGCCTCCACCTTGACCCTCTCCACTGACACCAAAGTGGTGTCTGAAGCTGGAAGTGACAATAATTCCACCACTGGTGCAGAGAAGACTGTTGTCGGGGCCAAAGAGGAGAGAGTGGCTAAGTTCAGGGCTGCTAGTGAGCCAAGCTTCCTGGTCAAGTGTTCTCCAGGACCAGATAAAGTGGCGAGGATAAAAAGTGATCCCACATCCCCTCCCACATCGGTAGCTGTAGCTGGGACTCAGGACAGCAATAACAGTAACTGCCATGACAGTACTTTGTACTTGACTGTTGATAATCAGAACTCCAATGGCAACGTGTTATCTAGTGGCCCCTCCTCTGTTAACGCAACATCAAAAGATCCCTGCACAGATGCCAAGAGCCCCAGGAAGCGCACAGTCCCTGCCGGGGAGTCCCATGTGATTCCTGTAAAGAGGGTGTTTATCTCCCAGCAGCCACTAGCTGTAATTGACAATCCCAAACCTGGAGTCAGTGCTGCAGTGAAGAGGATCCCCCGACCGGGAACCCCTGCCAGGCCAGAGAGCGCCCCCTGCAAAGTGACTGTGAAACACACCTCCATAGGGCCCACACAGATCCTTGCACTCTCCGACTCACCCATCACACACACTGAGGGCACTCAGACTGTTGTCAAACCCCAGGCCTTGGTAGTGAAACACGAAGGCCCCTCCCTTAGCACTGACACCAGCACTGGAGCAGCTGGAAACAACGCATCCAATCAGGTGTTGCTGCAGCAGATCACCGGGGACCCTCGTGCCATACCAGCCAACTCAGGAGCACATGAAGCCTCTGTGATGAGTGACTTAAAGAGCACAATATGGGAGGAGGGACAACTTGATGAGCTTCGGAAGCAGGCGTTTGCTCAGCAGTTACCAACTGAACACAAACAAACCCCTACAGACCAACTTTCCATTATAGCTCAAGCCCCTGAGGCCTCAGGCCAACTTACCCTCACACAGGAGATGGTTGATTTCGCAGGTTCACAGCCCAACATGGACTACTTCCCATTCAATGATGACGACATGACCCAGGACAGCATCGTGGAGGAGCTTGTTCAAATGGAGGAGCAGATGAAGCTGAAAGGTCTGTTTAGTAGTTGTGTTGATGTGTCTCTACAAGGCCAGTCCGCCAGCAATCAGAGCTCTATCCTCAATGCTCACCAGGCCGGCGCTACCTTCTATCACTCTGCTCACAGCAGCACCACTCCCGTCCAAACTCCCACTCCGACACCGACGCCAACCCCAACACCCACCCCCACCTCCGAAATGACACTTGGGCACAGCCTGACAAGAGAGAGCCCCTGCTCGCGCATGGCTCCTATCACTCCTGTGGATGGAGCCATGGGTCGCCACACCCCCATCAGTACACCGCTGTCCAACTGCAGCAGCAGCGTCCCCCCAAGCCCGGTGGAGTGCAGGAACCCTTTTGCATTCACTCCCATTAACTCAAGCATCACAGGTTATCATGACGCCAGTATTGTCTCCAGCAGTCCCGTGAAGCCTATGCAAAGGCCCATGGCAACACACCCTGACAAGGCCAAACTGGAGTGGATCAACAACCGCTACAACAGCAACTCTGGAGGTCCTTTGTCCAACCATAGCATCGGTATTCTGCCCAGCTACCAAGACCTGGTAGATGACCAGTTTCGTAAGCCACATGCTTTTGCAATTCCCGGCCAGTCATTTCAAGCTCAGCCGAGACAGGATGGTGCTCATTTCGGCCGTTTGACCCCCATCTCCCCGGTACAACAACAACAGCAGCAGCAGCAACAACAGCAGCAGCAGCAGCAGCAGCTGGTAACAGGTGTAACTACACCCACTAAACAGGAGAGTTTTGCTGTGCCTGCACCATTAGACAACAAGGCTTCAACCTCATCCGCGTCCAGTAATTTCCGTTGCCGCAGTGTTAGCCCTGCAGTGCGCCAGAGGAACTTCAGTGGTAACACCGGCCCGCCAACAACCACCACCAACACCACCACCACCACCCGAGCTGTTGTCTCACCCTTTAACTCCCCCCTCACCTCTGAGGTGCTCAGCATCCTGTCTAACAGCCAGGCGGTCAGCTCTGTCCACAGCATGGTTCAGCGTAGCCAGTCTGTACCTCTGAACATCATGATGCAGAGTGAAATGCTGCCCGTACAGGGTCAGAGTAACACCGCCAAAATCACCAATGTTCTTCTCAGCAAGATGGAAGCTGACGGGGATGACTCTGTCCGTGGCCTGGGGATAAACAACCTCCCCTCCAACTACACGGCCCGTATGAACCTCACACAGATCCTGGAGACAACTCCTGGTTTTGCTGGAGGAACTGCCCACCAGACTCAGCTGCCTGTCAGCTCCAGCCCTGCTGCTTTCGAGCTCCAGCAGCACGGCTACCTCACCACTGGCAGCGGGGAACAGGTGACTTTCTCCACTGGGGACAGCCAAGCACAAGCAGGTACTGGTGAGCAAGACCACCAGCGGCAGCAGCAGCAGCAGCTCCAGGAGAATCCTGTACAGACACAAGCGCAGCTCCTCCTTCAGAGCACACAGCAGCAGGAGGTGGAGGACGAGCAGCAGCAGCTGGATTTCAACAACACTGTCAAGGACTTGTTGGGAGACGATGGCCTCAACCCCAGCTCCCAGTTGGTCGGTCAGGTAGCTTCAGAGCTCAACGCTGTGGCGTCCGACTTCTCAAACGACATCAGACTGACCTCAGATCTGTCCAGTAGCATCACTGACCTTAACACATTGGACACCAATCTGCTGTTTGACCCAAATCAGCAGCAGGAACAATATGAAGACTCAACACTGGAAGAACTGAAGAACGACCCGCTTTTTCAGCAGATATGCAGTGATACTGTGAACTCTGGTTTTGACTGGCTAGAAAGCAAAGACCAGCCTACTACAGTGGAGATGCTGGGCTAATGTTATCTTATATTCTGTATGATTTCTGTTCTGTGTTGTTTGTTTGGTGCGTATGTAGTATATCTGTTTTTAAACTCTAGTTTGTTGGGATTTGTCTGGACTTTGCCATTTGTTCTGTTAAAAGTGCCAGGCTTACCAGAAAATCTCTACCTACTGACATTTAGTTACTTCTCTCCTTTTTCATTTGTCACCCCGGAGTTTCAGTACTTAACCACTTTTCTCCCTCATCAGAAATCAGAGATGTAAACATTTTACGTAAAGAAAAAAAAAAAAAAAGTGAGTACTTGTTGGCAGCATGCACTTACAAAGAGCAGATTTGTATGGTATGGACATTAAGAGAAACATAATCTTCCATGTTATAACCAATCAATAATGCAATATTTGTATTTAATGAGATGGGTAGGAAATTTGGCACAAAAGACTTCACCAAAAAAAAAAAAGTACACTGTTATATACTATTTTCAGTGTGTGCAGTTAAAGTTCAACCAAATGGAGACAATATTGGGATTGCAGTATATGCACATAATAGTTGTAGGACATTTGCCTGCCATATCTAAATATTAAAAAAAAGGTAGCATCTTATGCTACCAGGTGCTGAATTTATGACATAATCTTTATACTTTATCATATACCAAATCAGTGGAAAACTGATTGACATCTGAGCATTGTTCTTCAAGAGTGAAAATTTTCTTAAAGCCTATACTTCTTGTACTGTTTAATATCTTATAAAGGGAGAAGATGAATCAGTAGGGAGAAGATGGGAATTCAGGCCACTTTGTGGACTATACATTGAAAGGAATCAACAACTGGCTGCCTTATTCCTTAAGTCCAAGGCCTTATGCCATCTTTAGAGAGACTGTACATAGTATAATGTTAAGATATCTTCAGAACCATCCAGAGCTTCATCATATCAAGGCAGCTGTTACTCTGATATTTTCAGTACTATTTCTTATTCTGTTTTTGTTTTGCAGTGTTACAGTATAGATGCGTATTGTATAGGCTAACGACTACACTGTGTGTGCCCTTATCAGTGATGGATTTAGAGGAATTTGATATGCTGTCATTTCATGAAAAACATGGCAGGCACATTTCAGTCATGAGATTTTTTTTTTTTTTTTTTTTTTTGGCATGCTATACTCCCAGTTTGGATAAGAATATCAATGGTATGGAGAAGGCTTAGTTACATAAAAGGCCAGAGGCTAAAATGTTTGTTTTGATGTCAACTTGAGATCAAGAGGAAATTAAATTATGATGTTAGTGGGGATCCAGCCTTATTTCCATACCAAAGATGATCTGTTTGAATAACATAAGAGATTACACATAGAGACACTCCTAGTAAACATTAACAACAATGGGGGGAAAGGGGCGGCCTCGGAGATATAAAAGAGTTTTATTGCATTTGAGGAAAAGGATTAAGTTGCATAAATCTTATGTACAGTATGTAAATTTGTGAAATGGTCACTGTCCTATGTTTTATAGGTAACCATGGACCTGAAAGCATGTTGAAACCATCACTGCTAGCCAGGTAGGCTATGTGATACAGTAGGATGCTTGCTTGAGTTTTTTGGCTATTGTCAATGTTGTATAAGTCATGTTTAAGCTCCATCTGTAAATAGGATAGATACATAGAGATTTGATGTATCAAGACACTATATTATGGCCATTATTCTAGCTAAGTATGTGCCATTTTAAAAGAAGATAAAAAAGCTTAACAGATCTATAGTCGGCAAGATACTGTATGTTGTGTGTTACATTTCTGGCTCAATGTGTTGTAAAAGTAATGCTGTCTGGTCTCGCTTGCTGATTTTTTTTTTTATTTTACTTTTTTCTATTCAAAGATAATAGGTCTCTGCGGTTGCAGAAGTGACGTGTGCTTTGAGCAGGATCAATAGCATGGTATATTGAGAAAAAAAAAAATTTGTGATACTGTTAGCTGGTTGCAAACATCTCTGTGACAGACATTGTGCTCAAAGCCTTTCAGCAGACACTGGAAAAATCAATTACTCATGTTTCAACAAACTTTGGAGGTTCACATTATTGCACTAAATTTTTATGACACATGGCTTTGCCACATCTTTATGGTAAAATGTAATGATGGATGCCCGCAAAAAAAAAAAAGAAAGAAAAAAAATATTTTTTATGACAAGATGAGTAAAGAAATTAACTGAATTGTCAGAAAATGACTAATTGTCTTGTAGCAAAATGTGCATTAATCTCAGTGAGATACACATTTCTTACTCATTCTCATACATGAGAATATAAAAGCATTGAGGGGAAAAAAAAGTTAAAATAACCTTTTAAAACCTACATGCTCATTATGTTGATAAATGATTGTACGCACGCATGTGTGATGACTTCTGTTGTACTTTGTATTCTTGGTAAACCACTGTCTTCTGTGATTTTGGGCAGGTTCTGTTAACCAGACTGGCAGTGCTAGTTTTCATGAGTTGCGTTACTTTTATCGTGTGCTGTTTACTAAGTTAATGTTGTTCTATATGTTATGTTGATAACTGTTTTCCGTCAATTTTACATATGACTTATTTTGCAAAAAAAAAAAAAATGCATTTGTGAAGAAATTTAACATTTTCTCTTAATTTTGTTTTTTTCTTTAACAATAAGGCACTGATATTTGAATTTGAATGAAGGAAATGCACCTCTTATGAGTACAGGAGCTCCATCAAGCAGTGACTCTGATTCTTTACCTTTGACTGACCCAGAACCAACTCTGTTTGACTATCTTGTCCATTTCTACCAGTAGAAAAAAAAAAAAACCCTCCTCTGTGATGTTGTCTAGTGTACTGCTTAATGTACAGTAGCTTGTTAATATTGCAAACGCGTTGTTTCTTTTTTTTCAATGGAAAGTACTCACTGGTGAGATTTTTAAAGTGGTTTTAAAAGCCAATAAACTTTTGTAAAGAATGTTCTCGTGTGTTTCGGTTGTGATGATTTTTGTGAGAAAGTAAACCTGCAGGACACGGTTATTGTATTCTTGGGAGATCTTGTTAGTTTATTTAGTTAACTATAAGCTGTTACGAGCTAACAAAGTGTTTTTAGAAAATAAACTCAAGGAATTGTCTTCAATAAACAAGACAAACTACCCCCATTTAATGACATAATGGTACTTGTACACATGCGGTGCTGATGTTTTGTTTTTTTTCTTTTGGTTTATTACCACACACTTTTAATATTTTAACAGTCAAGTTTATGCAAAACCAAAACCTGTCTATCACCCTTTTGGCACAAGGTTAGAGGTCATAAGCTCTTCAAATGACCTCTAAGGTTATTGGGCGGGTGGCCTCTCCTAGAGACAAGCTTCAACCAATCAAATCTCAGTGCGTTGGTCCTCTGCTCTGCTTTCCCAGGGCCTCGTGATATTCATAACATGTTAATGACCTTAACCCTATTGATCACGGCCAAACAGCCTTAACCTTTAGCCATGTGCAGCTCACCGGTAACCTCCCACGCCGCAACATTTGGCAACATGAGTCGACAGATTTCACAATGAACATAAGATGAAATAATACACATAACTCCTCTTTGTTTATTATAGGCACTGACATAAACATCTTGTCATCCTGTCACAGCTAAAATCATCACTGGGGATATTTTTGTGTCCTGAATTTTTTTTTTTCCCATCTTTGTCAACTGATGTGTGAACACGGTTACACACTCGCGATTAATAATCGTTCATGACTAAGAAACTACAACATACTGAAAGTGTGACAACAGTTGATGCTCGTTTCTCCTAAAAAAACAATCATTAATAAAATAATCTGAAACTTTAATTGAGTAAACAAATTATTGGGATGCTATTAACCTGATCATTGGTTTTGGGTCATAATTTATTACTATAAGGCTTTAGCTGATTAAATCAATAGTTAACTCTAATCAATATATAATTACATTCTACTCTCCTCATTTGATTGGATATTGAAGTGCGGATGTGCCTGTTTGTGACAAAAATCCCTTAAAATTATTGCACATCATATTGTTGGGAGTAAGATTTCTATAGTAATATGTTTTGGAAACCACAATGAAGTCGATACGTTTCCCAGTTTGAATATGACGACTGCATTTACCTGTGTATGTGTGTGTGTGTGTGTGTGTGTTTGGGGGGTTGCTGATGCAGCATGGCTGATCTCACAGCTGGAGCTCATTGTATTGCTGCTGAATGAGGGCTGGGAGACGGGAGGGTCATTGTCAAAAGGCACGGTCGCCGGATCAATATTTGAATTCATTAGGCAGCTGACTTGCAGCCATCAATATCTCCTCATAATTACCAGGTTCAGCGGCAGGAGCAGATGCTGTTCACTGTGACCTTATTACCAGAGGCCCTCGGTAGCTGATAATTCACATTGTTCATCTTATTATGTTGTCTCAAATATCTGATACACAGAGAAGAAGAGCTCACTGGAACATTGGAAATCAGTAGCTGATTACTTATCAGCTTGTAGTTTAAAAATGACTGTATAGAGGTGTAGTCTATGAGCCTGATTACAGTTTGACTTGCATTTTTAGCTTTATATGGTATTTTGACTAAACTAAACCCTCAACATCCCATCCCAGCCCCAAGTCACTCATTTAATATATTTTCTCTTGATATAATATATTGTGATACAGATATATGTATATTAATTTATAGATTGTTTACTTTTTGACGTGTCCCTAACCTCTAGAAAAAATCATTCATTCATCAGATTCATGAATTAGCAAGTCCTTATTTTATAAATGTTTCACCACTGTATTCATCTTATACAGAATAGCATCTGTATTATGCATAATTGAAGAGATAATTTCCACGTAGTTCATAAACAGTGACATTGGCCAGCTGGAGGAGAACACCACCCCAGGCCTCCTGTTCCTCCTTTCTCTCCTGGTGCCAGGCCTGGTGGGCAGAGTACACCAGGCTCAGCACGAGAGTCTCAAACTGATCCTGAGACATCGGTCTCCTCCTCTGACCCTTGAGTGTGTTCACCATCTGCACCATGGAGCTCAGACCTCTGGGAATGTTGTCATTGATCTGAGACAGGAAGGCCCGCCCCCGCCTCATTGATGCCATCTCCTTATCGAGCAGGACAATGTTGTTGTCCTGGTCGATCTCTACCCCGTCCAGCAAGAACTGCATACAAGAGGGGAAAACGAAATATCTGTTGCTTAATCTGTAAGTAAAGTAAAACAACAAATGTTCTTTTTTTAAAATCTGCACTTAATCTTTTAACTCTAAAAAAATAAATCACCTCAAACATCAGGTTTGCATCAGAGAGGGAGGAGTCAGTTCTTTGAGAAGTTGGATCAAAGCCTGCAGCCACATCTGCAGTATAGAATACTGATGTTTAGATATTTACATTATTGAAATAAGTAACTGCAGATAGTCACTTCTTCCATATACTAAAGTTGAACACCTTACATGCGTATTATACAATGCATGCAGTATCATTATGTAAAAAAATGTCTGCACTCATCACAGCCCTGTTAGTGGATATTCAGTTTCAACTTACCCTGCAGAACTTGCTCAAAACAAAGCCACAAAATGACCTGCAGACAGATTTTAAATTGTAATCCCATGTTCATGCTTCTCTTGGTTATTACTGAAAGATATCTTATCACCACATCCCTCTACCACTTCTAAATCCAAGCAAAAACTCCGACTAAATACCATGCATTCTTCCAGCCTGGAAAAAAGGATCAAAAGCCAGTTGGCTGTGATGCAGAGGAGCACAGCGCTTTTAAATCCTGGTTCTTCGTATCCACAGCATTCAGACTTTTGAACAAACACAACTTCACAGTTTGCAGAGGTGCTAGAGGTAGAACTAATCTTTTTCCTTCCTTAACTGTGAAAAATTCACCTGCAAATGTTCAAGGTATTGCTTCAATAATACAATTTTCTTATATATTCATCTTGACTAGTTGTCCCAATATTTTCCTCACAGTATATACTGTTATATAGAATATATGTTATCCCAGTTGAACCCTTTAAAAAATAATTTATCGGATGATAAATGACATTCAATATTTTAATCCTCATCTCTTTGGCTTCATGTTGAATTTTCAAGATATGTTAATTTATTTTCTGAGAACAGCTCATTTGTTATTTTTGTTTTGTATTTTCTTTTCTTTTTTTGTATTTTCTTTTTTTTTCGACATACTTCTGTATATGCCCTGTATATGTGGCAATAAATGATTGATTTCAAAGTGTCATGCAGCATTATTTATTTACCTTACATAATGAAAACATTAGTAACACAGCTCCACCACATAAAGACAGCAGCACCAGTTTATACCTGTGAGTCGTTTCTCAGCTGACGGATGACTGATGGAAGAGAAAGAAACAGACAAAATTGATATAATTGTATATGCAGCTAAGAGATTTCTGGGTATTATGGGAGCTTCGGGCGTAGGTGTTCAGCTGTTGGGAGAAGCTTTTAGTTCCTTTGAGACACCTGAGAAATACAGCAAGTTACAAAGTTACAGCATAGTGGGAAATGGGTGGAAAGGGCTTATTATTATTTCATTCATCCAGTGGAGAATTTAGCTTAAACCCAATAGATGGCAGTAATGCAACATTTCGGACGCCGAACGCCACTAAAAAATTAAGACGAAGAAGAAGTTTGTTTACTTCCGGTGACCAGTTCCGCTGCTTCTGAATGATAAAGTAGAGGCGTCAAAGGTAACCATACTTATTCACTAGTCATTTTCTAAAGCGTTACGACTCTGCTTTCACTCTCAGTCGTAATAATACCCCTGGCCTCACGAAGTCACGGTTGAATTAATACTCGAGGACAGCCAGCCAGGCAGCTGCTGTGAGGGCTAACGCTAGCTTCTAACGGTACGCAGTATTGCCTGTTATAGTCTATGTCAAGTTAAACTTTAGCTTAATCGCGCATCATAAAATATCCACAAATCTTTTTTTTAAAAATCACAGTCACTTCACCGCCTTTACTCTTTCAAGAGCCACATTGAGGTTAGCTTACTTGCTGCTGTGTTTTTTTCATGTTCTAACGTCATAAACTAATTTGCCAGTTTAATATTTATACGTAGCTGAAAGTATTTCTGTCTAAAACATCAGTTCTGCAATGAATCATGTCGTTAGGAAATTGTTTAACAGAGTGGGACACACACACACAAAAAAATAATAATTACAAGCTTCATATGGAGTTTGGAGTTTGCTCAGTTGTCATGGAGATGATTCAGCGGTTGTTAGGAGCTAACGGTTAATTTATGGTGTTGTTGAACGTTACTTTAATACTGAGAGATATTGCTAAGTATAGCCTTTTCTCGTTGATATAAATGGGGCGGACAAATTGATAATGTAGCTCTCAGTATAACACAGCACAAAAACAATCTAAAGGTCCAGTCAGTAAACTTGGTGTCTGTTTTTTCAACCCTCTGAAACAGTTTAACAGAAAACAACATTATATTATAAATCAATACTGTTCTTCTTGGTGTCTTTCAGCAGCAAAGATGGAGTCCAGCAAGGAGGGGGGCCTCAGCGTCGGGGGCTCTGTGGGAGAGGAGAACTACTTCCTGGGATACACCTTCACCGACCGCTCCCACTCCAGCCGGGTGGTGAATAGCATCATGGACTTGTGCCTGGAGGACGGTCTGTTCGCTGATGTCACCATCACTGTGGACAGCAAAGAGTTTCACCTGCACCGGCTGGTGCTTTCAGCACAGAGCAGCTACTTTCGCTCCATGTTCACCTCCAATCTAAAAGAATCCCACAACCGTGCAATTGAGTTGAAGGATGTCAGTGCCACTGTCTTTCAGCTGCTGATTGACTACATCTATCACGGCACGATTAAACTGCGGGTGGAAGAGCTGCAGGACACCTATGAGATGGCAGACATGTACCAGTTGACTGCTCTGTTTGAGGAATGCTCCCGCTTCCTCTCAAGGACAGTGGAGGTCAAGAACTGCCTGCAGGTGATTTCCAATTTTCCACACATTTAGCAGTCTTTAGGCGATGATCATATAATGTCAGTTTTATGATTATATATTTTTGTCCAGGTGATGTGGCTTGCAGACAGACACAGTGACCAGGAGCTGTATACAGCAGCAAAGCACTGTGCTAAAATCCACCTAGCCCAACTTCATCAGACTGAAGAATTCCTCAATCTGCCTCTGTGTCTTCTCTTGGACATCATCAAAGGTATTACTGGTATCTGCTCTGTCACCATGTAGCACAATGTTCTGACCAGTGTTTTTGCATCGTCATTGAGTTTGCTTACTACAAATCAGTTATACTTAACATTACAAGATTCTTGACATTTGCTTTAGATAGTTTATCAGATACGTGTCAACTGTGGCTTTAATTTGTATGGTAATGCAGATAAAACTATAGATTGACTTGTAAAGTTTAAATTGCTTTATCATGCAATACTAACATAAATTTCACTAAAATGAAAGATTTTCACTGTGTTGGGTTACTTCACTCAAGTTAATTTTCACGCACTTAACTAGAAACTAAACGTTGAAAAGGACAGTAAAAAAAAAAAAATACACTCAAGTTCTTTAAATCGTAAAAAAATTTATGCTTTACATCATTTTGAATTAATTCACTAAAAGGTCTGTTAGGGTCAATAAACACATTGATTATGCAGCTTTGTTGAATACTCAATCCTGATTGGTCAGTTATGGTATTTTACGGTTTCTGAATCGGGGCATCTGCTACACACTGTTGCTACACACCGTTGCTATGGACGCAGTTCTGATCATAGACTCTATAGGACCAAATCAAGTCATTTTTTAATCGAAATTTGCATCAAAATGGTTAATTTTCATAATAAGTAACTGTGTACTAAGTGGAATAATGTACTGCGAACGGGCCATTTTTCTGACAATAATGACCTGTTCTCTGTATTTTATCCCTTACTACGAATTCTCAAAATGAAACTCATAATGTTTGTTTGTGTTCAGATGGCGTTCCGAGCTCTCAGAATCCAACAGCGGCCATTGAGTCGTGGATAAACCACAATAAGGTGGAGAGAGAGGAGTTTTCTTGTATTCTGCAAGAAAATCTCAAGGTAACATTCTCTCATATAGAACTAACTACCATTCTTGAAGGCGCTCTAATTTCATGTCAGTTGGTATTCTCTGATTATCACTTAATCTCTTTTAACGTCTTCTCCACAGGAAATTGGTGAGAATGTCCACATATACCTGATTGGTAAAGAGGAAACGAGGACTCACTCTCTGGCTGTGTCATTACACTGTGACGAGGATGATGCGATCAGCGTGAGCGGTCAGAACAGTTTATGTCACCAGATCACTGCAGCTTGTAAGCATGGAGCGGACCTGTACGTGGTGGGGGGATCTATCCCCCGCCGCATGTGGAAGTGTAACATGCACACCATGGACTGGGAGCGCTGCGCCCCACTGCCCAGAGACCGCCTCCACCACACCATGGTCTCTGTGTCCACTGAGGATGCTATCTACTCGTTAGGAGGTAAGACACTGCAGGACACGCTCTCTAATGCCGTCATCTACTACACAGTGAAGGACAACATGTGGACAGAGACCAGTCAACTAGACACTGCAGTGTCTGGGGCCACTGGGGTTAACCTGGGAGGTACCATCTACCTACTAGGGGGGGAGGAGAATGACATGGACTTTTTCACAAAACCATCTCGTCTTATTCAGTGTTTTGACACCGCCTCCCAGAAGTGTCAGATCAAACCTTACATGCTGCCGTTTGCTGGGTGCATGCACGCCGCGGTCCACATGGACGTGATCTTCATCGTAGCGGAAGGAGACTCCCTAGTGTGCTACAACCCTTTGCTGGAGAGCTTCACCCGCCTGCGTTTCCCTGAAGTGTGGAGCTGTGTTCCTTCACTGTGGAAGGTGGCCAGCTGTAATGGCTGCATATATGTTTTCAGGGACAAATGTAAGAAAGGCGACGCAAACACATTAAAGTTCAACCCAGCCACGTCTGTCGTCTCTGTTATCAGAGGCATAAAAATCCTCCTGACAAACTGGCAGTTTGTTTTGGCCTAAACTGTCTTCTTGATGTTCACACCGTGGTCGGCACACTCGCCACGGAGAATCAGGGAAGACTGTTGGGTAACTTGCTATGACTTCACTGTTCAGACATCCTGCGAGGAGACCTGCTCTAAATGTATTTACTCAGCTGGTTTCTGTGTAACTCATTCCTTTCTGACTTCACCCTCAGACCAGTAAAAACAGTTCAGTGGTGTGTGTGTCATTTGCTTGTATTACAGTGTTTCTCATTCCATTAGCTGACAAGTCAAACAGTTTGTGATGATACTGTAACCAGTGATGTACTAATTAACAGTGTTTTCTTGTGCACTGCTAGTTTATTGACACGCATGAACAACTTCAGTGTAAACATGTTACACAACAAAACATCCCTCAGTATATCTCAATTGATTAATTGTTTCATGGTGTTGTAGGCTAAGTGTCCTTAGATGTCAAATTTTAAGTGAATGTGGATAAATATGAGGAGATAAATAGAGGATGTTTTCTAACTTCTAAATTTTTCACAGTTTCATGTCTTAAGATTGTATTTTATTTTGATGGACATGTTCAAGTTTAACTGTTAACAGAAATTTCAAATATATGACTATATAAGCTGTCACTGTTTGTCTTGACATTAATGGCCTTTAGCTTTTATGAATTAACTAAAAACTACTAACACTATATTTATTACTAATGATTTAAATATTTCATTGTTGTGGTTATACAATGATGCATTTAGAAATCACTTTTGTCACTTTTGCTGCCATGTAGCTATGGAAGCTTTACCTCAACAAAGACATCTCTTCTAACTGCATTTATCTTTGGATTGTTATAATCTTGTGAATGCTAAGGTGGTAAAGCAAGGTTCTTGTTGGTGTCCTTGGGGGATAAAAGGGGAGTTGAGGGAGATAAAGCTACTACAGAGAGGCCAAAACTTTGATCCCATTGATGTGTTGCAGGAGGCTGTGCAGCTGAAACCCAAGCCCAGTAACATGTCAGACTTTGTGAACTATTCTAAGCATCAGTTGCTGACGCTGAGATGAGGGGTGGGGCGGTTTCTGGGGGTACGTATGACCCCCCATAAGAACTCCCAAAAAGAAACTGATGGCCACTCCAAGCACCATCTGACATGTAGTCCGTAACTTTGGGAAATAAAGCTGTTTACAGCCGTGATATGACAGCTCACAGTCCTTCATGTAAGACTGGTTAGATCCATTTGTGGCTGTTTGTTTTTAACGCTGCAGTCAGTTATGATGTCAAAATTTCTACTCCAGTGTTTGGTCAGATTGCGGGGTTTAGTGTGAAGGTAGATCGCTAGGAGCTATAGTGACCTTGGGGCTGCTTGCTGAGGGCAGAACAGAATTCCTGAAGGGACACATGGTCGAGAGTGACAAGGCCATCTGCTGTAGCGCCAGCATTAGGAGGAAGGTGGAGGGGGCTGGACAGAGGGGTGCACTGCTGAGAATTCCTTTTGCTGGGGTGTGGAGGGAGTAGATATTCTGGGATATCACTGCTAGCACTCCGCTGGGAAACTTGTGTCTTTGGCGTTTTTCAAACAGAAATCTGAAGGAGAATTTTTTTAACACTTGATGGTGAGAGAGGATTGTTGCAAGGTTAAGTGGGAAAGATATTTTCTTGCCCCTCCGGCTCTTCATAAAGCATTCGGTGATAATGGTCTTGGTGTGTTGCTGTCTTACTTTGGTGGATCCGGTTTCTCTTCCCTCTCAGCACAGCCGGAGCTAAGAGAGCTGGATGTGTTAGGCCTTCTGGCACCGACCTCTGAGAGGATCATCTTCAAGGGACCTTCTTTGGAGTTGTACTTTGCATGACAAGGATCTACTTTCTTGTTGCCTCACAGAAATTGCATGGCCTAAACGAATGAATATTTTTATGAGGCGCCTTATACCAGAGATGGGCCAGGACCAAACCAAGCAGCAGATAGAGAAGGGCCTGAGGTTGTATCAGTCCAATCAGACAGACAAAGCCCTGCATGTCTGGACAAAAGTGCTGGAGAAGACATCAGACCCTGGAGGGAAGTTTCGGGTTTTGGGATGTTTGATCACAGCTCACTCAGAAATGGGAAAATATAAAGATATGCTCAAGGTAAGACTGTTCCCAAAGAGCAGTTTGCTTCACACAATGTATTACTTACAATTCAGGAAACCAGTAACATAAGTGGTGTATACTTAGTTTACTGTGGGAACATTAGTATTTAAATAATGTGACTTTTTGCCCGTATGAAGTTTTCCTTTATTAATATACTTATGCCAAATAGCCTTTGTGATCACTTGGTTTAGGTAATTCAGGTGTAGGCACACCTCAGTTTTCTACTGTGTGATTACATTTTGTTATGCAACCAGCAGTGCATGCGTGTGTGAGGTTGCAATTCTAGATGAGAGAATGCCACTGAATATCTCATCAATTTTATGTGTCATCATGTCTGCCCGAGGTTGGTACATTTCATGCTGTAGTAGCATTTTAACATTTCCAGAATGTCCAAGTGATTATTAAACAGGAGGAGGGCAAAGGTTACCTTCTTAGTCCCATTTATTTATCTTGAGAAGCATGGTTTAATTTGTGGCTTCCATGCAATGCAGAGTAAATAAGTGCCCTGCAATCTGAGTATCAGTGAGGGGTGTCTTGTTGACATAATCAGCCTTACTCAAGCAGCACTCACTCTCTATGCCATAGTTTAATGAGGACCTCAGGATCATAAACTTGTGGCCCTAAAGTAGAGGCCTTATCTCTTTGAATGCATTTATCGGTTTATTTCCCTTTTCTTCAGTGTCTATTTGAATCTACAGCCTTGTCCTTATACTCACCCTCTCTCTGCAGTACGCCCTTGATCAAATCGACACAGCCAGAGAAATGGAGGACCCAGACTACCTGACAGAGGGCTACCTGAATTTGGCCCGCAGCAACGAGAAACTGTGCGACTTCCAGAAAACAGTCTCGTACTGTAAGACCTGTTTAAGCATGCAGGGTACCACTGTCAGCCTGCAGCTCAATGGCCAGGTATGTCTTAGCATGGGCAATGCCTTCCTGGGCCTTAGTGTCTTCCAGAAAGCTTTGGAGAGCTACGAGAAGGCCCTGCGCTATGCACACAACAACGATGACAAGATGCTGGAGTGCAGAGTCTGCTGCAGTCTGGGAAACATCTATGTTCAGCTTAAGGTAGATTCACTTGCATAAATGCACTGATTTTTATTCAAATGAGATTTGATTGTTTTAAAGCTAGCTCATTATAGTGGGTGCTGCACTTTAAGCAGTCTTTGCTCAGCATTAACTTTGGCTCAATTTATTTTACATTTGTTCTTGTATGTGACATTATAGACAATGAGACTAAATAGGAGCCCATCAAGAATTATGAAATACTTTTTTCAATGGACTGCATGTGTAACTTGATGGCACAATGAATACTGATGTTGTTAGTGTATTTACACAGCATAATACTGCAGAGCATCCAAAACAAACATCATCAATGGTTCGCTCATGCAGTACTTGTAAAAGAAGGGCGGGGTGAGTAGGCTGTGGGCGGGGGCTTATGTCGTACCCTTGACATCAGAGATTTGTAAGAGTAATCCCCCAGCTTCCCTAGGAGGATTGGTTTCAGTGGGATTGTGTTGAAGTGGCGTTTGAAGAATGCACTCGTGTTTAATTGATGAAAGAAAAATCATTCACAGTTCTCTGTTCAGATACTTGATTTGGATACTGTCAAAGGTTCATAAAAAGGGAATCAAACCAAAAAGCTGTATTACCTAATTAGGATATTCTATCCTTTTTGGGCAGTACTTAGACATCAGAGTTTTTACTCATTAACAATGTCTGTCAACAGGACTATGAGAAAGCCCTGTTTTTCCCCTGCAAAGCAGCTGAGCTTGTCAATGACTATGGCAAGGGTTGGAGCCTCAAGTATCGCGCCATGAGCCAGTACCACATGTCTGTAGCCTACAGGAAACTGGAGCGCCTGCCAGACGCCATGGAATGCTGTGAGGTATTGTTTTATAACTGTCCAGTATATAACTTACATAACCTGGAGACTGTCACAGTTTTGGTTTCCTCACCAACTTGCCGCCCGCTGACGCTTTTGGATGTTCTGATGTCGGAGCTGTAGATACAGTAGATGTTGTGCTGCCAACAGGTGCGAGTGCCAGTTGTTCTGTTGTACAAGGCCTTAGACCTCGACAAAAATATGCTCACAGAGGCGCTGGTTTAAAGTGTTAATGAAGAGGGAGGCTTTAGTCTTCACTCTGTTCTAATTATGTACTGAGGGTGAAAAATAACTTGATGTCATTGCCTTGGAGTGCAGAAGTTTAGTAACAAGATAGCAGGATGCATTTGAGATTTATTACTTTTCTCAAACACATTTAGCCAAACACTTTACACATCTTGTCATATTTAGAATACCAGTGTACGGGAGGAAGCCTAAAGGTGAAAAGCAATGTCTCACATTCCCCCATCACTTCTCACTGAGGTTTATTTGAAAATGCATTGTTAATAAAACTGCAAACAAGAAATAACTGGCATTTGTGCAATTAGTTTGATATAAAAAAAACTTAATTTTCAGGATTCAAGTATTAGTAATAAGTAGATTTTATTATAAACAAGTCTCTGCTATGCAATTAAATTTTTTTTTATGTGCAACCTCCAAAATGTTTGTATTTATAGTAAGACTCAGTTGTTGAAATTGAAGCACATTTGTATTATACATCATGGAACTGCATACAACTGTTTGATTTAAGTCTGTGTGCTGAGAGTCAGACCTCTAAAAGTGTCTCTTGTGCTTCAACAGGAATCTATGAAGATTGCTCTGCAGCATGGTGACCGTCCTCTGCAGGCCCTCTGCTTACTAAACTTTGCAGACATTCACCGCTGCAGGCATGACGTTGATGTAAGACAAACTTGTTTAGAATTAGCAAAAGTGGTCACTGAGGATTAACACTTTGTAATTGCTTCCTGACGTGTAAGTTTTGACTCAAATATTTGAACTACGTGGTAAACCGTTGTGTTGGTATTTATCTTTTTCATTCAGAAAGCATTCCCGCGCTATGAGTCTGCACTGGGTATCATGACTGAGATTGGAAATCGTCTTGGACAATCGCAGGTGTACCTAGGAGTTGCAAAGTGTTGGCTTCTGCAGAAAGAATATGAGAAGGTACCCACACTAATATAAAAATAGTGTCAGTTCATGAAAATATGACAATTATTTTATTGGAAAAGGAGGTTGCGCTTCAACAATGCTAAACCCAATATTCAGTGAGCATGTTCCAAAAAAGTATGAAAAGGTCAGCCAGGACAAATGATAATAGTATATAAAATTCTTACACATTTCAGCACAGAACCTTCTTCTGAGCATTAAATAATTTGATTGGTTTTCTTAATGAGTATTTATGTGCTTATTATGACTCACTCTGCCTCATTGTTTATCTTCCAGGCTCTGGATTCTTTGCAGCGAACACAGGAATTGGCAGATGGAATGGGAAACAAGGTATTTGATGTTTGGATGCAGGACAAAGTTGTATAGACCATATAAGCTGGTATGTTGGTACATATTGTGTCTAAGACAAGACACACTGACAATTTTCTCCTGTATGTCTTCAGCTGGCTGCACTGAAGGTGCATTGTCTGAGTGAAGGGATTTACCGAAACCAGGGGAAGCAAGAAGAGCTCCGAGAGCAGGTGGTAAAGTTCCTGCAGTGTGTCGAGGAGCTGGAGCTCTACTGCGGCATGTGTGGCGAGTCCATCGGGGACAGGGACCAAAAGCTGCAGGCTTTACCCTGTTCCCACATTTTCCATCTCAAGTGGGTGTTTATTCACAATCTACTCTTGCCTTTTATTTTGTTTGACATATACATTTCACAAATAACAAATAGTTTTTTTTTAAAATAAGGCTGATGGGTAAAGCTGTTGACACTGAGTTGTTTCATCCTTTCAGGTGTCTGCAGACAAATGGGACAAAGGGTTGTCCTAAATGTTTCAAGTCCTCCATGAAGCCTGGATTTGTGTGATTATGAGATTGTGTCTGTGCGATGGATTTGTGAACACATTGTGCTGATTCCTCACAGTCTCATAGATGTGAGAGAAGCAGGCAGCCTCGGGATGTGCTGAAGATGTTTGAGGAGTAATAATTCATTGCTCGACGCAGAGGATGCTGAACTGAACCGAGCGTCCCTGAGTGCAGCTCTGAGGATTCGATCAAGGCATCTAATATTATTTACAGCCCTCAGTCTGTGGGTGACTGAAGTGGACAGAGGAGGTATATCTGCCATCAGTTACATTTCAATATAAGCTCAAGTAAAAGTCCCACATTGATCTGAAGACTGAATTTGTTGCAGGATTCAATTAGAGAGGTATATGGGCCCTCTAAAGAGCATTTATGTGTATGCTATTATATTCAGTAGAATTGTATAGTAAAGATGAGATTAAACGAATTCAGGGTTTGTTGTTCAAATTCCAATATTAGCTTTTACACTTCATCCACTTTTTCTTTTTTGAAGTTTTCTGATTTCTGATCAGGAGAACACAAGAGCCATTTCTGAACTCGACAGGTTTCATATTTAATTATTGTATTCATGTACATACTGTTATGGTAATTTTGTTTTTAAAAGTTTGATTTCATTTAGGTGTTTTGTGAAACCTAAAACTAACTAGAGTCTCTTAACCATTTAAAAAACTGTTATGTCTTTACAAAGCAGGTACACGCAGCTGTTTCTCCTTATCCAATGCGATTTAGGAGCAGGATCAACACACATTGTGTTATTCATAGAAATTCCTTTTCTGTCCATTTCTGGAATTTTCTGGATTTCCAGCCTGACATCAGCATTAAGGACACTGATTGTTGATAAGGAAATATATTGGGTAAGAAATGTTTCTGACCCATTGCATACTTCAGTAATTGTTAAATAATTGTTTTGAAAATATCAACATGTTTTACCATGGTTTTTACGTTTGTAGTTATATGTAAATAGGAATTTATTGGTAGAATATCAAAAGAGAGATTGAGATGATTTACTTTCAAGGTGATTTTGATGGAGAAAGACAAAATACTGAGTTTTGATAGAAAAGAGAGCTCAGCATGTCAAATGTTGCATGTTTTATTTAGGATGCAGATCAACTAAATTGGATTACATCAATGGATGTTTCTATGTAATTGCATATTTACTTATACTGTATACTTTACTGTGGATTTTAACCAAATTTATTATATATTTGTTTAATTTATTTGACAAATTTTGATTAGGTAAAAAAGACCTTATGAACTGCATGGCTTACATGAAGTTAGACTGATTGATTGTAAGCCTCTTAGACTAAGACTCATTTTAGTGAAACTGTAGTTGTAGTTTGCTCCCTCACGGATGTGAGACATTGATGAGTGTAATCTTGTGGTGACAACATTATAAACGATTGGTACTGCAGGGACAAAATAATTTCACAAGACACCACCATACCTTTTGAAAATTTCATAGTCAAAACAAAAAGGATAAGCTGCTTATGTCATTACAAACCCTGCTGTAAAATATCATAAAAAAAACACATTTACTTTTACTGCACAAGCACTTAATGTATGTTTCTCGTTTTCAATCCAAAAATAGGCCAGTTTTTATAGAGGACTATGGACTGACGGACACATTAAGATTGCAAAACCCAAATAAAAGAGAGTATCCATATTACTCCCCACACAGTATTAGACCCCACCATTCATAGCATCGCCCTTTCAGATCATGCCCACATCACCATGACATTCCTTACAGACTCCCACTCCTGCCCCAGTGCAAGATGGCAATTCATTACCTCATTACTCTGACATAAGGATTTCTTTAAATACTTTGAACAGGAATAGGCTTTCTTTATCAACACCTACAACACACCTAGCTTCAGAGACCTGTTAAATACTAAATATAAACGTACCTTCAGTAACGATAAGACATTATCATTCATTTTGCATTTGGTCTGTGTTTTCCTAATTGGATTAAAATAACATACACACCCCCCACTGCTTCAACAATAACCATTGAAATTATATTAAAATCCTTGTGTTTAAAAGGAGGCATGAAACAGGGATGTCCATTATCACTGGCACTATTTTCTCTTTCATAGCACCTCTGGTTATATTCATAGGGCAAAATCACAGCATTGAATCTAAATCACTTCATTGTAAAATCAGTTTATATGCAGATGATATCCAGTTATACTTGACCTCTCCTTCAACCTCTCTTCAGTCAGTCCATAGTCTGATTAACAATGTAAGTAAAGTGTCTTCTAATACCTATGTTAAGTCCAAGACTGGGATGCCCAGGATAGAGATTTACCCTCAATACATAAAATACCTAGGAATTAATTTATCATCAAATTTAAACAAAAGACTCAAATCAAATTTCTCTACATTGTTAAAGACCATTACAGGAGACTTGGAACGATGGAACGGTCATTATCACTATGTGGTTGTATCTGCAGTCACAAATAACATACTTGCAAGAATAAACTACCTCTCTTCATGACCCCTTGCTCTCTCTGACAGTTGATTGTTGCTACTGGAAAGACATAAGGCTTTGAATTGAAATATGTCCCCCAGAAACCACCAAATTTATGCCATTACTTCCTGTCACACCAGATGCTGTCCTGTATGTTTGGCACTGGACAAACAGAAATCCTCACAGAAAACCTTCCGTTTACTGACAAGACCATTAAACAACCTTTGTCACAACTGTTTTAAATGTTCAGTCATCAACACTACCCTAACAGCCTGGTGGAAAGCAAACTGTATTATCAGTCAACTTTTTGAGGCCTTTTGTCTTTCCAGCATGGAAGTTGAGGGGAGTAGCCAGCCTGGTGAAGCTATTCAGTGGTGGCCTGTTCATGATCTTTGACCTTATACAACACAACTACAATATACCTCAATGTTGCCACTTTAAATACGTACAGCTGGAAGAAGCCATTAAGGTGAAAATAAACATCAGTAATTTCGATAATGACACTCCCTCTTTTTAATATATCATAACTTGAAGTCACTGAAGCCCTAACCCTAAGTCATTTCAGGTCAAGTAACATCAGGAAAACATTGTATTTATTACAAAACGTAATTAACACAAGAACTCATATAACAAATGTGCATTGTATGGGATTTTCTGATGATTATAAATTTCATCACTGTCCACATGCGATAGATGATTATTTTCATGCCTTCTGGCTCTGTTCACCTGTTCAATCCCTCTGGTCAGAGATAATGAGCAGGCTATCGCACAACACCCTCTTTCTCTGTTCAGCTGTCTCAATCCTGGATGACTTCTCTGCAGCTCATATCACATAACGCTATAAACCATTTAGAATTTAATAGCATTGTGGCTAAGAAGATCATATTGCTCAACTGGAAAAATAGAACCAAACTATCCACCATGCACTGGCTCAATTTGTGAACAGCACACTTTAGAAACACTCACAGGATAAAATCATATAGTTCAGGATATGTCCTCAGGAGCCAACCATCAGCTTTGCTATGCACTAGCCAATCTCTCTTTACAACACAATGTGCTTTTATTCATTATATAACAGTTGTCATCTACCCACCTATTGTCTCTTTTATTTATGTACTATTATTGTGTTGTAATGTGACTATTCTGTTTGCGTCCAATGTATTATTTGGTCTTGTTTTTATAATAAAAAAGGAAAAACATCGATCTCTGAGGGGAAAAGTGCCTGCCTGCTGACAGTCTGTCTTCTGACCATAACAGTGGGTGTATATTAGGCTCACATGTAGTAGATGCACAGCTCTAGGGTTGAAGAAGACGTATTAAAAGGTCTGTATTATATAGTTGTATGACAAGGAAAAAGTTGCATGAAATTTAGCATAAACTGTATGATGCTCTACTGTATCGAGTTAAAAGTAAAAAGAGACACGTGTATGTGTAATTGATGAAAGATTAGAAACATTTTTCAAATATTTGAATTGTTTATTTTTTTTTCAGGACAACAGGCTTCAAATCTGTTAAACTGCAGTTTCTTCGTCATTGTGAACTATTATTCTCTTTCTTTTTTACTTTCCTCTGCGATTCCATATCTTTCAGTTTAGAGTCCAGCTTCCTTTGCAGATAGGCTTTCTTATTGGGGTCCATAGATTTGTCTTTCTTCCCGCTGCCAGCATAAAGAACGCCCTCCTTACTTATTCTCATCCGGGCATGAGACTTCGCTTTTTCGCCACAACCATGGACCTAAAAAACATGACAATGATATTTTTAAGACTCCTAAAATGCCACCCAGAAGGCACCACAGTATGAATCTTAATAGACATAACAGAAACTATCCGCAAGGACTATTTGGTTGAGGTCTGTTCTCGTCTTACCTCTGGTATGTGATGACTGAGACAATATTGCCTGTTGCAAAAGAGGCAAAGCTGTCCAAGTGTTAGCACAGAGTTTTTACACTTGACAAAGCTACACACACTTTCAGCTTTCATGACAGCACTGATAAGTGTGTCAAAGTCATCATCTGGAGCAGCGGCAGCAGCGATGTCGCAGGCGCCTGCCTTTGTTCGGTTCTTCCCTGAAAGGGAAATGACAACAGTGACGGTGTCAAAGCGATATCAAAGATTTCCCAAATTAGACACAATTTAGATGTTTGTACTGCAAACCTTTAGACTTGGCCTTCTTTGAAGATTGTGCTTGAGCTAGCGGGATGTTGTTTTGTTGCTTTTTTTGTTGAGTGTTTTCTTCCCTTTTCTGTTGCTCCCTCTTCATTCGCTCCAAATGTAAACTTTTCAAATCTAGTACAGGGTGACACAATGGATCTTTTTGGGAATTTGGGGTAATATCCTCTTCCTGAGATGCTGCTGCTTCTTCTTTTTCTTTTGCTTGTGTCATCTCCTCAGCTGGTCTTGAGACAGTAATACACCTGTCTTTCCCCTCGCCTTTGCTCTCGTGCACAAGGCTCATCTCCTCTGCAATTTGGTGGACTAACAGGCGGTCATGAGAGTTAAACGATGATGGAAACTGTAGCTCACTCTGATTTAAATCCTTCAGAAAGCTCTCCACCTGCTGTCTGATCTCAGTGTATCTGTTCTTGTTCTGTTCCTCCTCTGTCAGTGTGGATGTGCAGGATTTTGTCTGCTTATCTTGCTTCTTATCTACATTACAGCTGCTACCAGTTGATTTCTTCTGGTCTGGCTTTGCTTTGCTGAGAGGCTGATCTTTGACCTTCTGTTTAGTCGACACAGAGCTGCTGGCAGACGTACTGGGTTTTGTGTCTTTGTGACCACGAATGTAGTTCTGTGGTATGATGTCCTGGATGTACTCAAATGCTGTTCTGACCTCCCCAAACTCAGTCATATGATTGATCAGGGACTTCAAGAAAGCATGATTCTGAACTGTTTGGGTGTCACACACTACAGCAATGTGACGTCTCGCACGTGTAACGGCCACGTTTATCCTTCTGTCCTCAGCCAGAAATCCAACCTCACCTAAAATCGAATGAACAAACATCTTTGTATGTATATTGATAAAACAATCAATGCAGCTAACATTCATGGTGTGGCAGTGTTAGGAAAATTCAAAAATTAAGAAGCTACCTTTTCTGTTGGACCGAACTAATGACAATACCACAGCTTCTTTCTCTCTGCCCTGAAATCCATCCACAGACTTTATCTCCAGCTCTGGATGCCTCTCAGAAAGTTTCTGACGCAATAGATCAACCTTCACAGAAACACACACACACATTAAAATCATTATTCAAGTATTTCATTAAAAAAATTTTTTTTAACTCAATTTTAGCATTATTAATAAGGTAATATTAAATCAAATCAGTTACTTACTTGTAAATTGTACGGTGCAATAACAGCTATGTCTTTAGCTTTAACCCCAGCTTCAGTCAAGGCCTTTATGTGCAGTTCAACAATGTCCACCTCACCTGCGGAAGCAGCAAACACAGTTAGGTCCCACACCACACAAACTGTATATTTTTTTTTTATCTATATAAATAAATGTCTAACCTTGATTGCCTTTGGACTGCTCATCTGTGACCACCATTTCACTCAGACCACAGCCTGCTGTGTCGATTAAAAGAAGCGGTGTGCTGGTCTCTTCAACACAGGTAACTCCTGGTAGATCTCTATTTGAATCAAAACATTAATTTAAACCATTATTCTAAACATGTTATTTCTTCACTGAAAAAAAATATAACCAAGCTTATTCTCACTTTAACAAGTGTCTCTCCACTGAGGTGTGAGCAGTTAGTCTTCCCTGGTACATCTCTTTGGAGGCCCATTCCATGATGGCACTGTTCATGCGGTACTGTACTGTTAGCATTCGGACCACTGATTCCCCATACATCTGGATAAGTCTCTCCATAAGGCTAAGAGACAAGCCCTTTGATGCTGCCCTGTGGAAGAAATATGAGAACAATATTCATCAAAATATAAATGATCAGATTAAGGAAAATGTTTCAGAAAATCTGAAACTTTGAATGTTAATATGATTGCATAAAAAAAAGAGAAAAAACAGTGTTTTACTTTTGTGATTTGATAGTAGGTGGTAGCTGCTTGTAGTCTCCAGCAAGAATACACTTGCGTGCTCTGAGCAGGGCGATCCAGCAGCTGCTCTCCAGGGCCTGAGCGCACTCGTCCATCACCACCCAATCAAAATACTCTGCTGGAAGGAACTTCAGAGGGCCGTCATTACAAGCACCTGCAGACACAGACAAGAGGTCTCTGGTTGCCTTTTATCATCACTGCGAGAACTGAATGACTTCTTCTGCACTCAAGGACATTACTAACCTGTGTTGGTTGATAAGATGACATCAGCACTTTTTAGGATCTGGGTAATGGCTGTTGCTTCCCTGGTTTTCAGCTCCTTTCTTAGCTCTCCTACTTCCCTTCTGAAGTTCACCCGCTCTCCTTTGTCATGCATCTTCTTCATTACCATTTTGGAAAATTATATACGTAAAACATTATAAATAAATCTAGACGGCTTAGCACACATGCACACTACAACACACTAACATACTTACAAATGCTTTATCAATGTCTTTACGAATGTCAGCGATGATGTTTGCGTTGTCACTCTTAGCGAGGATGGCATCCAGTGAATGTTTCTGTATGGACTCCAGTAGTCTGGCAGGATGACCCAGCCTCAGAACCTTTGTCTTGCATCGGGCTAACCTCTCCACTAAATTATCCACAGCCACATTAGAGGGGGCACAGCACAGGATCTGCATAAACACAGAACGCATATATCATAATGATTCTGTGTAGAGTAAGATGCTGTATTTGACAAACAAATTACTCACGTATACTCTGATAAACATTCTGTACCTTTTGGCCTTGTTTGACAGCTTGCAGAATAATCTCTACCACTGTGGTGGTTTTCCCAGTGCCTGGTGGTCCATGAATCACAGCCAATTCTCTCTGAGACAGAGCAAAGGACACAGCTTCTCTCTGGGAATCATCCAGGTTTGAGTTTAAGAATTCTACTTTATCTGATGGATAATAACAGAAACATACATATTTATTTCAGCTGTGGGATTCACACTGTTTTCGGAGATTTTGAAATCAATGTAAAGAGTGCTTCATACTTGTGTGAAAGCTATAAGTTCAAAGTATAGTTTCACAGAAAAAACAGAAGCATCATTTCTGATAAGGTTTTATAAAGCCTCACTTACTTGGCTGTGATTGAGATGATGGCTTTGCTTCTCCGAAGAGAACATTTATCAGATTTGCAACTGGTCCATTGCAGTGTCCATTTAATGCATTCAAGGCACTGTTAACACAAAAATAATCAACGTTTTATATCTCACATGTTCAGCTGTACAGTAACAATGTGCAACATTAAAAGATTAAAAGTTGACATTAAATATGTCACTCACTGTTTCATTCGTTTGTAAGTCACATCATTTGCCAACTTTAGGAGATTGTAAAAAGCATCTGTATCAAAACTGAGCCCATCCTTTGAATCGTCAATGGCCACACTTATAGCTGCCTGGGTGACCCTAGTCACTATCCCTGTGCTGATCTGAGAGGCTGCACTGCATCCACCAGTGTCATACAAGCCAACTATATCCCCTGTGACAAAAGACAAAAAACTTCACATTAAGCAAAATATGAAACCAAAGTCACACAAGAACACACACATCAGATGTTTTACCATATCATCTTACCAGGTCCAAAGTTGTTGCTCGGAAGAGATGAAAAACCAAGATGCTTTCTTGGCTCTAGGACGAGGACTGTGCGGCCGTACAGGCCTGTGGACTGACTTCTTATCTGCAGTTTCAGCAGACATACTCCTTTGTTTTGAAGATCCTTAAGAGAGACGTTCTCCTGCCATAACCTAAAACCACAAAA
This sequence comes from Pampus argenteus, assembly GCA_036937835.1. Lineage (NCBI taxonomy): Eukaryota > Metazoa > Chordata > Actinopteri > Scombriformes > Stromateidae > Pampus > Pampus argenteus. The sequence continues at coordinate 8,572,291 of CM072869.1, forward strand.
TTAAAACTATCAATAAGATGTTTTTATTGGCTTTGTGAGTAAAACATTGTAGGTAACAGCTAAAGATTTTATCATTCCTTAAATTTTACACAATAAAGTCAGTTTGCTCAACATGGAAGTAGTACTAATATTGTGGCTCTGAGGGATGTTTGTCAAGTCTGAGAAAATAACCCCTGATGGATGTCATCAGGAATGTCTTGCTTTGGTCTTAGATTTGTAATTTATAAACAGATTTGTAACCACTTTTTTCATGCTTGAATCTGAAAGACAAAGACATATATAGACAGGTAGGTTGTAAAATACAATTACGTTGCATTATAGGAAATGTAGAATCCAGTATTTTTGAAATTTGACCCAAATTTAAGTCAGGATATCTCACCCTCACTGTTAGTTTAATGTGTCTCCTGCAACTTATTGAACTTTATGGAAGTGGTAACTGTTACACTAATCAGTGGAGTACCCTGTTAAAGGCGAAGTATCAGTCTCAATCTTAATTCACATACCTGGTTTCATCTATTTCAGCTTCTCTCTCCTCCTGTAGAAGCTCGAGTGTCTTTGACACAAACTGTTCAACTGCCATCACTCACTGCACACATCCAAAACATGTTAGTTACTGTTTACTGTTTGTCAATGAGCTTCAGCTGTAAACAACAGACAAACGAAGAAAGGTCCCATTACCCAACTAAAGTCACAATTGACTAAAATGCTTTTGATATAACGTAACAGTCATAACGATGCGTGTAATGTTATATCTCAGTTGTTTATCGGTTCTTTATAACCCAATGAAGACAATCCTCTGATTTAGACACAAATGTTGTCATGTTAGCTTGCTAATCACACTGCAACATGATTTATTTTAGCTACATTTAGTTGGCAATGATGACACTCACCCATTAAGGTTAACAGATGACAGATGACTGGCCGTTTGTTTACAATGCGGAAATTATTTAGAAGTTCACTGGTAATATAACACATAATATCAGATATGACATGACGCCGGGGATTGTGCTAGCTTGTCAACATGCTAACTGTTAGCTACACTGCCACCTATCTGCTCGGATGACCTCTGGTCTCTCGATGTGGTGTCAGACCCTCAGTGTGAACCCATCCTTTAATGTTTCATGTGTACGTTGTAAAAAAAAATCTGTATTATGTCTGAGGTTGCATGTTCTGTCCAGTTATTAGGTTTCTGTCGATGAGTACGTGTACAGTGTCTTCTTGGCTTACTGGGAAAGAAAGAGATAAATATGAGAGGTTTCATTTTAGAAATGCTTATTAAGTATTTACCAATTTTAACATTGATGCTTTGCAGGTAAACCTGTGTGTGATCGAATACTATACTTCAATAAGTCTTCCACAGACTAGATCAAGGGCAGGTTGGTGAGATGAAGTGTGTGAGAATGTGTTGCAGAGAGCCACTGTGTGTCAGGTCGTTCAGCGCTCCAGGGCAGTCAGGATGAGCACTGCCTGGTATTGAGCTCCTGGAAATAGTCATTGTGACACAGCTGAACTGAGTCCAATCATGTTTGCAATGTTTTGCTTATACATACATCACATGGATATTTGAGCTTTACTGTGCAAAATGATGTATGTGTAGAATATCAAAGGCTTTCACATACATCTGTTGAATGGGGGCAGTTCTGTCTGTGTGTGTCTTAATTTAAGGCGTGTGTACAGTATGTAAGAATACAATTCAGTAACATCACAACTACTTTACAATTTACTGTGTAATTATTATTGATTACATATAATGTTTGTATATCCCTGTGCAAGCAGTATGTGTATATGTATATGTATATCCAGTAATTTTGATATGAAAAATATTTCCATAATTATAGATTCAGGATTTTTCAGTAGCAGACACAAATTATTTTTAAAATAGTTTCAAATGTCTAAAATATTTTAGGTTTTAATTCCTGTATACACACACACACACACACACACACACACACACTTGCTCCTGTCTCATGCTGTCTGCGCATGCGTGAGAAGGTGGTGGTGGGGGGGCTGCACCCCGTAGAGCCGTTGGTCCTCCGCAGCTGGCAGAGGTGATTTTGGGGACCGAGCAGCAGGACGCATGATAGGAGCAGTTCACGGCGGGGAAAATGACACAACTCTTTGGATAAATGGCAAAGTTTAAGATGAAAGTCTACCAGCTTTGGCTGCTTTATGTTTTATTTCTTCCTTTATCAAGTAAGTGTCTTGTTTTTATTATTATTATATGTTATCGCCGTGCTGACCTGTTTTGCGGAGTTAATTGTTCGTAACTGCCTATAATGATAGCTACCGTTACCTCCTAATGCAAAAAAGGCAACGTTATTTCTTAAAGGTCACTGATTAAGAGGAAATAATATGACATAACTTTAACTTTACTAACTGGATTTATCAATAACTCCGTCATTACTGTCAGTTCACTGTCAGTTTCTGTTATGTCGGTTAGGATGCTCATCTCACTTCTAATAGATCTATTTCTTAGAGCAATAAAACACCATGTCAATATATAATAAAATGTAATCATCAAGTATGATTAACACTCACATAAGGCAGCAGTTACTATATTTCTGTCCTTTCAAAAAAACTTTCCCTGTAATATTATTGTGATATAATATTCCTGTATTACAATTATGTATATCTCATCTGTCATATTGTAGTTTTATAGTCCACCCTCACTGAAAAATGTAATCTAGCCCCTACTAATGTGTGTCTTCTCTTCCTCCAGGTGTTTTATGTTTCAGTGAGTTGTCCTTCATCACAGAGCCCAGTGATGTAACTGTTTTACCAAAGGACCCTGTTGTCTTAGACTGTCAGGCTCATGGGCAGCCTCCAGTCACCATAAAGTGGCTAAAGAACGGAGTTCACTTGGCAGAAAATGAGCATATACAGTTTCTGCCCAATGGCTCCTTGTACATACCAAAGACAAACCATACCAAGGAGGATTCAGATGAAGGATTCTACCAGTGCCTCTTACAGAACAAATATGGAGCTATCCTAAGCCAAAGATCACGTCTGACTATCGCAAGTAAGTATGGACGGTTAAGTAATTGAAATCCTCTGGAGCTAACATGGACTATATTCCTGTTTTCTACCAACACCAAGACGAGGATGGTTCTTGGTGGTATCCACTTTGTGGTGTCAACATGCAGGCATTAGAATGGCAAGTTCATGGGTTATTAACCTGGAGATGGGAAGCAGATGTATCCAGCCCCTCTCTTTTTCCTTTATTAAGGAAAAACCTGGAAAAAGTACTTCCATGTCACTGGAAGTTGTTCAGACTGGGCCATGCATGCGTTTAAAGCTGTCAGTCCAGTTATGGGATCTTTTTAAGAGACAGTTAAGGATAGATGGAGTCCATCTAAAAGCTCATAAATACTCCATAAATAGGCACCCCTTAGTCTGAGTGCACTTCCTTTTCCCTGTTTTGAGGAAGAGTACCACCTTCATATTTATGAAAGTGATCAGGAAACTAGCAAAAAAAGAAGAGAATAGAATTTAGTCTTATCTCTCTTCACTTCAGTGTGATTGCATTGTCACTGCAGACTGTGACTCTGTGTAATTGCTGAATGGTCTGCTACACAGAGGAATCTCTGAAAGGCCATTTGCCTTTTAGCCTTTGTTTGGAGTGCCCCTGACCAGCCCAGAAGAAAAGGCTAGGTTTTCAGGGCATTTGTTTGTCCACATATCAGTGGACAGAGCAGCTGTGTCTATTCAATGGGCCTGGTCTACCATGAACACTTTTCACAGGTCTTAGACGATGTATCCCATGACTGAAACTATCATGGCCTTCTGAAATATATTGATTTTGACATTGACACTGAGGATAGAACATTTTGGGCAATGTGTTGTAACAATACAAAAGTAAGATTATCCAGATATCCCTATCACACGGGAAGAGATTTATGACTATAGAAACATAAACATTAAAGTTAAAGTTACAAGCAGGACACACCTACTTTGTAGTGATGATCTGTTTATGATTGTTCTATTACAGATCAACTAAAATTACTATAAAGGCTCTCCAAACGAAGTCCACATAGAAAAAAAACAAAAGTCAAGTTTAGTCCAGCATCCAGTCTGTCAGAGAAAGGGTTAAAGGTTTTGGTCAGCTGTAGGCGGGGATTGGAGGATGGGCCTCCTCTGCTGTGCTCCCCTTCTGTCCAGAGGTCCTGGGGTCAGGGGTCAGCAGGGAAAGGCTTTGTGATGCCACAGGCCTGCTCTGACTAGGCTGGCCTGCTGTTCTTTCTCCCAGCGCACAATCCCTTTCACTGGACCGGCCCCTCTGTTGCCCTGTCAAGCAGAGCCCTTTTGTTAAACATAGGCCAGTTTGTCATGTGAATGAACAGGCCTGATACTTCACAGTAAATAGAGTCAGTAGTTTCAAAACATGTTTACATCCAGGAAGTATTCTCCTCATAGTCCTCAGACTACATCACCACTTTTAGCACCCTGCTGATATACAGAATGTCAGATATGTATTATATCTCACAAAACCTGCAAAATAAATAGGTATGTGCTTTGCACATTATAATGTGTTACCACTGTATCATTTGATATAAGGTATAGACAATATAAGAATCACAAGGTTCTCTTTTATGCTGACTTCGATCTGACTTGCATTTTGGGATAAAATTAAATGGACAGGGGGTTGAGGTGATCTTTGACCTCTTTAGAGAAACCTTTGTGCTGTTCGACCTAGACATTGATTTGTTCTTTACTACAGAGATGACCGTATTAGCAGATCAGTCTGCGCAGGCCACACCTACCATCGCTGATTTCAGCAAGAGAGAAGATGGTTTGTTATTTCTTAGTAGAGTTTTTTTTACCACGTGCTGCACACTTTTCATGATGCCCCCACAGTCAGTCATGTTTTATGGAGACCAAAGAAGTGGCTAATTTCACACCTGATGAAACAGCTGACATTTAATAATAATGATAATAATGTATTTTGTCAAACCTACTGCCAATTCAGAAGAATATTTCACAAACATACCATGAAAGATCATCATTTTTCATCCTGCTTTAGCCTAACCCCCTGATGCACATCACAGAAACAGGGTTACCAGTTTATTTGTGTCGTATTGATAAGATTAGGTCTTAAATTAAAGGATTGCTCTTTAATTTGGATCTCCCAAAGCTCAGGATTTAAATGTGGAGTGTCAGTGGGAGAACATGGTATTGATTTTCTTTAACATGATATTGACTTCCTTCCTGTGAGGGAGGGGGAAGGGAGAGAACGATCGCCTTAATAAATGAAGGTCATTGGTCATATTTTAAAGTGTGTGCTTCAGATCAAGGGTTGCTTATTTGTAGTGATTATTGAAAGATCTTTTGAATCCACATGATCAGAATGTGACTCAGCAAAAGTTTGTCGTTTTAGTCATTTTAAAATAAGCATATGTATACCTAATTGGCCTATGCATATCAGTGTCTAAGTAGAATATTTACATGCATGCATAACTGTAAAATGTGTGATTTTGAAATGGCAAAATGTCATATTTTGTCTATATCTAGTGTGTCATCTACAGCCTCTGCAAGAAACAAGTTTACTCTTCTATTTAATTTTTTTTCTCTCTTTTTAGTGCTTACAATCCCTCTTATGCAAAGTGAATTGATTAGTTTTTATCTATAACAATGCATCATTCAGTGTCATTCTTCAATTGATTCATTGATTGGACCAGCTGGTCAGTTTATGACCTGATAGCTCATCTGCACAAAAGCAAGATCATGGTGTCTTACAGAGATCAATTCCTTTTATAGAATCAGTTAACATCTATCTAAGTCAGGGTACATGTATAATGCATAATGTTTTACTGAAAGTGAAGGAAAAACAAAACACTGCTAATTGAATCAACAATCAACCGACTACTGAAACAAATACAGAATTAATTACATAATAGGGTGATAAATACGTTTGTGTAGAAATTTTGTCCTACAGATACCTGTATTTCTTTCCTCCAGGTATCTCAGAGTTTGTGGTGCATCCCGTGCCTATGGTGGTGACTGAGGGCTCAGTCGCACGATTCTCCTGTGCAGTCGCCTCGAGCCCTACTGCCACCATCACCTGGGAGCTCAACCAAAGCACATTATCACTACAGACAGACAGGTACCTGCTGTAGGCCTTTTTTAGACACCATCATACAGTAGTCCCCATATATACTTAATTTGTGTCATGTATTTGTAGTGATGTTGCTTTCTATAATATCTTACTTTTTTGCGTTCTCAGAATTACAGTTTTGCCTAATGGAGTTCTTCAGATTCACAATGTACAACTGGAAGATGCTGGACAGTATCGGTGCGTGGCGACCAACATTGGTAGCCATTTGAAGAGCAGAGAGGCTGAACTGACTGTCATCCAAGGTCTGCAAAGACTTCAATAACTGGATTTCATGAATTGCCATTAAACCATCTTATTGTACATACTCTAGGTAGTGCTGACTTTATTTTTTTTTACTTTTTGTTTCTTGTGAAGGTGTGGGCCCTAAACCACGTCAGAAGCCCAGAATCATAGCTGGACCTCAGAATATCACACTTTCCCTCCACCAAACTGTGGTGCTGGAGTGTGTAGCCACAGGCAACCCCTGGCCTATCATCTCCTGGAGCCGTGCTGACAGTAAACCCATTGATGTGTACAATGCCAAAGTGCTGGGAAATGGGAACCTGGTTATCACTGATGTCAGTTCCAAACACAGTGGAGTCTACCTCTGCAGGGCCACCACCCCTGGGACTCGCAACTACACAATTGCTGCTGCCAATGTCACAGTTCTAGGTAAACTCTTAACTAATTATACCACAGACCACATGTCCTGGATGCTCTTGTCAAAAATAAATCTGCGTCTACCTGTCTCTTTTAGTATTTGTGTAACAAGGCCATAGATACATCACTTTATGGGGACCTAATCATATTCAGAAATGAAGATTTATATTTAGCCTTCTTCTGTAACATTAGAAGTTACAAGAGAATGTTCAGACTAAGTGTTTGTTCATTTCAACACTTTTATTTTACATCTCTGTTTCAGTGCCACCATCCATTGTTGAGAGGCCTGAGAGCCAGACCCGTCCAAGGGCCGGCACTGCACGGTTTATGTGCCAAGCAGAAGGAGTGCCCCCACCCCGCATCAGCTGGTTAAAAAATGGAGAAGAGGTTCACTTAAATGGCCGAATTAAGATGTACAACAGGTATTTATGACTTTGATCGCAACAAACATAAGTAATTACCTGTGAAAAACACATGCTTAAATCAACGTCTTGAGGCAACCTTTTATGGTTTGTATTGATTGTAATTGTTTCTTATTGTCTCATAGTAAATTGGTGATTACCCAGATCATCCCCGAGGATGATGCCATCTATCAGTGCATTGCAGAAAATGAGCAGGGGTCTGTGCTGTCCCTGGCTCGGCTTATTGTTGTCATGTCAGAGGACAGGCCCAGTGCGCCGAGAAATGTCCACGCTGAGACCATCTCAAGCTCTGCCATCTTACTGGCCTGGGAGAGACCTCTCTACAATGCAGACAAAGTCATTGCCTACTCCATCCACTATATGAAGGCTGAAGGTGAGATCAAGGAAACAACACAGTAAACTATGTTGCAGGTTTTTCTTAACATATAGGAACTGATGAAATTATAAAAAAGATGGCAAGATGACAGTCAAGCACAACAAGCTATCTCACCGACACTGTGTGATCAGCTTTTCTTGGCAAAGGCCATATGTTGTTCCTGCACAGATCAGAGGTCAAGGAGGACTCAGAATGGCAACTTCACTGAAATAACAGGTTTAGCCAGCCCATTGTCCAGTCCCAGTTTCATTCTGCTTGCAGTTAAAGGGACAGGGTAGCTTTTTAAAGGCCTTGGAGACCAGTGTTTTAAGGAGATATTGAGCGATAACCATTAAATTGAAAGGTAACTCTGTTAAATTAAATCTGTGTTTATAGTAAACATATTTTACATGTTTATTTAGGTTTGCTTTAAAAGGCCTGGAGGCAGGTATATGGCTGTGCTTTGCATTACACATGTTTATATGAAGAGTGACATTCAGAAACTCAGTGCATCAGTCCTTTCAATTTCCTAAACCTTTTTATCTCATCTGCTGCTTGTCAGGTCTGAACAATGAGGAATACCAAGTTGTTATTGGCAATGACACAACCAGTTATATCATTGATGACCTTGAGCCAGCTCGAAACTACAGCTTTTACATCGTGGCTTACATGCCAATGGGAGCCAGTCGTATGTCAGACCAAGTCAGTCAACATACCCTGGAGGATGGTAAGCATAGAGCATTGAGACTGCAAGCATTCCTTGCAATAAATCACTCTGGTAGTTAAGTTACCATGCATGCAAGTGATGTGTGTACAGAGCACATTTTGAGTGGAATTAAGGGGGAAGGGCATTGCTGTTGTTAGCAAAGTTTTATTTTATGTAACAGTAGGTTAGTGTCAATAATAAATATCAATATCAAAAAAGTTTTGCTTTTTACCATCATGTTTATATTCTGATCCATCACCACATGATTCTCAGAATATTATAATATGTGTTTTCGCAGTGCCTCTGCGTACTCCAGAGCTAAGTCTGACCAGCCACAGCTCAACAGATATCCAGGTGAGCTGGCAGCCTCTGCCCGCCAAGGTGAGCCGTGGTCGGTTGTCTGCATACAGACTATCCTATCGGACAGCTGTAGACAATACAGTCATCTCTGTGGAGATACCTCAGAACAGCACTGAATATCTCCTGGAAGGCCTGCAGCCTGACACTATCTACCTGCTCCGCATGGCTGCAGCCACACGAGTGGGCTGGTGTGAACCTTCAGCATGGACATCACATCGTACACCAAAGACCTCGAGCAGCAAAGGTAAACTTGTAGGAGGAAAAGAAACATTGTTTTGAGGGCTACACTAGCAATTTTATTCACTTAATTTTTACATTAACAATCAAAGTGTAGGTTTCCTTGATGATCAAACTAATTCTTGAGGTCAAAATCTTCAGTTTGATAACCAAATAGGTACATGCTATGGAATAGTGGCATCACATGGTGACAAACTAGTAAGTGGCTAAGCTTTTGCTTTAGTCACATCAGTGTTTTGCAGCTCTGGATACCACAAGGATCTCTAGAGCTCATGCAGAGTGGCCAGCTTATGACTAGAGTTTGCTCTTGTAGCATTGTCCCACAGTCTTTGTGTTGGTTACCCAGGAACCTTTGCCCTTCGCTGTCAGTGATGTTAGAGCAGCCTCGGTCACGGGTCATAAAGAGAGGGCCTCAGGCGTCTATACAGGGGAAAGAATAGCCTCTTTTCATGGCCTGGTGTGTTGGGGGAGGTTGTTTGTCCACCAAGTCTGGATTTCTTGTTTTCAAAAGTTTAGTTTTATATTTTTGTGATGTATAAATTTGAGAACATAGTGTAGAACTGGAATGCTAGTGAATGAGCAGTCTTGTGTTTTATTGATTTACAACCAGCTGCAAGGAAAACATTTTCTTTCAATATGCTGCTTAAATTATAACTTTCACACTCAGTTTGAATAAACATTTCTAAGAAGCCATTGCTTTAATGAGATGGTCTTCCAGGCATCCATCCTTTTTCTATACCTAGTATCCTAATGTTGTTATGTGTTGTTCAAAGGTGTCGTATTCCTTTGTGCTCAGTAATATTTTAAATATGAGTGTGTATTGATCTAATGCATGCTGTCTCTGCCCTTTCAGTGCCTTCAGCTCCAATTCTTCAACTTGAGCCGCTTAACTGCACCTCCATTGTAGCACGCTGGCAAACCTCCCCAGAATCTGTGTCTGTCCAGGGTTACCGGCTGTGGTACCATGAGGAAAGACAACCAGAGCAGCCCATCATCCAGCTGCAGGCTCAAACCTATACCTACACCATCAGTGGCCTTGGTGAGTTTATTTACTCCTGTCATTGTAGTTGTCTAGTTGTCACAGGATAGTGGATTGGATGTTTGAATCATCTAGAAGAGGTGTGTCTGACCCAAAGGGTCTCACTCAAATAGATCTCTTATACATCAGCCAATTTAATTCAGTGGGCAGTTGGATGCTGCATTTGCATTTTCACCCCTCTGTCCTGATCAATATGGGTCTAACCAGCAGCGCTTTCCAGTCTGGCTGTACCATTGTGTGAGATCAGGCTCCCAGGGTTAGAGTTCAGGGTCCAGATGTCCCTCCCACCACTATTTCCCATCCCATGGTTTGCATAATTACCCCGGGCTATTGTGTTTGCAATAGCCAGACCTGGCCTGCAAGACCCTGGACAGTCTCCCCTTTAGCTGGACACTGGAGCACACAAACAAAAACCCTTGGGATTGGCCAGAGCTGGACCAGGCCACTGACCTCTAGCCGTGAGACAGCAGTCTTGGATTAGGACCCTGCCCCCACTGGTTGTCTGCGCTGTCCATGTAAATAACCCACAACAATCTATATTCAGTATGAACCAGGGTCATAATAACTAAAACTGTCACCAATATTATTTTGCCTGATGTGAGTCCAGCACAGTTCCTACTCAATATGTTAAAATACAAATGGATAGATTGCTAGTAACTGTTTCTACTTTAAATGTATTTGTAGTAATAACTCAAAAGAACAGTAGCAATGTAAAAGTCTTCAGTTCGATTTAGAAGATCCCACAAGCTGCTGTCACTGACTTCATATGCCATAATAACATTGATCTCAGCATAACTTCTGTTTTGAAGCCATATTTGCTCCAAGTTGAAGGCTATAACACAAGAGCAGTGGGAAGAACATGAAAGGGGAAACAAAAGGGGCCCCGCTCCTGTCCCACAGTCCTGCGCCCAGATTCCTTCTGTTCTATCTTGGCTTGACCTGGTGACCCGAGTCAACCCCCCCAGTCCCAGGGGCCCAGGCTCCCAGCAGCTGAACGTTGCCCCTGGCCCAGCCCCCATAACAGGCCTGGACACACCGCCTTCACTGGTCAATACCCATAGGCTGACCTTTCACACTCAAGGCATAAAACAAATCTTAACACTCCCTAAAAACGTCATGATTTAGGAGCCAAGGCTCTTTTTTAAGTTAAACCACAGAAATTGATTGAATATCTTCAGGTTAAATCTTTCCACCACCAGACCTCATTGATTTTGCAGATGTCTTTTAACTACGGTAGTAGTTTGTACTCCATAGTATGTCCTATAATTCATGTTTTGTTTTTAAATGTACAGTACAAACAGAACCACATTTCACCTCATCCAACTTAGTTGTTCTCTTTAAAGTTGGTGATTTGTTTTCGTCATGTTTTTATGGCACAAGTTTGTGCTGAAAGGAGGTATAGTTCTTTAAATCTTTTTAAGTTTTTTTCCGGTCGTTTTTATAGGGCGTATTGATCATGTCACCATATTTACTGGGCCTTGGGGTTGGATGATCTTTTTCATGCTCCTTACACATGACAACACATGATAAATTAGAGGTTGGGGTGACTCAGGAGACCATGTATTGTCCATGCGTGGGGGATGGCCAGTTATGACCCACAAACTTCACCTCCTGCAGCTATTGTCAGTGCATTGTGGCTTTGGCATTATTAACAAAACATGACCATTAACTTGAAAAATAGTTGCTCTATGCTGTTATTGTAATTTTGGTTTAACCTACCTTCAGTTGTGGGTTTTAGCAACATGAGCAGAAATGTCTGAAAATAAATAATTTGCATTCCAGATCCAAGGAGAAAGTATCATGTCAAGATCCTGGCTGTCAATCAAGCAGGAGATGGCTATCAGACAGACCAAACAATTAGTACCCCTGGATGTGTGTGTAAGTACATTGCTTAAAAAGTCTTAAATTTAAAACTTAAAATGGAATACAACCCGCTGAACTTTAATTGTGTACAAAAAAATATAAAGAAAATATGGATTTTGTTTTTATCATTCAGCGGCCCGCGACCAACCAGCAGCAACCCCTCCATCTCCAGATCACGTGACTGTCTTGGCCACAAATTCATCTGTAGTGTCCCTGCGCTGGAGCCGTCCTGCCTTCACCTCTGGGAAGGCTGTCAGCTATACTGTCCGCTGTACACCTGTGGGCACACACAATGCCTCTGCTATACGCTACCTACAAACGTAAGATGAAATTCCAAGTATTACGTATTTTATCCACTGGCAAAATATCCTTTTGGTTTGGTTTTTCTTGTTCAGTACAGCACATTGCCTGTATTTTAATTATGTTGTTTGTCCACAGTACCAAACAGAGTGTGATGGTTCAGGATTTGAGTCCAAACACTCGCTATGAGTTTGTGGTGCGTCTTCATGTGGACCAAATGTCGAGTCACTGGAGTTCTGTTGTTTACCATCAGACCCTACCAGCAGGTAATCAATTGGACATCGCTGTAACTTCAGTTTGTTGTCCACTATTAAGACTATGTCCTTGAATGTCGTTGTTTACTATGAAGTTAATGTCTCTGTCTGCAGCACCCAGCCGTCCACCTGCAGGAGTACGAGTAACTCTGATTGAGGATGACACTGCGTTGGTGTCTTGGAGGGAACCCACAGAGCCTAATATGGTGGTCACACACTATACCATCTTGTATGCTTCCCAAAAATCCTGGATGGCTGGACACTGGCAAATAATACAGAGAGAGGGTGAGTAGTCCACTGATCAAGATTACAGATCAAGTAAAGGCAGTGGTGCACAAATGGTGTCACCTCAAGACAGAAAATAGAATTATTATTATCAGCCAACACATGTACTACAGGAATCTTTTGTTTCTAATAAACATTTCAACATATTATTTCTTTTCCAGGAAGCCATACAATGGCCCTGCTGGAGAAGTTGGAGGCAGGGAACATCTACCTGGTGAAGATCTCTGCCTCCAACCAGGTTGGGGACGGACCTTTCTCTAACGTTGTAGAACTGGTACTGAAGCGTGGAAACGCTCACCGCAGCAAGAATCCCAGACACTCTGACAGCTTTCATGACACAACAGGTCAGTACCATAAAATACTGGAGCTAAGTTTGATTCATTTATTATTAGGTTGGTGGTTATGTGGCAATAATTTAATAATTATATGATTGTGCTACAATCTGTTAGCGAAAGTGATAGTAAAAGTATACTTGATTTTTTGAAGTTCATTTCTATTCAAGTTTTGTTTTAGTTTGTTTTTCAGGTACATTTATTTATTTTCTGGAAATGGCTTGTTTTATGAATGTTCCTCTTACTGTGTGTGCATGTATAAATCAATATATGTAGCAACCATTTTTTGGATGAAAGTATTATTTTCTTTTTTCCTTTCTGTTCTCCACTCTGTATTTTTAATTGTCATGTATGACTAATTATTTGTCTAAATCACTATGTTTTTTTTTAATCTTCCAGTGTTCTCTGATGGTCTCTACCACATAGACCAGAGATCCATGACAGGGATCATTGTTGGTGTGAGCATTGCCTTGGCCTGTATCATTATGTGTGCCTTGATCCTCATCAGTAAGGGAAGACCAAGGTACTGAAACAACTCACAATCATGTTATAAAACTTGAAAGTTTACTTTTTCTATCATTGATTGACATTATTATTATTATTGTATGACTTTTAGAAAATCCTCCGGTCACAAAGTCATTGCTGTGGCAACCGGTGAAGGCCCACGTGCTGGTTTGTCCCTCCCCAATGAACTGCATGTGGAGAATGCTGAGGCCCTAATACCCATGATAAGTGCTCACTTTATAGATGCCAAGGTGAGACATCTATAAAGAGTGAATGAAACTTTGATGATTGTTGGTTTCAGAAAGAACTAAAATGACTGAAATTACTAATTTAAGTGACACGGGTATATTATTGATTATAAAAACAATATAGGGTCATTAAAAAGCTGAATTCTGACACATTTTCTCATTCGTTCCAGGGTGGACCTAATATGGTCATAAATAGTGCAGGTCCACTCAACAGCAAGAATCGAAGCAAGAGGTGGCTGCTCTTCAAAAGGGAAATCAGGAATCAAACTGAAAGTGACATAAGTGATGTAAGTGATGTGACATTATTCTGATCAATCCACTGTCTTTTCAATCACATTGAACTTTTCACTTTTCAATCTTAATTTCTATTTGATATTTTTATTATGTCTTTAGGTTGAGAGAAGGGCCAGTTTGTATGAGGCTGGCAAAACCGTTCTGAAGTATGAAGAGCATTTAGGCTCAGCGCCCCTTCCACCTTCGTCCCGGGAGATTATCTATGGACCACTTCACTCAGAGAGCTCTCAGAGCAGTGAGGGCAGCCAAGAGACAGGTGACTCTGGACACTACTCCAACGAAGAAAGCAACGAAGAGATGAGCAATCCGTCAACCAGCCAAAGCTCCAGACCTGAATCTTTTGGGCTGGAAGATGGCACCACTGCCACAGAGCTGAAGCAGTCCTTTAGAGTGGAAAACGAGGAGAGCCTTTGCCTCCATCACTCCGCCCCTGACGCTACCCGCCTTTGCTGCTCCTCAGAAGGGTCTCGTCCTTCCCAGCACTTGTCCCAAGCAGACGGCTCCTGACATCACCTGGCCCGGACCTGCACTCCAGCTGCCGAAGCTCCTCCACTCCACTCCTTCGTTTTCTTCCTGAGCTAAGCCCCTCAGTTATTTCATCAGGAAGCCAGACGCTGCGATGGAGGAAAATGAGCATTTATTTCGGATCTACCTCAGGATTTTGTATGAATGTTCGTTACAACATTTTATTTCCATTTTTTAAACTTTCTACCTGTTTGTCCGTGTTTGGCATTGTCTGCCCTAAACCAAAGCTCACCCATGATGAATGTTTAAAAGAATGTCCAAAATGTATTGAGATACATTTTCATTATATTTAATTAATTTCTTTCCACTGGAGCAGAGGGTGTAGTTGAGCCCTTTGGACTGATTATCTACCTCAGTGTTCTGTTCTTGTATCTACATTACTACCTCCTTTTCGCCACATATGTGCAGTATTATCTCAGACTCAGGGGACAAGATGAAACCACTTCATTGTCATGACTTGTTACCTCAGTTGGGGCGATATTATCTAGATGTCTTTATTTTTTAAAATTCTCAACTTTGAATTTCCCGGTTAAAAGAGCTTTTGTTTCACATTGTTTGTCTTTGAATGATGTATGTTGTGGAAAAAAAAAACAAGTGCATTAGATATTGTCAAAGTATTGGGGCTATATTATACCATAATGTTTGGCATATTCAGTGCACTGAACTCAAAGCTTTATCATGGCCTTAATATCGAAAGGGCTTTGCATGAGATCCAAAGACACGAAAAATTGTACCCAAAGAGTTTTTTGATAATACAATAGATATTCTAAGGCAACCAAAAAATATATACTAGATGTACATTAAGGGTGCGTTTGCCAAAATATTATTCTTGCCAATGATGTAAATTTTTCTTAGAATGGTGGTTTAAATGCTTTTTCGCAGCGTAAATTTTCGTGGTGCTTTATTCTGGTGAAAGCTTTAGCACAAGTCTTCCTGGCTTGTGTCCCATTTGCCTTCAAGACCATTGCTAAATGCAGCGGTGACGCCGATGCTATTATCCAAAGAGTTGTCTGCTTCCTCAGATGGGTACGGCTTTTCATTTAGTTGATCCTTGGTACGATGTGGTGGAAATTATTGACACAAGACCAAAGATCAGATGTGTCCTGCCAGTGATAGATGATGATATTTATTCATTGTTTAGAGAATCATCTATCACCGTTCACCAGTATTGCTGTATGGAGTCGAGTTCTCTATCTCTCCATAATATTTCCTGTCCAGGTGCGACAATGAAGGATTCTGACTATCAAAATGGAAACCCTACGTGTGAAGAGCAACATAATCAAGTTTTATATCTTTGTAATACAAATAATCCTAACCAAAGAAGTTTGAAGTCTCTGTTATTTAGTGATTTTCTTTGGGTTCATTTACATTATTTGCATTTAAATGTGATATAATTTCAGTGGTTTTGATTACTAGAAAGGCTGTTTTACATTGATTTTTTTTAAAAGCTTGAGATGTCAAAAACTGTTCTGCTGTCTTTTTATCACCATGAGATTTCCCCTGAATGATGATTAGGTTACATTGGAATGGATTTTAATTTAGATGGTCTTTTTAGCATGATATTGTAAAACAAAAACATTTACCAATTTTAATGTGACATTTTCCTAAATGAATATGGCTTGTTTCAAGTTTAATGTTTATCTGTGTAATGCATTAATGAAACATAAATAATTTGAATGCCACAGGTAATTTTGCAGATTTAACTCAGGTGCCAAATGTAGATTTAGAGTGTAGACTAAACTGTTATTATTTAAGTTATGGTTTTCTGATATTTCTACTTTTTACTACCAAAATGCATCCTTTAATCCAAATTCAGTGTTGAACTGTTTAACAGACTTTTTTTTTGATATTCTCAAGATGATCACAAATACTAGATAATAAAATGTTCTTGGAAAAAAAACTATTTTCTGTCGAGTTTATCAGTGTGTGTGTGTGTGTGTGTGTGTTTGAGAGTCATTTAAAGTTCCTTAAATTTTATGTAGAAAGTTAAACTGGAATATGCACTACACCAGGGGTGGCCAACTAGTCAGAGACCAAGAGCCACTTTTTTTTCTGTGTTACTGCAAAGAGCCACATCATACACATGGGCACACATGAACATCATCCAATTCCTTAATCATGTATGCACGCACACACAGACCTCTGCTCAGCCAGATTTAATGAAAATAACCACACCAACATGATAATATCAGTTATTTTAAACAGTTAACATTGTGTGCACTGTCTTACACATACAAACTCTCAGTTCAAGCAAGTCCACAAAATAGAATAATGTTCAATAACATTTTTCTCTTATATGCTGCTTAGTGAGACTTCTGGCATTCCTTATCTTGAACAATCCTCTTCAAATGTGGCTTGTATTCTGTTATTGCCACTCGAAGCAATTCTTTCAAATGAGTGTCAGTCAGAACAGATCGATGCTTTGATTTCACATGTTTCAGGGTAGAAAACACAGACTTGCAGACGTACGTTGACCCAAACATTGACAGTATCTTAAGCGCAGCCCGTTTGATGTTGGGGTATTTTTCCATTGGCACACACAGAACTCAATGGTCCCGTCCCTTAAAACAGCTTTCAGTTGATCCTCCTCACAAAGATCGATCATCTCCAACTCAGCCGCAGCCTCATCTGTGACGAGCGGGAGTGCATTAAATAGGTCGACGAGGAACGTAATTGATGTCGCGCCAAAGATTTTCTTGTCGCCCGTTTGACATCAATCAAACAGGCTTACCTGGTCAGCGTGCCATCTAGCCGTAGGGGGAATGAATGGCAACGCCAGCCAATCATATTTGACGCATGTCATGTGAAAGCTCCTGAAGAGCCGCATGAAACTAGTTAAAGAGCCGCATGAGGCTCGGGAGCCGCGGGTTGGCCACCCCTGCACTACACTGATAAAAATACATTGTTAGAAACAGTAGTGAGGGGTTCAAGAATAAGTGACAATGAAATTGTGTCTCAAAATTGTGTTCTCAAAACTTTTCATTCCTTTAATAAAATCAATATACTATTTAATATACTATAAGGTCAGAACTGCAATAATTTATATGTATTTATGTGTCATTATTGTTGGGATTAAATGTCAGCTGCTGTGGACAAGGACTTCAAATGTATAATAAAAGCGTGTTATATTATAAATTGTGTCAAAACATCTGAGAAGTAACTAAGCTATCAAATAAATGTAGTGTAGTATAAAGTAGCGTTTCAGCATTGCCGCTAAACCTTTACAAAAGCTTAAACTAAAAACATCTTGTACGTACATGTGATTCACTTTCAAGTATAAACCTAAGTAGAAGTGTAACAGTGGGTACAGCAGGGGCAGTGCTGCAGCCTGCAGGTCCGCAGAAGAAGAACACACAGGAGAAAGAGGAGAAGAAGAAAAAGGGACGGTCTTGTTTGTGTCAGTTATCGCACGCAGCACTTGTGCTGTGAAAATGCGTATCGAAAAATGCTATTTCTGCTCGGGACCTGTGTATCCCGGGCACGGGGTGATGTTTGTACGGAACGACTGTAAGGTATGAAAGTGTTTCTCTGTCTGAAAGATGAAATATCTGTAACTATATTTTGTGTTTTAGCGTCAGTGTTGGTCCGTTAGCTAAATGGCTAATGTAGCGTGCCAGAGTCGCTCACGTGGGATCAGAACGAGGCTTCAGTAGTTAATAACTCAGCGGTAAATAAGGTTTACAAAGACGTGTTGAATCAGATGTAGTCAACGTAATGCTTTGAAAATGTTAAATGAACGTTATCACTTGGACTCACGGAGATGATGAGAATCGAAGTGATGAAGCGCTCGGACATTTAACCAGCAATAAGGCCGCTGGCAGGTTTAGTTTGGTCTGTGTCGCCCTCTGAAGGTCTGCTGCGAAATCACACACAGACTGTGGACGTTTTATTACCATGATGAACACTTTCAGTTTTCCTTGACATTATCGATTAATCTGAGTGTCCATAAAATATCAGAAATGTTGAAAAAGGTTTACCGTGACGTTTCTCTCGACCATTAGTCCACAACCCATAGATATCCAGGTTATTATCATAGAGCATCATGTTTTTTAGTAATACATTTCACTGTTGGAAAAACAAACTCGTCACTTTGTAATACCTTTTTTATTGTCCAACATATATGCTGACCCCTATTTATTTATGATATGGTAATATTAGCTGATTGGACAAAATTAAGATACAATATGTGTATATTCAATAAAAATAAAGAGCATAGCACTTTTTGACATGTAATGTTGCTTCGATGCTAAATATTTCAAAATTTTACTTCTCCAAGGTTACAAAAGTCTTACTCTTCCTAACAAAAAAAAAGAACCACTCATAGGTCTTTACTAGTTAATATCCATTTTTTAGTTAAACCTTAAAATCTGTTTGTTTTTCTGTCTGTATTTATATATAGACATTCAGATTCTGCAAATCAAAATGCCATAAGAACTTCAAGAAGAAGCGTAACCCAAGAAAGACAAGATGGACCAAGGCATTCAGAAAGGCATCTGGAAAGGAGTTGACAGTGGTGAGATATGGATTTAATCTGTTGTGGGACAGTTGTGATCTTGTAATCAGCAGAGCATCATCAGCTAATGTTTTTCTGTGACTTATACAACATGCATAATGTCTTTCAGGATAACTCTTTGGAGTTTGAGAAACGCAGAAATATACCTGTCAAATATAACAGGCAGCTGTGGGACAAGACAGGTATTCTACACATTAAATTCTGCTGTGAAAATGTTTTGTGGTTTGATTTTTTTGAACTTGGAGTCATGTGTCACTTTTAATCTCTACAGTGGAAGCAATGAAGAGGGTGCAAGAAATAAAACAGAAACGACAGGCGAGATTTATCATGAACAGGTGAGAAATTTAGGCATTTCTTTTTAATCTTTTTGCATATTACTATCTTATATTTATTACTTTTTATATATCAAATATGTTGACTGTATTTTTTGTCTCCACTTCATAGATTAAAGAAGGGCAAAGAGTTGGAGAAAGAAGAGGCCATCAACGAAGTGAAGAAAAATATTCACCTCATCAAAGCACCACATGCAGGTAAGGATGGCCAGTTAGCCAAATTTTATACAAGAATCATGTTATCGTTTACAAGCAGTTTGATTTGCTAAGGTACAATCAAGTGTGACTGTTGCAGACATAACAGGACAATGAAAAAACGACACATTGGTGTATGGGACAAACTAATTAATTTAATCTTTTTTTCCCTTCTTCTTAAACAGGAAAAGCCAAACGAATGGAAGACAAAATGGTGCAGAAATTACAAGAAGACGTGGTCATGGGAGATGAGGATAACTAATCTTGTGCCTGAGGGGTTTTGTTTGTGTGACGAAACTCGAGAGCAGTTTGACTTTGTATTATACTGTACTTTTGTTTTTGGAATTATACATTTCCAAATTATTGATGATGGACACAGAAATGCATTCAGTTTTAAATTGCCGTACAAGAGCTGGAAGTATCAACCTGATGATGATATGCCTCCAAAGAGTTTTTTGTGCGTGTGGTAGTTGGGGCTGTAAAGAATTCACTCTATCCTGGTGCAAAGCCTAATGTATTACAGTAATGCAGAAGATGTTCAAATGTTACCAACAACACATTAAATAGCATTGTTCGGAGATTGTTCTTGTGTTCTCTGACGTTGACTCCATTATAGCATAAATTGGTCCAATCCAATAGCGGTTAAATACTGTATGTATTAGAAGTGTAAGAAACCATAAGTCCTTTCATATCTTATTTGTGATTTTTGCTAATAACACTATTTTATGCTCAGATGTATATTGTTTGATGTAAGAACATCAGAGAATGGGGTTTATTTACCAATACCCTCATGTGTATTCAATTGCTAGCTTTATCAGCCAAGATCAATATATTTCATTTACATGTATTCAAACATTCATGTGTAATCAAAGCCACAAGTTGGAAAACTTATCAAACAAATTAAGTCCATACCTATATAAAAACCTTAATTCTCCACGGGATTCTCAATATATCTATATTATATACTATTAGCATGATTCTGGAATGTTTTTGTCCAGAAATATAACGCTTTTACTATAAACGCTTTTACTAACGTTACAAAAAGTCGGAAAATCTTTTAGTATATTAACAATGCCAAAATAAACGAGGCACGATTCCAGTGTGTTCTTCTTGCACAGATTATAAATGATATATGCATAGCCTCAGTCTCTCCCATCAGCGTTTCTCTTTTCGACTCCTCGACCTGTCTCTCCCATCAGCGTTTCTGTCATCGACTCCCCAGCCTGTTGCTGGACAGGCTGCTATTCTCACTGCTGCTTCTCATCTCCCACAAGAGCTGCTTATACGGCGACACCCACCGCATTGTGAACAGCAGATCAGGGATTCAATACAGCTATGTCTGAGGAGGTTGAAGGAACGAGGACATCGGAAGAACAGCAGGTAAATTATAAGGACCTGAACTCCAAATGTATTAACTAGTTACAAGTTAATTAGCAGGCGGTTAGCGACGAAGCTAGTTAGCTATTAGCTACTCTAGGCTAATGTCAAGGATGCTACCGCCAAGCAATTGGCTAACTGTTTGTTAGTGAAGCAAAACCTACAACGAGTAGGTTACCAAAATTATTGGTAAACTGACTGATAATATAGTTAACGTTGTGAATCCTGTAGCTAATCATGTTAAGTTAAATGGTAAGACTAATGCTAGTGCAAACAGTTTCCCTCATGGCGGCGCCTGCTTATTATGAAATAAACAAGCAGCCAAAGCTAGCTGTTGCTGTCAAAATATATATTTCAGAAATATAATTCACTTATGTCATATACACTGTGTGTGACAAGAACTCGTCCATCACGTCAGCTGAGTGGAGCATTTCGCATCTATTCACGGTGCTCTTTCAACAGGAAATGGAGGACAATGTAATCAGTCCAGAGAAAGCAGAGGAGGCCAAGCTAAAGGCCAGGTATCCTAACCTGGGAGCCAAGCCTGGGGGCTCAGACCTGCTCAGGAAGAGACTTCAGAAGGGGGTACGTCTTAGACTTACACTGACCAGCTACTCATTTCAACAACCCTAATCTTACAGTATTCTTACTGTGTTCCTTTTTGTTTATCCAGCAAAAGTATTTTGATTCTGGCGACTACAACATGGCAAAGGCAAAAATCAAGAATAAACAGTTGCCATCAGCCCCAACGGAGAAGACCGAGATAACAGGGGGGCACATCCCAACACCTCAGGACCTCCCTCAAAGAAAGACTTCAATTGTCGCCAGTAAACTGGCTGGTTGATTGTTTTATGTTTACTGATTTGTTACCATTCCAGCTTCCCCTAACTCATATCTACCTGCCTTTAGATTTGCTTTCTTTTTCACCTTTTTTGTATGTATTCTCCATAAAGTTATGTACCAAGCCAAATACTTGAGAAAAATATCACCTGCAGGCACTGGTTTATCAGTAAGTTAAATCCAACAAATAAGTAGCTGAAAATGTTTCTCAAGATCTTAAAAAAAGATGAAATAGTGACTGATTGCTGTGCTTGGTATCATACTTGGAAATATGAATGGATATTAGTCATATCTTTTTCACCATTTTCACTTTTAAGGATATATGCTTCCATACTAATGGCCTATCTAAGAGTAACTGAAGAGCCTGTGCAGACAGTCCTCAGTGTTCTAATAATTACAAAAAGGCAAAATACTTTATGATTTCTGAATTATGACTACAGACAGAAAATATAAACATTTGCATTGATGTTGTATGTGTGATGTAGAAGTGTGATTTACAGATATGCCTTTGAGTTTAAAACCGTTTTGAATGTTAAATTTAAGAACACCTGCTCACATGGAGGCATGTCTGTTTAAATAGTGAGAAGTGAAGTAATTCTTTTTTTTTTTTGTTTTCTAATCCTTTATTTTTCCTGTTTTTCTTATCTTTCTCTTTCTTCTCTCTGTAAAGCTGTTTAAATCTGTGCTTTCAAAGTACTCAAAATTGGATCACATACACTTTGTAGCTGGTTGTATTTTAATTAATTTTAGTGACATTAGTTTGCAAAGACTTGCTGCTGGTCTCCATCTCATCCTGACCTCTAAAGGCCTTAAAAGTAATGAACCGTTGTTCCTCTTGAGCAATATTTGCTCCCTCAGTGAGAATCTTAGTTGTGAATCTTGCCTGAAATGTCTGTCACTGTTTGACTGCAATCATTTACGATTTTATGGAAAGAACCTCCTTAGATATGTCTGGAGTGTGCATGTGCATATACTGTGCAGTCACACTGTGCCATTTGTTTTGTAAATAAAATAGTTTTGCATAATATCTTATTAGTACATGTATTCAATTTAATGTGTCGTTGCATTTGTTTTCACACTTAATGTTATTTAAAGGATAGATTCACAACTTTTCGTGTGTCTTAAAACAACAGTCAGGTGCCCATATGAACACTGAAAGAGGTTTCAAGCTTCACTGTCATCATTCCTCTTGTTCATACTGACTATTAAAAGATCCCCGTCAAATGCACTTTCAATGTAAGTGATGGGGGCCAAAATCTGCAGTGTGTCCACAGTCATTTTGTACAAAAATACATTTAAAAGTTATGAAGCTTATATTAAGTTTAAGCAGTCTCGAAGTAGTCATATACAGTAGATGTGACACATTCACAGTCTTTTTAGGATAAAACTTCATTGTGTCCATGCTGAGCTGCTGTGGAGGTATAGTAACAAAAAGAGGGACTTCGACACTAACAAGACTAACATTGAATGATACTTGATTTGACTAATTTGGACAGTTGAAGCTTCATATTAGTTTCAGATAAATACATCATTGCACAGAAGGAAGCTGGTGTATTTTGTCCCCCCATCTCTTACATTGAAAGTGCATTATAAAGGGATCTTCTAATCAGCAGGAGCGATTATGACAATAAAAACATGTTTCAATGTTCATTTTTTTAAGATAGACTAGACAAAAATTGTAATATTTATTATTCAGATATTTTTGGTTACCTTCCTTCTTTAACAGCACCAGGTACAGCACATTATAGATGGAGGAAACGAGGCTTTCTGAAGCACTGAATCAGGATGAAACTTGTGATACAGTCGACATCTGCTGGGCAACTATTGGTATTGGAGACTGAGATGAAACAGTCAGAATTTAAATGGATAATAATAATAATAATAATAATAATTGTAAATTTATGATTTTCAACAATTCATATACCATAGCTGGAATATAAACACACACCTGCAGCTGCAGTTTGACATTTGAATGGTTATTCTAGCAGTTGAAATGGTCCAAAAAATCATAAGATAAAGAGAAAAACATAAAGAGCGAGAAGAACAACGTGTGAATAAGGTGTTATAGGTGTTACTTTCTATCATCCGTTATTAGCAGCAGCGGCGTTGACCTCACCACTTCCTCCTCCTCCTCCTCGAGCTCGTTCGTTGGCCGCTGGGAGGCGCGAGTCAACGCACGAGAGTAAAACGTGTCAACGTGACAACTGACTGTCAACCGATGAGTTGAATCCACCTCCCGGCGGAGCGCACACCGAGCTCAGCAGAGGAGCTGAGGGGGGAAAAGGTAGCTTGATGTTTTCTTCTGTGTGAATCAGTACAATGTGTCAGCCTCCTCTCTGCGGGCAGAGAAAGTTTGTGGGAGCTCACTGAACGAGTTGAAAGACATGGCAGCCTGTGAACTTTACTCCAAGGTAGGAAAACTGCATTGAATTAACTAGTAAAGCTCATTCAACGGTTTTCCTCTAACGTTAGATGTAATTGTACCTGTCAAGAATATGTGTATTTACTAATGTAACGAGTACTTACAGATGTTTTCACAAGAGCCTTTTCACGTCTATAAAATCTTTCGTTTATTTTTTTTGTATCTGTCTGCCACTTAAAACACCCTGTATCCATCCACATTATACGCATGACTGCTGTCTGCTGACTTCAAGCTAGCTATCCTGCCATGTTCCCAAGGAGGGAAACATGTCACTGCTGTTCTGCTGTATTTGTATGTGTTGGCTGACTCTACTTTACTTTACTTCCATGTCTTTGTCTATCAGTATGCCCGTGTGTGGCTCCCAGATGGAGCAGAAGTGTGGAAGTCAGCAGAGCTTATCAAAGATTACACTCCTGAAGACCAGACGCTGTTTCTGCAGCTGGAAGATGGCACGGTGAGACAAGCAAATACTCACACAGCCACATACAGTGAGATAGAGGCACTGAGGTGAAAATGGGTGCGTGTGATGCTGTCAGAGAGCCATAGTTCACATTTCTATTGCAAGAACACTGGCAATGGAGTATTCATAAATCTCTTGCGTGCTGTGATGTTTGGTAAATTATACACAAATATTCCCAGAAGAGACTCGATACCTTTTGCTTGATTGGCAACTCTGCAAAAGTAAGTACAAGAAGTCTGTGTGATGTTCAGTGCTTCAGAATACATGGATTGATGGAGTATAGTTAAACTTTTTCAGTCAGTGCTGTTTCTACCTGCAGCTGTGATGTCGAGTTTGGACATGTATCTGGTATGAAAGTAAGGCCCAGGTATTATCATGACTGAACACAAAAAAGACAAGCATGTTGGTTTCTAGGTGGCTTTGAAATAAAGTACAATTAATAATATTTTGTGTATTTTGCTGTTTTTTTTTCTGAAATTAAATCAACTACTGTGTGCCTACTCAAAGCTAACTCATTGTGTTTTTATAGGAGGTGCAATACAAAATTGACCCTCGAACAAACAATCTTCCACCGCTAAGAAACCCAAACATCTTGGTGGGTGAAAATGACCTCACAGCTCTCAGCTACCTCCATGAACCAGCAGTCCTACACAACATCAAAGTGCGCTTCATTGACTCCAAGTTGATATACACATATTGTGGTAATTAGCTTCATCTCTTTTGACTCACATTATCACTGTAGACTTTGGAGCCCTGCTCACTGTACGCTCTGACATAATCTGCATTATGCTGATTAGTGTGGTGCAGGCTGCTCTTAAAGTAACATGCACTAAAATGTATATAAGTATTATAATGTTTTCAAACACACATTCATACTTTTTTTTTTCTCCTTTCCTCCGTGGATATTCAGGCATTGTCCTGGTCGCCATCAATCCATATGAGAGTCTGCCTATCTATGAAGCTGACATCATCAATGCCTACAGTGGGCAGAACATGGGAGACATGGACCCCCATATATTCGCCGTAGCAGAGGAAGCATACAAACAGATGGCCAGGTTTTGACATCTCTAAATACATTCCATTTTACTTTTTAAAGCAAACGAAAGGTTCACTTCCTTTTATGCTGATACTCTAAATTTACTTTAGCTGATATTCTGCCTATATGTCATCGCAACTTTTCATGCAGAGATGAAAGAAACCAGTCCATAATAGTGAGCGGTGAGTCTGGAGCTGGTAAAACCGTCTCTGCTAAATATGCTATGCGTTACTTCGCCACGGTCAGCTGCTCCTCTAGTGAGACTAATGTTGAGAAGAAAGTCCTGGCCTCCAGTCCCATCATGGAGGTATGTGTAACACTGCAGGAAAATCACACTGAATGATGAAATGATAAAGGTTACTGACAGCTGTTTGTGTGTTTCATCTAGGCCCTTGGAAATGCCAAGACGACAAGGAATGACAACAGCAGTCGCTTTGGGAAGTACATCGAGATTGGGTTTGACAAGAAACATTGTATAACTGGGGCTAATATGAGGACCTATCTACTGGAAAAGTCTAGAGTTGTATTTCAGGTACATTTTATCTGTATGAATTGAACTTGGATGTCTTTA
Source organism: Pampus argenteus (assembly GCA_036937835.1). Taxonomy (NCBI): domain Eukaryota; kingdom Metazoa; phylum Chordata; class Actinopteri; order Scombriformes; family Stromateidae; genus Pampus; species Pampus argenteus. The sequence continues at coordinate 8,598,512 of CM072869.1, forward strand.
GGCGATTACCTTCAGTGTCTGAATGTGTCCACATGTTTCTCCTAGCAGTTAAATTATTTAGAACACAACATATGGGCATGTGTATATCTCAGAAACTTAACAACATAAACATCAAACAGTTTAGCCTGCCTGGCCTTTGACTCAAAAAGTTGGCAACATACTGGGTTTTATTAAGCAACAGTTATCATTCTCCACCTGTTGTGTCAGCACTGGAGAACGCTCTGGCTACACCCATATATCATTCTGCTGAAGGGGGAAAATGCTCTAGCCTGTTTCATTTCTTTAAACCAATCAGAATTGTCTTCGGTGGTGCTTAGCCCAGGATGCAGCCATGCTGGCCTTGCAAAACAATAACACGCAGATAGAGGAAGGGGAGAAGAATTCTGATTGAAATAGTTGGCGAGACTAAGGAGCAGTCAACCATTTTCAAGACCAAATTGTATGAATTCAGTACTTGTGGCATTTACCTGGTTTTAATTTGACATCTGTCTATATTACTTTTAGGCTCCCGGAGAAAGGAACTATCATATATTCTACCAGCTGTGTGCCTCTTCACATCTACCAGAGTTCAAAGCTTTTAAATTAGGTATGTGAGTTTAAAACAAAGAAAACGGGAACTGTGACTGAAATGTATTAATCTGACATGGATACATCTGTATTTGTTTTAAGAGCTTTTATAATTATACCGATGTTTGGTAATGTTTTAAAAAGCAGCAGTATCAGTTTTTAACCAGTGGTATATATTAGTACTTAGTAATATTTTATATGATTTAATGTTTGAAGGTTGCGCAGATGACTTCCACTTCACTAACCAGGGTCATAGCCCAGTCATAGACAACGTGGATGATGCCAAAGAGATGCACAGTACCAGGAAGGCTTTCTCACTGTTGGGTGAGTGTTAGTAATTGCATTTCAGTAAGGATTGGGTTTACATGTTGCGTAGACAGTACTGTACACATACATTCTTGGTTTCTAATTGTTTTTATTGTAGGAATCAGTGAAAGTGATCAAATGGCAATATACCAAATTTTGGCCGCTATTCTCCATCTCAGCAACGTGGAGGTGAAAGATCAGTCAGCAGACAGAAGCAGCATCTCGGTACGCTGAATTAGTATTTTCTTTTGTATATGTGTCAATTTTAAGTCTGAATTTTGTATTGAGGATGTCTGGATCTTTGCTGATGTATTTTCAGCCAGACAATGTCCACTTGGTGGTGTTTTGTGAGTTGATGGGTGTCCTCTGTGAAGAAATGGCCCACTGGTTATGTCACAGTAAACTCAAGACAACCTCAGAAACCTACATCAAGTCCATCTCCAAAATGAATGCTGTCAATGGTCGAGATGCCCTAGCCAAACACATCTATGCCAGACTCTTCAGCTGGATTGTTGGCAGTATTAACGACGCGTTAAAATCTGCATTGAAACAACATTCATTCATTGGTGTGCTCGACATTTATGGGTATGTTTTTATCTCCGTGTTTGTAGTTTTCCCAATTATCTTTCACATATTGTCAGATATGTTGTTTTTAATTGAAAAAAAATTATTTTCCTTAGGTTTGAAACATTTGATGTCAACAGCTTTGAACAGTTTTGCATCAATTATGCCAACGAAAAGCTTCAACAACAGTTCAACCTGGTATGTGGAAGAAAATCCACGTCTTCATTTTCTAGTCAAAACATACAAATAATACATTTCCAGCCCTTTCTCCCTCCAGCATGTCTTCAAACTGGAGCAAGAGGAATACATGAAAGAGCAGATACCATGGACACTGATCGACTTCTATGACAACCAGCCGTGCATCAATCTGATTGAAGCCAAGTTGGGTATCCTGGACCTTTTGGATGAGGAGTGCAAAGTAAAATGCTGTTATTTTCACTAAAGTCTGTTCGGCTACTTTTCATTGGAGGAATCTCCACTTTAATATGTTTGGAGTTTATGAGTAAGGCCGTGACTAACTGATGTGTCAGCTCTTCCTCTTTCCGTAGATGCCAAAAGGCACTGATGACACATGGGCCCAGAAACTGTACAACACCCTCTTGAAGAAGAATGCTCACTTTGATAAACCCAGGTTGTCAAACAGAGCTTTCATCATCCACCACTTTGCAGACAAGGTAAGACATATAGTCAAATGTCTCATGCTGAGATGGCATCAGTGCTTAGCATTCCTAACCAAGCAAGGGTTCACCACAGAAAGGCTGGAGGCATCCTTATGGGATAAGTTAGTGCAACCATTGGGAGCAATATTCAGCCACAACCACCCACATTGTTTACGCCACAGCTGCCTGCATTGTTTACATTCACGTTCACAAGCTTACAGTCTTCTTCACTGCCTTTGTTGCCACATTGCTACATTTCCTGGTGATTTAAAGCCACTTGTAGATTACTGGAGTAGTGTGAAACCATTGGACTGTGTTTCTCACATACTGCTTGCATGTGCATCTTGCGAGTTAGACAAATGAAACCAACACATCAAAAAAATCCGCTCCACATCGCAACTAGAGGTAAAAAAAAAGCCATAAGGTGCCCTAAAGTTTCCAGTATGTGTGAATGTGTTGGCCCTGTGACAGCAGGGTGTAACCTGCTTCTTTCCAATACGTACTGGGCTAGACTTCAGCCACAACCTTACCCTCCCAACCTTTACAGAACAAACTGGAAAATAGACGGATGGATGGATGACTCATGTTTTCTAATCCAGACCACCGAGAGAGTCAAGTGTGAAATTGTAATTACTTTGTCTACCGAGTCAGAATCCTATTCTTTCATCACAAATGTTTGATGATTATATTTATTAGATCAGTGCTAGTCAGTCTACTTGATCTTTGCTTTTTTAGTCCAAACACTGTGACCTGGTTCTTTGTGCCTAGGTGGAGTATCAGTGTGTGGGCTTCCTGGAGAAAAACAAGGACACAGTCAACGAGGAGCAGATAAATGTATTGAAAAAGAGCAAGGTGAAATAATTTGTTTCCAGTTGTTTATGATATGCTAATTTATAGGCCTTCCTAATTAGTCAATCCTAATGGGTGTAAGAAAAATATTCATTGGAATTCAATGATGACATCTCTTCAACTAAAACCAAATGACTGTACACCTTGTGTTGCAAGTCCCTGGACACACACGCTGGAATTGTTTAACCATAACTATTGGAGGAAATACACCTATTTATACATTTTAGATTGAAAACACTGCCATCTGCTGTTTAATAACAAGTTTGTTTTGCTGTTGCTTTGATGTCTGAAAATGTGCCTTTTTAGCTTGATTTCCTGGTAAAGCTGTTTGAGGATGATGATAAGGCACCAAGTTCCACCAACAGGCTTACTAACACTGGAAGGTCTGGTCAGACTCAGAGGGATAATAAAAAGACTGTTGGACTGCAGGTAAACCATGATTTTGTCACTATCGGGTTTGGCTGGTAGATCTAGTTGCCACAAAAATGTATGATTAGGTCATTTCTAAGTGATAGTTATTGTAAGTTAAAATATGATATTAGATATCTAAACTGTCTTAAGCACAATTGTTATGATTCCTGTATTTCCAAACATATCGAATAAGGACTCAATCATTGTTGCCTCTTCAATCAGTTTCGACAGTCTCTACATTTGCTGATGGACACACTTAATGCTACTACTCCTCACTACGTACGCTGCATCAAGCCAAATGACCATAAAGCACCATTCACGTGAGGAAGATAATTTCACTCGTCTGTATGATTACTTAGAACATGCACCCATGAAAGAGTAGTACTGATTTTATTAATGCGTGTCATCTGTTTAAAAAGCTTGGACCCTGTGAGAGCAGTGCAGCAGCTACGAGCATGTGGCGTCCTCGAAACAATCCGGATCTCAGCAGCAGGCTTCCCATCTAGGTATCATATCAACAGCAGCATTTGGTACAGAGCATTGTATGTTTATAATACATAGACCCATAAAAATCTGTGTTATTTACATGACTGTTGCAGATGGACCTATCAGGAATTCTTTGGTCGTTACCGGGTCCTCATGAAGCAAAAGGATGTGCTTCCTGATAGAAAACAGACCTGCAAAAATCTTCTGGAAAAACTCATTGAGGTGTGTTAAATTGTGGAATATGTGCAACTTTTACAGACCTACCAAAACATGTGATATATTACATACGCGCTGTGTTTTGTTCTTAGGACCAGGATAAGTATCAGTTTGGCAAAAACAAGATCTTCTTCAGAGCTGGCCAGGTGGCTTACCTGGAGAAGCTGCGTTCTGACAAGCTGCGAATGGCTTGTGTCCGCATTCAGAAAACGATCCGCTGCTGGCTGGCACGCAAAAAGTACCTGAGGTTGAGGAAATCTGCCATTACCATACAAAGATATGTGCGAGGTCACCAGGCACGCTGGTGAGTAGATCAGTGCAACAACAGCAGAGTTGAAGAATTAAAAGAACTAGAGATATTTCCAGTATATTTCTCACACTTTCTTTTCATGTCAGTTACGTGAAGTTTCTGCAAAGAACCAGAGCAGCTGTTGTCATTCAGCGGAACGTGCGTATGTGGGTGACCAGGCGGCACTACCAGCAGCAGCGCTCTGCAGCAATCGCGATTCAGTGCACGTTGAGGGCTTACATGGCTAGACAGCAGTACTATGAGGTAATGTCATGCTTGCCAAAAATGTGAAGGTCCCTAGAGAGTACATTTAGTATTAAACACTACTATACACACTTTATGGTCTCCTTAACTGTAAGGATCTGTCATCAAATTGTATTTTACTTATATATATATATATAATTCCAGGTGGTTTCAGCTTCCCTTTGTTTACTGGAGTCTTCAGGACTTTTTTTTTTTTTGTAAAAAACAGGGTGGAACAGTTGAATATTACAATAGGCAAACCTTGATTTAATAGTTGCCACAAAGGAAACAAGAACTAGTGCCTGTTGTTGTTCCCAGCTCTAAGGAAGTCGACATGTGCCAGGTTCCGGCCATAACGCTGACGTAGTGAAGCCTACTACACCAGATTGTTTTTCAGTGTCTGAACCTTGATTGGAGTAATCATTAATCACTGAGTAATATGAATAGAGACTGACAACATTAATACAGCATATGTTGTTTGGAATTTATACATTATAAACAATGCCAATTGAAATTGCATTGGATTTACTTCCTGTAAGCTGATATCATTCACACAAGAAATGAACTCGAACATATTTGAATGTTTATGTTTGAAACTATGAAACGAGTATGCAAGAGTGAGGCACACTGTGTCATTGTGTAAAAATGTATTAACACTTTATGTATAAATAATCTTATTGAAGAAAGAATCCAGTATTTTGTACATTATCTCCCAGATTTTCAGCTCACCGCTTCTTCACACTCATTAGCACTTCACTTAAAAAATTGAAATAATATATATCTGTTTTTGATTTCACAGTTGATGTATGAGAAAAAGGCTGTGATCATCCAGAAATGGGTGAAAGGCTGGCTAGCCAGGCAGTGTTATAGACGTACCCTGGCAGACATCGTCCTGCTGCAGAGCTGTGTACGTCGCATGATGGCCAAGAAGGAATTAAAGAGGCTGAAAGTGGAGGCACGCTCTGCGGAGCACTTCAAAAAACTCAACGTTGGCATGGAGAACAAGATTTTACAGTTGCAACACAAGATAAATGAGCAGGTGAGTATTGTGTGAGTTGGTATGGATATATGGTGCTGTCTGTGTTAGGTAGGTGTCCTCTGTAATCTACAAAAAAGTAGCAAAAAATGTTGCTGACCAAAACTTGAGTCATTGTATCACATGCACTGCATGTGTGTGTATTTCCCCCTGCAGCATAAAGAAAACAGAGAGCTCAGTGAGAGGCTAAGTGTTATTGGGAAGACCCAGGCTATGGAGAAAGAAAGACTCGGCAGAGAGGTGGAAAACCTACGTAGATCACAGCAGGAGGCCAGAGCCAAGGCAGAGACGCTCCCCTCGCTGCTGGAGCAGCTCTCCTTTCTTCAACAGGAGCTGGAAAACACCCGCAGAGAGAAAGAAGACCTGGAGGACCAGGCAAAGGTCTACATAGAGGAGACACAACAGGTTGGCCTACTCAACTTCATCTAAATTAAACCAACTTTACTGGCTGACAAGATTACAAGTATTTTCCACGTGGTGCTTTTTTCTTAATTATCTGGTATAATAGTATACTTTCAATGACAGTTTAATTTAATATATATTGGTATATTGTACTCTACACCAACAAACGTATTTCCCACAGTAGGCCGTACAGCAGAGGCCTGTTTGTTTTCTTTACCAGTTAGCCAGTTGTTTTTTAGTTTTATTTTGTTTTGTTTTTTGTAATCTCAGACATTTGTGTGGTGTCTGCATTTACTTCTGCATTTCTTCTGTGTAATGCCACCATTTTCTGCTTGTTTAGGTTGCATGTTCATTTGTTTTATGATTTGTTTTATGGAGAAACATTCTGAAGCCTGACTTGCTATCATGAATAGGAATGATGCCTAGATTTCTCCTTGTCTCACAATCAGGTGGTAGAGGAGCTAAATATGAAGAACAGCTTGTTGAACAACGAGAAAGATGAACTTAACAAGCTAATTCTGGAACAAACCCAACAGTTAGCAGGTACTGAGTAGTTCATTTCAAATCTCCACAGATGTTCAGTAATGGGTACATTTAAAATGAATGAAACATAATTGTTGTTTTCAGAGACTAAAACCAACATGGAAAACACCAAACAACTGGAGAAAGACTTAACTGAGGAACGGTCCCGCTACCAAAGTCTGCTGAGTGATCACCTACATCTGGAGGAGCGTCATAGAGACCTGAATGAGGAGATGAATGTCAGAATTGTGAGGAACACTTAATATGGTGTCACAGTGTTGAAATCGCAGCATTACGTGTCATATGACAGCTCTTAGTTAGTGATGGATTTAAATGGCATGGGTATAAGATATTGACACGAGCTATAATAACTTTAGTGATTAGAGGAGGACAGAGGAGTTCAGTAGTTGTAAAGGACTTCTTACATGCATACATCGTACATCCTGCGTACAAATTATATGTAACATGACACAAAATGTGTTTAATGGGGTGCTGTTGATGGGACACATTTAGGCCTGGCTACCTATTCCATCTGTGACAGGTTGTTGTTTTACTGCCCACAGAGGTCAAGCAAATCTAGTCACAAGAGGACAGACTCCAACTACAGCAGTAACTCATCTGAGTTTAGTCAGAGCTTAGGCTCTACTGATGGAGAGGACAATTCTGTACAAACCGAGGTAATGTACTAAAAAGCACAGTATCATCATATGTCATTTACACCTCACCTGGTGTAGGCTTGAAGGTTGGTTGTAAAACATTTGTATTTTCTGGCGTGAACACAGTAAGTTACAAGTAATTGCAAAGGTGATAGTTTTGTAAACATATGACCTAAGACCCTGCCTTAATGTTGTACTATTGCTCTCTCCAGAGCACTGAAGCTTGTGTTTGATCAGATCAGGTTAATATCATCCATAGAAATTAGCTGTTTGACTCAGGTGACAATTACAGTGTTGACAGGCTCCCTATAAAGTGATAACTGTGAATAGTAACATTAGATTTCCCCAGTAACCTGAATTCACATTATTTGATATTTGGGCTGCAGTTGAGTAAGGCATGTTGTTTATTACAGTTAAAGATTTTATTAGTGCCACAGAAAAAGGGACAAATATAGAGATATGTCTTGGTGTGTGTTGATATTCGTCTTCGTCTAGCGCTTGAAGGGAATGTTTTTGAACAGCTGCGGAAAGATTTAACTAGCCATGTCTGTGATATAATCCTGTTAGTGCAGCATTCTTAGGTTGTGGAGAGATTCACGAGCCAATGATTGCTGTGTTTTGTTAGGATGAGACCCAGCCCACAGTGGACCTGTCAGTCCTTCTGAAGTTTCAGAGAAGAGTGAAAGAACTGGAGCAGGAAAAACAGTCACTATGGCAGCAGCTGGATAACAGAGAAGAAGCCCAACAAGTAAAAGCAAAAGTATGCACTGAAACACTGTTTTTCTTGTTTGGGAACAATTGTTAAGCTCAAGTTATTATTTGGTTGAATGTTTGACTTTTACATTATGTGTTTATTTGTCAAAAAAGGAGGTAGAGGAGCAGAGAACTGCTGGCAGAACAGAACTGGACTTGGAAACACTTAAGGTATGACTTAGACAGGTACATAAAAAGGGATTCAGGAATTCCACAAAGAGTCATCCTACTATCATAACTTCTAAATAATACGTTATTGTTGTATTTAAATTCAGAATTAAGAATAGAAGCGAAAATTAATTTGTAGATGTTGTATCTTTTTGGTAAACTATTTAATTTAGCGCCAAGAACTGGAGTCAGAGAACAAAAAGTTGAAGCAGGATCTAAATGAGCTGCGGAAGTCTCTAACCAGTGAAAATAGTGCTTTGATGCCCCCTGCCCCTGGCTCGCTGCCTTACAACACACTGCTGGAACAACTCAACTCTTCCACTGAAGAGCTGGACATGCGGAAAGAGGAAGTGCTGCTTCTTAGATCGCATATGGTCCGTCAAGAGGCTCTTAAACATAAGGTAACGCAGTATATTGTTAGGATTATTTAGGTGCTATTCTTTATTCGCTACGGATGTCTTGCTTAAAAAATAATGTATCCTGTTTGAACTCACACCTCTAGGACTCTGTACTGGGAGAAAGTGTAAAATTAGATCTGAGTGAAGTCCCCTCATTTCAAGATGTCAACAGGTAAGATCAATCGGCTGCCACTCTGGCTCATATCCATCAGGAGGTACAGTTAAGTGTTATTTACATTGTCTGATGCTGATGTAGGTCCACTGCCATTCATACACTGAATGAAGATGGAGAGCTGTGGCTGGCTTATGAAGGCTTGAAAGAGACCAACAGGTAATAAAGAAATATTGTGCTGCTGGTTTGTGTATTCAAGCAAGTTCTTGCCATATGGAAATTGAATGCTAACACTCCGTCCTTCAGGGTTCTGGAGTGCCAGATGCAGGAGCAGCAATGTCTTCAGAATGAGAAGTATCGGGCGCTGCTGCAGGAGATGAACAAGCTGAAAGAGGAAAAGGAGCAGCAACAGAAGATGTTGGCTCAGAGTCTCCTCCTACCTGAAGATGCTCGCATTGAGGCGAGCCTGAAGCACGAGATGACTCGGCTAACCAATGAGAACCTGGTGGGTCCACTTATTAGTTACTATGATTAATACGATTATTTTCACAATGCATATCTCCCTTGAAATAAACAGTTAGATGACTGTCTGTCTAATATTGGATCTGAACCTTTGAGAGGACACTCATAATTTTCTGTTTCAAATAAGAATAAACATATGTGGTATTGCATCCGCAAAGAATGCGATATAAACCTGTTTACATTCATATTTAAAAAAAACAACACACACACAAGAGTAAGTAGAGTGATTTTAGGAATTAAGACTTATTAAGAGTTTTTACTGGACAAACATATTTCTCATTATTTTGGCTTTTTCTCATAGTTTTCAATGCGACAGATTACAAAATGAATACTATGCTGAGTTGTGTTTGTTTTGTTTGCCCTCAAACTAATCTAGTATGTTTGCGTCATTTTAGGACCTCATGGAGCAGCAGGAGCAACAAGACAAAACCATACGCAAGCTGAAAAAACAACTTAAACTTTACATGAGAAAAGTAGAAGATTTTGAAGGTGATCACATTGATAGTGTTCATACAGCGTATTTACCAGAATGAAATGCCATAATATTAATCTTGTAATTCCTTATATTGTGTCCTTGCTGTTTTTAGCAAGCGCTCAGCAAAAGAATAAAGCCTCCATGATGAACGCTCCCGTCAGAGCAGTGAATATCACCCGCAAGGAGAGAGAGTACCAGGGCATGTTGGAGTACAGAGAGGGAGATGAGAGTTCCCTGCTTAAGAATCTGGTCATAGGTATGTCAAACCTGTTTTACTCAAGCAAATAATTTTAAATTTAAATTTTCTAAACCATTTTCAGAACAGTATACAATTTTTAATTTGAGGACACAGTATTTGAATATTTTTCTCTGAAATGTTGTAATCTTCTCAGATCTGAAGACCCGTGGTGTAGCAGTCAGCTTCATTCCTGGACTTCCAGCCTACATCATCTTCATGTGCCTACGATACGCTGACAGTGTTAACGATGATCAGAGAGTCAGCGCTCTGCTCAATTCCACCATCAGCAGCATCAAAGGGGTCATTAAGGTGCTGTATATACATTAATTATGCAGTAGCTTAGATCTGTGTAAATATAATGATGATGAGATGTGTTTTGAATTGATTTTTGTGACGTTTCTATAGAGGAAAGGAGCAGATTTAGAAGTGGTTTCTTTCTGGCTGGCCAACACATGCCAGTTACTAAACTGTCTGAAGCAGTACAGTGGAGATGAGGTAAGCACAAGATAGTTTTGATGCCAGAGTCAAGTTTACAGCTGTTCATCTCCCTTAATTAACGTTGGATGTCTGCACAACCTCTATATAGGTGTTCATCACGCACAACACTGCTAAGCAGAATGAGCACTGCCTGACCAACTTTGAACTGTCAGAATATCAGCAAGTTTTTGGCGATCTGTCCATCCAAATTTACCGCCAGCTCATCAAATGTATGGAGGACATCCTGCAGCCCCTGATAGGTGAGGAGACATAATCTAACTGTACATAATTACGAGAAGTCTGACCATAACTAGAACATGAAATGTTTTTCCTTCATGTGTTTTACATATATAGTGGCAAGCATGCTGGAGCATGAGACGATCCAGAGCGTTCTGGGCTCTAAACCAACAGGCCTGAGGAAGAGAACCTCCAGTTTCCCAGAGGAGGCTGTTACAGTGGATGTCCTCCTGCAGCGTCTTGGCCTTTTCTACACCACCATGAGTCAGCATGGGATGAACTCAGACCTCATTAAACAGGTGGTCAAGCAGCAGTTTTACATCATCTGCGCTGTCACACTGAACCACCTGCTGCTGCGGAAGGACATGTGCTCCTGGAGTAAAGGCTTGCAGATCAGGTACAGCAGGGAACACACAACCTGTTGATACTATATAGTACATGTGATTAGATTAGAGGGAAAACCTGTATAGATTGGAATCACACAAGCTTTCTCAAGTGATACCTCACTATACTCCCACTGGTTTGATTTGTTACAAAACATTTTGTTTGAAGCGCACTGAGGCTTTACGGTGACGTGTTTTGGCCTACAGGAGTCTATGATAAAACATCAAAACGCACCATTTGAGGCAATTTTTTGAGCTGAGTTGCTAAAACAAAATGATTTGTCTGACAGGCCATTACGTTTGTATGAACTATGTTTCATGCTAAGCAAATGTATGAGAACATGACTGTAAATCATTGAGTCAAATAATGATTACATCATGTGTTGGTTTAGTGCTAGCTTGTTGTTAGTTTTGAATCTCAACTATCACTTTTATCTCCAGATTCAAATCTCTAAGAATGTACATCAATGTATTTAATACACTCATTTCTTCAGAGACATATTAAAAATTGCCGTGTTTTTTATGTTTGCACAGGACTGATGGTAGGGTTGACCTGCTTAGACAGTACTTGGGTTTAATCTGAATTGTTTTCTCGATGCCTCTGTCTTCAGGTACAATGTCTGGCAGTTGGAGGAGTGGCTGATGGAGAGAGAGCTGGCAGGCTGCGGTGCCAAGGAGTCTCTGGAGCCTCTCGTGCAGGCCGCACAGCTTCTGCAGATCAACAAGAAGACTGAGGCAGACGCCCAAGCTATCTGCAGCATGTGCACTGCCCTCACCACAGCACAGGTCCATCATGAGTGGACGTTCAACCTTCTTAATCTGTAGGCATAATGTTTTGCTCTGCTTCCATCATTGTTTTTTTTTTTTTCTTATTCTCAGATTGTGAAGGTGTTGACCTTATACACCCCAGTGATTGAATTTGAAGAGCGAGTGACAACCAGCTTCATCGCAACTATTAAAGTAAGTTGTTGAAAAGTGCCGGTGAGAGTGCAGTGCTCTTTTACAGTACACACAGTAAAGATACAACCTTTTTTTTTTTTTTACTGTATCTTTGTTTTTGTACATTTTAGAACCTTTTGAAGGACAGAGTTGAGTCATCCACATTGATGATGGATGCAAAGAAGATCTTCTCTGTCGACCTTCCCTTCACACCTTCCTCTGTAGCTCTGGAGACCGTCCAGATCCCTGCAAGCCTTAATCTTGGCTTCCTCACCCGCATCTAGACCCACTTTTCACACTTGCAGCTTGTTCTCAACACCAACTTTTTCATAAAAGTTTGTATCTAACCTAATATTTTCATGACAAGTGAATATTGCATTGCCGCAACAGAATAAGGACATGTTATTTATGTATTACATTAGCAGCACTTCATAGCCAGAGTAATAACTGTATGAGCAGTGAATATGCAAAAAAAAGTCTTTTAAAGGTCTTGCCTTGCTACACCAAGCGTATCACTTATACGTGTACAGATACTTCATTCATACATCAAGTATGATTTTCTCTGCTGTATTATCTAACAACAAAATTGGACCTGTGACAACACAAAATCTACAAGTAACATGTTTATGATATCTAGGCTTTATAAACATAGTCTGATAACATAAGTGGATACAGTGTTACAGCACATTTGAAAAAAATCCTATGAGTCCTATGCGCAATGTTAAAATATTAATATGCATCTAAACACATTGATTTAACTGCTGTAGATGTGTCGTGATGAAATTCAGGAGCACTGTTTTATTTCTGTAGCAATTAATTTATCAGGTGAAGGTATTCGTGCCAGGATGAGGTGAAGGAAAATAAAACGATTCACGTATTTAACTTGTCTTAATAATGTCGGTCATATATTAAAGGCTGGCTTTTTAGCACTGTGGTGTGAAGTGCGTAACAGTTTCACTACCTCATGAGGGTCTTAAACAAAATGTAGAATACTTAAGTTAGACTTTGTATGTCTCTTTTGAGTACACTAGCTATTATATCCTCTGATACACTTATGTAATGAGATATACAGTTAGATTTAACAGCAGAAATCCTCAAACAAATATGTTGCATTGCATGAATCCATCTAGTTTACTGACATAATTAACTATTTTTCCTTCAGTTCTTACTATGAAATATGCCAACCTGCCTCCTACACGCTGTCGATCTTTTATCGTTCTTGTTCATTATTAGTGTGTATTTGCAAATGCCTAAAATTCACAAATGATTGACCTCTTGGTTTATACTTTTCCCTACAAGGAATGTAGGAGTGTTTCCACTATGTTTTTCTCAGAATGTCATTGTATTCCCAACTTTGCCAATATTTTCTCAATTTCGCAAGTCGGTCAAGTTAGTATAACTTGGTGAAATATTTCCTTCTTCACCTCACACACAGTGGCGTTCACATATGGTGAGTTTACATCCGGTTTCTTTTGTTGTCATACTCCCTGGTCAAACGAGCACACCCAGTCTGTCAAACTGCTGTCACAAGACGGGAGGGCGGAGTCAGCAGTCAAAGTCCGTAACAGGTGAGCGGCTCGCGCACATATGACAAGCCAACCAGAAAAAAACCAAAAAGAAAACGACAACCCAACCAGGAAAAGACAACACAAACTTACAGAATAAAAGCAGAAAGTTGACTTTAGCAAGAATATGGCTCATGTCCTTTTGGCTTTGCCATCCTTTGAAATAACGAACTATTACAGCAATGAGGATGTGAATCATGATAAATTCAACCAAAGAGTCATTTTCTCTTTTTAAAAGCATCCAGTATTTCACAAGAAAAAATGCAAATACTCGAGAAAAGCCATAGAAATTAAACAATTTTGTACAACAGAACTGTTGTGTATTGTTGTATTTTCTCAATTATTATATCTTCTTGTGACACATTTGGCACTGAGTGCAGATCCACATCAGTAATAAAACTGAAAGCGTGTATTGAAATATAAGAAAAGAGTAAAAAAATAAAGTCAATTAACAAATAAATACATAGTCATAAAAGTGACCACAAGTTTGGGTGGTAAATGGGAAGTAAATCAATAAAGCACAGACAAACTACAGAAACTTTCAAAGTTTAAAATTATTTCAACACAAGTTTTATTTTGAAAGTTATGACAGGAAATGTGAGTGTATTTCTGCGAGCTTGACTCTGGTGATTCCTTTGGCACAGTCAGGGGGGGCAGGGAGGAACCTCGTTGGTAACCTGGAAAGTACAGTGATACAGGAGCTGATAAACAAACATACTGACTGGAGAAGTTACCATAATAATGCATAAACATGGCTTTGTTGGAACTGTACACCGAGGTAAGAGAAAAACACCTTGTTATTACAATATTTTAATAACAGTAAAGAATAGTTCCCATAGTATTCGTTTACAGAGACATATGGAAACGTTGTCAAGGCTCATGTCAGTTGCAGGGATGCAGTGGAGGCTGGATCTATAGGAATTTAAAGACCAAATGTTGAATTGTTCACTCACATACAACTTTTAAAAAGTACATCATCATGATTTTATAATTATATAGTAGAATAAGAAATAACGTGGGGGGAACAAAGTTTACTAAGTAGTTTGTTCACATAGGAAATAGTCTGTATTTATAGAATAAATGATGTTTTAATGATTCCAATAATTAGTGGTAAATTGTTAATTGTTATCTGCTCCCACAGTACAACAGAGTATGGATTCCAGATGCAGAACATGTGTGGAAATCAGCAGAGATTATGAGAGATTTCCTATTTGGGGATAATGTTCTTGAACTGCTCCTGGAAGATGGCACTGTAAGTAAAAAAAAAAAAATCTAATAAAACATTCACATACAGCCGTAATAGATTTATTATTGTGAGAAGCAGCAGTTGACCCGACTCTTTTACATAACCTGTCACTGTGTGCAGGAGCACTACTACCCTGTTGAACCGTCAAAACCACAACTCCCTCCTCTTCGCAACCCGGACATCTTGGTGGGGGAGAATGACCTCACTGCACTCAGCTACCTCCATGAACCTGCAGTCCTGCACAACCTCAAAGTGCGATTTGTGGAGTCCAAAATCATCTATACCTACTGTGGTACTGTTGAGAGAAACCTTTGTCTGTCTACAAGCTTGTAAGCACTGAAGTGGTGTTTGCTCTTTGCTCAGCCTGTGCTGTTTCCTCTTTTTCAGGTATTATACTGGTGGCTGTAAATCCCTACAAACAGCTTCCTATCTATGGAGATGCAATCATTCATGCATACTCAGGCCAGAACATGGGAGACATGGACCCTCACATATTTGCAGTGGCCGAGGAAGCTTACAAACAGATGGCCAGGTAAATAAAAGCTCATATAGTGTCTGTCGATCATTTTCTCGATTAATCGATTTGTTGTTTGGTCTATAAAATGTCGATCGCCTTTCCACAAAGCCCAAGGTGCAACCTAACATGATATTCTGAAAATATTCACATTTAAGAAGCTGGAATTTTGGCATTTCTTCCTAAAATATGACTCAAAACACTAATCAATTATCAAAATAGTTTTGGTTACTCGACTAATAGCTCTAGCGTACTCATTCAAGTGTTATGTATCCCTTTTCCTTTCTCAGAAACCACAAGAACCAGTCTATCATTGTCAGTGGTGAATCTGGAGCTGGTAAAACAGTGTCTGCTCGATATGCTATGAGGTACTTTGCCGTTGTAAGCAAATCTGGCAATAAGACTCGAGTTGAAGACAAAGTCCTGGCGTCCAATCCAGTGACAGAGGTATGATTTTACTGCTCTAGGAGCAAAAAGCCTTGCTCATTTATTTTAATAGCCCTGCTCACAAGACAACACATACAGTAGCTTTTGTTTCCATTAAAGACTGTTAATGTTTCAACACTTTGACACTTTTATGCACCGCTTGCATTGATTAATACATAAATTAACTTAAAAAGAGACCTGATGACTTGAGGTTTTTCTTCTCAGGCAATAGGAAACGCAAAGACAATCAGGAACGACAACAGCAGCCGTTTTGGGAAATATACCGAGATCAGCTTTGACAGGAAGTACCGGATTATCGGCGCGAATATGAGGACCTACCTGTTAGAGAAATCCAGGGTCGTTTTTCAGGTTAGTGTATAAAATGAGGATGTTGTTGAGTATTATTTTATTAGTATGTGATGTTTGATATGATGATATCCTGTTGTTTTCAGGCAGACAATGAGAGGAATTATCACATTTTCTACCAGATGTGTTCCTGTGCACAGCTGCCAGAGTTCAAGGACTTAAGACTGTGTGAGTGTTCGTACTGAGTGTCTCCTCTAAAAGTTTTGAGACAGAGCTGAGTCATTGTGTGATTGTTATTTTATTGGTTAAGTTATTGTTTCTTTTATCTGCAGTGAGTGCAGATGAGTTTCAGTACACCTGCATGGGTGGTGAGATCACTATCGAAGGTGTAGATGACAAGAAAGACATGGAAGAGACTCGACGGACCTTCTCGCTGCTGGGTAAAAGGTGCTTCAGCTGTTAAGAGTATAACCTGCTTTTAGTGTGAGTTTCATGTTTATTTTGCCCTTCTGTCTGATTCTCCAGGGCTGAAGGAAGACTTCCAGTCAGATGTCTTTAAAGTGTTGGCAGCCATTCTGCATTTGGGCAACGTGGAAATCAAAAGCTCTGGAGATGATAAATCGTCAGTTCCTGTGAGTCTCAACTCTTTTGCTCAGTTCTGTGAGCGAATTCAGAGCTTAAAACATTAACCTGGTTAAGTACAAACATTAATGTGTGTATCTCTTTCAGCCCAGTGATCCACATCTGGAAGTCTTCTGTGAGTTGTTGGGTGTCAGTGCAGGAGGGCTGGTGCGTTGGCTGTGCCATCGGAGGATTGTTCTGGTGGCCGAGACGGTGGTGAAGTCATTACCCAAACACCAGGCAGTAAACGCCAGAGACGCCCTCGCCAAGCAGATCTACACCCACCTGTTCGACTGTATTGTCAACAGGATAAACACAGCGCTGCAGGTCCCGGGAAAGCAACATGCTTTCATAGGTGTTCTGGACATTTATGGGTAATGCAGACTTTTTGTTCTGCTGTTTGATATATTTTAGTCTCTCTTGCTGCCATTTATGAGCTGAAGCTTTGATCTTTTTTTTGTCCTCAGCTTTGAAACATTTGACATCAACAGTTTTGAGCAATTTTGCATCAACTATGCAAATGAAAAGCTTCAACAGCAGTTTAACCTGGTATGCAGCACCAGCAGCCCAAATCATTGCACAACACTGCAACACACACATCTTCATCATCTGAGAGGGTTATTCTATTGTCTTTCTTATTTTCACTCAGCATGTGTTCAAGCTGGAGCAAGAGGAGTACATGAAAGAAGACATCCCATGGACGCTGATAGATTTCTATGACAATCAACCGGTCATTGACCTGATTGAAGCTAAGATGGGGATCCTGGACTTGCTCGATGAAGAATGTTTGGTAAGATTGAAATGGACGTGATTTGTACTTTTACAATTCTGTATTTTTATATGCTGTCACTCCTATACTTTACATATGTCCTTCTACTTTATAGTTTCCTCAAGGCACTGATCAAAGCTGGCTGCAAAAGCTATACAACTACCTAGACGCCAATCCAATGTTTGAGAAGCCCAGATTATCAAATGAGGCATTTGTGATACAACACTTTGCAGACAAGGTGGATTCAGATAAGAGACCCGTTTCTTGCTAAAACCTTAAAAATTCCACCACTTGCTTCAGACTTACTCCTACTGTTATTAACCATTAATGCTTTTGAATTTCTGGCAGATGCCTTTTCTAACGTCATCAGTCTCTCTGCTAAACAGGTGGAGTATCATTGCAAAGGTTTTCTCGAGAAGAACCGAGATGCTCTCTATGAAGGGCTGATTGACATTATGAGAGCCAGCAAGGTAATCACAGGCCCTCATTTATTGAACATTTCTTTTACCAAGTGCATGGGCAGAAGGTATTGCCATGCAGGTGCTGGATCAGCAAAATGAAGAAATAAGTAATGCAATAGAATAATAATAATATTCAGTATCTGAGAGATAATCACAGTGCAACACAAAAACTTATTACATTTTTGTTGTGTTATAAAATCTACTCCATGCACCAATGCTCTTTCTCATTCTAACATATTTCACCTGCTTGTTATCAGTTTCCTTTTGTGGCCACCTTTTTCCAAGAGGAGGAGCAACACAATCAGAGCATCAAAGTGGTTAAAGTGAGGCCCGCCAGGCCTGGAGTGAAACCAGCCAATAAACAGCTGAGAAGCTCTGTTGGAGATAAGGTGAACATGTTTACTCTCTCTCCACTCGCTGGAGAATGTAGTTTCCATAATATTTACCAGTTTGTATGGGACATAACTGAGCTAATATCCTGTATTTTTACCCATTCACGTAACTTCTATGTTTGAATGCAGTTCTGCAGCTCCCTCTCCTTACTGATGGAAACGCTGAATGCCACCACCCCTCACTATGTGCGCTGCATTAAGCCTAACGATGAAAAGCTCCCATTTGAGTGAGTACTAATGAAATTGTTATTGACAGCTTAACATGCTCTACATTCAAACGTTTGCGTTTTTTGGTCTAAGTGAGCGCTTGCTTGTGTGTTTTTGAGATATGACTCCAGAAGGGTGGTGCAGCAACTGCGAGCCTGTGGAGTCCTTGAAACTATTCGTATCAGTGCTCAGAGTTACCCGTCCAGGTAGTTCTTGATTACTACTGTAGACGTTATTCCAATTGCATATTCATATTGCAATTTTATCTGCATATGCTCATGTTGTCCTGATTAACATGTTTTGTGTTTACAGGTGGACATACATTGAGTTTTACAGCCGATACAGTATCCTAATGACTCATCAGGAGGCAGGCATCAGTGACAAGAAACAGACCTGCAAGAACGTGCTGCAGAGGTTGATTCAGGTAAGCAGCATCTTTGTCTGCCTCTTACTTCAGCGTCGTGATTAAATATCATGCACCGTATCACTTTATGTTACTTTTGCCCCCTGTATCCTGTCTCCAGGACTCCAACCAGTACAAGTTTGGTCGGACAAAGATCTTTTTCCGAGCTGGTCAGGTAGCTTATCTAGAGAAGCTGCGTCTGGACCGACTCAGAGGAGCCTGCATTACCATCCAGAAACACGTCCGCGGATGGAGCCAGAGGAGGAAGTACACGCGCATAAGACAGGCAGCCATCATCATCCAACAGTACATCCGAGGAAAGAGGACGATACGGTTAGGGGCATTCACTAACGGTTTTGTTGTCCTGCATCCTCAGTTATATCTTTTAGAATTTTTGACATTTGCACCTGTTTTGTTCGTAAAACTGCAGTAAAACAGTGAGTGCTACAACACTGAAGCAGGGCTGGGCTGCACTGATGATCCAAAGGTATTGGAGAGGCTACCGTATGAGACAGATCTACCAAGTAGTCCGCATAGCTACCATCACCATCCAGGCTTTCACACGAGGTTGGATGGCCCGTAAACGCTACAAGAAGGTCTGTAACTGAATTATTTAATTGCTTGTGTTTGATTAAAATACATCATGCAATTAATTCCTTGCTATCTCTTTGTTACTTCATAGATGATGGAAGAGCAGAAAGCCTTGGTTCTGCAGAAGTATGCCAGAGCATGGCTGGTACGGCGGCGATTTCAAACCATGCGTCGGCTGGTGATTAACGTTCAGCTCTCCTACAGGGTACAGCAGCTCAGAAAGAAGATCGATGAGCAGGTAAAGTTGCTTCCAAAGCTGTTACTTCATCCGTTGCTTGCAGAAGACATACTACCTGTGAATGAATCCCTGTTTTCCTACAGAATAAAGAGAACCGTGGGTTGATGGAAAGACTGAGAAGCTTGGCCAGCTCCCATTCTCAAACCACGGACCGACTTCAGGTCCTAGAGGCACACATGGAAAAATCATCCAAGCAGAAGGCAACTTTGGAGGCAAGAGAGAAGAAAGTGAAAGAAGATGCTGTTCTGGTCAGTCTTGAACTTAATGCTGATACGATTGTGTGTGTCTTTGCAGCTTTTTGTTTGCTAAATAAGTAGACTTTATGAGCATTAAAACACATTTTTATTCTTACTCTAGGCAATTGCCCAGCTTCAAAATGAGATAGGTGCACTAACTGTTGAAAATCAGAATTTAGAGAAAAAGTTTGAAGCTTCCACCAAAGAGGCAAAAGGTAATAAGAATCCATATTCTTATATACATATATATGCAACCATTACAACCATTATTGTAATTTATATTGAAATTGTAACCAGACATACACTCTTTCAGAGAGCTTTGACCAATATAAGATGAATCTTCTAGAAGAGAAAGAAAATGAAGCAAGGCTTAGAAAGTAAGTGACGAAATGCAGCTTTGTCTACAGTGTGAAGCAAATATTATTCATTCATTTTTGCTCAGTTCTTGAATTAAGTTTTCCAATGAGATCATTTTTGGTAGAATTGCAGAGAACAACATTGAGATGCAGAGACAGGATCACAATAAGGAAGTGGAAACTCTGAAAGAGGAGATAAAGAGACTGAAAGAAGAGCGCGTCAATCTGCAGAGAAACATAGAGGAGGGGGGCCAGGTGAACGCTGACCTGCAGGATCAGGTCATCCAGCTCACCAAGCATGTCAAGACTATTCCCGAGCTACGCAGAGATCTCAGTAACATGCAAAATCAGAAGGATAACATGGACCGAAAGATGAAGGAACAGTCAGAACAAGCAAGAGGTACAGACGTTTCCTGTAACTTGAGGAGAGCATTTAGCTGATGAACATCTAACCCTAATCCATTTTAAATTTTTTCTTTAGCTAAAATTAACGAGATCACGAGACACCTTATCGGCGGTGTTGTTGAAGAGGAGGTTCTTTTGGGGTAATTTAGATATTTTAGGTTTCCCCTCTTTCTCACTTAGTTGTTCTCTTCTCATTGAAGCATTCATTATCGCATGTTGTTTTTCTAAAGGCTATCTCCACACGACTCTGAGGAGATGTATGAAGTCGAGGATTTGCTGACGGCCTTTGATGGCATGCAGAAAGCTACCAGGTTTATTTTTCTCTAAGAATCATAAGAATCCTTTTCACTTTATATCAGTTTTACACCTGCGTCACAAACCCGCATACATTTGATCCTGTTTGACGGCAGAATACTGGAAAACCACCAGAGGGAGCAAAAGGAAAACTACGAGACCCAAGTGGAGGGCTTGAAATTGAAAGTGGACCACCTTCAAAATGAGAACAGCAAGTTGCAGAACCTGTTCAAGGAGAAAAGTAATATCAATGAAAATATTCGCCAAGAGGTGTCCAGACTCAGCATCGAGAACTCGGTACGTTGTTGCATTCTCGTCAGTATTTTTTAATTCCTAGCTGGGATGGATGCAGTTCTGAATGTGCAATAGTTTGTGATTTCCCTTGTTTGATGTGATACACAGATTCTACCTGAGCTGAAACTGCAGGTTTCAGAGCTGCAAAGACAAAAGCAAGAGCTTGAGGTGCATATAGAGGAGCAGAACGGAGAGTTAGCAGGTAGGTTTACCTCTGGGCACTTTTGTCCATCAATATATTTGTTATATAAATCCCTTTTATAGGTATTTTACTTATTTTTTTGCATGTTTTTTATCAACTGTGTCATTTGAAAGAAAAAACAGAGGAGATCACCAACATCCTTCAGAAGAAAATTCAAGAAGAAAGCTCACAACGCAGGTAAAATACTCAGACTGAAGTCTCTTCCTTGATTGGATGCGATGGTCATTCCTGAGTTGTCCTGATTTCTTCATGTTTTGCTCTCAGTCGGTCTGATTTTGTGTTGCTTTTTTTTAGACACTTTGAGGAGAAAGCTGAAGCGCTGGAGGAGGTGAAGAGGGACCTTCAAGGCAAAATAGAGGAGCTGCAAGAGGAGACTGATCACTTGAAAAGACAGCACATGATGGAGAGCGAGGCCAAGAGCAGACTGAGACAAGAGGCTTCAAGGTTGACTGCTGAGAATATGGTATGTGTGGATATAGAGGGCGAGAAGGGTTACAGTGCCAGCGTGTGAATGTCATGTAATAAAAACGGTAACAAATTCTTCTTTTCCGTCAGGACTTTGAGGAGCAGCTTGACCACAAGGACAGAATAATAAAGAAACTTCAGAATCAAATAAAGAGCCTTGAAGCATCTCACAAAGGTATGAGTTGTGACTTTTTACATGGCAGTTGTCAAAAGATATATAACTTCTCTGTTCATCACTCTATTGTTCCTCATACAGCCAAGCAAACGTCTGCGCCTGCTATTCCCAAAGATTACCTCGGCATGTTGGAGTACAAGAGGGAGGATGAACCAAGACTCATTCAAAACATCATTCTGGGTATTCTTTATTTTATGAGTTAATAAGTCCATTCATTTCTGCCTCTGAGGTCCTCTGCGATCTTATGCAGGAATTAACAGACACATATTATAATAAGTGAATAAATGAGGTAACAAACGTGTCACAATCTGCCCACAGATCTGAAGCCTAAAGGCGTGGTGGTCAGCATGATGCCCGATCTGCCGGCGTACATCCTCTTCATGTGTGTCCGCCATGCCGACTACCTGAATGACGACGGCAAACTCAAGTCTTTTATGAACGCGACTATCAGTGCTGTCAAAAAGGTCATCATGGTGAGGTTAATTCGAAGTGTATTTGCCTTTATCGCTGCGGTAGAGCTGCTAAGTGAAGACTAAATAAACAGTTATTCATAACGATATCCAAGATTGTGGACTGTAGCCAATATGTTGGCAGGAGTTTAGTTTACTTTGGTTATTTCACTTTGATATATTGATGATTGGAGGATAATAATAAATAATAATAATAATGATAATAAAATATCACATCTCAAAACAATTTAAACAGAATTTCATTACACGACTATATGTTCCCGTTTCAGACTCACCACAAAGACTTTGAGTTGCTGTCATTCTGGCTCTCCAACACGTACCAGCTGATCAACTGTCTGAAGCAGTACAGCGGGGAAGAGGTGTGGATTTACTTTATTTACCCACCGTGGCACTTTTGTGTTTTCATTTTGTCGATAATGTCACATATACAGTATCGGGCATATTTTGACATTCTCTTGTTTTGCTGTTGTTCACAAAAGGAGTTCATGAAACAAAATACGCCGCGTCAGAAGAAGAACTGCTTGCAGAATTTCGATTTGTCAGAACACCGGCAGATTCTCAGCGACTTGGCCATCCACATCTACCACCGGTTTATCACGGTCATGGAAAAAACCCTTGCTCCTGCCATTGGTATTAGACACGGCTCATTAGTGCGACATGATAAATGCACATGATTTTGACCGTGGTATATTTTTATACACGCTTTAAATGTGCTCCTGAACTGTCTTGATCAACAGTACCCGGCATGTTGGAGCACGAGAGTTTACAGGGGATTTCCAGCATGAAGCCAACGGGCTTCAGGAAGCGTTCCAACAGCATCTATGAGGATTCAGAGACCTACACCATCGCCTTCATCATTCAGAAACTCAGTCACTTTCACTCCATCATGAGCCAGCATGGCATGGAGCAAGGTCTCATCAAACAGGCTATTAAGCAACTGTTCTTCCTCATTGGTGCGACCACCCTCAACAACCTCATGCTCCGCAAAGATATGTGCTCCTGCAGGAAAGGAATGCAAATCAGGTGCGTGTATGTGTGTGTGTGTGCTGGTGGTTGTTTTGTGATATTTGAAAAAAAAAAGGTCAGTCTCATAGCTTTTCTGTTTGTTTAGATGTAACATCAGTTACCTGGAGGAGTGGTTGAAAGAGAAAGACCTTCAAAGCTCTAACGCCATAGATACGATGATGCCGTTGTCTCAGGCTGCCTGGCTCCTGCAAGTCAACAAGTCCACCGATGACGACGCCAAGGAGATCACTGAAAAGTGCACTGAACTCAACCCCGTTCAGGTACCTCATTAAGTGCCACGTTGTGCACTTTTTGATTTTAGAAACTCCAGCTTCACATTAAAGTAAAAAAAAACAAAACGAAAAAACTAATTTCAATTTATAGATTGTCAAGATTTTGAATTCGTACACACCCATTGATGACTTTGAGAAACGGGTGCCGTCATCATTCGTCCGCAAAGTTCAAGTAAGCTCTATTAATACTTTTCTAATAGAAATGTAATAGAACTTTTCCCATTTAAAATACTAGTGTAATGTTATTAAATATATGCCGTATCTGCTCCTTGTTGCAGTCACTTCTTCAAGATCGTGAAGGGTCCACGCAGCTGATGCTGGACACAGATTATCGTTTCCAGGTCATGTTTCCTTTCTGCTCGTCCTCACAGGCTCTGGAGCTGCTGCAGGTCCCAAGCAGCCTTCATCTGGGTTTCCTAACCAGGATCTGACACAGCCGGCCTTGACCTTTATATACATATATATATGTAAACACAATGTATTTTAAATAAACACAGGGTCGTGGCCAAGATTTTAGATACTGATACATGTTTCCTCAGTGCTCTATAAGGACATTATGACCAGATACCAAAGTCCAAACATTTCTTTAATTCCTTGAATTTTCACGTTTTATTTGTTCAAGTATTTTTGTAAATCTCATTAGAGCAGAAACATTATTGAATGATACAGATATTACTGGTTGGTTGGTTGATGGATTAATTGAAATTTATCTGCAACATTTTTGTGTGAAGGTTTCAGTCAATTCAAGGTCAAATGTTTTCAGCTTTTTTCCAAGACGTATGAGGACTTCAGCTCAGACTCTGTGGGAGAGTGTGATGGACATTTTTAAAAAGATATTTTCACTTGTTTCTGACATTTTGTGGACCAAATAATAAAATGATATTTCAAGAAAATAAACAGCATATTAATTGATAATGATAGTACTGGTTAGTTGCAGGCCTAATTTCCCTACTAATCTAGGAAGAAAAATCTGGAAGAAAAACAGCAAAATCTTTATATCTTCAAAGTAGTCAAATGTATATATACATATGGAAAATGTAAAAATAGTATTTTATATTTTAAACTCCCCATATTGTTGCTAAAGCCTCAAAATGACTAGAAAAAACACACCTATTAAAATGTGAAAGCAGCTTGAAATATATTTTACATTTAGCAGTATTTTGAATAATTGACCCATAACAGAAGATTAGTGTGATTAGTGATTAATGTGTTTTTTTTTGTTAATCTGTATTTATGCGCAAAGATGTAATTGATTGCATTAAAATAAATGGTTTTAATATATCTAATATTTATCAGCTATATATTTATATTTTTTTTCAGAACAGTCACATATTGTTGTGTTTTCCATGTAGCAGTATGAACATGCATAATGAAGCTGTAGTGTAGAGGCCTGGTGCTGCTGAGGATGCAGCGTGTGGAGCAGCAGCATCATCACCAGGATGCAGGATCCTCCTCCTCCTCCTCCTCCTGCTCCTCCTCCTCCCTGAAAACTGGAGGAGCATCTTCTCCCTCTGACGTCATGACAGCAGCATCAGCTGTTAGCTCTGCTTTAAGCCTTTTCGCTGCCGATCGCTGCCTGCACAAAGGAAATATATGAGATCCCCTCTAATCCCTGAAATGGCGACACAGGAGGTACAGCTGAATGAGACTCTGGCTCATCTGAAAACGGAATCGGAGACGCTGAAGTCGAAGCTGGAGGAAGAAAGAGCGAAGCTGCACGACGTCGAGCGTGAGTGCTGAAAAAAATGGAGAGGCCTCGATTCACCTTTGCGTTTTTTTAGTGTGGCGGGACAAATAGCAAGAAAATGTCTTATTGCAGCTTTATGTATTTCCGTGAAAAGTCATAGATTGCCACTTTCTATACAGATGCGAATTAGTCGGATCAGATTATTGACCTGATTGTCCTGACGTTACCTCAGATCTGACAGGAGACCTGAGCAGGATGTTTGTTTGCTTCACCATTTTTTTTTTTTTTTTTTTTTTTTTTTACAGCTCAGTGCTTCCATGCCAATTTCTACTATGTGCTAGAAATGTCCAATCATGTTTCAGCAATGTGGCAGTATTGTAAATGTCACATGGAAATGTGTGGGGGGGATATTTGTAATGCATCATGTCTATATGAACTATTTGAGGACATGGAAATAAAGGTTGTTTAATATATTCCTCCATTTACAGTAGGCCTGCTGTAGTTTAAACCTTATTGCTGCTGGGAATATTAATAATCATGGGTGCATACAGTAGGAGGTTTAATCTAATGTACATGACGTGTGTGTACCGTACAGTACATCAGGTGGCAGAGAAGGTGGAGGGGCTGGGCCAGTTTGTCATGAAGACCCGAAGAACTCTGAAAGGACACGGAAACAAAGTTCTGTGTATGGACTGGTGTAAGGACAAGAGGAGGATCGTCAGCTCCTCTCAGGTTACACACTTTCATTTCTGTTTTGTTTTGTTTTTTTTGTTTTTTTTTTCACTTTTAACTCTGCTTTTCTACCTTGGTCAATTTGTAATTAGACATAATCAAAACAATTTGTTTTCTCTTTGTGCAGGATGGGAAAGTGATTGTGTGGGACGCTTTCACTACCAACAAGGTAACTTTTTTTTAATATGCAGGTATTTTATTAGAGAATGAAAACCATCAGGACCAAAATTAGTCAAACACTCAGATATTTTCCATAAACTTAAAAGCTAGTTACAAACTGTTTTTCATCTGTGCTCCAACGTCCAACATTGTGGACATCCTGTGTTTTTTCTTTTCGATTGTTTCATTTGTGTAACAGAAATGGGTTTTCGGGAGGGGAAATCACTGACCTAAATCAAATTCATGTTATCAAAGATGCATATAAACCAAGACTATATGTGTATAGCTTATACAATTGGGGTTTATTTACATCATTAGTTCATATAAACTGGAATGTACCTTTTGTAATTTATTGTGTAAGTTATAGACGGTTAGGAGGCCTCAACACGATTTCTACAGCGTCTATTACTAGGTCCCCATTTTATGAATTAGGGAAAATAAAGGGCTGAACTTTGACCTTTTAAAAGGTAATGCCAATATTTTTTGGGTTTTGGACAAAGTGTATCGTACAGTGTCTAATATCTAACAGTCTGCAGCTCACTGTTCTGCTCTAATTATGCCTGATGAATTTGATTCATCTCACTGTGCTGCAGCGTTTCATGCAGCTTCGTCTGTTTGATGTTTTATTAGGAGCACGCTGTGACAATGCCTTGCACCTGGGTGATGGCCTGCGCCTACGCCCCCTCTGGCTGCGCTGTAGCTTGCGGGTGAGTGATGATTCAAATCTTACCTTATATCATCTGTTTGGTGATCTATTTTTTCCCTTTAGTAAATTGGCTTTGTATTCTGTCCCAGGGGCCTGGACAACAAATGCTCAGTATATCCTCTGTCTCTGGACAAGAATGAGAATTTGGCTGCAAAGAAGAAATCAGTTGCCATGCACACAAACTACTTGTCTGCCTGTAGCTTCACTAACTCGGATATGCAGGTGAGAATATCCATCACACACACGACAAAATATCAACAACAAACATTAATAGATCAATAGTTGCATGTTTTCCTTCATCTTTAGCTTCTGCTTCACTTTTCATCGACTGTTTCTGTCTCATTATTAATCAGAAATCACTGCCTTTCTATGTTCCAGTGAAAATAGCTTCACCCTTTGTTAATAATTCACAGCAGCCCCTTGATCCTGGTTTAATGTGCTGGTCACATGATGTTTCACACAGCAAAGCCAATCCATTTATAGCAGTGTGTTAGCCCATATCGACTCTGCCTGAACAGCCGTTCTTCTTCTTCTTCCTCCTCCTCATCTTCTGCATGTGTTAAAGATCCTGACGTCCAGCGGGGATGGGACATGTGCATTATGGGATGTGGAGAGTGGGCAGCTGTTGCAGAGTTTCCATGGACATGCAGCAGACGTGCTCTGTCTGGACCTGGCTCCCTCCGAGACTGGAAACACGTTTGTCTCAGGGGTGAGAGCAGCTTTTACTACAGCTTATCACGATGTTGAGATTCACATAATTATTTACATAATTTTTATGATTTTCTATATGATTCTGTTTTGTTTCAGGGCTGTGACAAGAAGGCCAATGTGTGGGACATGCGCTCAGGACAATGTATTCAGTCCTTTGAAACTCATGAATCAGACATAAATAGTGTTCGGTAAGTGACAAGTACTTGTAGTGACGAAAAGTCAGAAATATTCACCGAGACACACAGAGACTTTGAGAAATGTATTTGCTATTGTTCCTGACTGTGGCTGTCTGTTTTGTTTTTTCTTTTTTAGATACTATCCCAGTGGAGATGCATTTGCTTCTGGCTCCGATGATGCTACAGTAAATAATCAGATATTATTTACTGAATTCAACTGCTAACACTGAGGAGGCTACAGCTATATATACAATTCAACTCTGTTTTTTTTTTTACAGTGCCGTCTGTACGACTTGAGGGCAGACAGAGAAGTGGCTATTTATTCCAAAGAGAGCATCATATTCGGGGTCTCCAGTGTTGATTTCTCTCTCAGTGGTAAAATAAACAAACAATATTATTCTGGTTATTCAGTCAAACAGCAGATAGTTTAAAATGACTACTTCTATATTTAAAAAAGGCTCTAAAATGCTTTGTGAATGTGTTTTTTTTCAAGGCCGGCTACTGTTTGGCGGCTACAATGACTACACCATAAATGTCTGGGACGTTCTCAAAGGAACGCGGGTGTCTATTCTGTTTGGACATGAGAACCGTGTCAGCACACTGCGCGTTTCCCCAGATGGGACGGCTTTCTGCACAGGCTCCTGGGATCACACTCTTCGGGTACGGGATGATGTTATTATTGTCTGATCTGGCAGCTTTGCAGTCTGCATTGACTTTTCTCCAGATATCTTATAATGATTGCTGTTCTTTATTTCAGATCTGGGCTTAAGGATGACGACACAGAGGAAGAGATGGTAGACAGACCTATTGAAGAGACATTTCTCTTTGCTGGAGTACAATCACAGAAATAGAGACTCAGTTTCTGGTTGTACATAAGGCATATCAATAGCATTGTATATACTGCAGTCTCATGACCAGGGTAGACATATTTCAGAGAGTAATTAAACCAAATGGCACGTGTGTATTACAGTATGATTGAATGAAAAAAAAAATGCACAGAAGTACTTACGGTTACAACTTAAGATGTAAAATGTATATTACAGAAAATAACACTGGTAGTGAATAGAAGTCTAGGATAGAAGTGACACAATAAAGTGACGTGTTGTATGTGCCCACATAAAGGGCATTACTTGTTTATTCATTTGTTTTTTTGTTTTGTTTTTTTTTTTGCACAAAAATGATGAAGGAATGCAGTCCGTGGAAGACACACGAGAATATTTACAACTAATCTTGGAAATGGATATCGGTATCAAGGTACAAACTGGTAGTTTATTTAAGATGGAGATAGAAATTTGATGTACTTTTAATTTTACACCCTGTGTCTTCAACAAGCCTTCTCCATTCATAAAAAGCAACTGACCTGCCAATATTATGTAACGAAAGCACATTTAGAGGTAAATCTAATATATGTAATGTGTTTTTCATTCCCATGGTCTTCAGATAAGGTTTCCTCATCATCTCTGTTTGTTCCCAGCCACTTACTGCTCGATGTGCATTCAGTCACTGCGGACGCGTTGAACCAATGGTCCCCCGCTAGATATCTAAATGCTAATATATATATTTAAAAAAACAAAACATGTTTAAATTCATAGAATGTTCTTCTTTTCATGCGGTTGTCTAATGGCTGTAATTTAATATTTAATGTAATTATTTTATTGTAGTTTAGTGTACAGTTATACAAGGGACTGTTTATCAAAATATTATCAACATAATAAACTAAGTTTTGAATATCATTACTGTGTTTCTTATCATTGTTCTTCCAGATATCTTTCATTTTTAGTCTTTTTTAGTTTCCTTTGTCTTTCATCACTTACATTAATTTGAAAGGGATCCTTTTAATAACCAGTTATATGTCGTGTTAAGATAATTGTGAACCTTTCCTTTAATTTACTGAGCTGTTTTCAAATAACAGGGAGTGTTTTCTGCTAAAGGTTTTCAATAAAGTTTTCCAAATACTAGCGGAAGTGACGTCATCAACAAACACTAGGTCAGTCTGCTGAATCAAAACAATGGCCGACTGGCTAACTAGCTTTTTGAATTTTGTGATCTTTTGAAGTGTTTAACAGATACTCTTCAGTGTCTCTGTGTACGTGGGTGTGACTGGGATGAATAGATGATTTAATGAGTGTATTTTGTAGGAAGTCAGCCAGCTGCCAAAATGAGCGATGTTGTGGAGAAGACCCTGACAGCTCTGCCAAGCCTCCTGTCTTTAGATACCCAACCTGGATCTGCAAAACTGTCCTCCTCCTCCAAACTGGGGACCCTCATCAGAGGAATCACTGAGCTCACTTCCAAACATGTGAGTTTGTCTTTTTAAACTGCATCTTAGCAGAAATAAGCTTATCGTGACAACCGTAGCAACTAAAGCTTAGCAAGATTTAACGTTAGCTTGCTAAGATGACAATGCTAACTAACAGCAAATGTGTTTTGTATGTTTATATATATACTGTTTACTACACGTTTAGTGTTTTCGTACTGTGTTAAGACTGTTTTTGTTTCTGTTATTGTCATTTATTTGAGAGCAGAGCCGCAAATATGGTCCTAGTTGTTGCGTTCAGGTGCCTGTGGGAATCTCAGATACTTACGTTTTTTTTTTTTGTTTTTTTTTTAATGAATCTTTATTGAAACAGAAAGTTTATTTGAGATTAACATCTCTTTTTAGAGAGAGACCTGAGAACAAGAAATATTCATAAACTACTGAAACTGAACAGAAACTTCACATTTAACAGAGAATCATGAAACAAATGTTTTTAAATGACATCAATGAGAGAAATGATCTTCCTTATAACACACTGTTTTGATATCCTTAACTGTGTTTCTCCTGTTCAGGAGGAGGAGAAACTTATTCAACGTGAACTAGCATCTATCAAAGAACAGGTGTCATCCCCCAACACCTCCATGGTAGGATTTTATTTTTAAGAAACCAGATTAGTCTGAGCGATACCTGGATGTATTGACGTGTGTATTGAAGTGTCTTCCTTGTGTTGTGGTCTTCAGAGGCAGATGAAGGAGCTCATGGTGAGAGCCATCTACTGTGAAATGTTGGGTTATAAGGCTTCATTCAGCTATATTCACGCCATCAAACTGGCTCAACAAGGTGCTGCTCTGGAGAAGAGAGTTGGTATGTTTTCTAAATATACTTACTCCTCACCTGTAGGTATTGCAAAGCTTGGTATCATGATCATAAAGAGGTACATGAGGTTGCAGCTTCAGTTTTAGGGATGTAAGCATCAAAACTGATCAAAAATAAGCGCAAATGAGTTTTTAAAATCAGTGACATTAGAGTCGCAGTTCTGCAGAATCTGTCCTTTATTAGTCACCACAACAACTTTACTGACTTAACTAGGATGCTATGATTACTATCCTCCCACACAAAATACGTTTGTGTGTGATTTGCAGGTTACCTCACTGTGTCTTTGTTTCTGAACGAAAGTCATGAGCTTCTCCTTCTCCTTGTGAACACTGTATTAAAGGTGAGTGTTTAGTTTGAGTTTTCACAGCATGTTCCATCTTGTGTCTGAATGAGAATAAGTGTTTATCATCGTGTTTTATGTGTTTCCAGGATCTTCAGAGCACAAACCTTATTGAAGTGTGCATGGCTCTAACTGTTGTCAGTCAAATGTTCCCTAAAGATATGATACCTGCAATCCTTCCTCTTGTGGAAGAGAAACTCACTCACCCAAAGTAAGAAATGCTATTTGCCTTTCCATTTCGAATAGTTACAGATATGCGTATGCATTTGTACAATCAACCTGTATGAATATTATGACTTATAGATTATTTCTTATGATTTCATAGAGAAATCATACGGCGAAAAGCTGTTCTGGCTCTGTACAAATTCTACCTAATAGCACCGAATCAAGTTCAACACATCCACAACAAGTTTCGCAAAGCTTTGTGCGACAAGGATCCTGGTGTTATGACAGCCTCGCTACACATCTATTTACAGATGATCATGGTAATTAGTTTTCTGGATTCTGTAATTATTTCCAAGGTTAAGTCTGCACCACAGCTTTGACTGCATTAACTGAGGAAATATTACACAAACATCTCTGTTCAATCTACTGTAGTTTAATCTAGACCTGTCGCTTACTTTTCTTATGTTGTAGGAGAATCCAGAAGGTTATAAGGACCTGGCAGCATGTTTTGTGACCATAATGAAGCAAGTAGTGGGAGGAAAACTGCCAATGGATTTTAACTATCATAGTGTCCCAGCTCCCTGGCTTCAAATCCAGCTTCTCAGAATACTGTCCTTACTGGGGAAAAATGACCAGAGGTAATTATCTCTTAATCTGTCCCCGGTTGAATTGGATGTCTGTTGTGTCTTGTTGTGCTCTGTGCCCAATGACTTGCAGATACATTTTTTTAAATCTGTTCTTTGTTTTTGACAGAACAAGTGAGATCATGTATGAAGTCCTTGATGAGTCTTTACGAAGAGCAGAGATGAACCATAACATCACCTATGGTATCTTACCTTCAATATAGTGTTTCTGATTAATTCACTTGTTTTGGAATCATTTAAATGTCAGACACTTATACAAATCTCTCTTTATTTCCAGCAATATTATACGAGTGTGTAAAATGTATTTACACAATTTATCCCAAATCTGAACTTTTGGAAAAAGCTGCAAAGTGCATTGGCAACTTTGTGCTGTCGCCTAAGATTAACCTCAAATATCTAGGTAAGAAAAAAATCCTAAGAATTTCTTTTTTTTTCCGCATCAAGATCTCAGATATTCACTGTAGTATTTCTGTTAATTTGATGTAACTGCAGGCTTGAAGGCCCTCACATATGTGGTCCAGCAGGATCCTAAACTGGCCCTGCAGCACCAGATGACCATCATAGAGTGTCTAGATCACCCCGACCTCATCATCAAGCGTGAGGTGAGAGGGATTATGGTGTAGTCTGGATTTTAGTGTCATCGACTTTGGCATTTTTTTTCAGAATCGTCTCTATTTGCATGTAGGTGCTGGAGTTGCTCTTTCGGATCACTAACGCACAGAATGTCACAGTGATTGTTGAGAAGATGCTGGATTTTCTGCGCAGCAGTAACGATGACTACACTACTATTGACCTGGTGGGGAAGGTGGCTGAACTGGCAGAAAAATATCCTTCTGTGTGTAGATGGCAAGAGGCATAAGACGTTGCTCAGTGTTATATGTACCTTCATTTACCTCTGATGACCCACTGCTTCAGGAAAATTGTAAATTAAACAAATATTGAAATAATAATAATTAAAACAAAAAAAATTTTTCCTAGAAAATGGGAAGTTTACAATCTAGACAAACCAGTGTATTGGTTGCAGTTTCTTTGCTGAATATGATGTTAAATTCTAATACCTTGTTTGCTCGTATTTATTCTGTTGTTTTTTTTTCCTATAAGCCATTTTACATATGCACCAGACAATGAATGGTTCATTGAAACCATGAACACAGTGTTTTCATTGGGTGGAGACATGATGCAACCTGACATCCCAAACAGTTACCTTAAACTGCTGTCTGAGGGTGAGATTACCCAAATGCTTATTCTGTAGAGCTCAAGTCTTGTGTAATATTAGTTTATTTCAGTTCACAGTTGCAGTCTTATAATGTTTAATTTCTCTTTAATGGTACAGGATTTGACAGCGTGGAGGAGGACAGGAAGTTGAGGCTATTTGCTGTGGATTCATATGTTTCTCTGCTGCAAGGAGAACCCGGCAAACTTCCGCAGCGCTTCCTACAAGTCATCAGCTGGGTGAGAGTTGTTTGCACAATAATCATTATGAGCAGTTGTTATATTCTTTCATGATTAAAATAAAAGCAGAGCAGACACAGAACTTACCTACGCCCAAAAGTCTGAAAAGGTCAAATAATTAAATTAAAAACTGGAAGCAGAAGGAACAGTAGAGAATAAAGTTGGTAAGAATAACAAAATAAGAGCAGTCCCCCATTAATACACAATAATAGTTAAAAGTAGAATCATTTTAAAAAACAAAAAATAGTTCCTTAGGGTTGTGAATCACTAGTTGACGATCTTGTTCCGATTAATAGACCCCATGTCTCCTTTCTGGTGTCTGAGTTGTTCCATCAAAGGGAGATTTCACCTCTTGGGAACCAACGTTTTAAATAATAGTCTCAGGATCCACTTCACTATAGAGTATGTGGAACACTAAAGTTTAGCTCTGTCTCTGCCATGCACAGGTGCTCGGTGAATACTCACATTTGATGGAGGACCTCGAACCAGCCGCAGTGCTGAGACTTCTGGCCAAGCTTTTGGACATGAAGCACACAAGCAGTGAAACAAAGAGCTGGGTCCTCATGGCAATGACCAAGCTCTGTGAGGGCGGGGCAGGTGTTTCTGTGGCTCAGGAGGTTTCTGAAACATACAGCAGCTCCATGGACACTGTGCTGAGACAGAGAGCTCAGGAGCTGCAGCACCTCAGCCACAACTCCCAACTACGAGGCAGGGTGCTACCTCGAGATGCCCGCCTGGAGCCCCTGGAGGTAACGGACAGTCAGAACCGCACAGTTATGTTAATGATGTTCGCTTGTACAGGATGCTATCATTGCAATGTTGTTTATTAGCCATTGTCACAGAAACCTAATGTACTCTCAATATGGAGTTGTTTAATTAGATTTTAAATGTTCCTTCTGTTGAAACATAGCCTTTGGCATAAGATACTACAGACAGCCTTGATTAGATTAGTAGTATAGAAGTATTTTACAGAATATTAGGGATCATCTCGTCTCGTGTGTGTGTGTGTGCAGTCATTAGCAGCTGTTTTGGCATGTCTGATAGGACAGTTCAGTATCAGATGATCAGATGCTTCCACTGGTGTAAAGTTTCATGTAGTAGTGTGAAATGAGGTATATTTGCACTCAACACTACTTTTCCAAATGTGTTTTTTCTCGCCCCATTAAATACTAAACAAGCTTTTCGTTGTAATTATGTTGGTTTCCAGGTGGATTCCTCTCTGTCATTTCTGGATGGATTTGTGTCGGAGGCGTTGGCTGCTGGTGCTGCTCCATACAAGCCTCCCCATCAACGGCAAGAGGAACTAGCCCATGCTAAAGGTAAAACCCATTAAACCATTTATATTGTGGCAAATTTGGCAACATGCGCGCCGCTTTGTTCTGATCTGTTTTGACTGTGTTGGCTGCCTCAGCTTTGAGCCTGGAGCCCTACAGCCTGTCCCTGCCTATCAGCATGTCCTCCTGCAGCATAGCTGACAGACAGTCTCCTACACTGCTGTCTATGAGCTCCAGTCTGTCAGGCGATAGCACTGACATCTCGCACAAAGGAGGGTACGTGGACACAACACACATGCGTCTGCTGGCAGAATTATTTTCCTTTTTATAGTGTTTTGAACTCACACTGGTGATTTGCCTTTGCTGTTCCAGCTCTATGACTCTGAAGCTCGATGGAGTGAAGAGGGTGTGGGGGAAAGAGGGCTATCTGGTCCGGAGGGAACTTGTGGAGGAAACTGCCCAGGTTGAGGTTCCCAGTCCACTGTGGTCACCCAGCCAGCAGGGGGAGGTTGAGAGCTCACACAGCCAGACTCCAACTCCAACACCAACCCCTGAGCCAGAACAAGAGAAACAACAGCTGGCCTCTTCGCTGTTTGTCGGCCTGGCCTCCCAAAGCTCTGTGTGTTTGGTGAGTTTAGGAAGTCTTTGAAATTGCCTGCACAATATAGAGAAAATATGTCGTGTGATAGATGTGTGGATTATCATAATGACAACATAAGATTAAATTAAAATGGATAACCATAAGGTTTTAGTGCCTTCTTATGGTATGTGGAAGTCATTTACAGTAAAGAAGCTGCAGCCGTGTGTGCAACATGAAATCTATTGATCACTTGAGGATCTAATATAAATTGTGCAAGTCGGTTTTAAACATTGTAAGGGAGGAATGGAGAGATTTTAAGGATCTATCAATCTCTTATATGATATCGCTGTGGCGACCCCTGAAGGGAAAAGAAGAAGAAGAAGAAGTAAAATTACAAAATAACAGTAATTGTGTATTAATACAGACATTTTCCTAATACCTTAGTTTTCCTTCTCACAGATGGGAAAACCGGCACCCCAGAGATTCAGAAGAAAAGCCAAAGCTCAGGGCTCGTCCGCAGGCGCAAGTGAACAAATATTCAACTCCCTTACGTCTCCCAGCACGGTGGATAACTTGCTGTGTAACAACCTACTGGACTCCAACAACTCCTCAGGCGCGGATGTTTCCTCACCCAAACCGACATCCCAACTCACTCAGAGCCTCAGTACTGCTAATGGCAGCTGTGAGGTAGAAGGAGAGCTGACTGACAGTAGGCCGTCTCTCATCAGGGATAACGGTATGGTAGCTGCTGATCCAGCCCCACATGAAGACCCAGGCAGACCTAACGACTCAGTGTGTCTCAGTTCCCATCTTCCCGCGGAGCTCTCTGGACTCTCCTGCTCAGAAATCATTCCTCTGTGCTGCAACCAAAGACTTGATCTCTCAGCCTGTCACGTGCAGAAAGAGGATTCTTTAGTGCTAGTTGTTTTTATGACCAACTCCTCTGACTCTGACATTCAACAGATACTACTACAGTTCAATTCAGAAGAACTTGAGGTAACTTATTGGGCAGAAAAGCATCAATGAAATCTTATACTATCCTTATTAGTTTTTTATATTAAAGGGCAGTTTCTTTTAATGTTTTGCAGGTATCCTGTGTGTCTGACAGTCCAGTGGAGGAGGTGAGAAGCCACAGTATAGCCGTGTGTCAGTATTCACTGACTGTGAAGAGGCCTTCAGTTCATGTTGAAGTAGTTGGGGCGTTGTCTTTCCACATGCCTGTCGGGACGCCTCATGCGGTGCAGTTTTCATACAAACTCCCTTTAACCAACTTCATCAGGTGAAATATTTTCTGGTTTCTTTACAGTCATGATACTGTTCGTTGCTTACGTTAGTTTTACATCTTTCCTGTTTGTGTATTCGAGCAGATCTTTGGCAGTGTCCACAGAGGAGTACGGGACAATGTGGCTGGCCTTCTCTCATGATACAAAGCAGAACCTGACACTCATAAGTGATGCCCAAGAACCTCTCACTGCCACGCTGAATGTGTTGAAGAAGAAACTTCAGCTTCATGTTGTGGAGATCATAGGTGATGACAAATTTATGACCAGCTGATGTCTTGTAGATGTCAATCGTGCCAAAGTTGCCCTTTTTAACTCATAAAAACATCACGCATTGTATAATTTGATGGGAAAGGTATGTTATAACCAGTACTGGCATTAACATGTTGCATTGTGAGCATCATGGTTTTCATCAGCTGAATACAAATATTAAAAGATGAAGAGTGAGATGTGGCTGAAACTTAAGAAGAAGCTAGTAAAAGGACCTTGTGTTATTGTTTATTGTTTTTAAGTGTATTTATGAGGTTTACCTAATTAACTAATTATATTAGTTACTCTTTTGGTACCACTTTCTAACATCGTATTTTAAAACAGCTTTAAAGTTGTAATAAAAAGTTATAATATTTTCCCACAGGGATGGAAGGTATTGTAGCTTGCCGACTCCTCCAGGATCAGCCATGTCTGATGCACTGCCGTGTGCATGCGGACACGCTGGCTGTGTGGCTGCGCTCTCCAGTCCCCGACCTGCCTGACTGCCTGCTCTACCACTGTCAGAGAGCTTTACAGGAGCACTGAGCCCCAACTGCAACACATGCACTGACACCACTGAGCAACACAACCACCGCACTGAAGAGGAAGGTACTTGGAGCAACTGATGGTGTGCATTCTCATCTTTATATTACAGTATTAACCATCTGTTTTTGTCTTTCACAATACGTTACTAAACCAGATTTTTTTGTTTTTTTTTGGTCCACAAATCATTCATTTTAACAGTTAGATTGACAGAATACTTCACTGGATTACAATTGTTTAAAAGTCATGGCTGGTTATGACCTCAGGGCCAAAAGACGATGTATTTAAACTCTAATGTCTTAGAATAATGACAGGGCTCCGTAATGACTTGAAATTTAAATTGAAAGTATTGTTTGTGAGTGGAGTAAATATTAGATATAATGATGTTTTCTGTATAAGGGGAAAAAACACAGACATAAAAGTTGGTCTCAGTTTTTCATTTATTATATTTCATCCTAAAACATTTAATTTTATTTATTTAGTCATGAGTTAAAAATTGTGTCTCTCTTCAAGTTCATTAATACTGATTGAAATGAAAAGAATAACACCAACGCTGACATTGGATTGATTCATTATCGGATGTTTTTGGAGAAGCACAGATAAGAAGATATTGATATGTTTAGGATTACTACATTTCTGTTATGGACTTTGTTTTAGTGTTTTAGGAAAAAAAAGTACAACTCAACATCTTACAACGTGATGTCCATATTGTCCATTTCTCGTGGTAAATTCAGAGTTCTCCTTCATGTTTTGCAGATGCTGTGTTGTGTGTAATATGATTACCTATGCACTCATGTTTCTGGTTTGTCAGTCAGGTGGGAGGTGGATTTTAGTGGTCTTATTATATTTTTGTATCAATGCAGTATTGATGAAAAGAATATTTATTGGATTTATATTCTTACTGAAAGTATTTTATATTAGTTTCTTTTAAAGGAGGGGAAAATCATTGTGCTTCATGTACTGTTTAACTGCGCTGTGCCAGATTTGGTCATCAGATTGTCTGACTAGTCTCAGTCTGTTATTTAATTCAGCCTGAAGGGAAAGTTTGCCTTTTTGTTTTTGCCTGTGTCCTGATTTGAAGTGCAGCGTGACGCTAACAATGTGTCTAAACTGTAACCCAACGCCTTATGCTCTAATGCCAAGGTGGCGTATTTGATTTGTGCCTGTGGTACAGAGAAAAATCATTGTTTCATAGAGTGCCTGTCACTACATTCTGCTAACTTATGAATAAATTCAACACATGTAAATTGACTTGATTTTGGCTTGCAGATCATTCATTCAATAGAGGCTATGAAATGGGCCTTGGATAACCATGAAGCAGGTGGTTGAGTAGAGGCAAAGAGGAACATTATGATGAAAAAGAAAATACTCATGTTTTTCTCCCCTTCTTTATTTAGTCAAGAGAAACACAATATATCTCACAAACACAAACGAACATTGGAGATGAAGAAGTAGGGTGAAAAAAGAGTAAACACACTGCGGATACAACATGATGAGTTAAACTGTATTCTTGTGTCTTACTAGCTTTCTCTCATACAGATCTATCATTTAATGTTTGCTACATGTAAAATATTTTTTTTATATTTATTAAATAAGCATTAAGCAGGCACAAAATGTCAACAATATTATAGTAGTAATATTTTACCTATATTGATTTGCTGCACCACTGCACAATCCACATTACCATTCACATCTATGAGAGCCTAGAAAGAATTAAGAAGAAAAGATGTGCATGTAGCTAATATTTTATACCTTCCAGCGTGTGCTGAAACTATAACATGATGTTGACTAACGCTACTCACTGTATCATAGTGTTACTTAATATTTAATAGCGTCTTCATTAACAGGGTTCAGATGTGCATAGCTAACACACAGTTTACTGCAAGCTAGTAAACGGTTGTAAACAATGCAGGATTTAAAATACTGAAAATTGTCTTTACAAATATTTTATGAGGAAGGAAATGCATCCAACATGTTTGTTTGACTCCAAGGATACACATATGTTTTGGTGAGTAACATAACTTTTGTGACTACATTGATACATGATTATTTCTGGTGTTTTTGTTTTGTATAATTGTAAAAAAAATAAGAAAAATGTGACTTCAAGACACCAAAACAAAATCTTTAGCCATGTCCTCCCATACTGTGTCACATGAGTCACAAAACCATTCTTGCACCTCTCTGAAACCTCCAACTGTATCAGTTAAAGGTCAGTTATGACAACATAAGCACAATGACGCCTGTTACATCACAAATTTACTATTCAACTGCTCAAGAATCTAGATATACTGTATAATAACTCTAGTACCAGGATTAATGTTTTTGCACAATTTAGTAGCAGTTCAGCAGGTGTACATTAAAACAGGAAATACTAAGTAGTTTTCATCCTAAATACAACGGTGCTTCTGTGTCTCAGTGTTGAGTGTGCTGAGGTGGCGTCGTTCGAGGGATGAAGCGCATGGCCAGGCTGTGATCGTCCTCCACTGGCTGCTGTGACAGGTTGTTGATCAGCTTGATGCTGCTGAGGGTGCAGCCTTGGCGAGGGCACACAGTGTAACGAGACAACAGAGTGACCAAGATGGCCTTCATCATCACCATGGCGATGTGCTTGCCCACACAGGAACGAGGCCCGCAGCCAAAGGGCTGGAAGAAACGGCTGGGCACCTGCCAGAGAGACGAGATAAAGACTGAAGGTTTTTGTTTTTTTTTTTTTTCTCCAAAGCCACATATTGTTGCACAGCCTTCAGCTGTCTTACCGTTTTGTCAAAATTCTTCAGGCAAAACTCTTTGGGTTTTGGGAAGAATTCAGTTTTATGCATAAGACCAATATTGAGAATGATGTTGGTTCCTTTTTTTACGGTTATGCCTTCGATGGTGTCATCTTCCAGAGCTTTTCGCATTGTGAAATCCACCACAGGGTGAAACCTTAAAGACTCATTGATGAAACTCTCCAGCACTTTCAAGCTTTGATAATCAACATTTGCATCTGCTCCTTTTTCACCTGGTAAATTAAACACAGAGCATTTTTTCGGATTAATTGAGTAGTTTTAATTTTTAATCGCCATAGAGAGAACCTGAAATGGACAAAGCGCAGAAGCACTTACCAACGACAGAGTTCATCTCCTCCACTATTTTCAGCTCTACGTCTGGGTTCTGTTTGAGCAGCATCAGCATGAAGAAGAGGCTGATGGAAAGTGTGTCAGGTGCTGCAATCACCATCTCCAGTATGCACTGCCTGACGTTATCTGCTGAGAGCTCTCCATGGTTCTGTTAGACAGTCAAACAAATGTAATCCAAGTGCAGCAAACACGTAACATCATTAATGCATTAACTCCGTGATAAGGTTTGTCAAAAGAGAAAAACCTGAGAAAAGATCAGCTCCGTTGCAAAGTCACGATAATCATCCAGCTTCTCTGATTCATTAATAGTCTTTCTTTTAATTGCAAGAAGGTTTTCCATTACATCTTGTAGCTCTTGGCTTATGACACAAAAACAACACAAAGGTTAGATTGAAGAAATCACAAGCGAGATATTGAATTACTGCTGTGTGTGTGTGTGTGTGTGTGTGAGGACCTTACGCTGCTCTTTTATGCTTGTTGTACAGCCATCCAACTTTGAAAAATATATCGGGCTTAATTAGAACTGTTTGCCACGTCTCAAAGTAGTTGTGGATTTTCATCAACAAATTCTTCTCTGCGTTATGAAAAAAAAAAATCAGGAGTTGCAAGATTTTTTTATTTTTTTTTTACTGGGAGAAAATACACAGTTTAAGTACAGGATATACAGATGGTGAACATGCAGCTGACCATTGAGCGGCACTCTGAGGAATAACCTGTTGGAGATGTCCACCACTATGGCTCTCAGCAGATTGAGAGCGTCCACGTGTCCGGAGGGGTTGGTCATCTCCTGCAGGCTGTCCAGGTGTTTGGTTGTAGAGCTCACACAGATAGCTTCTGTCCTCTGGAGGCCGGGGCCTGTCAGAGCTGTCAAATATCCACAGTAATCCAAATATTACAAAGCAACATTTCAGTTATTGGCAGATACTAATCTGATTTTTTTATTTTTTGTTTATGTAGCTTGTTAAAAATGGGAAAATGTGGAGAAAGGGGAAGGGGATTTTTTTCACCTTTAGAAAAATATGTCCTAACTTTTTTCCAGAGTTGCACATCACTATTGAAAATGATACCCCTCCCTTCCATCCCAATACACTCCAGCCCCTTTTTGCTCCCAAATCTGGCTGAGTAGTGGACACTCCTCAGAACATGGTACACTGCAGAGGACCTGTAAGAGAGGCCAGGCTTTGACTTTGTCAGATTACAGATTCATGGGACTGTGTTAACTGTTTTATCTCACAACGACTTGCTTGCTGAGAATGAGCGTCTCCTCGCCATTAATCCAGACGCGCACAGTGCTGCCGTATTTGTGGTTGTAGTAGTTGCTTGCTGTTCCTATCCCCATCCACATGAACCTGCTGTAGGAGAGAATCGGACCGAGTCCCGCCAAGAAAGAAGGACCTGGCAGAGGGGAAAGATGATAAACGACTTAAAGCAACACATAGAGTTCATCTTTAGGGACTACTCTGAAGCTGATGCTTTAAAGGAAAACAGTCAATCGGTAAACTATTGTGTCATTATTTTGGTAATATGATGCACAAACATTTATTTATATGTCTCTGTTATCTACTTACACCCACAGTCATTTGCACACACGGATCTATCTGATTTGAAGGAACAGAAGCTGATTTCTCTCACCTGGTATGTGTGAACGGTTTGTTCGGCTCCAGACAGTGAGAAGCAGAAGCAGCATCAGTAGGAGCAGAAGAGTGACGGCTTCAGACATTGTGTCAACCACGACAGAGCAGATGGTGAGTGTCTCCAGCAGAAGCATCTTTTTCATAACTCAAGTCAGGTACACACACACACCCTTGAGCAGGCTCACTGTGTCATCTGCCTTAGAGTTTAGACCTATACTCATAAAGCTTCTGTCTCTGTAAACCAACAGACAAAACCACCTCATCTATTAGTCAGAACAAAACAGAAGTAGCTTAATCTCTGGACAGCCTTCGTTTTCATCCCTCATAATGCTCTTGTCCTTGATTGCACAGATGTAACACAGTAAAACCACATCCACACAAAGCTTTATGATGCGCTAGTACAATACAGATATTATATTTCAAATCTGTTCAAATTCATTTTAATGTTAGTTTGTCATCAGACCATTTCTGTATAGCATCTTTTAAAGTGGATCACAGTGGATTGAAATGAGTATGATCGGTTCAGACTCGGAAAACATGAGCATATTGATTGAATTGAATCAGGGGTTTGAAACTAAAGTAAAAAGTGTAATGAGGGTTGGTTACTATGAATTCAATCAATTCTGAAAAATAACTATTATATTTCTCCCACATAATAGCTGAACATCACTAACAACATATAATATAATTTGTAGAAATATTTGTCAGTTACATTCCCAAATTTCTGTTTAACCTCATTTTAATAGCAAAAATTAATACAGCTCAATACATAATCCAAATCATCATAATTCTAATTTTAAAATTGAGTAAAAAAGTCAAAATCAGCAGTAGATGCT
Source organism: Pampus argenteus (assembly GCA_036937835.1). NCBI lineage: Eukaryota > Metazoa > Chordata > Actinopteri > Scombriformes > Stromateidae > Pampus > Pampus argenteus. Next base: position 8,641,774 of record CM072869.1, read on the forward strand.
TTACTATTTTAATGATTTTAAATCCTTCATAAAGACATGATTAAAGAATGATACTTACTTCTCCGGTCCTTTACTCCCCCTGTAGAGCTAGAGAGCTGTTTGGAGAGATGCGGTGCTTCATCTACCTGTTATAAAGATGATCAGCATTCTTCTACCAAATAAATCACAGTGATTCAAGTGTTTATAAATCCTCGGTCAAGCCTTCACTTTACTGGTTGCTTAGGAACACATCCACTTTGGGGTTACAAGTACCATTACATGGCAGAACAGAGCGGACACGTCTAAAGCACAAAGCTGCTACAAAAAGAAAAAAAAAAAAGCCCTGTTTTTATTCAGAAGAATACAAAAACTGCATGTCTTTAATCGTTTTGTTTTTTTTCTCTACATCATTTTCTTCCAGATGGGCTTACCTCACATCTAGCTTTGTTCAAAAGAAGGAACCCCCACTGTCCAATTCTTCAACCAAGGAGGCTTTTCAAGGGGAAATTAATTAGCTGGGTCAGACCGACCCATGTCAAAGAGGACAGGAATTTACCCAGCAGTTCAAAAGGAGGAACGAGTGAATGAGAAAATGCAATCTATTAATTTAAAACCTTAGTATGAAACATTTAATTTAGAAAGTCTGTCCATGCAGCTGTCACTGTGCATAAGTAAGAAAAGCATAGATCAAAAGTAAAAAAGTGAGAATAGACTTCATGCTGAGCTTGTATGCTTATAATGAAATGTCCTTCAAGCTCAGTACCAGTGAATAGCTGGTGTGCTGTTGATCAAGATATTGGCCTCACATTTAGGAGTTTGGGTGGAGGCTTTTATCCCACGTTGGCTGAAAAAACCTTCTTTATTGTAGTAATAGTAGCAGTAGAAGACTTAACTAGATGGGAATTAAAGAAACTTGTTACTTGCATCTATAAAAGTTAAGAAAAAAATAGTTGCGTAAACATGAATCCCCATTTATAAAGTGGAGATTTCGACGCTCAATGCTGTCCCCACGCTCGCACTGCTTCTGAAAGCTCCTTTTGTAAATCTAAATAACGTCCCCCTTGTTCACAACTTATTTATTCCACTTCCATGTAATTTTGTGTGGGACGGACTGGTGACAATGTTGAGAGAAAAGGGACTAGAACGATGAGAAGCACTACACTGTCTGGATGTGTCATTATGGAAATATGTCCACTTGCTGCTCCTAAATCGAGCAAGCCTACAGAATATAACTGTCTGCCAGATGCTTGTTGTTGTGCAATGCATCATGTGGTTCCCCGTGTAGTTACAGGCATATTTTGACATGTTTATTTCTCTCCAACAGCTTTGAGCGTAGTTTCCCTCTGACGTCTCATCTATTGGCAGGTGTTCAGATATGTGCTGTATGTGCTTGTGAATTTCAGAGCACAGATGACTCTACAGCAGAGGAGCATGCAACAGTTCAGAAACATGAAGGACAGGAGTGGAGGTTTTCTTGCATTGAAAGTGCTGCTGGCGTGGATGTGTGTGCTGCTGTTCCTGAGCTCAGCAGGTGTGGTGTTCCTGCTGGTTCGGCACACGGAGCTGAAAGAGGAAGTGGTCAGGTTGGACGCCCAGATGCAGGTGCTGTCACAGAGCTGCAGGCTCCAAGCAGAGACCCTGCACACAGACCCCGGAGAGGCTGGACACCTGAAGGCGCTCCAGCGCAGCAGAAGGAACAACGGTGGACAACCAAAACAAAGCCTCGACAAAGACGAGAAGGATATGCTGACGCTGATGACATACTCCATGGTCCCTGTAAGACTCCAGAAGGCTTCAATGTGGGCTCTTTTAATGAAAGTGTGACTATAACAGGCTGTTTGCTGTACTTCTGTGAAAATATAAATAACTCATTTTACTGCATGAATGACAGAATGAACGGTCTTCCTGCTGTCTTCTTTAATAGAAATATTTCCTCTCTTTTCCCTTTTGGGATAAGAAGCATGTCAACGCGATGCAAAGAATCCAAGAGTCTGTTTTTTTTTCTTTTGAGTGTCTGGATAAATACTTTGAGCCGTGGAACATGAATGTTTGTCTGCACCTCCTTCAACTGTACTTGCCCCTGAGAACTGGCCTTTCTTCAATGGGTACTACCATATTTTTTGGCAGGGAGGATAACATATTTAGTGATACTTAAGTATTTGACCTGTACACTTAAAATAAAATATACTTGTATTGTTTGCCTGACAAATGTGGATTTGCCTCACTCACTTCAATGTGTTACTTATAATGGAAATAACTGATATTTGATATTGATAACTGAAATTTAAGTCATAGATCAAGATTAAAAGGCCAAAATGTATTATTTTAGACAGCATCCCCTGATTCCTCTGACAGTTTGTCCAGATGACTCATAATCATGTTTCTCTTTCTTTAATTTAGGTCAAAACCTTTGTAGATCTGTGTAATGGCTCCATAGGAATTTGTTTAACAGGTAAGCTTCATTGATTGTGTGTGTGTGTGTGTGTGTGTGTGTGTGTGATGGCAACTGGTGCTTGTACTGAATTTGCTTTGTATGAAATCATTTATGTATTTATTTATTTCCCAGGCCCACCTGGACCTACAGGTAAATAAAACAAACTTTTTGATTGACTACATCCATTACTTAAACAGAGCTCAGTTTGTTTCTACAGTCATAATTGTTTTTGCATTTTTAGGACCACAGGGGAGACGAGGAAAAAGAGGTGAGAGATCTGTCTTGTCTTAGTAACCCTGCGTAGAAATGTGCTCCATAGGAAACAATAAATAGATTTCAGTGGCAAGTTTCAAACAGTCTTTCATTGTTCAACAGTTACATAACGTGGGCGTCCCACTCACTGTCTATAAGACACTTTGTCTATAGCTACCACATTAATATGGGGTATTGTTAGGAAATGTTTACTGAATTGATTACTCATGAATCTTGCTGTATGTTATTGTAGTTTGAACCTTTTTTTTTGTGCTTTTCATCTTTAACTCAGTTACTGGAACATTTCTCGATGCCTCTCGATGCCATCACAGATTAACTCGGCTGCATTTAACATTCAGAGAAAATAGTTAATGTTTAAAAAGAAAAATCTAAGATCATCTGATAGGTTCATTTTTAGCTCTGAGGTTTAAACTAATATGACACCTGTCTATGTGTAGGACCCCCAGGTGAAAAAGGAGAACCAGGACCTAAAGGAGAACCTGGGCCTCCACGACTGAAAGGCGAGACCTACAACAACATTTTCCTCGAGGGTAAATGACGACAGCATATTTGAAACTGATTCAGCCTGAAAAGCTAATGTGTGTAAATGTGTGTTACAGTTTTTCGGTGTTTTTAATTATTATTTAAATACACCCTCATGTCTGAGATTAGAACTAGAGGCCCTAGTTTCAACATCCCTGAACTGTAAATTGCTCTAAGCTGCATTGATTTTAAAGACCCCATAGTCCCTGATGCTCTGATGAATCTTTAACAACAGTAAAACTGGTAGTTGTGAATTCCTAACCTTGTGTTATTTTGGTTACCTTTTTATTGAAAATGTTCCTTAAAAGTCACAAGATGATATTGAATAATATGATTATATAAATAAAATTGATTTTTTTTTAGATGAAAAACACCATGTGTTTTATCAGTAGGTCAGTTTTCCACGGCTGACTTTTAGCTGTTGTATATGAACATTTCAAGGGCCTCCTTGTCCAAGAGGTCCACCTGGCCCACCTGGCCCACCTGGCCCACCCAGTCCACCTGGCCCACCAGGCCCACCAGGCCCACCAGGCCCACCCAGTCCACCTGGCCCACCTGGCCCACCTGGCCCACCCGGTCCACCTGGTCCTGTGCACTACCACAATAAAACAAGAACCAAGGAAATCAGAGAACACACCCATCAAACCAACATGTTGATGCGTAAGAACATTTCACCACAATCAAAAAATAAAATGACATTCGCATGAAATGAGTTTCAAATACTCATAGTTCATGTCCCTCTCAGAGAATGGCAGCTACAAATAATGTCTGTTAGGATTGTCCATTAGTGTCCAGTAGTATCGTATTCTTCTCAAACTATCCCCCTACTATAATCTACTTCTCTGATGTCTGCCCTTATCATCAGTATGGTCCAATCAATTCATTACAACCAATGTTGATCAACTTGACCACAGACACCATGCTCTGTGAAGCATAAAACTAGATAAATACATTGCTTAGCACCATTGTTAAATAGTGTCTCTGTTTTAATATGAAATTATCTTAGTCTGTTCGTAAAAAGTTGACTTAATTTCTACTCTTTATATATTTAGATCCATCTCCTTCCCTGACCAGGGAGGCTGTGAATGAAACCAATATAGAAAACATCAGCAGCTGGTTAAGTAATGAGACCGGTGGGAACAATGACATGAGTTCATGGTTTTGATTTTATATTGTTATATTATTAGGTTATGGCCTTAAGTTCCTCTTCAGTGTTATTTCATTAAATTTCCCATGTGTATACTCTTTCTTGGTTAATTAATGTTCCTTTCTACAGAATCTTCAACATCTCATCCTCCTGAGGGTGTCTTGAACGTTACTCACTCCAAGAAACTTTTAGACACAAATATGGAAGCTGGTAAGTCGCCATTTAGAGTGACAGGAAGACTTTATTCATACATCTAACCATGCTCTGTGAAGCATAAAACTAGATAGATAGTTGCTTAGGACCATTGTTAATTACTGTCTCTGTTTCAATATGAAATGATCTTAATCTTAGTCAGAATTTAAATAGTTTATACAACAATGACATGAGTTCATGGTTTTGCTTTTATATTGTTTATGTTATGGCTTAAGTTCCTCTTCAGTGTTATTTCATTAAATTTCCCATATGTATACTTTTTCCTTGTTCAATTCCTTCCTTTTTACAGAATCTCCAACATCTCATCCTCCTGAGGGTGTCTTGAACGTTACTCACTCCAAGAAACTTTTAGACACAAATATGGAAGCTGGTAAGTCGCCATTTAGAGTGACAGGAAGACTTTATTCATACATCTAACCATGCTCTGTGAAGCATAAAACTAGATAGAAACATTGTTAATTAGTGTCTCTGTTTCAATATGAAATGATCTTAGTCTTAGTCAGAATTTAGATATTTTATACAACAATGACATGAGTTCATGGTTTTGCTTTTATATTATTTATGTTATGGCTTAAGTTCCTCTTCAGTGTTATTTCATTAAATTTCCCATATGTATACTTTTTTCTTGTTCAATTACTTCCTTTCTACAGAATCTCCAAAATCTCATCCTGCTGAGGGTGTCTTGAACGTTACTCACTCCAAGAAACTTTTAGACACAAATATGGAAGCTGGTAAGTCGCCATTTAGAGTGACAGGAAGACTTTATTCACAAATCTAACTTAAAAAAACAAAAACAAAACAAGAATCAGTTTTGACGAATCCACATGTATAGTTAGTTCAGCTGTTGTGCTTACCAGTCCCTCATTCTCTACAGATTCAACTCAAAAGAGTAATGCCTTTAATAGCAGCGGAAATATTAATGATACACCCATGAAAAGTGGTAAGATACAAACTGGTGAGGACAAAAACTCTCTCTCTGTCTCTGTCTATATATATTTCTATTGAAGAATCCTTTTAACTTACTGATTTGATTTAGAGCACATTATTAAAACTACTAAATGTACTTTGTATGTTGTAGAGTCAGTATCCTTTCAGCCAGACTACAGCCACATCTTGAATGATACCAACATAGGCAATGTTACAGACAAACCAATACAATTATTAACAGGTAGGATATTTTGCATTTCAAATTATAAAGTAAAAGTAAGTGGTATCTGTAGGCTTTACATAAATGTCTCATTTTATTATTCTACAGCTACAGTTTCTCCAGATCTGAGTAAAAACAGCAATGTCTCCAATGTCAGCAGAAACATTACTGATATGTCAATGAAAAGTGGTAAGAAACACACACATATATAAACATACTGTATATACTAATACAAATATTCAATCAGGTTAGCCATTATTTTGAGTCGCAGAAATCACTGACAGACTTTTTATTTTATTTAATCTCACAACTGGTATAATACAAGCTGTGAATGTGACTGTGTAACTACAAGCTGCGTGATGAAGTATAAATATACAGTTATTTTCTACAGAGTTGGTATCACCTCGTCCCGATTACAGTGATGATATTATGACAGAAATGAACGCAAAGAATGTCACAGAAGCATCAGTTAACGTATTAACAGGTAGAAGACACTGGGACTCATTTATAAAATGTTTGGTCACATAGATTTGAAAGTTACCTTCATACTATATTTAACGACTTGAATCTCACCTTTGTTTCCATAGTTTTACCAACACCGTATCCAGCTCTTGACACCAGAAATGTTTCAAATGTTACTGACACTGAGAAACTTCCAGACACAAATTTGGAGACTGGTAAGCAAACATTTAAACTAAATTGACAGACATCTTTGGTTGATTTTACTTTTTTTTTTTTTTTTGTACTTCACAGGAATTTTAGTACCTCTTTAAAAGAGTAGCATCTGTTAATATTAGCGTAAAGTGTTTTTCGATATGAATTAAATATACACAAAAAGCTGCTGTAATGTTCAGCTGAATGAAGGATGCAGACAATATAAACTGTACTGTATTATATGAAAGAGCATGATGAATAAATGATATTTTATACCCTAGAGTCAGTGTCATTGCATAAAGACTTCAGCCACGATACCTTGAATGATACCAACACAGTGAATGTTACAGAGGCAACAACACAATTATTATCAGGTAAGAAATACAGCGTTGTAAATTATCTGTGAACTGATTGACTGCAATTCTAAAACATATTGTTTCATTTCACTCTACAGGCCCAATTTCTGCAGATGAAATCAGTGATGCTTTCAATGGCAGCAAAGTCATTATTGGTCCACTCATTAAAAGTAGTAAGAAACTGTCATATGTACAGTATTTGGTGTCAGTATCAACTAATTCAAACATTTAGTTTCAGCGTTTTTTATTTTCCCACATAACCCAGCCATCATGGTCATCAATCATCACCCTCGATATGTTCATTTAAAGATTTATTTCATTGCAAGATTCAGTAAAAAACATTTACCAGTGGTATTATTATTATTCAATCACCTTGTACAAAAAGCCAGTGTTGCTTGCCAGTTATCTTGGCTACAAGCAGATTACAGACATGAAAGTTGTATCAATCCTCCTATCTAACTCTCAGCCAGAAAGTGAATAAATGTATAGTCCCAAAATATTTAACTAACTATTTATATATTTTTAGTGGTAGGATGCTACCTTAACAATGTTATTCTTTAACATTTGAATGTGAATGAGTCTTTTTCTTGTTGTTACTTCAGACTCTTCCTACACACCCCATCTAAATGTGACTAGCAGCGAGAGATGGACCAGAACTGGTGAGACATTAATATTATTTTGATTATATGCTGTTTGTAACTTAATTATTCGTGCTTCTCTGCATTATGATTCAATAATATATAATGTGTGTCATTTTTTCTTGTTGTTGAATTTCTTTTTTTTCTGCAGAGTCTCCAAAACCTCCAAATCCAGCTTATGACAATACACATACTTTGAATGTTACAGCCACAGAGAAACCGTCACACACAAGTATAGTATTTGGTAAGCAACCATTCTGACAGACTTTTGATTATATGAAACAAACACATTATTATTTAATTTATTAATATTATTTTAGAGTCAACGTCATTTCATCCAGACTACAGCCACAACAGCTTGAATAATAACATCACAGGGAATGTTACACGAGCACCAGTAAAATTATTTAAAGGTAGGAAACACCATTTTCAATTATATGTGAAATGTCACCATGTAAATGTATCCCTTTGTGCCTCGTACCTGATGCTGCGGCAAACACCAACATTATATGTTTTATGTGATTCTACAGACCCGTTGTCTACAAATTCAACTCAAAAGAGTGATGCTTTTAATAACAGTGGAAACATTATTGATACAACGATAAGGAGTGGTAAGAAATTATCATTTTAATATACTGCTTTTTTTTTTTTTTTTTTTTTTTTTTTTTACAAAGGTTTGATTTGAAATTATTCAATATTCTAATGTTGACTTATAGTAAGGTTATATATATATATATATATATTTTTTCAAAATAAAAGTAGTAGACTACTCTCAAAAAATAGAAATTTTTTCTTTATTCTTATGAATTTAGACTCATCACATCCACTCCAGACCAACAATCATATGAATGTGACTACCGATGAGAGATGGACAGAAACTGGTGGTAAAACTTTAAATTAACTTAAAATTATGTATGTATGTACTCATATTTCTATCTGTCTATCCAATCAATATTTAATTAAAATACTTATTCCATCTAGACTATTTTATTGAAACCATAAAATGTTCAGAGGAAGTCATCAAAATGCAAAGCACATTTGGAGCCTGGATGTCAGATGCATCCCAGCTGAATGAAGGTCGATACTGGCAGGCTGAGCATTTTTCAGGTGACACACACACACCAACCACAAATCTACCATTCATCACAGAGGTTTGTGAGTTATCGTGGATTTAACATATGAACGTTTCTTCCACAGGTCGACGTTTGACAGAGCACAGGAACATTTCACCATTTCAATACACAAGCATTAAGACTATAGATGTTGAGAGGTTCTACCAAGGGTGTGGTCATGTCATTTACAAGGGGTTCTTTTACTTCCACAGCGCAGGAACATACAAACTTGTAAAGTAAGTGACTTATTAACTCACCCATCATCAAAACATTCATACTAGGCTTCTTAACTTACCCAATATTTTGATTTTACAGATTTGACCTGAACACCAGGAGAACAAACACTCTGATCATGGCACGCAGCAGATATAATAACCTGACTTATCTTTTCCGCAACTCAAAGACTTATTTCAAGTTTGCTGTGGATGAAAATGGCCTGTGGGTCATCTTTGCATCAAACACAGACGACAATACAATGGTTGCGAAGCTAAACCCTGAGACATTCTCTGTGGAGTCTGTCATTAACACTGCTTACCCCACACGTAAAGCGGGAAATGCTTTCATTGCACGCGGGGTGCTCTATATCACAGATTTTAAAGACAGAAAGGTGACATATGCCTTTGATTTAAAGAAGGCGAGTCCTCTTGATGCAAGTTTTGATCTAAGGCCAGCTAATGGCATCTTGTCTATGTTGTCATATTATCCCAACAAAAAGCTTTTGTACATGTGGGACAACAGCAGTGTGAAAACCTGCAAAGTTTAAACTCGAGAAGACCCAAACATGACAACAAACCTTGTAAAAAAAAAAAAAAAATGTTTCTGGTTTGAAAGTTGTTAACGTGTCAGTTTGTTTTACTTGATATCCACGACCATACAGGAGGATGTTTCTAATAGAAGTTTGGTAATAAATCGGCGACTCATTATTCAAATCAATATGTCTACGTACTGTATGTGTACGTACTATATTGATTCCGATAAATACAGGATTTACAAAGCATATGATGGATGGTGGCAGGAGATTAAGGTTTTGTTAAAAGAGTGTTTGTATTAAAGTTATATGACAAAACATCTGCTTTGCTAATATTTTTTAGCCCACATTAATTGTTTAAATTGTCATGTTTGTGAAAATAATTATTATGTATATAGATTGTATTTATATTCTAGATATCAGCTGAGTTGGTTCAACATCCAAAGGACAAGATTTATATGCACATTAGTAATACCATCCTGATCACACAGCCAGAGGCATGTCATGTCCTCCCTTTAAAGTAAATAAAACTGTTTCTTTCATGTTTCTTGTATGTTTCTTACATGCTGACTGGCTTGTTCATCTTCAGTGGATCCAATTTTGCACATAAGCACTGAGCTTCAGTGATCAGAAAGAATGATGCTTGTGGAAATCTAAGCAAAGGTTTAGGTGTCGCTTCTAAAGAAATGTAGACATGTAGATAAGTATTGAATGTCCTATAGGATTGTAAACAAGATATGTTATGCAATCCTGTAAGAACTGTTTTTTCTATTCATATTTCTTGAAGAAAGAAACTGACTGCTCAACCTTCGGTGCTTTGTTTTTTTTCACCTTAAGTATAGAAGACAAGAGTTAATTCATCATGATGGCAGCAATATCTACTGTATGTTATAGTTCAATGTATAATTTGACAGAGTCACTTAGGTCTACTGTGCAGCTGGGTATTTTATTTTAAGGTCAAAGTCAGTTGGATATTTGAGCTTCATCTCTGAGAATGATATATGAGTTTGATACAAGAAAATCTAAAGTAAATTAGATATGTGATACTCTCCACGTGGGTCGTGTAGTGTATCACAATCGTGAGTCTTGACACTGCATAGTTAGTTTTGCGATGTCAAAATTCAATGGTCCTAGTATTTTCTGATTCGAGGTGGCATTAAAAGTTTCTGAGGGGTACCCAAATGCAACACAACTGTACATTACGAGGACCGTATGAACGCACCACAAAACTCATCCCTGCTCGCTCCTCCTATGAATTAGTAGATCTCAAAATACCTGGATGGCCTTGAACTGCATATGTACAAGCGAAGCGTCCATGTTGCTTAATACCGTGTACATGATTAGCTCACTTCCACTAGCTACATTACCTTGAGGGGAGGCCAGCTAGTCGGTTAACCGACCTACTTCATAACAGCGTTACATCACTTTGGGTCGTGTCCCACCTGGGAAATAGCGGCCTAAAGGAGTCAGCGCTGCTAAATTCATGCGATAGACTCTGTAATGTTAGTGTGACACACTGACCTGTCAAACCTCAACAGACGAGCGATAGCTGCAGTGACTTCAGTGAATTTGTTTGTCAAGACACGGTTTGGTTTCATCGTTTCTCCCTGTGAGTACAACTAGCAAGCTAGGTACATGTTGTCAAGCTGTTAGCAGCTTTTAATGTTAGAGTTAAGATAGCCACAATGTTAGCCTGCTACTTAATGATATATTAATCACCACTTCCGCAACATTAGCCTGCTGTCCAGCCAGGGCTTACTGTCATTTCCACTGGCAGAAACGCTCGGCGGCTCTGGTTCGGGCCTAGCTCACGTAGCATACACATATTTACTTACACTAGCTACCTACATTGTTTATTTTGCATTATTATGTTGTTAGCATTAGATAGCTGGAGGTGTTTAGCCTATAATCAATACACTTTAAGTGGTGTAAAGACAGAGTTGATTTTTAAAATGTTTTAAACATTATTGATGACCACCTTTATCAGTCAATGACTTGCTCTGCTAATGCTAACAGTGACGTTGAAGTTATGAAATGTTTAACTGGCCTCTCCTGTTTGTGAGCCTCCAGAAAATTTAGCCACCGCTTAACTTTTTTTTGTTTTACATTTAGGATTTTGGGCCAAAAAAAAAAAAAAAAAAAAGAGTTATGTCCTGTCCATGCACTTCGGCTGCCAGGCTGCTCCTCAATACTGCTCACAGAGGTAAGAAAGGAAAAGTAGACAGCTGGCTAAAGCTGCATGACATTGTGCTGTTAGCCTGAAAGTAGGTCTCCAGCTAACCCAGATCACTGTTTGTTGTGACGTCATGTCAACAGCAGATAAACAAAAAGCTAAATGTTATAGCTAAGCCAACATTTTTTTTTACAGCAATTAGCATGTAAGAGTTACATATTTGTTACATAGTTTTTAAAGTCAATGACACATAATCACACATACACACACACACACACACATATATATATATATATATATATATATATATATATACTAAACCCAATGTTGCATCTTCCAAAAAGCTGCACAAAGTTATGAAGCAAAGAAAGCAAATACAAAAAACATTATGACAAATGAAACCCTCTTTTTTCTACAACATGCATAATTATATTAGATGTTCAACACTCTCACTATGACCTTGTTTCTGTTGATAATATGCAATATGTTCAACTGTTTATACTATAGCCCATAGGCCATGTTTCTTTTTTTTGACTCATCTGCTATGAACTAATTGAGGACACTGTCGCCAAGGATACATACATGGCTGCAACTGATGGAAGAGTTAATCAGTGGATTATTTTCTTGATATTCATTATGATAAAATAATAATAAAAAAAAACACCCAAGGTGATTTTATTTTTTTTGTTTCACCTGACCAATGGTTCAAAATTATTTTCTATGCCATGCCATTTAGTCATTTATTTTTTCCTAATTATTATTAGTAGGGTTGAGAACCGAAAACTTGTTCCAAATTAAAACTGATTCCAAAATGCCAAGAACCCGGTACCCACTAAAAAAAATAATTTTGGTTCTGCTTATTGGTTCCTAAACACAATACTCCTTTATTGTTGAAAACAAAGGCTACATATCTGCCAGGACTTGTCTATGTCATGCATCAACTTGTCTATGTCATGCATCACAACAGTAGGGAAAGATGGACTACGGTAAATGCTCTAAAGTGTGGCTTCAGAAAACAACAATTTAAAGAGCAACGCATGTGGGAAGCTAATTGGCTGTAAAAATCAGGTTGCTCATCAAATTTGACATTTATGGCAGCATGATGTTGATCTGAATGTTTGACATCTTGCCTTGTCTACCTACAGTAGACTCAGGGGTTTCTTTCTGACTTTATCTTGTTGTTCAGCAACATACAGGAACTCCTCAGCTTCATCCAGACTAAAAACAGCCCTGTGTAAAACAGCACAAGGGGCTGCGCTTTGGTGTGAGCATGTTGTTTAAAAATGCTGGTGAGACAGTGAAATATGATCCAGTAAGGAGTGGAACTGCACAGTGGTTTGTATTATTCGCAGACTGCATTTTACGCTTCTTGAAAATTATCACACTGCAGCCCTGTTTACAGGTGTGCACATTTGAATGTTCAGCTAAAAAGACATTGACCTTACTTATTTTAATGAAACAAAAAAGTCAAAGTAAACACTTAAGATATTTTTGTTATCTAAACATTTGATGTTTTTTTATTTTTTTACCATATTGGAATTGATAAGAACTGGAATCAATAAGCAGAATCTGAATCGATAAAATTAAAATGATACCCAACCCTAATTATTAGGTTGTTGTATGTAAAATATAAAATATTTATAAAATAGCACATGCATCGACATTCATTTGAAACATGTGGTCACAATCGATAATGTTAGGAGTCATATGGGATGTTGCTGTTGTTACAGGATTGTCCTGCTCCCGGATTCAGCTGTTTTCTCTGAGTCGTCAGACCTCTCGGGAAACTCATTCACCTCCCTGGGTCCGGGTGAGGTCGTTTTCAGAGACTACTGTCTGCTATGCCTCTAAAGATGGGACAACAAAGGACAGTGGAAGTGACGGTGGAAAAGTAATCTCCTTTCCTGGGAAGAGAAATCTCATTTGTAGATCTCTTCTGGCTGTAATACCCCACACCATTGTGTTCATGGAAGAGATTGTAATTATGTAATTTTATATGTGCTGATGCAGTCATGTTTACACAGAAAAGCGTCAATGAAGGGAAGAGACTCTCCGGCTCTGGTGGGTCAGGCAAGGGAGGAAGTCAACTCCGATGTCCTAAATGTGGAGACCCATGCACGCATGTAGAGACATTTGTATGTAAGTAAACCTAAAAATATTGGACTAACATTCACCAAGACAACTGACCTGATGTGCATGTGAATATTGATGTGGAAATTTTAAAATCAGGAGGTGTAAGTGTATAGAAATATAGCATTGAGGTAATCAATAAAATACATTTGTCACAGATGTCTTGTTGAATTGGCACACAACACCTTAAGCTGATGCAGGTAGAAGTATTAGTATTTGCCATTAAAAAAAAAAGGAAGATAAAGATTCTGAGACGTTCTGTCTTTAGAATATGAAAACACAATGTCAGACAGTGAATAACCAGCAGAAGAAATGTTGTTGTTTCATTGCTGGATGTCATGCAACAGGGATGAGGAGGAGGGGAAGAGATGGGTTGAAAGAGGGAAAGTACAGCATACTGATCCAGGAGATGGACAAATGTTCAGTTCAAACCATTCTGTGTTAAAATATGTTGCATTAAACCAACTTTGACTTTCTGCAGTAAAAACGTGGTAAAGTGGAATAACTATAAATACATTTATATCAATTGAGCTGTAAAAAGTGTCTAGATAATTATTAGAACCAGATTGTGAAATGTTTCAGTAGTGAACATGTTGTGTGTTGTTCCTTTTGTAGCATCAACACGATTTGTCAAATGTGAGAAATGCCATCACTTTTTCGTGGTTTTGTCTGAAACGGACTCCAAGAAGGGGCTGAACAAAGAGCCAGAATCTGCTGCGGAGGCTGTGAAACTGGCTTTTGCACAGAAACCTCCCCCTCCTCCAAAGAAGGTTAAGCAATGAAGTTGATGCACGTTCTGTCAATGCTAGTTATTGTTTTATGCTTTTATATTGTTATACATTAATTAAGCATAAATTACATTTTTGTATTTCAGATATTTGCCTACCTTGACAAGTATGTTGTCGGCCAGTCTTATGCAAAGAAGGTGTTAGCAGTTGCAGTGTACAATCACTACAAGCGCATCTACAACAACATCCCTGCTGGGAGTCGACAGCAGGTGGAGGTGGAGAAACAGCCCTCCCTGACACCGCGGGGTCAGTATTGGTGTCTATAAATATTCAACACAGGATGTATTTTAAATGTCTTATAGATGAAGAGGTTGCATAGTCAAAAGTCATCTACTCTTAATCAGTCCACACAAATGATGCATCGGCTCTAGCTGTGGTTTTCAATACTAACTTGGTGTGAATCCTAATCTGTATTATTTGGCATTTGTTCAATAATTATCTCACGCAGTTTTGTATAAACTTCCTTTCAGGACTGTATTGATAATGTCATAACGGTAATGATAATATTGATTTGAGTACTTTCGTCCTCTCCCTGTAGAGCTAGAGATGAGAAGACGAGAGGATGAATACAGATTTACAAGTAAGTGATCGGTCATACGTACTTATTTGCTTATCTTTATCAGCGGCAACCTTAAAAGTCATAGCTCTTAATCAGCGTTTTGTTTTTATTTTCATCAGTTGCACAAATGCCAAAATGTACAGACCTCTGTGGCTCTTCAGTTAGACCTTTAATGGATTTATGATTCTCAACCTAATAAATCATTTATTGAATAATAATTACTTATTAATTACCTGAAACTCTCCGGGAATTTGACACCAGGTGATTGCAGTATATGTTTTAGAGGAGTTGACTGGTTTAATTTCTCATTTAACATATCTGATACAGATACTGAAGTGATAACATTATATATTAATCTTTGCTTGACCAGACAATAAGACCCAGTGGCCTAAATTCACTTCTGTACTTTTGCAATTTTCACTCTTTTATTCTCTACTTAGTAACATCACACTGGTACTGATCAGGGCACATGTATTCTTTAGCCTGTATTGTACATGTAAACTGTTACTACCCACAGTTTGACACATACACATTCCGGAGAAGGACTAATTTTTTTATTCATAGAAGCAGCAGTCACAAAGCTAACCGTGTGGTTTATTTGTTGTTGCAGAGCTGCTGCAGATCGCGGGTATCAGCCCTCATGGAAATGCTCTGGGAGCATCTATGCAGCAGCAGACAAGCCAGCAGGCACCTCAGGAGAAGAGGGGCGGGGAGGTCCTGGACTCGACACACACTGAAATTAAACTGGAGAAGAGCAACATCATACTTCTAGGTCCAACTGGCTCAGGTAAGTCAACATTGTTCTAAATTGTAATATTGCACAATGACCCTTATTAAAAGTTACAATGCCAAACAGATATAACTCGTTTGTAAATATGAGTCTGTTTTGCCAAAAGAAATTTGATCATGGTTCCTCTCATTTTTCACAGGAAAAACATTGTTGGCGCAGACACTGGCACGATGCCTCGATGTTCCCTTTGCAATTTGCGACTGCACCACACTAACTCAAGCTGGATACGTGGGAGAAGACATCGAGTCAGTCATTGCCAAACTGCTGCAAGATGCCAACTACTCAGTGGAGAAAGCACAGCAAGGTGGGCAGAGGGACTGAATTCAACAGCAATGTAGTTGTCCGTGTTAAAGTCATACCATGTGTTCTTAACAAGGAGAAGCAAAACACCTGCATATATCATAAAGCGTCAACATTTGTAAGTACAGCTAAGGCTGATGGGAATGTCAAGTTAAGGGATCACTAAAAGCATGATGATGATATTTCATCATTAACGCATAACAGTAATGATTCATAACATTCTTGTTGAAAGATTTGTGGAAAACCACCAACCAGTCTTAACCCTTGTTTCCACTGTGTTTCTGGCTTGATCTTATTGGACTTGCTAGATTGGGATCGAACAGGGATTAACAAAAACAAACAGTGCAATTTACTATCAATGTAACCACTCATATGTGTGCATGTTTAGAGGAAGACTATCTTGGGTAATGTTGAGAAGTCAAACTTGGACTTCAGTGGCTCTGTCCTCATGTTTCATGTGCAGGTATTGTGTTTCTGGATGAGGTTGATAAGATTGGCAGTGTGCCTGGCATCCATCAGCTGAGAGATGTGGGAGGAGAAGGAGTCCAGCAGGTGAATATTCAACCTCTGTTA
The DNA here is from genome assembly GCA_036937835.1 of Pampus argenteus. Lineage (NCBI taxonomy): Eukaryota > Metazoa > Chordata > Actinopteri > Scombriformes > Stromateidae > Pampus > Pampus argenteus. The sequence goes on from CM072869.1 coordinate 8,658,310, forward strand.
CACTAACTAAAATCTTTTATGCAACCAAAATCTCAGTATAATTCAAACAGTAATATTTATCATAACAGCATTATATTTTGTGGAATTATAATTAACATGGCAGCTAATTTTAACTTATTGTTATTATTGTTTCCTTCTGTCTGTCAGGGGTTGCTTAAACTCTTGGAGGGCACAATTGTCAATGTTCCTGAGAAAAACTCCAGGAAACTTAGAGGAGAGACGGTGCAGGTTGACACAACAAACATCCTGTTTGTTGCATCCGGTGCTTTCAACGGACTTGACAGAATCATTAGCAGAAGAAAGAATGAAAAGGTAATTTTAACACAACCCCCGCATACTGTCTCGTCAGCTGAGATTGAGCCAAGATTTCTCTTTATCATTCCTACCTCTAACTCATGTTTCATTCCTCTTCAGTATTTGGGTTTTGGAACTCCCTCCAACCTGGGGAAAGGGCGGCGCGCTGCAGCCGCAGCAGACCTGGCCAACACCAGCGGTGAGACAGACACAGTCGCAGAGATTGAGGAGAAGGACAGGCTCCTGAAGCACGTCGAGGCCAGAGACCTGATCGAGTTTGGAATGATCCCAGAGTTTGTTGGCCGTCTTCCTGTCGTCGTTCCTCTGCATAGTCTGGATGAAGAAACGCTAGTCCGAATCTTAACTGAACCACGCAACGCTGTGGTGCCTCAGTACCAGGCTCTGTTCAGTATGGACAAAGTAAGGACTCTAAAATATTGGGGGTTCTCTACAGTGTTGGAAATGAAAAAAGTGCTTCAAATTGAAATGAACTTGAAATGTTTTTGGTTTCAGTGTGAACTCAATGTGACTCAAGATGCCTTGAAGGCCATAGCTAGGATGGCTCTGGAGAGAAAAACTGGAGCTCGTGGGCTCAGATCCATCATGGTATGTGAATTTGCCAGCGGTATCAAACTTTTTCATATTTAATAAAAAATGTTTCATTTTATTGATCGGTCCTTTTATTTTCTTTAAACCACAGGAAAAGCTCTTGCTAGAGCCAATGTTTGAGGTGCCACACTCCGACATCATAGCTGTGGAGTTGAACAAAGAGATTGTTCAAGGAAAATCACAACCCAGATACATCCGGTAAGTCTCTCTCCTCTCACAGTATGTCAGAGATCAGATTCCTTAAGCCCAGCACACTGAGCCTCCAAAGTTGTTTGTTTTGAAACCTGAACTTCAGTTTCCATTTGAATTTCAGAGCTCCAGCCAAGCAGTCGACAGAGGAAGAATACGACTCTGGCATTGAAGAGGAGAACTGGCCTCGGCAGGCGGATGCTGCTAATAACTGAACCACATGACGCTCATTTCACCTGAGGACAGTACTGTCTAAAATCATTAGATTGCTATGAACCTTTTGATACGAACTCTGGGTTTTCTGATAGCCCTTGACAAACAAGCTATGGACATTGTAGTAGGTATAATGAAGGCTGCTGGTTCTTACTGAGAAGTGTTTTCATGAGTTCAGAGCGTGTAACTACTTGCGTCAGATGTTAATTCTCTAGCGGTGCACTGGCAGGGTGGACCTTTTATAAAGTATTTCAATCTCTGGGGATTGTTAACATTTTATCTATATAAAGATAATGCAATTTTATTCATGAACAGATTTGTAGCTAGTTTTTCTCTTTTTGTGGTGATGGGTTGTGGCGGCAAGGGAAGCAAATGGAAATTAGGGGATCATACTGTACACTTGAAAACATAGGGGCACTGAATAAGTGTAGTGATGTTACCATTTCAAGTAATGCCTTATATTATAAGGGCATGATATTCCATGAGCACTGTAAATGTTGAGCTACATTGCTTATGTAGCACTTATAGGCAGTTTGTATGACATCTAATTAGGAAGACATATTGTGAAGTGTTACACACCAGCACACTAAACCGAGCATAATGATCTTTTTAACATCCAGAATGGTTATTTTTCAGTGTTTTGCTTTCCTCTCTAGCCCACTCTTTAGGTAATGAATAGGTGTTTACCTGCAGACCTCTGTTTCACAGAACTGCCTCAGGCGGGGCTGTTTGACAGAGCAGGATTAGCAGGTTAGGTTGCTTAAAAACCATCAACATCCATGACTAAATCGTTTTCCTCAAACCTGACATTCAATCTCCCTCAATGTTAGCTGCCACTCAAAGCCTACTTTAACACCCCTCAGAACAGCACAGGTATTTTTATTTTGTTTGTGTGTGCGCCCCAGTGTTGAAAACCCGTTTTTAGTTATGTACTATCCTGTTACTAAATGGTACGTCAATGCACAGGTCTGTAATCAAGCCTCTACCTAACTGATCTCTGACTGAACCACACTGCTGTACTCTTGAGAAAAAAAAAAAAAGCTGTTTGTGCTATAAAATGAGATTAAAATAGATCTGTTCTCCTTTTGCTTCCTTTTTTTTTCAGTACACTTTTAAAACTGCTTTTCTCTATTTTCAGAGGTCTGTTACAGAAGTTGTAAACTCCCTCCAATGTTTGTGCATCTTAAATTTATTGTGATTGTTAAAAACATATAAATAAAATGTATATCTCTATAAAATTTTAAGTTTTTCACTTCAAACTTGTCTATTGATCAGAATGTGGCCTCAAATAAGTTGATGAAATTAATCTTTCTCAAATGTTCACTAAACACAAATCAACGTAGAGTAACTAGACATGAATGCAACAGACATCACAGTGTTGTACGAAGTGCTGTCACTCTGTCGCCTTTATGTAATCTGCTAATCTCTGGAAAGTATCGTGCTGTTCTTTGTTTCCCAATACCTCAGCATTTCCCTAATCCCCCTTCAGGTCCATGTTGTAATGAAGTCACACAGTCTAAAATGTGGCTTTGAACATTGATGATACAGCTAGTCAACTAATAAAAAAAATAAAATGTTGAAGCTAAATAATAATTCTACATTTTACATTGTGAATGTATTCATAAGAAATAATTTGACATGTTAATGTATGTTAATATATTATTATTATTTTTGTTTGACTCGTAGGTATTTGTGCATATTTAAATACTCTATATCTTTCCAGGTAGGATTACAAAAGGTGTTTGCGGTATTATTGGAACCAACTCGTCAGATGATATCAGTGTCTGAGCTATTGTAAACAACTCCTCGGATGATGTCAGAGGCTTAATGATGAAGAGGTTTATAACATACCATGATGTCTGTGTGTTAGTCATTAACTCACTCACATGTGTGAATGCTTCAGAGCGCTGAGGACCTGAGAGGAAATACCTGACAGAGGTAAGTGCCGATCAAATTTTGATGAAGTTCTGCTTTTGTAGCTGTAACCCCAGGAGCTCTTTGTGGTTCTTCTGATGCAGGTGCGATGAATGCTCTGGAAGATGTCCCGTTTCAGACCCCACTGGGTCCACTGAGCGAGGAGGTTCAGCTGGTGACTGCTCCAGATGTCACTATACCAGATTGCCATCGGATACTACGAGAAACTGAGGTCACATTTTTAAGTCAACAGTCACATAATTTCTGTACTGAAATGTCAGTAGCAGTGATTTGTGAAATGTGGGGTTTAACAGAGCTCGCATGCTCTCTCTTTTGCAATTCCTGTTTAATAACATCTCATAATTTTACTTCTCATATTCATGCTTCAGTTAAATTGCTTTTAAAAAATCAATATTTTTTATTACTGGGGTCCAATAGGCCCAATTTTGTTCATCCCAATACTTTTAGCCCAGAAAAGTTATAATTATAAAGTTTGTATCATAATGAGTGATTATCAATATACAATATACATGTTTGTCATAATACCTTATTGTATTCCTACTGAAAAGTGTTTTCTGACTGCATCTAAACAAGTATGAATCTGGTTGTCAGGCCACTTTACATTTATGATATACATAATTTAATTTGTGACATTACCCTCACATGCCTTATGAGACACTTTTTGAAATGTCACATTAAGAAAAACACAAGTGGAAATGATAAAATGAATGATGGCTGAATTCAGTTTAGCTTTTTAGTGTCCTGTGCCTTTTCCACTATGACAAGTCAATCTGCTGTGGAAAAGGCACATTGCTTAAAGTCTCTCTTTTTTTCTCTGCAGTATGGCTTCAACCAGGAGAAATGGATTGTAACTGGGCAGCATCCAGTCTGCCAGGCCCCATCATGCCCCTCTTACTGGCTGATGTTCAGCAGTCCTTGTGTGAGCCACAGGGTCACTCGCAGGGGCAGTGACCCGTGGGCGCCCAGCCCTCGGCCCCGCAGCCACAGCCTGAACTCTCCAGATACCCGCTGGCTGCACCGTCGCACTGTCAAGTTCCTCATATCTGACTCGGAGGATGAAGATGGTTACTATGAGGACAATGAAGGCTCCTCCACTGAAGATGCACATCACCTCATCAAATGCAGGGAGCGACCCAGGAGCGCTGCACCCAAAGACCCACTCTCTAGGGTCAAAGACATGCACCGTGCCTCTTCCCCTCTGCACTGTAAACCAGACTCACCTCAATGCCTCAGAGGCCACAGAGACAGCTTACCACCTCTGCGTGCACAGGAGCAGCGCAGGTCGCCGCAGGCCAGCCCGCTTCCTTTTGGGCAGAAGAACTGCAAGAAGAGGCGTTCACTGGGATCTGTGGGGAGAAAGTTCTCCCAAAACACCCCCTTAGCTGGTCCATCTCCATGCAGGGTGCAGCAGCAACGACCCTCTTCTGCAGGGCCTGTTGTCAAAAACCGCAGGCAGAAGGTTTGTTTTTCTGTCAGTGTGTCTGAGAATATTTATCATACCTTGATTTATTTTCAATATACGTCCTTCTCATAACCCACTATGCTTGTGTGTCTTGTGTTGGCATCAGGCCATAAGGACAGGTGGCTCTCGTGGGGTTTTCTTTGACTCGGCAGCAGAGCTGTTGTCAGCACTCAGCCAAGAAGAGAGAGAGCTACTTGAAACCATCACTGAGAAGGGCTACCCTTTACGCACAGCTATTCTGGCGCTCCAGAAGACAGGCTATCATAGCCCAGAGAAAGTAGGTCCTACTTTGTTTTATACAGCGTTAATTAATCATCTTTTAATGGTTAACAAACCCTGATTATTCCTAATTTAAATGATTCCATGTCGACTTATTAACAGCAGGTTTGACTTCTAATTGTAAAATGAAGACCTAAACTACATCAAACCTGCCTTTAAAAATGTTTGGACTCAGATTTGCTATAGTTGTTTTCAACAGGGTAAGTAAGTGGTCTGACAAGTTATAAAACATACATTGTGGATCCTTCACTTGTATGTTTGTGGACTCACAACCTGGAAACACAGTCTTACATATCCAGAAATAGTTAACCATAAATAAACCCTGTATCAATTTACATGAAACAGGTTTCAAGACTACACTGTATACATAAGAAACACACTCAACTCATGTTAATCTGCTTTATCAGGGCCAAGCATGTCAACCTCACAATTACTTCTTTTATCAACAGATCCTAAAATACCTGGTTGCCAGTGACCGTCTGTGTGAGCTGGGTTATGATGAAGCACAAGTAGAGGAAGCCTTGGAGATGTTTCAGAACTGTGAGAGCAAGGTGATTGATGCAAGCTCATTTTACTTGTCAGAAGATACAAAAAGCAGCACCACAGACATCTTAAATGGATATATATATATGTATTAACACTGAATTCTGTTTCAGGCTGCTGAGTTCCTGCGTCTCCTCACTCAGTTTAATGAGATGGGCTTCCAACAAAGTGCAATCAAAGAAGTGCTGCTTGTTCATGAAAATCATCGTGAGAGGGCTCTTGAAGAACTCATGACACGCATGGCTTAAACAGAACATGTTCCTATTTCTAGTCCTTATGGAGAAATTATTTTTATACTTATAGTACGTGTGTACTAAAGATACTAAACGGATACTGCCTTCCGACTGCATCTGTGTAACATAACCATAGAAGCTAGAATGAAAACATTCAAGTACAGGTAAAAAAATAAAAAATAAGACAGAATAGTAGTAGTAATAGGATGAATGTTCTTTTAAAATGTTTATTTACAGGTTGATTTTTAAAAAAAAGCAGTAAGTTTCTGAAGCGTAAATTTAGCTGTCATTCCAGCTGGGTGAATCAAATCATTGGCTAACTGCTACAGTAGTAAAAGTAAAGTAGTGAATTATAGGCAAGTTTCACTTAAAAAGGCTATATCCCCATGAGCCACAACCACCTTGGAACAGGTGTCATTAACCTACCACAAAAATATATACACATTAGAGAAAACTGCCCCAGCACTAGCACTGAAATAAAGCCTAATGAAAACAGGATCACTTGAGTTTTAAAATGTTCACAAGATGTAAAATATTTACATTTTTTTGTAAGAAGCTTACAATGTATATATATATATAAAAAAAAATGTTCCCTCTTGTCCACTTTAACTACACGAAACTACCACTGAGCTGGATGATTCCCGGTGGCGGAGCAGCTTCTTGATCATCACTGTTGGCTGACAGTGGAATTTAGCAGTCCTGACTTCACATTTGATTTAGAAGCCTTTGTGAGGTCTCTCTGTGAGAAAACGGCAAACGTAAGTCAGTATGTGACCATAAGAAGCGTTAAAATGTTAAATGCTTGAATATACAAAATGTGTTATCTTGCGTTATAGAAATATGACGTGCTATATACGCAATTTGGAAAGATATTTCTAATTCAAAATGACAAATTTTAGGGTCATTTGGTGGAAACTGGCCTACAGATGTAGTCATTGAATTTTTGGTTTGTCTTATGAACTGCTTCATTTACTTGAATAAAAAGAATTCCAGTACATATATCACATGACTTTCTATCACTGTGTGTATTTTGATTCAGATTAATAGTTTCTACAAAAATGTACTTAAAATAAATAAAGTCAGTACGTTATGCAGCCTTGGCAGATGTATGCAAGCTGCATTTGATAATTGTCTTTATTGTTACTATTTGATAGTCTTAAAACATTATGATTTTTTTCTTTTTCAATCCTTTCTATATCTCAGACTGTTTAATTGTACACCTTGTATGAAAACTCTTAAATCTCACATAATATATAGGTTGTACTTTTTAAAATTAAGGATGAAACAGATTTGATGAAACAGCATTTACCGTAAATTCCGAATAGGAGCCAGCAATAGAGTTTAAGGTGAAAGTGTGATCTTGAGCATCTTGAGACCTTAGTGTACCACTCGGAGTATTTCTATTAAGATGGGAGAGATTTTCCTTGTTCCGGTCTAATGCACGGGGAGTCTTTCCATGTCCAGGAGTTCGCAGGCCAAGACCCTATAACAAGAACAACTTTTTTTTTTCGTGCCCTCTTTCATTTTTATGTAATTTCAGATTATAGGATGACCATGTAAGATACATTTATAGAAACTGATGAGCACACCAGTAAATCATTAACTAGAGCAGTATGCAAGGGCTTACATGCTTAATGAGAAATGTAAATGTGATCCAATAGAACAACTCTGCCATAAATTCTACATTTTCCATTTTTTGTTGACATTATCAGTTTGTTTCAGTAGAATTTATAGCGGAGCTGTTTTATTGGAGCACGTTAGATTGCACAGGTATACCTAAGAAAGTGCTAGGTGAGTGTAATGATCCACCTAAACATAACACTTTCAGTAATATCTCCATTTAATCATACTTAAAATTGGTGAGCATGATATTTGACATAGCTGTATCTCAAAGTAGAATTCAGGAAATAGCTGCGCATCATCCATTTTATCTACACCCAAATATTACAGTCAAAGTGTTGACTGACTGACTACAACCGCTGACCAGCATTTACAAATTTCATGAGTGTATCATATACAAGTTAAACAGAAAAGGCTAAAATATTGCATTCTACCTCTACACAGGGCTAACTGTCTGACCTGCGTGGTCTGGCAAGCCTTTAAAAACATAATGTGAATTCTGTCTGTGACATGAGTCACAAGGATGACAGTGATCATACCTTGCTGGCAGACAGAGGAGGTTTCTGGATTGAGGACTGACACATGGTTCCACCCATGCCGGAGCTAAGGAAGCTGGTGGGAGTGGAGAACGTCGAGGTGCCGTTGAGCTGCGTGTCGAGAGGAAACATGGTGAGCCAACTTTTTAGTCCACTCACCCAACTACAGACCACTGAACATGCAAATGAAATAAATTAAACTGCAAAAGGACCTTACCTTTCTGACTTTGCCAGGCGTGGGAGTCCCAGCTATCCGCCTTTTGGCTGGTGTCCTCACTGAGGTTCCATATAACATGTCCTCTTGCGTCTGTTTACTTTTCTTCATTTGCTATGTCAAAAAATAAAATATTTTATTTACATTATATACACTTATCAGAGAAGGACATTTGAGTCTTAGTTTTTAAATAAAGTATTTGCATACCCTTTCCAGTTTCTCCTTCTCCTTTTCAGTGTGGTGCTGATCCCACTGCTCTTTGACATAGTCAAGAAATTTCTGCCCATTCACCAGAAACTCTTTGCCATGCTCCTGCTCCCAGTCATCAATTTGGGCCTTCAGACTCTTTTCCAACTGAAGCAAATAAGAAACAATCATTTGACTTTGTTGTGAAAAGATTTAGCACTGAAATACATTGTCAGTCATTACATATTAGTCCCATTTCTAAAATTCTCTTCCTTCATTAAAATCTGGTGCACAACAATCAAACAAGACTCTCAAACTGAAACAATGAATGTTTGAATGTTTCCATCTGGTGGCCAAAACTGATAATGTGCCAACAATCTTAATTGTTTCCACTCTCCTCGCATATGGTTAGCTTGACCCAAATTGCTTTCTCTCCAACTGATTTCATTTGACATGTTTTTCTTCTCATCCCCACTGATAACACTTTTACAAGCTAATAACTGTCAACACCAATAACAATCATGTTAATATGTTTACTGAGCAGAAAGAATATTTCAGTAAAATTCACTTTTAAACAGTACCTTACCTTAGGCAAACTTTTCTGCAGGTCACATCTCTGCTTCTCTTCTTTCAGAAGATTCCCACCTCTGTTGTTGAACCTCATAGGGTCATTAGCTTTTCTCTGAGATGCAAAACACGTACAGTCACACACGTTACCAGAAAAAAAGAAGAAGTTTGTTTTCAATTCTTTCCCACTAAATTCAGGAGTTTAGTACTCACGTCAAGCTCCAAGTACAATGTCCAGTTCTCCTGCCATTTTGTGACTCCCTGAAACAGCTCTTTGTGGTCCTCGAAATACTTCTTCAGAGTCGTGACCTCAGCCTCGTGCCTGTTGAGAAGCTCTTCGGTGAAGTCATCTGTGGAAAGAAATGTGCATTGAAACACTCTATCCGTGATCATTGATGGCATATATTCAGTGCAGACCAGGTTTTGTCAGTAAAAAAAACAGATTTTCACCATCATAATATGGCACAAAAGCTTGCTGTTGTTCCTGGCTATAGAAGCATCTCTCCCACAAAACAGCAATCTCAGCTCGGATGGCCTCAGTGATATTCTTCAGGCTCTGCATTTTCAGCACCTCTAAACGCTGGACTTCAGTCTGGAGCTGGATGGACAGAAAACACGTTATTACTACTACTGCAGTGCCTAATATGACCATTTGCAATGTCGAAAATTAACATAGATTTCTTACTGCCTCAATGTTTTTCTTCTTTGACTTAGCCATATGCTCAGAAAGGGCTTCCCTCTCCTCTTGGGGAATCTGAAGTCTATCCCACAGCTCCTGCATCTTAGTGCGGAGTGCTGAACAGCGGAGCTCATTCTCAGCCTTGCGTTCTTGTAACTGAAATGCGACATAAAAATACATGTATTATATTAGGATATCATACATGATGTTATGGGCTTTTAAATCATAGCCTTGGTTAAACAAAAATCTAGATGCAAAATATCACACAAAATCACCTGACTGAGGAGTAGTTTAAGTGCAGCAATGTTGTCATCTGACAGACAAAATGCCTCCTCATCCTCACACATCACATCCAATTCAAAACTGGTCTCTGCGTGCTGCTCCAGATCATCCATGCATGAGATTATTTCCTTCTTCACGCTCACAAAGTCATCATGACGACGTTCCTGAAAAGACAGTTACAACCATGTATGTTACAACCCAGGTTAAGAAACCTCAGTAAGTTGTTAAAAATAGAAAGAAAGTCAGTAACACCTTCTCTTTGGTCAGATCATCCAGGTAGGCACGATATGCCTCTAGTTGCTTCAGTGATGGGATGGACCCCTGGTCAATGCAAAAAGGGGTGGTGCACATAATATCACACAGCTCATTGTCTTTGACAGTGAGGCTCTTAAGCTCTTCCATTCTTTGCTTCTTGTGCTCCTTCATCACCTCAAGACGTGTGCGGCTGTTCTTCTCCATCTGCAACATGGTGCAGCCATCCTCCTCCTTCAGAAAAATCCAGAAAATTAGGCTGTTTTCTTGACGGGGCTAAAAAAATATCAAGCATATATTTCCTAAATGCGACTGTACCTCAAAGGGGGCCAGCTGAAGTTCACTGCACACATTATTAAGTTCCTCCCGACAGGCCTCTATGCTTTTTATCAATCTCTTTTTGAGCTCCTCCTCCTCAGCAATCATTAGATCCAGTAAACCCTGAAGTATAAGGGAAATCAAAAATGTACATATATTATATAAATTATCTTGGTAATGTCAACAATAAACATAAGACTTCAGGAGTTTGTGGGACTCACTTTGATGTGTTTGTGAACATCATTGGTTCTCTGCAGACGCTGCTCCTCAGGAATCCCTATTTCTTCCCAAATATCCTGCAACCTGACCAGCGCCCTGTTGAGGTAGGCAACAGACTCTGCTGCGTGGACTTCACTGAAAGACAAGTAAGTGTTTCAGTCGGTCAGTGGTCTGGAGTCCTAAAGGACGAGTTCACAAAGTCTGTCGTATAACAACAGTCAAGTACCAAACTTAGCATTGACTTTTTTTAATCATTCCTCTTGTACGGACAATTACAATGTACAATGCAAGTGATGGGGGGCAAAACCCACAAGCCACCTTCTGTGCAAAAACGTATTTAAAAGTTTCTCTGAATATTTGAAGCATATTTAACACCCGATACAATTTTCAAACCAGTTTCATCACCTGTGAGTATTTTAAATTCAGTAGCGTTAGCCAACGCTGCTAGTAGCTCAGCGCTATCGTCATAAGCCACAGCCCTTTGATGCGATAAGCAAGCTAACATCAGCTAGCATTCGACGCTATAATTTACTGTGGCATTAGTTGTAATATTTACAGCTTACGGGTAGCATTTCATTAAAAGAAAACAACTATACCATTCAGAGTCACTCATTTCACCATAAGCAAGCGGTTTCTCCGTCCCAAAGCGTGACACAAGACGTGTGCGTCTGCTCACGGTAAAGTTACGTTAGCTTTATAACCAGTTTGACAACAGAAGTGTTACGGTTCAATAATTAAGGCTCCAATTAATTTAAAATTTAAAAGGTACCAACCTCACTCTCATGTTGACTCTCATGTATTCAAAAGCAATATCCCTTAATGTGATAGCGTTCGACAAAATAACTATTAATATATATCTATGTGTCTGCAGTTATCGGCTACCGTTCGTGGTCTATTCGAAGCAGTTTGAAATTTGCACGGAAACAACATCTGGGCTCTGATTGGCTGAATACGGTGACGTTGACGTCGGAGGGCGGTGCTGTCGCTGTCGACGCTCCACCCCGCCTGAAGGAGACATCCAGGCTGCAACAGCAAATGAAAAGTAACGTGGAAAAAATAATATAAAATAAATAAAAATACTGCAGATTTTTTCTTCTCAATTTAGACAAGCGATCACAGGCATCAGTATGACGTGTGTCTGATTGAGCTACGGTTTGTGGGTTTACTATATTGTGATACAAAAATACTATAGAGTGCAATATATATTCATATATGTGGAAGGTGGAAGGTAACAAGTACATTTACTCTTGTATTTAAGTACAAATTTGAGGTACTTGTACACGAGTATTCCCATTTTTATACTATATTATACTTCCACTCTACTACATTTCAGAGAGAAATATTGTACTTTCTACTGGCAGCTTTCGTTACCTTTCAGATGAAGATTTTACATAATGGATAATATAACAATATTAATAAAGTACGACACATTGTTACAGATGAAAACAGTGGTTTCCAACCTTTTGTGAAACCTATATTGCTGTACTGGTACTATTAGTATTAGCAAAGGAGCTGAATATTTCTTCCACCATTGTTATTTCTACTTTTGTCTGCTTTGACTTGATTTTTCAGTCTCCTGCTATATTGTTGTTCATGTCATGATTTTTGCCTGCATGATTAACTGTATCACTAAAATAAACTGTATATGTAAATAGATTCAGTTAAAGAAGTAACTTGACAAAATGATTAAAACGTAGCATTTAATTGAACATATTCAAGACAAAGGGATTACATACAAACATTAGGATTTTTGTGTCACTGATCATAAATCATCCTTTCATCCATATACAAGTTTAAGTCTAAAATGAAGCCGTTTATATAGGGGTTGACAAATGCCACACAGCAGGCACACTAGCAGTACAAATAAATAACTTGGTGGGAAACTGAAAGAAATTGCAAATCTACAGGCAAAACACAATCTTGACAAGTTTAGTGATTTTCAGTGTAGCAAGAGACAGACTTTGTTTCCTCATCAACAAATGTACGAACGTAAACTCTGCAGAACTTCCTCACTAAACTGGTAGGTTAGCTTCTTCTTTACTTTTTTGATCTCTCCAGTTTTGCCATAGTTTCTCAAAGCCCGAGCCATTTTTTGGTAGGTCATTTGTTTCCGGTTTCCTTTCTGCGTACCCCAGTGGCTCGCCAGAGCTTCTTTGTGTTTTGTGGAGAACTGGAAGATGCCCTTGTCCTGGTCGAGCCACCAGATGCTATCGTTCATCTCACCGTTTTTTAGCAAGTTCAACAGGAACTGATACAAGCGGATTTTCTTCTTATCTAGATTGGAAAATATGAGACTCAGTCAACTTCAAGCACTTTTGTCTGGCAGTTATCACTTTTTTCAATATGACTTTTAGTGCATTAGGATTTAATGCTAATAGAAATTTGGAATTGGTAATACATACTAGTGTCTTTCCTTAAGGATAAGTGCCTGCGATCTTCAGATTCATCCTCCCCTTCTGATAACTCGAGTGGGGGGCTGATTCCTTTCTGTTCCTCCTCTGAGTAGTAATGGGTAGGCGAGGCGGGGGGTTGGTATTGGTAGCACAGGGATGAGGTGTAATATGGGATCTTAAAGAGAAATGTTGTTTGTTATAGGTCAAGTTTACACAAAGAAGTGATAGAGCTGCAACTTTCCTGTCTGTTATTATTCATCATCTGACATTTTTGTTCAAACACTTTCATTGTGTTCAAAGAGGAAGTTAACTCATGAGCACAGTGAAAATATCCGTGACCATCTACATCATGAAGTGTATTTGTGTCGATGACATTGCACTTTGTTTTGATGATCTAAATCCTTGACATTTTCATCAAAGTGATTCCTACACATATAGTGTGTTGTTCTTAGATCTTGTTTTATACAGTATTCAGCATGTATATCCACAAAATGCATGTATATAAAGATATAGATTATAGATTTATTGATTAGTTAATACTCAAACTAATATAAACTGGCAAACATTTGTCATTTCATAAAGCAAAATTGCCCATATTTCTCTGGTTCAAGCTTGGTTTGCTGATATTCTTTGTCATCTTAATCTCTGTGATAGTAAAGTAAATATTGTTGAGTGTTGATTTCAATGTTGTTAAAATTGTAATGTGGACTTTGTTTACTTAAATTAAAAAAAAAGATCAACAAACTAATTGAAAATGCTAATATGACTGTATCAAATCATTACCAATTTTAGGTAAAAATACATTTTAAAAATCTACAGAACCTTAGTTTTTCTTGTATTAGTCATTTTATGCTTGTACAGACTTGCCATTTACAGACTACAATGTGTTTTGACTCAGGGGAAACACTGAGCAATGAATTACAGAAGTTAAAAAAATTACTGCGTGCTAATAATAATAATAATCACATTCAAAACTGATTGTGTTTTTTTGATGTAGGATAATGGGTTGAGTCTGAGATGTACATAATCACACTCAACATTGTCTTTGTAAATATATTTGCATAATAGTTTCTCAAATCACATCAAGTTTGTCTTTTTAGAAACACACACACACACATAAACTCACTTGTGGTGACACAGAGAGAGGTGCGAGTAGTGGATCCAGGTGGGGGGGCTGCGACTCACTGCTGTAGCGGTAGGGGGGTATCAGTTGTTGAGGGGTCACAGACTGAAGCTCTGTGAGGTGATTTACTGGAGAATTCTCAAAGTCGACTGGCTGCACGCGCTCGGGGTGGAAAGTCCATCTATGGTCTGCGAAGCGATAGAGTTTTTTATGCACTCAGCCATGTAGTCATGAAGTGATTAATAGTTAAATCAAGTCATCTCACCTTCATAAATCTCCCCCACATTAGTGATGTAGGGGTACAGCTCTGCAGGTGTCCGATAATTATCTGGCTCATTTGGAATAATGTTCTCTGAGGAGGCCTTTGGAGGGAAAATATTAGATTTTGTGATTTAGAAAGTACAATTTGTGTCACTTTATGTTTCCATTAGGTGAAATATAACCATCAGTTGTTACATTAGAAATACTTATATATATATTTAATTACCAAACAGATCAATACAAACATACATTAAAATGGGCTTACTCTACGTTAAAGTTCACTTATCCTATTTCCACAGAGAGAAAACAAATACACGTTAAACTCAAACAAAACTCTGAAGGTAAATCTTCAATCAACAAGTCCCACCTTGGTCTCTACAATGACATTTAAATGTAACTGTAATATATACAATTTAGCTATAGAATCAGATAGCAAAAACAGTAATTAACTGTATAAAAGTATGATGATCGGAGGCCGAAAAGCTACATCTTCTCTGTAAAAACTCATGATAACAATAAAGAAGTCACACTTACAGGTGATATGACATAGCCGTCCATCATGTAAACAAGGCAGCATGAGAATCTTCTTGATTCTTGGTTGTTGAAGCCAGTGATGAATGTTAACCTAGTTACTTCACTGACAAACACGCTGAAGACGGACTTCACTAAAATCAGGAAATGAAAGTGAGAAATAAAATAGACCTACCTTCTAAAGTTTTTTTTACTGAAGGCCACTGTCATATAAGTTTTCTGCATGTCCAAAACATTGTTAAGAAATTCAGTAGTAGATTGTAAGTAACTACAGAATATTCATAATTATTCAAAATAGTCTCATCATAGCCTGGAAAAGAAATGATAACAGCAGGTGTAACATATGTTTTTTTGTTGGTATCCATATTTGGTGATTTAAAAGCAGCACGTATAAAGAATCTAAAGATATTTGTCACATTTAATATAAACATTTATAATGACACATATTCAGCGTTGTGCTCTTATTATGTATTCTTGAACTTACCATCTCATCTTCAGTGCTGCTGCGGCGTGACCTCAGAGCAACACTCACTTGCGCGCACAAGATAAAAAAAAACTAAAGTAAAATGATGTTCTTTAACTTAACACTGGGTAATTAAGTAGAAAAAGAAATCAACACAGAATGTGATTCACTTGATTCTTTTGATCACATTTCAGTCAAAAACATATGTCCTATAAGATTTACTCATGCAGGAATTTTGAAGAGTGACTGCAACAAAAGCACCGAACCAAAAAGTGAAGTATGGAATCTGGCTTGTTCCTCTTTAGGTTGACAGTATGGTTTGAATTGAGGAAGTGTTGATCATGACAACGAAACCAGTGGAAACATGACTGTAATAGACTGTCTGTGTCCCTGTCACTTGTGTGTTTTTTAATACACCCCCCCCCTCCAAAAAAAAAAGAGTTCAATAACACATCGAACCACCAACATACCTTCATCCTGCCCGTGAGTCCTGTTTAACTCACCTTTTGTCATTTTCTTCTTCTCATTAATCCACAGTGAACCAATCACACATTTCTTGATATGTCTTGATATGTGTGGCCTCACTGGGATGGGAAGTTACCACAGGCAATCTGCTGATGAAACTGTTTCCTGTACACCAGAAGAAAATGAGGCCCTTTATTACAGTTTACAGTAACATTGTGTCTTTTGGTTTTTTCATAAACTAAACAGCAGCTGAGATGATACAAAAAAAACAAAACAAAAACACCTGATAGTTTATCAGAGTTTATCATCAAACTTTATCTATTCCTGCAGATCATGATCAAACATTTGTTTCTGTCTCCATCTGCTGGACATGTTGTTGTAGTAACCAGTATCTAGGCTATAGGCTGAGTTCAGAGGCAAGAGGAGACAACCAAAATAGCTCATCCGGGCCCACATTTATTTATCCTCTGCTTTGGAATTCGGCTCTTTTTCGGCGATGCTTGACAAAAACAAAGAAATGAAATGAGGGATTTGGGGATTCCTCTGCATCTCAGATTTCCATGCATTGCTGAATTCCCTCCCCGCATCAGACACTGACAGCAGCGGCAGCAGCAGCCAGGAGCGGATCCCTGCTGTCCCGTGGATTTATCACGGCAGCGAGGCGAGATACGGATGGAACATGGCTGCTATGAGGACTTTAACCGTGGCAGGTCTCTTTTTGGCATTTTGCGCTTTGGGACTGATAGCAGTGGCCATCAGCACTGATAACTGGTACGAGACTGATGCGAGGAGGCACAGGGAACGCTGCAAGAATTATTCAAACAAAAGAAACGACCCCGGCTACATTTACATCTCCAACAACAATCTTCCACTTCGCATGTTGCCAAAGGAGAAAAATGTGGAGAGAAGAGGCTCCAGCGTCAGCGGCGAAATGCTGCTGCGGGCTAAGCGGCACTTCTTGCCTCCTGCCCCGGCCATGGAGTCTCTCTGCAGTCGGCATTTCAACTCCACCATCACGGGACTGTGGAGAAAGTGCCACCGAGGGGGGTTTGACTTGGAGACAGAGGATTTGATCTTTAAAGGTTTGATTTTTGGGAAACATATTTTTGTGTCACTATATCTTAATGTGTTTGTTTTGGACATCTGTGTTGTGTGTGTGTGTGTGTGTGTGTGTGTGTGAGGCGCTATCCATTTGTGCACTAATGCGCTATTCAAGGTGCTGATGCTGCGCACAGACCATCAAGGCCTATACGCTACGCAGTATAACACGGGGTACTGTTACGATGCAATCGACGTGATGTATTTTCCAGCACAAAAGATCAAGCTGTAGTAACAGAAGCCTCGATGCGTACAATAAGCTACTCTACAGTGTAGGTGGATGGGTGGGTGGTGGTGGAAAGGGGGGTTGGGTGCTTCTTCTTCTTTTTTTTTTTTTTTTTTTTTTTTTGGGAGGGGTGGCAGCAGAGAGCCTTGTGATATCCTCTTCATCTCATTTCAGTGTTTATGTGACATCCTCTTTGTGTTGTTTACATCCACAGGATTGGTTCCGCGCTGCACACCAATAAAATACTACTACTCATCATCGGCGCTCCCCAGAAATCTGCCAATCAATCTGACAAAGACGATAAGGCAGGATGAGTGGCACGCGCTCCGTGAGTTTCCCAAAACGCATTTTTTTTTAATAATCTGATGAATTAATGTGGAGAAACTTGACATGGCCCCGACAAACACTGACACTTCTCCTGTGCACTTTTGCAGACCTCCAGAGGATGACCGTCAGCTTCATAGGCATGGCCATATCCATCATCCTGTTCGGCTGGATCATCGGTGTGCTGGGCTGCTGTAAGGAGCATGATCTGATGCAGTATGTCGCTGGACTTCTCTTCCTCATGGGAGGTAAGAGCTACTTTACATAAAAAAGCACTACCCCTAAATCACCACATAGGGGCAGTAAGGTCTTTGTAATGAGAGAGTGGTGTAATGATGCATCAGAGGAGATGAAATTGGGATGCTGTCGTATCTGACTTGCTTTTTTTTTTTGGTCTCTTTCGCTCTGGCAGGGACATGCTGCATAATCTCCCTTTGCACATGTGTGGCAGGGATCAACTTTGAACTGTCCCGCTATCCTCGCTACATGTTTGGAATACCAGAGGACATCAGTCATGGTTATGGCTGGTCCATGTTTTGTGCATGGGGTGGACTGGGCCTTACGTTGCTGGCTGGCTTCCTGTGCACACTTGCTCCTTCCCTCTATCCTCCACACACCCCTGTGGTGCACAAGCCCAGGCAGGAGAACGGCTGTGTGTGACAGGCCGCCGCACAATCTAACAGACACCTGTCTCATCCTGAAACAGTGATGAACCCTGTTCTGTGAAAAAGTTTTTACCCAGGGACTCAGCAGAGAGAGCCTTCACACAGACAGCTTGGCACAGATAAAGCACAGGACACTGGTTCTCGGTCACACGAAAAAGAAAAAGGGGAGACATTTGACTGAAGATGATTTCAGTTCTTCTGGTGCTTTTTATTCTGTCTCTCTTTATGAATGAATTGTTCAGTGTTATTGCTTGCTCTTCAAGAGGAGAATAGTTAAACAAATTTTCTTCCTGTAAAATCTGCTAGTTTGAACAAAAAAAAAAAAGAGAAAAAGAAACACTGGCAGAAGATCAATAGCACAACTTTGAAATCTGTATTGAAGATGAAACTCTGGATGTGTACCGTCACATTTCAAAGGGCAACTGTGTATCATTATGTACCCGTTCAAAACAAGATATGTACATGTACTTTTTGAATTGTATGTATGCAGATGCATTTGTGTTTATTCAAGGGAAAAATATGAGCATTAAGACCAAACTGTGTTTGAGGGAAATGTTTTGTTGTTCTTGAGGTCGTACCCCCATTGAAATATTTTTGAAAAATAAAACAGCCATGCAAAACTATCCCCCTCCCCCTGTGTAACACACCAAACAGACATAATCCAAACTTTTTTGTTGTCTTCCTTCCTTTTTATATAAACACTCCTTAAATGTGCAAAAAAAGTCAGTGACCAAAACTAACATCCAAATAAAACAACAGGAAAAAGAAAGAGTGAGATAAAACCGCCAGCTTTAAACTACATAAAAACAGACATAAATCTGTTCACACACTTTAGACATTCAGACAACGACACAGACTTATACTTGTATTATGAGTGATTATATTAAAGGATGATATTTTTTCCCTTGACAACATGCATACCAGCCACTGTGAGCTGTGATTATTTTCCCACAACGTCTGTGGGAAATTAAATCTCTCTGAAATCTAATACAAATGCTGGCTTTACTGATTTCCTGAGGTTTCTCTGCTCCTAAGCAGTTCCTCTTCACTGTTTTGTTGCTCGAAGTATATTCATTATCTTCAAAGAGATATTGTTTACAGCTGATTGTTGGTTCAAACTATATTGCCCACTAGAGACTGTGTTCTTTGCAAACAATAATGCATCCATGATATTATATGATGTGTATTATAGCTTACTTTCAAGCACTTTCTGACAAGCTGAAAGATGAGCTCTTTTAAAATGAAACAATTATATTCCTGTTTGAGCAGCAGTAAATCACTCTTGCATGTTGCTCATGAATGGCTCATTCATGCTGCGGAGGTCGGAGCAAAGCTGAATCACGCACTTGGTGAAATGGGCGACCCCGTCAGGGGTGTTTATTGTTTTTGTTTTTTGGTAATTTAATTAACAGTAAATGCAAATGTATTTGTGAATGTGCATTATTAAGGTGAGTCCTGCATTATTATTTAATGTGGCCCTGTCTTGCAGGGAGGCTGTAACAATCTTGTCTTGGCCCTTTCATTACTTGTGTTCACATGGGACACATTTCCTATGTTAATAGATTTTTTTTTGCTCTGGGGCCACCCTGACAGCTTGATCCAACTCTTTAAAGGTATCAATACCACTGTCCAATAGTCCATATTTTTTCCATTTAAGTCCCCCTCCACTTGCATAATGATGCATGTGCAGAGTTTGACACTCACTCACTCACACACTCACAAGTGGAAAGTTGTGCTCTGTGCTCAGTGAAAATCTGATTTTGAGGGGTCCTTCAAGTTGGTTTGTCACAAATAGTTTGGTTGTCACTTTAATCACGAAGGTGACACTACTCTACTCTATAGAGTATATCGGCTATAATATAGAATAAAATTGAATATTAATAGTATATCATTTTGAGAATATTATAATCAGACTGACAGAAAGGTAGGACTGAGAAAAGAAGGTGCAATTACAAATCCATCTGCTACTTCAGCACCACAGACAGCGCCATGGATTAATCAATACATAGCACAGTCGTGCTACTGATATTTCAGAGCCATGATTGGAGCCATAGATTCTAACTTGGACAACCTCAGTCAGATAAAGGATCAATGAGTCAGGCAGACTACACCATCATATTCAACTAAACAACCCCTCTGCCCCTGCACTCCCTCTGCTACTATAGGGGATGGAGAGGGTGGATGGCAGGTTAACAAAGGGGATATGCATTTTGGTCATATTGCTAACAAGGAGGATAGCATCCCCCCTCATGCCCTCAAATCACCTGCTGACAGTACTAGTCAAAAGTTCAGACACACCTTCCTATTCCCTTGAATAAGAAAGTGTGTCCAAACTTTTCTACTGTATATTATCATATTTGTAGATTCTGGAGTTTTGAGGGAGAAGGAGAAGTCATTATATACTTGTTGTGGAAAAACCATATCAGACACACATTATTGTTCCAAGTAGAGTATTTTATTACACCTTAACACGTGTGAGGGGATCATTAAATTAATATACAAACAAATCTCATTATTTGCAGTTACTATTTAAAACTCACCGCAAAGGTTCCTCTTTACATTTATTGTTGTGTTGGAATGAACTCTTCTTGGATACAAATGACACAGACATCTGCACCACGTATTTATAATAATGTTTTAAGAGGTCTAATTATACCTTTCACCTCTGGATAGTTTGAACCGTATATAAAATACTTTATATGCAGTCTAGAGTTTGAACTTAAACAGTGAATCAAATTTTATAAGCTCACTGCTGTCCACATAAAACTCTGTAAACTTTGTAAAGTGACTACAGCCCACAGCTGTCAGATGAATGTTGTGGAGCAAAAAGTACATATTTCCTCTGAAATGTTGGGAGGACACAATAGCCAGTGACTCAAACCCTAACATGAGTAGTGTCTGAGTAAAAATAATTACTTTGTACCTCTGACAAAATGGTCTATTCTGTTGTTTTGTGACATCAGTAACAGCTGTTTAATGTAAAGTGAATCTACGCTCGAGTATTTAAAGGACAAATTCCCAGTTTTTCAAGTCTGTCCTAAATATAGTCACATAACCAAATGAACAATTGACACATGATTTTCTTGCTGTAATCATTCCTTCTGTTCATATTGACCATTACATAATTTATAGTGTGTTTACAATGTAAGAGATGTGAGGCAAAATCCACAAGCCAACTGTGCAAAAATGTAACTAAAATTGTATTCGAAGATACTAAGAGGCTTTGGCTGTCAGAATTAGTCAAATGAAGTCAGTATCTTTCCAAGTTACTGTCTTTTTAGTGCCAAATTCCTTATTTTTGTTATGCTCATTTCACTGCAGCTGAACAGAAAAACACTGTCCATCAAAACACAAAGAGGGACATTTTTACTAAAAACCTTTAACTGTAAAATATATGCACTTTATTTGACTAACTCAGACTACTGAAACCTATTTTCTTATACATACATACATAATACATTTTTACTCAAAAAAGATTTTGTCAGTATAAACAGGAAGACTGATTACAGCAAGAAAACTTGGTTTAATTAT
Source organism: Pampus argenteus (assembly GCA_036937835.1). Taxonomy (NCBI): domain Eukaryota; kingdom Metazoa; phylum Chordata; class Actinopteri; order Scombriformes; family Stromateidae; genus Pampus; species Pampus argenteus. Next base: position 8,680,020 of record CM072869.1, read on the forward strand.
CTTTCAATAATCTTGGAAATAGCAGTTCAACAACATATTCTGGAATCAAGATCCACTTACTGGCTTTTCCTGAGCTTTCAACCACATCCCTTAGCTTTTCATCAGTAAATGGAGCTTGCTCAGTGAGTAAAGTCATTCTGTTGTGAACAACCACCACATTCTGCCTTTTACTTCAAACAACATTTAAATAAAAAGTTGCAGTGGTAGATGTACAGTAGTTACTGGAGGTACAGTATTAGTAGTATCTGCAGTGATATTAATAATGGGACTAGTAGCACTTGTAGTACTCAAATAGCTCTCATATGTCTAATAATAACACCACGCAGACATGTGGTTTGGGGGGCTTTGTGCACAGAGAGCGATCAGTGTGTTCTCAGGTCAACTTTGGTCCGCATTCCTGACCTTTCTTTGTTTGTCCTTAAAATATGTCAGTGAGGAGAAGGCATTCTTCTAGCAGCAGGCCTTCCTGCTTTCAAAGCTACAGACCTTGAATCACATTCACAGAAAAATATTTTTCTATAGGAGGAATTAATGATTTGAGCCAAAAAAGACATATTAGGTAAGTATGGGTGGGTCTTACTGAGAGGTTTTGTGAGTGTCGCTACCTTTACTTAAACTCACTGACATTCTAACCAAATCCTTTAATCAAATCTTGGAAACCCCGAGCGGTGCCTCTGAAAATTAAGAGCCTTATAGACATATAGGATTTCTGCACAGCTCCTGCAGCCCTGGGCTTTTGACAAGGCTGGCCTACACACTGTGCTGCGCTACACAGGGCTGTTTTTAAAAAGGGGTCCCTCAGGGGAAGCTGGACTGTGAGGAAAACCAGACAGAGGAAATCACACCCAGTTGTGCCCATGGCAGTATATCTGGCTGCTTCACATCTGCAGAGACATTATCTCTGTTAAAAGCGGGCATGCTTATGGCTGTTATTTTGTGGCTTTTGCAGATGTTGGCTGGGACAAGAGCATTTTAAACGGTTTTAAAGACAGAAAATACACAGATAACTACCAAAGGCATTCGAAATATTAAATTCAAGGCACGCAAAATGAAAACAGGCTGTCTGGTTTGTATGTATGACCCTGAAGGGCAGAGCCCTTCGGGAATTCAAAGCACATTTTTGTCGCAAACAGTGTCTCTGAAATACAAAAGTTGTATGTCGACACAGCAAAAAGAGCCAAACTGGAGCATTTTGACAGCATTTCAAACAAGCTATACATCTTTAATGAGTCCATGTTTTGTAAAGTTGCATCATCCAAAGCAACAGAGAATTTCACCGCAAGACTATTTCATATCAACCACATATTTTATAGATTATGACAGAGAAAAGGGCAGATAATGACAACAGTGGCTGCCTTCAGACACACATAATTCATACTTGAATGTCTTCGAGTGATGACTTCCAGATGGAAGCGGGAGGCAGTGACAAACCTCAGATAGCAATTAACCAGGGCCACGTGAAGGGACAGCCGAGTCACTTGTAGTGCCAACAACAAACACAGCGATATAAAGAGACAACTGGGGGAAGAGGGAGTAATTCATTGACATTTTAACAGTTCAGATGCAAAGCTCAAACTTTAAAAAAACCCCACTGCTATCTCTTTAAAGACAGATATTAAGGTATTCAACAGAAAATTCATGAATCTGTCAGCCAGAATGAAGATTAGGATACAGTTAGTGATGAAAAGTAAGCTTTTATTTGAACAGTTATAATAACCCACAATTGTAAACAACATAATTTAAATTGCACACATAGAAATATGGCAAAAATATTTAAAATAAATCCACTTGGAAGGATTTTTTTATTATTAATATACCTCTTTCTCAGAGGTGGCACAGAGGGGCTTCGTGCAGACATAATTTATCTTCACATTTCCTTTCCCACTGCTGACTCAGAGGAATGTGTTGATGTTTTTCTTTGTTTTTTTTGTTAAAACTCCCTTTTTATTTAATGAAACATTTCCAAGAAACCAGAGGTCAGAGAAAGTCCAGATAGCCTACAAAAGAAATAAGATTTATAAGCCACAATGAACTTTCCAGTTGTTTGTTGAACTGGAGGATCTCTCTCTCTCTCTCACACACACACACACACACACTAAAGCTGCCATAACCCCACTATAATCCTACATTAAGATACTCTGTTTTCAGGCGGCTCAGTCTAGTACCATGACTGCGGATGATGAGAGACAACAGCTCATGTTTGTCTTTCAGTCCCAGGGAGATGTCCGTAGTTTGCCTCAAAGTGTTCCTGATGTCGCCCACTTGTTTCACCACATGGCCGTTCAGCTGTTGCTCCTCTCTCAGCTCCGTTTCTTGGCTTTGTTTAAACTTCACCTCCAGCTCCAGCAGAGATTTGTCCACACTTGAAAACGCCTCGCCGATCTGTGAGATCTCACGCTGGAGGAACTTGCCGTAACTGTCCTCTCCGTCCAGGTCGTGCGCCACAGTCCGACCGATGCTCTCCAGCAGCCGCGCCGCGTCCTCCGCCTGCAGCTTGGTGATGATCAAGTCGTCCCGCACCACGGAGTCGCTGTCCTCGGAGGCCGCGCACGGATACACATCCGAGAATTTAAACAGCATCTGGCACTTCTCCGGGTCCTCAGTCTCATCGTAATCTCCATCCGGGACAAAGAAGTGATGGAAGGTGCCATTGGAGATCTCCGCTTGCAGGGGCCCGGTGTAGACTGCCGAGCAACCCGGCAAAGATGTGACTATGATGAGCAGCAATGGGACGGGATCCATCATGCACCTCCTCTCTCTTTGCCGAAGAGCATCTGCACTCGTAGTCGGATCCAGCACACAGTTTTCATCCTGACTCAAGTTACACAGCCCCCCCCCCCGTCACCTAAAAGGCACAGACTGCCTGTTAAAGTCAGCCCCTGAAGTCCCCTGGTTACTGAAGTCACACAGTGTAGTGCTTCTGAAACCTTCCTCATATACAGATTGCAAATCACGATTGTTGACCAGTAAAATAACAACACAATACATGTTTAAGACCTACCTAAAATCCCATCTACACACAGGAGAGACAAGTCCAAAGACATGACATGAGTTCAGGTCTCAAGCATACAGGTCTAGAGTGCTGCTGGCAAAAATAATAACATCAAAACAATAACATCTAAGTCAACATTTCAACACGGCCGGGACAAAAATGTATATTTGTCAAAAGAAAAAAAATGAAAGAAATTGATAATAATAATTTGAGTTTCTAACCAATCTTGTAAGTTGTCTGCTGTGAGGAATATGAGGAATATGGTTCTGAATATTGATTGAATGAATCTCTAAAGAACAGAGTTTCTAATTGAGGCATTTCTTTTGGATTCCCAGAGTGCAAGAGTGTATTTAGAGCTCACTCTGATGACTTCAGTCAGGTGATTACATTACTGCATGGAGGGAGGGTCCCTATGGGCTATATGATCCCTCTGGTGCAAATCCTGGCTTGGATAATTACATCATCACAGGGTGGTTCCAGATATTGCTTTCAGCATATCAGCAATATGCACACAAACTGGAAGCATATGGTGAGCTATAAACACTGGGCTGGAAATGGGAATGTTTTTGTCCTCTATTTGATCCATCTACTGTTTAATCCATGCAGTATGTGGAGCTGCAAGGGTTCAGTGTTTTTGTTGGTGCACAACATACTTGGAATAATAATAATATACAACAGACCTGTATTTCAGTGTCTGTACGCAGGAGTTGCTGTGTACGTTTCTTTCTTCTAACAATTCTGGACTGAAATCCACATGTAAACTCAACAGGTCACCAACAGTGGCAAACAAAGCCAAAAGCGATCAGGCAGACAGGCACTAGTCCAAAAAACTTGCTAAATATCAAACATGGATATATATAATGGGAGCTTAACACAGCACATATTTTTTACTTGTCATGGAAAAAAAAAGACAGGTCAGCCATGTCAGTGTGCCAAGTGAAGTGTAGCCTTTATTTACGTTATTTGTGGTCTTCCTGCTTCGTCATGTCACAGTGTCTGAAAAGGGCCCATCTGGATCTAATTTTCACTGATCATTTTCAATAAACAAATGATGAATGACTGGAATGTGACTTTTAGCTGACTTTCCAAAACCATTGTACAAGACCATATTAACACCATCCAGGTCATTTGCACACTCTGAGCTGTATTTCAAGTAGTGATTTATTTATTAGTAGTGATGAATTATGATTATTACTATTTGCCACTTGGCATCTTAGAATGCTGATATGTCAAATGTGTTAGAAAGCAGTTGGACAGATACAGAGCAACTTTAGCATTAATTAGGAGTCATGTTTCGGGCTATATGTTGAGTGTAAGTGTAATATTCACTCTCATTTTATTTCTGAGGCCTTCTGAGAGACTTGGCTCTTAAGCTGCAAAATAAACACTTTGTTTATTTGTTTTGCTGAGAATATCTGCAGCTGCTTCTGGAAATAATATCAATGAGAGCAGTGAGAATGAACCAAAAACAGTGAAATCAAAACAATGAGCGAAAAGATGCTCAAACTGCTGCTAAATATCTGTTGGTTCGTCACCGTAAATGATCCATTGCTAAAAAAAGATTAGACTAGTGCAGCTTTGTGTGTGCTGTTGTGCTGCTGAATACGCTGCTGGATGAAGGATACAAGCGAAGACACGCCTCTTGGTATGCAGCCTTTCTCTGTTTCTTCTTAAGTAAAACACCTGAATAAATAAAGTGTCTGTCAACATTAAATACAGTAAACTGACCAGCCTGCTAACAGCAGAGCAGAGTACTGCAGGGCAAAGCTGCCTGAAAGCAGATGTAGCAACAGATGTACCAACAAATATCGTTTAGTGGAGTTGGGAGGGATATTCTTGTTGTGTGTGTGTGTGTGTGTGTGTGTGTATTGAGAGCTGGAGGCAGAAGTTTAGACAGATGCCTTTCAGATGGTGGTGATTGGTTTCCTCAAAGTACTGATTTGAGGGAGCAGGAGGGTCAAGGGGCTCCAGGCTGTGTGAGGCTGCAGACTCACAGTCTCCATGAATTTTAATGACCTCATGCTCATCACATGTCAACCAGTAAAATGATTTAGATTTTATCAATTACATGAGAGAAGTTTTAAAATCCTGAGATTGGTCATTTCTCAGCAAACGCATGCTTCTGTGCTAAATGCTATGCTAACTCTATGCCATGGTTACTTGTTCTAAGTGGCTCAGTTCCCATGAAAATGGAAATATTGAAAAAAATATTGTTGAGCTAATGTGAGAATGAGAATGAAAACCACTGGATGAGGTTTTTTTTTCATGTCATCGCTGCATCTCACACAGCAGCCTTTAGCTGTCAACTAGGCAAACAATTAAGGGGTCTGTGATAAAGCAAGTTTAACTTCAGGGTGTCCTTAATGATCCTTAATGAATCATGTTTTGTTTGTTTGTTTGTGTTTATTAATGTCTAATGTTTTATCTTGTACACTATCCACATTATCCAGTTTTTGTGGCTGCATCTTCCATGATAGCTCGCTCTGTGTGAAGCACATTGTGCTTCCATCTAGAGTGAAATGTGCTACATAAATAAAGTTGTGTTTGCTTGCTTGCTAGGTGCTGATAAATCAGAAAAAATACCACTCTTTATAGGGAAAGTGATGATTTTTGTGAATTTCCGCACCCTTTGCCACCCTCCTATACCACAGTGAGGTCAAGAACCATGTGATCCTCACTCACCCTACATCACAGATCAGTTTATATATAAGTTATATGATGAATGTCACTGCTCAGGAATCTGTCCATCAGCCTCCTCCGCTCTGCTCATCATGATGATGTTTGTGCTACAGTATGTTATCACCTGCAAACTGTGCAAACCTTTTTCAGCCCTGCAGATCTGTTGCTGTTTAACTAATGATTTAAAGTTCTCTGTTTCACCAGCTCATGAATTATTTTTGTCACTGAATTTCTTCCAGCTTTTCAGGACTGTTAGTAGTTTGTTTTCTGTGGATCTCCACACAACTGTCCTTTAAATAGATTCATTATGATGACAAAAGAAACCAGTTAATCTTCTTAAAATATATATATTTTAACACAAAACAAAGATCCATTGTAAAATGCACGTTGTAAGTGCATTATGAAGGAACCCTTTAATGGTCCGTATGAACAGGAGGAATGATTGCAGTGAGCAAAACCTGTTTCAGTGTTTATATGGGCACCTGACTGTTGTTTTAAGACAGACTTGAAAAATTGTGAACCTATCCTTTAAGTGGCCATGCAGACACAATATATCACGTTTCTATGTTGGATCAAGTTGCAGGTGTTTGCTCTGTACTTAAGTGGCTGTGGCTGCGTCTTTCATGCAGCTTTCTTTTATATCAATTCTAAAGTATGATAGCACACACATTCTCCTACAGCTAATAATAACAGCATCGATATTATGAATAGAATCGATTGTGATGATTAGTTAGTAGATTTATTAGTAGATAATGTATGTTTTGTGCCGAATGAATCAAACTGACTCTCCTTACTTGTGTCCTGGTGCTGCAGGAGGTTTGATAGCAGGTTCTCTCCCCTGCGCAGGTGTCAGCTTCTTCATCCATCCGGCTCTGTAAAGTAATCTAGGGAACTGCTTAACTCAGGCTAAATCATCTGTCAATCCTGTTACTCACGCTAGGCATTTTACCATTATGCCTGCTGAACTGCTATCTTTACCATGTGCAAAAAGCAATATATATATATATATTTAAAAAAAAAGTAATACATTTTTATTGCTTGAAATGCACAGTGCAGTGGTTAGAAATTCTTGCTCTGTATAAAAAAAAAGTTGCTGAATGAATATAAAAATTCAACACAACACAAAATACACTGAAATTCAGCGAACTAATAGGAATTTCTCAGACCTTTGACAGACTGTAAACAAGGATCCCATTTTTGAATGTGTAATAACTAATAACTGCTCAAATGACACTAACATTGTGGAGCAGTAAACACTGTAATACCATAATCAGTTTACTGCACCCAGCTAACAGAGAGCATTTATGATTTGTGGACATCAGTGTTGTGACTCCTTTGTCCCCTGCTGGTCATCCTTGGGTCCCTGTCCCGTTTACACCTCAATGCAGCTGGATTTATGGCCGCAGTCTTCTCATTCCCACTGATTACCTTCCTAACCTGCACTGTAAATCTGTGCTGTATGAATAACATCACTCACCTGGAGGTGCTCAAAGAGAGCAAGAACTAATAGCTGCAGTCTGTAGGAGAGGGGAAAGTGGTTAAACACTGATATATGATGCTGTAGTTATGTAGTTATGTCTGCTCTGGAAAAATGCTCAACTCAAAATGTGAATAATGTTGCTTCTGTTTCAGTGGAAGACTCACAAGTTCGTTGTAACTTTGTTCGTGTCCTGCAGGAAATCCTGAGCAGTTAGTGTCAAATATTTCTTTTTGCAATGAGCAGATATTTCAAAAGGCTGCTTCTCTCCCTTTTCATTAGGCCCTCTAGTCAACATGTGTCAATGAATTAATTCCAGTCAAGATTTTCAATTAAACTATTTTAACCCCTTAAAAACAGTATTTATAGTAGCTGGTTAGGGCCTACAAATAGATTCAATTATCCAATATCAATATAATCAAGAGAAGCTTTTATTCTTTCCTACTCCCATTAATCTCTCCTCTCGTCATTCTCAGACACATCAGAGGGGAATAATTAACTAACTGATGATTTAAAGTTCTCTGTTTCAACAGCTCGTGTGTTATTTTCTCATCGAATTTCCTGTGAAAGTTCCCAGGTTTTCAATGGATCGCTACGTGATTTGTTCTTTAAACGAAGGATTTTGATGACCAAGCAAACCAGTCAACTATTCATTATCACACGCAACAGAGACGTGCCAGGACTTAGTGGTCTGTGAGTTTTTCCAGCACTGTCAGCACCTGAACTGACAAAAATCTACAAAACCTGCTTAATGTTATTTACAGATTAATCTTCATCGCAGAGCATATAGAGAATATAACACAGAAAGACACGTGTTGAAGAATAGATTCATAGTTTATATTTAAGAGTGTCTTAAAACAACAGTCCTTAACCCTATTAATCATCTCAAGACTCAAGACTAAACCCTCAACCAAATACAACATTAAAATGCTACTTTCCCATTGATGTATCAGTATTAATCTAATAATGTGTTATATAATAATATAATCAGTAACAAGGCCCTTCTTTTCTATAAAGCAAGAACTTTTATCTTTGATAGAACAATACATTTAGTTGACTTTACCTTCCTAGATTTTTGAGTGCAGATCTTTTACCTGTAATGGCTACATAACTCTATTTCTACTTCAGTAAAGGCTCTGAGTACTTCTGCGAGTGTAGCAGAGTAGGTGTTTTTGCCTCTGTTTCATTATTTCTTTTCAATACACGCTGTCATTTTTGGCATTGGCTCCTGCCTACAGATATGCGTCCTCAGCATCACTTCCATTTTTCCAGTGGCACACAGCATTAACATTTATATGAGTGTGGAGGCACTACAAGATAGAAATGCATTCAAAAAGCTATTACTGAACTGTTATATTTCTCTACAGGATCCAAAAGGGGTGAAAAAGTGAAACCATTGCTTTTCAGGCCAGTACACAACCTCTGTTGCTTCTGGTCAAAGAAGTAAAAGTAAATTGTGTTGTTTGTGTGGTGTCCAAGAGTTAGGAAATTATAAAACATCTGTCATCACAGCTCGAGGTAAAACAAAGTTTTGTGTGTGTGTGTTTTTGTGGAGTGTTTAGATTTCACTGTAAAGCATGAAATGAAGTGTGAATTGACGTGACACAAAAAGAAAAGCAGTTGGAAGTGAAAGCTGAGCAGCAGTGGCAGTTAATAGTCATAATGTAGTGGGAAAATCCTACCATACTTAAATAGCGGGTTTGGAAATAGAAACAGTCTTTCTAACAATATGTTATGTGAACTCTCTTTGGCAAGAAGATTTGTGGTTTCTGATAATAGCAAAGGGGAAAAAAAAGAAAACAATCTCTGCATTCTGCACTGTGCTCTAGTTTGTTCCATAAGCAGATTCAGCTAAACTTGGGTACTCTTAAAGATAATATCAGTTTAGCCCAGAGGCTGTGTTTTTTTATACAAAAAAAGAGCTGATTCAATTTAAAAGATACAATCCATGATTTATTACAGAAAAGAGTGATATCCAAATTATTTTATGTTACATTATTTTTATACATTTCAACATGTTTTTACATGTAAACAGGAACGCAGTAAACAATGTTTTTGATACACTTCATGTCACAACTAATACCTTTCTATTGTACAGTTAAGTCTATAGTCTAACATCACTGTGCTTCCATGTCAAGTACGTCACTTGCTCTAGCACAATCCTACTGGGAGCCATAGCATAGAACAGAAATCTTAATCCTCCGCTAGACTGCTAATGTTTTCAGAGATGTGCAAGGTCATGCCATTATTACTTATTATACAATATCCATATTGTGCTATTTGCAACAGTAGAAGGCATGAAGACCACCTTCCCACCACTGTGCAGCATTTGTATTTGTGAGAAGGTGAACTAATGTTCTCAGAGAGGAGAAGATAACAGATCCATCTGAAAACTGTTAGTAACCGGGCAGGTCAAACATCCATGGTAACCTTATTTATTAATATAATTACCTCTATTATGCTCATCCCAGTAGATTAAACACTAACAGATGTTAGGTGGGAAAACATAATTCTAATTCCCAGTCGAGTGTTCAAACAAACAAGGATGAGGATTCACGTTTTGTTTTATCAGACTCTCCTTGAAATTCTGTTGAGGACAGATTATATTAATCAGTCTGGAGAATAGTAGAAGCTTAAATTAAATTAGAAAATACTCATCGGGAAACAAAAGTCTTGTCTGGAATTCCAAAAATAATCAGATGATGACGTCAACAACTTTACAGAAGTTAGCCCTGCTCAAAGCAGGTGTTAAGTCATGCATACTCTACAGTACGAATGTACCAGTACATTTACATCTGCATCTGTCCAAAACAAACGTATCTCGAGGATAACAACATGCATAGATTTTCAATGTTCACATAGAGGGAAGATCTTTTGAGCATTTGGAATAATATTTAAAAACAAATCTCTCTCTTTTAAATCAAAAGAGACAAATGGCTTGAAATAATTATTAAATATTAGATTGAACTTTATAACCTATGACCTTATTTATTTTTTAATGGGCAACACCATACGTCTCCATAATGAATTCTATAATTGTATTCCATAATTTGCAATCTGCTATAATATACTTTGTGTAAAAAAACAAACAAACAAACAAACAAACATGCTTTAAACTATGAGTGTGCATTATAGTCATGCAAATGCACTGCAAGTGCAAAAATATATATCTAAAAAAGCAGGATACCTTTGATTGCATTTTAGAAAATATGATAAAAAGTTGATCATCTGCAAACATTCAGAAGACACCTGAGAAATGTGGATGTGACATTGTCTATCTGAGGGTGAAAGCTATGAACTCATACCGGTAGCACAAAATAAAAAGTGCAAAAAAACAAAAAAACATTACATACATCTTAAAATGTATATACAAGAACAGCAAAATTAATCAATGAAATAATAAATAATTTTAAATAATTTAAAATAGGAAGTTTTTCAGGGTTGTGCAATGCTTTCAGTCATATTCTTCACCTTCATCTGTTAGATTCGTCTAACTTTCATATTTACTGTGCTTAATATGGTTATCTTGCAATCTTATTTATCATCAACATGAGCTGTACTGAAGTGCGTGGACCAATGTTCTCATTATTTACCATACAACCCCCCGCCCCCATTAATACTGTTCACTATATACTCACTATATCTCTCCATCTTGACATGAATGGAACAGGAAATGATTCTGACTTGACCTGACAAATAGACGTGTCACTCATGCTGCCCGTTTTCCTGAGTTCTCATGGGGCAAAATCATGCTGCACTAATCCACGACTAATCACGAACTGACCACAATGAAAGGCGATGTCTCTGCTCTACAACCGAAATTCTCAGTTTCACATCGGTAAAGGTCAAAGTGCAGCCGAAACTGCCTCTGACTACTGTGTGCTGAGGGACTAGAAGTAAGAGTAAGTGGGCTCTGTGACTGAGAAACAGTGGATGGATGTTCTTTGCAAACTCAACATCCAAGCCACAGGTATGTCCAATTGATCCAAGTCGCAACCACGCTTCAGAGCTCCCAACAGCAAATGAAAAACAGGCTGCGAGCGCAGAACGGAAGAGCAGATTTGCGGGTCCTGCATGCGAGTGTATACATACGTTCATGATAGGAGTCACGTTACAACGTATACCGTTGACGTGCTTCAAAGCCATTAGCTGAGACGGGAGTAGGTACTGTGGTGTGACTCACATCCAAAACAAATCTGTACAGGAGAGTTCAGAGAGTTTACAGCAGATCAGACAACAGAACAAGGAAAGATAATATTTCTTGCACTTAAAGAAGCATGTGCAACACAAACAGGCACACGTGATGTCTCAATTGCTGTGGGTGCAACTGTAGGCACAATCAAATCTCACAAGTTCACATTTCCTCAAATCACACAAAGTTCACATTTCCTCAACTCAAGCATTAGCACAGACATTTTAACACACACAGCTCACACTGGTATAGACACACGTGAACCAGGCATCAAGACGGGATCTTTTTCTATCAAAAGGTACAAAACAATATTACCATGCATTGTATATGGTTTCACAGAGAATTCTTTGTCAAAGGTACTGTTAACATCCTCCATAAAGAGTGCCGTTGTTTTTCATTTTTGTTTTTCTTTGCAATTTACGATTGGGTCGCAAATATTAATCAGCATGCTTCAAGGACAATATACAGTCGCTTTGCAAGAACAATGTCCATTGTATTTGATAGCCACATTACCAGAATCACTTTTGCAACGAGAAACGCTATTAAATGCCACAGTAGCTCTGTCACATAACTGTTAAAACAGTGTCTCTGCTGACGCTCACGGGAGAATAAACAGGGCCATGCAACTGCACCAGACAGAGAGAGTCAAAGCGGAGTGCTAGCTGCCACACAGGAAGAGTGCAGGATGGGTGATGAAGGTGAACAGTGGTAATCTGCAGCCCTTGATCTGCATAGTAAACATTACAATTGCACAGGTTTTCCCAGTGAAGCCGTGACACAAGCCTAGACCAAAGGGCAACCTGCTGGATGAAGCCAGATGATGGGACAGACAGGGTCAAAGCCAGAATCCAAGAGTAGCGCCAAAACTGGATGTGGAACAGATGACGAGGAAGTGGACAGGGTTGGAGCTCAGGCTGAAGCCAGCAAGGTTTAGAGGGAGGATGTTATTTCTGAAGAAGGGTGTCTTTGGTGTACAGAATCAGCCGAATGAAGCTAGACTCTCAAAGCTAAAATACATAGATAAGCAGGCAGGGGAGGCTGTGCCTGTAAATTGAGGGCTAAGTGGCGTGTAGTGTAGACGTAGGTGTAAAGCTAAGGCCATTCGTGGTGATAACGCCGTCCATTCTTCTTCCTCTCCTTCTGCAGGTGCTCCAACTCTGCTTCATACATCATCTCCTGCATCAGGTACTTTTCCCTCCTCATACGATCACAGAGATCCTTCGGCATGTCCGGGATGAGGTAAGCAATGAAGGACTTGATCCCAAACACCAGGTGCTGTGGGAAGCATTAATCATCTATGAGTCACCTTCTAGAGAGCTCACATACTTAATGCATAGTTCACTGAGCATGGAAAAGTAAACACTATGTAAATTGCACCAAAGTCCTACAATGCATATTATGCCACCTTTTCTCACAATTGTCAATCTTGCTTCTTTTCATGAGGAGAGAGAGGAAACATATTTTTTTTAAGATGGACCTCCATGTCAATTAGGTTTATTTTGTGGGCTGTGGTAGAAATGGTATAGATTTCTCAGCGTCCTTCAATTAAAGCATGGAAATCACCAAAACTGGCTTGTGAGGTTTTTATTTGAAAATGATTGCACATAAATGATTAAAATAAAATAAAAAAATAAATAACATAATATAAATCAACTGAAAATCCGGCAAATACACAGCCCCGATTAACATGAATTAGTCGCTTGCCTTTCTGGCAAAACACACAAAGGAAGAAAAAGCTGACAGACCTCAAAGACGATGATGAAGGCCAGCCTGGCAGCCAAGACATGCCAGAACTGCAGGGTGAATTCGTAGGGAACGGTGCTCCAGGGCGGTGCTCTGTAGTCTCTGTACCTGCAGTATCTGGACTCGCTGCTGTTCTTCAGCTCGCCCATGTCAAACACAGACAGACTGCTGTTCATGTAGCCCCGCAAACACCTGAGAGCGAAGGAAGAAGCTTTCAGACCATAACACAATGCTACATATATTTAGTGCTTCCACATGATTTTATGGCTTACTCATCCTTATGGTGGTGTCCCTTGTCTACACATGGACCATATTTGAAGGCGTAAACAAAGCGGGGGATGTAGTCTGAGGTGATGGCAATCACAAAGGCGTTGGTGATGACTGCTAACACACCGATACCTTCGAGAATCCCATGCCAGATACCTGGCAGCCAAGACAGAGAAATATAAACATTTTCAATACTTTAAATCTCTGTAAAAAAATACAGTTAGGAAAATGAGTTATGAGTATAAACCTGCATGTCTTTATCTGCAGCACAAGTACAAGTGTAACCTTTGTTGTCTGTGGCTTACTAAGGATTTTATTGGTGAAACATTAAAGTGCATCAGGGGAAAGATCATAACTGAAAAGTAAATTCTACTCTTTCAAGCCCTTAAAATGTCATGAGACATGTATTTGTGATATTTAGCAGATTCTAGGGATTATTCTATGATGTCACTGTACTGCATTGCGGTCAGTTAAAGCTACTGACAGAGATAAACCTCTGGTGGCGCTGCTCTATGGCAACCCGGGCTTGTGCTAATGGTTTCTTTGTAGGATGTTGTGTTGTGTGTCAAATGTTTAGTCAAATATATATTTTAAGTTTTTAAGATGTTTTGTAAGTGAAGCAATTGTTTAGCATCATGTTGAAAGCTTCTTGTGTTTTTCTGATTTCTGTTTTTTTTTACGTGAAGCAGCACTGTGTCCAATACAAAATTCCCCTTGGGAGACAATAAAGTTTATTTACTACTTTTCTGCAGTAGAAAAATATCTCTCTGCCTTTTTCTGCATGAGATTATTCTTTGTATGATTGGTAAATGCCATTTTTAAATGCTAAACCTACTTTGATCATTTGATTCTTTGCAACTGACACATAATATGATCATTACATCTGAGGAATTTCTAAATGTTTCAGTGTGGATTTTTTCTTTAATTAAAGGGTAACATGCCACAAGAGACATTTGGTCATATATCATACAACAGTTGGAGGGTGGTGTTTGTTATCATGTGGAGCAGGAGGCTGGTGTGTGGGGAGGTGCTGCATATGGCACTACAGAAGCATAACATATTGAAACACATTTATCTCTATAGGATGGAAAATGTTTGTTTTTCTTTTTACTGTTGGAATAATGTGGCTCAGATGCAATGATAGAAATGACACTGTGTGGAAGACACTGTGAAAGTGTGAGGGGCAGTTAGAGGTCACACTTACCTATGTCAGTGGCTCGGGCAGGCATGGGTCTCCTCCACTGAGTGACAAACTTGTAGGCATCAAGACGAATCTCAATGATGTTATTGAGCAGAGCCAGTAAGGGAGCCAACGGGAATGCCGCTACAAAGATGGTGGTGAAGCCAAACTGGAGAACTGCAGAGGAAAGAACGATTTGGATGAACTTCAGAGGATGTCCATCTCAATGCTGGCACAAACAATGTCAATGATTCAGCCTCGATTTGCATGGATTCCTTTCTACTTCAGGTAAAGTAAAAAAAAAAAACCATTTCTAAGTAAAGAGTAATATTTTACCCATTTCAAGGTATTCGTCCACCAGCCCATGAGCATTCATCGGCTGCAGATTCCAGTCTTTGTCCCACTGTGGAAGCTGGCTTTTATTTTCTACATTCAGGCCTCCACCACCTCCTTTCTTCATCTTCCTACGAGACCACCAGTTCTGCAGCAAACTGAAAGTATAGCAAGTAGCTAACTGTCAACTCAAATCAATTATTTCTGACAAGACTCTGTGGGAACTAGAGAACCCTTTTATTAAGCCCTGCCTTTTCATGTGGCAATGAGTGACAACCACAAAAAAATACTTTACAGGATGTACATAAAGTTTGTAAAATGCCAGTTTCTTAAATTAGCAGTACTAAATATGGTATTTCTAATGGTTCTTGGAGAATATTATAATTACATATTACTCACGGATAACCAAGCTCCATGAAGTTGTTCCAGATTTGTTTGAAGAACATGATGACTCCCATTTGCAGGCACAGATCAATCAAACAGCCGCTCGGGTGGCACTGAGAAAAATACATTTTAAATAAAAAATACTGTAACATCCATATGTAATGCCCAAAAACTTCATCCCATCATCATCTGTTTTTTATCATCAAAGTTGAACATCCCAGTAATTATGTGGGAGATTAATGGTTTACATATATATATATACATATAGTCATATACAGGCGGATCATGAGAAATATGAATTACTTTAAGATTCTGAATACAGTATACCTTCAAACAGAAGGCAATAATCAGCCAAGTCACTGCTGAAATAATAACCCACTTATAATAATGTCTAATCTCACTCACCTCCTCCAGTCGCCATCGATTAAATAGTTTGTTGTATTTTCCAGGCCTGCCAGCAAACCTGAACAGATTAAGACTGACAATGTAAGCTGCAAATTCAGTCATAGACAAACAAATAAAAAATACACTTAAAAATGTGCTAATTATGTCTGATAAACCACAGCTTGGTCACATTTCTAGGCAAGGCAGTATTTAGCAATTGGTGAAACATGAGGTATACACTGAGGAGGGAAAGGGAAGGAGTCTTGGCAGATGTTATGACATGGGAGGTTGAATAAAAACATCTTTGCACTAACCCTCATTCAATTCACTGTAAACATGAACTGTAGCATTCATGGCAGCCAGCCTACCTCCCGAGAAAGAAAGCGATGTAGAACGTAGAACTGTTCAGATTTACAAACTGGAACAGGAACATCTTCAGAGCAAAACTGTTCTCCCACTCAGACTCCGTCCGTGGGTGCTCTGACGGGGGGAGAGGAAACAGGGAGTTGTGGGGTGGACGAGGGAAAAAAAAAAGTTTGCCATCCATCTTAGAAGCAAGAGATAATGATGGTATAAATGCAAGCACCATAAGGACAACTCTTACCTAAATTTGTCAGCAGGTAAGCCACCTTTTCATACACCTGACACAAAAGGGAGAGGGAGGAGAGGGTAATGAAAGGCACAGCGCAAAACAGGAATCTCAGCAGAAGAAAACAAAATGTCTTTTTGGCTGTGAATATGTTAGTTTCCTGGAACAAAGTTCTAAATAAGTATTTCATGAAACATTTGTTGGCCCAAATGTGTGAACATGCCAGATGATGTTTGTCCAGACACCCACCACATTGAGAGACATGATGATCATAAAGTTTATGCAGACGCCAGTGCCAGAAGTGGCAAACTGCCAGTTCTTCTTCACAAAATACCAGTTAAAGGAGGCAAATTTCTCCATTGCGATGAGACGGAAAACCACCACAGCAAACACGGCTGTCAGGACAAGCGAAATCTGTGCAAAGACAATGGAGAATACAGCATAGAGGAGGCAATGAGTAGGAGGACAAACTATTGATCAATAAAATATTCACAATCCAGATAATCAAAACATTCATCATTCAAATGTAATCTGTAAACAGGAGAAATTAGGGCACCAGAAAGGCCAAATCCACGCTTTTGTCAAAATACAACATTTGTCCAGCAGGGGGAGATGTTAAATCACATCACACCACACCACTGTAAAGGCACCACAAAAAAAAAAAAAAAAAAAAAAACATGATCTCTCTCTGAGCCTGAATCCCAAAAGGGCAAATTATTCAACGATCAAAGGGTTTACCATGAAGAATATTCCGGACACAGACACCATAAGCCGGCTGAGTTTGTCTGAGAAGGGCTGAAAAGGTTCAGGCTTGCCAGAGATGGGGTTGACTCTCTCCATCCTGGAGTACTTGGCTTCAAATTGAGGCCTCAGCTCCTCCTGATTGACAACACAAAATCCTGTATGAACTATTGAACTACAGCCGATTATACCTGATCAGGCAATATCATGTAAGCAGAGTCCTATTTAGAAGATATAGTGCATGAACAAAGGCAGATATCGTATGAGGCATTCAAATGACATCAAACCTGATCTATTCGAGAAAATTGCTGACTTACCTCTTCCTCCTCCCAATCAATGAGATCCCAGTCATAAGTCAGTTCTGCCCTCCTCCTTTTCCAGAACTCCAGAAATACTGTGGCTATAACAGGGATGGATTGGGAATCAATAACATTCTTGATCAACTTTAATATGTAATATAAAGTCTGATAATTATGGGACTGCAGTGGACCGTACACTGTGGAGAACTAAACAACATATCACAGTCAGAAATCCTGAGAGAAACACAGGCTGCAGTGACGCAGTATATTATTGAAACTGATCACAGCCATCAGTTCACACACTGCTTCGTTTTGTGGTGAAGTTAAGAAGTGGCAACAGGAAATAGGCTTTACTTGCGCCTCAAATCTTGTATCCAAAAGTAAAGCTTTCTTTGGGCAGAATTCAATTTCAGAGAAATGTTTCCTTTGCTTTCCTGTCAAGACTTTTCGTGTACTCAGATGTATAACACCAGAAAGAAAGGCTTTTATAATGTACTTCAATATATGTGGAACATATTTATCTTAGTAGCAGTGCAGAGACAGTGAGGGATAGACCTTAAAGTTAGAGGAAAGGAACTGTGCTTTGATACAATATATGACAATACATGATATTCACACATTACACTACTGATTCAGTCCTTAAGTCATCTGTCATCAGACTTAAACATAAGACTCATGTGCAATACTGTAGAAGAAATGCATGCATTTAAAGACAACTATACTTTATATATTGTTATGGAGCTCTTGTTTGCTTTTTGATTTGAAATGATTCAAGCAATAAAAGGTACATTTAAGAAATTAATTATGACCTTAAAAAGCACAAGATGTTGAAGTTTAATATAGCTTGACCCACTTTTGTTTAAAGAGAGGAAAGCTGCCTTTTCAGATGCCTACATTTGGTCCCTTGGGCTAACCAGTTTTTCATCTCTATTTCACACACTCATACACAGCAAACTCAGTGCACTCAGTGGCACAGTACTACTACATTGTTCCACATCTTCATGTAGGATTCAGAGCTGCAGACTACTGTCAGGGAGGCCGGCTTCTCTTGACTCTCCAGCTCTCCTTGGCCTTCATTTAGCCCAAAGACAGAAGACAATGTGCCAAGTGTTTCCTGTGGGCCCAGGTGATTATTTATCACGCTGGCAGAAAGATGGATCTGGGCCAGTAATGCTCACAGACTACATTACAATGATAACTGTTGAAATATATCTGCAATATACCACTATCATGGTGCAATTATACAGCCCAGAAAGCCGGATGATATTGAGTCCCTCTGGAGAAATGTTTAATCATCTGACTAATTACACCAAGGCAGAACTGGCAGTGTATAGTGCATAGATTGAATCTGAGAAACCTGACAGTGATTTACTCGCTGACAAGTGTATTACAGTGTGAAGATCTCGTGTGTTTGCACTGCAGTGTTTTCCGTGTTGAATTCTCAGGTGGAAGCTTATAATGTGTTTGGAGGAGTTGAGTGAAGAGTGTAAGTATGAGACTGAAACACTGCTGTATAAATAGATTTGAATTCCAGGAGGACTTATATCAAACAGAAGAGAATATATTTAATGTAATACAAGATTCTCAAAACCAGAAATATATTTAAATATATATACACACACACACATAAACAGCCGCCACTTACCCCAAATAGCCATGAAGATAGCAAAGAACACAGTGCCGCCGTTGTCAAACAGGCGGGTCACCTAGAAACACATGAAGGGCTGCTCTGAATGTGTTATACTTCCAGAAATAGTGGCTTCACTGACAAAACAGTTTTATGATTTTGACATATCTTCTATTTCAAAGTCACTTTTTCCACTTTACTTTTTTCAAATAACACATCATGACTTTTTTTTTTAATAAATAGAGCATTAGAGGAGAAAATGTGACTTTCACATCTGTACAGTAAATGTGAAGCTACAGTAGCTTAGCTTAGGTTAGGTTAGCTTAGCTTAGCTTAGCTTAGCTTAGCTTACTTTAGCTTAGCGCAAAGACTTAAAAAACAAGAGAAACAATTTTACACTTTTTTTTACATGTTTGTACAGATTTCTGTTCCTGTGAGATTTAGAGGTGCTGGTAGACATATCTTGTTACTTTATGACAGCTGTTTCCACTTGTTTTCAGACTTTCTGCTAATCTCAGCTAACCATCACATCACATTCAAGTGACTTGACCAGTTTCTAATGAGAAAGTCTAGCATACTATAAACATGAGACTGCAGGAGAATAACAGAACTGCACTGACCTTTGCATAGACACAACTGTCGCTCAGTGTCCACGGCTCGCACGTTTCCTCGCACATTGGACACATGATGGTAGTGTTGGCTTCGCATATCTCTTTGCTGATGAGAAAATGAATCAAGAGTATACATGTTTTAATGCAGAGTATGTTGCACTCTCTTCGTGTGGTATGCAGGCTGTGTGAACTGACCTGACTTGGCTGGAGTCCATGGTGAAGAGACCATAGAGGAAGACAAAAACACCAACCAGGGCAGCGGGGATCAACATGCCGGTGTACCAGCCCAACCACGCAAAGTAAAGACCGATTTTCTCACCAAAGTACCGCCTGAGAGAGAGAGTCACAGAGGTCAACGTTCACCAATAACAGTGCTGACTGTTAACTTAAACTGGTCATGCATGTTCATTTAGAGTGAAGTTGCAGGTGTGGTATTGTACTATGCAGTGGTTGTGAAGGCCTTATCATGGATAGGGAGGCTGCTGGACTTAAGGTCATTCAGCATAATGTTGTGGTAGAAAATACCTCTCAAATCAATAACTATCTGTGCTTCGTAAACCATAAGAAGTACAGGGTGCTCTTGAGCAAGACACTTATTTCACAACTGCTCCAATGAAGCTGCTCAATGGCAATTAGATTGAACACTGTATCAACAACATGGCTGAGAAAGAGAGTGTCAATAAGTCTCTATTACGTATGTTTACATGCACACTACTATGTGAATAATGGCTCCTGGTTTCTCAAACCAGAACACGTGCTTATACACAGAAGTATCGGTATCTGTATCAATGAATACAATCCACCATCACAGAATATGTACAGTAACAGACCGGATGAGAAAATCTGCTAATCCAGTGAATTGAATATATGAAAAATCAATATACTTTGTCAGACTGATACAAAAATCAGTTTTGCTTGTTCTTTTGCAACATAACTCACAGTACAGCCAGATATATTGGTTGTATTTACAGGAATGACCTGATTACTTTTACCTTGTTGTAACCAGTTTCATGTAGAAACTAATCCCCCATAATAATGAATTGGGGTGTACTTCAGTAGAAATTAATTCCTATAATTTCTGTAAAAAAGATTCCTTTAGAGTTTTTCAAATGGATTTCTTTGGTGTTTTGTGTATATATAGCCTGTTCAGACAGGAGACTGATAAAACCTGGCTAACTTTATAATGAGCTACTGTATACAAGGAGACAAACAACTGGGTTACTCTATGCCCCATTTAAATTTCAGATCTTTAATATGGCTAAAGACAGAATGAGGCTCACAACCAGGGCACCAGTGCTCTTGTAAACATCTAAAAACAGCTCATGATGATGATGTGTCATGTGCTCCAAAGCTGATTACCTGATGAGGTCCAGAGGCTGGTATTTGTACCAGATTCCCCAGCGAGCCCAGCGTTCATACAAAAGGTGCCTGTGGTTCTGGGCACCGTGCGTTTTGATAGGATGTCTGCTCTTGTATCCACCCTGACAAGACAAAAGAGCAGAGCCATGCATCCACATTACATGAGAAGCTGTGAAGTTTGACGGTTAGAGAACCTCTGAGACAAGAAAATCCTAAATGTTGCTTCAGAAAGGTTTAATCCTGAAGAGATACTGGACACACTCAGGAATTTATGAGGCCTGTGTGCTATTCTCAGTTGTAGTTCTTTCTAATAGGGATCAATACACACATACCACATGAGAATCATCTTACCTCATGTGGAGGAAATGCAGCTTCATATGTGCTGTTGCCCAATAATCGGTTGATACCTAGAGTAAAGTAAAGCATGTCATGTCAAAATACACACATATAACAGCAAGAAGAGCATAAGCACACCACAATAAAAACAAAAAAATCAGTCCCAGTCATGATAGAGAGATGAGCCCAATGTGAGACTCTTTTAAACCCACTCTTCCGCAGTCATGACAATTTGTAACTGCATTATGTAACTGACAAGCCGCACTAGACGAGCGCATTAGAGGCTTTAAAACACTCAGGCAAGATATTTAAATAGCCACTGACACTTGAAACTGCTGAACTATCATTATGTTGTGCCCATTATTTATGAAGGTAATTATTTTCTAAATCACAATAAAATGACTGAATTGCCCTTTAACATTATTGGCTTCAGGTACTGTGTGAAGCAGTAATGACATGAATGGTATTTTCACAGCATAATAGTGCAATCATTTGTATTGTCATCCTGCTGACTGAATTGTAGATAATGAGAGCAGGAGCAGGGAGGGGGGGGGGGGGGGAGGGGGGGCAGATTTGAAAAGGATTTTCCACTCTTGTGTCAAGGCCGATCTTATTTGTCTGAAAGTAGAGTGGTCAACAGTATTAAAATATTAATGTGAAATCTGTCCCAGCCCTTCAAGACGAAACCTTAATCAGCAAAGCATGTTGACAGCAGTCGGACAAGATAGCAGAATGGGAGCGGACGGAGAGTTTGTTAGCCGCTGAAAAAAAAAACAGCCAGAAGGAGAGAGGGGATCAACCACAAGTTGGACGATAGCAAGAGCCCAGCGACAGCCCACATTTTAATCATCCCACAGCAAAACAACACACAAAGACATAATTCCCCCCCTCTACCCTGCTATCGCTCTCTGATGTAAAAAAATAACAGCTAAATCTAAAAGGTCTCTTTTACTACTACCTCTAAATGTTTTAGTAGTGACATAATGAACACAAGTAATGGGAAGAAAAACACATACACACATTATTGTGTTTGATTAAAATTACTGCATGTATTTTGTTTATTTTCCACCAATAAGTATCTGTTATTTAGGGCTGATTCAGTAAAGTGTTATCTAAAATTGCTGCTTAATAAAGTTATAACGTTTTTTTTTTAGCTTGTATTTAAAATATGTAGATTCTGTCTTCTCTCTGTGAATATAGGTTATTATAGTGGATATATGTACATTATTAGAGCCATACCCATCTTTGATTTTCCATCCTCATACTTAGTGCGCTGCAGGACATGGTGGACTATTCTGCTTCTGGTGGAATTGGAGAAGAAGCTGTCTCTGTTGTTGATAGTGAAGCTGAGAGGAAAATAGCAGCACACTCCTTTAATGCTACATCATGAAACAGTATGTCAATATCATACAGTCACGGGTGTCACTTAATGGGTGTTGGGCGAGTAAAAATGCTCATTAAAAAACTCAATTTATACTGTAAACTTTGTGTTCATTGCAGCATCATTATTTCCGAAAAATGTCAAAGCTGACAAAAAAAACTAAAACTAAAAATGATTCACTGACAATTGAGATTAGATTATGGCTTTGATCAGACAAGAGAAAAACTGGATGAAATGGGGGAGAAATCTAATAATTTCATGTACATCTGCTGCTGTCTTCCAGTATCTTATTTATGATCAAACTTGTCTTCACCTGTTCTGGCTCAAAGCGAGAAAATATGCAAGACTTCATGGTGCAAATTTCATCTCTTGGTTTCTAAATCCATCACGGGGGATACAGAGCTGGATGAAACACTTCTGATACAGATAACTGCCATTATGTGTGTGTGTGTGGTGGCCTGCGTATATGACTGACTGTGTGTATGTCCTCCTTACTGATGCATGCGTGCTCTGCTGAATGGGGCTGTGTAGCAGTCGGTTTCCTCCAGGTCGGGCAAAGCCTCTTTGTCCAGCTTCATGGGATTTCTGGGAAGCCAGCTTTTTATCTGACGACATCTCAGATGAAACCTGCTGCACGGGCACACAGTGAAACAGGATTAACGGCTCAGATTAACATGCAGATTGTTTTATTTGATATAAAACAGTGGCTCCTAACACATCCCCGACAACATCGCACCGCCTCACACCCCCCCCCCCAACTAAAGTCACGTTTACACACACATGCACAGGTCCATACAGCTATGCCAACAACTCTGTGACGCTGTACTTACAAACAGCAGGTGCTTTGAGCTAAATGTTGACGTCAGCATGCCAACATGCTCGCAATGTTAATGCTAGCATGTTACCACCATCTTAGTTTAGCAAGTTAACGTAAAGAGTAGGCGTATTCGTACAAATGCAGACTTTGACCCGATGATGGTACTACACAAGAAGTTCACCAAAGGATTAGCAAAGTAATCACAAATCATCCTGAGGGGGTGAATAATCCATCCAATGGTTGTTGAGATATTTGACAAATAAACAAAAATGTGAACCATATGGTGGCAGTAAAGGAAAAGTGATGGGATCACCAAAGTCTTTAGGAATCATCCTCTGGGTACCGTGAACATCTGTACTAAATGTCATGGCAACCAGCCCAACAGTTGTTGTTGCTCATGGACAGACTGACACTGCCATCACTAAAGCCTCACAACAAGCATTACTAAAAATCAGCTCACACATTTTCTGGAAAGGTCTAATTTGTGATACTTCTGGCTGAATGAATATAAATGGGAACAAAATGCATTGTTGCCAGAGAACAGATTATGAATGTTGCAGTGACGGGAACAGGCACTGTACAGAAAGTAACGATATCCAACCAGCAAGTTGTCACCAGCTGCACACGGCCCCCTTTGTTCAGCTTTACATGGACATGAGTTTGTGACAAAACATTAGTAAACACATAAAGCCTGCTACACAGGTAGATTTCGGAGAACAGCTTCTGAAAGACGAATTTTCAGAATATAACTCAAATGTTTTACTCTTCAAAACAAAAGTGGTTTATTATTGATTTGCGACTATCTGTGAAATAACAGGACTTCTGCACAGAGTTTGGAAAACATTTGAACATCACATCAAAGCTTAACTGCATCTCTCTAAAAATAGTATGCAAATAAGCCTGTGATGCTCCTTGTATTTGACTGAAAGATCCCAAGTATTTTATAGAAAAAATACTGTCAGCGTGGGTGACAGAGTATTGTAGTCCAAAATTAGTCACTTTTTTTTTTAAATGACTTTCATTATCTTACTTTTCAATTATCTTCATTATTGCTGCCCATCTGTACTGGATACAAGATGCGATTTTTCCAATTAAAAAAAATAATCCCAGACTTTGTAAATACAATATAGGCTGAGGCTTGATTTATCCTGGAATTAATAACTCACTTTCTCCGCCTGTGTTCTTCACTGAGGTGATTGATAACTTCAATACACAGCTTTCATTACAGCTGAAGCCTGCTAGCTGTGCCTGTCATGAATTTCATTAAAGATACTTAAGAGATCCAGCTTTCCGCCCCCAAGAAAGCAACAGAGAAAAATAATCATTCACCTTAAATCTACTTACCTGCCCAAGGTTTTGCTTTTCCAGTCTGTAAAGTAGCATTTTTTCCTTAAAGAAGAAAAAAAAAAAGGATCAAGTTAGAGAAACTGGATGAAGTTGGCAGCCACTGATGCTCTTTCTCTCCAGAGTTTCATTATGTTTCTCTAAGAACTGCTACCTGAAAGGCATTCGGATGTTCATCTGCTCTGCATATTTGCAAAGTGTATCCCAAGGAGCATGGATCTTCACGAACATGATGTCATTGTTCGTCAAAGAGGGCTTTAAAAGTAAGATACAGGTTTGAGAAGGTTTCCTTCAAAATCCAAAAGCTTCAAGAACTTGATTAAATCTTGTTGTAATCTTGTCATAAATAGTTGTGTTTTTCCCATTATCTATTTTCTCTTGGTTTGACTTCTTACCTCCTTTTCCAGCATTAATCCCTCAGCGCGCAAATTCTTCTCAAAGGTGCACCTCTTCTCCACCTGTGGACTGGACTTCTTGTAAACCAGGATGTAGTCAATACGCTTTTTCCCATCTCGGAAAAAGAGTCCAGATGAATCAGCTCGAGTCTTTCCCTGAAGCAGAAAAGTTTCACCACTGAATGAGATGCTAAACACAGGACTGGAAATACTAAAAGCTTTTCAGTGGTTCGATGCCAAAATAATTGCAGTGTAACATCATTAGAGATTTGTACTGTTTGTGACAGTGAATATAGATTACTGAGAGTGTGTGGTACCTGAAGTGAATCTGTGCGGGCTTCTAATTTAGCCCGTGTGACAGGCTTTTGAAGCAGAAATGACCCGTCTGCCCTGGTTTCACATGTAGTTGCTTCTGACTCCTCCACGTAGTGATCCTTGCCAACCTCTGCTGCACATAGACAAAGCATGATCAATGAGACAGCTATTGAACCGCACAAAGCATCTTATCTGCTTTAAGTCGTTTGCTACTGCTCAGGTCAATATTTTCCTTAATCCAACTGATAACGTTGAAATTAGATTGGTGCTAAATAATGATCCAAGTTATTTGAATGTGGGCAGCATCTTAAGAGCACCACCCTAATGCAATTTACCAGATCCATGACATTGAAAGAGCGCCAATCATGTTAACTTCCTTCATAAATCTTTATGCATCCTACTGATGTGCATAAACATAATATGTTTTGTCAAACCCACACTGAGGGAAGACAAGATTTTCCTTTTGAGCAGTTTCTGAGCAGCTTGTTTTGACATAAACACTAAATGTCTAAAAGTCTAGCCCCATTTTTCCTATTGATTGTCCTATTGGTTGGGCTTGCTGTCATTAGAGTAATATAGTAGAAAAGTATATCTTTTATGCACCACTAACAAATCATAATTATCAGAATATTTGTGTTAAATCTTTACTTTACTTTACTCTTTACTCCACCATGTACAACTAAGATCAAGACTGCACACATTTTGTTCAGAAAATTGTGGGAAATTGATCGATCTTCATTACAGACATTAACATGATTTGTCCATTAAGATGAACATGATCTGTAAGCCAATACAGACCATTTGGATTTGTGTCAGAGGTGCTGAAAAATGACTTTTGGGTGACACGTGATGGTGAAATGGATCTGAAAACAGCATGAAATACACACAGACATAGAGTCATTAAAGTAAGAAATGTAAATGTACTAATGTAATAAATGCGTGTATCACTATTACCTAACTAGAGAATCGAGGTATTAATAAATAGCTTCTGCAAAGATAACAAAGAATTGCCATGTCAACTCAGCCGTGCGCCATGTGTTACTTTTTAGGTTCAATCCCCAACAGCACTGTGTCCACCCGTGCACACATGTGGCAGTTTTCGCAGGTGAGAAGCAGGAAGCAGGATCATGTTCTTGTTAAGTGACACCATGCTGGCAACAAAAGCCAGCACCTTTGCACCAACTTGTTGTAATGCTGCTTACACTAGTCTATGCGCTGCCACAGAAATAGAGCCTTCACTGTCAACGCCTTTCTAAATATTCTTGAAGATATTAATAAGACTGAATCATGTTCTCTCTCTCAACAGGCATTTCCATTTTAACCGGTCCATACAGTGACGGAGCATTTTCCCACACCAGACATCTGTGACTTAGACAATGCTTTCTAAATCCCCCCACAGCATTAACTGTGTGAATAATCAATATTATCCACAGGCCACAAAGTCCATCACCATTTTAAAAAATATGTGTAGCAACCAACTAACCACTTACACAGTATTTGCTATGGTAAGTTATTTCAAATACTTTTTTTTTCATTAACTGTTGGTTACTTTTGACTGTAGACACCCACAACATAGTCTTTAAAAATCCACACAATGATCAAACTGTTGATGTAACTCGCAGATGATGCATTCGTCTCATCCAATAATGGGTTTAGGAAGACTTCCTCTCAACAGACTGACCTGTTTGTGGGGGAAGGAGGCTGCAGGAGGTGCTGATGCTCTGACTCAGACCCTCAACCTCTGGTTTGGGCTCCGGGCTCAGAGGCACAGACAGAAAGTGGTTGAGATTGATTGGATGAGTTTGACTCTGGGCCAGGCAGGGCAGGCTGCGGCGAGACGGCTTCAGACTTTTCCCCTTTAGGATCTCGCTAATGCTGGTGTGCATGCCTAAAGACGAAAGGAGAGGAAGAAGAGTGAGTCACTGGACACTCAAAAAAACATTATAATATTCAAAAAGAACAGACACAAAAAACTCTGCAGCTCAATCATGCAAATATTTTATTTACATATTCATAACATATGATATGTTTATATATATATTCATATTTGAACATATGCGTATACTGAGGTAAGCATGTCAATATAGTTAGATTTAACAGAAAAGGTGTGAAAATATGATTTACTGTGATGGTGTCATGTTGTCTTATCTATGAATATGATTAGATGTGAAAAGTCAACTGATAAAAGACTCACAACACATAAATTATACAGAATTTTGCATATTTTGTAATGCATAGTTAGGCACGAAATAAAAGGGGTTAAAGGATAAGTCTGGCAGGTTTCTGTATTTATCTTACCAACAGGTATTGTGTGTGTCCAAAGCCTGATATCTCTTATTCTTTTGTACCATAGAACAGATCCAAAAACAAAGAATGAAAGAATAACCTCTTAACTTTGTGCTGTCCATGTAGTTTGTACTACATTTACAATGTAGTACAAACTACACACATGTGCAGTGCTGTCTGCCGTACAAGCGATTTCTCTCGAGAGACTGAAAATGTGATCGCTGCGATTAGTCTTTTGAGCCCTTTCTAAACATACAACAACTGTGACTAAATCTTTGTGTCAAAAGAACATGTCACTCAATGCAAAGGTGTGGCTAATTGACATGTTTTTTAATGGCTTTTGTGCTACAACGTGATAACGATCTATAGCACAGAGGAATATGACATATCAGACTTTGGATACGCACACAGTACTTGTAAGTAGGATTAATTCATTGTTGGTTTGGCTCTGCACATGAGATTTACTGACCTAATTGATCAATTAGGTTACAATAATTTCACATTTTTAGAGATTTTATTTTGAAATTTTCACACTGTTTTATTGGCTATCTTTCTTCTTATGTTTCAAAATAGAACAAACAAAAGTCACTTTAAAAACTGTCCAATAACATAAAAAATAAAAAATTGAAAAGAAGATTTTAATGTAAGAAAACCTGTTTAGATGACTGAATAGTTCCAGTGCATCAAGGGAGTGAGTGGAACAAAGGAACCCTTTTATGGCCTACAGTGATAATGTCTGTCCTTCATAGAGTAGTGCATTAAAACCATCAGCACTCCCCTTCCATTAAATCACACAGCTCAATACTTCAAGACGACGCAGCACGATGGTGAACCACAAAACTAAACCACAGTACATACATTCGCCTGTTAACACTGCAACCAGTTTAACAAAGACACATGTAATTGCAGAATTAATTTGTGCCGACTTTTTCTTACTCGTTAAAGGGTCATGGTTTTTATTAGTAGAGGTCATTTTCAAGGCTAGGTCAGCAATATAAGAACAATAGGTCATAGTGTCTGACAAGATAAACAGCTAACACGTTAAATTAATCGTCAAATTAATTCTGAGGCAATAATATTGCAGTAACGCAGAGGTTAATAACAATAATGAATGTCCAGCAATAGAAGCAGGTTATTGCACCAGACCTTCATATTAGGCAGCAGCTTCAACGGTGCAGCACTTGATATATTTATTCATGAAATGAATGCACTTTCTTTCAAATGAGGACGTGACATTATTTCACCTCTAGGGAGGAATTCTCTCAGTGACCTTCCTGAAATGTTCAGCTGCATTGATAATTTACTCTCTGCATCCTGAGGACCCACACCGCAAACTGCGCAATAACTCATTCTTATGACACTGATCTCAATGGGATTTCCCAGTGCTGCTGGGTAAGAATGGATCCAGTTAAAGATGTGAGCTTGTGGGCACAAGGGAACCACTAATCACACTGTTTGTTTCCTGTGCAGCCCTACAGATATGATATGAATGAAACTTGTGAGTTCTGGCTAAAAGCTACATGATGAATAATTGAGAAAGTAAAAAAAATTTTCAGAAAATTTGATGTTCATTAAAACTCCACTCACAGCTGGATTTCATTCTACTAGACAAATTTAAAAAAAAGTCTGACATAAAAGGCTTTTAAAAAATAAGCAAGTAATCAGCACAAAATTAAACACCACGCAAAATACATTTGAGTAAGAAAGTCAATATATAGATATAGTACATAGGACATTTGGACAGTGTTACAACAGACATTAGGACATTAAGGGCATTTTGTGAGAGCAGGTGCCATCCCCCTAAACATAACGGACTTTTCCACTGCTAAATCTCCCACCCGTAATCGGAAGGAAGGAGCTGATCCGATGTTGGTGGTGGAGAATTTCTTTTTATTTCTATCTTTATGCTGTTGTTTTTTCATTCATTTTCAGTTCCACCTCTGGATCAGGTTAGTCATGCCTCTATGCCCCCATGTTGCATTATATACTTCAGTCAATTTCATTAAATCCAATATTTCAAATCAATACTGCAGTGCAGGTTTGTAAAGCTATTATTCTGTAAAGAGTCATATTGTGCCAATTACATCTGGCGTGACATTTTAGATAGCAGTTTTTATGCTGTAGTGAGCTGGATGGATTGTTTCTCTCAGCTAAAAACACAGCAGCAACATGCTAACAAGCATAAAGTGCTATAATTTCATTGTGTGCGGATTGGTCTGAGGAGTGGATGCATTGCTATTTAATAATAAGTTAGAAGACCCTGACTACTTTCCATTATGCTGATTAATACATAGAGAAAGGCTTCTGCTTATAGTAGCCACAAATGTATTACCAAATAGGTACATTTACAGGACTTTAGTTGGTCTAGATAATCCCAACCGACACCTGCAAGGCTCAACATGTCTGAGATGATGCAACAGAGAAGAGCAAGCTAATGGGCCTATAGGGGTGAGGCTTGGTGGCCCCAAAGGACCCTCAAAGTTTTAAATAGACCCATAAATTGGACGGGGTTGGTGTTGTGTGAAATTGCCTCCATGGCAATTTCAGATCATGTGCAGATGGTCAAATCTCTCAGCCTCTGTGGATATTATGGGTACAATAATGATTATCTGACAATCATTGCACTGTCCCAAAGCTTTTCCTACATTTTTTCATGCAAACAGACTCTATGAACTCTACCTCACAGTCAGGGCACTTGAGCATTACATTTCAGTCCATATAAATATATAAAGGGTTCATCTAATGTGAAATCCTGTGTTTAATCTCACCGTGCACTGCCTTAAACTGGTTTATCAGGAGAAAATTAATCCCGTGTGTGTACATGGACTGTATGTGCACGTGCATATATGTGTGTGTGTATATGTGGCAAGGAGGAATTAAGTGAAAACAGAGAAGCGATGAACAAAAAAGAAAGAGAAAACTGATCAATGTGAGGTGATGATGAGAAAAAAACCACCTCCAAAATTTTCTCTGCATCAGCGTGACACATGGCCTTGGTGACAACCCAGTGTGCGCTTTCACAAACACCCACTCAGGCTCATCCGACATGAAGTTGGACAAGCTTCAGGGAGGGTCGTGATCCAGGATTTGGATCTCTCCTCTCCAGCTTGTCCATAGCGGTCTTGTGATGTGAGATTAAAAGGATTTTTTTTGTCTGCGCATTATTATGTGTGTCATTGTGTGGGTATAATATTGTATAAATAATTGGCATTGTGACTGCATGTTTTTGTCACACAAAATCAAGAGCCATGGTTGTGTTTCTCAGCTTATTATGTCTTTCTTGTATATATTTCTGTCATAAAAAAAATGAGCATAACCCTGGCGGAGTCACAGCACTATTCCTCCTTGTGTATTCCTCTGTGTGCCGGTAGGCAATCGACTCTGAGCCAGATGGAAACTGTAAGCAGGGAGAACAAACGTTTAATTTGAAAAATGTCAAGGGTTTTTTTGATCAATTACAAGCTGTCAGTAAGCAGAAGAAGCAAAACGATGCTGTGAAAATGAGTGAAAACCATCAGAGATGTGTCAAAGAAACACGATCACTGTGACCTGAACAGAATCTGATGCACTGAGATTTTATCTGGAAGGATAAAGTAGCAAACAGAGAATTCAGGTCAGTGGGCTGTTCCCATAATGCTTCTATGTTTCCTATAGCTTCAATTATTCATCCATGTTCAGCCAATAGCACTTTCAGTGTCACAGCTTTCAACTGAGAAACATTCTGCATCTGGACCTTTTTAAGCATAACACACATAATAACTGCCTTGCCCTTAAAAAATCCATTTCAGGGGATCTATGCTCTCTAAAAAAAAATTTTAAATAACACACACACACACACACACACACAAACACACACACTCAGAGAAGCAGGTCCAAACTCCTGCTGCGGTGTCTTTGTAAAAATTACATTGCGGAGGCAGGGCTGAGGCGAGGCCGTTAGCCTCTCCTGCAGAAACATTCTACAAGCAATTAGAGTGTGTTTCATCCTCCGCCTGGCACCATATCAACGAACACATAGACGGAGCCAGATCACAGGAAGTATTTACGACAGTATCTGAATATTCAGCTCATATCTTGTGTCACACGGTTAATACGTGAGGCATACCAGTAATTATCGCCAATCAGGTACAAGTGTGAATAGCAAATGATGAGTGATCTCTGGTTTGATTTGCACATGTGCTTCACGAGATACTGGAATTTGTGTTTGCTGTATTCGTCTGATAAAATCCAACTGGCTGAAACAGATGGTGACCTAAATATATATTTGGCATCATAACAGTGTACTTGAAATTATTGGAAAAGAAGAGATTAAAAATATGTTCTAAAGTTAGAGCTGATAACATGGCAGTAAATCATAACTTCTGCAGCACTAATACTGCAAGTTTGAAGGTTTCTATATTATAAAACAGTGAGATTTCATATTAAGTATTATTAAGTATTTTCTGTTTAGAACAGGAGGAAAATCAATATGGAACTTCCTGAAATGCCCCATGACAAGAGGTCAAAAACACATTCATTTTTTAAAGCCGCTATATATAGGATTTGAGATGTTCTGATGTTGGTGGCCTCAGGTGTCGTATCATACAGACACTGCAGCAGACACATACTGCACCAATGTCTCATTTCTCTACACACAGTTTCACATACAGAGACTTTAAAATATCAGTTTTCTCTGTTGACGTTTCAATACGTGTTGATGTATTAGTAAATATAAGTTCTTCTATGATTTGCAATTTCCAGCAAATAAAATGTCTCCATGTTCATTTATACATTTAATTATGATGAATTGGTGAACTATTCTAATCTGATATATTGCATAAATCTCCACCGGGGTGCACTGTTGTTTTGGCGAATCAACAATTATTCGCTTACATTGTCATATTTTTATTATTTTTTATTGTTATTAGCCATAATTATACTCTAATTATTATAGTTGTTATTGTTGCTGCTGTGCATCTCTGTGTCTCTCCCCTCTCGACCCAACCGGTCAAGCCAGAAGAAGAAAATACTGTGAGAATGGTGAGACTGAACCAAAACAGTACGGTTGCGAGTTCAGTATAAAGCTCCATAAAACGAGGTGACTTGCTGGGTCTGGTAGTAATTCTGTAGGTTAATCACTTGGGGTGATGCATTTGACATTACACACATTATTGATACATTGTCATTATAAAAAAAAAAAAATTGATTATAGCTGCTTTATGTCAAAGTGAAAAACAATATGAAGTACCCAATAATTTGCTCCACAGACCGCTGGCTGATGTCGTCTGCCTTTCACATGCAGCCTGACCATGAACACACCTCAGAGCAGATGGTATTTTTTACCCATGGTTTAAAGAGTTCAGGACCCTATTATACAACCCTGGCACAACCTCTAGATTGCATCATTTGAGCAGATTAAACATCTTCCTTCTCTCTCAATCTCTATATTCTCCTGTTCCTTTATTGTCACACTATCTTCTTATGCCATGATTACTTTGGATTTTTTACTACATCACAGGATTTTCTGCAAAGCTTCTTCTGTGTCTACAAATGCACACCTCATCAGGGAATGTCTGCAGTTTACACTGTCCACAGCGAACAATATCAAGAATAAAGTTTACAATGGACGCATTTGGTTCCATCATAACAACAAGTCATCAGTATCTGTGGGTTTTGTAGATGTGATTAAACTGTGGCATAAGTTTAGTATTGTTCTTATAACCTAGCAACAAAACAAGCACCAACTATTTAAAGACTGTGAAAATGTTAAAGCAGCCAGACTACACTCATACAGAATAAAACAGTCTCTTTGTTTTCTCATTACATAAACTATTTGTCTATCTTGCATGCTACAATTGCATAAAAGGAACATTTCAGACAATATGGATCAACTTTTCTTACATAAAACTGATGTCTGCCTCATATTCAGTAGCTCATTTAAATCATTGATGATTGTGTATGTGTACGCACCTCCAATCTGTCTCAAATTGATGTCTGTGTCTATAAAACCATCTGCCTGCTTGCATAAGAGGACAGGTGGTCTGTTGTGAAAGGTTTATACATGAACACACACACACACACACATTACTATATGTATATATATATACACTTACACACAAATCAAAAACTGCACTGAACCAACCCCATCAATAATACAAACTTGCTTTTTCATGAGCAACACACACATGTATATTAAAGTCAAACTTTATTTTTTATCTTTTTCTTACCTACAGCTGGACAGAGGCCTTTTACAGGGAACCTAAACCACTTGATGTCGATCCAGTTGATTTTAGAATCAATTTTAAGATCTTAATGATTACCCATAATGCAACAGGAGCTTGGCTCCAGTGACAAAAATAAAGCTTTTCACCTCCTGCCTCCATGCAAACAAACCCTAAACCTAATATAGATTCACCCCAGGTCAGGGTAGAGACCCCTTCACCCCCCCTCAGTCAGGTACATAAACAAAAAGGGGTCACTGCTCCCCTGATTATGAGCCAATGTCAGCATGATAACAAGTTTGTTCACCATATTTCTAAATCTAGACAGCCAGCACATGAATAATTAAGACACAGTGTAAAAAAAAGCACCAATGTACTCTAAAAAACTGAAATCAATACCAGCCCATAAATCCAGATGGACGAAAATACACACACTGATAATTTGATAGGGGTTTACTTTTTTGATTAAATTTACCATGTTGTAAACAATAGTTGTAAAAGTATAATTATTTTGTCTTTCATTGCACAGTTAAAATTATTCATGCTAGTCCATAAAAATGAACTTGAGTCTGATGTCTCATATTGCTTTTTCAATAACTTGCTGAGTGATGATATATTTTCCATTTGACGGCACGTCAGAAACTTTCAACACCGTCTCCTCTAAATCATTTTTATTGCTGTCAAAAACCACAAAGCCTGAATGCAGCTCTTCCTGGCAGAAGATACTTCTCCTTCAGCACAAATTATTTTGCATGTGTGTTTTTCTTCATGCAAAGGCACAATGTAGCCAATGTAACATTATCACTGTGTATTCTTGTCTACTTGTGAATATTCATGCAGGTCTGTGAAAGCTCATGCATATGAAAATGTCTGTGAGTGCATTTCAAATCACTGCTGGTTCAAACTCAACTTAAATAACCGTACCCAGATATGCATGGCTTGAATTATAAAGAAAGGTCATGTCTTTTGTATGGGTGCTACACACACACACACACACACAAGGTGATTTTGTGATGTTTGTCAATTTATGATTTAAGGTGTTACTTAGAAATATCTGCAGCAACTGGGTCTCTGTACTGCTGCACAGTAATATAGAATAAATCTAAAATATCACAAGGCTCAGAAACAGGCTGCATCCCAGGAGGAGGCTGCAAGACCTCTAACTCTGCGTCAGTGGAGTGGAGATTCCGATACCTCTGAGTACCATTTCACGCCACAAACTACTTAACAAGAGAAGAAAAGTCAACGCACATAACACCGAGCTCAAAAAAAAAAAAAGAAATCACTGTACAGGACTCGTAATTGTCACATTTGCGACCAACCTTTCTGCTGCTTGAAGGACTGGATGGAGCCCGAGTGGTGCACCATTGCGACGTTCAGTTGGTTTCCTGCGTTAATTAAAATCCGTATTTCGAAAAGCAATATTGCAGAATACATAGGAAACTATGGTGGGATTGCATAGGTGTCCTCACAGCTCCCATCCTGCCAAACGATATCACGGGCGATGCGCAAACGCCACCTGTCGAAGCTCCGCATGACCCCCCCACCACCCCCCACCCCCTCTTCCCAACCACCTCCATCCACGGCTGTTGTCATGGTGACGGCCGGCAGAGGAGGTCCTGGGATAGACACGTCCCCTCCGTCCTGATTTACTGACTCCAAATAAGCTGCGGGAAATTACCAGAGGCGGCAGGTCTCAAATGGACTGACAAGGACATGTATTGATTGGCTCGTCAATCATCCCTTTTTTACCCGCGCTGAAAGTTGCTTGTTCCTGATGGCATCATAGTCTAATGAACTATTAACAACGAAAAATACAGCTAGGCTACTGTGCACTTAGTCCACTGTGTCATTAAATATATTGGAGCTCTAAACATCTAAGAATAATGCAATAGCACCCTCAATGAAGATATTCACTTTATTTTTAATTTTAGGGTTAACATCACTTGACATTTAGGCAACTATAAACTGGAATATTTTCCATCAGGCACAATGAAGGATGGACTTAAACTCTTTTATTTTTATTTATTTTTATTTTTTTGAAATGTCAATCTTAAAATTGTCATTTCAGACCTCATTATTCTAGAAAGTCCATCAGATTTAAACCCATGGATTATATTCCTGACATTAAGTCATCAGTTTGTTGGCTGACAGACACAGTTAGGGTTAATTGTGACTATATTCAAAAAATAGCCTAAAACATCAATAAAATGAATGTAAACCATTTGACTTCTGTTTTTTCTAGGCTGAACAATTCACTTTGGCGGGGGCATTTAAGACTTTTACTACTACAGGACTGACAGCTCGGCTGCAGCTGTAGTGACATGGTGATCACAGCAAATGTTACAAAAAGTCATGAAAATGGATGGAAAAACCCTTCTGAGCAGTGTGTTAAAAAAGGCTGCAGGGATGTTTACTAGTCTAATAAAACTGATGGTGTATGTGTCTTGCAGGCTTTATTACACAAATGAGACTCGGCTAAAATGGCCAGAACATTTTGATCGAGCTACAGACCAGCAGACACTGAAGTGATTGCTGTGATGTGCCTGCTCACAATTACACATTTGCACCTCGATCTGTGGTCCTACGTTTGTGTATCAGTCACTGTCTGTGCTGGTATTCTGGGGAATAGTCTGGCATCTGTCGTGGATAAAAAATACCATCTGCTTTCTTGCAGCTCAGCATGGTTGTCCTCCTCCCACTGTTATGATGTTTATTGAGGGCTTGTGGTAGGGCTGTGCATGTCAACCCTTATAACACGTTGTTAAACTAGAAATGCATTTCTTTCACTGAGCCGATAAATACATAAGTAAGCTGCCATTATAGGGTCATCGCCATTAAAAATGTTTCTTGTCCAATCGTGCCTGTTAATTTAGAGATGTAGGTCAGATGACAATGCTGCAGAGGGAGCAAGGGTTTTTAAAAAGAAATAAAATACTGCCACCTTGTGGTTTGTATGGTGACTAACTAAGCTGTTCATTATTCCCCACATAAGAACCAAAATTGCTTTATGCATTAATCACCTCAATCTATGTGGATCAATACTGATTTAATAGTCTTGCAGCTTCCAAAGCCTGTCATTTGTTATCTTTGTAATTGTTTCGCAATTAAAACTATATCACAAGTCCACCCAAAAACCTCTCTTTTAGCCAAAGGTTGAGTTAACATTATATTCCCAAACCACATTTATAATGGTGAAACTGCTATTAGATGACAAATATAATACTTAAAATAATATTAAAATGATCAATCAAATATTACAGTCAAAGAAAAGGTAAGCTAGTAACTCAGGGAGCGATGTAAATCACATCAAACCGTCCCCTATTATTTAAGACATCTCTGGCTGCATAAAAAAAAACCCTCTGTGTTTGCACACACTTCAGTAAATCAAAGAACTCTCCACTCGCTCTATTGTGGAGTATTTCTGATCAGTATTAACTTTTTGCATTTTATCACTGATTTCTCACATTAACTGTTTTACAGCAATATGACGACAGACAGGTGCATGTAAAAAGGTGGATTTACAAGTGCTGCTACAGTAAACTCACCAGAGGATGGGTCACTCTCTGTCTCTGTGCCTCCTGAGTGGAAACTGTTGGCCAAAGAGGAGCTCCAGGACACCGATTGGCTGAGGCTGGTATAGATAGGGACGTGCCCGCCGGCTCCAGAGGAGCTGGTGACCTGACCCTTCAGCAGGGGCAGGAACACACAGTTGTCCTGATGACATGATGCTGCAACACATACATACATAAATATGAGACAAGGTTATGATGAAAAGTGTGAGGTCTAAATTGGTGATATCAAGTATCTTTATTGTCCTTATGGGCATCTT
This sequence comes from Pampus argenteus, assembly GCA_036937835.1. Classification (NCBI taxonomy): domain Eukaryota; kingdom Metazoa; phylum Chordata; class Actinopteri; order Scombriformes; family Stromateidae; genus Pampus; species Pampus argenteus. The sequence continues at coordinate 8,717,783 of CM072869.1, forward strand.
GTCACATGCTCAAACTATAATAATGAATAATGGTATTTCTATTTATTATAGAATTCAGTAGCTTGTACGTTCAGATCAGTAAAATATGTAGGTGATCACAGCAGTCCAGCTCTCCACTTATCCCCTATCTCGTGTTACTCATACATTTTTAACAGCTCTTTAAAACTCCTTTTACCCTCTGATACTTGACACTAATGGGGAACAATAAGGACTCCTCGCTTTCCAAAACTATCTTACGGATCTGATCAAGTTTAATCCAAACCATGAAAAGCAGTTAAACAGGTGACAGAAATGTCCAATAACATCAGAATACAGACAGTGAGAATTTAATTGTTTTAGAAAGAGTTTTTTTCCTGATGATTTGAGTAGATGAACTGGGTAAAAAAAAGGTGAAAGGTAAAAAAATATTTTTAGATTAAAACAACTAAATGTTTAATGTTACCACACATGTTTAGATGGGACATAATCAACACAATAACAAGAAAAATTTATTGTTTACCCATTTTTTTTTTGTTTATAGCCATTGAGCCATTATGTCATAGCAATGTATTACACAAGTAGAGAGGCTGCTATTCTGGATCCTAAACGGGTCACACTTAAGGTTAACCAAGTTAGCATATAAAAAAGCATTTTAATTTGTTTACAATGGGAAAATGACATCTATGGTCAGAGTTTTCATTCAGTGTGTGCTGATGTGTGCGCCCCTCCCTTGTGTGCATTTGGCTTCATTAAGACCAACAGGAAAAGAGCCGCGGGGCTGCACTCAAGAGTCCAAACAACGTGATTCACCAGTGTTCAGAGGTACTTTACATCTCAGAAATAATTCCCTACGGTACAGGTTCAACACTGACATCTCCCTTCAGCATCTCTTCTTGATAGAGCCCATAAGAAAACAACGCATGGCTGTCAGACATTCTGCTACTTGTAATGCAGAATTTTAAAATGTGCACATTTTTGACAATGACAACAACTGCAATTACCACCAGAGGTCTGTTAACCCGAGCCTATAGAGACAGAGTGGTGTACAGTTGAAAATGCAGCAGTATGTTTGATTGATTACAACCCAATTCAGTGCATTTTCACAGAATAAGTGCAATTTCTCAATTCCCTGGAGTGGTTCACTGACAAAACAATGACGGATAAGAAGATCATTGCACATTAAGGGCACAGCTACACTGACTGACTGATACACTGCAGCGAGGTGATAGCTTGACAACTGCTCAGGAGAAAATGCTCTGAACTAAAATGTGGTTTATCCATTACAGCTGTGCCGTCTAAGTGCAGTGATATACTATCCTAATGAGTTAAAAAGTACAGAGACATTAGATCAATTGACTGATGAGCAGGTACTTCCTGCGTAAACTTCCTGGCACTTTGATTATTTATTGAAACAAATAAATTTTTTAAAGCTCCAGGTCAGTGAATTTCTGATTTATCACATAGCCACATTGTCTGACCATTATAATCACCATTACTAAGTCAACTAATAACTACTTCAAAACAAATGTCTCAAATACATATTGGGCTTTTTAATAATTTCATAATGTATCTGCACAAACACTTCAGAACATAGAAAAGTAAGAAGCATTATAAATAAAATGGCAATTACTTTGAGTGCAGTGTCTCTTAAACAGTTTACATTAGTCAGCAGTGATTACATAAGAACAAATAAATGTGAACACTGCTGCATCCTCCTGCAGATAAAATGTTGGCCTCCTTCTGATAATAATAATACTTTTTTTAAAAAGACAAGATATTCTGCATTAAGAAGCAATGTCTGTAAACATAATTTTAGAAAATTATCCTGGTTGTAAAACAGCACGCAAACTGAGAAAAAATACACCTGGAATTATTTAAAGAGACCCAGAGAAAGACTTCAGCTTTGACAGTAATTGACAGAAAGATGAATGTTGCTTTTGTAGCTGTGAAATGAAATATTGTTTTCCTAAAGAAGTTCCAATGTATACAGCTAATACCCAGCTTTATTGTACAGTAGAGGAAGAAAATGTTGCAATTTCTCCCATCGAGAGGCCATTGTACACATTTTTTGAGTTTTTTGTGTGTGAGAGAGTGCACTATTGAAAACAGTATCAGTACAATATAAACTAATCACACTGAAAACTGAACCAAAAATATGGGATGAGGGAGCAAAGGATTCAAAGCAGCTTTAAAGGTCTTTGCACAACACTAAACATTATTCACAGGGCTCAACATAGATTTTAAAAGGAAAAAAACACTGTCCTATTAGCTAGCGAGACATAACCACAGTTTTGCCATTTTCTTCTTTGCCTAGGGGCAATGATGATTTAGAGCAGCTAATAAAAGCCACAACATTCATGCATTAGATAGCTCATTAAACTGAATGACGCTGGACATGTTTGCTGGATTTCCCTATAGAGTCACGCTCTCCTTTCTCCAGTCTGTGGCTGACCACCGAAATTTCAGCACAAGACACAAATTAACTTTGCTGAGTGTTGTACAGACATGACAGTGATAAAAATGATTCTGTTTAATGTACAGGAATGATAACTTAACCAATTTCCTATCCTGTATAAATAAAGGACTGAATCGACTACTAAAGGATCAGTTTCATCAAGTGGATCTTTTTAGTTATACTAATAGAATGGCTCTATGGCAATGTCAGTCCATCAACTACTGGATGGATTACCATGAAATCTTGTATATTCATGATCAGCAGAGGATAAATGATATGGTCTTCGGTGACACCTTGACTTTTTCCTTTTGCGCCACCAATGCAATGTTTACATTTGTGGCTCAGAGAGAAATATCTTGACAACTATTGATGGATTGGCATGAAATATGCTACATTTATTCATGCTCCCCATAGGATAAATCCTAAATCCTCAGGGGACTTTGGAATAACGTTGATCCCCTGATCTTTCATCAGGTCAGGTAACTAGAGGTAATTAGCAAATGTTAGCATGCTAACATGCTAAACTAAGATATTGAACATGGTAAACATTATACCTAACTATCAGCATGTTTCCATTGTCCTTGTATGCATGTCAGCATGTGGTTGTGAGCGTTTAGCTCAAAGCATTGCTGTGCATAAGTACAGACTCTCATGTTACTGTATTTTTAACAGTTTAAAAATAATAACAGATTAAACATTATAATAGAAAACTACTATAATCACAAGTGCTTACTTTTAGTATAAATGTTGAGTATGTGGATTTGCTTAAATTACCATAATCCTTAAGTAAGGATCTAAAGTGGAAAAAATTACCCACATATATAAAGAACTTGAACATTCCTTTATGTTACAATATGCAACAATAATTTACTTAACAACTTACTGCAGGTCAGTTAAAAAATCCTAACAGATGACTAAATCATAAGAAAGTACCTTGTTAAGTCTTTTAAATGAACAATAGAGCTCAGCGTGCATCCCTTGAGAGTATGACTGATCCTACCTGAGGAGCTACCAAGAGCCTGAGACACTTTGACTTCCATTGCATGTAGTTGCGCCATCAGTACAAATCCCCCATCAATAAGTTTCTCAATGACAACTTGTACAAGAACAAAAACTGTGCAGTCTCATTAATCTACCCACAGTGCAGCACTTGCTGAGCTGTGAAATAGCCCGGACGGTACAGCGAAGATGGATGGGTGGGGTTTAAAGTGTTTTCCAGTGAAGCGGGTACAACATCAGTCTCTTATAATATTGATTGTAAAACATTGATTGGACGGTATGGAGCGTCACTCACCTCACATGAGGATTTCTGATGGATCTGTCTGACTGACAACAAATTACAACAATAGGAAAATCTCTTAAAGGTGGGTTTGACTTGAATTTGATGCCTTAAATCAACATAGGCTTATTTAGGGTAATTACATGGTGACATTTACCTTATGGAATCAATTAATTAAATTTAAGTTTTTACCGTCCCAACTGAGTTTTCTTTGGTTTTTTCTCGTGTCAGACAGAGATTGTCTTTAATCTAAATCTGCATAGTATGAAAAACTGTGTGAAGGACATTGCACATTTATTCTGGTTACATTAATTATGGTTGTTAGGGTGAGTGAATGCAAACCAACAAACATTATGTAGTAGTCACGGATGAATTATTTTATTATCGTTACCATGGTGATTATTATCTGTTTCATCTTTCGCCACAGGGCGGCGCTGTTGGACCGGCTGTCAGAGGATGAGTGTGCGGTGTGGCAGTACCTGAGCTGCGTTCACAACCATATAACATACAGTATAAACGAACTGACGTTAACGTATCTGTGTTATAAAGAAAAGAGAGACCACAACTACGTACGTTTTTTTTAAATATGAAAAACAATAATCGTCATATTTTGATGTCTGACAGGACAGGTTAGTTTGCTTGGAGAAACCGTCATCCGTGTGTATTAACTAACTAAGTTACACTGAATGTGCAACGTTATTGAACACACCGCCGCAGATTAGTCAACCAGCTGAACTCAGACCAAAGCAAACACACAAGGAAAAATATTTGGCTTTGACGTCTGCCTTTCAAACAGTTACTTTCCCAAATGTCGAGACGATTAAACAAGAGGTGTGAGGATAAATAACTTACTGGGCGGCTTGCAGCAGTGACGGAGCAAGTAGTGGTAGCTATAGTTATATAGCTATATAGATGTAAACGTATATATTTATGCTGGCACCTGTCATTGACTGTTAGCTAGAATGCTAGCGCTACTTTAGCGAGCAGAAACCGTTGCCGTTATGCCAAACGCCCCGACAGCGGCCGTTGGGAGTAGAAGCTGCTGCTTATGTTGCCTTAAATGTCAGCTAGCTAGGCTACACTGAGACGCCGATAACACATTTTTCTACGTTGCCTTTTACTGCCTGAAATAACAACTAAAGTATGGGGATGTGCTTATCGTGCCTTGGTGGAACAGCGGAAGACGTTGTTGTCACTCCAGATCCAGTACGTAGTTTAAACGACAACTTTTATTACCAATGTTGTCCCGTATACATGTGTGGATGTCTTGCTTGTATTGTAATATATAATGTGTATTAAAACAAGATAATTTAACGTAGATGACATAAATTTGCTTAATAATCATGAGGACACGAATAGGCCCTATTAGGTAATGTTTAGGTGGCGTTTAGCTTCCGTAAACACTGGCACGCCAAGCATGTAACCTGCCAGGCCCAGTGCAGTACAGTAAGTTAAGGCTTTCTGCTTACAGTGCTAAGCTAACATGAGCTCTGTGTCCTTAACAGGAGACAAGGAGGCGACAATTAGCTGAGGCTGCTGAGAAGAGACAAAAAGAGGTAAGTTATAAGTCTGTTTTGTCAGTGAGTGTAGTGCTAAAACACTGGTAAGGCTCCTATATAATCTTAAAGATAAATAAAATCATCTCCAATTCGCTTCAAACAAAATCCAGCTGTTATAAACTTACGAAAAAGATAAGATATGGATAAGATATGGTATCATATTTATAGCCATCTGTTGACTTCACAATGTGGTGAGTAATTTTTTAATTGTACAGAGAAGCCACTTGCAAACCCGTAAAAGCCATGCAAAAGTATCAAGGTAAGTAATCATGGACCAAAATGAAAAATCTTCATGGCCAGGTGAATTTTGGATTGGCTCTTACCTCAACTACCACACCTGTCTGCTCCTAAATCACTGTTTTCATGTTTAAAACTCCTGACTGTAACACTGTATGGAATGAAAGCCATTTCTACTCAGCCTGAAAATGCACACTTTTACTACCAGAGACGAAACACACTGGGCCCTAACCCACAGTCACGTTTCAGCAAACAGCAAACACAACACTATTGAAAGTTTACTCCATTATTTATCTAAATTGGCTTTTTCAATAGTTGTACACCTTCTTGCTAGTTGTGAATGTTTTTCTTTTTGAAAATATTTGATTGAAACATGCTTTTACAAAAGTGCATGTCATTAATTCTGAATATATATTATATATATTTTATCACATGTGTAAGACAGAAAATAAAATGAAATGACTACCTGCTCTTTCATATTTCACTCACTTTTTCAGACAGCATACAGGGGTGTCAAAAATCCAGAAGCAGTTGAGAGGAAAAGGAAAAAACAGGAAGAGACCGAGAAACAGGAGATGACCACCTCTATCTCTGGTGGGGGCGGCGGGTTGAAGGTTAGTTTTATGTTTCTTTCTCAAGTCAATTTCATGAATGCAGGTTTGATATCTGATTTGATAGAAGTTTGAGTCTGTGTTGTCTAGTTTCAGGTTGTGACTAAAATATTACAGGTATCATTTTTACAAGGTCCCAGACCAAAAAATGAGGCATACTATATATCCATCTTTATCCATATCCATCTTTTTGAAGAGAATTCTGAAATCAACATTCACAAATTGAATTCATATCACTATAGTTTTGAGCAAATACCTTTTTATTAATATAATACTATTTTATTAGTGCCTTAATGAGATATTTACACATATATAAAAAGTAAAAAAGCATTATACATACACTAACCAGTATTTCTGTTTGTTTCTAGTTTCTGTTGATCATAGATGAAAGATTGAAGGTTGTTCTGACATTTCTATTGTCATTGTTTGTTCTCCAGTGGCAGGTGGGCTGAAAATCTCGAAGGTAAAACCTGAAGTCGTGACTCTGAAGTGCAACATGAAGTATTGCTGAAAGATGACTTGAAAGAAGTTTGAACTGATGTCCATTTTTTAAAATGTTTTTTTGCCTATTTTATGATATTTTAAGACAAATGGCTGCAGTTTTCATACTTGATGCAAAACAATTAGAAGTGGGTACGGACAGAACCTGCCAAGTTATACTGTACAAGCCAGTTGAACATTTGGACTAGTCAGAGAAAACACTAATATACAAGCGAGTACAAGTATTAGAAAGTAATTTTGCGGTTAATAAGACAGTCTTACAGTGACTAAAATTTGATAACATGAGTGAATATGATAAAGTCATGTACTGTAGTGTCTTTGGTTACGATTGGGAAATTATGACATGCTTCATCATTACACTCTTGTTGCTTTTCATATTTGAGAATCAATATTCACTGTATATCCGTTAATGGTCACTTAACTTTTTGTACGACTTTTCCAAAAATCTGTTATACAAATGAGACATTTCACAAGTAAAGCACTGCTTATGTTTACAAAGACATTTAAGTGTGCTTAGGATTAGTATAACAACACCCAGTGAGCATAATTTCACCTATAACAAAAAAACACACACACACTTGAATTTAACCTTTCTAAGCAGTAAAAATTTGAATAGCAGGTGCACAAGGATATGTTGCACTAGTCTTTGACATTATCACTTTAAAATAGAGTGTTTTCTTATTTACTGCACAATTTAAGTTGTTGCATTGAGTTATAATGTATGTATTGCCTGCTTAATTTAAATAAGATATGAAATGTGTTTATGAATTGCCATATAACAAACATAAGCTTTGTTTGACACATGAAGTGCACACAGTTTGTCAATATTTGGTGAACAACAAATATCCTTGCATATATTGTATGTTGGTAGATAATTAACTACAATGCAAACAGGAAGAAACAACATAATAAGAAGTGTGTAAATGATGAAGTATTTCCTTTGACTTGCTTTGAGTGCATTTCTTACAGCATTCACTTGGTCCTTAAATGCTTACGCTGTTCTCAAAATTTTGTAGCACAGGAAATCTAGCCAATGTTATTTGCTAATAAATCACATTTCTGCTACTCTTGTGTATGTGTATAATGGAGTTTTACAGAAAGATAATTCAAGCACGGATACTATTTGCAACATACTGTAGTATAAATACATACCTGCAGTATGAAGTATATAAAAGTGTTTTAAACTCCTGCTTACATTATTTAAACAAATGTATTTTGAGTTGGGAAATTTTACATTTTGAAAATTTATTGAAATTGTACATCTGTAAACAGTAATTGGATGTATTAACTGCACATACATGTTCTTTGCATAGCCGCTGATCTCATACCAAACCCACATAAGAATTCTCCAGGGAAAAAGTTGGACACATGAACACACTGATAAGTTTCTGTTAAAACGTAAAGACCTCATTCAACACATTTAAATGATTGCACTCTCTAGAGGTCAGCGATATACAACAATTAGAGAGCCTCAAATGAGACGATCTAAGATATTATAAATCACTGAGATTTGATTCATATACAAACTGCATTTTGTACAGGTGATTGTCTATGTTGTTGACAATGAAAAGTATGTAAAATAGAATATACCCTAATAATTAACAATTGATGAAAGGATAATAGTACAAAAATGCGTTGCATAGAATAGTTATTCAACATGTAAACAGTCTTAAGCATTGCTTCTTTTTGTTAACCTAATAAAAACACAGTATAAAAAGCAAAGATATTTCGTGACCAAGGAGACATTTGGGAAATAGTCCTGTCAGGCTTTGGTTTAACAGATTTCTTTTGGTAAATATCTTTTCACTTAATATTCTACTGTAATGTCAGGATTAAAGTTTACAGTTTGAATACAGTCATAGTCATGGCATTTAGGGCCTCAATGAAAAAGTTAATATGGTTTCCACTAACAGACAAAATCTTAGAATACAAAATTTGAATTGCTGCACACATCTCAGATATTCAAATAAATGAAGAATGAAGTGAAACAAAATCAGGCAAATCAGTCTGATTTCCAGGAAAAAAGAACACTTGCCTAAATCCATTCAGAGAAGTTCTGGTTTAACATGTTTAACACAACCAGGTACCATAGGCCTGATGATGTTTGACTGATGTTTCTACTTTAATTAACATAATTTACTATAATAATCATTTACTTTTTCTAATTAAAGATATTATTTATCCCCAGAAGGAGGCATGTGTGCTAACAAATGAAAAATGTATTTCACATATTGTATGTGATATATTGGTTAAAATACAACAAGTAATAAAAAGAAAAATGTACAACTTCACTTATACCCAATTAACTCATTATAATGTAATGATGAACACTTTTTTTCAAAGTTGTTTACAGTCATGTAAAACTAAATAAAACACAATATAAAGGGTCGACTTGTTTGAATTCAGGCTTAATGTGATCACAATCATCCGTTTGACTAAAAAAAAGTATACCAATACATCACTTTTACACAAGTATGCTTTTCATGGATGCTATTGTGTCTGTACCCTTGATATCTATATGAACAGGAATATGTCACAACCACATCCACTGGCCTTTTAGTCTTGTGACTTCACTTTTTGCTGCGGTAGTGGGCTGCCACCACCAGGTAGCTGTCAGGCGTCAGGTCCTTGATGTTAGGGGACTTGCTGCTGACGGGGGACGTCTTGCCCTCCACCCGGGAGATTTGGAGCATGCGGCACGGGTCGTGTTTTAACAGGTAGCTCTCAAAGGTCTCCCAGCCTCCACCAACACGCACCATCACGTGCTTGTTGTGCAGCATCTGCAGAGAGGAATAGGATTATAGTGTCACTTCTGATGTCGGTGTGTCAAAGGAGAGCTTTAACTGGTTGTTGCTGAGCCAATCCTTCTATAGGACTAATGTCATTTCCCTGATTGAGGCTTTGGGTTGAAGTTGAATGAGCAGTTAAGCATGGCTTTGATGTAACAGCTTGTTGATTGATGTGGACTGGTTGATGTCCCTGGAGGGAAGCTTTCTCCCTCTCCTACTGGCCTAATGCCATGTAGAGCAAGGAAATATAATAAAAAAATATTCCACCAATATCCATTTCATCACCTAAAGGCACCAAACCTAAAAACTACACACACTGTTTAGTCAAGTAATGATATGCAGTGTTTTTACTTCAAAATCATGCCACCTGCCACATCAGGACACATTCTCAAGGTTGGGTACCATGGCAACATCGCCCATTATAATAAAGAGAAGAAGAAATAAAAGCCTCTGGTTTATTGGATGCTCAGACACTTGCATTCCCCAGAGGCCCTGCACATAAAACATGTCCACCTCACTATGGAGGCTGATCAGCTCACTGCCTCATTAACACATCATTACACCTCTACTAAAACAAGCTTGGTTACCGAATGAGCTCCTGGGAAGAAATAAACAAACAGGTTATTATGAAGAATATTAGGGTGCTATATTGATTTCTTTAAAAACACAAACAGCACAAGAATGGTTCTGAAAAATATCAAACCTAATCGTTTGATAAACTACCTCATGAGATTGTCACCTCAGTTGAGCCAGATATGAGGCTTCCTGCCCTGCAGCAGCGTAACATGCAACATTTATAAGCCTCTTAAAAGAATCAATCTAGAGGGCATTGGTGGGGCAGTGCTTCCAATCACCAGCACCAGGCCTTAAGGCTTTGTGACTGGATTTAATGGACTTGTTTGATGCTGAGGGGTTTCAATCATGCTGCTTTGGGACAAGACCCTTGCTGGAGCAAGTCCCTCCTCAGCAGTGCAGAGAAGGACAGAGGCCCGGGGCTGAGCTGGGGACGGCACTTCTCACAACACTGCGATGTTACTCTGCCCTCTTGTTGGAGCTACAACCACCTCATTTATTCGAGGAGCTGAGAAGGTCAGTCTCTCGGGCTGTACACATTATTGCGGAGTAGTCTTATGTGCAGTATGTGCTGCACGGCACTGTTATCCTTACTTCATGACCGACTACAGACAGTGGCTTGGCCCTACTATTTTCATGCCTTTTCAGTGGAAGCAGTTGATGGTTGGGGGATAAACCATCTGAGGAATTTTAATTAAAGCATCTTCACTGTGAAGAGTGCTGTCTGAGAGACAGAGGAAAGAGGGATTAACACTTCCTTTAGCCTGAACGAATGATGTATCGCATATACTGTAACACATAATACAACAGTATAATTTCTGTATAGTGTTACTACAGTTAATTCTGTCCACTTGGTTCAAATAACATCTATTCCATGTACCGGTACTGTATGTTCATCCTAGAAGAAGGATCCCTCTTATTGCTTCCTTGTGTCTTTGAAATGGTTTCTGAATAAACAGTCTAAGGATAGATGCTGACATACAGATTGTAAAACCCTTTGAGGCAAATTTGTGATATTGGGCAGCTGTATTAATAATATTTAGTTTATTTGACACGTAAGCTAGTGCAGACATCATTAAGCCACAGTGAGTTTCTCACCATTTGTCCTTGGTTGCTCAGCAACACTACACTGAAAGCATTCAGTCATTAAAAAGGCATCAAATCATGACAAATATTCAGATTTACACAGCCTGTCATGTTGTTCTAGCTGTGGAGGCAGTTATCTTATAAATGTGTTCATATCATATTTTTCAAAACAGCTTTGCTGATTTAAACCTCACAATGGTTGAGATGTGATTTGGATGAGATTTGTCATCAGAAGCTGCAATATAATATACTGACAGCAGAGGACATCCAAGAGTAGTTCCTGTTTTCCATTTCTGCACATGCTGAAGAGTGCATCACATTCTTAGAGGTGTGTGAATCCCGGTTGTGGGTTGCCAAGTAACCAGGATCCCAAGGGGACCAATGTTACTTCTCTAATCTGTGCTAGCTGGAGATTTTATTTTTCCAATAGCCTTTCTCCCTCCACTCAGAAGAAGTGGAGAAACAGATGTAATTAATGCAACATTAGGCGGTATATCTTAGTAAAATATTAATAACCTGGTCATCAGATTTTATGAAAATGTGTGGTTATTGTTTTCCCTTTATAGCCAGTGAGTCACATTTACTGGTTGGCTGAGGAGTGACATTGTCAGAATACCATTACCAGTAAATGAAACCTCACAGCAAAGGCGGGCAGTTCGCACACAATGCATGACTTTCATCCCAAAGCCAGCCCAAGTATCAACACACTGCCATATGCTGTGCGAAGAGGCACTGAATGGAGCAGTGTTTGCACTGCCATGTGAAACCTTATTGTAATCACCACCTAAACTGAGGAGAAAAGCAATTGATTGGATGAAACTCGATTAGCAAAAATATGAACTCATGTATACGTTTCTTTGTGAGATTTTCTGTTCCTGAGTAATGTTGTAAAATCTATTGATCCTTAAAAAAAAAAAAAAATCTTTTATTTCAGTTTGTTAGGCTTCATACTGTTGCCTGGTTCATTCTATTACAATGCAGTGCAAACTGCCCCAGTTGTGTTTTATCAACTTTCACTCAGAAAACCTGGAGCAAAGTAGTATTTTTCTATCATAGGAGTATTATTTTTATTACCAATAGGTCTGACATTTATTTAAGTTAACATATTCAGATGACTCGCTTTGTGTGACCAACAGTCACAGCAAATGGAAAGCTGTTGAGTTTACCATCATGATACTTAACTTTAAAACCAAAACTCTACTAAAGTATTTAAAAATCTTTACCACCACTGTTCAAAAACCAATACATTCATAATATATTATGATATTATAATATACTCACTCGTATGAAGAGCATTTTTTCCCCAACACGGTATCGACCCTGCGACTGTCTCTCTACACAGAATTTGTTTGGGCACCTACAGGGAGGCTCATCAGCGATATGTCTTACCTGTAACACACACAGGCAAAGATATTATAAATGTTATAAATGTTTTTTCCCTCTGAGATCAAAATAGATGCTAAACCACAAATGAACTGCCAACTTACAGCATCATCCAACAGCTTTCCTGTACTTTTCTTGCTGGAAGTGACTTTGGTAGGAGTTGGGGATGGGGACGGAGAAGGAGACGGGGACGGAGAGGATGAAGGAGATGGAGGGAGAGGCTGAGCTGGGGATACAGGTGATAGAGGACGAAGAGGTGCTTTTTCTTCTTGTTCGATCTCTTTCTCCAGTTTTATAAGGCCGGGAGGCTCCACATTGTACCTATACAGGGAGTAATGTTGTTCCATAAGTAGTAACAGTACAGTGGTAGTAACAGTAGTACCAGTAAAACTAAGTATATGCAGTAATAAAATATATATATATATGAAAAGCAGGACTGTACCGGGATGCAATCCGTCCCAACTCTAACAGACAGAGGCATACTTCTCGTGGCTGCTTGTGAAGAACTACAGAGAGAGAATGTTTTAGAAATGAGTATATCACTGTATATGGATATTATATTGTGTAACAGGGCAATGAGTGAGAATGAGAGGCTGTTTGATGAAAAAAGACACTGGTATGAGTCTATAGCCATGCTTGCGGCTGTGTGACACTGTAAACACAAGGTGCAGCTGAGGCTTTATTTGGACAAATTAAAATTTTGACCAGATGAAGAAAGATCAGCAGATAATTCTTTTCACAAATGATCCTCAGGGGACCATGAATGTCTGACAAATTTTCATGAAAGTCAATCCAGTGGTTGTTGATATTTCAGTCTGGACCATAGCAGTGGATTATCAGACTGCCTGACCGTCTGTGGAGCTACGCAGCTAGCATGGCTAAAAATGAGTTCATGAGCTTCATGCACACAAATGTTCATTTCCTTTGCAATTCTGTTCAATCCCAAATTAAATGGTGATGAGTATTGTTTAGAGTTAGGATGTATATTAAGACTTGAGGTGTTCGTTTTAACCTCGCCGGATATCAGATCAGACAGTGAGAGTGCACACAGGATGTACAATACATGTGACACACCACACCATGCATTATAGACAGAGTATCCACTGCATGGTAGCAAACCTGATGTTGTTACTGTGAAATTATAAATCCATCCAGAGACAGAGAGAAGAAGAACAGAGAAATAAAAAAAAGACAGAAAGACAGTTGTCAGCTGCTGTTGATGTTTTAAAAAAAAAATCATAAGTACATGTTTATCAATGTGACGACTTACTGTGTAAGAAACATGGTCTTTGGAAATGACTTGCATAGTTGAAATTGCTTAGCGATGGTCAACCAGTTATTAGTCAAAAATTAGAGGAATGCATGAATATTCTCGGTATTTCTGTTACTTACAGGGTCACATACTGTACATCTGAAAATATTTCAGCCCAGGCATATTTTAACATAACAAACATATTTCATTGAGGCAAAAAAAAATAAAAATCCTTGCAGGAGATCAGAGAAACACAGATAACATGTGAATGAGGAATAGAGCGAAATGTCCCTATTCTAGGCTGAGGAAAACATTTGCATAGCGTTGGCCTACTTTCCCACTAACTCACACCCTTCTGTCTGTGCTCCCTTTGTTTTTCCGCCAGACATTTTATGCACATGAGCACAGTATTCGAGATGCATGTGTTGCTATCGGCAGGTAGTGCTCCCAGCAGACTGCTGCCCTTGTGAGTCAAAGACGTTGAAGCAGAGTCTGGAGACGTAATCCACAGAGGGGATGAGAGTTGAACCTGTGTGATTACTCTACCTGTACAATCAGACCATTCACAGCAGATAGAAATCTGAGTCCACTGCACTGGCAGTGCCAGTGTCATCCATAGGCTTACAGTGTTGAAACTGTTTGTCCCACATGTTTAGCCTTCTGAGAACGAGTACACTCACCTAAACCCTCTGACTCAAACAAACACGTTTCTCCAACGCCAACCTCACGACACCAGGCCAGGAAGTTGGCTGTGTTGTCCCGTGCAAAGAAAGACCCAGAAGGAGCGGTCCGCCGACATGGTATCCTCCGATATGGAATAGTCTGTTAGAGACATACAGAGAGGTCAGTAGATGTCTTCATGTATGCTACTAAAAATGAACTGAAGATACCTTCTAACTTTGACTGATGAATTGCATGTAGACACTCAACTGAACATGAGTGAGTTTGACACAGAGAAAACAAACGTCCATCGACTGGGCGACTTGTCCAGCCCGATTTGCAGAGTTTCCATCAGAACACACTCCATATATCTATACCAATTTCTTCTCTGTCTGCTGAGGCTCTGGTTTCAGCCCAGGATCAAGGACCGTTTCTACACAGATCAATATGGGAGATGGCGGATTAGAGAACTGGGGCTACTTTACCAGGCCCTCTATGATTCGGGATCAAATGACATGCTTATGGGTTTCAGCCCCCACACGGTCTGTTCTGGGAGATTTATGCGCCTTGCTGTGGTTTTATACAGGATATGTGCGTCTGTGCTATGAGAAAGGTGCAATGAGCTCATGTTGGAAATATGCAGGCTTTTGTGGGTATTTTTCTTTTCTTTCCAGGCTCTCCTTTTGACTTTTTCTGGGATCCTTTCTGTTGTTGAATTACTTTGCATTCCTGGAGAAATAATGTTGACCACATTTCCATTAGGCATATGATCTAACAATCAGAGTGACATGTTATTATTTCTGCAGTGGCTTGCAAAATTATCCACACCTTTGCATGTCTAATAATTGAAAAAAACAAAAGTACCATGACAATCACAATCACATCAGCCTCTTTCACTCATAAAGATGATTAACATTAAGAAACATGTAGACCTGCTGCATATTCTCTACGCCTCCACTTCACACATGGTTTAAATTTCAGTAGTTACATTATGGCAATACATTTCAACAGTTCATAAAGCGGTTGTATTGAACTTGGCACATGGCAGTAATATGACAAGAAGAAATACCATTCTCATTCATCTGCAGTCGATATTGATTGATGTAAACATATGGGAAGATGTGCAGGAGACAGCATCCACAAAGCAGAATTTATTGTTTCTCTCTGCTGGAATTGTTTAATCCCAGTTCACACACCACACCATCTTCTAATGAGGCTTGAACACAGATGGACATTTGCTTTAAAGTGGTAAAATATAACAGTAAACGACTACAGCTTTAAAATGCACACACGATAAGCTGACGAAGCAACAATTGTTCGACATAAATTACAAAGTGAAGTGTTAAAAGAGGAGATATACTGTATCAGGTGTGTAGAACATAATTTATTTTTCATGGTTCAGTGCTCTGAATGTGCTTAACATGAGCCGTAAGTAGTTATATAACTTGGACAAACTAATAAATCGTAATGCAACACTTTGTTTGCTTTTAAAGCCAGAGCTGCAGGTTACACAGTCTGGCCTCCTTGCCATCTGAGGTCTCCCTCTGTTCAATCAATAGGCTCCTCTATTTCAGTAGATCCTCTGCCGTCCCACGGACATTGACCTCAAGCACTTCCTCACATCTGTGCTGCTGCACTCACACTGAGATCAGGAGACCAGCCGTCATCAGCTCAATAATGCCTCAGTGTAAACATCAACAACTCTCACTAAAGAGCCAACAATGAAGTCTTTTGCTTCCTTTTTCCTTTTTTTTTTTTTATTTTGAAAGAGAAACATGACCTAATCAGTGTTTCCCTCTGTCAGAATCACACTGAACTCCAGGCGCCAGCTCAATGTGTAAGGACAGATGTCTATAATAACTACAGATATTGATGCTTCTGTCATATTCAGCACTAGCTAGTAAGAGATCAAACCGGGACTTGCAGTAGCTGTGAAGCTGATACAATCTACCGATTTACACCCAAATCGTTTGTTGTCTTGAGAACTGACCGACTAAAATAAACATTTACACTGATTGCTTGGGTTAAATTACAGACAGTCATTTGCAACATTACCCTTTAATCATATAAAATGCATTAAACTCTCACTCAAAGCTCACAAGAAATGAACATTTAACGTAGTTCTGCCAATTCTCACAGGGGATGTGGGGCCCCATCAGTTAATGTGTCCTTGCCAGAGTTTTTTTTTTCTTTTTGCCCTGCTGCAGGCCCCCATCCCCCATCCCCCATCCCACCCTTTGTGCACTTTTTTTTTCGGAAACTGTGGAGCCACTTAGAAAGTATGGATTCATGATCGCTTCTGAGCTGACAAACCAATCAACAAGTAAGCTCTACGGACAGAGCAGAGAGAAAATATAATGCTGTAGACAGAAGTGACCAGCATATTAACAGTTTTCAGAGTGTCTTTCTGTATTCTGTATCAACATCCAGAGGTTATAATACGGACATTTCTTAAGATGAGAGCAATTCAATAAGACTAGCTTTTATTGATCTTATTGAAGGAAACCTAATATTAGGGTATAGCTATTTCCTGTCTCAGCGAGAGTCAATAAAACTTCAATACAGTTGCCTTTAAGCAGTCTGGTCCCAATAAATTATGCAGAAAATCTGGACTAAGCATTTTCTCTTGTTTTTCAAGGGATGATTTATCTGGTAAAAAATGAACGAACAAGGATTTGTGCCATACAAGTAACACAAAACATGTGTTCTAATTAAGCAGTTGTTAAAACAGTTGAGAACAAAGTGGTGATCAGTCTATCTGCTCTAATATCATGTTGTTAAATGATGTTTCCTGTCTCAGAGACAAAACTCTGTCAAATCTTTCAAATTGAACGTTTGTCTAAGAACACTTTCAGCCAAGATTTTGGCCTCCAGATTAGTATTTTCACTATAACCGTTATCATGCCAGACTACTGTAATCCTCAAGTTTCTCAGTACCTTTCTGTTGCCAAGTGCAGGCAGGTCTCCATTACTTTGCCTGAACTTCTCCTGCAGTGTCTCAGCCAGCTGGCACAACAGGAAGCCATTGTCTAAGCGATCCATGAAGCTCTCAGCGGTGATTTCCAGGCCTGACCAGGGGACACATAAAGAAAGCAGAGAATCCAGCCCAGTAAATTCATCATAAAAATTCTTATTTAAAAATATATATACAGTGTAATGATATATGGGTTTATCTCAGTCGATTCCCGGTTGAAGCTGAACCTGCTGTAATGCTATTGACTCTTGCCTGATTGAGATTATCTTGTACTGCAGCCAAATGTTTAAATATGACAACACATGACTTTGGGGTAACGTGGTGGGATTTTCTGGTAGCAAACAATATGGGTGCTAAAAAAACAAGGTCACATGAAACGGTGGGCATCTGTTTGTGCACAGCAATACATCATAATCCTCCACACTTGCAGAGATAGATTGGCGATCAACATGTGCTGTCCAGTTGACTGACTTCCAGAGGACCATTCTTTCTTAGTTAGATCATTGTGAAATAGGAGGTGGTGGCAGGGGGGTGTCTGTGGAAAGAAACTGGAGAGTTTTTTTTTTTTTTTTATCCCTTTTCTGTTTCTTATAGGAGGAGGGGTCGTTCTTTTTTTTTTTTTTTTTTTTTTTCAACATTTAATGAGTTCCAAATGTTGTAATTGAGCCCAGAAAAGAGAGATTGAAATCTTGAGAAATACTCAGTCAGTCTCGTCTTATATGCTCTCACTTGCCTCTCGCAGTATGTGGAAAAAATATTCCAAAGAGCTCTCAGAGAAACATTTCAACTCGAACACTCAGTCCTATAAATTGCGCCAACCTACCATCACAACAAACAATATGACTCATCGGTATAACCAAGCTTCCTCCTCCCACTCAATCATCACTCACCCTCATCCCGCACCACTCCTCCCACCTGACATTGTAAACGCACTAACCATATCAGCGCCTTCTTTCTTAGAATTTAAAGGCATGTAGAACACGACATAAACCAACACACCAGTTTGACACTGTGTATTTACTGGTACGATATCCTTGATCCCTCACCACATCAGACCAAAGCTCAGCTGGTTCTAGTGGAAACACACAGACTTCCACAGATAACAGGGAATATTGTGAAGCCGTTTTAAACTGTTCACACACACGCATGAGTCAGTTACAGAAAGTAAATTGGCTTCCAGTTGGTTAGAGAATGTACTTTTGGACTGCAGGATGTCCCATGGAATAGCTCTCAGTCATTAGGTGAACAGTTTTAACCAAAATAAATGGAGCTGTAGCTCCAGAGTCAATTTAGACAACGTAGAAGTAAAATATTGAGGTGCATCTGTAGCCTGCCTCTCCTCACGAAGCCTTTACAGTCTTAAACAAACTTAAAATGGGGATAAAATGCCTCTTGGTCATTCAGCAAACAAATGCTTAATTCTTACATTGTAACTTACTCTGGTGGAGGAATTCAAAGAATTTGCGTTTCGCTTATGACAACGTTTTTGTCTCAACTTTGTTGCTCATTGGTGTCTCAGTAAACCTGCTCATCAGACACCATTTGGAAATAAGTCTAACGTTGTCTCTTTACAATTTTAATGCTCTTGTGAATAAAATTAACCATACCGATTCTATCGTGTTAAACTAAACTTTCTTTATACACATGTATGTTAAACTTGAGTCACTGGATTCAAATGAGATTCACAGAGAGATTTGTGCATTTGTTTTGTGACTGCACTGCTGAATAAGTCCACCTGTGATTTATTATACAATAGCAACCTTACACAAAGCTCCTGCTGGTGCTCCCTCCACTGCTTACTCTTCACTACTGGCTATGCATTATTCGAGAACTGTTAACGACGGACATTATTCAATTAATGCAAATCTGTGTGAAGATGGAAACTGCTTCAAACATTCAGGTGATTTTAAAACACTTTGTAATGAGCTTCAGATTGATTCCAGCTCCCTGCAAATGTGTTTGCATCAGCAATACTGGTTCAATGATCTTTAAATTTCATTGAAGATCATGAAATTTTAATGGTTTTCTCAAAGCCGACCTATTGATAGGCCAGTGTTTTGCATAAATCAGTGATAGCACCTTGAAATCTATCTATGCTCTAAAGTGTCTGTTGACAGAAATTCCAGATTGACTGAAAAGCAAAAATATTTTGGGAGAGCAGAATTATTGGCAGATAAGAGTATTTAGATGTGCTGTGCGTTAATGTCTTTCTTACCGAGAATATTAGTGAGCCACAGGGCGAGGTCTTCCTTCATGGGCAGCAGGCTGGCTTCATGTCGACTGGCCAGCCACTGGTGGTACTGCTGCATGTCTGTCAGGCCGGGGCCGCTGGACTGCACGGGGCTCAGGGAGCTGCACATGGTTCCCTATTGACAGCCTGAAGAGCAAGCGAGGAAGACAAGAAAAGTGAGCTTGAAAAGATAACTTCAGACATGTTTATCTACAATTGATGAATTTGTATCATTTGTATGTGTGTAATACAGCCCAACAGATCTGCAAACAATAACTAATATCAATTACAGCTGACATTCAGGCTTGATCAAATAAATACAGGGAAAAAAGGGATCTGAGTGCTTTTGTCCTCATGGTCAAATCCTGGTGTTGTTTACAGTCCACCTGATGACATGAGACGTCCACCATGCCAGTCCAGTTCTTACTCCCCTTTTCATCGGACAACAGACACTTTTATACTAGCCAGATTCAAACAGTGGGACTTTTATTCAACAAACGCCAGACACAAACAAACAGCTGCTTTAGATTATAGTCATAATCATACAAAGTCTAAATACAGTCAACACAGCAGCAGATTTTAGTATTACAGCCTGATGAGACTGTATTAAACATCAATATTCAGAGCAATATGTACAACAGCTTCTTATTGTTCTTTAATTGATTTCATTGAGTAAATGAGACATATCTCAGTCTTTTCCAATATCTCGCCACGCCGACTGTTCACTGTATAAACTATAATGTGAAAATTTTTCACGTTTCACTCCAGTGTCACTCCATTAATTGATTTTCTACTGAGAAGAGTGAGTTATTGGCAAAACAACTGGGCACCAGATGTAAGACATACTAACAACACACACCAACAGCTCTGCAGTTAATAATCACAGTTTCAAAGCACAAGCGCTGCAATACACACAGGCGTGTAAAGACTGCATGTGATGTGGACAGGGAGGAGACAGTAGCATCACAAGGACACAAAGGATCAAGGTTTACATCACTCCAAAGAAAATAAAATACAAAGTCTAACAATGAAATGTAGTTGTTGCACTGTAACACCTCCAGCCTGGATATTTGCTGCCACAGCTTACATTCCCCACGGTAGGCAAATAGCAGCAGCATCTTTGATGCAAATTGCAACAAGAGCATATTCAAACAAGGTGGCAAAGCTGCCAACTATAAACAATTAGTTCATAGTGTGTGATGGCTGAAAATGTCCTCTGAATACCGAGGGAGTGTAACACAATGTGAAGAATCTGACCTTTAAAGCTATGTAACATTTCAAGGTCTTTCCAAAGTTGTCTGTAACCAAATCACACCGCGGTGCAACACTGGACATCAGGACCTTGATGTCTAACTAAGGTCATCTTATCTTCCCAAAGACAAGCACTCCTAGCTGCCTACACACACTAAACTCTGGAGTCTGACACACAGGTGCTACATTCCCAAGTGCACTGTGGTGCAGGCTGACATACAGAACAAGGGAACTGGGACAACTTCTCAGTACAAGCCCCATTCATACAAGGATGTGCACTGCCGTTAATTTAAAAATGGATGTATGACACATCAGTCAATATGCAACATAGCAAAACCTGTCTTCTTTTTTAGCACTTTGCAATCTTGTTTTTAACATCTTTTTTTACACATGCTCCATATTCTCTTCGGCAGCACCGACTCAGTTGCCCCTTTATGAAACTAATAGTTTATCTTTGTGTAACTTTCTGTTTAAAAGCTGCATTCTTCTCAACAGGATTATGAATAAATATCATCCTGGGTTTCCCCCACTTTGTCCCCAGGAAAGAGTCCCGAAGAAACAACCAACTGTTGTTACACATACCTGTGTCCTCTCACCACACTGTAGCCTGACCTCTTCTACTGCAGGCCAAAAACACAGCTAACACCACCACACCGCCTGGCTTCAACCATAGTATACATCCCCTAAAACTGCTGCTTCATCTACTGATGTTATCAGATTTAGGATCCAACTGTAGACTCAGGATTTAAAAGAGAAATAGATAACATATATAGTGCAACAATATTAAAATATATATGTTATCTCAGTCTGGGAGGCCTGCTGACTTCAGTAAAGCCGTCATAACATACCACAGATTGCTCCAGGAAAGGCATATGGATGGGAATTTCGGCTGCTGGATCACATCAATTAGAAAAAACAAGAGTGGCTCTGTCCTCCCAACTCTTCATGCCTTTCGCGTCGACAACAGAAAACTGATCTGGAGGCTGATTTGTTCATTTGAGCAGGGGTAGAAACTCAGCATGGTTGCACAGTTTAAGTTAAGTAGTAATCAGGTATCAGAATTGTATCAGCAGCGGCAATCAGTGGCCTATGAGCCATAAAGTCTCCAGCAGAATAACGTCACTTGGAGGATTTGGATATTTGTATCTTGAATTTTAATAATCAACTCAAGTAGAATATTCTTCTAATCTAACAAATAACACAGAACTTACAATAAGTTCTTTACAACTTTAGTTTATATATCTACAATAACATTTTATACATCCCATAGGGTTCTCGTGTTTATTAGTGCTTCAGATGGAGTGTCATAAATCCTCAGATGTGATCCTATGCAGATTTTATTCTGGATGAAATTATTTTCTTATATATTCTCATGCGCACACATTCTTTAGTGTTAAGTCTGAATTTAGCTCAATAAATATGTTTTTGAACTGTGCTGCACTGGCCGCTGCTGCAACTGAAAAACTAGGCAACACATTTACAACTGCAATTAGATTTAGAAAGCTGTCTACTCCTTTACAACTGTCACAAATATAAAAAAGCCACACCAGACATTTCACCAGTCTGGAAATAGGATCAAGGGAAGACTTTTGATGAGTTATGACTGAAATCCTGTTGAGTACCCACTAATTAAAACCAATGAGATGACTGAGCTTGCAACTAAAACAATGTGCTGGATTCAGTTTCATTTAAAATGAATTTAATTACTTTTGTGTTTGTTTGTTTTTTATAGAAAGATTTAATAGCTTTTTAACAGTATTTATTGGGCTCCAACTTTTAAATAAGCAAGTGAATTATATTCTTCAGATTAAGTGGCAATGAAACCCTGAAGAATACAATAAGTTAGTACTAAAACTGAATATGCATAAAGACATCCACAAGTCTGACATTCATTTGGTAATAAGAAAAGCAGCGAAAATGTGTTGCATGTGTGAGTCCAAAAAAAAAAAAAAAAAAAAGCTTCTCATCTGTTCTCACCCTGAGGGTTCAGCTCGCTGGTGCGCACCTTCTTCTCACTCGTCTGCTGAGCTGCTGGATCCCAGTTTTCATGCTTTTCACAGCGGTGCACCGACCCACAGGTTAGGCTCCAAAACACTGAACCAATGTGGACCGGGGAGGTCTTTCTCACTGCGCACAAGGATCTGGCTGCAAACACACACATACACTCACAGCACGCTGCTCCTGCTGCTGCTGATGGGAGGGAAGTTTGATCCTGCTGGCAGTGCCTCCCCCCTCCACTCTTCTCTTTGTGTTGCCTCAATATGACATTTCTGGACTGAATTCAGCAGGTCAGACCCGAGAAATTCAATCTTTCGATAGATTTTTTTTTCTCTGTGTGTGCCTATATATCTGGTACTGTTGTCTGCCTTGAGTGGGTGACTAAATCATAATGACACAGCTGTAAATAAATGGTAAGCAAATCATGACGATCACCATGAAGGAAACACTTACAAATTACAAAAATGCATGAACTAATCTTATTTTATCTACAAGTTTTTTAATATCATATATTGTTATTTTTCTCTTGGCCACTAATGTTAAACTTGGATAACGTGGTAATAAGTTTGTCATATTATGTTTGTGCAATATGCTCAACCCTTGTTCAAAATAAAAATAAAAATTAAAAAGTTGTGTTTGTTTTTTTTGAGACTTGACTCTCAGTACTCAACCACGCATGCGCAGTAATCAAGTCGCGCTTGCGCAGTAGAGGACACAAGCAACCGAGCGGGGGAAACCGGTAAAGATAACGTGAGTGTAACTATGTCTCTTTACTAAATGTTGCTTTATAAACACATGTGTCACATACGCGATGTGTGTTCTTAAAATAATGTCTGGTACCTTTGTTTTTAAACGTTTCCCCGGAAGTCCTGTTTGTTTGTTCTAGTTTGTTGACGTAGTTGGAAGCTAGCTAACCTGCTAGTTTGTTACAGCGGTTTTGGGGCGGCGGCAGACGTTTTATGTGAATCTTTTTGTTGTTTCTGTCCTCAGTGGGCGTCCTGCCACTGGAGCTCAGAGGCTGAACTCCTGTGGCCGCAGAGAGCGCCACATGGAGGCGGTGCTGAGAAACTTGTCGAGCACCGTGGAGCTGCTGGCGGTGGCGGCGTGGAGCGGTGAGGTGCAGCAGTGGGATAAACACACTGTGGACAGAGCTTTTCACTGGGCCCAGTACTGCGAGCACGTTTTCTCCAGATTTCACAATAACCCCGCGATAAGCAGGGTCATGGAAAAGAAGCTGCAGGTCACAAATAAAGGTTTGCGAGCTGTCTTCCCTGGTTACACAGATGTCTGCTTCTCGGACCTCTCCAGGATCCAACACTTGTTGCTCGTTGGGCTGTTGAACAATCCCGAGCTGCCCATCTCCGTCATGAAGATGCTCTTTGATACCACAAGTCCCGTGAACACCAAGCACGGACAGTATGAGGATGTTACCGGCATGTGCAGCCACATCATTCAGTGCAAATCTGTTTGTAAAGTCCTGACTACTCTCACAGACGTGTCAGCTGCTGGTGCTGATGCTGAGGTGCAGGCGGTGATGCTGATGGAGAGGCTCAGTGCTCTGCTGAGCCAAGCCAGCGAAACCTGCAGGGCAGAGCGTTTTCTAGACTCTGTCCTCCAGGGATG
Organism: Pampus argenteus; assembly: GCA_036937835.1. Taxonomy (NCBI): domain Eukaryota; kingdom Metazoa; phylum Chordata; class Actinopteri; order Scombriformes; family Stromateidae; genus Pampus; species Pampus argenteus. The sequence goes on from CM072869.1 coordinate 8,742,223, forward strand.
TGAAGGAGCAGCAGAGCATTTCTATCGGGTCATTGCTGCAGCTCTGCTGACAGGGACCAACTCCACTGCTCAAACTGATTCAGTGGATTTCCTCTTGGACTGGCTGCAGCACAAACGCATCCTGTTGCAGCACATGTGTTCTGCACTACCCTCCGCACTGCTTATAGACTTGGTCAAAGAAAGGCTGAAATTCAGAGACGCATACTGTGATGTACTGAAAAAGTGGGCCTCAGACATGGAGTACAGTATAAATGACGGTGAATGGGTTAAAAGGAGCTCAAATCCCACAGTGTCCTTCCAGAAACTGACTGAGCACTTTGTGTCCTTGTTTGAGGTTTGTCCCTCTCTGAGGGCCAGTGTAGAAAAAGAGCTAAACGATTTGAAGATTTCTGATGGGGACTTTGATGTCAGAGGTTTGAGTGTGTGGGGAGACCTCTTGTTAGAAATAAACAAGTGACTGAAATTAGGGTCCTTATGACCAAAATATAGCAGGATGGTTATTTATTTTTCTTTGTTTTTATCTTGCTGCAGTAGGCAGGGCATGGTATCAAATCTCAGTCGCTCAGCCGACTGAAATGTTTCTGTAGCACTGTAGTGTGGCCTCAATGCTTTCTCAGATTTCTCGTCTTATTTATTTATTTATTCAGTGTCTAATTTAAATCATAATTTTGTCGATTTTATGTATTTAGTTTAGGTAAGGTTTTTGAACAGCTGCCTTGTTGTAACATTCAAGAACTTCGTCTTCGAGTATTGCTCGTTGTAAAATATAGAAAGAAAACCGTGATTATGGTATCAATACTAAAACTCATTTACTGCATTGGCACTCGTATCGAAAAATGTCAAACGATGACAGCTGTAGGTTTTCATTGCAGAATACACATTACACAACATGAATCTTGAATGTCATCCAGTCAGTTTACAGACGTCTCTGTTTCATTTCAGTTCTTGACTCTATGTTGCAGTTTTTTGTTTTCATTTGTGAAAGCGAATTGTGTGCAGACTAACACAGAAGCATGTTGGATAAGATTTAGATGAAAAATAAATATAAATTGATGAGTGTTCAATACACTATTCTCTCACTGTTAAAAAGGACTTAGTAAAAAATTTTGCCATTTGCCTTGTGATACTACGAGTTATTGATTTATTTTTCTCAATTCATATATTGGGACATTAGTCTAATTGCACAGTTTACTGGGTTTTGACAGATGGTAGCATCACATGTAATCAGTGGCAGCACGAGACATGACTGAGTTAAATTGTCAGGCAGTTTATGCTTTATAAATTAGTCTCTTGAGATTTAATGCTTCATTCAACATCTTAATTCCACATTACAATCAAATTATTATAGATGTGCTGTTTCAATATTGTTCTGTAGCTGATTTATAAAGAGAAGGAAATAAAGGAGGCTAAAGCATTGTTAATCCAGTTTACACTTCTCTAACTGTATATACCTGCAGCCATTTCCAGTTTTTCACACACCATCTGCCTGTATTGCCCTTTCACCATAAAGCTGCACAGAGTCTGAATCTAAAATTTTGATTGGCTCTATGCCAGTCATGTGACCCGACTGCCAATTCACACATTTTGGCCCTAGCCCATGTGTCAGAGCACCTCTGTGGCGAGGGATCAATTAGTCAGATCAGGCGTCTTCAATCAAACCGCTCACAATAGCTGGTGTGTGACATAATAACTCCGGCAGACAGCGGATTAGAGCCGCGGCAGCCTGTGGAGGGAAACGCCAACATAGCTACGGCTCGTTTAACACGCCAGGAAAGCAATTCACGTAGAGACAGACAAGGGTCACTGAGTAAGGGGCAGCATGTACACAACCAATTTATTTCCAACCAATGAAAAACATATGCACCGCACTGAATGGAAACCACAGTGATTAAAAAAAAAAAAAAAAAGGACTCACCTGCTCCTGTTTTATAAATACATGCAAATTCATTTAATTTGGATTTTTCATCATGTTAATGTGGATCAGATTTCCTCAGTTTTATTCAGCAGCAATTTTTCAACAACATGTCTTCAACACTTTTGTTTGAGGTTCTCACTCTTTTTCACAGCATTACACGTAACATGTTGATGATTCAGATGTGTTACTGTCTGCCTTCAGATGAGGATCCTAAAAGAAAAGGCAGCATCAGTATCAATCTGTACTCAGTAAAAACATGTTTTAGTCACTATTTATTGATGATATATACCCACATATGTGACAGCTGATAGTTACAGCATTACTGCAACTAACAATTATTTTCATCATTGGTTAATCTGTTAATTATTTTCTCGATTAATAAATTATTTGTTTGGTTTATTAAACATCTCCCAAAGCCAAGATACAACCTGATATGTCCCAACCAGCAGTCCACGACCCAAAGATAGGACATCTTGTTACTTCTAGCATACTGCATTTGACATACTATGTGTTGGGACATACTAAATCGTATAATGACCTGGGTGTTGGAATGTACCCTCTGTAATTTCTGCTGCTAATGGGGTCTGTCAATCAAACAAAAGGTGGAATTAAAGACATCATGAAGTAGCGTGGAATCATGGGAGTTGTTGTTTTCATTGTTAAACAACCACCATTGCAGACGAAAACCGACCTAAGGTAGAGTCAGTCATGTTCACAGACGAGGTAATGTATTAAAGTTATATTCACCTTATGTCATTTCATTCTAGTAATGTCAGCTACCGACTGCTAATGAGGTAAAGGGGATATGACGCTATTGACAGGCGACCAAATGAAACTGACCGTTACCGTGATTAAAATTATGGATTTTGCTAGTGTCTAAGTACACAGCTCAACATAGGTCTAGTCGTTTTTAGATAATTTTTATTTTTTTTCTTTCCTAAAAAATATCTTGAACAAAGAAAAAAATTATCAACATATATGGAGATTAAATTTCTGATCATTTGACTAATATTTTCAGCTCTACATTATTGTCCATCTTATTTAGCTATAAATAACTTAATCAGAGGGTTAAAATCACCAAATTAGCCAGCTAGCAGTTATTTTGAGTCATAAATGTGAACAAATTGCTCTCTGCTCATAGCCTGCATGGTAAAGTTATTGTGTTATTGTGTCACAGGTCCATTTGCTTGGATGAATCTTTCATATCTGCTCTTTATACTGGCATCTAATTTACAAAACTCTGACAACATGTGAATCTTTTACACATAGAATTTGTGTAAATATGTAGTATTATTTGCATTTTTTTTCTTTTATAAAACACTTCCCCAAGAAAGGAAATAGCATATTTGGATGTGAGATTACTGTATTTCCTCCTCCCACATCTAACCCCTCTCTTGTTTTTCTTCAGTCCACTGTGACATTGTTCTCTGCCAGTGTGGGGTAACAAACTGCAGTGAGACGTGCTGAGGGCGGCTGTTGTTCTGCGGCTTCTAAAGGGCCATGAAGGATAACATTCATTAAAACTCAGATCCAGCCCCCATCTGGTGCTGTGAATAGGGAGTCCTCTGAGGGGCGGGGTGCAGGGGTAGAGCCCTCCCTTGGCACGTGCCTGAGCCGCTCCATCGTGGCCCCTGTCTGGCCTCGGTGACGGATCACAGAGGCAGGAGGGCCCCTCTGCACACCTGTGTCCCACTCAGAGGATGCTGATGATCATTAGGCATGTGCCGAGGCAAAGGGATAGAGGTAGTTGATTTGATTTGGTTTGTCGCAGTGAAACTGTGAGAAAAAATATTGATGCAGTGTTAAGATAGCGCGTTTTAAAAGGGCCGTATGAAATGTTGGTGCTGTCTTTGAAGAAAAAGATGAAAGAAATGTCACATTGTCCCATAAAAACTGCACTGTCAGACTCTCCAGTGAGGTGCTGCGGTTGCAAAAACACTCTTTTGGCTGATGAGGAGAGGGAGGTTTGTAGAAAAAACGCCCAGTGACTACATGCAGGAAATAAAAGAAGGAGAACAAAGAAAGGTTACTGTGTGTTTTAGCCTTTGAAAATATAAATTATTTATTCATGTGAGCAGAAATAATGTGCAATGTAAGATTTGCTACACAGCATTTCTTTTATTATTATCTACAAATTCTATCATCATTTTATAGAGGTTTCTCTCAGGGGTGCTTTGTCGTCACAGAGTGTGTTGTATAAAATCTTATCAGCCTCTCATCCTTTGTCTGTGTGTGATACCACATGAACATGTTGTAGAGAGGAGGGTATGAAGCTGTCAGCGTAATGTGATACGGGGGAGGGGGAACTGGAGCAACTTGTGATAGATTACCTCACATGCAACTGTAGGAAACCAGTTCTGTGTAAAAAAAAACCCAACTGGATGTAGAAATCTCATTGTCCTCCTGTGATCATAAAAGATGCAATTCTCACTCGACACATAGCAGCTCTGAAAATGTAAACCTTATATGGCATCACTGTTCCCCTGCTTTATTGTGTGTAATTTAAATTTAGTTTTTTGGGGGGGTTTTATGCAGTGGATACATTTACATACCACAAAGGAAAATGATTTTTGTGTTTGCGGTTATATTAAGCACTGTAAGGAGAAGCTCATCCAAATAAACAAGTTTGGAAGCAGAGCAATCTTCTTTAAAATACTAATTTCAGTTTACAAATGTGTGGCAGTGGGTGGAGAGCAGATATATGACATGTTATTACAGACTGACTGATTCAGGGGTGCCGAGCTCGCCATTAATAAAGCAATTAGCAAGGGAGGAGAATGAGGCGTCTGTAAATTCAATTGCCCTGAGGTAGTGCGATGCCATGCTGGAGGGTGTTATAAAACAGTAATTACTCCATTTCTGCATTTGATATTTTTGGTTTATAATTACAGTCAGTGACTTGATCTAAGATTGTAAATTAATGGAGGCAGCAATGTGGAGAGATTGCTGTGTACAATTTAGACTGCAGACTAGCGACGAGAGAGCGGATCAGGAGGATAATTGCATGCAGGCAGAGTCCCAGGGGACGAGTGCAACCCCGTCATCAAACACTCATTCTGGCTGGGCCTCATCCCATTACAGTCCCCCAGGAGCTAAACTGCACCTGCCCCACAGACCAGCAACTACTCAATCCCCCTCCACTCACCCTCATGCTCACAAAACCAGACAAACAACACCAATAACACCACGACTGAACCTGAGATTCTGCAAAAAAAAACAAACATATAGACTACAGGCAGGTGAACACTGAGCACATTTCTGTCTATGAATGAAATGTTGTCACCGGATTTTTGTCCAATTACCGTTCACCCTAACTGGCACGTCACCAGTGCAACAGCCATGACCACTCTGGCTGGTTAAGCATGAGAAAACATGTTCCACATGGCTGGTGGCACAATTGCGTTTTCTGTCAAATTAACATGTGCACCGAGAAGCAGGCGGCGGTGAGTGTTAATGGTTTCCCTTTTTCCGATGGGCAGAATTTCGGAGGAGAAACCGCGGATGGAGGATGGAGGGTGATTCAGACTAGAGATGATTCCTGTGATCGAACCATCAGTCAGCACAGTACAAGACTTCTACAGACTTGAACACAACGACTGCACACTAAATTGATTCAAACTGTCCATCATGTGCATAAAACCGACGGCCCACTTCACACCCAGCCGTAACCCCTTCTCACCCCTACAAACGTCATGCTTGTCTATCACTCCAGCTCTGGTGGAGAGAGATGAGATGCAAAGGCTTCATTTGCAAAAGGCTTCTAGCTATTGCAGGAGGCTCACTCCCACCTGCAGAGGCTGAAAAGCATAGCAGGAATCGTAGCCTTTGATTTATCCAGAGTTATACACACCATCTCTTGCCTCTTCTTGTTGTAGAGAAGCTTAGACTGATGTGGATGGATGGACGCCATGTTGTCCTGAATTTTTTGCCAACTCACTCACAAGCTGCAGAGCGGCACACAGGCGAAGCAGATGATAATATCACCTCTCTTGTTCTGTCTCCACACCTTTGACTTCAAATTTCACTGTGTGTCATAAGACCTCCATCAGTTCTCTCGTGATTCTCTGAATGTGGGATTTAATAGTGAGGGAAACCTTTGTGTACATTTCCACATTTATTGCATTTGTTGCTAATGATTAATGGTAATATAATAGGTTACATCGGGCATTTTATTAAAATTTAAATTACATGTGTTTCCAGTGTAATGACCATCTTAAAATTCAGTATTTTAGTTCAATTGTTCTTCCAGAAAATTAAACGACCACTATACAGTTAATATGACCTTCATAAGCATCAATACATTTTCATCTGACTTTATCAACTTTATTGATAAACATTTTTTGTTTTTGAAAACTGCTATGCATTCTGGCGTTAAACAGTATTGATTTATCACACAATTAGATTAAATGTTGGTGCTGGGTCAATAGTTGAAGGTGCTACATGTAACACTGTTGACCTCAGATGTGTTGATGGAGAACACACTGAGGGGGGGAAAAAAACAGGGTGTGTTGCAAATATAATATTTCACATTACACACCTTACAGGCCTTTTCTCACTTCTGCCTCTGATCTCCTGTACGATTCAGAAAGGCGTGAGGTTATGCGGAGAGATTTAATAGGTTTGTCACACTTTTATATGCCCACAAGACATCTTTAGCAGCATGTTTTACAGTAAAGTCAGGACTCTTTGGGAAGACAGACAATGATCCTTGTTTGTAGGGATGCAACCTCCAGTTACAGCGTTAACATTACTGTTCGTCTCTCCTCTTAACAATTACCAAGCTACAGGGTCCAATACTCTCCCCTGGACTCCGGAGACCTCAGCAATCGATTTGCTAATGACAAAACGTGGAGAGAATAGGAGATGCACAACAATGAATGGAGGAGGTAGTTAACTGGTTATGTAGTTTGCCTCCAGTCTCTGCAGACCACCTACTTTCAAATAGGTAGTTGAAGAAAACATGTCCTTGTGTGCTACAATTCATGCGGAAAAAAAAGGGACTAAGAATGACAAAAACATGACTTTTGTTTTTTTGTTTTTTTTTATATATAAAATGATATGAGCATTTTTTATAACACTTTTTGACATCAACATACCTCTTCGTTAAACACAATAATTTGAAACCATAAAATCACATTTATCTGTTTACATAAACTTCAGGCACAAAGCCATAATAGCATATTTTGGTCATCTTAAACATTCTTAAATATTAATATATTTTACACATCTTTGCAGATTTCATACAGCAAATGAAGAAAGTGTTCAAAGAGCAAATAACGTCAGGTGGAAGAGCCATCTATTATTTCATGTGGTCCACTCAAATGTGACAATATCAAAGTGTCAAGAAAGTACTTTTGGTGACAATGAGAACAACCAAGAAACACCAAGAGATCACAAAACCCGGTTGTTCATGTACAGTACTGCATGTCGTGCTGTCAAAATGATACAGCATGTCCTGTATCATGAGCACCAAAGCTGGATTCTCTGGACACTATTAATTTGTTAAAACACACACCTTAATGTTGATCATCACATGACTCCAAAACAATTACAGTTAGATACAGCAAGCCAAGTGTTACTTACATTACAAAACAGAACGTGATGGGTGGCAGCTGGTACACAGAATTTATTGCAGTGCACACCAAACATCAATAAACAATGTCTTCTCAGCAATCGCCTTCAAAATCTTTTTTGATTTGTCTCACATCACGGCCAGAACCTGATTATGAAAGTTTGTTTTTATTATTTATAATGGCAGAAGACACTTAATCTAACAAAGCAGGCTGAATGAGGACTATCAGTGACTGTGAGGCGGCTGCATCTGAACATTGATCTGAGCAAATTCATGCAACAAACACACACTAAAATTCTACGGTTCAACTTCACTCACGCTATTTTTTTTTCTTATAGTATATTGTAGGCTTCGCTCGAGAAGAAGAAGACCTTTTTTTGCAAGCAGACATCTCCCTGAAAAGGTACTGTCCATGAAAAATATGGCCTTTTATATTAATGTTAACACAGATCAACGACCCAAATCCACAATAGTCTCACAGAAACAGTATACAGATATATACAGTACATAAAACACATTTGAGAAACAGAATATAATCTTGTTTTAGAATACTTATAGTTTCAGTGCAATCAGAGTGGTATTTCAGAGAAAGACCCTATATGATGGTCAACTGCAGTGTCTTGTGGCTCATGTTGTTCAAGTAAATTCATGAGGTTCGTGTGCCTAAGAAGTACAACATAGGCCTGCAGTTTTCTTTCTGTATAGTGAAGCCCTACTGTAGGTAGATGTGATGAGAAATGTGAGAATCTAATGAGGATTGTTCTGCATTGCAATTAACTATTTCTTTACATTGGCTGTTTGAAACTAGTAGTCACCGTTTTTACTAGAATACACAGAATGTATTTAACTATCTAATATAATGCTTATTTGTGCAATCCGTGATGGAAAGTCTGTTTATCGTAATCCGACTCACCATAACTGAATGTGTCTGGCTGGCCTAAGAGTAGCCACGCTCAGCATACATCTTCCCCGCCGGTTCCTGGACGTACTCCTCCGTTTTATCCCAGTCCTGCACCCAACCTCCGTTGAGCTGTGCAGTGGCCCCGTAGCTTTTAGCCGGACCCCCCATTGCACCATAACTTTGTGTGATGTCGCCTGTCTCTTCGGCCAGCTCGTCCTCATCAATGAAGCCACACTTCTCTTCACTGGTTTCTTCAGGGTCGGCCCATGGCTGTTTCTCCCCAGATGCAAAGAGCCCATAAAACACCACACCCCCGTAATGCACGAGGGAAGCAATGAGGAAGACATACTGCCACTCTTCCCGGGTCTAGGGACAGGAAACAGTTGTGGTCAGGCTGGGTCACTCCTTAAAGGACTTATTAAAACTTTATTTTCTCTTAGGTACAACTGCCAAAGTTTAAACAGTTGTTTTACAAAAAGTCTTTTTGTACAGTTTGAAGTCGGCAGTAAAATCAATCAATCAAATCAATATCTGATCATAGTTTTGTTGTTCTTTACTTATGTCAATTAAATCTGATAAAACCTGATAAAGACACACACAGTCTTGATAAAGCTCACCAGCTGAGTTTTCCCCAAACTTTAATTTGCTGCACATGTAGAATGAATATTTAATGTTAACATGTAAAACCATATTTTCAGGTTCTTTGGGAGTTTGAAAAAAAGTTCCTATCTGCTTTATCCTGCTTAAATATTCACATTCACTGTACTGTTTAAATAGAAATGACTCACCTTGTTCTTTGTCATGGCGCCCACTATTAGAGGGCAGACCATCCCTGACAGGGTACCCACACCGTTGGATATGCCCATGAGGATGCTGGCATAGCGAGGAGCGATATCTAGATGGTTGACATTGAAACCTACAACACAAAAAGTAGTGAACATTTGCACTCTTGAATAGGTAATGGTGCAAATTTGAATTGGAATAATTTTGAGACTCACCTGATATTGCAAAACCACTAAAACCCACCGCCAGTACTAAGAAAGATATGGCCATGCCCTTACTGTGAGAATAACCAACCACCAATAAGAGAGTGGCCTCCATACCAAACCCTAAAAACAACAAGACGAGAGTTAAATGAAGCCCTGATAAGGAAAGTTTCTATATTATCATATTAATAGATAAATAGTTGATTGTTAAAGCCTCACCTCCACAGTTCATGATTTTGCGGACCATAGTGGTGGACATGATGTTGTGGGTACGCAGGTAGTCGGCTAATTGACCTCCCAACGGCACGATGATGGTCATGACCAAGTGAGGGAGCGCCGACACTATTCCAACCTGACAACCATCAAACACTTGTCAGAAGCCGATGTGACAGCGACCAAGAGACTGTCACAACAAAGATGATTCTTTCAGTCTCAGAACAAATCTTCTTTGTCTGCGTTTCAACCTCTGACTCCAGCACCACATCTGAGCAATATATCACCTGCAGTAATCACAGGATCTCATCCTGAAGCTGAATTACAGCTGCCAGGAGCTGCTTGATTCATGCTGCGCACTCTCACAGGAGGGCAAAGATTGTGAGATTTTTAATCTTAAAAAAAAAAAAAAATCACATGATGTTTGAGGATAGTTTTAGGGCTGATACCAGGCATTGTAAGAGATGTATGTACCTTGCTTATTTCAAAACCAAACACTTCTTCAAAGTATGCGGGCTGGCTGATGAGGAGCAGATAAAAGGTCCAGCTCCTGCAGAAGTTTGCCACAATGATTGCATAGACGGGCATAGAGGTGAAGAATTTCCTCCAAGGAGTCTTGAATTTCTGTTAAAACATGTGACAAACAGACAATCAGTCGGATGTACTGTACTTGTTGTGGCGCTACTGATCAAGGGGTACTGAGTGAAATCTTACTTCCATGGCGCCCATCAACTGGGCACTTTCACCAATGCTCTCCTCGATGTAACGGCGTTCCTCATCGGTGATGGTAGGGTGTTCTGCAGGGCTCTCATAGGACACCAAGATCCAGAACATGTACCAAATTAACCCAAAGGTTCCTGTGCAGATCATAAAGAGGATTCCAGTTTATTTAACAGACTTCAATGATCGACTTGTGGGTTAATACGTCAAATATTGCTCAGACCCACAGAACTTTATTTTACATACAATGTAGTTTACATCACAAAGTTTTTTAAAATATCAAATATGTCAGTCTGAATTTGGTGGAAAATGTACATAAAATGATACACCTGCTATAGAGTATTTCCAGGTTATATAATGGTGCAGCCATAAAAATCATGGATACTTGGGTATACTGGATTTTAAAAGCCAATGCCGATATTAGGAAGTAAAAAAAAATCTGACATCATAATATCAGCTGAAAATCATTTAGATATTAGATATTATTAGATATATTTTACAGTTCAACAATAAATGTCATTGTCCAAAATGACATGATTGCATATACGGATATATCTGTGATAGGCCAGTATCTGCCAATAACCTGGTCAGACTATAGTTTGAATATTTCACTGTCAGTGTAAACATCATAGATGAAGAGCTGGAACAAACTGGTACAGAATACACATTTTACTATGCTGTCAGACAGTGTGGAGTTAAAATAAAAAAATATTATATGACAGTGACACTCACCGTACACATAGAAGACAGAGGACCATCCTGTGTACTGGACCAAGATCCCTGCCAAAGGCATGGCTATCACTGCACCAGCATAGGATCCTGCACAGGACACAATATTATGACCAAGCAGAATTTGATCCTGACTGCTTATTCAGAGAGCCGTGTTGTCCCACAACTGTGTTCAGTAGACGTTTACACACATTTGAGGGTCAATATTTTGCAATTGGAAACCTTCTTTTCAATGTATGAAGTAATGTGATGATAAAAAAAAAGTTTTCACAGAAACTGTTTATCTGTTCATAGATTAAATACCACAGAAGGAGATGGTTGCCAGACGACTTCTCTCCAGCGGTGGAGCCCATTTACTCCAGATCCCATGGCAGGCCGGATAAGTCACTCCCTGCACAGCGGCAAATGACATGACAGTCACACAACGAACACAGAAGGATCACTTTCCACCAGCTTGAACACAATTTTCTAAATTGGGTGTAAATAATCTGCACAAAGTGTGTGACTGCACAAAGTGTTTGATTTTTCTAAATTCACCAATCAAGTTCACATCTATTTTCCCACTTTCAATGGGAATAGATTTGACATCATGTGAAGACGTTGCCACGTGATTGACGTAGTCTTTTCTCATTGGCCAAAGACGCACAAGACAAATTGTAGTTAATAACAAACAAACTGACATGCATTGCAGCTGACCTTTCTAATGGAGACTAATGGGTTAGGTGTGAGTCAGTACAAATTCAAGCTGACTACCCACTTCATGAAAAAAACTGAATTGCTCCCATTAAATCTTCATTACACACTAAGTGGCATACAATCAACTACTGATAGACATAAATTGCTGGGGCTTGCAGTGAGAGACACCCTGAAATGCTAATGTTTAATTTGCAGTAATAAGTCGATGGGCTCTGAACGCAGGCTGCTCTCTCTCTCTCTCTATCTCTCTCAATGGTCATGAGATGCTATTGAAACCACAATAGGCAGCCAAACAAAATAACAAAAGAGACCGACCTTCAGCCTGATAATAGCATCTCTCTCTAAAATCTTGTCCTTTCTATCGAGCTGTGGGAGCCGCCTACGTTAAGTGTTTTTTTTGTTCAATGTGTTTCTATGTGAACATGGAGCAGTTTTGTCGAGGTAAACAGTACATTATGAGCTGCTATTCAGAGGTTTAATGTTGTTTGCTGTTTGAGGACTAATCCGGCTGATTGTATACAGTATAATGAATGGATCTTTTCCATAATGGGCTTCATTTTCCAGCCCAGGTTCAAATAGAAACAATATAAACATAGGATTTCTGTAAAATGATGCGGTTACATACAAAATGTCAGGACAATTTCATTAGGGGTCGAGTTCAGCTCTCGGATTGATAATGAGGCATCATTTTTGAGTTTTTCAAAGGTCAAGATCTGACGTGCAAACTGTGCAACAGTACCTCCACCAACCCTTGTAATATCCTCACAAAGATGACACATCCATAGTGCGCCCGGGCAGCAGAGGGAATGAACATGTTCAGGGTAGATGTCAGCACGATGGCAGCCCCAAAAACTCTGCATAGACAGTAAATTTGGATCATTTGTCAGAATATTAAACAAGATCATCTTATTCAGCCAGACAAGTTTCAAGTACTTCAAATAGATTTATGAGTAATATTACTGTTAAGGAATCAATCCTAATTGAATGCCACACACACACACACACACACACTCACACACAGGCAGTTATTCAGTTTCCAGGGGAGTGAGGACAGGAGGTGTTTGCAGCAGAAGGTGTCAGTGGGCTCAGCTGACTTGGCATGATGAAGCTCTTCAAAGATTTGCATCTTATTTAGGCTCCATTCCCCTCATGAAAAACCTGACAATCCAAAGATTTATAGTGCGTCTGCTGTCTGAGACAACCTTATCCTACTTCACTTGCTTTATCTCCTCCCATAGTAGTAACTCGAATATTTACATGATTCTGTAAAGATGTGTTTGCTGTTTTGTTGTAATAATTCAGTATTGTGTCTAGAAATTAGGAATATTAATTTGAAATACAAAATATGTAATAATAATAATATATATCCAATTACTGTCAATTACAATTAATATATATTTGACTAGACTGGATATATTGTACATAACCACCTACTGTATGTACATAAAGCAACTTATCACATTTTTTTATCCATTCATCCAATATTTATTGGACACAATTTTACAAACCTTACACTGCATGTGTCTTTTACAATCTACAAAAATAACTCCACCTGTATATAGACATGTATATCATGTATATTGTTGTTTCTATATGTATTCTTCACACTTGCTTTTACATATGGTGATATGTTTATTTTTGAATTATCTTTGTTCAGCATTGTAAAAAAAAAAAAAAAAAAAAAAAGCTCCAATAAAGCCAATATTTTTCTACATATTTTCACAGATTTACAGTTCTTTGTTGTAAATGTTTCCCATGCATGACTCTTGTATTAATAAGAGTTAGCTGACTAATCTGTTGTTACTGAAATAATGCGATATAGGTCTATTGAAATCATACTACAATCATTGCTTACAAACGCATTTCAAACAGAGCTTTTGGCTGGTGGGGTTGCCATGTCTCTGAACATAAAGGATTAGACATGGTCATCCCATGGGAGCTCATTAACATGAGGAGGCACGCCCGGCGGGCATCAACCAAATCCCCAGTTTATCTGCTGTAAGGTCAGGCTTCTTCCTTCAAACCATGACAGGCTAGCACAAATAATACTCTTAAATATCAATAGTACTCTGAGTATAGCATAAGCTTTTCCTACATAGGCCACATACGTCCACAATATTTTTTGGAGTTAATTATAAGAAATAATCTTTTACCTGTTTGCAGCCAGTCTTGAGGAAATGTATCCTCCTGGAATCTGAGTAACTATGTAGCCCCAGAAGAAGGAGCCATGAATCATCCCCACAGTCTCCGGGTCCCAGTTGAATTTCGCTTTCTGTCAGATACAAAAAGTAAAAACACATTTGAATTACTCTTCTATTTTTCTCCTGTCATATTCTTTTAAAGAGAGAAAGAAACAAGCACGTTTAACGATAAGTGAGTCTTTTACAAGAGTGAAATGCTGTCAGTGAAAATATTTTTTAGCTCGATATCAAATATAATGTAATATGATGCTTATGATGCTTATGATGCTTCACACATGACGTCAGCCTGCCTATAAAGTGATCGAATAAATACTAATAAAAGCAGAGAATTTTAGAAAAAATATTTTAAAAAGCAACCTGTGTTAGTTTTTCCCCTATAATATATAACCAGCTTCATGTAGAGAGTTCATTGAGATTTTTACAGGTAGATTTAACCAATAAAACCAATCGATCAGTCTATTGGCTCTTGTCTTTATTACTTATCAAACATGCGGGCTCGTGAGGTGTAAACGGGGCGGAGTTTACAGGCACCTCTTTGATGATGATCTTGCCGTTTTGATGGATTGTGCTGTTATTGACCATGCTGACGATGGCCACACCCAAGTTACACCGGATGCCGAAGGAGATGCAGAAGCCGAGCCCACTCAGCATGGCGATGATGTATCTGCGCGGGAGTCCGAAGCATGTGCAGTCGCACAGGGGCGCCTTTCGCTCCTGCTCCTCCCTGGGTCTCCCATCCTCCGTCAGCTCGATCCCCTCACCTGTTTGCTGTTTTCTTTCCAACTTCCTGCACGACAACCCGTAAAATACTCGTTTTTACTTTATATATCCTTAGCTGGATGGATGAAATCAAACATCCAAGGAAGCAGAGGCGAGAATTACGAGGATAAAATTCACCATTTTCGTTAATTGTCTGTAGAAAAGGCAGAATAAAACCTATATATAAAACCTATATATAAAACCTATATATATATATATATATATATATATATATATATATATATATATATATATATATATATATATATATATATTAATTAGACATACGTATATAGTCTACGTCTGTATTTATTCACATGCCTTTTACAGCTTATGCAACAGAGAAAAATAGCTCTCATCTTCACACCGTGGTCTTTAAACCACAGGCCTTCATCGTTTCTTTTTTTTTCTTTGATTTTGGCACAGGCCCCCTTAAAGCCTTGCATCGCTTTTTTTTATAAAGTAAAGTCAGTTTTTCTTCGTTCATTCTCCATGTTTCTGCAAAAGAAAGGCTCGTTGGCAAACGAAGAGAAAATGACCTTCGTACCGCATTGCAGCAATATTCAGCATCATTCTTGTTTAGAGTTAATTTGGCCATTTTCTATTTTGTAATTAGCTCTCGTAAATGTGGCGTTGGCGTGTTGCTTTGGCTCTCTCTTGGAATTTGCCAAAAAAAAATAAAAAAAATTGGAGGTTAATTTAAGAAAAAACAAAAAACTATACATTGAAATGTGAAGGCCTCGTGCTGTAAAACATCAGGCCTGCTGGAGCTCAAATGAAACCAACAGATTTTTTTTTCTTTCACAGCTTTGAGTCACGCTTCTGTGTTGCATCCTGGAATCAAGTTCATCCATATAAAGCCGTTTACGATCTAAGAAATAAACGAATAAGACGTGTGTAGGAGCACACATGGGCAACTAAAAATGTAGATTTTGTACATGCTTCGGATTTTTAGAAGATTTGTACAAAATTCGTTTTTTTTATCCGATGATATGAAATAATAATTTAATTTTAGACGTCTGTTCCTCCCACATTCTGCACCTTTATTCTACTGTGAAACTGATCATCTGTTTGCTTTTCAGTCAGTTATAACTTCTTCGGGCTACGTTTGCTTTAGGTCCTTCTGACACTGTAAAGAATATAGGAAGTCAATTGATGTGAAGTACATCGATCTTGAAATAATACAGATGGATACATAAGGTAATAGATATCCTCCGACCTTGTGTCACGACTCGTTCTGTTTCATTAATTATTAAAAAACACCCACAGCTGCTGGTGGAGGGGGATCATCCTCCTGGGAAATATCTGATCCTTAAATATTCGGGCCACACGACTCTGCTTTCACCATCCTGTCCGTAATTCATCTTATAAAGAAGGAATTTCACTCTTGGATTTATGTGTGATTAAGGCATAAACACATCGAAATCCAACGCAGGTTTGATGTGTTATCACATCACACATGGATATATATTCCTAGTTTTAATTTCTCCGAAGAGCAACTTCTGTGATTATAAAACAAGAATTAATGGCCATTACTTCGCCTTACCTGTACAGATTCCCGAGGGCCTTTCCTGCGATTTGTTTGATTCCCTCTTTAGAGGTAGGGATAGCTTTCTCCTTGCCTGGCTCCATATCCAATATTATCTTTTAACAAATTCTATAATACTATAACAGATGGGATTGCAGCATTAATGAGCATATTGTTAAGATATTAATCCAAGTAATGCGCCTCTTTCTTTCAAGCAGAAAACGTCTCGATGTCCTGAAAAGATGAGCTGAGAGCTGGAGAAAGAGGGGGGGAGAACACGTTCAGTCTGAAAGGGTTGGTTTCACAGTCACAAAACAGCAGTCAAATAAGTCCGCTTTTGCCTTGCGCAATGTTAATCCACGCAGAGCCATTTTAAGATCCAGCCAACGATTAGAAAACAGCCAAACAGAAAATAAAAAAAAAAAAGTTGGTAGATTTTGCAAAGATTCAATGAGAAATCTTCGTATGAAATGGGAGAGTGGGGAGAGCCTCAGCCAGTGGAGGTTAGCGGAGCTCCGGTTTAATCTGAGGTGAGGATCTCCGGTGAGGCAGCAGGCGGAGGAGGTTTCAGCACCACGGACAGCGCACAGCTCATCTACCTGTCAGCAGCTCCGCGCAGCGCCCCTCCTCCATCCGCTCCCACCACTCCTCTCCCCTAATTCATTTAACAATCTAGGAACGACGACAATTGCATAACCCCTCTCCCTCACTTTTATCTAACTGAATAGAAAAAAAAAGGTTTGAGGATGAGCTCCGACCACTTATAAATCACCTACTGCAGCAGGCACTATGCAATGACCCCCACCCTTCTACCTCCCCTCTGTATTTCTCGGGTTTAGTTTGTCCTGTGGCGTTTACGGACAGTGAAAGTTCAGAGCCAACACTGAATGTAATTATCTGGGAATTCTTATATTTTTCAGTGAAGAAAGAAGGAGGATTGCATGTGGAGCCAGACTGTATGTAGTACAGTAGATATGCAGTCAACCACGCAGAGGCAGTGTTGTGTAGGCGACCAGATCTCAACTGGTATGAGATGAAATGAGATAGACTGGGAACCATTGTTATATACAGTGTATATATCAAATTTCACCATTTAAAGAAAACAGATTAAACAAAGAACATATAAATGTTTTAATACAGTTTCATTGTGTACGACATAATACAAAGAACATTATTGCTGTTCATCTTTAGGATCTATAGGTGCAGGCAGTGAGCACACAGGACTGACAGTAGCCATCCGATGCCTCTTTCTCACCTTCATCCGGGACATCATTGAGGATACTTGCATGCCTGAACACTTGGGAAACAAGACAGCAAAAGTGCAGTGAAACTCCCTCTTAAACTGGCGACCTATGAAGCAGCTGAACACCGGGTTGACGCAGGTGTTGAGGCTGCAGAAGCACATCTCCAGGCTGAAGGCCAGGTCTGCAAGGCGCCAGGAGGCGGGGTTGTCAGGGTACACTGTTCGCATCATGATGGCTGCGCTGCGGGTCAGGTGGTAGGGCAGGTAAAACAGGGCAAAGAGGACCAGCGCTGCGCTCAGCACCCGCCGGAGTCGTCGCTGCTCGTTGTGCGGGCCTGGGCGGCGGGGACGTCGGCGTAACTCTCCGACGCTGCGCACGCCGCAGTAGCAGACGGAAAGCAGCGGGAAGAGGAAGCCCACGACCAAGCAGAAGAGAGAATATGGGAGGCTTTCCCCGTTTTTACTCAGCAGCATGTACAGGGTGCACACGGTGCGGTTGCTCTCAGGGCAAGTCTGTATCAGACTCATACTGGCAACAGGTATACTGAGGACCAGAGCAGCCAACCAGGCCGCCACACACAGCACACAGGTCTGCTTCCCGCCCAGAAGCACCAGGTAGCGCAGAGGGTGCACGATGGCGAGGTATCTGTCCACACTGATGCAGGTGACGAAGAAGATGCTGAGGTAGAAGCAGGTGTGGTAGAGCATCCTCACAGTCGTACAGAGTGGCAGCCCCAGGCTCCAGTACAGCTGGTCCACATGGTAGTGGATGAGAAAAGGCAAGGCCAGCAGCCAGGTGGTGTCAGCCAGGGTCAGGTTGAAGAGGAACACCGTGCTGCGGGTCCAACGACGCAGGCGGTGGCAATAAACCCAGAGGGAGAGCAGGTTGAGGGGCAACCCGAGGATCATCACGACCAGGAAGAAGGACGGCATCACGTAGAGCTGAACCACCGGTAAAGCTTCACGGGTGTCCAGGTTGCAGAAAGCTTCCTCTGCAGGCTGAACGCAGAGTTTAAAGTTTGTATTCTGTACTCTAATTGGCAAAACATGGAAGATAGTGACAGGCATGTGCCCTCATATACATACTAAACATTTGAACCATCCATTGTTAATGCAGGTAATTAAATACAATGAAAATCACATTCTATAGTTCCATAAATCTACCTTTTCCTGATAGATAAAATCTTTAAAAATCACGATGAACATTTCCAACCTACCTGCACCTGAGTGTTGCCCATGTGTCTTCAGTGGCTTCGCAGTGTGCCAAGTGAAAGAACCATGCCAACATATTTTGGTATAAAAACACACCCATCAGTGTGAACAAACACTGAATAGTTATCAGTGTTCTCTCAGGCCATCTGTTAAGTCAACAGCAACTTTCATGTCCTCAGGAAAAGAGCAGAGCAGAGAGGCCTGCGTGCATGGCTACAGTATTTAATACAAACACGTCCAACACTTACTCAAGTTGAACTGCACTTTATTCTGGTTTCATCTTTGCTTACGCATTTGGATACAGGACACAATATTACAAAAAAAAAGAGATAATAAAATTAATGAAAACATAAAATTGTAACTGAGCATACAGGAAACAGTGTCACCTTTAATATTTAACAGTATAAAATAAAATATTACTAAAGCATAAGAAAAGTGGATAGACATATGAAAACATTTGAATTTAAAAGGAGAATTACAAAGAAAAACGCAAAGTATTACAAGTATTAAGGCATCAACAGGCACTAGTTTAGCTGAGCGTAGGGCAGGAAAAAGGCAAACTGGAACAGTCCAACAACGCCCTAAACTGTGTGGTCACATCTACATGCACCTCAAGCAAACTGAAGATGCATTTGCTTAAAGGTTTATTAGTTTAAAGCACAGACAGACAACTATTGTACATAAAATTCAAATACTTCAAAATTAGATATAGGCAGGCGAACAAACATGAAATGTCCTTCATATAATTTCTAAAAATCTTTACCTCTTGTTTTTGAAATGATATTTAAACGCAATATAAATCAAAACAGGGAACCCCCATCAAACCTACAGTACAACATTTGTTCCATTTAAATTAACAAATACTTTCCACAGATTGCTGCTTCAAAACGCTGATTATGAATGCATAGCGTCATGATAAACAATTAAATTGACATGTTAATGTCTTTGTGCAAAATAATAATTAAAATGTGCAGCTTTCCTTCTCTATATAGAGACAGCTGAGGAAACCAGAAGTATAAAAACGGGTGATAGCTGA
Organism: Pampus argenteus; assembly: GCA_036937835.1. NCBI lineage: Eukaryota > Metazoa > Chordata > Actinopteri > Scombriformes > Stromateidae > Pampus > Pampus argenteus. The sequence continues at coordinate 8,761,934 of CM072869.1, forward strand.
TGTGCTTTGTGTAATGGAGCAAACATATTTCAGTAGGTGGGGGCAAGCTTTCATTAGCTCCAACGTGTTGGTAAACAGAGGCACATTAAATAGGGATCTCTTCACTCTCAGGGGCTTTCAACTCTCATCTGCAGGAACAGGACTAACTGTCAACAGTCAACATGCACCAGCTGCTGCGGCTGAACAACTGGCCAATGCAGGACAAAAACATCCCTTTACTTACAGCAGCTCACATTTCTCTTCATAAAAAAGTGACTTAACTTCACATGACAGGATTTGGCCCCGAGAAACTGTTGGGCTGTTATGAGATCAGAGCAAAATGTGACCAGGCCAGTGAAGTGAAGATAATAGTTTGGTAAATGTCTGTTACATCTGCGCTGTGTCTTAAATGGTGTAAATAAATAAAACAAAAAAAAAATGATACTGGAACCCTTCATACAGCTGCACACACACAAGGGAAAAAACCCTGAATGAACAAGCTCTCAGTTTCCAAATTAATTAATTATCATTTAACTAACATGCAACCAATGACAAGTGTGTCATATATTAAAGCATCCAGTCTTTGGTTATTCATAGTGGCACTTAAAATAAATAGTCTTGTATTAAAACAAGATGAGTTGTGTGGCTTAGACACAGTGTATAAGTGTTCCTCTTTTCTTCCTTATAGCAAATCTTGATTATCCTCAGCACTATAATTACAATAAAGAGTGAAAAGCCATAAGTATGAAACAGAGGTTTAAATTCAAGTGTTTCAGCATGCATGGAGACTTGGTCTTTAACCTGTGTGCACTTTCAGCAGATTAGTAGACGAGTAGCTGAGAACTGAGGAAACCTTTATCTTCTTAATTAAAAGTTGTCTGTGTGAGTGTGAGTATTGCATAAACAACACAGAAACTGCAGCACACTGATGGTCACTATCATAATACACGAGCAGACCAATCTACATCACCATGTCCTCCCATTAAGTCCAGCTGATTGATCAGCAGCTTGCTGGGCTAGAGACACTCTGACAGCACCTCATGTCTGGGTATAGACGGGTAGATCATGGGCGCGCAGGTACACTCATTGCTGGTGTGGCTAAGTTGGATCTTCAGCTTCTCCACTTCGTAATTGTGGAGATACTCCTGGACCAGGTAACGCTCTCTCTTTATTCGAGCCCTCACGTCAGAGGGAACATCAGGAATCATCCAGGCCACAAAGAACTTGACCAGAAACACGACATGCTGTGGATGAAGAAAACACAACAGTTTAGTTGTGTTGCTAGAGTCAGCAGAGCCAAGAGCTGCAGAAGATTTAGGATTCATATTGGACAATATGAAAAATGTGTGTGGGAGAGAGGAGTTACTATTCATGACTACTGCCCAAGGTTAGGAAATGAAAGGCTTAGTTAAAGCGGTCAATAAGTGTTGGTGGTGCTGGTGGAAGCACTGGGGCTCGTTACCTCCATGATAATGATGAAAGCCAGCTTGGCAGCCAAAATGTGCCAGAACTGCATAGTGTGGGAGTACTGCTTCTCATGGCCGGGAGGATAGCGGTAGTCACGATATCTACACAGAAAGAAGGAATCAGAGATTTGAACTGAATTACCATTATTCAAATGAAAATGAATTTTCAGCAAAGTTGTATTTATAAGGCCTTACTACATTCAAATTCTTAGAGAAAAACTTATCAATGAGGCAGGTGAGTATACATGTGTGTTCATGTCAATAAATCCCATAAAGTCAGCAATGCTTTAGTCCATCTTTTTCTCCAGCCTGCCTGTGATAGCCAAAACTCCTTCTCTCTCACTGAGGATGAAAAAATCTTTAAGAACTGATCAGTAATATATATATACCGTACTTTCATTTTAAAATAAGGGTATTTTTTAAAACATCTAGGCACTGTAGTTTTCGGGAGTTGAGTGTATTTGTTATATTCAGTTGTGGATTTGGTGCAGGTAAGAGTATTTATAATTGCAGGACAATATGTGTGGTATCAACCTTAAATATTGACAGTGCAAATGTTCACCTTAGTAAAGGAACATGTCACCCAGTGCAACTGTGTGGCTCGCTGATGTGTTTTAATAGTTTTTGAACAACAGTGAAAGCTACAAAGATAATATCTAGTGAGAGAGAGAGAGAGAGACTTAAATGCACACACACCTGCAATTAGTGATGGAGCTGTTGAACCAGGAGGGGTTCTCCCCATCCTCCGGCATGCTGGCAAAGTTAAACTCTGAGATATTGAAAACAGACAAGCTGTTGTTGATGTAGCCTTTCATCTGACCCTGTGGCTGGTAGGCATACATGTACACAAGTCGAGGGATCATATCAGAGGTGAAGGCCACAATGAAAGCCTGGAAAGCAGGAAAACGAAACTTTTACAGAAAAAGAGGTGCAGATCTGGAAAGCTACAATAGCCCCATTTCTATCTAATTACCAAGTGAATTGTCAAGTGAAAACCTAAAGAGAATGCAAATTATGCAAATTTTTGTGTGTGTTATGGTACATTTAGGAAGACACAACAAAAACAGTTAAAACCAATTCTGTGCTGCAAAGGCACATCAGTCTTATGTTATCAGTGGAGAAACAGTCCAGCACTCACGTTTGTAACAACAGAGAGGATGGCCATCCCATTGAGGATTTCCTGCCAGGCTCCGATGCTGTGGGCCTTGGCTGCTACAGGTCGTCTGAACTGAGTGGTGAGCTTCCAGGCGTCCACTCTAACCTCAATGATGTTGTTGATAAGTGCCAGCAGGGGTGCCAGGGGGAAGGAGGCGACAAACAACGTGATGAAACCAAACTGGATCACTGGGACAATGAGAGGAAGGAGGTTAGAGAAGGAAAGTATGGTGGTAACAGCGCCATCTGCAGGATCTCAAAGGACATTGTATCTATTTACCCATCCATCCATCAATCGAACTATCCATCTACTTATCTATACACTATAAGTTCTATTCATTTTTCCCCAGTATCACATACATTTCAAAATATTTCACTTATAGAAATCTATTTTATATTCCTTAACTTTGCTCCACATATTTCTAGTTTGTCTTTCTTTAAACATATCTCTCTGAATCTCACCTACACCTGTAATAGATTGTACTGGATGTTTACCCATTTCCAGGTACTCGTAGAAGAGGCCCAGCTGTCCAAAGCACTGTAGGTCATTGTCTTGTTCCCAGCGGCTGTACAGGCTCTCTGGGTGGCTTCGTGCCTTCCTGCTGCCCCACCAGTTCATCAGCCACCTGAAGGACACGGGGGGCAATAGAGAGCTTTGAGGCAACATACCACACCCTCTGACAGCGATACTGAAGGCTGTACTGTGAACAATGGCTGTCAGGAGATAACTGCATTTCTAAACATAGAATCTGTTAATCTATAGCAAACCAAACAGAGAAGTCAAGGTTCATTTTTTATTTTGGTTTTGATTGGAAACTGATTGTGCAGCCACTGATGACTTGGTATCACAATATTTTTGTGTGATTTTGTGGCACCACCTGGTTAATATAGGTATGAGCTATATGATTTAGCTACAAAACTCTTTAAGAGTGTATGAATTTAATCCCTCTATGCAGCAAGCTGTATGCAGATAAAATGTGTTTTGGATGACTGGTTCAGTTGGACTACTCACGGGACCAGAGCCTCCTGGATGTTACCCCACACCTGTTTACCAGTCATCACAATCACCAGCTGGGTGGTCAACTCAATCAAACAGCCACCAGGGTCACACTGAAAGCAGACAGGTTGAGATAGAAGAAGGGTAGGGAAGACACAAACATTAACTCAAATTCAAGCTCAAGTTGAAATACCAGTACTGATTTTTATGCAGCGTAACATGTTATATCTGGTACCTCTTCATTCCTCAATTTGCCAAACATGTACATATATTTTCCAGGATATCCAACAAGCTTGCCCTTAAAAAAAGCCACATAGAAGCAGGAGGAGTAATAGTTGACAAACTGGAAGAGGAACATCTTCACTGTCAGTTTGTTCTCATACTCCAGGTGTGTCTTTGGAATTTCTGTCACATAGTGAAAAATGAAAAAAACATATTTTAAACACATGAACCAAATGATGAATGCACTTGTCAAGGTCTGTGATGACATGCACTGATGTGTGGATCCATAAAGACACATATTTAATAGTCTGGGATACACTCTCTTTTGCTCTGGCACTTACCCATGTCAGTGATCCAAATAGCCACCCTTTCATACATGAGGTTGAGGATCATGATAATGACAAAGTTGATGCAGGAGGCGGTGACAGAGGTGGCCAGTTGTGGAGTGATGTAGGGACCGACCACATGCAGGTGAGAGGTGGGGTTGTCCTTCATGAGGCTGGCGAAGGCTGCATACACCGCCAGGCGGTACGCTATCACTCCAATGATGCAGGCAATGATTAAAGAGATCTTCAGGACAGAGACAACAGTGACAACATGAAAGACAGCTACATGGTACCGGCATATCACAAGACAAAAGAACAGTGCAAAGACCACACTAATTATGTTGCAAGTGCAAACACCAGAACACAGATAGATATATGGACAAAGCAAAGAGAACTAAAGCCAACATAGATGGTAGAAGTAACTATCAAGCTCAAAAGGATGCACACAAGCCCTATTAAAACACATTTGGCATTATTTACCCATCAAGCTCATTAATATGCAACAAGCAGACAATTTAGCTTGATCAAGATCAAAGATTCGATGCTCACCCAGAACAGGACAGTGGCTCCAGACAGACATGTGCGTGCACACTTGCTTGTTATGGGTAAGTAAGGCTCCATTTCCTACATCATAAATAAGCAAAGTATGGACACAGGGGTCAGTCACTCAAGCTCATACATACAGTTACATACAGTGACACACACACACACACACACTACACCAAACCAAAACCTCTTCTTCACCATACTGGCGCTACCCTTACCCAGAGAATGACGGTGGCCCAGCACAGTAACAATTTCCCCATTAGATCTGAAGCGGTCCTGTTAAGAACCCACTCCGATTCCTACAGATGGTTGGGATGTGGTCAAGGCAAATTATAGCACCCCGTTTCTGTTCATTTTACAAGTCTGTGTCTCTCACTATCACTGCCTACTACTCATTTCCTAAAACCACAGCAGGTCTGTCTAACTGAGTTAAGATTGTAATCAGAGTCAAACTGGCTTTTTACTCCAGGAACTGGTCTAATGAATGACTGCAGCCAGCTCAATTTGTAGAATGTGTATCCAATAAATACAAGCAGTACTGTTCTCTGTAATCATTCAGTCTTACCATATATTATACCTGCTGATTAAAGCCACGTGGAAGCTACACAAACCTTACGCTGTACATTAGAACAGTATCATAGAGTATGTTAATATTTCATGAGAACTCAAACACCTGAGTAATGCGGTTCATCTTGCGGTTGGTGCACTTAGTCTCATACTCTGGCCGAATCTGCAGTTGTTGCTGCTCCTCCTCAAAGTCAACCAGATCCCACTCATACTCGAGACGGGCCTGCCGCCTCTTCCAGAACTCCAGGAACAGCGTCACTGCAGAACATATGACCCCGTCACGCCAGAGATATCACAATAATAATCTTGTTTTATCAGTTTCATTGAATCTGTATTTCTAATTTTTAGAACTTGGCTAGTGTCAAAGTAAGAAACAGTGATTTTAAATGACTAATGAAAGTTCAACAGCTGCCACTAGGTGGTGCACTGGGTCAGAAAATACAAAATATAGAGAGAAGACATTTTTTTTACTCACCCCAAATCCCCATGAATATGGCAAAAAACACTGTTCCCACATTGTCAAATAGATGTGATTGCTGAAAAAGATCATTAGTGAATTAGTGAGATAATGAAAAACTGATTGTTCACATGGAGCTCCAACCACCTTTTAAATGTCCCATATTGTGCATAGAACATGAATCATGAACATTAACAACTCAGTCACAAAGACATGATGTCTCACCCACGAGGAGTCGCATGTTGAGTTGAGTTTCCAGTAGCTACATTTCTTGTCACACAGCGGGCACATGACAATATTACCTCCAATTTTCTCATCACATATTTCTTTACTGAAAGGAAACAGAACACAAGATTAATAATAGCAATAATAACTAATGATACAATGACATCTGAAAGACGTACAAATGTAACTACCCAAGTATTCTTTGTAAAGCTCACCTCCACACGTTCTCATCATAGGTGAGGAATCCGTAGATGAAACAAATTGTTCCCACGACTGCAGCAAACAACAGCATCTCAGTGTAGAACCCGAGCCATGCAAAATAAATACCAATCTTCTCCCCATAATACTTCCTGTTGAAGTGAAAAAACAAAATTCATGTTGTAAATTCTTTTACCAGACTGATGTAAATACACAACAGATATAAGGATTTTGTCCTACAGTATTACCTTATAAGGTTGAGGGGCTGCTCTTTGAAGAAACATAAGAATCCGGCCCAGTGTTTATAGAGACTGTATCTCTCACTTTCGCAGTTAATATCCCTCGATCTTGTCCAATATCTAGACTGCAAACATGTAGAATATACAGTTATACATCCATTGCATTACGTGCACTGTTATTCATCCTTGTAGTTCAACATCAACAGGATGTTACTGTTGGCGAGCAATGCGTGCTCCCTCCTTTCCTTTTTCCAATGATAAAAATAAAAAAACTGCCAAAAGTTCACCAAACAGGCCTCACATCATGCAGAGGGAAGGCAGCAGTGTAGGTGCCATTGTTGAGTAACCTCTTGATTCCCTTCTTATCTTTATCCCCACAGTCATCCTTGAAGTATGAACAGCGGGACAGGATATAGTAGACCTTGGTACAGAGAGAAAAACAAGAATATAGTGTTTTGTTGTTCAGAGGCTGAAAAATAGTTTGGATAAAAAACAGAATAATAAAGTTGCCTCTGTATTCACAACAGTTTTTTGTTTTTATTTTTCTTCACAATATACATATCCTTTTAAATTTCACTCAAATCAAATGTTCAAAAACACATGTACAGTTCAGAAACTATTACTACAGTATACTGTATTTATTGCAAATTATGTTTTGATGTTATAATTTGAGGGCAAGTTAAGATACTGTATACTGTATCTGTACCATGTATATTTAAAATATATATAAAATAATTTTAAAATATTCTCAAAAAATAAAAGAAAAAGAAAGTCATAGTCAAAGCATCCTTACTATCCTGTTGCGAGTAGAAGGGGGGAAGAATGTGTCTTTGTTGTCGATCAGGAAGAAGTCAGACTTGCTCTTGTTGAAGGGAGCTGTGAAGTAGTCTGGCTCAGGCTGCATGATGCGCTCCGGCAGACGAAAGGGAGTGGACAGCCAGTTCATGGGCATCTCGCTTTTGCTTGGGATGTCATTGACCTTGAATGGGACCTTGATCTTCAGTACGTCTGCGTAGGTGGCCAACACTTCCCACGGAGCATGGATCTTCACAAAATATGTTTTTCCATCCTCTGACTCCTGTTTATTATTACAGTGAACAAGGTGTCACATTATTATGAGTGCTGGGCAGTGACAGTGACACTAATTCAGTAAAAATAAATAAATAAATAAAATAAATTAAACTAAGCATTTTATAGGTATATACATACAAGTAATACTGTAGTTTGTTGACTAAAAAGCATAAATAGCCATAAAGTGTTTGCTATTGCTTTTATGAACACAACATTATTGTTTAAGCACAGAGCTGTCACTGTTTTTTTGTCTTTGTAAAAACAAGAAGCTTTCTAGAAATGTCTAAAAAATATCACAAACAAATGTTTGAATATACACAAATGAATTTGCAGGCAACTACATTCCCTTTTACATGATTATACATAATATAATCAGCATGAAGGGGCTCTCACCGATTTGTCTTCTATCTCCAACTCCAGGCCGACATTCTCTAGATTGGCTTCATACACCTTCCTCCTCTCCTTTAGAAGGAAAAATATTTATGCATTTATCAATTTGATTTTACGTTCAATGCTTTTAATGCCACAACAATGGCGGTAATATTTCTTGTGTGACACCGATACACAACATGTACTGGCATAATGTGTAGTAATTTGAAATAAAATGTGCTTATCTAAATTAAAATTGACAAGCAAGCAAAAATGAAACCCGTCTTGTCAGAGCTTTTTTACAACACATGTGAATCATACACAGGAACTGGCCGCCCTTCCTCACACAGTGGAAAAAGGGAACAAATTCCTGGCCGGAGATATGGCTGTTCAGTCAATGACGAGGCTGTGGGTAGTATGTGAGACAGCTGCAACAAATGACCCCATGCCCATACTGTGGTAACACCCAGATGTGAAGGCTAACAGCCTAGTATCAAAAACTAGATGTCTTTCAGCACTCAACAACTGATAGAGACTTGCCACACAAAAAGCCATCTGGCCAACGACAGTATGGAAATACCTCAGAGGTGATTTAATTATATTAATTATTTAATGGGTGGACCTTAAAGAAGTAACCTTGTCAGAAAATTCCTTGAGAGGATGAGAACAACCGTTTATACAACATTATCAGTGTTGTGGTATTTAGGGTATGCCACTGATTCACTTTGCAGGAACCAGTTCTTACTATTCAAACCAAGAAGGACCCACAAAGTGGAAATAACGTCTGCTGTGTTTTTGTAAGATTTCAGGATATTTAGTTCCCACAATTAATAATATTCAGAGTCACTTTACTGAGTTGGAAAAGCAGCTATAATAACAGAGAAACAAAACAGGAGTTATTACAACCATCGGCCTACAGTCAATAAATTCAGAAGATATAACTTACAAAGAAGTCGCTTCTTACCTGTTTCTTCTCACAGTCTTTATCGTCAACATAGGACAGGACAAAATCAACTCTGCGTAGTCCGTCACGGAAGAACACAGAGTCTTTACTTTGTTGTTGTTTGTCAATCTGTAACAAGATAGAACACAGGTCACAACATTTAAAACATACACAGTATCAGCCCAGCAAGTCTTCGGATGCATTCACCACTGCAGACAAGACAAACTGATGTGTCAGTGGATAACAGCAAAAACCTAAAACAAGGCCTCTAAGACACATCACACTCAACTGTTTGTCAACAACAACAACAAACAATATTGATTACCATTTTTTTTTTCACTCACACAAAAAGCATGCTAAATGCAGGATATCTGCTAAGAGGTCTGATGTTGCTCATGTTCTCATTATAGGTTTTCAACGAACAGGATGAGAATAGGCTAAATAAATCTATATTCTATCATAAACTGTAATACAGAGAGAGATATCTGCTGTATAGCATCTCAACCTATTAAACAACCTCAGGTTTAATATCATAGCAAGGCCAAGAATATGTGGAGAAGACTGCAAATTCATAAATACCATTTTCTACAGAACAGGGAGATCCAGCAGCCACATTCCAGTTTCTTATGCTTATGTTTTTTCTGTAAATCCTGAAATCCATAGTGGACAATAACACCTGTACTGGCACATAAATACATTTCAGACATGTGTAGCAGCTAATGCTAGTCCTACAGTGGAAATTAACTGTACAGGAATGCTTCAGTAAACGAAAGGAAAGCATGGCTGCTTCAGCTGTTCAAAAAGCTAAAAATAAGCACATACCACGTGTCATTGTAATCACTACACATGGCTACAGAGGCTACCTACACAGGATACAGACAATTCACAGATCTCAGACATTTAGCACAACAATGACAGTAACATCTAACATCTATGGCTACTGTTCTGTAGCTTTTTACAGTTTGCCCTGTCCTGTGTGGGGTAGCACTTTACCTCCATGGCTCACTCCTTTTATGGTTATGATGCATCAGCGGAAATACCGGCTACCTCATAGAGAAGAATTGCCTTTTTCCTCGGAGCACTATCCAACCCTGAAAGCACTGCCTCGCTCACTCTCTCTCTCCACTGATCTCCCCCCGGGACGAGCCCTCACTCTCTCAGACATCCAGAAAATAGAGAAGGAGACGGATAGAAGGACAGTAGGAAAGGCAACTCTAAGTGATGACATCAGCTTGCCGGTAGCATAGCTGCTGCTGCTGCCTAGTTAGCTAATGTAATAGGAGTACAACATCAGAAAATGGGAGTGACATCACTATAATGTACAGCACTGCCCATCAGTAGAGTAAAGGCCTGCAGCAGCCTCTAAAACATGTTGTATAACAAAAGCCAAATGACCACATGAAGTAATCACAAGAACAGAAACAGATCTGATAACATAAACTCCCCAGTCTCATGTGCATGTACAGAGCGCAAATGAAAGACTGTTAATGAAAACCAACTGGTGTCACACATGTTTCACAAATCAGTTACAAAGACAGTGATGTGAAATGCTACAGCTGGATTCACAGCACTTACTCCTGCTGTACTAACTTAAGACTACTAATACTACTGATCTACTGTAGAGGCATTCGGTCAACGTGTTTAATCTTCTCACAGTTTTCTTATCCCAAATTATTCATACATACTAAAAATAGCTGTGCACTACCTCCCAGACTAGACCATGTTGACCAAGCAGGGTGGATGCTTGCTTTAACTGGGACATCGCTACAGAAACTCTCTAATTTGCCATAATTATAGATCAGCCATATGGAATCAGTGCATCTGCTAGAAGCTGCCTGTGTTCAGTTAAGCTGGTAGCGTTCTATACATTTACCACTAACCCTAACTACTGGGTGTTGTAGATGTCTTTTATCTTAATTAAGGAGGGTAAATGTGGAACATGGTGGCTACTAGTTTCAAGGAGGGGCTTTTTTTTTTTTGGAAGAAGAGTTCAGAACAGCCTATATCAAACATCAGTATATATATACATACACTCAGAACAACTGTCCTGTCTAGCTTCAATGTATTATATTCTTTAATACAGTCTGATATTACAGTAGTGCTACAAAATCTAATGACAGTGCAGCAATTATCTTCTCTCTGTATTTCATGCTATGTTGTTCCAACACTATCAAAATTAAATGTCTTTTTCTTATTGTTTTTACGTTGAACATAGTTAGTCAACTATATTGTTATCTAAATTTTGTAAATAGTGGTTACCATATCTCTGTAATTTAGTTTCAATTTCTGCAAACCTCAAACTTGTTCTCACACATGATTCTCTGTTTTTTTTTTTACAGTGCTCAAAAAAATAAAACCTGAATACTCCAAATCCAAGATTTGCATAAAATTATATCTGGATCATGCAGTTGAAAGTTCCTGTTATAGCAGATCCACACAATCAGCCTTTGTTTCCATTCTTGATTACAGAGACAGTTTATAGATGTGTACCTGCCTCCCCTGTGATCTCCTCGTTTTTCATTAAAATGGGTTACAGACTACTTCAGCAAGACCAGATTTTAAGAGATCAAAAGAAATGTAGAGTACAGTATGTGGTAAGCCACAGCAGTTCAGTCCTGTCATGAGCTCAGGGCAGGGTTGTGTTTAAGTACAGACTTTATATACGAAAAGTACACTCACGCACATAAACGCATATGTACATATATACACACACAAACAGCCAGGCAAATGACAACTACTGTATACAGTATTAGTGTGTGTGTATGTGTGTGTGTGTGTGTGTGTGTGTGTGTGTGTGTATGCACACTTTCTAATTATGCTCTACCACCAAGCTTGTGCTTTCTCTTCAGTGAAGCAAATAGTCATCACAGGTGAGAAAAAAGCAAAAAGGCCTTTTCCAGTTTTAATGACCTCTCATGATGCATCAACACATAGCTCATGCCAGCATGTTTCCATTACTATATGCAGAAGAAAACATGCTCTCCAGAAGTAACCACCAGCTCTCTACCAAGAAAAGTCTATTGATTTTAACTCAAATGTCCAAGATTTATTGTCTGAATATCTAATGTCAATGGATAAACTAAACACTGAACAGACATTTCTTAAAAAAGAAAGAAAAGCTGGCTGGCAGGCAGGCAGATACGCATAAATTTGCATCACATCACAAGCCTGTTTTAACATGCCATACCCTCGCACGAAACTTCAGAAATAGTGCCCGCTTTCTCCAGAGCTGTGGAGGAACCGAGTGGACAGTGAGGGTAAGCCTATAATGACAAATTTAATAAAACTGTTGTAACTAAAACTGTGGCAGCAACAGTTAAACAAAGAACAAAAAAATGGATCAAAACACTCCACACTACTCCACACATTATTATTTTATACATCTGTATTGATTGCTGTATGTCCAAAAACACATTATAACAACCTGAAAAGCACTATATGTTATAAGTCACAGTCAGCGTCTTGCTCAGTTAAAAGTTTGAGCACTAAAACACACACAACACACAGACACAGCAGCATGCATGTGTGTCCTCGACTGGTGTCTTACCCCAGTCAAAGTATTGATTCGCTCTAAGGTCACCTCATACGTTGGACTATTGCTGTGGTCAGAGGCAGCCAGGGAGGCCAGGCTGGTGTTGAGAGACTCACAGGTATCCACACATACACCAGGTGTTAAAGGATACTTTAAATACAGCATGAAAGGAGGAAAGGACTATTAGGGTTATCTCCAAGTCTCTCATGATATCTTTAGCTTGTAAACTATTACAAATTTTAACAATTTCTATCTCTTCCAGACTATCCACAATCGAGGCAAAAGAAGATGCTTTGCAGAAATGTCCGTATGAGGATGCTGTGTGAATGTAAGCATGCAGTGAGTTTGGTGTTTACCACTGACTGTCCCTGCTGGAGGGATCCTGCGCTGGATGAGCCATGTTGGTGGTAGCCATTTATATCATCTGAAAGACAGTAGCATAGGGAACATTACATTTAAAATAGAGCCAGTATTATTTATGGCAACATTCTTTAATCAAAGTAAAAGAATTACAAGTAGTATAGACAATCTCAAACCACCAGGTTGGTGGCAGTGAAGTTAGGTTTCACTCATATGAACAGCTGCTAAAATTAAGAGAGAAGCACTGACAGACAGCCAATGTTGTGGCCTATATTTGTACGGCATGAAAGCCAGAATGCATGAGTTAACAGAATTACTGTGACAGAATACACACCGTTGGGTTTCTGAGCCACAGGAGTGACGAATGGAAGTGAAACAGAGAAGTTTTCAATGTGTATGAGGGTCAAATCTGCCTGCGTGATGAAACTGACTTTAACCACGATTAAAGTTCTCCTTTCACCTGCCCTTTATTGCATGTCAAATATAATTACAACTTTCCATGGTACATTCTGAGGAAAGGTTTTACATAAACAAATGGCAGGGCAGATGGGAAAGCAAAACAAACACCAAGCACAGCTGGCATTATTGTCACCGAAAAAATAAAGCAAAAGCTGGTTTCTGCCTCTGCGTCTGTGTTTTTAAGTAGAAATGCAACAGTCATAATTGACGGTCTCTCTGAGTTTATATTTAGTCTGGACTCAACACAGGAAATGTGCTTACACTGACCTAAAACATGGAGTGAAACCTTGTAATATGTCGACCCTCCCTGTCTCTATGTTATTACATGCCACAGCTACAACGCACAAGTTGGTGAGTTTCGAAACTAAAAGGAAACATATTAAGCTTCCCTCCAGTCAATCTGTGACAGTTTTTGTATATTGTTGGATTTTTTTTCACAGCAGCAATTTAACAACTTTAAAGAACTAAACTGTATTTAAAATATGAAAATAAAGTTTTTTTGTTTGCATACATTTGCATATTGCTGCCAGTATGTCTGAGTACTATGGTGTCTATGTATGAGTTGAGCAGGGTGTTTAGAGTTTAGAGAAGACATCACTAGTGACCCCTGGAAAAATCCTTGCCAGCCAATATGATAAAAACACAGTATAATAAACCATAGATAAGGTTGGCTTTATATGGTTTTAACAATAAATCTGGTATCAAAAAAAGACAGTAATGTTGATCTGGACTGCTGTGATTTGTTCTAATGTATATTTCTTTCACATCATTTGAGAAGGCCTCACAGCAGCTGGGCATATCTTTGTGCAGTTGGACAGGGTAATGTAGCACTCAGTGTTAGACACACAGTTACATCGAGAGCCTTTTCCCACCTTACTAAGTAGCCTCTACAGTGAACGCTTTGTTCAAGAGAGAGCAGCTGATCGCAGCAGAAATATCACAAGCCACCCTACAGCCTCAAGAGAGCAAACTTCGTGTAAATCTTGGATGCAAATTGTGTTGATAATAAAAGGAAAATAAACCATATAAATACAATAATAAGAGATATTTGAGCAACTAAAACTACTAGTTTGGTGTTGCTGCAAGTTGTTGTATATAAACACACTACTTTTCTCTGGCAGAAAGCTGCCGATCTAGTATCTAGACAAATACTAGAGAAATGTAATCCATATTTACAGTAAGGGCGAGTACAGATGATCAACAAGAAACTCAGACTCAAACTACAAAAGCAATAATCTAGATTATGAATATTATGAGTTATGTTGGTGGAGCTATGAGTGTGATGTGTGGAAAACACTGCTTCCACTGTTATCTCAATGCACCATAAACACACAGCACCAAGGTAACAGTAACTGTGATTCATGATCCTGCAGAGATCACTTACACTTCTGTTTCTGGTATTTTGCGATAACTGAAACACGACGCTTTTACATTGATTTGTACCGATTTTGTTGCCGGGGAGAATCCAGAATGACTCACCCTCCACTCAACAACACCATAAATGGCTAAAAGCAATCTTTCTGTCAAAACATTTGCTTCAAAGTTCACATTTAGGCAGAACCAGTGTAGGATTTCAGGCTGGTGGATAGAGTCAACTGCCTGTAAGTGACAGAGTGTTTCCACTAACTATGCCAGCTGTTAGAGACAGGCTGTCTATAAGTCACCGCTGTTCCCTTGAAAATAAAGTCTGACTAAAAACTGGTTCAAGGGGAAGGTGGAAAGTGGATATATTTAAAAATATTAAAAGCAATGTAAATGTCCCGGTTGTTCCAGGAGGGAATGACAACATAAATAAAGGTGCCATTTGGAAATGCTTTACTGTTACTGCCAATAGTTAGAGCTCCTCTTAAGGTTGTAGCTCAGTGGGTCTTAGCAGGCTTGTATCCCGACATTATACATAAATACATTATTAATGTAAGCCTATAGGAATGCGGCTTTTAGTAGTAGCCTTGGGGCAAACGGGATATAGATAAATGACTCACCATTGAAAGACTCTGCCGGGCTCATCTCAATTAAACTGTCCTCTCCAGCTTTCCCCGTTATTCGGTGCATGTTGAATCGCTCGTGTTTTCCAAGCCGCGCCTGTTGGTCCTCATCTACACCAAGATATCCCGACTTCTACCTTTTCTCCGGGCTACACTTCTTCAGTGACTCCTCGGTGACGCACCGGCCTTATTTTCCGGGCTACTTCACCCACTGACCGCTGAATCATTTGGGGACATAGGGAGGACCATGAGGGGAGTGGCTCCACACACCACAAACCAATAGTCTGAGTCTGGAGGATAACACAGAGGAGTCATTTCCAACCAGGGACTCTTTTTAAAATCCCCCCTACCGCCCCCATTTTCTCAATCTTTTTAGCCTATTATTATTATTATTTTTCAACCGCAAAAAGTCGTGTTTAGTACACTACTGTTTGGCCAGTCGTCAGTCACACTGTCTGGGGATCATATAGACCAAACAGGTGTGTGAGACCTATCATAGGGAAGTGACTTATTTCAAATGGCATCTGTATGAGCTGACTTTCGTATGTGAAGCAGAAAGTTGCAAAAGTATCAGAGTCCTGTTCGAGACCACCTCAACCGACAAAACGGTTATTCGCGCGACGCCGGTACATTTTGTGGCCGTTTTCTGGCAAAAAAAAAAAATCGTGTATTTTAACCAAACAATTACATTTTGACCTTACCATAACCAAGTGCCTTTGTGCCTAACCTAACCAGACCTTGACCAGAGCGTTGTCACAACATAAAACACAATTATTTAACTGATTACAGCCGTTTGGCGTTAACGTATCCGCGGTTTGCAGAAACGTACGATGCTAACATTTTAATTGTGGCAATTGGACTAAAATGTGTTAGTGCTAGTGTCATCTAGCTAGTTGGCGTTAAGTAATCAAATTAGGACTGTTCATTTACCGTTTTTCTTCTTCCTTAATTTTACTTGAACGCATATTGCCGAAACGGTATTATAACAGAAAAAGATTCGCGGCTCTCAAAATCAACACGCTCGTATTGCCTCGCGCATGCGTGAGCGTCTGGCCAATCGTAGCGCGTGAATACTGCGTGGGGCGTGTCTTATCAAGAAAAGCGGTAGGATCCATGAAAATGCACCGGGGAAGCCTTGTAGCACCCGGAAATACGATGAGGGAACTCCGCTGGCACACAGAAGACACAGTTCACGGGATTTTGAGGACTGCTGCAGCTTCTGTCATGAACATGTCAGCTTCTAACGTGAAAGTATTCCTGCGGCTATTATTTTAAACGCTCTTAGTGCGTGGAGTTTGTTAACAAACATCCTGCTCGCCTGTCACATTTTGCAGTTCTGATAAAAGGTGGAAGTGGTACCTAAAGTTGAACTTTGCTACAAAATTAACCTACATAAAAAACAGTAGGCATGTTACAGGTATAACCAATACTCATAATAAAGATAACAACACACTGGACTTGACAGTGTTCTTATGTAAGTATTGTATGACTTCTAAAAAAAAAGTTTTTATTAAAGTTGGAGAGAGAGTAAATTCATTATTCAATCTATCACTTAGGCTATATATTCTATGCACATTGGTTCATTGTTCATTGTGAAAATATAGTCAGCAGTCACTTGGATGTTAAGTCTAGTCTAGTCTAATTTAGATTAGTTTCATTTATAGAAGTGTGCTGTGCAGTATCTTTTCTCAGTCATTCACTGTTAGTGTTAGCTCCTCTTCAAGTTCAGGAAAAGGTCCATCTGCAGCTCACTCCTCCCTTCTGACTCTACTCTGTACTTCCAGTCCGGTCAAATTTAGTACCAGTGCCCCCCCCTCTGTCGCCCTTCAAGTGGTTTGAACAGTCCTGTACTGGTAATTATATCATACTCCTATGTAGGGTGTGGCCGCCTGTACAGAAATACAGCCATTTATTTTCTTGCCACCACTTTTTCTTCAACCTCCTATCGCCTCTCCTTCTTGACATGTGGGTGTTCCTGGGTGTGCACTGCTTTGCAAGGTTTTCCAAGACTAATGGTGAAAGGCATCACTAATAACAAGGCAAGCAGGGCCACCCATTTGACATCTTAGTTTTCTTTTTTTTTAAGATATTAAAGCTCACAAGTAGCTACACTATAAAGAATGTTGTCCAGTGCATCATAGATAACAGCAGATCATTTTTGAATCATATTTGGAAATATGGAAATATATATAGCATGTTAAAACATATAGGTACATACATGTTTTTAAAATAATCTACAATAAAGTGATCAAACATAGATCATAGCCTACAGGTCTTGTTAAATGCTTCTCCATGAATGAAGGGTGCTTATGTACATGTATTAAAAGTAAAACAACTCCTTATACAGAATAATCCCTTTTAAATGTTATTATTTATATGATATTATTGATATTGTGAGCAGAATTGTAGCTGGGCCATACTTTTTTTTTTTTACATTTATCATATATTTGTATGCCATATCCTCATAAGAAAAGTGACTTTTTTCATGTAATAGAGCAAAAATAGTACCAAAAAAATATAGTAGGTAATGTAGTGGGGTAGATGTATAAATAAAATGGAAACACTAGTATTTTACAATTATCTCATGTTTGTACGATACTTAGATAAATGTAGATGTTCCTTTGACCTTTGAGATTAAGATTACAGTGGATCAGACTGTAATTCCTGTAAATCTGGACTTGTTGCAGTTGTTGGGTATTTATTTTAAACAAATCCACCTCTATGCACTGAACATCTATAGCCTAAGGTGTGTGTATTTTGTACTTTTATTAATTTAAGTAATGGTCCTTTGAGGTTGTACTTTAATGACTGCAAGGTAACGTCCAAACATCCTGTATGAAGTTTACGATTGCTGACACTAATGGGTATTATTGTACTCCATATGTGAGTGCCAATGAATCTGCGCAGTATATCGATAGGATTTTATTTGATTTCAAGTGGAGATGATAAATGTCACAATCAGTGCTGACTGCTGTGTGTAGGATGATTCAATCAGAGCCAAGTCAGTGATTCAACAGTAGCAGGCGCTCAAAGTCGGTGCGTTTGCTGCCATCTAGCGGTGAATATATTGCATTTTGCGCCACTGTGGAGGAGGCAAGATAAATGTACCACTCCACCGCACCTTCCAAGGAATCAGCTCTATTTATCTGTAGCTACTGGAACATACAGCAGACACTGTTTGCTTGTGTGTTTCTTCGCTCCCACCGTTGAACTTGAGCCCAGCTGTGAAAGGTGGAGGCTATGGAAATAAATGCTGTGACACCAGCAACAGGTAGAGTCGCTTTTACATTCCTAAGCTTGTAAAAAAAAAAAAAAAAAAAAAAAAAAATACCAATACGTTTGTCCCTAAGAGCAAGTACGGAAGTTGCCTACTGCCTCTTCAACAGAGTTCATGTGGTTTTATAGCTGGACATATCGGTGAGGACTAACTGAAAGGATTTTGGATCAGTGAATGGTGGCTGAAGCTTCTGTTGTTGGGGTTTTATTTTTTTAAAATCAAGACGCGTTCAACGCCTACCCATCATGCCCGTCCACAAGAGACAGGTAGGTGATCTTATTCATACATACACTCCTCAAACACAGAGATAATATCGATACATAATGCAGCCAGCTCCTACTATATAACATATCCGTTATGTTGCTACAGGCCTTGCTGCCTTTAATCCTGCATAGATCCAACACAGGATCATTGTAGGTGCTTTACATGGCTTTACACAAACCATGAGTGGGATACATACTAATTCATTAGTGTTTATTAGGATTGAATAGGATTTACATTAAATTTACATTCTCCTGTGCTCAGTGCTCAGATTTGCATCTCTCTAGATCTGCCACACCTCCATTGGTTTGTCCCACATCTAACAGCGTGTGTACTATTGACACTATACCCTGTCAGTGAATAGTATGGATTGTTACAGTGAGAGTACATCAACATGCCATGCAATTCAATCAGGTGAGATGAACTCGCTCCAGCGGTGAGTCAGGATCGCTACAGGCTTTTCTTAGCACAGTGGCATCCACTGGCACACCCCGACGTCATAGTTAGATGGGAGTCTTTTGTTCACGATGACCTTTCTTCTGTTTTTAAACAAGGTTGAATATCAGAATCCTAATTATCTCGTTAAACAACATTCCACTCATACTTTACTTTCTTTTCTCATTTAAAAACATTTTTAAATCATGTATTCATTCACGATGTGCACATTTACCATAATTATGTGGATGGTTTACAGTATCGCTGTATGTGTGTGTTATGTTGAATAGCCCAGTATCGAACTACTGGAATTCATGGGAGTGGTGAAAGAGAATGGCAATGATCAGACATCACTTCCTCCTGTGGTAAGATCGTTTGATATGTCCACTTTTAAAAAACAATTCAATCAGTCATAGTCTTAATAACACACACCACAAATAGAGGTTTGCCTGTATAATCCCATATAAAAAAAGACTTTTCATTGTTATTATTAATGTACTATTATTGTTTCATTACTTTTGACACACAGCACACTCCACTATCATACGACTATGTCCTGGTCGCCAAAACAATTGATAAACAAGAGAGAGAGACTTTCAAGAAGCAAACTGAATACATTGAAGAACTGAAAAAAAAGAACTTGAAAGTCACAGTAAGTGTTTGAAGACAAATAAATAGTCTTGTCTTGCTTGTTTGTTTGTTTGTTTTTTTAAGATGATCACATGATATCTTTATGTATCACTTTTAGAAAATTATAGATGATGATCTGGTCTTCTATGGGATTCAAGCGCCAAAAGAAATTTTTGAGAAGTACAGGTATCTGCTCAAAGTGTCTGATGCCTGTAACTGGAGCTCGGATCAGAACATTGTGCCTCTCAGCACCAGGTAAAACATGCTGCCTGTGCCTGTGTTTTATTGTCTAATTGTTCAATATGATCGTATTGTTACAGTTGTATTCTCACTTGAGTACATTATCTCTAAAGCCTGCATAGTTACAACATAATCTCTGTTTTCTAAATAGATATGTGATATGCAGATTGTATGTTTTTATGAACATTCTGAACTTCTATGAACTTTTTGAACCTGCTGTTCTTTCTCATGGCTACGAGACTCAATAAAACTGTGTCTGAAGTAATTTAAATTTGTGCTGTTTTGTACAGTCTGTTACAACAAGTGATACATGTCCTTGTTTCAGGATAAGGATTGTCCACTTTATCTTGAATCACACACCTATCTCTTCAGGAGGTAAGAAAAAGATACAATTTAGATACACTACCAATCCTTGTCAGGACACCTAATCTCTCATGTTATTCCACTTATGTGTTAATCTTCCCAGAAGGTCTACGGGATCTCATGAAGATGAAGGTTTTTGAAGCAAGATTCTGCTTGCATGAGGTAAAACACATATGCATCTATATATATCTGTGTGTGTGTGTGTATCCTTGTCCCTGTTCATCATCTATGGATTATCACAGACTATTACAGGTTGCAATATTGTCACCATATCTCATCTAATAATTGTGTAATTGTCAGGATTCTGACAGGAACTGCAGGTTTAAAAGTTGACTGTTTGGTGTTGACACAGAAGAAGTATTTTGCTCTGTGGTGAGGAATAAGAAGGAGATTATAGAATATCAAGCCAAATTAAAATTAACAACCAACAGTATTTATGCAATACAGAGACAAGTTAATGCTGTTCGGCCGATAGGGTGTAATCTCTCTGAACCAGAAGGCATCAGAAAGACTAGATACAGATTCAAGGAGTTATGGGTTTTATATACACACAGATCTGTGCGAACCGTCACAGCAGACAGATGCATGATGGTACCAACTTCCTCCCATCGTCCTATAAGACAGGTTGTTTAATGTCATTACTTAAAACCTTTCTATGAAATTATGAAGTGAAACTTGGCAATGGCCCTTCCAAACTAATACATTGGTGCCAAAGTAAGTATTTGTTCACAGAGGCTTTATGCAAGTCATATTAATACAGTGAGTCATCAAATGTTGGGAATAAGTGGGCGTGTGTGTGAGCAGACAGTGGTTGGTAGTTATAAAAGACAACTGGAAGATGTTTTCACAGAATTAAAAAAAAAATCTATGAATACATTTCCAAACTGTATTCCAAATATGAGGCGCTGTTGATATTGGGTGGTTTTTATTTGTATGCATCAACTCTTAAATCTTTTAAAATCGTTAATGGATTATATTTTTACTCTGTACGGTTCTGTTTGTCATTATGACTGTATGCTGTATTAACTGGTTTGTACAAAGCTCTTTGATTTTATGTTCTTCTGCTTTCAGAAAAAGAAACAGCGAGAGCTGAAGGAGAGCTGGGCTCGATGGACAGCTTGTCTCCAAGGGCAACCTATAAATGCTGTCAGGTTTGGACTGCAACACAACAACCTATTCATTATTTCCCTTGCTTTTATTACTGTTGCAATTATTGCTGCATTATTGTTTTCCATGTGATTCTACTGTGAAGTAGGTTCAAGTATTGATGGGACAGCAGCAAATATGCCATCCTTCCATCCATTGTTTGGACTAATTATTTAAAATGGTGCACTTAATGCTGGTACAGATTAGAGCTGTTGTACAAAGTACAAAGAGCAAAGCACAGTGCAAATATGCATCATGTTGCCAACTGTTGCTGTCGTATGACAATTTATAATAGTCATATGATAAACTACTAATTTTAAGTTTTATCACTGGTTACGTGTAAGATTTACGTCAGTATGTTAGAGATAGAATATAATATTATAATTAATTCATTATGAAGTCACATTAGGCTAATCAGCAGTCCACAGTGACAAGATACGCTCCACTCCAAGTTTGATTGTAAATACCAGAAGTGCAGAACTAAACCATAAATGTATAAAATATGTTGTAAATGTACAATTTACAAAATGTTTTATATAAACATAAAATATTCTTGTTTTTAATATACAGATATTATACATGATGCTTTTACTATAATGTAGCAAAATGTATGTTTGTATAGCACCGCATGCTGTACCTAACTTGCCATATATAGCATTTAGATTATCTTTGAGAAAGTACAATGTTTACACACTGTGCTTAAATTGTAAATTTCACAATAAATCTAATATCATAGAGGCAATGAGGTGCGTATCACTTCCTCTGAGTTGCATCTGTTCTCCTTTGTGTGTGTGTGTGTGCGTGCGTGTGTGTGTTCATGTGTCAGGAACTACTTTGGGGAGAAGGTGGCTTTGTACTACCTGTGGCTGGGCTGGTACACGTATCTGCTCATCCCCCCAGCTCTCATTGGGATCATTATCTTCCTCTATGGCCTTGCCTTCTTCAACAGCTCACCCCTCATGTAAGATCTTTGCAACCTTTTTTTGCAGCAGCAGCCGCTGTGTCATATGGTAAACTATTCCACTGTAATAATTAAAGTGCTTATTGTCTTGTAGAAAGGAGGTTTGTGAGGCGAACACAGTCATGTGTCCACTTTGTGACAAGAGATGCAAAGTGTGGCAGCTCTCCGACACCTGCACATATGCCAAGGTACATCAGTGCATTTGTCAGTAAAGATCTAAATGCCGTCTGCATGTCTGCTGGTGTTCACGGCTGGTTTTTGTCGATCCACAGGTGAGCCTGCTGTTTGACAATAATGGCACAGTGCTGTTTGCAATGTTCATGGCAGTGTGGGGTGAGTTGTGTGTGTCTATATAACACTGTATATTTATGCATGATTCTGCATGTATTTTCTATATTCAGATTCCTGTTTAGGATTGTGATTTATCATAGTAATAGTTCAGATGCAGTTTTGCTTGAAATGCTATAAAAAACATGAAATTGACACATTTAATAAAATGAATAGATAACTAGGGTGCATTACTCATTTTGAGGCTATAGTGTACAAGATGTACAACCAAGTATTTTATGTTCCTCAAATGTATTTTTTTTTCTAACTGCATGAAAGTTTTTTTATGATCACTGAGACATGTATTTCCAACGAGATGCCACATCACTGTGAGAACCTTTTTCTGGCTACTCTCGTATCTTAATCAGTCCATCTGGCCGTGGGGGTTGTCTAGCAGTCATCCATAAGAATACTTCTTTTGAGTACTTCTGTTTTTTGGGTTTTTCAAACATATTCTCATATTTTTTTTGATCAAACTACAACCTGAAGAAAATATGGATTCAGGCAATGAGTGTCCACTTGAGCAAAGTTTATTAGCAGAGCTGTGTGAAGAGTACAGTAAACTAGAACACTTGCTGCAGTCTGCAAAGAAAAAAGCAGTTGGATGACTTTATAAGAGGAAGTGTGTAAGGGAGGGTTGAGATAAAGAAAGAGAAAGAATGCATCAGGGACAAAAAAAGTGGAACATGGATATTGCATGACAGAATTTAAATAGAAATATTTTGCAATACTTGTTAAAAAATGCAATAAGTAAGTCGCCATAAGTTTGTAAACAATTAACAACAGCTAGGACTAACATCATGCAATCTACCATCTAAGAAGTGATTTACAATAAGATCACGGAAGTAGGGCTTTTTCCCAAAACGTAACATAAACATAGCCCTCATTATTAAAAGCTGTTTTACCACTGACAGGTTTTGTGACTGGCCCTGTATGAGTAGAAACAAACCAAAAGCAAATATGTGGGCTTTATCATAAGATCAAGTTTATCGTATCATACATTCAGTAAAAGATAAATGCAAAACTGTGAAAGTTAACATGGATTGAATCTTTGTGTTCCACTCAGACTTCATCAGGTAATTTAAATACACGTTTGTTGTTGTTGTTTTTTTACAGCAACACTGTTTTTGGAATTCTGGAAGAGACATCGAGCCTCTTATGTTTGTGAATGGAAAGTGTCTGATTGGTGTGAGGAGGAGGTACGATCATTATATATCCACATTACATTGAATATCTTTAAATTCCAGGTCAGTGTTTATTTCAGAATTCATGGTTGTATTTTTTTTTATTATATATCATTTATAGGAGGAACTGATCCTGGAAATTGTGAACAATGCCGACTGTGAACCCAAAACATATAAGCACTCCTATCTGCGCAGCACTTTGGTTTTGATCTGTGTTACAGTTATGGTGGGTTACTTGTCATTTTGTTGTTCTTCACACACAGTATTTAAAGGAATTTGTTTATAGTTGGAATTCATTGAAACATTGAAATAAAAAGATGACATTTAGGCATGTTGTTTATATTATTAGAAGGATGTTAGTCCTTACAAACAGTGATACAAATGAGTGTTTTTATGTCTCCGTAGATATTGGTGATCATTGGCCTGACACATGCGCTGGTGGTGTTCAGGGTGATCGCAGCAGTGCTCCTTGCTGAGGGATCTTGGGAGTTTCTTAGCACCCACTCAAACAGCGGAGCAATGATGCTGGGGGCTGTCTTCCATTACTTTATCATCACTGTCATGACACGGGTACACAAGTCTCTAAACGTGTGTCTCTGTTTCCTTTTACTAATGCTCTTTGTGAGTGTGACCATGTCTTTGTTTTTTGCAGGTCAACAGGATCGTAGCCATGAAGCTCTGTGAAATAGGTTAGTAGTTTCTATTATTTTGGTACCACATTTCAAATTTATGTTGTTACCCTTATGCTTTCAGACAGACGTAAGCATTATCTTTTATGTACAGTGTCTGTTTCTGTTTTAGAATTTGAATTGTTTCCTCATTAGATGAGTATTTATTTGAAACAGTTTTATAGTTGTCAGCAGGTGGGCAGTGGGAACAGGCCAACAAATCCAGGAGGGCTGAAAGTAGGAGGGCAGGAAGCAGGTCAGACACATGGATAACAGACAGATAACTGGCAGTGGGTTCAGGTGGGAAAGTGCTGTCTGGAACAGTACAGGGCCTTGGCAACTCAGAAGATGTGGCCCAAAAGAGACAGTGTTTCAGACTCAGTCTTCGACGCACATTTTTGAAGTCTTCCTGTAAAACTGGCAACTGTGCCACAACTCTAGTGGATGTTTTGAGCCCTTTCTTCACACTTTCCCTAAGCTTCCACTTTATGCAGACTTTCTTGTGAGAATTACCCACAGCTTTCTAATGTTAGAAGTAATGGCAGCGAATCAAAAATCATAAAACCATACAAAAAAGAGCCAAGAAGTACATGTTTAAATGTACACAACAACAAATACATTGTTGTTTTTATTAAATGAAGGCTTATGTTTATGAGGGAACAACATATTTTAGGGCTTAGGGTGGTCATTGGAACTGGTCTGCTATATTTATTCACTGGCTGTGTTATATGTCAGGTGGTCTCCAGAGGGAAGCTCACTGTGGGGAAACTAGAGTGAAGGTGAGGCATGACAGGAGGGAGACAGTGCAGGAATTACAATGACAGTATGAGCTGTATGAGGGGCCCTGCTTCATGACTCAGTCAATGTGGCCTTGTCATATAGAGCTGTGCAGGGCTGCAGCTAGTCTTGCTGAAGGCCACATTATTCTGTTGTTTAGTCTGATGTTAAGAAATTGTGAAAAATTGCACAATTTCTCAGAAACTATAGCAATGTCTTCAGTTATCTTCTTTTGTCTCACTCACAGTCCAAAACTTTAAGATAATCATTTCATTGTCATATATGACAAATAAAGACAGCAAATCATCACCTATGAGAAGTTGGAACCAGAAAATGTATTCTGAAGATTATATCAAAATACAGTAGTTTCAGATTAATTTAGTTGAACCCCCAAGCTGGGGTTCAGGATCCTCCAAAGCGGATTGTGTGATAAATCTGAGGGTTCATAAGCTTAATAACAAGACGTAGGTTGATGGGTGATTTTTTTTTTTTTTCTTTTGTGTTTTTATTGCGAAATACTGGAAAAATTTGCTCTATATATAACCTAGGGGAACATTATGGTGTACTGCTTACAACATGTGACATGGGGTCATGAGTAGACATTGCTTTGCTTTAAAGGGTCACACACCCAAAAGGATGGCACCCTTTAGTTGGACTGCCTGGTACATTTTTGTCTTTTAGTGAACTTAGTAGCTTTTTTTCACAGAAGACATTTGTCTTTGCAGGAGAAAAGTGTAATTAATAACATTAATGAAGTGTCCCAGTCATATTAAACACAGTATCCTGGAATTGGTGCACCTAAATAGAGCGCAGAAATCATTAAGGTTATTATTTACACCTGTGCTGTTCCTGCTATAACATGTGAACTTTTCTTAAATGTGTAAGATTGTGCCATCCATTGGCTAAATAGTGAACTGCAAGCACACTGACATGAAGTCTGTCTTTCACCAGAGAAAACAAGATCCTTTGCTGCCACAGAGAAGAGTTTTACTGTCAAGATGTTTACCTTTCAATTCTTCACCTATTTCTCCTCACTCTTCTACGTGGCCTTCTTTCTTGGCAGGTAAGAACTTGTGAACTCCATTAAGTATGGCCGATGAACGATATCAGTGTTTATTGTCTTAAAGTGATGAAATAAATGATATGATTATGATTTCTCTAAAATGTAAAAATTATTCATATTAAAATTGAAGTGAAATCCCTGTGAAATGAAGTGAAATTGATTTCAACCATATCACCCAGCTCAAACCCAGAAACACAAATAACTTAAATTAATGTTCTAACCTTATGAATTCAGGTTTGTATGACTAACGATGGCTTGTCTCTGTAACATACCTGACAGGATAAATGGCCATCCTGGTGGTTATGTGCGAATTGCAGGGAAATGGAGGTTAGAAGAAGTGAGTAGACATAGATATGTATACCAGTTACTAAATATACTTTTTTTTTTTTTTAATTAAATGTTGGATTTTTATATGTATTGTTTTTGTAATGATTTCACTACAAACCTTTTGCCCTCCGGTGTGCAGTGTCACCCTAGTGGATGTCTCACAGACCTGTTTATCCAAATGGCAATTATAATGGTTCTCAAGCAAACCATCAGCAATGTCTTTGAGTTTACTGGCCCGTAAGTATAAATTAGTTTTGTGTACATTTCCACTTTATAATGCATTTATAATACACTCATATAGTCAGTATAATATACAACATCGGGTGTCAAAGCTTTTTCGTGTTTGCATCAGCTGGCTCTGCAGGTGGTTGAACAGGAGAAGAACCCAGAAGCTACAGCGGAAATGTGCCCACTGCTACTTAAAAGATGAATTCGAGATCAAACATGGAGCTGAACTGTGTGACAACTGCAAGCTTCGAGACTGGGTCAGCAACTACCGCCTCAATGACGTGGACTCCTTCAGCCTGTTCAATGAGTTTCTGGAGATGGGTATGTGCTCTGCAGAATGGTCCATCAAGACGACACTATAGACACCTGACTAATAATATAATCATTGTTGTTCTTTGTTCTTTATTTAGTGATCCAGTTCAGCTTTACCACCATATTTGTGGCAGCATTTCCTCTTGCTCCTCTACTGGCCCTCATTAACAATATCATTGAGATACGCTTGGATGCCATTAAGATGGTCACACTGGAGCGCAGACTGGTTCCCAAGAAAACCAACGACATTGGTGAGAATAACTGATGATCTAAGAATTCAATTTTATTTGGCATTATGGAAGCAAAATAACCTGCATGTGTTGTTACCATGTCAATACTGTACATACTGTAAATAAGTCCTGAAAACAATCAATCAATCAATTGCTTCCCTTCAGGTGTGTGGATAGATGTGTTGGAGGCTATTGGTGTCTTAGCCGTCATTGCGAATGGGCTGGTAATTGGTGTATCTTCGGACTTTATCCCTCGGCTGGTGTACCGTTACTACTATGGCCCATGTGTCAACAGCACAGCAACAGATATTGAGTGAGAACTCGCCTTGATTTGAAAAATGTTTATTTTCTGCCATAATTGTGTGCAAAACACCCTCTGTTGTTTTTCTGTTTAGCTGCATGGTTGGCTACATCAACAACACCCTATCCATTGCCCAAATGGATGACCAGAACATACGCAATGAGTTTTCAGCTATCCAGATGAAGACTCCTAATGGCTTCAATGTCTCTTCCTGCAGGTTTGTTCTCTTTGAATCATATATGTCTTCCACAGATGGAGACATGATTCTGACATTTATGTTATGCTTCCTAATGGTTAGGAGTTAAATGTACTGATACCACTCACAGCCAGGGTTAACTACTGTTGAGTGTTGCTGCTTGTAACATGGTAGTGTTGCACTGTTACAGCTTCTGCAAGGACTGTGTAGTCTGTCTTAATAAAAGTACTATGTGAATACATTTCTCAAAAAGAAAACAACAACAAACTAAGAGATAACATCAGCCATCTGGCCTGTTCCTCTTCACAGTTATAAAGACTACAGGAACGAGGACTACAGTCTTACCCCGCAGTTCTGGCTAATTTTAGCTGTGCGCTTTGCATTTGTCATCCTGTTTGAGGTGAGCTTTAACACAAATAAATAACCACTAACCACCACACATTGATTTCTTTGAACAATTTCTAATAGCGCCCAACTAAACCCCCCCAAACCCTCTACAATGCTCTCACTGCTTGTCAATATTTAAAATCAAAACACGTAACAGTTGAGTTTCAAAGGATGAAAGGTGAGCTGGGCTATGAGAATATTTAGACAATGTTATCTTTAATGAAACTATATTTTGACAGGCAGAGGAAGAGATTACATTCCTAACATTGTCATCTCTACTTGCAGCATGTTGTCGTCATATGCAAATTCATTGCAGCCTGGTTTGTTCCAAGCGCTCCCATGCAGGTTAAGAATGACAGACTCTTTGATAAACTCAACAGACTAAAAGAGGAACTCAGGTGAGTCTCAGATAGTATGTAGTCAGACTGGCATGGCAGCTAGTCACTAAAAAAAAAGTTGCTGAAAAAAAGTGAAAACTTTATTTGAAATATTCTTAAAACAAAAAACATAAGTTACAACAGTGCTTCTCAGTTTTTTCTGTCATGTCCGGAACTACAGATTCACTGATCCAATATGCCAGTATGAACCCTGATACTGATCATATTAGGTGGATCAAGTGTTGATGTAACCTCTCCACATTAAATACACTTTCTTTCTCAATGCTATAGTAAAAATTCAGTGTTTCTTCTCATTCAGTCACAGTGGACTAGTCCTTAGAACCATGTTACCTTACATAAAAAATATCCCAATTAATTAATACAATGCAGTAAGGTATGCAGATTTTATATTTGGGTAAAAGGGAGCACTGGCATCAGATCTGCAGATACCATGAGTGTATTGGGAGAAGTTGTATTGGTGCATGTTTGTTTTCACATGTTTCTCATTTGTTTGTGTTTTGCAAAAATGCTAATTAAACCTTCCCCGAACTGACAGACAGGCAGTCAAAAAGGCACATGGCTGTCCTTTTAAATTGACAGTGAACTTGAGTACAAGACAGCCAGTAAAGCCAAGATATTTTGGATTTTAATAACAATTACCAGTTTAAAAAATTATCTTTGGTTGGTATTAATATACACATTGGTATCAATACAGTCAATACAGGACAATAATGTTGTTTTGCTGCTTTTACAGCTGTGTTTATTATATGATACATACAACATTCAGTATGTTTTTACGACGTGTTTTGCAGTGTTGTGAATTTCCTTGACATAGATGCTGCATTTCAGCAGTCCTTTTTTATTTCTTACAGGTCATTTGAAGCATGACAGCATTCAGACACTTTAATGGATTTTCCCTGAGAAGGAACATGAACCCACTGATGCCTTGTGCATTAAAGTGTCCAGACCATCACAGTGTTGAGTGAGCTTCAGAGCCATTAATCATCACCCTGACGATTTCAGACAGAGAGCTCTCACTCTCTTTTGTTGTTTGCAGTCAGATGTCACTGTAACTGCTGGCCAGCTGGATTCTCGTATGCGAACTGGACGTTGAAGACACTTATTTTCTTTCTACAGTAACTGATTTTACTGACATTGTCTACCATGAGATTATTCTTATTCCTATTCTATTTTAAAGAATGCACTCAATATTTGTGACTTTTATGTGTGATTTTATTGAAGGCCTAGAAAATAATTTATACTGCTACTGCACATACAACAATGAGTATTACTATATGATGTTGCCTTATATTGTAAAAAGCGCTGTGATCATTGTCATTATTGCAGACAGACTCTGACGCTGTCTTTTGTCAGACAGAAGAATGTTTCGCATTATAATGTTTTATATTATTGAATAAAAGAGGACAGTAATGTCCTCTTGAAATGTCTTTTAAACTCAAGTTTGTCCATTTTAAAATAAGTGGGACAAACAAATATTAAAACATTTTGAATTTACCAAGTACAGATTTATGGGTAAAACATATTGTGTTAGTGTATTATGCTTTTTTTTTTAGCTCAATAACAGCCACAGTTATTTGAATGTTGTCTTCAGGTAGCAAGATCATATTGTTTTATGGAATTTGTGGGTTTTAATAATTTTACATGCTGTAATTACAACAGACAAGGTGGCTTTTCAAGACTGATTTTTGTATTTCCTAGACTCAATATGTTTGTAGGGATGAAATATTATTAAAAAAAAAAGGTATGTTTTTATAGTATGGACAAGTTTTGAAACAGTGTAGTTTGACCATGATGTAGGTAAATATAAATATAGTTGCTACCATTCTCTGTAAGGATGGCTTTTATGAAGGGTTTATAAATTGTAACTAATGGCTCTACTAATGGTTTGTAAAAAGATTTGTTCTTATTTATGGTTGGTAACTAATAGTAACCATTGATAAAACCATTCGTTGCACCTTTAGAAAGAGTGCCTTATTAGAAAGTGTTACAGTTTAAAAAATAAAAAGACATGTTGCACTTAAAGAATTTGGACTACTGGCCTCAGTTTATATGATTATATTATCCTGGCTGTCTAGAGAAACTGATTAAAATAGTTTTGTTTTTGTTTTTAAAAAAAAGTCTCATTTCAGTTTCATTGAGAATTGCCGGATGTAGGAGGATTACAGGTAAGTGAGTTTCACTGTAACCCAGGTGAAAGCCGGTGCAAGCGTCACGTGATTACGCAGAGCCAATAGCCAGAAGACTTTCAGGTCTGTCCAGGTGCTCATGATCAACTACTCGGCTGACGTCAGGTCGCCTCTGTTGCCCCACGTACTGTAACTAAAGTGTAATAAACTAACACGTAGTAATGTAGGTAAACACATACCCGACCTGAAGAAGAAGGAAGAGGAAGACATGGCTGTGATTTTGGTCGCTTTCATATTTGTGTTCGCCGGTTTATGGAACAGGACTTTCCTCGCAGTCGGTAAGGATGTAGAAAATTAAACTTGATTGACTTGAATGTAGCTACTTAGATATGTACGTGCTTTGTTGGGAAGTTTTTAATACACTGGAGTTGGTCATAGCTTTATATTTTTCCTATATTTTGGTCGTACAAACTAGTTTTAGTCACCAACAGGATACTGGACGGGTATGAATATCAGGTCAATGCACATGTGGTCAGTGTGTTCAGGGTCACAGTATCTGTCACGCAGTCACATGTTGTTGCCTGGCAACAGAAGGACCAGACACGGATTTTGACCCGGATGTGTGATCTTGTGTTGTTAAAAAAAGAAAAAGAAAAAGGAGGCCAATATAACGCAGGTTTGTTTGTAGGTTTAGGTGCTTGGGCATGATGCGCGCATGCGCTGAATATCCTGAAGAACAGGTCCAGTCAGCGAGACGCTTGTTGTTAGTTTGTTTAACATGCAGGCTGTTTTAATGTCAGCATCAAATAAATGTGACGCTTTGAATAAAACACCTTTAGACTCTCACTCTTTAGCAGAAACTACACTAATGTTGTCAGTCTTCTGTAGTGCCACAGACTGTATGCAAACTATTTGCATCCACAGTGTATGCAAACTGTTTATTCCGAAGGAAGTAACACAGTGTCTAGCTATTTGCTTACTGCATGTATTTGATTTCGCAGCATTAAGCAGGGATATATATCAGCTCTCATACCCTTTTCAGTACATCAGGTATCGGCCATGACATGATCAATCCCAAACAAATACAGTTTCTCTGTCAGTATCATTATAAAAGCCAGTACTTTAACTGCTGATTGAGTCTCTAGAGCCTGTTACTTTACATAAAGAAATGATGATATCCTGAGAAGAAGACTGTGTAAACATTCTTTGTATGTGTTTGTAGCTCAGACTTGTGTCGATGAGGGCAGATTTAAGGACCAGGTGCTCTATGTGGGGCAGCAAGAGCGTTTATATCGACTGAACTGCCCCCTGAAACCTACTCAGCCCACACTCAAGCTGTCCTGGCTGAAGGACTGTCAACAGCTCCACACCTCGGAAGGGACGGCCTACCTGGAGTTTTCCAAACTCAGTTTGGAAGACCAAGGGAATTACACCTGCAAGGAGCAGGGCAACAGCACAGCTTCATTCACTGTGCGTCTCATAGTTAAGGGTAAGCATATTTCCAGATGTAATGACATCATCTCAAACATGATCCTGTAATTGTGTGGTTCTTTGTTTAAACTATTATTTGTGTCTTGCAGTAGAGAGGTTGCACCTGGACAAAGGCCTTTTGTTTCAGTGTGCCTTCCAGCAGCCCTGTAGCTGTCTTAGACTTTACCTGGCAACATGCATGAAGGCCTGCATTGTCTGTAGCTCTTGCAGTGGACACAGATAACAGTGATATGTCTTTATACAGAGTCCCAGTGCTCCAAAGCCCCAGAATTTAAACCTAGTGGGGGGCGGACCAAGTTCTGGAGGAATGTGGGATCCACTGTGAAACTGAACTGCACGGCTCTGCTCCTCTGGGACCAAAGTGAGAAGCAATGTGACACCACACTGCAGTGGAGTAAAGATGGTCAACCTCTCAGCAACCACACACTGCAGAATACCTCCTCGTGGTGATGTGAAGCTTATAATAGCTTTCTATCATTAATTATTTACTTGCATGAAAGAAAGTATTTGACAAGAGAGTATCTGAGAGAGGAGGTAGAAATTGAGTTTTCTGTCCTACTTATTAGGTCCCCAGGTGCTGGCCAGCTGATGGTAAGCAGTCTGTTGGAGGTCATCCTCAGGGAGATAGAAGATTTTGGGCTGTACAGCTGCACAGTGAGAAACGTTTCCTCCGACTTCAGCCTACAGAAATCAAGTAAGACAATTTAGGATCCCTTCATATAAATATGCTGCGCCTTTTATGTCTTTTTTACAAAATATACACGGACAAACCTAACAAGCAAAACAGGGGAAGGTATCTACATTTACATGCACAAAGACTGAGTAGGCTGATGTATGAAACACATAAACTAGCCGTTTACAGTCAATTTTTTCTTTTCTTTCTCCACATGCCTTTGTATATGTTATACTGGGAGATACATATTTTGTAAAACAGCAGTGTCTTATAATATCTAAAATCATGAAAGGTGTATTTCACATCATGGGACCAGGAAGCCATCATCCTGCCTCACACTGGCTATACTGGGATTTTACAATTTTAATAGGCACATGTCTTTTTTTTATTACATGCAACTGGTGCGATACAGTGGATGTTTATACCACTTGATTTGTAAGAACCTAGTTGTACAAACACACTCTACTAACATAATCTACATCCAGCAGTTTGTGATGATCAGTTTTAAATGTTAGTTATTTTATTCTTAGTTTTTTTGCTCTGCATGTTCAGGCCATCCCAGCCACACAGCAGCTGTTATTGCAGCCATCATTGTCCTCCTCCTCCTGGCTGTAGCTGTTGTTGTGTACTCTAGGTGTCACCTGAACATCAAACTCTGGTACAAGAATTCATATGGAGACTATGAACTCAATGGTGAGACTTCTGTTGAACTATTTAAAATTACTTATATATGCTCATATGTAAGACTGAAGCCTTAAAGCCTCTATTGTGTTTATGCCTTCATGTCTTCAGATGGGAAATTATATGATGCCTACATCTCCTATGTGAACAATGACTATGACAGGAAGTTTGTCAACTTTATTCTCAAACCTCACCTGGAGAATAAAAATGCATACAAGTTGCACCTCAATGACAATGATATCCTACCTGGCACAGGTAAGATCGCATTACTGCTCTTTAGTTATACTACTCTAATACTGTTTTTATAATCACACTTCTGTCAAGTAGTCTCATTTCTATTACTTCTGCTTCAAGTAAGCATTACAGGGATATTAGCAATGCTGTCATAGTTGTTTTCTTATTACTATAAAGTGGTTACTTTAAACAACTCACAACAATATTATGTGTCTCCAGAACCTTCTGCAGAGCTGGTAATGAACATGAGCCGCTCTCGGCGATTAATCGTGTTGCTCTCTCACGCTTACCTTGAGCAGGACTGGTGCTCCAACAACTTCAGGTAAGACTGTCTGAGTATTGCTGCCACCATGACAAAACGTATTTGCCTGTTCTTGTTACAACAAGGAACTTAGTTGTTTTTTTTATTGTTATTGTTTTTCTCTTCTGTTTCAATTTTTCTTTCTCTGTAATACAAAAAAAAGGAACAACACTGACTTATACTGTAAAAATTAGAGTAGTATTAGTAAAATGCCACTTGGGGTCAGTGTTGCTGCCATATATTTTGTAGTGTCTACGCCCTGTCATGACATACAGTGGCTTGTGTGTGTTCCCAGGAAGGGCCTTCTGCACTTGTTGGAGTTGTGTCAGCAGCCCATCCTCATCATGTTGGAGGGCCAGTCTAAACGCATGAGGCCTGAGATCAAGCATCAGCTCAGTGAGCACCAGCACTGCCTCACCATACTCACCTGGAGGTACAACTCCGTGGTAAGAGCCACAGTAATGCACATTCAGCTAACTTGCATGTAAAAAAAAAATTTTAGCATGTGATTACATATGTAAATATGTGCTCAGTATCTATAAAATGTAATGTTAGTCTCCTCTTTCTCTAATCTGAGAACATTATTTTTTTTTCCCTTGAAGCCAGTATTACAGTAAAATGATCAAGAGAGTGGACTATTTTTCAGAAAGACCCTGAAAACTTTTAAATTATTAAATATTTTTGTAAAACAATAAATATTCAAGCGCAATAACCTTAATGTTTAAAAGATATGAAGATTTTAAGTCAAATATTGCTAAATCCTGATTTGTGTAGAAAAGTTTTACATGACCTTTGTCACATAACACTCATTCCCTATCTCCTTTCTCCAACTGTGCCCTGCCCACTACAAACCAGTGAGAGGAGCACAGACAGTCACTGTGAAACAACCGAAACTGTTCCAACTAATAGTTAGTAACATAACACATAGTAACAAGCTGATTAAGACAAGTGTGTTTCAGTGTTTCAAAACCAAAATATTTATTCAGTTAAATAGTTATATATTGTTTTATAACATTGAAAAGTATTCTCCTGCAGTTGGGAAAAAGGTTAAATAAATATAATGTAGAAATGTAACCTGATGTATCAGATGATTTGCGACACAGAACTGTCTGAGATGTTGTCCTTGGAAACTGTTTGGAAAAGGGCAGGTACTTTCAAAACATACTTGGCAGATGACTGGATGAACCATCTGTCATCACCATCTATTACCGCCTTACCTTGAGAGGCAGCTGGATTTGTAAGGTCAAGAGATCACGTGAGAATCCCCATACGACGCCGATCACAAGCACAAAACTTGAAACCTCACAGTTCTCCTGTGTTCTTGTGATGTCGTGAACTCACAAATATAGCTGCTTCACAAGCTAAGTAGCAAAGTACACTATGCAATATGTTAAATGCATGTAAGGCTTCTGCATTTTTTGGATTAACTCATGCTTTAGTTTGACTGTTAGAGTGTGTAAAATCTGTTGTGTTTGGTTTCCACAGACTCCGTCCTCAGTCTTCTGGAAGGAGCTGGCCTTAGCGATGCCTTCCAGGGTACTTTTCCACAATGAGTCTGCAGGTGACCCCCAGACTATGCTAGAGGATGACAAAGACCCCATGCTGACCCTTGACCCCGACTACCTGGACTGCCGCTCAGACACAGATCCTGCTGGAGACCTCGGTAAGAGCAGCAGTCAACAGAGTAGCAAATTCCCTGTGTACTCATGTTATGTGCTCTTTACATGAGATAAATATGTAAGGAAATGCTATTTATTATGTTTACACCGACAAACAAAATTATACTTAATATAATATATAAATATAAAATAATTTTGGTGCTAATGGAGAAATTGAATTTTTGACTTAATGGTGATGCTAGATGAAAAGTTAGAGGATCACCAAATTTTCTTTACAAATCATCATGAGGAGGGCGAGAATATCTGAACAAAATTTAATATAACCTATAATTCTGATGAGATGCTCAACTATAAAGAGGTTCTTTAATATAAAAAAAAGCATAATGCAGACTAAACGACATTAAAGCACAGTGATTTGGGATTTATGTTTGTTGAAGGTCTACGCCTCCCTGTGTACAAGGCTCTGGCCTGTAAAGCTCCGGTCCTTCCTGCTGTTCCCATCGCAGCGACTGAGCCCAAACCGTTAGAAATCGATGTGTCTGATCTGGGATCGCGCAACTACGGAGCACGCTCAGACTTCTACTGCCTGGTCACTGACGAGGACATTTGATCCAGACTCCCCTCACCCCTGCTGATATTGCAAAATAAACACCTACAAGGAGATCACCATTAGCTTTATTTTATATTTATATGTGTCACGTTAAATATCTTTCTGTGTCACTGAAATCAAAGTGTTACTGTTTTTACCAAAGACTGATTTTTAATGTTTTTGTATTTTGCACTGTATCATATGTGATTTGTGATATGTAAAAGGAATTAATCAGCGTGTAGTAACTTACTGTATGTATAGAAATGTTGATCATTTCAGACTTAAGAAATCTCTATTAGTCCCCAGCAGAGGGCAGAGTAAAGTCAGACAAGGTGATTTTAATAAAAAAAAATTCATACAATAGGTGACATATGGTTGGGAAATAAAGAGAAAATACATATGTCAAAGTCTTACTTCTTGTTTGTGCTCCAGAAGACTGTATGGGTGTGTGCTTTGCATGTGATATAAAGTAACTGATAACTAGGTAATCACACCAATAAAGCAGCCAGTCAAAGTATTGAGTTATTTTCCTTGTAAGTGATTTTGATCTGTCCTTGTGGATTAGTGATTACCTGCAACAAAAAAAGCCTAACTAAGGGCGCAGCAGGGAAGGTGTTTGTATTGTTCCTGTCTGAACAGAAGCAAATATGTAAACAGGGAGTGGCCAACATTTCACAATGTTTGTATCTGTTACAATTAGGACTGAAGCATACACATACAGACAAAACACTTGCAATATACAATGGTATATCATTTTCAAATCTGTCTTTATTAGCTATTCGAAAGATATCCAGATGATACATCTGCCTGTACACAATACAAAAAGCAAATATTAAAAGCTTTAAACGAAACACAGAAAAACAAGGTCACCACATACGCCGCAGAGCAATTAATTTCAGTTTTCTACAACAAACGCTTTGTATGAATACTTAAGTTAAACAAAATGTTTTTAGAATATTCAATTCACCAATCTGGAAAAACAACAAGTGAATGTGGTCCAGATATAAGATATATCAGATGTAAATATTTATATGTATGTTTATATCTGAAAACAAAATTAGGACTGCATCCTCTTTTTTTAATCCCTGTGTTTCATACACACATCACTAATTACATCAGACAAACAGCAGTTATAATGCTAAGGAAAGTTAAAAAAAAAAAAAAGAGTTCTGTTTGACAAAGTGATTACAAATGTTAGCATTTTATATAACAAGACTGAAACTTTGGAACTTAACTAAATACAAAAATTGGCTTTGGAGGCACAACCATTATCCCATGTAATATCCACATTTTAGAAATCTGTATTTCTATAAATCTCCTCTGGTGTACATTCAGTTATAATTCAATTATTATTTTTATTTATTTATAAACCTGGTAG
Source organism: Pampus argenteus (assembly GCA_036937835.1). Lineage (NCBI taxonomy): Eukaryota > Metazoa > Chordata > Actinopteri > Scombriformes > Stromateidae > Pampus > Pampus argenteus. Next base: position 8,799,833 of record CM072869.1, read on the forward strand.
AACACATTTATCTATCCAAAAAATGAAAAACAAATACAGTATACAAAACATTACATCTGACTGTAGCACATTTGTTTGCATTCATGTAAATTAAGTGCAACAGTAAGAAAACTAGGTACAAAGTCACTGCCATACTGTCTAACAACAGTTTCTAACTGAAACACATACAGCTGCAGTTTCATCATGTTGATGATACATGTTGCTCTGACAAAAGAAATCCCTGATTCCACACTAAAACATACAGTGTTTAAACAATGATGCTAAATAAGTAACTAAATGCTTAAGGTGCACACATTTGCATCAGTCCATCAATAGTTCAACATACTGGATCCATATTTGTACTGATGTCCATCAAGTTTTAAAATACACAGTAAGTCCTTTTCCATCGGGTGGATCCTCCATCGCTTATGTGTTTATTGTTCTTATCACAAGGTATGGCAGATAAAAACTGAACCCAAATTATATTTCAATGGAACAAACAGTTAATGAACTGTACAGAGATAAAAAGATTTCTTCCTTAGGATACTGATAGAGTGCAGGGCTGATCACTTTCTTTTAGATCACCATATCTACAAAGTCCGGTCTTGAAAAGCCTTTCTGTAAAACAGAAGCAAAAAGAACATTGTATAAATGTGGAACACAAAAGAACCACTGTGCATAACAGTATTCACTCATTTATGAATTTTACAAGTTTACAGATATGTCAACAAAAGCTCACTCAATGGAATCTGAATCCATGAGTGACCACTAACATCACAATACAATTTGAGTTCAGACAATCTGAGAGTTTAAATAGCTTTGATTTTCATTGTGCACTCATTTTTTTTCATGTTCCAAGGCGGTGCAATGTGTATTACATTACAATTACGTAGAAGAACAGTGAAGCATTTTTGCTCTGTTGGGACTTGTTCATAATAAGCTCTGCGCCGCACCCTTGGGAGGGGCAAATCTAGTAAATCTATCTAGTCCTTCATGGACATTCAGAACTGGGCGTGTGTTGAAAGAGCTTTATCGGCCATCTCTGTCACTCTCACTCTTTTTTTCATGCTCCAGCACAAACATACACAAATATAAAAATAAGGCTGGGGCACCATGCCATAGACAGAAAGCTTTAAATTCTTAGTGGCAGTTGACATGCAGAATTTAAATAGTTGTTCTTTGTCTGTGTTGGTCAGGAGTTTTTAAAACTTTTTTTTTTCCTAAACTGAGGGTGCCATTTCCAAGATTAATCAAGGAACTGAATTAAATTTTGAGGTGTTGTTTCTTATTTTTCTTATTTTGATTCAAATATGAATGTAATGTGTGAAGAATAACAGTTAAAAGCTGACAAAAAAAGATAAAAAATAAAAATCTTTTTCAATTAAAAAATTGGGGCAGTTGTTTTCTGAGGAGAATTCTTTCAAATCAATGATAAGAAATGTCCCATAATGCAGTATACTGTAGTCATACATCAATAAGAGTTGGCTGTACATCACTTCCCTTTGTTGGTACAATATAACATAATAAAAAGACATAGGACAAATGGATGGTGTTGAAACATACAATCATTAGGACATTAAGACGGTACAACAGTTTACATTGAACTGGGAGGTTGAGTTTTGCGAGTGTTTGTAATGTGACACGCGGGATTAGGTGAGATATGTTTGAAATGAGTATGACTGTGAGAATAATAATGGGTGGTTTTAGCCTTGTGGGGTTGTAAATTGACTGTATAAGGCCTCTGGCCAGCATACCTAGGTGTGTGGGGAGGTTTGTTGTTTTTTTTCAGTTTAATTTCTCCATCAAACCAACCCAATCTTTGTCCTTATGATTTTATTGTGTGTATTTATTCATCACCCGTTTTCATTTACACCTCTGGATTAGGCAGTCATGCCTCCCCGCCTTAACGCCCCCGTGTTGGTGGAGCCCACAATTGAACCTGAATGTCATTTTTATTCATCAGGTGTTATTCATCATGTAAACGTGTTTTCAATGTGTTTCAACATATCTATTCTTGTTTAAAACCTGCTACTGTGTCAACTTGGTTAGTTGGTTGGTTGGTTGGTAATATACAATTATAAATAACTTTGGACATTCATGATTTGAAAGTTACTTTTTTGAGACAGATGCCCAGATTTGATCAACACTTAAAGAGTATTCTACTGAGACTTGTGATAAACATGTGGAAAAAATTTTTTTTTCCTAATTGATGCGGTTAGTATATCTTTAATATACTATTGATCTTTTCTGTCCGTTATTAGGCTACACTAATATCACTTATGTAGGGATCATTTCTCTTACCTGTTTGTAGTCTTTGTGCAGTTTCTTGTACTGGAACATGTTGCTGAGAACTGTAGCTGCTGCTTTGGCTGTTTTTATCTTCGCAGGGCTAGAAAAATGGTTCATCCAAGGTTAAAACACTATAAATAACCTCTTGGGAGAAGATAGGCAGTGAAATACATTTTTGAACAAAATATATAACACCAATGCAAACCTTTGTTCATTGCTGTTAACATCATCAGTTAACATTTTAAAGACCACTCACCTACTGTCATGAGAGTTCTTGATGGCAACCAGTTTTGTCAGGCCATCAAAGAAGCAGATGTCTCTGGCAGCTATGCTGCTGCTAGTCACTAAGTTATTGAGAACGCCACAGATGTTGACCACCACGTCGTTGGAGGGCTCCTTCTGACGTCCATCGGTAGGCAGCTTGGTCACAAGGTTGTTCACGACCTTTGTGGCTGAATAAAGTATTGTTATGATGATATGTTTAATGTTACTACTCCATTTATATGATTCAACCAACTTAATATGAGCAACTTTTTAATGATTGAATTTACTCTGAATTTGTGGATCCTATTAAAATACGTAAAATCAAGTATTTGACGTTGCACAACCTTTTTATCTACTGGACATTTCAAAGAGCAGAATTCAGACCACATAAATTCAAAAATAAAATATTCCAATCCAACGCGGCAAATTACTCCTAAATAGAAAGTCTTGATATGCAACAGGATGAAACAAATGGAAGACTTACACATGTCATTCTTATCTCTGGCATGGCGAGACAGATTTCGGAGAAAGCCTGTGAGAGAACGCAGCTCCATGTCATTGTTGGTACGCAGGAGGTCCAGCAGCACCGGCAGTATGTGCTCCTGCTCCAGAGCCACCTGACTCAGCACTGAACCCCACTGAAGGACAAGGAGAGAGAGAGAGATGATTCAAATGTGAGACAAACTGAGATTATTGTGTTCGAATGTTTTACAGGAGACCTCATGTATAGCTCAATGCTTACCCTCTTGTCTCCAGCTGTGATGTTCTGCAGCGCTCCAGCGGCCGCCTCACGGGTGGTGGAGTTGATCTCACACTTATAAAGCACTTGCTTGTACACCCCCACTATCTGAGGGTGCCACAGCCATTCAATCCCCTTTGGCACCCGAGCAACCTCAGTGAAAGTACAGAGAACCTTCTTCTTCTTCTATTAGGGGAACAAAAGATACAAGGAGACAGTGTTAAGACAGATGATCCGGTCCTTGCACACAAAATGCTGCTGGGTAATTCTCTCAGCAGCATCTCTCTAAGAAACGTACATTTTTGGCTTTCCTGCTCTGAGGTGTAAAGCAACCGATGGAGTCCTTCCCCGTGTCCTGATCTCTGGTTTGTCCTTCTAGGCGGAGCAGAGCAGATGGAGGCATCTCACTGTAGAGCTGGTAGGAGAGGTTCCTCAAGACACACACTGCATTTTCCACCCCCTAGAAATACACACACACACAGGCAAATAAATACACACAGTAAAGACTCAGTAAGGCTTTGTTTAACAGAAATAGCTTCAATGTAGCTCCATCTGATCTTCTTTTACCTTGTCTTCTGTTTTGTTGGCTTCTAGCGAGGCCTTGACGTAGCCGACCAAAGAATCCACCAATCCGTGTGTTTCTCTCATCTGCTGACGGGTCTTATCATTCACAGAGCTCAGATTCCTGAGCACAAACACAGTGAGCTTGAGGTCAGAAAGCTATGTCGGGTAAAAACCTGTCAAAAAGCATGCATGACCTGATAGTGCAAGTAGAGATGGCAATTCAGTTTGGCAGCATTGATAATATTCCTCTAATGGTACTTAATTTGCAGATAAAAACACTCTGGGGTGCAGACAAACAGAGCAGGAACTAAACAATGTGATGGGGAGGGTAAAAGCTCCCATAGCTAGTTAAAATGTCCTCCCAGAACAAGTTCTTCACATACACAAATATGTCCATGGGAGAAAAAGTATGTGCACGTGGACCAGCAAGAGGAATACATTTTAACAAAGCAGAATATTGCAGCGACTTAGAGAAGACACAGATAAGTGAGCTGCACCTGAGGCATCCTGTGGTGTTGTAGAAGATGTCTGCCTCAGAGGCCGTCTGCTGGATGTCCTCAGAGTCTCCGCTGGTTGACAGAGGGATGAGGATCTTCTCTGTCAATTCAGGAAGTATCTCTCTGGCCAGTTTCTCCTTCAGGTTGTCTTTGGATGAAAGGTTCCACAAGATACCTATACAAACAAAAAACCGTGGGAGCGTCAGCAAAACTTTAGTTTAAAAACTAAAACTAAAACTAATATATTCTACCACTAGTTCTATCTGACGCGGGTACTACAGCATGTGGCCAAGATAAGACAGTTAGTAGTTTGTCACACTTTGACAATCTAAACATGTAGGCCTACAGTACAAGCACAGTTGTTGTGTAGTTTTATTCACATTCCCAAAGTTTCTTACTGAACATGTGACACAGACATGAGTCTTTCAGATTTCAAACAGATAAAAATCAAGATATGACAGCTCAACAGACAGAGTGACAAAGCTGTCATTCAAAAAAGGGAGCGGCAGCGGTCACAGGCCCAGACAACTCCCATAAACACTCCCTCACACCTCTTCCCACACCAATAAAAAGATGGCAGCTCCACCTACTACTACACACTATACTACATATGCCTTTGTGAATTCACATACAGTGAAGTTGCAACATACAGTTTCTAGAGTTGATTTTATAAGAATGTAGGACCGCTGGCAGTCAGCTCTGCTAAAAACAGATATTTGTGAAAAATGCCTGCAGGTGAACTTATGAGAATGTGTGAACTGATGTCGGTAACAACTGACAAGCTGTGTATTCTTGTAAAAGCGCCCGGTTGCAGTTTGCCATCCTGCTATTTGTTTGCCTCAAATAATTTGACTTATTGTGTATGCAGTGCCAAGATGTTGCTGTACTGTAACTCATTTGCATTATTTTGTAGTTGAGGCAAAAACCCAAAACAAAAATTCTGAGATTAACTCTGCTTGTTGTCATGTTTTCGTTTTAACGACTAGGACCTGGATTTTCCTACCAGTAATGTTCTTGTGGAGCTCATCATCGTTTTCCTTAAGTGCCTCGACCAGCTGAGGGATGCCGCCCTCCGCAATCAGGGCCACCTTGTTGTCCATATTCTCATAGATGAGGTTGCGTGCTGCGCCAGTGGCATAACGCTGCACTTCCTGGTTGTCAGAGTTAAACAGCTTCACCAGCTCCCCGATTCCCTTGTAGTGACGAACCTTGGATTGAGAGACAGGAAAATGTGTTTAATCATTAATTTTTAGAAACTTGTAAGCAGTCATCAAATGGATTAAAGTCCTAATGTGAAAGTCATATGTGATTAAAGCAAGGCTGCCTTATGTCACCAGAAATGGAGAAACATCCATCAATGAACGCCTACTTGAAGGAAAACAATTTGCATGACAAGTTGCAGTTTCTCAATAAGGGATTGCAGAGGAAAGAACAAAAGGAATTCCATTCATAAGTGTAATCTCTTTAAGGGTACCTCATTTTTGGCATCACTGTCATTGTAACACTCATGTTGAATGTATGCAGCACCCAGAACTTGCAGATTAGCATCACTCTCTCTCAGGTACTGCACTGCTGTGGCCATGTCCAAGGTGTTAATCCTGTCAAAGGAGGAAACGGAAAAATGAAACCAAATAATCTAAAACATTAAATTATGTTATTAGCACAAACTATACCAGTTGGATGTTCGAATAAAAAGCAACAGAGTAGCCACAGTAATTATTCAAAGATGACTTGTTTTTGTTTTTGAATCTCCTTTAAATCACACAGTGGTCTGCACATCCACTCAGATAACCACACATGATAGGATGTGTGAAATGTGAGGCCTGAAACCAAGTGGTCACACCCAAAACCAGTCCAGCCACTATGGAGCCACCTCTCTGTGGAGTTTTTAGGCTATTTTCACATCATACACTCATTCACTGAAACTTCTTGACACATGAAAGTTGTGACACCATCATACTGATGAATCACATTTGCTAGAATGTCACACACGAAAGATACAACAAACCAGAAAGAGAACAGCTGTCATCTCCATTGATTAGCATTAAGGATAAAGCCAGGTATTATTCTATATATTTATATTCTCAACCAATCCCAGGAAAAGACCAAAAACCAACAATGTGCTGTTCATTTTTCAACATTTTCAGACTTTCCTACCCCTCTGAAGATATATAAAATAACAATAGCAATTTAGGATAGGAGTAAATAGTACATACTGCATGGCAGCAGGATGATGTATGTGGAATTGACTAAAAATATACATTAATCTCTATGTTCATTGTTGGACAACAATTGAGCTCTACGGAACGGAGGAATAAGTTATATCAATAAGTCATAATCTTAAAGTTATCAAGCTTTGGCAACAGTCAAAACCTGAAAAAAAAATGTGCATGTGTATAGCTGATCATTTCACATTTAAATACGTTAAATTATGAGAACAAATTCAGTGCTGTAAATTATTAAATAAAAATATCTTCTTTGTGAATATGAACAGACACAATGGCATGTGAACTTCTCACCTGCTGAGGTTGCCCAGACTGGCTCCCATCTCCATCTGCCCATCGTAGATGTCCACACCCTTGCCCACACTGACCATGCTTTTCATTGACATGGCACGTGACAGGGTACCTGGACGCTGCATCGTTAGGTTCCCCTGGGAAGCGGAGGACACTCCGGGAGTGATAAAACCTTTGTCCACTGTGTCCACTCCTCCACCATAGCTGCTCCCACCGGATAAAATCTGGGTCTGCAGGCCTCCAGACATTGAGCCCATGCTCATACGGTTTCGGTTGTTAATCCTGCTGATGGTGCGGAATGCTGGGCCTTTGAAGGAGTGCTGCTGTTGAATCATCTCCATCTCTCCTCCTCCCATCCCTCCACCACGGGAAAGAGTGCCACTGAGAGATCGCCGCATGGGTGCCTGAAAGGACATGGCGCTTCCTTGTCTCGCCTGGCTGGTGTAGCCATTCATCACGCTCTGAGAGTACTGGTGGCCGAATGTGGCATCCCGGTCGGAGACCATGCTGCCAGCATCACTGTTGTCGACCATCCAGGCATTCCCCTGCACTGGCTGCCGGAGTGAATGCAGGGAAGCGGTCTCCAGGTCCATTCGGTTTGCCTGTCTGGTGCTCCCTTGGTAGCCACCCATGCGCATTTCTTCTCGGTAAAAATTTCCACCACCACCACTAACACCAGCTCCTCCACCCCCGACACTCATCTTCTGGAGCTGGCTCAGGTCTATGCCAGCTGACTGGCTGCTGAAGCCTGGCCTCTGAGATATTTGTGGACCCTAAAGAAGAAGAACAATGAACTTTTACAACTAACTAACTCATGCAATCAAGAATTACATTACTTATTATGTTCTAGGTTTCAAAATTGATCACAGGGATGTGACACTCAAACAGTGAACCAACGGTCATGCTCTCTGTATTATTTTATATTAATTTCAATTTCTCACATATTTATTGTCTCAAATATACAATGTAGACGGACTCAACAGCATGTGGAAGTACACAATGCAACTTAGTTCTCCTGACATTGGTATTTCTTCCTGGAGCAATGGAGGAATGTAGATGGTAGACTTGAAAACCCTGACCTGATCTCATCACAGTGTACTGTGAAATACCACACGCCCTGTGTACTGGGTGACCCAGCATCCAGTTAAATGACACATTAGATGACTAGATCACTATTTCAATGATATGTGTGAATGCATGCTTAAACTGTGGGATAATTATGTTGTACTCACCATTGTTTTGGAGCCCGAGTAAATGTAGGATGACCTAGAGGTGAAACCTGGATTATAGGTCTGATATTTCATAGTTGAAGAGCCACCGTAGTCTGGAGTAAAGAAAAGAAATAAAACATACAATAAAGTTTAATGCACCTTTATGGGGATTTCATGGCTAAAACGTTCTAAATCTAAAAGTAGCATCATTGTCAAATACAGTGTAAGGTGGGGTGTGGGCATGTTGCGTTACAGCCATGTTTGCATCAGATTTGCTAAAAATATTTCTCTTTTGCAATTAAGGACTTTCAGACTGCTGACTGTGTTCCTGAACTGACACCGTCTGAGACATCAAGTGTGGACGGAAAATCTGACAAATGCCTGTTCTTTGACACTCATTGTGACGTGATGTTGCCTTATCCAGGAGAATACTCTAACCTACAGTCTTGAACATGAACACTTTCAGTAGTGTTTGCTGTGTCAACTACCCATTGAGCTCTGCCACATAGATAAACAACACAGCATCAAGTCAACCCTGACCTTTGGTGGTGTTACTTCACATAATGACACATTTGCTGAATGAAGTTTAATCCTGTTTACTTTTATCAGCCAATGTTTAGAAATTAAAACATACATTTATTTATCATTTAATGCATTGCTATTCATATAATTTTTTTTGTTGTTTTTTTTGTAGAAGACTTACCATAAACGTGGAAAAGAGTTAAAGTTAAAAAAATCTAACTACTTGTACCAGAATACAGAGCGACCTGACAATTAGTGATTAGTGACTGTGATGGCAGACGTGTCAAAATGTTGGCTGGAGTTTATCCACTCAGACACCTGAGTCAGCTGAAAGCAACACATCTTGTTAAATATATGTATCTAACTTTCTCATTATATGGGAATGAATTATATATAACACAAACAACATGGACATGCCTGCCTGAACATTTCATGGAAATTCATTAAATAGTTTGTTAGACATTTGACTTAAATTCAAAAATGTGGCGCTAGTGGAAAAGTCAGGGGATCACCAAAGTCTTTTGGATTCATTGTCTGGGGAACATAAATGTCTATACACAATATCATAGCAATTCAGTCATCAGTGTTTCATGACTTGCACACCTGAGGGAGCTCAAACGGTGAGGCTTCTGTTGAGAGACAGCAACTAAAAGTCCCAAAAACAAACAACAAGACAAGCTTATGTGTGTAGCCATGCTTGTATGTTTGTATGTTAAGCCTAAACAGTTGAAGGTTTTATAATTCCCATGTGAGCAGAAAGGAGAGTTAAAATTCCTTTCTGCTTCATTTCTATAGTGCACACACACATACACACACACCAAACCAGTTTATATATATCGGAGAATGACTGATATGCCCCTGGCCCCAGCCCCAGCCCAACCCAGGCAACGCCTAACACACCTGAGGCATTTTTACAAAACACAGAAAACACACCCTACAAACCTCCGGAAGGAAAAACATACTTCTTTTTATGATATTGACTTTGCTCAAAGTCAAGATTTGTCACACATATTCCTCGTAAACACCCTCTTTTTTTCTAATAAGATTCTTCCACCTAAGAATACCAATTAGCTGCTGTCATAAATTAACTGCAGGCAGCATTTACATACAGAGAAGGAGGAAATTCTCTGGGTATTTTCCTCATGTGTGAACTGTCTCAAAGTTCATGCATTGACAATGAACTTCTCGAAAGCCACAAACAAACTGAAACGGAAGGATTCTGTGTTGTGTTATTAGAAATGATTGTCTCCCGTTACTACAGGTTTCAACAGAGGACTGATATGCTGGGGCAATATTTTATGATTGTTTCTCTTGCTCCCAGCAAAGCCTATGGCAAGGGTGTGTAAAACATCAGACTCAGCCAGGTTTTTAATACACTGTGGTTATGTTTGAATATTTTTTTTTTCAAGAGCAATAAAGATAAAAAACAGACAATAAACCATTCAACAGACATGTTGCATGTTCCTAAGTATTCAAGCGGTTAAAAAAGGTATGGACTATATATATATATATATATATATGTGCTGGGCTGTCCAGGCAGGTATTGTTGTTGCCTCAGGGAAATACTGAGACTAAAAGAGTAAAAAAAAGACTAGCCTGCTACCACCACACAAACCAGAATTTAAAGGGTCATATAAACAATGACTGGAGGTCAAGTTGCTCTGCCTGCTCACTGTAGTTTAGGTGAACACCGTGAATCATGGAACGTGAAAGAATGTCTTCGTGCATCATAGAACACAAAGAAAGGACTGCGTACATGTGTCACTCTACCTGCGACGCACATTCAGCTCCTTTAGCCACGTTAAAATCATCAAATATGTTATAACAATTGAGTTGAATTCCCAACTCTCCAGTTTTATGTGCCAAGACAACTCAGACAGGCATCGTCGCAATATCAATGTAATTTAACAGACAAGACAACAGTTGGTTCTCATGATACCGTCACCGTCTAGGTATCTCTTGAACATTCACCTCTTAAAGCTGAGTAAGACCTGTAACCCAATCCAACAGAGGGAGGCTTTCACCTGCATCTGCTATCAAGAGATTTTATGACAGCAGCACTTGTTCAGGCCTGTTACACATTAACTCTTTCTCATGTACCAGGTACACTCCGTAATATAGATTACTGTACGAAGCTTCAGCAAAACAGATGCAGCAGAGACAAGCACACACAAGAATCCACATACATCAAGCATATGGCATATTAATGCATGCACATGCACATAAACGTGTGTAGTAAAAACTACTTTGCTGTTAAAATAAAAATAAATGAAAAGGTAAAGTATCTTTTGATCACATATACAACTGAAACAATTAGTCGTTTCAGTAATTTTATATGCAAAAAAAAACAACCTTAAACCTCTTAGTAAACAGTTCTGTCACATGTGATGTCCAGTATGCTGTTGGCTTTTGAGTAAGGCCAAGTAAATAGAGTTAAAGGATTGATAAGACATGACAGACAGGTGGCCAGCTATTAACTCACCATTACAATACCACCTGCCTCTGCATTAGTCCTCCTTGACTCAGCTCATAGAAGTACGGGAATACAGTCCCAAAGCAGAGCACACAACTGGAAAGAGATTTGTTGATATTTACCTGACATGGCGTAGTGTGTGGCTGACCCATTCTGACGCGGAAGTGTGGACTTCTCCGCCAGTCTCATTTGGACCTGCTGCTGGACGCGCCGCGCTTTGGCCACCTCGTCCGACACGGAGCCCCCGTTCCCGTGTTGGATGTCGGACGGGAGCCCGTAGGTAGTGACCGAGCTCTGGGGCTGTAAAGCGGAGAAAAAAGCGTTCTCTGATATCATAGTCATGGCGAAAAAGTTTAGCGAGAGGTTGTTTGCTCTCTGTGTCGTGGCAGTCGAGACACCGTCGAAAGTGCGCAGGCAGACAGTGTCTCACGCCGAGCAGAGCTGGACATAAAGAAGGGCGGAGCCTCAGTCAGCCAAGACTGACGTACCTGACTCACAGGTGAGCTCCACTTTTAGATACAAATCACACACTTCGCAGTATGTAGACTCATTCCAGTCAGTTAACGTTTTTACAAGTAGCATTAGAGCTTTAGTATATCATATCATAGAGCTGTGCCCCTGACATTTTCACAAATTGACATGATATTAAGTTAAATCTGCCATTTGACATTAAGTACTAAGTATGAATAGCGGTGAAGGTGTGGTGCAGTCTCATTCCATTAAGTTGGTACCACACCTGTTTTGACCTGGTTTGTTTTATTATTTATCAAGTGTGAGTCAGAGCAAAGCACTCAATAGTTAAGTGATATGAAGTGTGAAAGCATTGCATGTTGCATGTCTGCGTGTCTGTAGAGTCTGTGTGGATGTAGAGTATAGGCCTATAGGTAGAAAAATCACTAAACTCAAAACTTTTCTGGATGCCCCACTGTCTTCCTTTGTTTAAAGACGGAAACGACCAGGAAAACAAGATGGTTTTAAGCCAATCATTTCCCTCGCAGAGTATTAGATTTGCACAGGGCATATCAAAGTCAATAAAGTCTTTAAAAAAAGGACTGTCTGCCTTTCCCTTTCTTAATCCATCACCTGATGAATCACATTTCACTCCAGCTTTTGTGCAAATATTAATATACACTTGTTCCAAAAGTGTCTACATTGACTTCACCCTCAGTGTCACAGCATATTGTATATAGACACTGTAAATCACAGCTTCACATTAAGACACTCAAAGATTTGAAAGATTTTTAGTGAAATATATTTCAGGAAAAACATTATTGTGATATAAATATCTATTCATACATTTTGACTTACCATTATCATTGAGGCTGAGTTGATTCTAGATGTTCTCTGTGATGTTGTGTACGTGCTCATCTAAACAGGTGATATGATCTTGTAAGATATCAGACAGTATTAAATGCTAAAGATCATGGCAACAGTCACCGCCCTGCTAATTACGACCTGTCTTTCCTTTCCAGGTAAATAAGATATACACACAGCAAAAAGATGAGTCAATGGGTGTGTGTATGTTGCGTGAAATACAGGGGGGGGGAGCAGACAGCAATTAGTTGGTGAAATAAATAAGTGTTTAAGCACATTTAGCTTTTTAGTTGTAATGTTGCCCTTCCACTGAGATGAAATGTCTTTCTGAGAAGTGAAGGGGTTTTTTTGTTTTTTGTTTTTACTTTAAATTTGCTTTCATTTATGGTGTTTTGATATTTTCTAAGGATGTTGCAACATTTTTACGATGAATCACTCACAGCAGAGCATCAGAGGAGCTGTCTCCCTGATTTCCCAGTCTAGTTCATATGTAGTGATAGAAATTACTCTGAAGGTTAATGACTCAGGCCGTTGTGTGTGTGCGTGTGTGGGTGTGTGTGTGTGTGTGCGTGCGTCAGAGAAAGTGATTAAATGAGAGAGAGTGACACCCTTGTCCTGCCTGCTTTCTCATGCCTCAAGAACCAACTGTCTGTTGCAAAATGTGATACTACATGGCCACAAATACACCCAAACATTACAAAAAATAAAAAAAAACATTAAGAAAAAATAGTACTGTAATAAAAATCATATACAAGTGGTGGAAAGTAAGTAAGTACATTTACTCGAATACCGTACTTAAGTAAAAATTTTAAGGTAATTGTACTTTACTTGAGTATTTTCATTTTATACCACATATATATTTCCACCCCACTACATTTCAGAGGGAAACATTATATGTTTTACTCCACTACATTTATTTGACAGCTTTAGTTACCAGGTAATTACCTTGTTGGCTTATGACATCTTACAAAAAGCAGTGTGTAGTCTGGGTCACATTTCTGATGTCTATGAGTTCTCACATGGTTTAATTTCAATAAATGTTCAAAAGATCCTATATTTCATCAAAAACAGAATTGTATAACTTAGTTTTTTCTTTCCTCTGCCATTAATCATCTCACGACCTCTCAGATTTATCTGGTGACCCAGTAATCTAATTAACTAACTGTATATAAAGTAGTTCAAACTCCGGTAACTTCCTGAAGTCTCTGTTCTGTTGGTTGCCTAGCAACAAATAATACAGTGAAACACTTCATAACTTTCGTAATGATCTCTAGTGAAGCATGGGGAGTGGTTAAAGAAGTAGGTAAATGTGCTCATTTTCTCCCTCTGACTGATATATTATTATATATATGACATCATTAGATAATTAAAGCATCAGTGTTAGAGCAGCTTGTTACTGCTGTAGCTGCTGGGGGTGGAACTAGTTTCAACTACTTTATATACAGTTAGTTAATTTAGTCCTGTGGTTTCCAAACTAGGAGTCGGGACCCTGGAAAGAACCATGGGAAAAATGGAAATACTCAAGTAAAGTACAAGTACCTCAAAATTGAAAGAACTGGCTTCAGAGATGTACTTTCTTTCAGCTAGAAGCGCATCAGTGACTACCACCCAACATCTGGCACTGATGTTGGCCGATAAAATCTGGCTCGCAGTCTGCGTTCTGATTCATCCCAAAGGTGTGGGAAAAGGTAGGACTTTAGGGCTTTGTTGTTGCCAGTCAGGTTCTTCCACACCAAAATGTGGAACCATTTTCCTGTTTCATGTTGAAACAGAAAAAGGGCTTGCTGAAACTATTGCCACAATATTGACAAAAACACAACATTGTCTCAGTATTCATTCATATCATTGTGTACTGTAGCATTGAGATTGACCTCTATTGGAACAAAGGAGTCCAACTTATAACCAGACCAAAACATGTAGAAATACATGAGCATCAGTAAGGGCATGGCCATATATGGTAACTTAGATTTTTTTTTAAAAACCTAAATTTAAGAGATCATTCAGTGATCCTGTTTAGATACAGTACACCTCTAAATACAATAAACTGTATTATAAATCTAAATTTGAATGTACACTCAGTAGCCAGTTTATTAGGTACACATTGTACCTTCATGAAGGTTATCATGTTCAGGTGTTGTTGTCATGTTCATTCAACTTTATGGTAATTTAGAGGCTGCGGTTTGTGGTGCTGATGAATAGCACTGTTTTAAGTAAATATGCGTTTCTAATGTTATGTCACTGGCTACTGAATTGAATGTCATGTGCGCGTGGGACCTTCAACAGCAACAACTCTAGTAATTTAATACAAAACAACAAAGGGTTGTCCTCAGAATATCTTTTCATAAACCCTGCATCATAAATCATGTTTTGAGTGATTGGAATTTAAACTTATAACTTAAATTTAAACCTATAATTAAATACTTTGACCTTTGTTAGCAGGACAAAACTGTGTACTGGGTGTGTCTGCAGCTCCAGTGCCAGAAATACAAGTCAGTTGAGTTTTTAAGTATATTCCACTGTGCTGATTGAGCAAGATCCAGAAGTGTTGATATCAGACTCTGCCCCCCTGTGGCGGTACAAGGCAAATACTGTAAGTGTATCATCGGGGAAGCTGTGAGAAAGAGATTGTTGTACAGATAGTGTGGCTTACTGTAAACTGGAAGGCTGATGTATGTGTCACAGCCAAACACTGGACCTAGTCCTCAAACAAAAGTCCTAGTGAACATTGTATTTGAATATTTGGATTAGTCAATAGATTTGGACTTGGATCTAAGCCTCAAACTGTGCAAACATTTAACTCCATAGACTATCTCTGTAGTGCAGTGGTTTTCCCAAAGAGTCACAAAATGAAAAGGCCTCAATTCTGATACACAAAACATGTTTATTTTTCTCTGTTGTGTGCTTGGTTTTGGCAAGAATTAATCAAATAAAATAATCTGAGAAAATAATATTCCTCTTCAAATGAACTGCTTTCACAATTAATAGACATGTCACTTAATAATAAGTGGTGGCAAGGGCTAACAATAAGCACACTGAGGAAGGGAACGGCCCAAAATGTATGTGCATTAAATTAACGCTTTCTGCATAAGTCATAGTGTGCAGCATTTTTAGTTTGCATGTATTACTTTAGAAGTTGTAGCATCCATGCATTTCAAAGAAAAAGAGTTGAGTACAGATCTCCATATTTAAGGGATTGTGAGGAAAACTTGCTGCCATAGTGTATGCTTCACCATAAAATGTACAAGGCAGGTGACATAATTTATTATCATTATTTAAGGTTGAGTAAGACTGCTTTTGTTATTATTTAATGAGATGGTTTTCACAGGTTAATATAGATCATAAGACAGCATGAAGATGGTCCATTAGACACAAAGACACACACAGTTGACTAAAAACACACAGGCCGACTACTTTCTGATAATAAGACAATAAGACAGTACGTTACCCTGCATGGAGACACATCACAAACAATCAAACAGGGAATACATAGACTTTCTTAAGTGTTATTAACATATATGATGAGTATATATATATACAATTTATACATCCACAAAAATGGCATTAACTTCTACAACTTCAGAGGAATATTTCACAACACAATGTAGCTATAAAAGATTTATATAAAGTGTTCTATGATAAATAGAGAACATCTGCCTAATATAAACTAAAACATAGTAGAAGAAACATCAATAGTGATAGATTAGCAATATTAAACGTGAATTGTATTTTCTAGTCTAAAATAAAAGGAGCGATATCCATTTTGCTGTGTTCTAATCATAAAAAAAAGGAGCAACTACTGCATATAAGCACAAAATAAAATAATGCCATCGTAGGCTGGTGAGGACCGTTGTTTCTCATTAGCTTGACTCTTAGTACACTGGGCTGTTGCGGATCCCACAGCAGAGCACCATAGTGAAGATCATTTCGAAGATCTAAATGGGAGAAAAGGATGTAACAGCTTAATAATGTCTGTATTCTAGTATCTATGTCACAAACAAACAAACAAACAAACAAACAAGGGGCAGGAGTTTAAAGGACATGTTGGCCATGTTGTGTAAAATAACCATCTACATTCCCTCCCCTCCTCTCTGACACTCACCATGATGACAGCAACCACCAAAGCAGCCAGACCAATCAGGTAGAGCTTCTCTGAGAACAGCTCGATCAGTTTATCGTGACAGCTCTGGAGAATAAGACATTGGTTATGTCAACATAATGAGACACTTCTGAATAATTAAGGAAAAATAAACTTCTAACTAACATGAATTCATGATGCAATCTATTCATAAACAGGAATGATAACATGAATTTTCTTTTCTGACATCCACTCCCTCTTTTCTGAGCAGAAAAGACTGCCTCAGGCTGACTCGATCTAACTACTGCTTCATATTCAGGGTTATTTATTTAGCATATTTTGTATGGTTTGAAGTTAAGTACTCATGTCAATAGTAAATTTAAAGTTACTTTAAGTTTAAGGATGAAAATTAAAGGACCTTGAAATCACTAAAACCAACAATACATACTAAAGTATTGTCTGTCTAGCTAAAGCCTGATAGATTTACGTCTTCAATAGGAACAAATGGGCTAGCCACAGACGGGGTAGAGAGAAATCAAAAGACAGACATATATATATATATATATATATATATATATATATATATATATATTATATACTATTTTACTAAGAACTTGTGGATACCTGAGATGTCAGCAAATCTTCTACAGACTTTTTAGGACACAAGTTATTGATGACTTGTCTGAAGAGAGCGGTGTCATCTCCTTTACCACAGCAGTCGAGCTGAAGAGGAGACCAAGAGCAGAAACAAGAAGTCACTCTCTCAACAAATGCATTATCAATACAGTATATTTCATCCCTTATACATACATTACATAAGCATCAATGTATACCAATACCATAAGATACCATCATGACGTACCGTACTGTGGAAAACCTCCAGCACCTTGATGGCAGAGTCTTTACTGGGAGACGGTGAAGTATCCAAAGCCTTGATGTACGCAGAGTCGTAGAAGTTGATCAGTTCTTTGGAGATCTGCGGACAGTTGGGAGTCAGGCAGGTTGTTTTAGAGACACAGAGACAAACAGAGCGCATTCACTCGAGCAGGTGGAAAATCAATACAAACATCAAACATTTAGTGCTGCGTTGAAATGTCTGCTAGGCTTGTGTGTATTGTGTGTGTGGCATTCTTACTGTGTCTCTGTTCATGAAACCCCAGATGGCTGCAGCCACTTCACAGGCAAAGAGGATCACCAAAAAGAAAAAGAACTACGGAAAAGAAAACAGGGTAAACTATACGAACATCAAAGTGATAGATTTAATTAATTCATCTAAATAGAAAAATAATTCCAGATAAAATTCACATGTGCAGGAGCTGCAAAGTAAAATAAGAGACACTCACTGTTCCCAACAGGCACTGAGACTCCTGAATGGCTCCATAACAACCGAGGAAGCCCACCAGCATCATCACAGCTCCAACGGCTATCAGTATGTACACACCTATCAACACAGAGATGAGTTGATTCATGTGGGCATTATCAACACCACTAGAGGGCAGCAGTGACAGAGTAGTATTTGTGTTTGCTGCCCATTCATTGATCCACACATTGTTTGGTAATGGACTTCCTGGATGCTTCTCTGGCCTTTCCCTGTAGGCTGACATGACATTATTGACATCCTGGAGATAAACAGTTCCCAGATCCTGTGGGAGAGGGGTGGTGCTGACGCAGTTCAGCTGCCAGGCCAGGAAATGCCTTCCAGACACCCCCAACACCCGACAAACTCTGCTCAGGGCTGACCTCTGACCCAAAGTATTATCCTTTCCCAGGAAACGGGGGGGACCATGTGGACCCACAGTCACCCACCATCACACACACACACACACACACACACACACACACACACACACACACACACCTCTTTTGTGTAATTAAACGAATATAAAGGTGAGTCTTAAACCATCATTTGAGAAATGTATTAACCTTAAAAAACATACATTTTTAGCTATTTTCCAATGGTTATGACAAGAATACACTATTTACTACATTTAACGGCAACAGGCACCAGAACACGTATCGTGTTGCAGAAAAGTCGATGCATAGCAATAAAGCTCCAGTTACAGCGGAGGCCTGGGTTGTGTTTTATGCTGCTTAAAGGAAATGCTTTGCACACAGAATGTAAGTGCAAAAAAAGGAAAAAAGATGAGTTTGATTTAGAATACATGTAAGCTTGTGGTAGTGGGAAAAATGCTTTTAAAGATCCTATAACACTTAATTAATTATTTTGTTGTTAGCAGTGGTAGACTGATGTGTTTACTGATGTTTGGTAATGTATAAATAGTATTTTAATGATGCTGTTAGACACTGTGAAGTCAATTTGAACTACATTACACACTGTTTAAGCTGAAAGAATTCATCATAATTTATTAGCTCAGCATTTATTTTTTATGTAAATTGTTATCAAAAAAATGAATTGACTTGAGTTGTCAAATAAATAAAATGGAGTACAAAATGCAATATTTATATACTTTATTTAACCAGGATGACCTCTTGAAATCTCTAGCTCTACTTTTCATCATATCACGTGATCTTAATCAGCAGATCTCAACTTTCTGGATTTCCTACTGATGAAGAACATGTGGTTTGATCGAAAGCTTCAAACAGAGCAGAACAACCACAGACAGAACAACCTCTTAGAAGGTGAGCATGTAGTGCGAAGGTCCAAACTGAATTTCTGCTGTTAGACCAAACCAAAATATAAATTCATGATTACAGGAAGGTTGTTGCAGTGGAGGTTAGAGGTTGGATGGCTCTGCTACAAAGGAAATTAACAAACATGATTAAGCTGCATAAAATAAAATAAAACACCTGCATGAGATAAAGTTCCACAGATGCTGCAGTTTATTTGAGAATAATCAAATGACTTCCATGTATCCCCCAAACCTCAGCAGTTCCTCAGCAACCTTTACCCTTTACCTCTAGCCAAACTATAAACTAGACGGTTTGGGAGCAGTCTGTTTCTGGCTTGTCTATTCTTACGCACATGTGAACAAAACACACACAGCCTCTAATGTAGCCTGGCAAAGAACAAAAAAGGGACAGACAGACCTAGTAAGAGACTCTGACTCTGTTGCATCTGCAGGCCTCAAACACCTCACAACCCTTCCCGATACTTTCATCTGAACTCTCTGCGTCTCAACCCAACACCCTCCTATTTTACCCTCCTCTCTGTCTCTTTCAGAACTTGATGTTTTTGTTGTAGCGAAGAACGGCTACCATGGCCAGTAACCCAGCAATGCGGCAAAGCAGGCATTATTTCCACTGCCTTCCATTACTATGACAACACCCTTTGAGGTTTGAAGGCTATTGAGCCTCTAAGGGAGACGGGCAATTTTATACCACCAGGGAAGTTCATTTATTTCTTGTCTCCAAATGTATTCTCCAGAGGGGGAAGAAAAGGAGGCGAACACCAGCTAAAAGCCCCACTTAGACTTCTCCCTTCTTTTCTCATCAACTATTGCTGTGAAGACATATCCACACTGTCAGAGCTTGACGCCTAAAAACTGTATGTCAATGGACACATGATGAGACGAGTATTAAACATTAAAAAGGTACCATATATAAACCTTTCCTCCTGTCATCCTGTCAACATGTTGGAACAAACAGGGCAGGGTTGATTATATCCTGATAACTGTCCTACTGAAATGAGTATTAGCAGTACTGTTTATTTGTAGCCTACCGTACAGAGTATAAGACAGAAGCAGTTTAATTTTTAGCTGAAGTGCAGCAAAAAAAATTCTCTTGAGATTTCTGAGGAAGTGGAAGCAACAGAGATAGATCAAGTGTTGGCATTGTTAGCGGCTGACGTTACAGTTGGATATTAATTTATTATTAAACTATTCTATTCAGGTGGAACCACAGTGCAAATCTTTGGTTTGCACTTTTAACAACTTTATTACTGAAAGAAATACAGAAAACAGGGTTGCAATGACTATGACTTTAAGGCCCGGTGGATGATGATGTTCATTACCATTTTATGCAGTAGAAATTTCCTGTTTATACAAAGCGAATAAACAGAGCAGGTTTCAGTAGCGGTAAAACTTTAGACAATGGTTTTCCACTCGCAGTACTCCTGTAATGTTCAACTTTCTTACAGCTGGCTTTCCAACAATGTACACTTCTCATTTCATTCTTTCAGTAATGAAATAATGCTTTTCAGACCAAGGTTCTGCATTATACATACAGTGTAAAGCTCTTGTCGTCTTGTGTAAAAAAAATCTGTCACACTTACTGTATCTCCTATAGTATATAAGGCTGTAACACTAACTGGACCAGACTTCTGACTACTGCCGCCAATAATGATTTCAGGCACTGGTTAAGAAGTAGGAAAATATGTATTTTCAGCCCTACATAAATACCACTTTGGTGTGCCAGCATGCTAAAAACATCCACTCCAAACTCTAATTTGAGGGGTAATGTGCAGATGTCCAAGGTAATTTAAATTATGCAAGGGCGTATGTTCAAGGGAGGGACGGAAAAAAAAAAAGAAACAATCCCTTGATCTTGCTTGGGTGGGCCTCTCTTGCCGCCCTGCCTTTAAAATCACGAGTGTGCCTTTACTCTATAAAAAGCATGGGCTTGCCTTCGCTCTGTATACTTACTGAAGGGTAAGTATGGGAGAGTAGCAGGAACCCAAATGTAAATTAATGGACTCACTGGAGTTCACCACCACAACAAACCCAGATGATGAACCTTTAAAATGTTAAAATCGCATCATGTATTGTAGGTTTTAGGGCCAATTTGTGGATTGCTAAGGGCAGTGAAGGAAACATAATAAGGATTTGTGCCTTTAGTTAAGGAACATATTTCTGATTCTGTGATTTAGTTGAACCTGCAGGACTTTTACAAAGATATACAGAGAACACAGCTAAAAGTTTCCGAGGATCAAATACTTGAAAGTATGAGTGACAGAAGGCACATGATGGCTTTATTTGTGTTCCATGCTCAAAGACTCTTTTCTTAGTGCGCACATATGTCTCAACATCTGTCTAAAACATCTGGCCTCTCTCTCTCTCAGCGTCAAAGCTGGGGCTTTGTGAAGAAGACAGGACTTTGTGTATTCAACCTATGCGGTCATGAGTATCAGAATGTCAGACGTCTGCTGTGCCACTCTTAAGTCATGCTGCGGATTTGCGTAGGTCCCGTTTCCTGGTCTTTTCTTAGAGGTCATAGCTCCAGCTATTTCTGTATTATTACTCACATAGTCCCAGCTGAGCGTGAAACACAGGTATTTCTGTGACTTAGTTCACTGTCATCACTTTGTTAACAGTGACCTTCCTGTCACATGTAGAACAAGGTATGGGGACAGAAACACCAAACAGCGAGTCCTAACAAGGAGGAAATAGATGCTGACTGAACAACTTACAGGGATGGACAAATGAACTAAAATAGTACAACGTGCAATTTCATAAAGTAGACCTGCAATAGAAACTAACTTTGCAGTGATTGTAGTATTGTAGTGCACAGTTGTATTAGCCTGCACAGTTATCAATGAGCAACTAATCAACAAGATTTAATGTAGTTCTGTGTGGGGGAACACTTGTAATTTAGACTCTAGTGTTGATGGCGCGTACTCACTGATATAGAAGGTGCCTGGTGCTTGGTGGCCTTCAAACTGAAGTATGAGGAGGTTGCTGGTTTGACTGTCATGGCGGAGCCACAGGGCCACTCCTAAGATCACACCACCAGCCAGCTGTACCAGAGAGAAAAAAGAAAAGGTTTTAATTATTCTGTCATGTTTACTTTACTTTGGTGAAACCTCGTTATAGCTCAAAGCTGTTGGAAATGTCTGAAATACAAGCACGATATAGCACCAACATTAAAACAATACCAGCCGTTATCAAGTTTTCTAACTTTTTTTTTATATAATGACACGAGAGTGCCTGGACATGGCGCCTTTCTGCTAGCGTTTCTCCCTCTGTGTTCAGCTCTGCCATGAGGCATGTCCAAGAGAAGTGACGAAAGGACATCCTGACACCTCAGTGACCTACGGCACAGACAACGCCCTCACAACAATGTTTAAAGCCAACTCAGGAACTTTGTTATTCAACTTTATTTCTTCTCAATCTCGCTCCTCTATACTGTATCAAATAAAGCTAAAGTGTAATCCTACAAATGTTTACAGAGCATAACTATATTATCAAATCTTTTTTCCCCCTTAATTGTTATGCCATTGTTTATAACTGCTCATTTAGTGCTATGACTGCTCTCTATTGTTCTACAAGGAAAAGGAAACTAAATTCTCAACATGAAAAATAGCAAAATGAGGAAGAGACAGCAGAGTGTTCACAACAGCCACACAGGCAAAACCAACAGAGGAAACACTCAATCAAGTGTGATGTGTCCAGGATATGGCGACTTTTTGTGCTCACCTAAAAAAAGACTGATGAGACAAACCAAATGGAAATTCACAAACAAGTGATCAGTTTTGGAATGAACCCAAGAGGTAAACAACATATCTGTAGGAAGTCTGATGTGATATAATAAGCTGTGTGAAGCTTATCCCTTACAGCATATCACAAATAATTATTGAGAATACAAGTCGTACACAAGCAGAGTTCACTTTGCAGAGAGAAGGTACAATGACGTAAAATGGCAACATCGGTTTAAGCGTTTCCTGACCTGAAGGATCAAAGGCAGTAAATTCTGCAGTCTGGTGACCAGGTAGGAACAAAGGAAATGTCAGAGAGAAAACAGCTCTCCTCTCTCCCAGAAACTCTATTAGCTCTGTTCAATCTCTCTTTTAAGATTGTTTAATCTGGGGAAAACCCTCTTCTTGATTTTTTTTTTAACAGAAAAAAGCAAATAACAGACATCAGACCTTCCTATCTGGGGTTTATGATTAACATGAACAGCAGTGAATTCAATATAAGATAAAGCAGAGTTTGATGTGAGACATGCTGAAGGGAGAAAACATAATTATCCTGGTGAGAAGACAGAGGACACTGGAGCCCACACAAGCCTAAAGTGTCCCCCTCTCCTTGTCTTTCAGCCACCTTTCACTGGTGCTTGGTCATGCAGAAAATAACTGTTGGTGAAGGGTAAGAGCCTTTCAACTCTGCCTGCCATGGCCGAGGTTTTATGTGCTGCGACTCCACTCTTAATGAATACAGCAGGGCGGGAAACTCATCTGCATCTACTCCAGGTTTGATCATTCATAAAATATGCCATATAAGCCCTGATCTACACACATGTGTAAATCTGCAGGCTGCTCAAACAAACACCACAAACGCTAAAACATCAGACGCACAAAAAAAAAAAAAATGCAAAATCAACTCCAGAAGAAAATACGTTCAACTCACCCAGAAAATAAAATTAAAGAAGAATAACATATATTTAATGCATTGCGTGCAGCCTGTCACCGCCATGTTGCCAGTTTGTTTTCAGCTCGTCCTTTTGCCTAAATCAAACTATTTGTGAGGCCAGTCTACTGTCCGCTATATCACACAGTCTCTGCCAAAGGGCTGAGTTTATTCAGTCAGTTGGAGTTTAAGCGCTTCTATGCTGCTAAAACTCCTCCTTGAAAATCAGGAGTGAAAACCGAGACGGAGAACTGCCCACCAGGAGGAGAAGGCTGCAGGAACAACATGCTCCCCATCTGCAGGAGCGAACAGGGAGCCCCGTAGCCTACTTTGTTCCCCTGCAGGCTTGATAGTTTATATTTATGCCAGAGGAAAAAATCTAGGGCAAACTCGGAATCATTTCTGAAAAGAAAGAAAGAAAGAAAGACTATTTTTAATATATATTATTTTTATATAATAATTAACAGACAATGCAAATACATATTTCACCTGGCCTCCGCACCAAAAACAAAATCAGTGCTTCTTGGTTCACGACTTAATTGTCCATTTTTTTATGGAAAGTTTTCTGAAAGTTTTTGAGAGACACACAAAATAAATGGGACTATTAAACTTTCCTTTGCAGTGAGCAACGGCGCCCTCTGCTGGCAGGTTGAACGCAGGCGCACATTGGCTAATTATTATTATACAGATCGAGTGCAGCACTTGGGAGTTGCGCAAAGAATAATTTCTCCTCACTCTTAATCTTCACTGTCAGAGCAGCGGTGTCACCCACACAGACTGTCAATAATGTGATCACAGTCTGAACTCACGAAGCTGCGAGACATACAATCAATCAATCAGACTCTTTTGTGTTGATGTTATGGGCGGATCTGCGCGTTCATGGCTCCAGAGTCACACCTTGTGCGAGCAGCTGTGCGTGAAGATGAAGAGTCCAGCTGTTACAGCCGCTGACCATCCATAACGACGTTTAGTGAGAGGGAGAAAGAAAACCTGGCTGGCGAGGACAGCTTTAAGTGAAGAAACTTGACAGGGCGTTTTAACAAATGCAGCAGGCTCCTTCACTGGGCATGCTCCATGTAATGTGAGAGAAGAGCTGGTGCACGGTGGAGAGAGCAGGCAGTTTGGGCGTTTTTGAGGAGGTTTGTCGCCCTCTCATCCCCGCTTTTCTTTATTTAACCACGCAGCACAGAAACCTTTTTTTTCCTTTCCCGCACGCAGATTGTGGATGTTTTCTTCTTGGCGCTCAACAATTCATGAATAAAAGGGGAAATCATTTATGTGTTAAGACAAAGACCTGCTGTAGAATAAACGCAGTGTGAGTGAGAGAAAGAGAGACAGACAGAGAGAGAGAGAGAGAGAGAGAGGCTGAGCGTCGGTGTGAACGAAGTGAGTCTGTGGGCAGCAACAGAGGAGGGACTGAGCAGCTCCAAGTCTCCATCAGGAGCTCTCGGACAGGCTCTGTCCGTTCAGCACCACTGCAGTCACCTTGCTGTGAAAGTCACAAACCTGCTCAGGACTGATCTGATCAATTACTGCGACCTAGGGAGTCCAATGAGCTGGATTTATTCTGCTGGCGGCGGGGGAGACATTGCCAGCGTCTGTCCTTTTATCTCGACATCTTGGATTTACCGATGATGTGACGTCCATTCTTAATGTGATGCCATTGGCTGCAATCGTTTTGGATTTTTCGATTCTGTAGCCTCCAGAGAGTCTGGCAGCTATAATCGTCAATGATCACCCAGTTGCATGGCAGCTGCTTGTAGAAAATACAGGGTTTAGAGGGGAATGTGTGTCAGTCCCGATTTCTTTCGTAGTTGGTGAGAAACGACAGGTGGCTTTGCGCGCAGCACAGTGTAATTGCCCCTCTCTGGTTGGTTGCACTGTGCGCCTAGACTTACCTTTGCGATGAAGGGAACTTATGGGAGAAATGCCTAAGGGACGCAATGGGCCTGAGCGACGACAAGGATCGCATTGTGATAAACGTGGGAGGGATCAGACATCAGACATACCGCAGCACCCTGCGCACTCTACCTGGCACTCGCCTGTCCTGGCTGACCGAGCCTGATGCACCCAACCTCTTTGACTATGATGCCAAGATCGAGGAATTTTTCTTCGACCGCCACCCGGGCGTTTTTGCACATATCCTTAATTACTACAGGACAGGTAAACTGCACTGCCCGGCTGATGTCTGCGGGCCCCTCTATGAGGAGGAACTGGCCTTCTGGGGCATTGATGAGACAGACGTGGAGCCATGCTGCTGGATGACCTATCGCCAGCACCGGGAGGCAGAGGAGGCCCTTGATAGTTTCGGCGGGGGGGGCCTGTTAGACCTGGCGAACGATGATGCGGAGCCAGAGCAGGAGCATGGTGAGGATGATGTGGATGAGATGACGAGGAGGCTGGCGCAGGGAGACTGTCCTGACACCAGGAGTGGGAGCTTGTGGAGCCGCTGGCAGAAACATGTTTGGGCTCTGTTTGAGGACCCTTACTCCTCTAAATATGCAAGGGTGAGTTGCTTTTCAAGTCTGAGATGTTTGCTTGTGAAATAAGCTTTGTTTTTCCCGTCTTTTTATTTAAGTAGGAGGAGTTAGCATAAGCACATTTTTTTTAGCTAAAAAATATATCAAAAGTGTTTTCTTGGTTTGAAACAGTCAAAGCTGCATGAACATGAATTTAGTTGTAAATTTGTCTGAAACAAAATTGATGTATCTGGGAGACTTGAAAGGGTTTTTGATGACCTTGAAATTGCTCTCCCAGGGGTCTCCACAGTATGACTGTTCAGAGAGAGACCTCATCTGTCAAAATCATTTACATTCAAAGCATCACTCCCACCCATGTCTATCTCACAGGAGAAGATAAGAAAACTCACTCTGACTCTAACAGGTCTTTGGACTGATATTTCCAGGACACAAGGGTCCCTATAGGCAGGCCAGTTAAATAGGTCAGCAACACATTAGGAAACCAGATCTTTGGCACCGCCAACATTTCAGTGGCAAACCTCCAGACAAAATCAGGTTGCTGTTAGAGGTGACATTTTTGGTTCCTGTAATGGGCAGTTTTCCATTTGGATGCAATGCCTCTCAACACTGACAGTGAAATAATTTTACACCTTTGAATTTTTTTTTTTTTTTTTTTTTTTTTTGACCAGTGCTCCAATACCGACCGCTGTGCTTGCACGCTGCTTTAACAGCTGTAGCAGGCCGACCTAGTGTAATTAGTTATAAGGTCCCGTCCAACTGTATTGACATGTTCTCACTCTTAGAACAAGCATTAGTGAAAGCGGATTCAAGCCATACACACACACACACACACACACACACACACACACACACACACACTCCTTTCAAGTTTCACTTTTTGCACACAAGGAAAATTCCCAAAGCAGAAAACTCCTTGGATGTGTCCTACATTTTAACAGACAGGAAAACAAAAGCAGAGCGGGGGGATTGACAGATCTCTACTATGACTGGCAAGAAGATTAATTAGAACTGAGTCTCAGAGTTAATTACAGACTCTATTCACAGTGGATATACATCAGTGGAAAACCCGTGTCACTGCATATCACTGTAGGACTGTGGTTTGCCAGCAATAGTGAGAATTAGCCAATAAGGAGCAAACAATCTTTGCCTGTCACCCTCCCTCCAGACCATACTGTCACAAAGGTGCCTAATTTAAGAGGCGGACTGATAAGATGCAGCATTTGTTTAACAGTTCGAAGGGTGGGATGTTTAGGGGGTGAGCCAGTGTGTCCGGAGGCATCAGCGGTCCACATGGAAGTGGCTCACAAGAATGAGGCTTTGCGGTGACGTTGATTTCTCATCCCTCCGCTGAATTGATGCACAAGAGATTGACAAAATAACAAGTGCACATGTCAGTTAGGGGCTGCAATTCATCAATTAATCTGACAGTTACTTCCATTAATCAGTAATCAATTGTCAGATGCCCTCACAATCTCCAACAGGCCACGTCGACGTATTCAAGCAACTTGTTTTGTGTGATCAATGATCCAAAAACTGACAATAAATCTGTGGCTTTTTAGGCCTCGGGGAAGTTTGGCCCGTTTTGCCCGGTTTGTAATCAAGACCTTGGTGCTGATTCCACTATACGTTATCTGCGGATGTTGTAGCGCGCAGTGTGGATTTATATTCTAGGTAGTATTTATTTTGTTATTACAGAACGGACTGTAGAGGGGGTGGACCAAATATCATTATGCAATCCAGTAGAACAAGTTCACATGCTAATGCCTCAACACTGAACTGCCACAAAATCGAATCAACATCTCCCTGAGACTGCATCAACAAAAATAGAATGCTATCAGCTTCACAAAGGTTCATTTTGTCAGTACATTTGTATTTGATTGCATTACAGTAAAAGGTCACTGCTATTATGTTTGAAAGATGTACTGTACATGTGCCGAATTGAACAGAATTTTAAAACCCACAAAATCATTCACATACTGTATTATATCACCTTGTGTAAATCAGCAGTCACTCCATCTTTCTTGGTTTAGTTTGAGTTCTTAGATTCAGATGGTAAACAGTGATGTTGCTGAAAGAAAAAGAGGACAGCCCTGCTGACAGAACTAAAGCCAGTGTGATGTAGTCACTGCTAATACAGATTCTCGCTAGACATTCATACTATTATAGATGGGAAGCAGACATTTGTAAGCAGCAGTTATTTCCTGAGAACAATACGATGAATTGCCTGTGATGAGATGTTATGATGAGGGCCTGTTTTCCATCTCGTGCTGCGTGCTTGCCTTAGTGACACACCGCGAATGGACTCTGCTAAGGTGCCGTGTTTCCTTCACTCACTGGAATATTAGACTTCCTCATGCCCAGACATGCCCTGCTCCAATTTACCTCTCTGATTCATTCATTCATTACTTCTCCCAGCTGCTTAACGATGCCGTGCAATAGTTTGAGAAGCACTACAGAGCCTCATTCATCCTCATAAAAACATCTTCGTGCATGAACAATCTGCTATTGATCAAACTTTTGTGATTCAATGGATGATTAAGTAGCTATGCATTCTGCCTGTCTGTTTCTCTGTCCAACAACTCTGATCTATTGACTTCATATAGATTTATTTTTTCACTTTCAGGCTGCTGTAAAGTGCGCGAGCATACATACAGTACTGTAAACCAGTAAGATTGGTGGATGATAACATAGGGACAGGGTTGCAATCAATTCTCAGGAGGGAATACTGTATCTGTTACACTCATGTAGAATGCATCAGAAATATCAGAGCCTAAATGTGATGAAACGTGATCATCCAATCAATACATAATGAAGACTAAAGTACTCTTTAGCCATTAAGGAAAATATAGGTTTCTCATAAGAGTCTGTCCTCGGCTCAGCTCACTACAATCCCTGGTGTCAAACATCTGGCCAATATGACCTTGTGTAGGGAAAACATCTACTGTAGCAATGGTGCCGAAAGGAAAACCCCAATTGACACTAATGCCCTGTCTGCTGCTATTGGCTCTTTGTAATTCTGTATGTGTCATACCCTTGAAAATGCCATGACCTTGAGGTAGAGGTGAAGAGAGGCAAGAACGTCGAGCATGCATTGATTGTCCCTTTTACAATGACACTTCTGAATCAAAACACATAAAGAGCAGAGGAAGAGGGGGGAGTGAGAGTGTGTCATTGCCACTGTCACTATCAAACCAGATGCTATTGTCTTAGATAAAAGATTGAATT
Source organism: Pampus argenteus (assembly GCA_036937835.1). Taxonomy (NCBI): domain Eukaryota; kingdom Metazoa; phylum Chordata; class Actinopteri; order Scombriformes; family Stromateidae; genus Pampus; species Pampus argenteus. The sequence goes on from CM072869.1 coordinate 8,829,282, forward strand.
GCACTGTGTCGTGCTAAGAATGGCTGCCTAGCTGCTGAGCTTGATTACATCGCATGTATTGCTGTGCTCATTCCCCTCTCTGTCCTTCCCTCTCCTCTCTCCCCTCTGTTGCCTTTTCTGCACCCTTTATATTCCCTGCTCAGTGGGTGGCTCTCGCCTCGCTGTTCTTTATTCTGGTGTCCATCACCACCTTCTGTCTGGAGACCCACGAGGCCTTCAACCCCATCGTCAACCGCACTGAGCTGGAGGTGGTGAACAACGTCACAGTGGTGAACACCTACCTGGAGACTGAGACTGCGCTCTACCTCACCTACATTGAAGGCGTTTGTGTGGTGTGGTTCACTTTTGAATTTCTAATGCGAATAACTTTCTGCCCGAACAAATTTGACTTCATTCGGAATGCCCTAAACATTATCGACTTTGTGGCCATCCTGCCCTTCTACCTGGAGGTGGGCCTCAGCGGGCTCTCATCAAAGGCAGCTAAGGACGTGCTGGGTTTCCTGAGAGTGGTCCGCTTTGTGCGGATCCTGCGTATCTTCAAGCTTACCCGGCACTTTGTGGGTCTGAGGGTGCTGGGCCACACGTTGAGGGCCAGTACCAATGAGTTCCTGCTCCTCATCATATTCCTTGCACTCGGTGTCCTTATCTTTGCCACTATGATTTACTACGCTGAACGGATTGGAGCAAACCCCAACGACCCTCGAGCAAGCGAGCACACACAATTCAAGAACATCCCGATCGGATTCTGGTGGGCTGTGGTGACCATGACGACCCTTGGCTATGGAGACATGTACCCTCAGACGACCTCTGGTATGCTGGTTGGAGCGCTGTGTGCCCTGGCGGGTGTGCTGACCATCGCTATGCCCGTCCCTGTGATTGTCAACAACTTTGGAATGTATTACTCCCTGGCCATGGCGAAACAGAAACTACCAAAGAAAAAAAATAGGCATATCCCTCGGGCACCCCAACCAGGTTCTCCTAACTTCTGTAAATCAAGCATCAGCTCACAACCACAGAGCCCCATTGCCCATGATGACGTTTTCGAGATAAAGTTTCAAGGTAAGACACAAAGACAAGAACATTCTGATATATTATTGTCTCATTATCCTTTCTCTGTCCTCCTGAAGCAGCCATACCAGCGTTCAGCTGTTTCATTGTTTGTTGCCACACTTCAATCAGCTGATTATTCAGGCATAAGATTAAACAAATAAGTTTCTCACAGAACAATCAATAAAATATGTGATGAAAAGCATATTTGAATAGAAGAAAGATCGAGGCAGACCATGAGTAATCTTGATATCGATTTTATGATTCTTAATGCAGTGATTCACTACTCCTCTCTTTTAAGACTAACCGATCTAACCAATAGTCTGCTATCATCATGTATTTCTAATATTCATAACATGTGAGTAGATGCCAGAATAACTAGATTTCCCCTTGAAATCCTCTGGTGGCATTAGTGCAAATATATACTGACAAAAACATGTAGAACAACAAGAGTGCAAGGCAAACATTAGACAGAAGCTACACATGCGGTATTATTGTACAAGTTAATCTCTGTGTGCATACAGGTTATAGCGTAAAATATATTACAAAGTGTAGCACTTAAACTATGACAAATGCTGGTATATGAAACCAGATTTTTTTTTTTTTGTTTTTGTTTTTATTCCTTTATTGTTTTCTTAAGATTCCAAGCTGAACGGTGAGGCAGCTAACGCAGCTCTGGCCAACGAAGACTGCCCTCACATAGACCAGGCCATATCGCCGGAGGAAATCTTTAGCCCCAGCGAGAGAGAGCGGCCCTGTTTCCTGGTCACTACGGCTGAACGCCCCAACCACACAGGGGGCAGAGTGAGGAGGGGTACGTACAGTAACAGTCAATCACAGGCCCCTGTAAGACACTGACACCCTGTAGACCCGTGTAGACAGGACATGCTTTCTTTCCTCTTTGCCGAGTATAAAACCTCGGTTTTTCACAGGCACACACACACACACACGCACACACACACACACACACTACAAACCTCCTATTACAACCTTCACACACCATCACAGCAGCTGCTTCTCCTCAATCACCCCCTTGGGAATTGTACATATTCTAAGTCATAATAATAACATCTGTTAAGGCCAAGCACAATCACCACAAATGTCAGTAATAAGAATTGTCCACATCTACATAATATATTTTTTGATACCATGCATAATGTAAAACCCCTATTTATTTATTTACCAGTCAGAAAGCTATTTTCGAGATTTCTATTATCTAGAATATGTTGTCTTCATGCCTAAGAAAGTATTTATGTGCTATGCGTGTACCATGTATGTATATGTGTTTTAATGATAAAATCATGCGGGATCCTAACTATGATACATTGACCATAAACAGTGCATGAAGTGTCTTGCTGATGGGTGCTATCAGTATGGTGAAGGAGCACAACACAAATGGAGGAAGGCCAATGTCAAATATTATTATTATTATTATTATTATTATGAGCCAAATTCTAGTTTACTGATTTTTAATAACAGGGTTTTATTTACTTGATATTAATATTCAACACATTCCTAAGAAAGTCACATTAGCCTCCAGCTGTGCGTGCAGCTGACACATTAACAGTAAATGGCGCACAGTATGACATTCTACCTGTAGCTGAGAATACCTTTCCTTGCCTGAGGTGCCTACCTTTTAGAGTCTTTTAGTGTTATACTCCAAACCATTCCAGTACCACCCGGTGCATGCTGTTGTACCTCTGATGCACTCAATGCATGGGGAATAATAATCTGTCTCAAGTCTGTGTTGACCTGTTTCTTTGGAGACAAAAACAAGAAAGCAACAGGTGTAGTATTACCAGTGAGGAACACCAAAAAACATTTTGTCATGGATTCAGTGCTGCAGTGTACTCAGAACGTTCTCTGTTTTTCAACTGAAGGTTATGAAAAGCCTTGGAGCCTTAACAGCATGTCTGGCATGAGCGGGGATGCCTCTGGAGTGTCCTCAGTGTCCGCCCTGCCCTGCAGCCCACCCTGTCTAATGCAGCACTCACATTCTCCCATCCCATCCATTATGTAGCATGGTTGAGTAGCAGACACAATACCATTGGAAGGCCAGTCCACACTCCTCCTTTTATCTTTCCTGTCAGATTTTGATTTCACACTTGCCTCCGCTCCTGCTTTTTTCCCATTGTTATTTATTTATTTATTTATTTTCTGGAAAACTGTATTTTAACTGTGCTAATACTCAAGCTTCAGCCAAGTGTTCTACTTGGGTGTGTCATCATATCCTAGACTAGAAAACATTGGCACATGCCACTCTGCATGGGTCAGCTCAGTTGCAGACAAAGCACTGTTCTACTTCTATCACAGGCTAATCCCACTCTTTCCCTGTCTTTACTTCATTGCCTGTTGCTCTGTTGCTTTTGATCTCACATATTTTTCTGCCAATAACTTTTATCTCATCTGCTTTTTACAATTCTGTGAAAGAAACTTTCATAAGATGTAACCCCTGCTAATAATATGCTGGACATTAACAATACATGGCTTTCCAACATATCCAAATGGTATCATTGCCAGCTGTTAAGGGAACTCCTCTTAAGTGCTTTGTACGTTGCAAAGTAGAGACGTTATAATTCTGAAAATGCAATCCAGACTCAATGTTATATGGGTGGCCATCAAAAAAAATTTTTGAACATGATGTTCATGATGTCCAATGCAATATGGAGATGACGACGATTCCTATGATACTAGTGATGAATACATCTAATGTCAACAGAACTAAAACTGTTCATTTGCATGAACTGCATGAGAAATTATGTTCAACAAGAAGCTAACTGTATCGCAGTACCTGTAAAAAAAAAAAAAGTTTTTCTTTCAAAAGCTTCTAAAGCTTTGTTGCTTTTTATGCATTTTGAGACAGCTTTACAAGAGACTCAGTCATAGCAGAGATTTTTATGTAGCCGCCATTCTTTGCCTTTCCCCAAATTCATATTTATTTTCTTGTATTCATTTGACTGGGGCATCCAACAAAAATAGTGTGATTTAACTTGAAAAATGTGTCACAAAGCCAACTAATGCTGTTATGAGCATAAATAGTTTTTATACAGAAATATTTACAGGTAGTTATGAGTTTTTAAACAGTATCAGTAGTCTGCAGCAACTTCTATTATTGCTGTTATTAATTAAGGCAAGACTCATGAATTTTAAAAACAAAGGTGCCTTCATACCTGGTGAGGCAGAGTAAAAGTGAGTAATAAATTGACATGATTCAACGTAAGTGCTCCCAGTGTAGCATCAATATACTTTATACCATGCTCATAACAGTGTAACTACAGCTTTATTTTATAAGGTGCACATTGTATCTTTTGCACCACCCTCGTACCCTTAATAACAGTAAAAAAAAAGCCCTTTTGGTTATTATTGTTACATCATAGACATTTAACAAACTAAGAATTCAACTTTAGTGGATGCACAGCTACAAGCAAAGAAAAAAATAAAATACACACACTTAACAATCCCCATCTCAAGACAACTTTTTGTATAATAAAGCACAAAATATTATTAGAAGGGACCAGCCAGGCAACTCCACAGAGCCAAAATAAATCAAGTTAAGAACAACCAGAGATGTCATGATGACTCCTGCAGTATGTGTGTCTATTGATTTAAAATGTCAATACTGTTACTGTTACACATGTATTGATACTGTCCCAGTAATTATGCACACTTCTTTCAGGGCACTTTAACAAACAAAACAAGTCAAAAATTTATAAAAAAGTATAGCAAGTCATCTAGGTTTTGTTTTATTCTGAATGAGCAGTTTTACATTTCGAGTCATGTCTCTTGTGGTAATTAATGGACGTTATATATTTAAAAAAACAAAAACAAAAAAAACTTGTGAAGATTTGATGTGAAGAGATGAGAGGAATTATATGCTCATGCAATTCAAGGGGGGAAAAAAGTACAATACAAAACAGTATGGGATGTGGGTCTACTTGGGGAAAGGTAAATGCATGTATTTTACATTTATGCAACAGAAAAGTATTCAAATAAAATATGTAAATATAAGTACTTGCATGAAATAAATTTTATACTCAATGAGCGTTTAGACTCGTTTTTATTCAACAGCACATGCATACACATCCTTCCTTTCCCACTAGCGTACAGCTAGTACATTCAACTGCTGTTTAACCCTCTGGTCTACGACAACATAAGGTACAGGTCAAAGACAACATTAAAAAAAAAAAAACCCAAAAAAACGAGGTGACCGTGAGAGCATGATGCAAAGTATACAAACGCATGACAACGACTGAACTACTGTACAACCTGTAAAATGCAGCATGATCGGGCATGTTTATTAACCGACTCAGAGTCCAACCTCTGCACACAGACAATACATCTTTGTCTGATGCCTTGGCTAAGCATGGGAGATACATGGTAAACCTGTCTTTACCATGAGGAACTAACGGAGCACATTTTCTTTACTCTCCAAGCCAGTGTCATTTCACCTCTCCTTGCATCTCAGAGGTATCCATCATCGCCATCATTTCCACCATTATACATAATTTGTGTAATAATTTATTTTTATTATTGTTTTTTTATATGTTTATAGAGACCCAGCGACAGCACCGGAGCAGACAACCAACTGAGTCAGTTTGTGTTATGAACCATGGTGTACCAACCACTATGTGTATGACCCATAATGGCCCATCACCCACCTGATAGTGCTGTAGCATTGTTGTGTGTATTACTTAGTATTTTTAAATTGGTGTGACAGTGACAACCTGTGCATCACAAACTCAGCATAGATGTAGCACTGAGGAAGTTTTGTTGTCAAGCCTTATGTAGCTCAGTATCTGTGACTGGTTACTGTGTTGTAATTTGTGTGCCTATTTTTGGTGTGTGCCAGTGCTGTAAATACGCTTTTTGTGTGCTCAAGTTGTGTGTACCAATGTTTTAAGTGATCATCAAATATTTGTGTGCTTTCTCTGTTGAAGGAAAAAAAAAATGTTGCTCCGATTTTAATTACCCCCCCCCCTGCAAAAACTTGTCACTTGTCATGTCAGCCGGACTAAACAGTCGAAAACAAATCGTTAGCTTTGCACTGTCACATATTTGTAGACTTTTTCACTCGTGAACCTTTAACATTCCTTTGATATGTTTTCAGACATCAACAAAAAAAGGTCATACTTCAAAAAAACTTTACCTTGTATTAATGAGGTATTAAAATGGCAATGTGCTGTTACGAATTGGTGATTTATATCACAACTCAGACATCGTAGTTTTCCTGTAGTTCATTTTCAACTAACAATCATGTAGAATTTATCCTTCTTCTGTAAATTTGGTATATTAGTATGCAATACTAACCAATGCCAAAACATTATACACATCATAATGGACAAGTGCCTCTGTTATGCAAATTCTTTGTACCATTCAGGAGTAAAGCTTTACCAACACAACACCATCAGTCACCAGCCACTGAAAACAAGCATCAGTTCAGTACTCCAAAAGTACTCCAGATACAAGGACCCCCATACGGATCAGCATTGAAATGCAGAGAATGAGCTGATAAAACCTGATTTAAAGACAGCCATTGGGTTCAAAGAACGGCTTCATTGTTTGTGTGGAAAGGTTAGTGAAAAGGGACCAACTTTTTACCAAACAACTGCAAACACTGCCAACAACATGCTGAGATTTGTGTGTATTCAGGTACACCAGATCTGGATCTGAGAATAGAACTGAGCACAAACGGGGGGAACAGTGTGCTGGTCAATGTCCAACATGGAATACAAAAACAGCAGCTGTTATCATTAAACGGAATCAATAACACAACCAAGAGGCAACTAATGTGTGCCGTTTAGTGAGACTTCGGAGTGTGTGTTTTGAACACTGTGCATTTTGTGGATAGGTATCTCAATAAGGTGTTCAGTGATCGTTTTGATTGGTTTGTTGTTAAGGGATTTTTTTTGTGTCTTTTCTGACCAATACAGTTAAGGCTTGTACAATAAATAGTGATAAATAAAAAACAAAACAAAAACAAAACAAAATACAGAAATGATTTTTTTTCAGAGTGTTGATTTATTTATTTTCTTTAAACTAATCCTGGTAAAGCGCATTAATTTAACTCTTTATTGCATAATTTCAGTGATACATTTTCCATATTTAGTTTGCATATCTTTATCATAAAATAAACTTCTGAATGAAACAAAAAGTAAATACAATGCAAACACATCATCCATGAGTCCTGCTATTGTCTTGACCACAGCGTTGGTTTCAGACCTGCACCGGGGTGCTGCACTGCAGATGTCCACTGCTTATAAATATGTAAGATGGGTCAAACGCAGCAGATGAATTTCCCCCAAGGGAGATTAATATAATGTATGAAAAGGGTACCAATTAGAAAAACTCAGCCTCAAAGACAAAATATAAATAAGTGATGGACAGTTGGAAAAGAAAAATACAGCACTTTATGTGTTAATTGTAAATCATGTGATTTTCAGTATATAGGTGTGGATCAGAGATTGACTGCCTCCTGACACTCAAGATCACAGCAGTAAAACTGCTGACATTTGAAGAGCTATAGCACCAGTCTAGCCCATTCCTCAAACATCCTTTATGGCTTCATTCAGAAGACAAACATGGCAGGCGGACCAGGAGCCATAGGCATGGCCATGTTCCGCAAAAGCCATCACCCCCCCAATCATGTCCATCAAACTAACGGTGGGGTCAGAGAAATGATGGCCTGTGTCCACATGAAACATAACTCAGCCTGTGTCCAGCCACACAACCGCATTTATGACAAGTACAGTGTGAAATAAGACACGTGCTTTCACTAATTAACTGTTGAATGGGCTCAGGAAGCCTATCAGAAGATGGAAGTTGCTGTATATTATTAGGCACTTAAAATGATCACTTATTAGGCTTTGCAAAGCTCTGATAAGCCAACTGTAAATCAGTCTAAGATGTGTTCATTCCCAAAGTCATTCCTTTTTTAGAGTTACCTTGCAGTCTCTGATTGTCACATGGTGAATAATGTTAAGCATGTTACCGAAGTGAAGTTGGTGCAGAGTTTTGTCTTGAGCCAGTCGTCACAGAGCACACTGCCATAGAATGTCCGGCCCCACAGCCAATGAGAAGAGGTCTGAGACCGGAAATGAGCTGCGGCTCAAAGATGTCGGTCTGTGAACCATCTCCACACATGCCATGTTCGTTCCATCCCCAAGAGAGGAGACACCCCCCTGAAAAGGAGAGCGGTCAGGGGTCAGTGGAAGTGACAGAGACAGGTCAGCAGCAGTCTACCATGTAAGCTAAAATTAGCAGCCTGGAGACAAAAGGCAGAGTGCGAAAAAGAAATCCCCCAAAACACAATTACACACACACAGCTCCTAGCACTGACACTCAGGCAGTAACAAAGCCTCTCTGCACTTCACAGCTGGTTAGCTTGTTGGTGGGTGTGGTCAGGTCTGCATCACCGAGGAGACACGTGCCATGGCAACACAGTTACCTAATAGGCTCAATTGCCATGGCAACAGAAGAGAGCTTGCTTTCTCAAGGGTAACACATCTTCAAGCTTTCCCCATCCTGCAGTTGTATGTCTTTCACGCCATGTCTTTTCATTTATGTCATCGAGGGGTTTTCTTTGTATTTCTGCTTTTTTAGCTCGTCTCTGAACATCGGCGGTATCAAAGATTTGGATTTTTCAACAGACACATATGCTTTCGCCAGTTACCAGACCAAGATATCATGCCAGCAGCTTATGTCAGTGTGACATTCTGCCAGCTATGACTTATGTGTTATGAACAGACAAGTAGTCCGGTCTTTAAGATAATGCGTATCTTACTAATTGACTGTATTTGTCTCCTTTGATGGACGTTATTCAGTAAACATGTTGGTTATTATGTTCATTGGGGGAAAAAAAAAGACCCTATTTTGGTGCCGTGCTTAATTCATGGACTCACTGCCTGGAGTGGCACATCAGTGTTTCCATGGCAACTAAGTACCAGCACAATATTCTGTACAACAAAATAATACAAATCAAGACACTCAGATCAAAAAGCCATTTACTTGTAAACAAATCCTGTCACTGTGTTTTACATTTGACAGTTTAAAATTTCACACCTAATTAACAAAACCAGAGTTACATTACATACTTTACTACTTTACATCATATTTAAGGTGGAAGAGAAAGAGGACTGGGTAAGGTGTTTGTCCTAAATGTTCACATTAACAAAAATCTTTCCTCAGATTGGATGAGCAACATCACCTTTGGCCTATCCCCCACCTCTGACCACCGATGATGAATTTCATACATGAGGGGCACTTCCTCAGGTACAAATGGGCAATGGCTGAGCAGGCAACAGATATCATAAGCAGCATGCAATGCTCTCCGTTCTTTTCCGCCTGACCTACTTCAGCACCAAAAATAGCAGCACTCAGGTCTCCGCTCATCCTGTTTTGCTATTTCATTGCTCCTGCCACCGCGTTCAAGACAAGAGGAGGAAAAGAGGGGAGCGTGGCAGAGGAGTGAGGTGCAGGAGGTTCATGTGAGCACTCCCTTTACTTGCTCTGCTTTTTCATCTTATAACTGAACTTGTGAAAGCATGAAGCAGTGCTTTGTGAAAACTGTCGTTATGACGGACAGTCTGCAGCAACAATTTTCTAATTTTAATGGCATGCCCGGTAATTGTTTAAATTGGGCAGAACACTGAAGTGGGTGGCCATTTGCTTTTAGAAATACCAGCAATGTTCAGTGTTTCTTCTCTAATGGAACCCTATGCTTGTGTTTTAATGCTCATCTGCTATTTATGTTTATTCTGATATTTAAAAAAAACTGGGTCAGAGCTCAAAATGTAATGCAAAATATTTTACTTCCAAAATGTTTTTTAGTGCTAGTTGGTGATTTGGAAAAGCAAGAGACTTTTAAAAAGTCTGATAAGAATAAAGCCACATGTTATCTCTTTGCAAATTTATTTACTCTTTCAGGGATTTGACTGTTCTGTTCTTAGGTGGATAAAGGGAAACTACTCTCTAAAAATCCGACTGGAAAAGCATGCCTGTAAATCTGTGTGTGTGGTTAATTCAGCGTTTTTTACAGGCCTGTTTAGGTAATTTCCTCTGTCAATGATACCCATCTATCCATGCTGTAAATATTCGATGCAAATGCCACAGAGAAATGCATTACCAGAAGGATTAATATTTCACACTGATGTTTAACTGTAAAATATAATACATTTCCTTTAGTAATTCTTTAGAACAGAAAGGAGGACTTGAAATTGTTTAGCCTAACATGCATGTATTCCCTTAGCCAGGGTCAACTCAGGCCAGAAGTGCTGCCACTTGTTTTAGCCACTTGTATTTACTGAAACCAATAGGTTCTAAGTATTTTGTCAGAAACCTCTCTTCTTCATTGTACTTTTCCAGTGCAGTTATGTATTATGTTGTTAGACTTTTATGATTATCTTTTCCCTCCCAATTTTTTTTAAAACAACTTTTAATCGAAAATTTTTTGAGAGAATACACTCACCTACAATGGCGAGGTTATGTTCAGATCCACATGCAATCTGTGGAGAAAAAGAAGATTTGAAGGTTTAATATGTTTACTGAAAGTAGATTATAAAACAGCATACCCAAAGATTGTTAAGCCAACATAGAAAACAGGGACACTTTGTAAAATAATCTGCTCTGAAACTGAAATAAAACAATATGTTTCAAGATGAAGCCATTCAGCTTTTATTCAAAACTGCATACAACATGAGTGGATCTGTAAACTAATTTAATACAACCCCTCACTCCACAGTGCATCATCAGAAAGCAGAAGAGAAAACTGAGATCTTTCATAAAAGCTAATTCACACTGCTGAGTTGTCTGGATACGTTAATGCAACTGCCTCAGGATGGCTGTATACCGTGACTTTACTGACCAAAACCTTTTACAGTTTAATGACCCTTTTCTGTAGTCTTTCGCCCACGCATAACTGCTGCAAAAATTCAGGGGACACATTTAAATGCTGATCCTGAAACCTATAAATCTAAAGAGTGGAAACATAAGAAAGAGCTCTCCAGATGCCTCTTTAGATTGCTATAGCTTTCGTACTAGCAATAAAAATTAATTGAATAATAATAAAGCATACAGCTGTGGCAAGCGATGAATCGAAGTGCACCCATTGATTCCTGAACCACTGGGTATTTGTTACTCTAGTAATGTTCATATGCATCATAAAAATGTGTTTGAAGAAAAAAAAAAGTTAAATGGAGCTAAATATTGACTCTGTGGGTATTATATGTACATTATTAGGTGGACTAACATGGTAGGGTGGACTGAGAGATTCCATTCAGCTAATCCATCTTGCCTTTAGCTTTACACACACAGGGTGACTACGCCTTGACATACGCCAGTGCTGCTGCAATAATCTGTCCGCATTGGAAGAATGAGCCAGAGCCTGCCCTTGCACGTTCCTGACATCCACTTTATTGGCAACTATCTCCTACCATGCTGCTGCCATTTACTACAGGCTAACTGCAGCAATTCTATGAAGCTCACACATAATTGCCCTTATGGGAGAAGAGACCTCTGCCATCACTAAATATAAATGGTTCTCTCTCTTGTGGATGATAACGGCAGTGTGTGTGCACGCACTTAGCACGATTCTTCAATTTTCAGCCATAAAAAACCTACTCTTAGTGAGTCTGGCTTTCACTCTGTGGCACTGTGTTTCACTCCATACTAAACAAGCTACCTTAAGCTACCTTTTTCATTAGTGGAAGTCTACCTCCCCCTGCTGGACTGACTGAGATTTTCTACCATAATAATAATCCATACAATATATCATCAGCAACTGCAACATTAAATAAAGATATACGTTGTTGTTACTGATATTTGTTATATGCCAAACATTGAGAAGTTTTACCTGTGTTGCTCCACAGAGGGCTTTAACCTCTGCAGGGAGGTGAACCTCCCCACTGCCACCTGCAGCTAAAGGACGCTCTGGGTTATGACTGGTTGACGTTGGTCGGCCCAGCTGTCCATAATTTCCTCTGCCCCACGCGAACACTCTCCCACTCTCTGAAAAGGATTATCTTGTTCAGATATGGCAACTGACCTTTTAACCTGGTGAGCATCACAGACAGATTATATGTTCACCTGTTTGGGCAACAATGTGAGTCCATCCACTCCACACATTTTTAACTTTCTCTCCGTCCAATAGTGAGCGTTTCAGCAGAATGGGAGAGGACACAAAAGGCTCTGTGGTGGTCAGCTGGCCATGCTTGTTGCTTCCCCACAGAAACAAATCACCGTCTACTGCAAGTACGACAGGAGAAACATTACTCTTCATCGAACAAAAGCAGCAACAGATAGGCAGAGCAGTAACTGAGTGGTGTTGGTGCACTAATTATATCGACTGGAGGTCAGGCATGAAATGGAAGAAAATAACTGGTACAAGTGATAATATTTCTATGTATGCAATTCAGTGAGTTTTTAGTCTTCTCATGTATAAATAAAAACTAGATTACTAGCAAGTACATTAATGTGGAGCCAAAAGCTATTTCCAACATATCCTAAGACCAATATGTAGGTTGTTCTGAATATTCAGTCAGTGAATAGTCAGCGGCTAAAGTTCTTACTAAATAAACCAAATATAACATAAATACTGCATGACTGTTATGTGTGCTGGTGTAATACCTGTGAGGCACACACAGTGTGTCGAGCCTGCAGTTACAATGCATGATGTCTCTTGATCCAGACCTGTCACGGACACAAAAATCTTGTCACAATGATCCCAGTGATACAATGACATAAATCCCCTAACGCCAATAAAGTTCCACTTACCTGGTACCAGAGAAGGCATCTTAGAGCAGAGGTGTGATGGGACAGTGTGTGGACTCAATACTCTCTTGGCGTGACTGAAAAGACCTGTACCCCACTGGTATACACAGCCTGTGTCTAAAGACAGGAAAGAAAATGAGGAGAGCTGGATTGACTGATAGATGAAAAGATTCTGAGGACAATTTATGATGCAACCTTACCAGTAACAGCAAGTGAGTGTCTGAGTCCTGCTGATACACTCACCACTGGCTCCTTCAGACTCTGAAAACAAACGGCACAAAAACATCTGCTTCAAAGAAACCGATCATAGGCGAAGTGGGTATAAAGCAGTTTTGATCACTTATGATTGATTACAAAAGGCATAGAAACATTAGAGTCATCAGATGATTCAAAACAGCGGTATCGCGTTCTACCATGTGCTTACCTCAATAACCAGTAGATCTGCAGAGTGTGTAACTGTCTCTCTAACACCCAGCTGGCCATATGCATTGGAACCACATGCCAATAATTTGCCACAATCTGTCAGTGTGACACACAAAGATGAGAAATATCAATAAATAAAACATACTGAAATAGTAAACTAAACAGAAGTTGTGGCCTAAAAGGAAAAAACAGTGTGCATGAGAGACTTCCAGCTATCACAGGTTTTAGGAGAACCCTGCTGTGCATTGCAAATATATGTATAATAATATGGCTAATATGTGAAATCCATACTTTCTTTGCTTTTTGGCAACAGCCCCGATTTAAAATAATATTAGTTATTATAATTAGCATTGTTAGAAACAGTGCTCACTGCTCACCGGTGAGAAGAAGAGTAAAATCCCAACCACAGGCTACATTTGTGACCCTCTGATTCATGCCGGGGCAGAGCTGAAGAGTTGCAATGTCTGTGGTGTGGCCAAGTCCCAGCTGGCCTCTGTGATTCTGTCCGCACAGAAACACTTCTCCATTCTCTGTCCAATACAAATACACCACAAACATATGGGAACCACGCAATATATTGTTTTGTGAAAATAGCTATTAACAGAAAGATAAGAGGAAACTTCTTTCATCACAGTTTTTATTTGTGACACAGTTGTATTTTAAACATCAAAAATATACAGCAAGACATCTTGCTTTTTAATTGTGATGTTTAAAATACAACTGTGTCACAAATAAAAATCAATAATCTAGTTACACGTCAGGTTCAAAAGTGTGTCTAAAAAACAATAGCCAGGCACCTATATGAAAATTGAAAGTTTTTCTTGCTGTAATGATTACTTCAAATGCTTTTTTAACATGAGTGATGGGGACCAAAATGCACCGTGCATCCACAGTCATTTTGTGCAAAAATGAATTTAAAAGTTTATCAGAAACTTATATGAGGCTTCAGCACTCTGAGTAAGTCATATCAAGTGGAAATAATAATATTTACAGTCTTTTTAGCATTAAATTCCCTCTTTGTGTTTCCTCGAACAGTGTTCCTATTAAGGAAGTATAGAAACAAAAATAGGGCCTAACAAGACTGTAAAGTTGAAAGATATCGACTTGATTTGACTAATATATTTAAATTATCTTAGATAAACTTTTTTTTTAGATAAGGAGGCTTGTAGATTTTGGCATCCATCACTTACATTATAAGTGCATTATGAAGGGATATTTTAATTGTCTGTATGAACATAAGAAATGATTATGGCAAGAAACACGTGTTTCAATGCTCATTTGGGTGCTAACTGTTGTTTTAAGAAACTGTGAAACCGCCCTTTAACTAACAAGGCAACAACGTTATTAACAGTAACTTACTTGGCCAGGAAGGTGAGCCCAACGACTACTGGAGACTTTCTGAGTCAGACTGTGACCGTATCAAACATGTTACCGGGCCGACAGAGTTTTAAAATAGAAAACGTAAAAGTAGTTAAGGAGCGTTCAGTAACTTTACCGGTGACAACCACGGAGTGTCCCCCGCCGCCGCCGACAGTCCGGACTGTCGTGTGTTGTAGAGCAGCGGTGTCAGAGAGCCGGGGCACCGACTGGTCCTCCTCATGACCCTGTCCCAGCTGCCCGTAGCTGTTGGCTCCCTGACAGACATGACATGTATCACTAGCTAACTGTACAACACACACCACACGACCAACTAACGCTACTAATGTTCTATTCACCCAATCTTAACGGCGGAGTAACGGTCGTTCGCTGACTGTTAAGCTAACGTTGGCGAAAGTGCTACGTTAACGTCCACAAGTGAATTTCCACTCTGCTGACGGTGAGTATTTGAGATCACTACACTGCACGACCACACAAAAATAACATTAACATTTAAACGATAGCGATGACGAACTTACCCACACATGTAAACAAAACTCCAGCCGCGAGTTCGTTTCCATGGTGTAACTGCCACCATCAGTGACGACAGTCTGATTCGCGACACTGTCGTGAAACAGACTACCAACTGCGTCACGGCATGGACGTAATAGAAGGTAGTTTTATCCATACTTCCAGTTAGCTGGATGTTTTTGAAGTTCAGTAAGTATCTTAAAAACTGAAAAATAAATTTTAACATGTTATGGACAGAATGGTCAATGAAACAAGAAGCAATTCATGATTTTTAATAGTGGTCTTTTTGCCGCTGTTCCAACGTTTTGAAAGGAAAATCCACCCTACAACACACTCAGTTGCCATTGTAAGGCAGGCTACACCTACTATAGATAAAACCTTTCCTAATATTTAGTCCATCCTTAACTAACATAAATATGGTGGACACAAAATTAAAACAACTGTGCAATACAGACCAACAGCAACACAGTCTATATAGTGTACTATAAACATGGCAACTCAGTTGAATTGTTAAGTTAAAGTGTTTCTAAAACATTTAATTTAAATAAATTAAAATTTGTTTATAGTGATATTCAAATCTGGAGGTGAGACAACAGCTGATCAGACAGAAATTTCCTAATCTGACATGTAAATAATACTCTGGGATGTTAGCTATATATTCCAAATGAAAACTATTTCAGTATTTCACAATGAACATTTTATTTTTTTTCAGTAGTTTGATACATAGCCTACTCATAGTTTCTATATTTCTTTACAGTAGAAAAATAATGTTTTGATTTCAGGAGAACTACAATTATATTCACTTCAAGACAAGGTATTCAAAATAATCACTGTATGGATAAAATACGTCGGGGTACATGGGCCAAATTTGTCATAATCAATCATGAAAACATTCTTATCAGTTTTCGTTTTCATAATTTCTCTCAACAGCACAAAAATATACACAAACAGAATACAAACAGGGTACATTTTATACATATCACTGACGTGAGGAAGATTAAATGTGAAGAATAATGAAACACATTTCAAAAATATTTGCATGATCATATACAACAGCAGAGTTAACAACAGGAGAAGGAACCACTTCTGTGTTTGTAAAAGCTGGGGATATTTCAGAAGGGTACTAAAGTACCATGAAAACATATCACGAACTGTTTGCAATACTGAAGCAAAACAGTGTCTTGGGTTAAGCAGCTCTTTGGGTTTGTGCAATTTACTGATATCAGTGGCTAGACACACCAAATGTGCCTCTGTAAATTGTGTAAGCCATATACCATGCAGGGGGACAACAGAGCATTTTTGTCAAAACCAGCGCACATTCATTGTACTGACAAAGGACGATGCACAAGCAGTATCTCTACAGTAGTGTTTGGGGATGACACAGCGAGAATTATTGTACTGTTAGTGGATAACTTGAACTGGAGCGTGGGCAGTCAGACACCCAGCTGCTTGTTCAGCCGGCTGAGAGCATCTCCAACGATGTCGAGCTCATGTCGAAGTTCCTCCACAACACTGTTGATGCTGGGAGTATCTTTTAGCACATCCACACTCTGGGTGTAGGGGTTGTATCGGACTGTGAAGGGACGCTTGATGGTCTTAGCAAACTCCCTAAAACAAACAAAATAGCATATTTTAACTAATATATATGAAATATTTAATATTATATCAAACAGCAGCATAGTTTGTAAGTAATTTTCAACGTTTAATGCAAAGTTAATCACTGTAGGAATCATATATTAGATGATTGTTATCACTGGAATCCAACATTTGGACTAAGATACTCAGCAAACCAAACTCACCTCATCTTAACTTTGGCCTCCTCAAAGCTGTCTGACACAAAGTAGACATCCTGAAATGTTGTGATGATGCATTCTTGTTTGGATGTAACTTTAGGGTCGAAAGGCATTATTCTTGCATTACCAGAGAGTGCATGCTGTAAGAGAGAAACATAACAATGATGTTGCAGCCAATATACTATGTAAGAAGAAACACACATTTGGGTCATTTGATTACACTTGTTTTTAATTAGTGACAAAATGATAGGTTCAGTAAGAGAAATATACTCCCATTACTGAGTCTTTAACATACATTTGATTAACATTATAAGGGACTCTTTAGGATTAAATTGTTCAATTATGGTCAAAAATATATAATGATTTAACATTTGCTTCATGTAATTATTTTAAGGGATTTAGATTGATGCTGTGTATCTGACCAGGCGCCGTTTTATACTGTATATATTAATATATTTTATAATGCATGATTAGAATATATGAGAAGGAAGACTACATTAAGGTTTCAGCAGTTTGTTAACATGTATTTACCTTAAGCTCACTGATGGAGGACAGCAATCCTGCCCCGTATGCTCGCAGCTGCCCTTCTTGTTTGCATAAGCCAAACTCCACCGTGAAGAAATAGCACTATAACACAGTTGAAAAATCATGACAATTATTTGGGTTTGTAAATATGAAAATACCTTACATTTTCCTTTAGCAGTGTGACTCACAGTGGCCAGTTTCTGAACTGAGTCGTCTGAGGCCCCAAGTGAAGAAAGACCAATCTCCTGAGAAAACTGGGCGAAGCTGGGCTCTGCTAGCAGAGGGACGTGACCCAGCAGCTCGTGGCATGTGTCCCTTGATAATGAAAGTGAAACAGCATATTAGGACTGAGAAGCTTTGTGTGAACTTTTACATTTGTTTTACAAATGTAGTACTGTACATTACTTACGGCTCTGGGGTGTATAAGGGGTCGGTGCTGTGCCGTACATACTGAGTACAGTGGAAAACACGGAAGGCCAAACCAGCTAGGAAGTCACGAGGGGAAAGGTAACCTGCCACAGGCCGGATGGTGAATCCAGTGCGTTCTAAGAAGATAAGATGTTTGAAATGCACACGAGTAAGTGACAAAGCTGAAAATAATAATTATATTTCTACTTTTGAATTTTAGGCAAAAGAATCCTTTTTTATTCAGGAAATGAAACCAACCCCTGAGGAAGCGGGAGACATCTTCCAATTGAGGGATGTTGTCTTCCCGGCATTCACAGTATTTGGACAGCAGAGGCAGGTTCTTCAAGTATTCCCGGCAGGCGTGGGTAGGGTACAACTTGTTGAGCTCCCTGTACACAACACCCCACGTCTTGACTTCCTCCTCTGTGAACTCTATACGAGGAATAGGATCCCCACTGAAACAAAACAGAAAAATCACGTAAGTATCAAGTAAAAACTTTGGTGATTTACAAAATAACTATTAAAATAGGCCTATACAGCAGTACACTTACTGTTTATAGGCCATGGCAAGATCAGCAAAGTACTTTCTCCTTTTCCGGTAGACATTGTCCTTGAAACCCTGATGGAGTGAAATATACCAGGATATAAGAATGATTTGAATTCAAGGAGTTTCATTTCAAAGTCAACCCTCATAGATTGATGTGGCCCTACATACTGGATGGTCAGCATCCAAGTCAGAGCCATACATCAGGACACGGTTTGCACACTTGTCCAAGTCAGAAATTTTCTTTGGGAACCAAGGTACATTATACGTATCTGAGAAGAGAGATAGAGAGAGAGAAAAGTTGTTGTTCACTGTAAATCAGGTCTTAGGGATCTAATGCACAATATCTGAAACATTTAATCCAGTGTTTGCCTACCTTCCTCATGTAGACAGGAGTTATCTGGGGGCTCCATATCTACCACATTCACATGCTTCCGCAGCAGCTGGATGATTTCATTCAATTGTTCATGGTTGCTGTCACAGTCCACAAATATTTCAAACTCAGAGTTGCGTCTTTTGGATTTTCTGGACTCTATGTGTACAAGGTTGACGTGCTTTTCCTGTAAGAAACATTGAGAATCATCATTCAAGTTACCAACGCCATCTTCACCATCTGCATAACTGCAGTAGAACTGATTTTCCACTCTTGTGTAAAATCAAAATTTAAAAGTTGTCCATACTTGGAAGAGTTTGAGTGCCTTTACAAGTCCTCCCACTTCATTCTTGAGGGAAAAGATTATTGTTGCTCTCCCTTTCTCTGGCGTATTCTTCTCCGTGTTTTCTTCGATTTTGGTGAAGGTTGATTTGTTTATCTGAAAACAGTAAGGATTGATAGATTTAGATTTTAATTTATGAATTTATAACAAACAGATACAGTATACACTCCTCCAACAGGCCCTTCCCATTACTTTTAGATCCTAATAATAGAGAAGTCATTACCAACCAAACAGAGGAATAAACTTCTTTTAGAAATCTGACACCAAAATTAGTTGTAGATTGAAAGTAGAACCTCCTGTTCTGTGCTGTATACTTTGAGAAATTCCTAAACATTGTGCATACAGGAGCTGCCCTTTACTCCTCATTTTATATTTGAAGATAGGTTCATTTTCTTGTGTGGTTTTGAACCTAACTTCTAAAAAGATTTTAAAAATGCAAGGTTTCTAAAACCTAGCTACTAACACAATGCATATTCCTGTGGCCAAACCATATCTCAGGACAAGTATTAACATGAAAGCACAACTTAAAATTACTAAAGAGCATCTAGCCATTCAAAAATCCCACGAATATCTTATAATATGAACATAAATGGCTTGCAGCAAATAGTAAACGGTGAGTGTCAAACAGAGAGCCGTCAGACTCAGCAGCAAGTAGCCAAACATTTCTGTCGTCTTGGAAAAACAAACTCGGGTTGTTTCTTTACATTCGGATAGACAGTATAAGTAACAGTTGTGTAAATGATACACGCAGAGACAGTTGTGTGCCGAGATTAACAGGAGACTATCTCCAATGTCCATTTCAGCACGTTGGACAGCGCTCTGACGTTGCCCCATACCTGCGCGCGCTGCACGCGCGAGGGGGGAAATTGTAATCCTGCATCAGATTTTACAAGTAGGACTCAAAACTCACCTGTTTTAATTTACTGCTGCGTTACGTGCACACTTAAATTATATCTCAATGCAGATCTATACTCTGTATATTCCTTCACGCACAGCTACATTAAGATTTCCTTTCCAAATACAATTTCTCCACAGTGTATACTCGATTAAAATAGTTTGTGGAGAAGGGATTAGAGAATCAGTTAAATTCAGTGCAATTGCTGCCTACCATGTTTCGCCCTTCGAGCATTGTGTAGACAGCGCGGAAGACCAGTTTTCGGTGGACCCTTGTCGGTAGTATCCCTGAAAGCATTAGTGCATGGAGACTGGATCAGGTCGCTTCCCGGTGTCAACTCTTTGCGTTTCGGTTTAACGAAGTTGAACTTGTCTCTGTCTCAAAGAATCGCCTTACAGCAATCTCATTTAGACAGCGGGGAAAGCCTATTATTAGCTCCCTGCACGCTGGGATCTTACCAGACATTAGGCAGCGTGCAGATTTTAGGATGTGGGATGATTTTACGCAGACCTGTCCCTCATCAAAATAGTTTCTTACTTTATCGATGTCAGCTTCACTAATATGGCATATGAGCCTTTAAATTATTTTTGACATACACATTAACAGGTTGTTAAATTTAATATCTGTCACTTATGGAGACTGTCTATGTCTGCTTATAAACCCAATTCGCTTTTTTTTCTCCTTCTAAAAGATAGAATCACGTAATTTTAGGTTCATTCACAAATAGTCTACTATTCAATTCAACTGTGTGAAGCATTACCGTTTGCGTATTAGAGAAAGGCCTCAAACGCATCATCTTATATACATTTTTGCCGTCGATTTAGGCAATTACTACATGCTTATATATATATATGCAATCTCTTTTCTGTTGTTTGTCTGCTTTTTTGTTGAACATTTTGCAACCTTGAAGTAGAAAGTCACAACATCTGATGCTCAAAGGCTTTAACACATATCTAATATATGCATTGGTAGCTATTAATGCAATCCGTGTATCTAAATCTCTGCATATATTCATGAAGTTATCGCTTATCGTCCTTGTCCATCTCCCTAATGGAGACATCACAGACTGTGCAGGTTGATCGGTTTATCTTTTCTGTCTTTTACTGAATCGGTGAAGGATGTTCATCGTGCAGGTTGAGCAATAACAGTCTTTTATGACATGGATTTCTGAGGTATCCCTCACTTTAACCCTCTTAGGCCTTTGACGTAAATTATTCTACGACAAACCGGCTTAAATTAATCTGCTCTGATGACAAATTGAAGGCTTAATTCATTAAAATGCCCGCACCAATCTCCCCACCACTGTTTAAAAAAAGTAGACTTAAAGGAAGAAAAGCTGTTTGCCGACTTGGTTTGCAGCCACACTCAAGATCTTATCACAGAAAACACTTTAAACATATCAGTGCTGCTACAGATATCTATAATTAAAGCGACTTTTTTCTTGTCTTTTCTTGTCATCAACGGATTTCTTACCTCATTGTTCAGCAGTTTTTCTTCAAAGCCAATGTTCATCGAGTCAAAAGATCTTCCTCTACGTGGTCCTTCGATTTTGTTTGAGTACATGTTAAAGTGCTGCTGTCTTCTGTCCTATTTATTGAGCTCTTGCAGGTGAATTATCTAAATAACCTCCTCTATGTAAAGTGGGCTGTCTACCCCGAGAAGCAGCGCGCTTTGCTATTTAACCACACAGAGAAATAGGAGGGGGCACAAGGGAGCAGTAATCTCCCCCCACAGCAGCAAATGGAAAAAGAGCAGCGTCGCCCACGTCATTAGGGAAATCTTTTATTTCACCCAAAGGCCCGAAACGTCAATGAGATCAATCACAATTCTGATTTTAGTGAGAGAATGAATTAAACTGTTTTTTTCCCCCCATTAGATATTTCATTATATTTGAGAAAATCCTAAATGTATTTGTCAGGCATATAAATAAATAAAATGAATTATTTATATATTTTATTTGACTCACTTGCTGCCATTTAACAATTAAAAAGCAAACAAGGGAAATGTGCCAACAGAAACCAACATGTGCTGGCACGAGCAGCTAATTCTTTTTGTTTGTTGACACCTTAAAGTCTAAAAAGAGGTCAAGGTTTAAGAGGATTCAAGCAGCCCACCTGCCTTCATTGTACAGTGATCCAAACATGCACATGCCCCTTTCGAAAATCCATTCCTCTGCACGGTAAGCACCTCTGGGTTCACATGCACATAATCTGCATGTTTTCTTTCTTTAACACCATGAACCTTTTAATGAGATGAAGACAAGCATTGGAAAAGGCCTCGGCTGCCTCTGCAGGCAGAATCAAGACGAGGGAGTACTGAACAAAAAGAGACCTCATTACTTTAAACAGATAACACTGCTGTTCTCTAATCTGTAGTCACCTCACAGATGGGACATGTGAGCAGTTAGATGTTTTTCTCTGTTGGCCATTACTTTTATCTCTACACAGCTCTAATGCAGTGATACATGTTGATGATGCACATGCTGTTTGTCTCAGGTGGTCCTGGCTTGTGTCACTCGTGACAGGGATGCTTTACACAACCGCTGAGGCAGTGATGGGGACTTCCTCTTCTTAGAAGTTGAATCCAGATCAGCTCTCAGATGTTGCGTTAGACAGAGCAAGGTTGAGCTTTCACTGGCCACTAACAGCGAGTGCGATTCAAAGGCACAATTCACCAGTAATTATGCATCCAGTTTGTTCTAGGGGTCAGTGTAGTCCATTAAAACACATGATTCATATTAACATATAAATCAGTGTTTCGCTGCACAAAGAGCTTCTCCAAGAGTGTATACATGTACCAGTATGCCTTGCTAATAAAGTTAACAGCAACAGAACCCCCCCTCAACATATAACCTGGCTGTTAGCTTAAGCTCCTTATCACCCTCACCTACAGAAGGCAAGTATTTCTGCTTGAATGTGCAAGTACAATATACATTTCCTGTGCTACAAAATACAACAAATAATGTCAGCTGAAACAGAGTGCATCCCCCTGTTATCACTGCTTAGATTTGTAGTCAGATCGCATTAACAACCACAGCAAAGAAATTATATATTATCACACAACTGGTGTTACGAAAGTCCTCAGTGATCAGCTGCTGACGTGTTCCTGTTGTCCTCATAATAATAATAATACTTGTAGGGTAACGTTTAGTCAATTATTGTCAACAATTATCATAATTGATTAATCTTTTCCAACAAAAATGTTGAAGCATTCTTTTATTTCAACTTCCCAAATGTGAAAATTTGATGATTTTCTATTTGTTAATTAATTGAAAAGTAAAGATGGTTGAATTTTGAACTGATGGTTAAACAAAACAAGAAGTTTGTTAATGTTGTTTGAATATCATTTTCTTAAATTGTATCAATTCAAAAAACACAGATAGATTAACTAATAATGAAATTAGTTGTCAGTTGCAGCTGCAGTGATGATATATAATGATAATAACTTTATGTATACTGCCCTTCTTAACAGGATTACAAAATTCTTTATGAATAAAAAAAATGCATCAAATCATTCAAACAGTACAAAACACAGAGGCAAGAGTTGCTGAGAAGACAAATAACCTAATATAACAAGAAACGGTTAATTGTTAGGATAATATAGTGTATTATATTAATATTTTTTATATTAATTATTGACAGATCTGTCTTGGTCAGCCAAGATAATTGTGCCACCTGCTACCTGTAGAGCAACTTAAAAATCTGTTTCCCTGTTATATATGTTCTGAAATATGAAAGTAGTGTATCCATATTGTTCTCTGCCTTGTTACATTTAACTTGGTAGTTCTGTGTCCATCCACTGACACCTGAATAAATCATTGAACGTCAGAAGTAGTTAGCCAGGCTGCTGCCTAAAGCTAATACAAAGAGCATTGTGGACATGTCAGCCCTGTGACTAATACACAGAAAAAGGTTTAAAAAAATGTTTCCTACAAAAGGTACTGTGTCTTGCTCTTTTTAACACAGAAGAAAAACAAGGGAAGGGAAAGGACAACGACGACTACTGCACAGCCATGGCAATGTTTAGGATTCAGTAATGAACTGCTCCTTTCATGACACGCAAACACTCAGCTGGGCTTTTACAGGGCGGCATCAAGCACGTCTCAATCTACACAGACATCACTTTTATGCTGCAGATGCTGTGGCCAAATCTTTGATCTTCTTGTGTCTTGACAGCTCCTGGATCAGATCTTCATTTATTGTTACTGGATTTCTAAAAGATTTTTTTTTTTTCATTAACTGATGTTTTTCTGCAGTAAACATTGCTACAGTAACCTCAATCTTATCTTTCTTATGACTTTTCAATTGTATTAATGTATGTTTAAACAGTTAGTGCTGACTCTTATTAATAATGTGATGTGGCTCTTGTTGTCTTTGCCCTGCCATTCAGAGGGTAATTGACACAGGTGCTTGGAGATGCTTTAAGCCAACAAGTACTTTGACAAGGGTCAGGGAGTGCAGCATGAATAAGATGGCTCATTGTGGTTCGCTCTCCTGGTGACCTGACTACCTTACATAGACAGTGTCTAGATAATAAGCTTCAAGGATGAGATAATATAACGCAAAAGATCAGCAAATAATATATATTGTTTAAGAGAAAGATTCAAGTCACTCTCAGTATATAATAATATACTGAGCATGTAACATTATATGGTGCAGAACCTGCACCATATAATGTTACATTGCTATAAGGTGAAAGGTGCTTTAAATGTTCCTGTATATTCATCAAAATGCAGATGCATGTATTGCATCTGGCTACTTGGAAATAAAGGAGCTAAAGAAAATAAAGGTAGTATACCTAAACTCAAACACTCATTTGCACTCAATATTGATTTCTTGTGGTTCCTGACGAGGCTCCTCTGCTTTTCACTGCAGTCAGATAATGACAGACTCCTCAATACGTTCACACATCTTATGATTGAAACACAACCTACTTTTTAAAAAAAAGACAGAAAAAAAAGGCTATTTAAAGGCAACCAATCTACCTTCAATCACATTTTAAAGGAAATCATGACATTTTCTTATAACTTGTTCATTATTCGAGCTGTTAAGAGTGTTTCTAATCACTCTCTGGAGGTTTTTCTCAGTTGTGACGAGGATGTTGTGCTACAGTCGCGTGCGCGTGTGTTTAGAGCTGCATCACGGCCAGTCTGTCCCAGTTCTGTTCACTTCAATCAGGGGGATTTGCTCACAGTGTCTGAGCATCAAGGCTAGGAAAGATCTCTCTGGCTAATCTCACCCTTGGTACTGTCCAGCAGAAGCATTAGAACTTAAAACCCACACTATATCTCATCAGGCATTTGGAAGATACATAATAGTGTCACAGTGCTTGTAATAGGAAGTCAGTCTCTTGCAGATGTGACCTATCATGTGGGTTGTTTGCTTAATCCTGCAACTAGTTTAGAAATCCAGGGCTGAAGGGCATTCACACTTGTAATAAAATACATAAATATTTTAAACACCACAATTTTACTTTTACTTAAAAAAAAACAAAAAAAACCCAAGATATTAAGTTTTAAAGTGGCAGATGAAATCAAAGAAGTAGGTGTAATACAGATTTGAATGAATGAAAAGAAACAGAGATCAAAATATTAGATACAGTGGGTGTGTGTGTGTGTGTGTATAATCAATAACTAGGCAAATACTGTGATTTATGTAATGTGACATTATTTCATAAATGCATCTGTGATACTAACTAATTTGAAACCATTTATTTAACAGACTGAATGACATTAGATTCTGAATAACAGGATATCCATAATGAACTTTTATTTTGAAAGACTTCACTTAAATATATTTTACTATTTAAGTATAAAGGAGGCTTTCCTCCCCTGACTACAGTACTGAGTGTTATTTAAATTTCCACAGTGAATTCAAGGTTTTGTAAATGTACTTCATCAATAGAGTTCCAGTCTTTCACCTGATCCCGAGTCTTGTTTGAACAACTAACCAATCAGAACAGTGAATGGTCTGCTTACGCACACTTCCTGCCGCAGGACTACATCTCTTTAATTAGCTCCAATTCTTTCATTGTAGAACAAACAACAGCATATGTCAGTTGGTGACAGACGTCAGTGTACACAAGGAGAGGACAGGATAGAGCTGCGCCCATAAACACCTGGCACATTCAAAATAGAAACATCGTACATAAGGCACAAAAATGATTTGAAAAGGGTCACTGAAAATATTGTGCAATTAATCCAAAAAGCTTTTTGAATGTGTTTTGATTTATAGTACCTTGTATCCTCAAATACCACATAATACACATATATTACAAAGCTATTTGATGTTAATGAAATGTAATTTTACATTTATTTATTTAATGAATATTCATTTAACTAGCCTTCATTGCACAGTACAGAAAAAACAACTGATATTTTTTATCATTTGTGAAGGCAAAAAAACTTTATTAGAGTATTGATTAATATCTTTATTTGTTTTTGGGATGTTCAACCTGTCATTTGGTGCTTGCACTGCATATTTTTCATCCAGTAGAAAAAGATTCTTGGTGATTCACAACCCTTCTAATTCTGCATAAACGGGGCTATGTTGGTGACAAAAAAATATAATAGTACAGGGTTGCACACTGTATGGCATCCTTGGTGTCTAGTTCATCAGTACAATATCCTAACAGAAGCTAGTTGAAGAGGCAGAATCGGCAGTGAAGGCAAATTCAACATCAGCACCACTGTGAGCAGGAAACGTCAGTGTCTTTGATAATTAGGCATCACGAAGAGGAAAGTTTCTTTGTGATTCTGTTGACAAGAGATAGAAAGCAAGAGAACTCAGGAAATGAGCTGAAGGGGGCTTTGATTGCACCCAATAGCATCATGTTTCTTTATTAACATGGCTTGACCAGGTGGTTGTGAATAGACCGGGCCTTGGAATCAAAGGAGAGGTAACGTGACACTGCACACGCATTCTTCATCCTTCATTATCCATCCTGCTCACCCAGCAACAGGTACAGGAAATTGCCTCTTGATCCCACGGAATCACAGGCTGAAGCCTATTTCTTATCAGAAAAGTTATTTCTTCACAAACCACTTAAAGAACCACACTAAATTCTTAAAAATAAAATTTGTCATGTGAAATGCTCTGTTCGTGTTACATAAGGGCTTTGATCAGATATGAATTTTCACACAACTGTGAGACAAAAATAGAACACATTTCACCATGAGGCAAAACATGTCAGGTCATTTAAAAGAACAGGGAGTTGTGCGGGCAGAGGTAAACAGAAAAAGTAAGAACTGACATCCAGAATCAGCATCAGACAGGCTTGACATGCCTCAGCGTCATTTCTCCGTGGAAAGTGCTGGCCACATAAAGAACAGGCTGCTACGTTGTGTGCACGAAGTCTGATCATATTGCACGGCTGTGAAGACTGACAGGTTGACAATGAAGTTTGGCAGGGCAGCAGGAAACATCTGGGCTTTTGCCCTGATCTCTGTGACATAACACGCCTGGGAGTGAGGCCTGAAGACAGAGCACCCAGCAAAATGCAAGTCAATGGTCACAAGCAATCTTAAAAGGCCAAGCATGATTACATTTCATCATTTTAGCCATTTACAACACAAACAAGACATGACTCAGAGATCAAGGCACTGGCTACCTATGTGCATCACAAGTTTAGTTAAGGTTCAGATTGTATATAGAGATAATGAGATTAAAAGATTTTTGTTTTTTTTTCCCCCATAGGGTGATCGTGTGACACATACACGCTGACCATCTCGGGATTTCCATTAGAAAGAGTGTTCTACATATCAATCCAAGCTTTAATTAAAAAGCTGCTATATTCACAGAGCCTTCGCAAGCTTGCTGGAAATGCGCAGGTTGTCCTGCTCTTCTCCATGAGTGGGCGAAATGGCGCATTTGGAAACCAAATGAGTTCATTGTTGCCATGCTCAAGCCTTTCATCTAATTTTATTGTCCTTACCGAGTGACTGTCACCCTCTAGTAAACACTTGATGTGGTCATCAGCATTAGCACCATTACTCATATGCTTGGAAAGGTGACTCAATATACACTCCAAGTGGTTTCATCTCATATAGAAATGTATATTTTCATTGTATGAAAAAAAAAGACTTAACAAAAAAATCATTATATAATGTGATGGAGGTATTTATGTTTAAAGGAACATACATGAAAACAACTGTTATTTTTCATTTTTACATAGTGCATATATTTACAACTGTAAAATTGAGTGTAGCTCCATTATAGTCTGATGTCTATTTACACTACAGATGTTTTTTTAGTGACCTGTTCAGGGACTTCTCTGCCGCTTTCTCAAAGTTTGAGCTTTGATGATTTGATTTAATAAAAGCTTATAAGCTCAGATTCTTGGTAGAGAAATCATTTTTTAATAAAAAAAAATAAATCACATTCACAGAAGAATCACAAACTTAAAACAAAAGCACGTTAAGAAGAAAAGTCAATACACTGTCCGCCGCGCACATGATGATGTGACACCGTCACAGAGTCTTTCCAATGGAAATCCAAATAGTGTGACTTGAATCAGGATCTTTGAAGGGGAAAATAAGAGGCCTCTTTCAAGAGCAGTCGTGATAGTCCGGATGAGTGCTGAACACTGATCTGCTGTGTGCCTCAGACAGGAAACCGTTTCCTCACTGTGTCTGCCAATTGGGGATCAGTCTCTGACAACATAAACTGCAGGTGCTGAAACTACACAAGAAGAAGAAGGGTGGGGTGGAAACATAATGTTTATTTTCCACAGGAGCTGGCGGCGTGTAGTAGAGTCCATCAGATTTCCATTCTTAATACTTTAGTGAAACAGTGGCATCGCTGGTAGCTGTTTGCACACGATAGTTAGGCTATTCATGACAAAATATATAAATATGTGGACAAATTTGGAGAAAATTCAGAGAAATCAAATAATCATTGATTGGTTGCAAGTTGAAAAAAAAAAGAACGGCTTAATTTGTCCAAAGGTACAACAATATGAAACTGAGAAAAGCACCAAGATTCAAGAAGCTGTAACCAATCGTCTGATAGTTATAGTTAATAAAGGATTAATTATATATATATATATATATATATATATATATATATATATATATATTTCATGTCAACAGTAATGACAATGTATATTTGAAGTTGAGTTTGTTCATGACTAGAGGAACACTTTTTCATGACTTTTGGTTATCCTATTTTGGTATTATATTATATTTGATAACCTAGGTCTGCAAAACATCCGTCTCTGTGTGTGTTTGTGTGCAATGACTAGAGAGCAATGACTTAATCTTCATGCTACTATGTAATATTACATTCCTATTTCACCACATTTACTCCATACATAACTGCATACAATGGATGCTCTACTTAACCAACTGTGAGGAGAGCACTTACTGAAGTCTTAAAGTTGGGAAGTAAACTGCCCACAGCTGTGAGACAAGTCTTCTCTGACAGGTGACCTTCCTTCACCAAATCTGCCACTGTGGCCTACAAAGACCAAAACACAGAACAGGCACTTCAGTGGTTTTAATATAGAGAAATACAATTGTAGTTTATAGTTTTTAATAAAAAAAAATTAAATAAACATCATCTCACTCCGGATCCAAGAGAAAAGTGTTTCTTTGGTTTTACCTTCGGAATCTGAATGCAGATATCAGCTAGAAATTCGGCTGTGATCTCTGCAAGAGTCTGGAGCTGCTCATCTTGTGTGTCGTCTTTGTTGGTAGAGTCATCTTTGCACTCACTGTGGTACTGAAGCACACGCAAAATAGTCCCAATAAGAGGCAGACCTAGAGACAAAAGACAGAAGATATTTGCACAAAACACATACAAATTATTAATTAGAACATTAAAAATGAAAATAAGGGAGTCCCAATCAAGTATCACTATCTATTTCAATACTTATATTTTTATTTTCCCTACAACAGCTTAGACCTGTAGCCTGAGCATTGTCTTCATTAAAATGATTGATTGATTAAAGGACATCATAGCTTTTCTTTAATAAATTTCCATTGTGTTTTGTGTTTTAGAAAACCAAAGTACTATAAGACATGTTGGTACACATTGTTCTGTAACATATCCATGAAGATAGAACTGTAATCTGTAAATGATTAGGGGAGCCTCTCTTTTAAGGATGAGAAAAATACAATTGTTTGATTACAGTTTTTAGCAACAAAAAAAAAGCAAATATACTTGTGTCATTTTTGCTGCTCCACTGATCCTGCCATCTATATAAAGCCTGTAGCACAGCAAATGCCTGGACCAAAATGCCCTTCTGCTCTTGCAGGACAATTGGAAGATCATTCGGCTGGCACAGGTCCTCACACACAACCTCACAGACAAAGTCCCATACTACTTTGCCTGGTCCATCGGGGGAAGCTAGAAGAAACAAATGTACCATCTTCAGTTTTGTGTTAAATTTGATGGTGTCACCAACTTTAATCTCTTTAACTACTGTAATGAAGCAACAGCTGAACACAACATGAAACTGTATTGATTGATCTTACCAAAAGTCTGAATGCCCTCATCTATGGTGGTGAGGAGCTGGATGGCATGAAGGTAAACCTCTAAGCCATTCGGACTCTCCAATCTGTACAAACAATTTCATAGCGTTAACTGATGGTCAACTGCAACAGCAGTACTTCTCATAACTTCTCATGTATTTATGCATTTTCTAAGGATTTATTCTTAAGTGAAAATTTATATGTTCACCATATTATAAACACCATGGTTTACCAATTTAATGAAAGATTTCGATTTTTTTGCCACATTTCTGTCCAGTAAAATCTTCTGTTGCACCTGACGGTAAAACATAACCTACTGCTGGCTATAATATTTTTTAGTCTAATGTCACACACTGTCACATCCCATGAACGCCGCCCATCATGAACCACTTTGCATTATAAAGACATTTCATAGCATCATGTCAAATGATTCCCTCTTTCTGTCACAGTAAAGCTTCATTCTGATGACACATTATTGACAGCTGGATTAATATTATCTAATAACTGCCTGAAAGCACAACCAAATACTCTGCTGTGGGTGTTTTTTTATTTACCTCTTTTTATTTACACTTCAATAACATTTTTATCAATTATACTGATCATCAAATCCCCACACAAACGTTTTTATAAAAAGATGTCTTTAGTAATTTCATTGATGCAACTGGCTTTTATATCCAAAAACTGCCAGCAGATCAATATCTCTGATCTGTGGTACTGCTTTCCATGGAAATTGTTCCTATTCGGAATTTAAAGTAAATACAATCATATATACACACCGACATTCTCCGGAATTTCAATTTCAGAGTCCTACCTAAGCTGTTTGGCTGCCTCAAGAAGGCATGAGGCCACATCCAGGTGGCTTTCACCTTCGTCACTCTCCTCTCTAGGCTGATCTGTGATCCAACTCTTCATCAGCTCCTCATCAAGGTCAAATAGTTTGTCAACCAGCTCTCCAACTTTCTCAAGCAGGTCCGCTGTAAAACACACAGAAACTATTTGAGAAAGCAGGCAAAAGGTTACAGAGTAGCAGTACAGGAACTATATGTTGTGTATTTGAATGTCATTATAGTCAAACATATTTTCATTGTTTATACATGACTCACTTCATTAGCTTATTACAGCATGTGTAAAGAAATAAGTAAAAGACAAAGTACTGTTGGTAGAGCTGCACATGATGAAAAGGAGGTTGGAGCGTACAGACGCCTGCTGTTGTATTCGCTGTAGCCATATGGAACTGACATCTTTCTGAGACACACAAGTCAGCATTAATCTGTAAACATTATCAGAAAAAAATGAATATTTCTCTTTCAGTCTTTCCATTTCACACGTCCACGAAAAATGCAAACGTCACCTGCTTGTTTCCAGAAGAGTAGGAGGATCCGTATCCCCAAAAAGAAGCAATAACACAGCCCTGTGGACACACAGGGACTTGCATTAACCAAAATGAATAACAAAAGGTCACAGGATCTATTTAAGGACTATTACAGTACGACTTTTACCTACCCTAAGTCTTCATTTTGGCTGAGAGTCACACAAGTGTCAGGAAAACAAGCAATGTTTCCAAGAATTCCCACACATATTTCCTAAAGAATAAACAAAGCAAAATACAAATCTATAACATGTACTATATTCTTTAAGCCCAGAAACACAGTATAGCATTAAATATAAACATAACAACCTAAAAGTATATTTTGACACACAATTCAAGAACTGGAAAGGGTTCACTCACTGTAAGACGTGGACATCGAGATTTGGCTATCACTCCGAGGAGGATATCTGTGGCTTTGAATTCCTGCAGAAAACCAGCCACATCCTACACACAGTTGGTAAAGTAACAGACATCAGCCAATATGTAAACCTTTACATGATTGTGCTAAACATGGCATTATTCTTTTTAATGCAATATAAATGACTGATACAAAGACAGCAGCAGCAGCATATACTTAATAATTTGAGGTCAACTATCCTTAATCCAGATAATGCAGTACATCCTGTAGTAACTGGTAAAACATGCTGTGTAAATGTACTCAAACAATCATACCACGATTTAAAATGTCAAGCAATGTGTAAAATCTTGTTCACCAAATTATGCTACTTAGATTATTTTTTTATTTTTGTATAGGGGTACAAGTATCTCGCAATACTACATAATTGGAGATCTCTCTCCACCCACCAACTGTTTTGGGATTTTTGAATGCAAGGTAGCTGCTCAAACAGTGGAGAGCATTGCCGCTAGCAATCAACGCTCTTTTTACTCTACACATTTTGTCAAGTACACACCTTACAAGAAATGATGATCTCCTAGCCCTCCTCTGTAGTGACACAAACTGGAGATACAGCAAATACCTTTGTAACCCAGTTTTAACAATGAAAGCTGGGAGGTTGTGCTGAGTCTGTAGTTGAGTGAAGCTTTTAGAGTCGGACTAACTTGTGAATCCACAAGCAGCGCATTTTGTGTTTTTTGTAAAACACCTAATTTAATTGCTCTAAATCAAAATAGCAAAGCCAATTAAACAAAGAGAAAGCACCACACCTTATCCATTGCCATGTCCCAGACTCTACACAGAGCTTCTTCATCATCATCTGTGAGCTGCATCTGACCTTCACAGTCCTCATCTGAATGCTCTGTGACCATCTGAAAGACATGACCATTTAACAATGACAGCAAAAAGCGTCGGCATATGTGGGCATCAATTATGGATAGTAACTGGAAGATTTTCACTCCAACTAATTTAATTGGTGTTCTCTAAGTTGGCTGATTGAAAAAAGTATTTGATAAATATTTGCCTGATAGAGTACACATGCAGGGGAAGGGGCAATTTTGAAAGTAAGGACACTTTTGCCAATTATGAGTTACAACACGTACAGAAACAACTCTTAAATGGAAAATAGAATGGGTAACTCTTACACATAAAATAAACAGAGATAAAATCGGTAGATTTTACTTATACAGAAGCAGCAACAAGAGCCTGCCTTGAGTTAGTAACAAGAGCCTGCCTACATGGATGAGGCGGGTCAGGGTGCTGAAAAGCCAGTGTTTGCTGTAAACAGTGTCTCCAATGGCGTCCAAATCTTCATCCTCCTCTTCATTGGCTATGACTGGGGGTGGTGATGGGTTACGGTCCATTACTGGAGACCGTTTTCCTCTCGGAGATGAGGATCTCTCATCATTCTCCACTTCTTGAACGCCATCAGTACTACAGTCTGAAGAAAGACACAGGAAAAGCAGTGGTGTGGATTAGAGCTGGTCAACATGACACTGTATAGGTGAAAGTTACCTGTCTGAGGAAAAACGGAGAAGAGGGAATTTGATGCTAAAACGACTGTAAATGTGGCAGATGTCCATTTGATATGACTAACTCTGACTGTTGAAGCCTCATATTAGCTTCAGATAAACTTGTACATTTTTACACAAAATGACAATGTGTAGATTTCAGCCCCACATAGCTTATACTGAAGGCACATCTGAAGGGGATCTTTTTTTTAATAGCCAGTATGAACAAGAGAAAGATTACAGCTAATTAATTTGGCACCTGGCTGTTATGCTATCCTTTAATGCAGTAATAAATAAGCAGGACTGCTGTAGGCAATAGATACTGGTAATAAAGGATACTGGCAGCAATGCAATGACAAACCTTTAATTTACTGGAATAAACCAAACAGACTAAATTGAATCTAAATTGGCTAAAGCTAATGCAGCCTTACAGCCTTACAATAAATCCTAACAACATTATTTATACATTTTAGTTGTTGTTGAATGGGTTGAATAGGTTGTTGAATAGATAAAGTAACGATGCAAACTCCCTTAACTTAACTTGTTAGCTCTCCATGTTACCGCTACATGCTTATTACCCTCCAACATGTCGACTCACCCATAGTGCCCTTTCTTGATGAACGTAACTAGCTGGTAAACATGAAATAAAATCGCATTTATCAACTTATTCGTTAGAGTTTCCTGCCGACATTTCAAATAGCACGAAATACTTCGTGCGCATGCGCCATCGCAGTACGTAGTCTTCTTCTTGTGGTCGACCACGTCGAGTTAAAATTAATGCTGCCGCCTGCAGTGGATAGGGGGAATGACAGTCTTTGAAACAAAAAAAGACTGAATGGATTTCTTATACAAAGATTTTGTTTTGGTTTTGTATGACAATTGTTTCTCTTCCACAAAATGATCATATACAAAATATCAAAATATTCATCTTACCTCATATCAGGCTCAGTGCTCATAAAGAATTAACATGTATTGGTATGCATGTTTATGCTGCTGTGTACTTCAACCCCTCTCAAATCAGAGGGAATTATTGTACTTTTTACTTTAAGCCTATAGTAGATGTCAATAGTATTTATCCTTCTATTTATATTCTTCCACACTGAATTCCTTGTACTTACTACAGTCTGAGAAATGAATCAAATTTGTATTACTTGTTACTTGTAATAAACATGTTAATTTTATATTGTGGTATTGCTATTTTTATTTAAGAAAAGAATCTGAGTACT
Organism: Pampus argenteus; assembly: GCA_036937835.1. Lineage (NCBI taxonomy): Eukaryota > Metazoa > Chordata > Actinopteri > Scombriformes > Stromateidae > Pampus > Pampus argenteus. The sequence goes on from CM072869.1 coordinate 8,864,254, forward strand.
TCTTCCACCACTGACCTCATAGTAGTGATGGTGAAGTTTCAGGAGGAACAAGTTAATATGGGTGTAAGCAATATTGGGTTGGTTTGTACTAAAGGGTCAGTTCACCTAAATCAATCTCTACTCTAACAGGTGCATGCCTAGGCTTTGAGATATTTACTCAATAAATTGCTGACACATGGCTAAAGAGAAGCCTTTAGATGAGATGAACCAGGCTTTGTTTTTCATATTGGCAGAATCTCTGTCTGATGCTGAACTTTGCTTTTATACTTATTTGTAATAATAATAAATAAATAAAAAAGAGCAAGACAGTGTGGGCAGAGATTTCTTCAATAATCTTCACATCATCACAATTAAATAAACAACATCATCATTTTAAATTGAACTCTTAAGTTTTTATACAGTCTACATACTGTATAAAATAAGCACACACTAAAGTATATTTGATCTAAAATTAAAGGCATTCAAAAACTGTTGTAGGATTAAGACTAGATGCTAATGTGTTCAAGCTTGAGTTGTACTTGCACACAGTCAGTTCAAGAATGACGCCAGACCATGCTGGATGTTAAACAGTATTAAGTAAACATGGATTATAGTCTTTTACAGTCCCACATAATTTTGCAAGTGTGCTGTCCTCCCTGAATCAACACAGAATATGCTATCAGCCATGCTAACTATACACCTTTCTCATTTTACAGCTGTCAATCTGTGGGAGCGGTCCAAAACCCTGTTTGCACTTGGAGGAGTCCCACTAAATAGCTATTTGAGAACATGCAAAATAAATCTATATTTGCTTTTGAGAAATAATTACAGATAAAATATAGTTTTATGAGGCTAAATATGAGTGATGTGATGTAAAAGATCAACCCACCAGCTGTTGTAATTCATTACCATGTAAATTGTATAACTGCTTTGCATGAGAGAGTTCTCATCTGTTAAAGCATCTGTTGACCGATACTAATCAAGTATTATTTTTTTGGTGTTAAATTCACTGTTTTGTGAACTTGGTGTAATATTGTGTTTCAAGTTGTAAATTGGGTTTAAACACATTCTTACTATTAGCTTATCATCATGACGTCTGAGTTGTCCGAGAGTAGGAAGTGTTTGCAACTTGATATGCTGCCATGTCTTGCGTGTATAACATTACACTGCAGGGAGAGCATGACTGTAATCCAGGATGTCAGTTCACATCCTGTGTTATTTGTGATTCAGTCGCATTCTCTTACAGCATTAAAACAAACATTGACTTCAAACACAGTAGAATAAAATTTTTCTTAATGTATGAATGATTTTCATCACTTTAGCGTTAAGTTAACGCTAAAGCTAAAATGAGCAAACAACAACACAAACAATTGTTTTATTGTGACATTACATGATTGATGTATTTAACAAGCAAAGGTTAAGGTTATTACATGAATGAATGGTAAAGAAATCAAAGTCAAGAAAATAATGTGTCAAAACATTTTGAAATGCTGCATTTTAAAATGTGGAGTTTTCTTGTAAACACTGAAAGTTATATTATAGATACATTAGATGTTTGACACAAAATTTTGTGTATCCTCGAGGCATAACAAACGTGATGAATGATTTTTTTTCCTCTCATAAAACATTTCCAAAGATTTTTTTTAAAAGGTTTAAACCTATATTGGTCACATCCAGCAGGCTGCTTTTTAATAGTGCATTGCTACGCGTTTTTGCACATCACTGTTGACTAGCATCAAACCAGCGGCACAGATCACTTGTGTGCTTGTGACGTACATGTTGTCAGTGTGTACAACATTTGACAAAACCCCCCCCCGTCTAAAAAAAACCCTACACATTTCTTAACTATTGATTGGTGGTCAAATGCTACAGAAGTTCTTTAATGTGTTTCAGTGTAGATTTGTTTGGTGATCAGTTGGTATCAGTTCTTGATAGGCTTGGGAAAACTCAGGGAGCAGGGCAGAACTGACAAGGGTGATGTAGAGCAGGTGTGGAGGAAAAGTGAAGTGGACAAAGCAGGAGGTGGGAGGAGCACAGAACCCAGAATGGGAAACAAAGTGCAAACAAAACCAAAAACCACAAAACACAAAAACACTCAAGAAACCAAAGGACAAATAGAAATATAAGAGACCCTATACTATAAAGACAAAAACCCAAAAGTCTGTGGCAAAATGTCTATTTTGTGTAATCCAGACAAATCAATGTAGTTTATCTCACCAATGGAAAATTCCATAAATCCAATATCATTAGTTAGTTGATAAGTTAGTTGCCCCGCCCTACTATGTAGGTAAAGGATTACCCCAAGAAGAGCAAGGAAGTTACTGGAAACACTTATTAATATACATTAATATTGTAGGATATTTAGGTTTGTTAATCATCCACCTGTCTATCATATGCAAAGCAGATGGCAGATAGGGTGATGCAGGATCTTGCTTTAGCTTGGAAAGTCATCTCTCCTTTCAGTTTTATAATGTGGCTTTGTTTATATAGTGCCTTGATATATTTGTTTTATTAATCTATATATTCATGATATTTAGGATTTGTATTATTATGCTTTTGTTTATAATATTTTACTATTTTATTTTATTTTATTTTACTATATTTTTACCGTCATTATCATTATTAGAATACTTAACTAAAAAATAAAATCTCAAGCATATCACAGTTTACATTGATTGAGATGGGCACTGGACCAGAATATTATTAGATTCTGCTCACTCTTTGACATTGACATATTAGAAATTTCATCCAGATGTAACAATTTATTAAAGAAAAAGTTTGAAACAGTGGACTTCTCTGTCAGCAAAGCTGTTTTATTGTTGCCAGTTCCACGAGACATAGAAATTGAAATGCAATTCAAGTGCAAGCATATTTGTTCAATCAAGAGATAAGGAGGATGTTGGGATAATTATATGGGACTTGTAAAAGGGGTCAGACATTCATTCAGCACATGTTTGCAATATCTTAATAAGCAATAAAACTGAGTTCCCACTCACCTCATGGAACTCAATATAAAGGGTTGTCGAGAACAGTCTGACTATTACCTGCTTTGGTGACAGCAAGCCCATACTGGCAACAATGAGGTGGCGATGTGTGTGGTTGTGTGTGCTTGCGTGGTCTGTTGTGGATGTCCAAGCCAGACAGGGTAAGACTCAGATTATTTTGAATACTGTGGAACTATTGACTGGTTTAATGGGTTGTTGAGATACACACACGGATACATATTGTACAACATTGTATTTCAATTTGGTTATCTTGGAACATTTCATTGCTCCAACTTTTTTCTAAACTTTTGAATCTTCCCCAGTTCGCAACCATGTCAGCAGCATCTGCAGCACTTGGGGCAGAGGGCATTTCAAGACATTTGATGGTGATGTTTACCAGTTTCCTGGTATGTGTGAATACAACCTGGTCTCTGACTGCCATGAATCTTACAAGGAGTTTTCAGTGCACATGAAGAAGAAAGATAATGATGGAAACCCTACGGTCAGTTATGTGGTGGTCACCATCAATGACCTTTCATTCCACCTCAACAAGAGCCAGGTCACTTTGAATGACCTACCGTGAGTAAAAAGCCATATAGCACAGTACTTCTTCTTATTCTTCTCTGATGTTTCATTTGATTAAGTTAAAATTCCGTCTTTCCCAGTGTCAAAATGCCATACTACAATGCTGGGGTACAAGTGGAAAGAAATGCTGTTTACATTAAGCTCCATTCCAAAGTTGGCATTACTGTTGTGTGGAATGGTGATGATGCAGTCATGGTAAAAGTTCAAAATATGCTACACTTCATGTGTGACATAAGACACATTGTTATTAAAACTGCAAAAACCCAAACTTGTAATACCTTGCTGTGTTGCATTGTCTATTTTAGGTAGAGCTGGATCGTGATTATGCTAATCGTACTTGTGGACTTTGTGGTGACTTCAATGGTGTTTCTGTCTACAATGAGTTCAATGCTAATGGTTGGTTATTCAATTTATGTATTAATTAATTTGCATACAACACATACTCCATACTACTTTATATTCAGTCTTTTATTGTGTCTATGACATTTATCGCTATGAATATGATCACATGTAGGTCGCAAAATTAGCCCCATTGAGTTTGGCAATAAACATAAAGTCCATCGTCCAAATGATGATTGTGAGGACCCCTACGAGGAGGAAGATGAACCACTACAGGAAGTGCCAGATTCCTGCAGGGAGTTTGTGAGTTTGTTATTCACCTAGTAGCAATATTGAATAATGTATTCAGCTATAAAGTAATTGTGTCTCCACTACCCTGTTATTCACTTTTAGGAAAACACCTGTAACCAGATGCTGCGTTCAGAGTCCTGGAGCTCCTGCACCAAACTGATTAATCCTGAGCCTTACATCCAGGCCTGCGTACAGGACATGTGTGGCTGCATCAACAGTACAAGTGACTTCTGTGTCTGCAGCACACTGTCTGAGTTCTCTCGACAGTGTTCCCATGCTGGAGGACAGCCTCCCAACTGGAGGACACCTCAGTTCTGTGGTAATGTTTTTCTGTTTCATCATCATCTTTACATGACATCAGCTCAATGACAGGAAATTAATGTTCCCACAAAATAAGTTACTGATTTACTGTCAATGTGAATTTGTCATGCATTTAAATGGTTTGAACAAGATTATATATATATATATATATATATATATATATATATATATATATATGCTTGGCTGACTTTCAGGCAGTAAAGTTACTGCAATGAAAGGTCACCACATGATTTTCCAAGTAAAGTACACAGAAATACTTTGTTACACTAAAGGAAACACTCAAATTAGTTCCTTTACATTCACCCTTGATGTACAATGGAATAATTCAAGTCGACCTTAGTTTATTTCAATTTTACCATATCTCCACAGATATTCAGTGCCCTTTCAACATGGTTTATGAAGAGAGTGGTTCTCCTTGCATGGACACTTGCACAAACCTGGACACAAATTCACTGTGTGAGGACCACAAAATGGACGGCTGCTTCTGTCCTCCTGGTCAGTGCTCTTCACATTTGAACCCATGCTTGTCACTACATGTTCAAAGATTCCTGTTTCACTTACAATTACACATTTATCTAACCTGGTCTTCCAATGTCACAATGTGTATTTCAGGAACTGTGTTTGATGATATTTCCATGAGAGGGTGCATTGCTCAATCTGAATGTCAGTGTAAGCATGACAAGACCTATAACTCTGGTGAGGTCTACCGACAGGACAGAAGGAGTTGGTATGTCAAATATGTCCTAATGTTAGCGCAACAAATAATCTGGTCTCATTAATCATGTGTAACTTTTTTTGTAAACTTCAAACTGTTTGGGTTGTTTCAGTTCGTGTTTTCAGGGTAGATGGGTTTGTGAAAACCTCCAAACACCTGCCACATGTGCTGTTGAAGAGGGTTCACATGTAACTACCTTTGATGGGAAAACTTTCACCTTCCATGGAGACTGTTATTACACACTGGCCAAGGTGGAACGCAAGGTGAATGAATCATAGCTTTGAACAATTCAGTGGAAGAAATTTATAATTATTTGATATAAAAAAAATCAATTGTTACTTATGTAGTTGTGCTTGCACTGTGTTTATTTCAGAATGATGCTACTCCAATGTTCACCATCCTGGCCCAGTTGATTCCATGTGCAAACCAACAGTTTGACACTTGTCTTAAGGCCCTTAAAATCCTACTGAACAATGACAGAAACAATGTGAGTAAAAGCCTGTCAGCTGAGAAGACTGTAGTCATGTATTAATTCACACAGATATCTGCAACACTAAATGATCAATTCTGTTTATATTCAGGTATTAATGTTCACTTCTGATGGGACAGTAAAGCAGAATATGCAGACTATTAGTTTGCCATACCATTCAAGTAGGTCACACAGTAACAAACTAAATACAACAGATTATTTTCATCTTTCAATTGTACTAGGACATCAAAATATTATATTATTGTTTGTATTTCTCTTCATTCAAAGGTGACATCAACATATTCCACGCTTCATCCTTTCACATTTTGCTCCAGACAAGTTTTGGGTTGCAAATTCAAGTCCAACATGTGCCTGTGATGCAAGTGTATATCAGCCTGAAACAGAGCTACAAATCAAAGACACGTGGTAAGGTTTATATTTTTTCGTACATGAAGGTTTGGTATCGTCAAAAATAGATAGGTCAGAATATTGTCTGATAAGAATGGTAAAAGTAGTTATGATGATTGATTTCTGTGTTGTTTATTGTTAAAATAATTTGGCATACATAACCCTAACAGTCAAAAATGAAAACAGCATGTTCACCTGCAGCATGTTTAAATGAAAAGAAAAATGAACAAAAAAAGAGTTTGTGACAATTCTGTTTTTACATATTTTATACATTGCTTCCTACAACAAAGAAATAGTCTCCATTCTTGTAATACTTACCTCTTGTAATAATTATTGTTAAGTAAATGTGAAGAGACTCTGCAAAACTCTTCATGGTAACATTTGGTTTCTTCAATTTTAAAAATATTACACCATACTACATATTAAATGTTATCATTACCGTAATTGGAATAATTACTCCCTAAAAGGATCAAAATCATCACTGAAGACCTATCTGTGTACTTGTATAATGTCTGATTTTTTTTTTTTTTTTTATCATCTGCATTTTTTAAACTTACTATTACATGTATTTGTGGTCAAATTTCATTTCTACAATATTTGGCATCATCAGGTTTATGTGGTAACTACAACATGATCCTGTCTGATGACATGAAGACTCCTCAGGGGATTGTGGAGGGAACAGCAGCCACTTTTGCTAACTCCTGGAAGGCTGGCATGTGCCAGGACAGAGAGGAAAGACTCGATGACCCCTGTTCCCTCAGTGTGGAAAATGGTAAACTGCTCTGGTTGCTCATTCTACTGCTTATCTGGTGATTTAAACCTATATTTTGTCTAAAAGTATGTTATATTTAGGGCCATTTGACAGCCGAACACTATTGTATGCATTAAAAATAAATGGGTTGCTGTTTCTGCACTCAGAGAATTACGCCAAACATTGGTGCGCCTTGCTAATTGATGCAAATGGCACTTTCGCACAGTGCCATTCAGTGGTGGATCCGGAGATGTACTACAAGGTACAGCCAAACATTTTCTGTTGCTCTTTCGTTGAATTTTGATGAGACTTTAATTGTCTAAAAGTGTTTACTGTCTTCTGCAGCGGTGCACTTACGCAAGCTGTAACTGTGAGAAGAGTGAGGCCTGTCTGTGTGCTGTCTTCTCCTCCTACACGCGAGCTTGTTCATCTAAGGGAGTGTTTGTGACAAACTGGAGACAGAATGTGTGCAGTAAGGATTTATTCATTGAAGAAATTATTTCTAGAGTTTTAACATATCCCCTTTATTAGTTAGCCATGCTACTGTTAAATAATCATCTCATATTGTGCACAAAACAGATAAATACACAACAAGCTGTCCGGCATCTCAGACTTTCTCTTACAAGCATCAGAGATGCCAGTTGACGTGTAGATCACTGAGCTCAAAGCAACAGAGCTGCACTTCTGACTTCTTGCCTGTGGATGGCTGCTCCTGCTCTGAGGGTCTCTACCTAGATGAAAACGGTATCTGCGTCGCCATGGCAAAATGTCCCTGCTACCACAATGAAGACTATATCAAGCCAGGAAAGTCCATAAGCATAAAGGACGAGCACTGGTTTGTCATTTGTTTCCATTTCAGTGATATTGTATTTCAAATCAATTATCCTAGATTTTACTGAATCTAAAATGAATCCCTTTGTGTTGCTTGCTATAATTTTTTTGTCTTCTCTTAGTGTGTGCACTAATGGAATGCTTCATTGTCGTTCTTGGAGAGCCCGCTCATCAAGTAAGTTTGTTTTGTTTTTTTGTCACCCAAAAAAACAAGCACTTTGTTGATACAATATATATGAACTTGGTTTCCACTTCTATTACAGCATGCCCCTCTCCGAAAGTATTCTTCAACTGTTCCACTGCTGTCACAGAAGAGCTTGAACTGCAGTGTGCTCGAACTTGTTTAAATCTGGATAGTAATGACTGTGTGAGCCATTTTTGCTGCTGTGTCTAAACATACTTATTTTTGAAGAGTGAATTTACCACTGAAAGTAAAGTTTTCTACTACTGTGATCTTTTTATTCTTCCAGGACTCCACAGAGTGTCAATCAGGTTGTCGCTGTCCACTCGGCTTTGTTGATGATGGCAAAGGTTCTTGTGTGAAAGAACATGAATGTCCATGTCAGCACGATGGGCGTCTCTATATCCGTGGAACACAAATTCCTAACCAGTGCAACACCTGGTATTAACTTGTTTTGATCAGACAGATAGTATACCATGATAAACCTATATTGTAATGTCTGAATACTTTACTTCATTATAGTATTAACAACACCTTTAATGTTTACTATTTTTATCACACCTAGTACCTGCAAAAGTGGAAAATGGGAGTGCACTGAGAAAAAATGCCCAGGAACCTGCATTATTTATGGAAGTGGTCATTACACCACATTTGATCAGCAAATATATGGGTTTCAAGGACATTGTGCCTATGTTGCTGTCAAGGTAAACAATAGATGTCAAAATCATCCTAATTATAATTTTCCTCACTTTATTCTGCTCACCCAGGCTTCATATCAGAAATGAATACATATGATGTTTATAGATTTATGACTTTGTGATAATCTTAAACAATAGTGTTGAAAGACAGTGTATGATGTGTTTTTTTCCCCGGATTACATTATGTTTACCTCCATGTGCTTTAAAGTGCATTCTTATTTGCTTTCTCATAGTAAGGAATATGAATAAAAATTGCAGATAACTATGCAATCTCTCTCTTTTAAGAACAAATGTGGCAATAAAACAGTACAAGAGAACTTTGGCGTTATCACAGAAAATGTACCATGTGGCACTACAGGCACCACATGCTCCAAAACTGTCCGAATACAACTGGGGGTAAGACTTCATACAACACCTGCTAATAAAGTAAAGTGTCAAAAAGAAGCTTTTACATTGCAATAAAAGCAACATGAACTCTCTTAATATTACAGCGAACGGAAGTAAAACTGTCAAAGGGTAAATATGAAGAGGAGGACCTGGGAAATGGAACTCAGATTCAGTACAAAATAAGAAGGGTTGGCTTGTATCTGGTCATAGAATCTGCCATAGGTCTGGCAGTGATGTGGGATCGCAAAACAACTGTTCGCATCCTCTTGGAACCACAGCACAGCGTGAGTTACAGTTTAACTGAACACAATTGTTTTAGTGACAACGAAATTCTTTTGTAAAATTATAAAACTAGATTTTTGAGACAATGTGCATGTCTTTGGTTAACAATAGTATAGATGTATTAGGTGATCATGTTCTACTGCCGCTAAAGCTTGGTACAGCAGTGGTATTGATACAGAGTATTGCTGACATCCCTAAACCTCTTAAAATATTTTATAAAATATGAAGTCAATATAACAAAATATTCTGTTTGTCAGTGATACAGGTATTATAGTTCCTGTGTGCCTCTTGTAATACAAAATAGTATTAATATTAAATATGGTCACAATGTAAAATAACTCATCTGTTTGGCTGTACAGGGAGAGGTCTGTGGACTGTGCGGAGATTTTGATGGTGATGGACAGAATGACTTCACCACCCAGGGACAGCTGACAGTGAGCAATCCGTTAGAATTTGCTAACAGCTGGAAAGTGTCCAGTAATTGTCCAGATGTGGAAACAAATGTAAATCCTTGTGGAGCAACACCGAATCGACATCACTGGGCAAAAATGATGTGCAGCGTTATAACTGGAAACACGTTCAAAAACTGCCATAATAACGTAATGACATATTTCTTTCTGATGTATCATTATTTCAAGTTCCATGGTTGAAAACAGTAAAGAAAATTTATTTAGATTTTTTAAATCTATCATACATATTCATGACCAAACAGGTAGATCCTCGTCCATTTTATGAAAATTGTGTGAAAGACTCGTGTGCCTGTGACACTGGAGGGGACTGTGAATGTTTCTGCTCAGCAGTTGCAGCTTATGCTCAAGCTTGTAACGAGGCTGGTGTTTGTGTTGCATGGAGAACTCCAGAAATCTGTCGTAAGTAAACAAACTTAAGTTAAAGTAGGATCTTTCTGCCTTTTCTTTAAAAAAAAACAACAGTTTTTACATCTTTATATTCTTAGCTAAATTTACTCAGACAGTGAATTTATGTGTATGACTGCATGCTGCATGAAAATTATTATTATTTTAAAGAGTAAGGTCATTTATGTATATAATGATGTAGCTATAGATTTATATAAATTATGTGCAATTTAGTCTTACAACATGTAATAGGATTTTTTTGGGTTTTTGATTTAGTTGAAGGCATTTGAGAAAGCAGGATATGACATCTTCCTTGGAAAAATCAAAAACAATCTGATGTTTGCTCATTCACATCATGTCCAGTTCGGAATTGGTGTGAAACCTTCTACAGAGATTAAATTAGTTATGATTAGTCAACACTTCCTTTCCAAAATCTTTTTTTTTTTCTTCTTTTAAGCTGTCTTTTGTGACTACTACAACAACTACAATGAATGCAGTTGGCACTACAATCCTTGTCACACACCTTGCTACAAGACTTGCTTGAATCCACAAGGAATTTGCAGAAACTCCATACCCAAACTGGAAGGTAAGAGGTCAATTGTGTGTTTGTGTTAACTTGAATCAGATAAATATGCATTGAGTTAAAGTAACAATCTCAAAGACCTCTTTTTTGTTTTCTTTGTTTTGGACATTTTATTGGCCTCAAACCCAGAGATATCTAAAAAAATATTACACTAGTAGAGACCGCAAAAAACAGTACATCGTCTCACAGGTGGACCAACCAGGCTGCAGATTAACTCACTGGGTCATAAAAAGGATATTACGAACTGCACTGCTTGTGATTTGAATCACCTGGTTAATAATAATCATAATACTCCAAATACAAGGGCTTTCATCACTGGGGTATAGGCCCATTCATCACCCATTCAGCGAAAAGGAAGCGAAAATACAGATTGTATTTAAATGAAACTCTTTGATATTATAAATTTTGTATTTGTAAATACAGAGCTGTTGAGCTTTTTGGTCCACTTTATGTGATAAAATAGAAAAAGAGAATGGGCCAGTTTCAGTGTTCGAAATTTAAAAAACAATAATAATAACTTTATGATGTGATCTTTACAGGGTGTTACCCTGTGTGCCCAGACGATAAGCCCATATTTGATGAGAAGACCCAAATGTGTGTGGTAGAATGTGGTTGCTTTTACAATGGGACTAAATATGATGAAGATCAAGTTATTTATAATGTGACTGACAGCTTGGGAATGTGCTACTATGCAATCTGCATCAATGCAACAGTAATATTTGGAAATGAAACCTGCTCTACTACAACCGTTCCACCATCAACATCCCAAACAACGACTGCAGCCATTACACCTGTAACAACTGCAACTGAACCTCCTACGACAACTCAAGGATCTAGTAAAACTCCAACCACATCTTCTATGACAACTGAAGGACCAACCACTACTACACTGTCAACAACCCGTCCAACAGAAATTCCTAATACAACAAAAGGACCAACCACAACCACAAAATCAACAACCACACCAACGGAACCTCCTACTACAACTCAAGGACCAACCACAACCACAAAATCAACAACCCCACCAACAGAACCTCCGTCTACAACTGAAAGACCAACCACAACCACAAAATCAACAAACCCACCAACAGAACCTCCTACTACAACAAAAGGACCAACCACAACCACAAAATCAACAACCACACCAACGGAACCTCCCACTACAACTGAAGGACCAACCACAACCACAAAATCAACAACCACACCCACGGAACCTCCTACTACAACTCAAGCTCCAACCACAACCACAAAATCAACAACCCCACCAACAGAACCTCCTACTACAACTCAAGGACCAACCACAACCACAAAATCAACAACCCCACGAACAGAACCTCCTACTACAACAGAAGGACGAACCACTACCACACAATCAACAACCACACCAACAGAACCTCCTACTACAACTGAAGGGCCAAGCACAACCACAAAATCAACAATACCAACAGAACCTCCTACTACAACTTTAGGACCAACCACAACCACAAAATCTACAACTACACTTACACAACGTCCTACTACAACTCCAGGAACACCTACTTCCACAACTCCGTGTATTCCAACGTGTGAGTGGACAGATTGGTATGATGTACATAATCCAACTATCGATAACAGTGACTGGGAAACATATGAGAACATCACAAACAGTGGTCAAAAAATATGTGAAAATCCAAAAGAAATTGATTGTAGATCAACAATAGCTCCAAACATGCCTTTCAATGACTTTGTGAGCGAAACTCATCAAGTTGTTACCTGTGATGTGGGATATGGCTTAATATGTAAAGACGAAGACCAGTTACAACCTCCACGAAAGTGCTTTAACTACAAGATAAGAGTTTGTTGTGAGATAATATGTCCTACTACAACTGTAGTCCCAACCACAACCACACAATCAACAACCACACCAACAGAACCTCCCACTACAACTGAAGGACCAACCACAAAATCTACAACACAATCAACTGGTCCTCCAACTACAACTAAAGGACCAACTACAACCACAAAATCAACAACCACGGAACCTCCTACTACAACTCAAGCTCCAACCACAACCACAAAATCAACAACCCCACCAACAGAACCTCCTACTACAACTCAAGGACCAACCACAACCACAAAATCAACAACCACCCCACCAACAGAACCTCCTACTACAACTCAAGGACCAACCACTACCACACAATCAACAACCACACCAACAGAAACTCCCACTACAACTGAAGCTCCAACCACAACCACAAAATCAACAACCCCACCAACAGAACCTCCTACTACAACTCAAGGACCAACCACAACCACAAAATCAACAACCACCCCACCAACAGAACCTCCTACTACAACTCAAGGACCAACCACTACCACACAATCAACAACCACACCAACAGAAACTCCCACTACAACTGAAGGACCAACCACAACCACAAAATCTACAACATCATCAACTGGTCCTACAACTACAACTGAAAGACCAACCACAACCACAAAATCAACAACCCCACCAACAGAATCTCCGACTACAACTCAAGGACCAATCACAACCACGGAATCAACAACCACACCCACGGAACCTCCTACTACGACTAAAGGACCAACCACTGCCACACAATCAACAACCACACCAACAGAACCTCCCACTACAACTCAAGCCCCAACCACAACCACAAAATCAACAACCCCACCAACAGAACCTCCTACTACAACTGAAGGACCAACCACAACCACAAAATCTACAACATCATCAACTGGTCCTACAACTACAACTGAAGGACCAACCACAACCACAAAATCTACAACATCATCAACTGGTCCTACAACTACAACTGAAGGACCAACCACAACCACAAAATCAACAACCCCACCAACAGAATCTCCGACTACAACTCAAGGACCAATCACAACCACAGAATCAACAACCACACCCACGGAACCTCCTACTACGACTAAAGGACCAACCACAAAATCTACAACACAATCAACTGGTCCTCCAACTACAACTAAAGGACCAACTACAACCACAAAATCAACAACCACGGAACCTCCTACTACAACTCAAGCTCCAACCACAACCACAAAATCAACAACCCCACCAACAGAACCTCCTACTACAACTCAAGGACCAACCACAACCACAAAATCAACAACCACCCCACCAACAGAACCTTCCACTACAACTGAAGGACCAACCACAACCACAAAATCTACAACATCATCAACTGGTCCTACAACTACAACTGAAGGACCAACCACAACCACAAAATCAACAACCCCACCAACAGAATCTCCTACTACAACTCAAGGACCAATCACAACCACAGAATCAACAACCACACCCACGGAACCTCCTACTACGACTAAGGGACCAACCACTGCCACACAATCAACAACCACACCAACAGAACCTCCCACTACAACTGAAGGACCAACTACTACCACACAATCAAGAACCACACCAACAGAACCTCCCACTACAACTGAAGGACCAACCACAACCACAAAATCAACAACCACACCCACGGAACCTCCTACTACAACTCAAGCTCCAACCACAACCACAAAATCAACAACCCCACCAACAGAACCTCCTACTACAACTCAAGGACCAACCACAACCACAAAATCAACAACCCCACGAACAGAACCTCCTACTACAACAGAAGGACCAACCACTACCACACAATCAACAACCACACCAACAGAACCTCCTACTACAACTGAAGGGCCAAGCACAACCACAAAATCAACAATACCAACAGAACCTCCTACTACAACTTTAGGACCAACCACAACCACAAAATCTACAACTACACTTACACAACGTCCTACTACAACTCCAGGAACACCTACTTCCACAACTCCGTGTATTCCAACGTGTGAGTGGACAGATTGGTATGATGTACATAATCCAACTATCGATAACAGTGACTGGGAAACATATGAGAACATCACAAACAGTGGTCAAAAAATATGTGAAAATCCAAAAGAAATTGATTGTAGATCAACAATAGCTCCAAACATGCCTTTCAATGACTTTGTGAGCGAAACTCATCAAGTTGTTACCTGTGATGTGGGATATGGCTTAATATGTAAAGAAGAAGACCAGTTACAACCTCCACGAAAGTGCTTTAACTACAAGATAAGAGTTTGTTGTGAGATAATATGTCCTACTACAACTGTAGTCCCAACCACAACCACACAATCAACAACCACGGAACCTCCTACTACAACTCAAGCTCCAACCACAACCACAAAATCAACAACCCCACCAACAGAACCTCCTACTACAACTCAAGGACCAACCACAACCACAAAATCAACAACCACCCCACCAACAGAACCTCCTACTACAACTCAAGGACCAACCACTACCACACAATCAACAACCCCACCAACAGAACCTCCAACTACAACTCAAGGACCAACCACAACCACAAAATCAACAACCACACCAACAGAACCTCCCACTACAACTCAAGCCCCAACCACAACCACAAAATCAACAACCCCACCAACAGAACCTCCAACTACAACTAAAGGACCAACTACAACCACAAAATCAACAACCACACCCACGGAACTTCCTACTACAACTCAAGCCCCAACCACAACCACAAAATCAACAACCCCACCAACAGAACCTCCCACTACAACTGAAGGACCAACCACAACCACAAAATCTACAACATCATCAACTGGTCCTACAACTACAACTGAAGGACCAACCACAACCACAAAATCTACAACATCATCAACTGGTCCTACAACTACAACTGAAAGACCAACCACAACCACAAAATCAACAACCCCACCAACAGAATCTCCGACTACAACTCAAGGACCAATCACAACCACGGAATCAACAACCACACCCACGGAACCTCCTACTACGACTAAAGGACCAACCACTGCCACACAATCAACAACCACACCAACAGAACCTCCCACTACAACTCAAGCCCCAACCACAACCACAAAATCAACAACCCCACCAACAGAACCTCCTACTACAACTGAAGGACCAACCACAACCACAAAATCTACAACATCATCAACTGGTCCTACAACTACAACTGAAGGACCAACCACAACCACAAAATCAACAACCCCACCAACAGAATCTCCGACTACAACTCAAGGACCAATCACAACCACAGAATCAACAACCACACCCACGGAACCTCCTACTACGACTAAAGGACCAACCACAAAATCTACAACACAATCAACTGGTCCTCCAACTACAACTAAAGGACCAACTACAACCACAAAATCAACAACCACGGAACCTCCTACTACAACTCAAGCTCCAACCACAACCACAAAATCAACAACCCCACCAACAGAACCTCCTACTACAACTCAAGGACCAACCACAACCACAAAATCAACAACCACCCCACCAACAGAACCTCCCACTACAACTGAAGGACCAACCACAACCACAAAATCTACAACATCATCAACTGGTCCTACAACTACAACTGAAGGACCAACCACAACCACAAAATCAACAACCCCACCAACAGAATCTCCTACTACAACTCAAGGACCAATCACAACCACAGAATCAACAACCACACCCACGGAACCTCCTACTACGACTAAGGGACCAACCACTGCCACACAATCAACAACCACACCAACAGAACCTCCCACTACAACTGAAGGACCAACTACTACCACACAATCAAGAACCACACCAACAGAACCTCCCACTACAACTGAAGGACCAACCACAACCACAAAATCAACAACCACACCCACGGAACCTCCTACTACAACTCAAGCTCCAACCACAACCACAAAATCAACAACCCCACCAACAGAACCTCCTACTACAACTCAAGGACCAACCACAACCACAAAATCAACAACCCCACGAACAGAACCTCCTACTACAACAGAAGGACCAACCACTACCACACAATCAACAACCACACCAACAGAACCTCCTACTACAACTGAAGGGCCAAGCACAACCACAAAATCAACAATACCAACAGAACCTCCTACTACAACTTTAGGACCAACCACAACCACAAAATCTACAACTACACTTACACAACGTCCTACTACAACTCCAGGAACACCTACTTCCACAACTCCGTGTATTCCAACGTGTGAGTGGACAGATTGGTATGATGTACATAATCCAACTATCGATAACAGTGACTGGGAAACATATGAGAACATCACAAACAGTGGTCAAAAAATATGTGAAAATCCAAAAGAAATTGATTGTAGATCAACAATAGCTCCAAACATGCCTTTCAATGACTTTGTGAGCGAAACTCATCAAGTTGTTACCTGTGATGTGGGATATGGCTTAATATGTAAAGAAGAAGACCAGTTACAACCTCCACGAAAGTGCTTTAACTACAAGATAAGAGTTTGTTGTGAGATAATATGTCCTACTACAACTGTAGTCCCAACCACAACCACACAATCAACAACCACGGAACCTCCTACTACAACTCAAGCTCCAACCACAACCACAAAATCAACAACCCCACCAACAGAACCTCCTACTACAACTCAAGGACCAACCACAACCACAAAATCAACAACCACCCCACCAACAGAACCTCCTACTACAACTCAAGGACCAACCACTACCACACAATCAACAACCCCACCAACAGAACCTCCAACTACAACTCAAGGACCAACCACAACCACAAAATCAACAACCACACCAACAGAACCTCCCACTACAACTCAAGCCCCAACCACAACCACAAAATCAACAACCCCACCAACAGAACCTCCAACTACAACTAAAGGACCAACTACAACCACAAAATCAACAACCACACCCACGGAACTTCCTACTACAACTCAAGCCCCAACCACAACCACAAAATCAACAACCCCACCAACAGAACCTCCCACTACAACTGAAGGACCAACCACTACCACACAATCAACAACCACACCAACAGAAACTCCCACTACAACTGAAGGACCAACCACAACCACAAAATCTACAACATCATCAACTGGTCCTACAACTACAACTGAAGGACCAACCCCAACCACAAAATCAACAACCCCACCAACAGAATTTCCGACTACAACTCAAGGACCAATCACAACCACGGAATCAACAACCACACCCACGGAACCTCCTACTACGACTAAAGGACCAACCACTGCCACACAATCAACAACCACACCAACAGAACCTCCCACTACAACTCAAGCCCCAACCACAACCACAAAATCAACAACCCCACCAACAGAACCTCCAACTACAACTAAAGGACCAACTACAACCACAAAATCAACAACCACACCCACGGAACTTCCTACTACAACTCAAGCCCCAACCACAACCACAAAATCAACAACTCCACCAACAGAACCTCCCACTACAACTAAAGGACCAACCACAACCACAAAATCAACAACCCCACCAACAGAACCTCCTACTACGACTGAAGGACAAACTACTACCACACAATCAACAACCACACCAACAGAACCTCCTACTACAACAGAAGGACCAACCACAACCACAAAATCTACAACATCATCAACTGGTCCTACAACTACAACTGAAGGACCAACCACAACCACAAAATCAACAACCCCACCAACAGAACATCCGACTACAACTCACGGACCAACCACAACCACAAAATCAACAACCACACCAACAGAACCTCCTACTACGACTGAAGGACAAACCACTACCACACAATCAACAACCACACCAACAGAACCTCACACTACAACTGAAGGACCAACCACAACCACAAAATCTACAACACCATCAACTGGTCCTCCAACTACAACTAAAGGACCAACCACAACCACAAAATCAACAACCCCACCAACAGAACCTCCGACTACAACTGAAGGACCAACCACAACCACACAATCAACAACCACACCAACAGAACCTCACACTACAACTGAAGGACCAACCACAACCACAAAATCTCCAACACCATCAACTGGTCCTCCAACTACAACTAAAGGACCAACCACAACCACAAAATCAACAACCACACCAACAGAACCTCCTACTACGACTGAAGGACAAACCACTACCACACAATCAACAACCACACCAACAGAACCTCACACTACAACTGAAGGACCAACCACAACCACTAAATCAACAACCCCACCAACAGAACCTCCTACTACAACTCAAGCACTAACCACAACTACACCAACAGAAATTTCTACAACATCAACAACATTAGAAACACCTGTCACTGCATCAACAACCACATATTCAAGTGCCCCCTCTGTGCTAAATACAACCCTTGTAGCCACGACTTTACCCACACCAACAGAACCTCACACTACAACTGAAGGACCAACCACAACCACAAAATCTCCAACACCATCAACTGGTCCTCCAACTACAACTAAAGGACCAACCACAACCACAAAATCAACAACCCCACCAACAGAACCTCCGACTACAACTGAAGGACCAACCACAACCACACAATCAACAACCACACCAACAGAACCTCACACTACAACTGAAGGACCAACCACAACCACAAAATCTCCAACACCATCAACTGGTCCTCCAACTACAACTAAAGGACCAACCACAACCACAAAATCAACAATCCCACCAACAGAACCTCCTACTACAACTGAAGGACCAACCACAACCACTAAATCAACAACCCCACCAACAGAACCTCCTACTACAACTCAAGCACTAACCACAACTACACCAACAGAAATTTCTACAACATCAACAACATTAGAAACACCTGTCACTGCATCAACAACCACATATTCAAGTGCCCCCTCTGTGCTAAATACAACCCTTGTAGCCACGACTTTACCCACACCAACAGAACCTCACACTACAACTGAAGGACCAACCACAACCACACAATCAACAACCACACCAACAGAACCTCACACTACAACTGAAGGACCAACCACAACCACAAAATCTCCAACACCATCAACTGGTCCTCCAACTACAACTAAAGGACCAACCACAACCACAAAATCAACAATCCCACCAACAGAACCTCCTACTACAACTGAAGGACCAACCACAACCACTAAATCAACAACCCCACCAACAGAACCTCCTACTACAACTCAAGCACTAACCACAACTACACCAACAGAAATTTCTACAACATCAACAACATTAGAAACACCTGTCACTGCATCAACAAACACATATTCAAGTGCCCCCTCTGTGCTAAATACAACCCTTGTAGCCACGACTTTACCCACACCAACAGAACCTCACACTACAACTGAAGGACCAACCACAACCACAAAATCTACAACACCATCAACTGGTCCTCCAACTACAACTAAAGGACCAACCACAACCACAAAATCAACAACCCCACCAACAGAACCTCCGACTACAACTGAAGGACCAACAACAACCACACAATCAACAACCACACCAACAGAACCTCACACTACAACTGAAGGACCAACAACAACCACAAAATCTCCAACACCATCAACTGGTCCTCCAACTACAACTAAAGGACCAACCACAACCACAAAATCAACAATCCCACCAACAGAACCTCCTACTACAACTCAAGGACCAACCACAACCACTAAATCAACAACCCCACCAACAGAACCTCCTACTACAACTCAAGCACTAACCACAACTACACCAACAGAAATTTCTACAACATCAACAACATTAGAAATACCTGTCACTGCATCAACAACCACATATTCAAGTGCCCCCTCTGTGCTAAATACAACCCTTGTAGCCACGACTTTACCCACACCAACACCTTTTGTACCCACTTGCCCTGAATGGAATGTAACAGTAAGAATTTTAATGTATACACCACATCAAATTATTCTATGTGTATTATACTGTTTATAGGTTATTTTATAGCACATATTTTTCTCCCTTTATACCAGCAAAACGAAATCTTCTTCTTATGCAACTGCACCATGGCAAGATGCATTGAGAACAATACAATTGAAATTATTCCATTTGAATGTCCACCCCCTGAGAATATCACTTGTACCAATGGAAAGAAACCTGTTCTTGTGCATGATGAGCACAGCTGCTGCCAACATTATGCTTGTGACTGTAAGCCATTCAGTGGTTAAAATGATAAATGATGAAATTGTTCACTTGTATTTTTCTTTAAAATACATTTTAGATTATAACTTTATACTTTTTTGTTTCTTTTCAGGTGTATGTGAAGGCTGGGGAGATCCTCATTATAACACATTTGATGGATTCTTCTACAGTTATCAAGGAAACTGTACTTATGTCTTAATGGAAGAGATGTCACCAAAACATAATTTGAAGATTTATATTGATAATGTCTTTTGTAATCCCAGGGAACATGTTTCCTGTCCACGATCAATAATTATATCATATGAATTGCAAGTTATCACACTCAAGAATCATAACCTTATTGGAGGAGCACAATTGGAGGTAAAACAGTAACAATAAAAAAATTCATTAGACTAACTTTGAGTAGATTATTAATGTAAATGGAATAGAATGATCAATCGTTGTCTTTTTGTCATAACATATCTCTATATTTCATATCATATTTCTTTCTCTTCAGGCACAGAAAAATGGAGAAAGTCTGAAACTCCCTTATTCACAACATGGTGTGAAGATCCTGAATTCTGGCATTATCTTGGTCTTGGAGATATTTCACCTAGAAGTTGTCATTACATTTGGAATAACTGGCTTCACTGTGACCCTTCCCTATAAACACTTTGGCAACAACACACAGGGCCATTGTGGTAAGATCATCTTTCACTCTTGTGGCAACTTTTTTAAATCATTATTTTGAGGTACAACTATAAGGTACGACTATTTTTTCGTGCTGACAGGAACATGCAACAACAACCAGGCTGATGACTGCAAGTTACCTGGAGGCCAGCTGGTGGAGAGTTGTGCTGTAATGGCTGACTATTGGTTAGCAAATGATATTTCCAAAGCTAATTGCCAGGTACCACCTGTACCCCCTACCACCATACCTGAACCCTCACCAAACCAAACTCCATGCAAGCCAGATTCCATTTGTGATCTTCTTAAGAGCAGGTAGACATTCTTTAATCAGTGTATTAGCTCTTATTTATCCCAATAACTTCAATATTTACTAATTTTTTGATATTGAGGTTTTGATTTGTGTTTTACTCCAACAGTGTCTTTGCAGAGTGCCATCCCTTTGTCACTCCTGACAAATTCTATCAAGGTTGTGTTTTTGATAGCTGCCATGTTTCCAATCCAGTAGTCGAATGCACGAGTTTGCAGACTTATGCTGCAGCCTGTGCTCAGGCTGGAGTTTGCCTGCACTGGAGGAACCACACCAAACTGTGTGGTAAGCACCGCCCATTGTTTTATTGTAAACATTAGGATTGGTGGAATCAGGAGGGGGCAACTCATGTTTTTACTTTTGATTAACACACATTGAACAGGCTGTTGAACATTTTATTATATATAGTACATAGGTAGTATGTTAAACCAACTATATTGAGTTATTTTTACAGCCAGTGACTGCCCATCAAACAAAGTTTACCAGCCATGTGGTCCTGCAGAACAGCCAACCTGTGAAGACAAGTAGGTTTCAACAAAAATTAATTGTCTTCATATTAAGGTTTATTGTGCACATTTTTCCTAAGATTCATATGGAATCATAATGGACAATGGCAACAAATATTTCTTGAAAACAAATTTGTGGTGATGAGTGGAGTAGAATACAATATATCAAATCCATTTTTGTTCTTGATTATTGCATTTTACAGTTATAATGAACCAACCATGAACTTCACAATTGAGGGCTGCTTTTGTCCTGATGGAATGAAACTCTTCAGCAAAGAGTCCAGGATATGTGTTGATAAGTGTGGTGAGCGTTGTGTATATCCTCTCGTCTTATCATTAAGTTGATTATATCATATCACTCATTAAGTCCTATGGAACTGCTAATTTTTCACAATGCTTATTTTAAACAGGATGTCTTGATCCTGATAACATTCCACGTGAGGTGAGCAAAGTCTTCTCATTGCTCAGTCCAATTCAACCAACCTGCATCGTTTACTGATTCCAAGAGACAATTTAGTCACTACTTTGGTTTAATCTTTCAGATCAATGAAAGGTTTGAGTACAAATGTCAAAACTGTATCTGTGAGGAGTCCACCAAGACTGTGAATTGCAAGCCTAAGGCATGCCCGACATCACATATAACACAGTGCATTGATCCAGGTTTTGCTCTTGTCAACCGAACAAATCCATCAGACCCCTGCTGTTCTGAACTTATCTGTGGTAAGAGATGTTCAGAATGTTTTCAGAGTGCTATATAGTTATATTGATTCTTAAAGATGTCTGTTAACTATTAATATCACCATTAATATCATCTCCACAGAATGTCAATTCAACACTTGCCCAGTCAACATCATGACATGTGCAGCTGGACATCAGCTAATTGTTAATGTTCCAGAGGGAAAATGCTGTCCAGAACACACATGTGGTGAGTGCTTGAATTCACATTTTGAATTCATTAGAAAATGAATGACAATAGTGACAATTTAGCATGATTTTCAATGACTTGCCTCGTCTTATTCAATTCTAGAGCCTAAAAGAGTTTGTGTCCACAAAGACATTGAATACCAGGTAAATAAGTTGTTGAAAGAGTTTTTTACATAATTTATTAAAATATCACTTTTGTCTTTCAGTTATTTCTGCTGCACTTTAAGTTCTATATGGCTAAAAACTGAACACATTTCCTCTTTATTTGCTAGCCTGGTGCTTCAGTTCCTGGGAATGCATGTCAGGATTGTACCTGCATCAATGAGGTGGACCCCAGGTCCGGTCTATTCAAAATAACTTGTGACTTTCAGCAATGTGAAGTAAATTGTGACAAGGTATGAGAAATAACATTATTTTCATGTACATAAAACATACAAGGGTGAACTCATAAAACTGGATTTGGCAACTCATTCCTCTCTTTTTCATAGGGTTATGAATATGTGATGAGGAATTCAGATAAATGCTGTGGAAGTTGTGTTCAGACACACTGTATCTTAAATATTAATGATACCAAACAATACATGAAGGTAAGTTGGATCATTTATGTTGACTGTGACTTTACATGCTCATGTTTAATAGCCGAAAGTTTTTCAGTATTGTGATATATGCATGTGCGTCTGCTCTTCAGCAAGGAGAAACCTGGTCACCACCTAGGAATAAGTGTGAGTTTTACACCTGTGTTAAGAGTGGTGAGACTTTCACAACCATTAGTACACGCATTGTCTGCCCGCCATTCCAGGAGAACAACTGCCAACCTGTAAGTTATAGATAGATCGATATACTTTATTAATCCCAACACTGGGAAATTAACTTTGACTTTCAACAAATTCATCTGAAACTTGTGATCCCCCCCCCCCCCCCCTCCTCCTCCTCAGGATTCAATTCAAACTGCAGCAAATGGCTGTTGTAAAATCTGTGAGTATTTGTGACTTTGTGACATTTTCTTTACATTTGAATAGAAGGTAAATACATAATAGAAGTTAATTGTGTGCCTATTTTGAAAAGGTGTGGAGAGGGAGAAGGCCTGCAAGTTAGATTCCATGAAAACCTACATTAAGCACAAGGGCTGTCAGTCTGAAGTGGAGGTAGATCTTCCATATTGTGAAGGATCCTGCAACACTTTCACCAGGTAAGGATGATGATATATGAGTCACAAACTCATTAAAATGTAGAATGTCATGCTGTTAAAATTGCTTTGGCCTGGTTTGTAAATATTTCAAGTTACGTTATTTATTTTATTAATCCTGCCTCTGTTTTCTTCAGGTACTCTGAAGCAGCAGGTACTATGCACCATTCTTGCTCCTGCTGTAAGGAGACACGTCACACCAATCGCACTGTTGACTTGCTTTGTCTGAATGGAGAAGTGGTTCCTCACACATATACCCATGTGGAAGAATGTGGCTGTAGCCACACAGACTGCGTCCCTGCAGGACAACCATCTCGCAAAAGGCGAAGCTTCAAAGTAGTGTAATTGAAAATTCCCATATTGTCCTAACAATCATTACATATCTGACATTGTAATTGTCTTTATAGAAAGAATATTTATCAATTGATCAAATAAAAAGATGCATCTCTGTTCATGTCTTTTCTTTTCTATTGTCTTGTGCAAATTCAAAACACATGTTGGTGTCTGATCCATCCTGATCAACAAATAACACACAGATTGCCAACATAAAATTAGAATTTCAGAGTGGCACCCAGAAACATCACACCAGACTTCAATGTCAAAATTCATTTAAAAAAAAAAATCATGTTCAGAAAGACAATTTCCTTTAGCTATGAACTCCGTTTCCCCTCTTCATGAATAACAGCAAGACACAGACATCTTATGCATCTCTGGATTCTTTGGAGAGTGATATCAGTGTTTAACCTTTACCGAGTGAGAGCTCTAACCAAAACAACTGGCGACTGAAAGTCTGTGTCTGGAGAAGGTTGAGCAGCATCCTCCCTACATCAAGTGATGCATCTCCTAACAGAAACTAGTAGGCATAACCTTATTACAAACACATGGCAACGTGACCAACCATGACTAATGGTATGCAATGCAGCATGCTGTTGCTGGATTTGTGACTTATGTTGGCATATTTTGGAAGCATTTTATTTTTAGTAAGACCTTTTTCATTCAATTCTGTTTTTGATTAGCAAGAGAGAAAATATCAAGGAAAAGAACTAAACTAAATGAATGTGATTATAAGAATTCCTTTAGATATTAAATATAAAATGTGTGTGAAATGTGACATAATTCACAAATTATCAGCAAATTTTAGATTGAGATTTCACTTAATTATTCAGATGTGTTTACATACGCACAACGTATGCACTAGAGTTCAGTGCTAGGTAGTTAAGCCCATTAGCAAACGCAAAGTATTACAGCTCATGAATGTAAAACATAACTGTGTAAACACTGATGATTTCTTCCCATGGTGCCGACATGAAAATCATTGACATATGCACGTGCCCCCATCAGATGGGAGCAGGCATGTTGGCTTCTTCACTCTGCATACAACACAGAAAAAGCTTTAGTGATCAGCTCCTAAATACATACAGATAAAGGAAAATTTAAAGTAGTCCACCACGGTAGGTATAAAGAGGTTAAGGTTTTATTATCAGTTTAAAAAGCAAAATTCATGTAACTTCCTAGTGTCGTAACATTGTGCATCTGATGTCTGTAAAATTGTCACAGCACGGACTCACTGAGGATTAGTCTGGTGCAGGTTAATTTACTAAAATATAGTTAAACATGCAGGCTGTAGTTTTTCTTATATAATAGCACAATTAACAATCACTGCAAATGCACACATGCAAATGATTTTTGTGTGCACAAAACCTTTTCATATATGCATAAAATATTTCTAAAGCTGCAAAACTGTATCATATATTCACAAACCGTTTCACAAGTTCAAAATAATAATGACCATTATTTGACTCCATATAAATGCTACTTGCTGTTTACTCATTATTTTAGCAGGGCGTCTTGGAAACAAAAGTGGAATATACTTTTAATTTGTATGCTCTCAAATAGCTATTCACATGGCAGCTCCTCCAAAGGCAAACTTGGTTTTGGACTACTGCCACAGGTGGACAGTTAATGATGAGGAAGGTCTATTCCTCAGTAACAGCATGTGTTGTGTTGATTCAGGGAGGACGGTCAATTTGCCAAACTACCCTGAGATAGTTTTGATTATAGGCAGGACTGTTTGAGATGTTGTCACTCAATATTGACACTATACTATTTAACTTTGACCGCTTGCTTGAAACAGCCTTAACCTGAACTGAAATTCACTCATGTGATTTAAACAAAGTAATGTGTCAGATTACAGCAGAGGCTTTAACTAAAATAAAAATTACACAATTTTACTGCAGTAATTTTCTACAGAGAACCTCAAGTGTTTCTTTCTTTTTTCTTATTTCTTTTTTTAATGTGTCAAAACAGATTTGATTTATGGCTGAATGAAGAAGAATGAATGAACATGAAGAGCTTGTGGATTTTAAATTGACACTGTAGCTGGAGGATGACAGAAATCAAGGATGTAGTGCTATTTGCACATCCTGTGTTATTTATGATCCAATTTAAATATTTTAACATGTTCTCTTACCAAGTTAAACAACAGCAACTTTCCCATAATATACTTCACATGATATACTTTCCCATAATTATAAGATTCATTATTAATATAGGGCAGCCATACCACCCTGAACATGCCCAATCTCGTCTGATCTTGGAAGCTAAGCAGGGTCGGGCCTGGTTAGTACTTGGATGGTAGACTGCCTGGGAATACCAGGTGCTGTACCCCCTTCCCATGGGCCCACCACCCATAGGAGGGGTCTCAGGGGGGGGAACGGTGCGAAGAGAGATGGGCGGCAGTCGGAGGCGGGGACCCTGGCAGTCCGACTCCCACTTGCAGAAGTCTGGGCTTCCCTGCTGAAGCTGCTGCCCCAGCGACCCGACCACGGATAAGCGGAAGAAGACGAAACGAATTATTAAGCCAGAGCCAACCTGTCCGCTGGCATCCGGAAAGCCAAGCGCCAGTACACCAGCAGGGTCTCAGCTCACTTCAGTGACAGCAGAGATACAAGAAGCCTGTGGCAGGGGATTAGGACCATCACGGACTATGCTGTTCATCGACTTCAGTTCAGCATTCAACACCATTATCCCCCAGCAGCTGGTCTGCAAGCTGACAGACCTGGGCCTCAGCCCCTCCCTCTGCAACTGGCTGCTGGACTTCCTCACAGCCAGACCGCAGCGTGTTCGGGTCGGCAGCAACACATCCGACACCGTTGTGCTGAGCACGGGGGCGCCCCAAGGATGTGTGCTCAGCCCCCTGCTCTTCACCCTGCTGACCCATGACTGCACACCCCACCACAGCTCCAACCACATCATCAAGTTTGCGGACGACACGACAGTGGTGGGTCTCATCAGTAACAACGATGAGACCCACTACAGACCCACTACATTATTTAATTATAATTATTCTGCACTTTCCGCACTAGTGTACCAACACCAGTTTACTTACATTTCATACACTTTACATATTTATTCTGTTATAATCTGCTTTTTATTTTATACTCATAGTTAGATTGTTGTGTTGTTAAATGTTAAATGTCATTTGTTGTTGCATGTCTGCGACACTGTGGACACTGAGCAAACGGTATCTCGTTTTCTTGTATGTGTACATATGGGAAAATGACAATAAAGTTGAGTTGAGTTGAAAGTAGTGTGACAGGTATGTAATGCAGCGAAAAGCAAGGGTTTGGGGATGTGGGTGGTATTTAATGGGTATAGAAACATTTACCTTAAATACTGAAGCCATGAACCCAGGCAGAAGTAGATTAATTGAGTTATCAGATGACCTTGCTACGAAACAGCAACAAACTAGACTGATGCAAAAAGAGCAGTTCACAGTTTTGAAAGACATAACTCAGGTTTTGTTAAAAGCTTTGCTTAACCACGTAGAGTCACACCTTTTAGGCTGTGGTTAATTGACATCCCCTTCAATATAGATACATATTATAAATAATATTTTTAATTGAGGCCTTGTAATTCAATGAATTGTATGCATGTATGTATTATGTTTTTCTTTACATTCTGTTACTCTTTTAAAGTGCTATTAGTATTCTGTATATACTTATATACGTTTGTTTTTATATAGCATATAACTTTTTGTTAGTTGCATCTTGTAATTTTGAAAAGTTCAGTAAATATTGTACTGGCTTGATTAGAAGTATTTATTGAAAGCAATAAGTCATTTTCAAAGGGCATGGGAAGAACAGGTGAGCACACCTGCCAACTGAACTTGAAACATATTTGTTTAATGGATTAGCTTGATGATTATTTAAGACAGAGATACTTCAATGTTGGACTTGTGAAAGGCGTAAAATGTCTTGTTTACCATGTGTGACAAAAAACATGATGATGGGAGTAAACAAAATGAATAACCTCAATATTAAGGGCCATCAGCTCCAGTTTGACTTTTACCTGCTCTAGGGAAAGTGAGCCTGCAGAGGCAACAATGAAGTTGAGAATAGTGTGGTTGTGTGCACTACCTTTGTGTGCTATTAGTATCATCAATATTCAAGCCAGGCAAGGTAAAACACTAAATATTTTTCTATGGAATTTGTAAAATTTGTCCAGTGCTTTTCAGATGGTAGAGGCATTGTTGTTATTAGTTATACTCAAAATCTAGTCAGAATATCTATAACTTTGCATGTCGTGTTATGGTGGTATAGACTCCGAAATGATCAGTTGCTATAATTTTTTGTTTTTCAAAATATTGTACTCATTGGCAAGACATTTTTCTCTCATTTTGCATCCCCAGTTCGCAACCATGTCAGCAGCATCTGCAGCACTTGGGGCAGAGAGCACTTCAAGACATTTGATGGTGATGTTTACCACTTTCCTGGTATGTGTGAATACAACCTGGTCTCCGACTGCCATGAATCCTACCAGGAGTTTTCAGTGCACATGAAGAGGAAAGAGAATGATGGAAACCCTACGGTCAGTTATGTGGTGGTCACCATCAATGACCTTTCATTCCACCTCAACAAGAGCCAGGTCACTTTGAATGACCTACCGTGAGTAAAAAGCCATATAGCACAGTACTTCTTCTCATTCTTCTCTGATGTTTCATTTAATTAAGTTAAAATTCTGTCTTTCCCAGTGTCAAAATGCCATACTACAATGCTGGGGTACAAGTGGAAAGAAATGCTGTTTACATTAAGCTCCATTCCAAAGTTGGCATTACTGTTGTGTGGAATGGTGATGATGCAGTCATGGTAAAAGTTCAAAATATGCTACACTTCATCTACTACACTTCATGTGTGACATAAAACAGATTGTTGTATCACATCGAACATTTTGGTCAGTATATCGTTCATAGTATGCCAGACGGACTGACTCAGTGTACTTGGTTATATATATATTAACATTGTTATTAAAACTGCAAAAACCCAAACTTGTAATACCTTGCTGTGTTGCATTGTCTATTTTAGGTAGAGCTGGATCGTGATTATGCTAATCGTACTTGTGGACTTTGTGGTGACTTCAATGGTGTTTCTGTCTACAATGAGTTCAATGCTAATGGTTGGTTATTCAATTTATGTATTAATTAATTTGCATACAACACATACTCCATACTACCGGTACTGTATATTCAGTCTTTTATTGTGTCTATGACATTCATCGCTATGAATATGATCACATGTAGGTCGCAAAATTAGCCCCATTGAGTTTGGCAATAAACATAAAGTCCATCGTCCAAATGATGATTGTGAGGACCCCTACGAGGAGGAAGATGAACCACTACAGGAAGTGCCAGATTCTTGCAGGGAGTTTGTGAGTTTGTTATTCACCTAGTAGCAATATTGAATAATGTATTCAGCTATAAAGTAATTGTGTCTCCACTACCCTGTTATTCACTTTTAGGAAAACACCTGTAACCAGATGCTGCGTTCAGAGTCCTGGAGCTCCTGCACCAAACTGATTAATCCTAAGCCTTACATCCAGGCCTGCGTACAGGACATGTGTGGCTGCATCAACAGTACAAGTGACTTCTGTGTCTGCAGCACACTGTCTGAGTTCTCTCGACAGTGTTCCCATGCTGGAGGACAGCCTCCCAACTGGAGGACACCTCAGTTCTGTGGTAATGTTTTTCTGTTTCGCCATCATCTTTACATGTGAATTCTGAAAGACTGAAATCAGCTCAATGACAGGAAATCAATGTTCCCACAAAAAAGGTTACTGATTTACTGTCAATGTGAATTTGTCATGCAGTTAAATGGTTTGAACTAGATTATATATATATATATATATATATATATATATATATATATATATATATATATATATATGCTTGGCTGACTTTCAGGCAGTAAAGTTACTGCAATGAAAGGTCACCACATGATTTTCCAAGTAAAGTACACAGAAATACTTTGTTACACTAAAGGAAACACTCAAATTAGTTCCTTTACATTCACCCTTGATGTACAATGGAATAATTCAACCAGTCGACCTTAGTTTATTTCAATTTTACCATATCTCCACAGATATTCAGTGCCCTTTCAACATGGTTTATGAAGAGAGTGGTTCTCCTTGCATGGACACTTGCACAAACCTGGACACAAATTCACTGTGTGAGGACCACAAAATGGACGGCTGCTTCTGTCCTCCTGGTCAGTGCTCTTCACATTTGAACCCATGCTTGTCACTACATGTTCAAAGATTCCTGTTTCACTTATAATTACACATTTATATAACCTGGTCTTCCAATGTCACAATGTGTATTTCAGGAACTGTGTTTGATGATATTTCCATGAGAGGGTGCATTGCTCAATCTGAATGTCAGTGTAAGCATGACAAGACCTATAACTCTGGTGAGGTCTACCGACAGGACAGAAGGAGTTGGTATGTCAAATATGTCCTAATGTTAGCGCAACAAATAATCTGGTCTCATTAATCATGTGTAACTTTTTTTGTAAACTTCAAACTGTTTGGGTTGTTTCAGTTCGTGTTTTCAGGGTAGATGGGTTTGTGAAAACCTCCAAACACCTGCCACATGTGCTGTTGAAGAGGGTTCACATGTAACTACCTTTGATGGGAAAACTTTCACCTTCCATGGAGACTGTTATTACACACTGGCCAAGGTGGAACGCAAGGTGAATGAATCATAGCTTTGAACAATTCAGTGGAAGAAATTTATAATTATTTGATATAAAAAAAAAATCAATTGTTACTTATGTAGTTGTGCTTGCACTGTGTTTATTTCAGAATGATGCTACTCCAATGTTCACCATCCTGGCCCAGTTGATTCCATGTGCAAACCAACAGTTTGACACTTGTCTTAAGGCCCTTAAAATCCTACTGAACAATGACAGAAACAATGTGAGTAAAAGCCTGTCAGCTGAGAAGACTGTAGTCATGTATTAATTCACACAGATATCTGCAACACTAAATGATCAATTCTGTTTATATTCAGGTATTAATGTTCACTTCTGATGGGACAGTAAAGCAGAATATGCAGACTATTAGTTTGCCATACCATTCAAGTAGGTCACACAGTAACAAACTAAATACAACAGATTATTTTCATCTTTCAATTGTACTAGGACATCAAAATATTATATTATTGTTTGTATTTCTCTTCATTCAAAGGTGACATCAACATATTCCACGCTTCATCCTTTCACATTTTGCTCCAGACAAGTTTTGGGTTGCAAATTCAAGTCCAACATGTGCCTGTGATGCAAGTGTATATCAGCCTGAAACAGAGCTACAAATCAAAGACACGTGGTAAGGTTTATATTTTTTCGTACATGAAGGTTTGGTATCATCAAAAATAGATAGGTCAGAATATTGTCTGATAAGAATGGTAAAAGAAGTTATGATGATTGATTTCTGTGTTTGTGACAATTCTGTTTTCACATATTTTATACATTGCTTCCTACAACAAAGAAATAGTCTCCATTCTTGTAATACTTACATCTTGTAATAATTATTGTTAAGTAAATGTGAAGAGACTCTGCAAAACTCTTCATGGTAACATTTGGTTTCTTCAATTTTAAAAATATTACACCATACTACATATTAAATGTTATCATTACCGTAATTGGAATAATTACTCCCTAAAAGGATCAAAATCATCACTGAAGACCTATCTGTGTACTTGTATAATGTCTGATTTTTGTTGGTTTTTTTTATCATCTGCATTTTGTAAACTTACTATTACATGTATTTGTGGTCAAATTTCATTTCTACAATATTTGGCATCATCAGGTTTATGTGGTAACTACAACATGATCCTGTCTGATGACATGAAGACTCCTCAGGGGATTGTGGAGGGAACAGCAGCCACTTTTGCTAACTCCTGGAAGGCTGGCATGTGCCAGGACAGAGAGGAAAGACTCGATGACCCCTGTTCCCTCAGTGTGGAAAATGGTAAACTGCTCTGGTTGCTCATTCTACTGCTTATCTGGTGATATAAATACTTATATTTTGTCTAAAAGTATGTTATATTTAGGGCCATTTGACAGCCGAACACTATTGTATGCATTAAAAATAAATGGGTTGCTGTTTCTGCACTCAGAGAATTACGCCAAACATTGGTGCGCCTTGCTAATTGATGCAAATGGCACTTTCGCACAGTGCCATTCAGTGGTGGATCCGGAGATGTACTACAAGGTACAGCCAAACATTTTCTGTTGCTCTTTCGTTGAATTTTGATGAGACTTTAATTGTCTAAAAGTGTTTACTGTCTTCTGCAGCGGTGCACTTACGCAAGCTGTAACTGTGAGAAGAGTGAGGCCTGTCTGTGTGCTGTCTTCTCCTCCTACACGCGAGCTTGTTCATCTAAGGGAGTGTTTGTGACAAACTGGAGACAGAATGTGTGCAGTAAGGATTTATTCATTGAAGAAATTATTTCTAGAGTTTTAACATATCCCCTTTATTAGTTAGCCATGCTACTGTTAAATAATCATCTCATATTGTGCACAAAACAGATAAATACACAACAAGCTGTCCGGCATCTCAGACTTTCTCTTACAAGCATCAGAGATGCCAGTTGACGTGTAGATCACTGAGCTCAAAGCAACAGAGCTGCACTTCTGACTTCTTGCCTGTGGATGGCTGCTCCTGCTCTGAGGGTCTCTACCTAGATGAAAACGGTATCTGCGTCCCCATGGCAAAATGTCCCTGCTACCACAATGAAGACTATATCAAGCCAGGAAAGTCCATAAGCATAAAGGACGAGCACTGGTTTGTCATTTGTTTCCATTTCAGTGATATTGTATTTCAAATCAATTATCCTAGATTTTACTGTATCTAAAATGAATCCCTTTGTGTTGCTTGCTATATTTTTTATATTTTTTTGTCTTCTCTTAGTGTGTGCACTAATGGAATGCTTCATTGTCGTTCTTGGAGAGCCCGCTCATCAAGTAAGTTTGTTTTGGTTTTTTTGTCACCCAAAAAAACAAGCACTTTGTTGATACAATATATATGAACTTGGTTTCCACTTCTATTACAGCATGCCCCTCTCCGAAAGTATTCTTCAACTGTTCCACTGCTGTCACAGAAGAGCTTGAACTGCAGTGTGCTCGAACTTGTTTAAATCTGGATAGTAATGACTGTGTGAGCCATTTTTGCTGCTGTGTCTAAACATACTTATTTTTGAAGAGTGAATTTACCACTGAAAGTAAAGTTTTCTACTACTGTGATCTTTTTATTCTTCCAGGACTCCACAGAGTGTCAATCAGGTTGTCGCTGTCCACTCGGCTTTGTTGATGATGGCAAAGGTTCTTGTGTGAAAGAACATGAATGTCCATGTCAGCACGATGGGCGTCTCTATATCCGTGGAACACAAATTCCTAACCAGTGCAACACCTGGTATTAACTTGTTTTGATCAGACAGATAGTATACCATGATAAACCTATATTGTAATGTCTGAATACTTTACTTCATTATAGTATTAACAACACCTTTAATGTTTACTATTTTTATCACACCTAGTACCTGCAAAAGTGGAAAATGGGAGTGCACTGAGAAAAAATGCCCAGGAACCTGCATTATTTATGGAAGTGGTCATTACACCACATTTGATCAGCAAATATATGGGTTTCAAGGACATTGTGCCTATGTTGCTGTCAAGGTAAACAATAGATGTCAAAATCATCCTAATTATAATTTTCCTCACTTTATTCTGCTCACCCAGGCTTCATATCAGAAATGAATACATATGATGTTTATAGATTTATGACTTTGTGATAATCTTAAACAATAGTGTTGAAAGACAGTGTATGATGTGTTTTTTTCCCCGGATTACATTATGTTTACCTCCATGTGCTTTAAAGTGCATTCTTATTTGCTTTCTCATAGTAAGGAATATGAATAAAAATTGCAGATAACTATGCAATCTCTCTCTTTTAAGAACAAATGTGGCAATAAAACAGTACAAGAGAACTTTGGCGTTATCACAGAAAATGTACCATGTGGCACTACAGGCACCACATGCTCCAAAACTGTCCGAATACAACTGGGGGTAAGACTTCATACAACACCTGCTAATAAAGTAAAGTGTCAAAAAGAAGCTTTTACATTGCAATAAAAGCAACATGAACTCTCTTAATATTACAGCGAACGGAAGTAAAACTGTCAAAGGGTAAATATGAAGAGGAGGACCTGGGAAATGGAACTCAGATTCAGTACAAAATAAGAAGGGTTGGCTTGTATCTGGTCATAGAATCTGCCATAGGTCTGGCAGTGATGTGGGATCGCAAAACAACTGTTCGCATCCTCTTGGAACCACAGCACAGCGTGAGTTACAACTGAACACAATTGTTTTAGTGACAACGAAATTCATTTGTAAAATTATAAAACTAGATTTTTGAGACAATGTGCATGTCTTTGGTTAACAATAGTATAGATGTCTTAGGTGATCATGTTCTAGTGCCACTAAAGCTTGGTACAGCAGTGGTATTGATAGAGTATTGCTGACATCCCTAAACCTCTTAAAATATTTTATAAAATATGAAGTCAATATAATAAAATATTCTGTTTGTCAGTGATACAGGTATTATAGTTCCTGTGTGCCTCTTGTAATACAAAATAGTATTAATATTAAATATGGTCACAATGTAAAATAACTCATCTGTTTGGCTGTACAGGGAGAGGTATGTGGACTGTGCGGAGATTTTGATGGTGATGGACAGAATGACTTCACCACCCAGGGACAGCTGACAGTGAGCAATCCGTTAGAATTTGCTAACAGCTGGAAAGTGTCCAGTAATTGTCCAGATGTGGAAACAAATGTAAATCCTTGTGGAGCAACACCGAATCGACATCACTGGGCAAAAATGATGTGCAGCGTTATAACTGGAAACACGTTCAAAAACTGCCATAATAACGTAATGACATATTTCTTTCTGATGTATCATTATTTCAAGTTCCATGGTTGAAAACAGTAAAGAAAATTTATTTTGATTTTTTAAATCTATCATACATATTCATGACCAAACAGGTAGATCCTCGTCCATTTTATGAAAATTGTGTGAAAGACTCGTGTGCCTGTGACACTGGAGGGGACTGTGAATGTTTCTGCTCAGCAGTTGC
This sequence comes from Pampus argenteus, assembly GCA_036937835.1. NCBI lineage: Eukaryota > Metazoa > Chordata > Actinopteri > Scombriformes > Stromateidae > Pampus > Pampus argenteus. The sequence goes on from CM072869.1 coordinate 8,900,034, forward strand.
AGCTTATGCTCAAGCTTGTAACGAGGCTGGTGTTTGTGTTGCATGGAGAACTCCAGAAATCTGTCGTAAGTAAACAAACTTAAGTTAAAGTAGGATCTTTCTGCCTTTTCTTTAAAAAAAAAAACCAAACAGTTTTTACATCTTTATATTCTTAGCTAAATTTACTCAGACAGTGAATTTATGTGTATGAGTGCATGCTCCATTATTATTATTTTAAAGAGTAAGGTCATTTATGTATATAATGATGTAGCTATAGATTTATATAAATTATGTGCAATTTAGTCTTACAACATGTAATAGGATTTTTTTGGTTTTTGATTTAGTTGAAGGCATTTGAGAAAGCAGGATATGACATCTTCCTTGGAAAAATCAAAAACAATCTGATGTTTGCTCATTCACATCATGTCCAGTTCGGAATTGGTGTGAAACCTTCTACAGAGATTAAATTAGTTATGATTAGTCAACATTTCCTTTATTCAAAATCATTTTTTTTTCTTCTTTTAAGCTGTCTTTTGTGACTACTACAACAACTACAATGAATGCAGTTGGCACTACAATCCTTGTCACACACCTTGCTACAAGACTTGCTTGAATCCACAAGGAATTTGCAGAAACTCCATACCCAAACTGGAAGGTAAGAGGTCAATTGTGTGTTTGTGTTAACTTGAATCAGATAAATATGCATTGAGTTAAAGTAACAATCTCAAAGACCTCTTTTTTGTTTTCTTTGTTTTGGACATTTTATTGGCCTCAAACCCAGAGATATCTAAAAAAATATTACACTAGTAGAGACCGCAAAAAACAGTACATCGTCTCACAGGTGGACCAACCAGGCTGCAGATTGACTCACTGGGTCATGAAAAGGATATTACGAACTGCACTGCTTGTGATTTGAATCACCTGGTTAATAATAATCATAATACTCCAAATACAAGGGCTTTCATCACTGGGGTATAGGCCAATTCATCACCCATTCAGCGAAAAGGAAGCAAAAATACAGATTTAAATGAAACTCTTTGATATTATAAATTTTGTATTTGTAAATACAGAGCTGTTGAGCTTTTTGGTCCACTTTATGTGATAAAATAGAAAAATAGAATGGGCCGGTTTCAGTGTTCGAAATTTAAAAAACAATAATAATAACTTTATGATGTGATCTTTACAGGGTGTTACCCTGTGTGCCCAGACGATAAGCCCATATTTGATGAGAAGACCCAAATGTGTGTGGTAGAATGTGGTTGCTTTTACAATGGGACTAAATATGATGAAGATCAAGTTATTTATAATGTGACTGACAGCTTGGGAATGTGCTACTATGCAATCTGCATCAATGCAACAGTAATATTTGGAAATGAAACCTGCTCTACTACAACCGTTCCACCATCAACATCCCAAACAACGACTGCAGCCATTACACCTGTAACAACTGCAACTGAACCTCCTACGACAACTCAAGGATCTAGTAAAACTCCAACCACATCTTCTATGACAACTGAAGGACCAACCACTACTACACTGTCAACAACCCGTCCAACAGAAATTCCTAATACAACAAAAGGACCAACCACAACCACAAAATCAACAACCACACCAACGGAACCTCCTACTACAACTCAAGGACCAACCACAACCACAAAATCAACAACCCCACCAACAGAACCTCCGTCTACAACTGAAAGACCAACCACAACCACAAAATCAACAAACCCACCAACAGAACCTCCTACTACAACTGAAGGGCCAAGCACAACCACAAAATCAACAATACCAACAGAACCTCCTACTACAACTTTAGGACCAACCACAACCACAAAATCTACAACTACACTTACACAACGTCCTACTACAACTCCAGGAACACCTACTTCCACAACTCCGTGTATTCCAACGTGTGAGTGGACAGATTGGTATGATGTACATAATCCAACTATCGATAACAGTGACTGGGAAACATATGAGAACATCACAAACAGTGGTCAAAAAATATGTGAAAATCCAAAAGAAATTGATTGTAGATCAACAATAGCTCCAAACATGCCTTTCAATGACTTTGTGAGCGAAACTCATCAAGTTGTTACCTGTGATGTGGGATATGGCTTAATATGTAAAGAAGAAGACCAGTTACAACCTCCACGAAAGTGCTTTAACTACAAGATAAGAGTTTGTTGTGAGATAATATGTCCTACTACAACTGTAGTCCCAACCACAACCACACAATCAACAACCACACCAACAGAACCTCCCACTACAACTGAAGGACCAACCACAAAATCTACAACACAATCAACTGGTCCTCCAACTACAACTAAAGGACCAACTACAACCACAAAATCAACAACCACGGAACCTCCTACTACAACTCAAGCTCCAACCACAACCACAAAATCAACAACCCCACCAACAGAACCTCCTACTACAACTCAAGGACCAACCACAACCACAAAATCAACAACCACCCCACCAACAGAACCTCCTACTACAACTCAAGGACCAACCACTACGACACAATCAACAACCACACCAACAGAACCTCCCACTACAACTGAAGGACCAACCACAACCACAAAATCAACAACCCCACCAACAGAATCTCCGACTACAACTCAAGGACCAATCACAACCACAGAATCAACAACCACACCCACGGAACCTCCTACTACGACTAAAGGACCAACCACTGCCACACAATCAACAACCACACCAACAGAACCTCCCACTACAACTGAAGGACCAACTACTACCACACAATCAAGAACCACACCAACAGAACCTCCCACTACAACTGAAGGACCAACCACAACCACAAAATCAACAACCACACCCACGGAACCTCCTACTACAACTCAAGCTCCAACCACAACCACAAAATCAACAACCCCACCAACAGAACCTCCTACTACAACTCAAGGACCAACCACAACCACAAAATCAACAACCCCACGAACAGAACCTCCTACTACAACAGAAGGACGAACCACTACCACACAATCAACAACCACACCAACAGAACCTCCTACTACAACTGAAGGGCCAAGCACAACCACAAAATCAACAATACCAACAGAACCTCCTACTACAACTTTAGGACCAACCACAACCACAAAATCTACAACTACACTTACACAACGTCCTACTACAACTCCAGGAACACCTACTTCCACAACTCCGTGTATTCCAACGTGTGAGTGGACAGATTGGTATGATGTACATAATCCAACTATCGATAACAGTGACTGGGAAACATATGAGAACATCACAAACAGTGGTCAAAAAATATGTGAAAATCCAAAAGAAATTGATTGTAGATCAACAATAGCTCCAAACATGCCTTTCAATGACTTTGTGAGCGAAACTCATCAAGTTGTTACCTGTGATGTGGGATATGGCTTAATATGTAAAGACGAAGACCAGTTACAACCTCCACGAAAGTGCTTTAACTACAAGATAAGAGTTTGTTGTGAGATAATATGTCCTACTACAACTGTAGTCCCAACCACAACCACACAATCAACAACCACACCAACAGAACCTCCCACTACAACTGAAGGACCAACCACAAAATCTACAACACAATCAACTGGTCCTCCAACTACAACTAAAGGACCAACTACAACCACAAAATCAACAACCACGGAACCTCCTACTACAACTCAAGCACCAACCACAACCACAAAATCAACAACCCCACCAACAGAACCTCCTACTACAACTCAAGGACCAACCACAACCACAAAATCAACAACCACCCCACCAACAGAACCTCCTACTACAACTCAAGGACCAACCACTACCACACAATCAACAACCACACCAACAGAAACTCCCACTACAACTGAAGCTCCAACCACAACCACAAAATCAACAACCCCACCAACAGAACCTCCTACTACAACTCAAGGACCAACCACAACCACAAAATCAACAACCACCCCACCAACAGAACCTCCTACTACAACTCAAGGACCAACCACTACCACACAATCAACAACCACACCAACAGAAACTCCCACTACAACTGAAGGACCAACCACAACCACAAAATCTACAACATCATCAACTGGTCCTACAACTACAACTGAAAGACCAACCACAACCACAAAATCAACAACCCCACCAACAGAATCTCCGACTACAACTCAAGGACCAATCACAACCACGGAATCAACAACCACACCCACGGAACCTCCTACTACGACTAAAGGACCAACCACTGCCACACAATCAACAACCACACCAACAGAACCTCCCACTACAACTCAAGCCCCAACCACAACCACAAAATCAACAACCCCACCAACAGAACCTCCTACTACAACTGAAGGACCAACCACAACCACAAAATCTACAACATCATCAACTGGTCCTACAACTACAACTGAAGGACCAACCACAACCACAAAATCTACAACATCATCAACTGGTCCTACAACTACAACTGAAGGACCAACCACAACCACAAAATCAACAACCCCACCAACAGAATCTCCGACTACAACTCAAGGACCAATCACAACCACAGAATCAACAACCACACCCACGGAACCTCCTACTACGACCAAAGGACCAACCACAAAATCTACAACACAATCAACTGGTCCTCCAACTACAACTAAAGGACCAACTACAACCACAAAATCAACAACCACGGAACCTCCTACTACAACTCAAGCTCCAACCACAACCACAAAATCAACAACCCCACCAACAGAACCTCCTACTACAACTCAAGGACCAACCACAACCACAAAATCAACAACCACCCCACCAACAGAACCTCCTACTACAACTCAAGGACCAACCACTACCACACAATCAACAACCACACCAACAGAAACTCCCACTACAACTGAAGGACCAACCACATCCACAAAATCTACAACATCATCAACTGGTCCTACAACTACAACTGAAAGACCAACCACAACCACAAAATCAACAACCCCACCAACAGAATCTCCGACTACAACTCAAGGACCAATCACAACCACGGAATCAACAACCACACCCACGGAACCTCCTACTACGACTAAAGGACCAACCACTGCCACACAATCAACAACCACACCAACAGAACCTCCCACTACAACTCAAGCCCCAACCACAACCACAAAATCAACAACCCCACCAACAGAACCTCCTACTACAACTGAAGGACCAACCACAACCACAAAATCTACAACATCATCAACTGGTCCTACAACTACAACTGAAGGACCAACCACAACCACAAAATCTACAACATCATCAACTGGTCCTACAACTACAACTGAAGGACCAACCACAACCACAAAATCAACAACCCCACCAACAGAATCTCCGACTACAACTCAAGGACCAATCACAACCACAGAATCAACAACCACACCCACGGAACCTCCTACTACGACTAAAGGACCAACCACAAAATCTACAACACAATCAACTGGTCCTCCAACTACAACTAAAGGACCAACTACAACCACAAAATCAACAACCACGGAACCTCCTACTACAACTCAAGCTCCAACCACAACCACAAAATCAACAACCCCACCAACAGAACCTCCTACTACAACTCAAGGACCAACCACAACCACAAAATCAACAACCACCCCACCAACAGAACCTCCCACTACAACTGAAGGACCAACCACAACCACAAAATCTACAACATCATCAACTGGTCCTACAACTACAACTGAAGGACCAACCACAACCACAAAATCAACAACCCCACCAACAGAATCTCCTACTACAACTCAAGGACCAATCACAACCACAGAATCAACAACCACACCCACGGAACCTCCTACTACGACTAAGGGACCAACCACTGCCACACAATCAACAACCACACCAACAGAACCTCCCACTACAACTGAAGGACCAACTACTACCACACAATCAAGAACCACACCAACAGAACCTCCCACTACAACTGAAGGACCAACCACAACCACAAAATCAACAACCACACCCACGGAACCTCCTACTACAACTCAAGCTCCAACCACAACCACAAAATCAACAACCCCACCAACAGAACCTCCTACTACAACTCAAGGACCAACCACAACCACAAAATCAACAACCCCACGAACAGAACCTCCTACTACAACAGAAGGACCAACCACTACCACACAATCAACAACCACACCAACAGAACCTCCTACTACAACTGAAGGGCCAAGCACAACCACAAAATCAACAATACCAACAGAACCTCCTACTACAACTTTAGGACCAACCACAACCACAAAATCTACAACTACACTTACACAACGTCCTACTACAACTCCAGGAACACCTACTTTCACAACTCCGTGTATTCCAACGTGTGAGTGGACAGATTGGTATGATGTACATAATCCAACTATCGATAACAGTGACTGGGAAACATATGAGAACATCACAAACAGTGGTCAAAAAATATGTGAAAATCCAAAAGAAATTGATTGTAGATCAACAATAGCTCCAAACATGCCTTTCAATGACTTTGTGAGCGAAACTCATCAAGTTGTTACCTGTGATGTGGGATATGGCTTAATATGTAAAGAAGAAGACCAGTTACAACCTCCACGAAAGTGCTTTAACTACAAGATAAGAGTTTGTTGTGAGATAATATGTCCTACTACAACTGTAGTCCCAACCACAACCACACAATCAACAACCACGGAACCTCCTACTACAACTCAAGCTCCAACCACAACCACAAAATCAACAACCCCACCAACAGAACCTCCTACTACAACTCAAGGACCAACCACAACCACAAAATCAACAACCACCCCACCAACAGAACCTCCTACTACAACTCAAGGACCAACCACTACCACACAATCAACAACCCCACCAACAGAACCTCCAACTACAACTCAAGGACCAACCACAACCACAAAATCAACAACCACACCAACAGAACCTCCCACTACAACTCAAGCCCCAACCACAACCACAAAATCAACAACCCCACCAACAGAACCTCCAACTACAACTAAAGGACCAACTACAACCACAAAATCAACAACCACACCCACGGAACTTCCTACTACAACTCAAGCCCCAACCACAACCACAAAATCAACAACCCCACCAACAGAACCTCCCACTACAACTGAAGGACCAACCACAACCACAAAATCTACAACATCATCAACTGGTCCTACAACTACAACTGAAGGACCAACCACAACCACAAAATCTACAACATCATCAACTGGTCCTACAACTACAACTGAAAGACCAACCACAACCACAAAATCAACAACCCCACCAACAGAATCTCCGACTACAACTCAAGGACCAATCACAACCACGGAATCAACAACCACACCCACGGAACCTCCTACTACGACTAAAGGACCAACCACTGCCACACAATCAACAACCACACCAACAGAACCTCCCACTACAACTCAAGCCCCAACCACAACCACAAAATCAACAACCCCACCAACAGAACCTCCTACTACAACTGAAGGACCAACCACAACCACAAAATCTACAACATCATCAACTGGTCCTACAACTACAACTGAAGGACCAACCACAACCACAAAATCTACAACATCATCAACTGGTCCTACAACTACAACTGAAGGACCAACCACAACCACAAAATCAACAACCCCACCAACAGAATCTCCGACTACAACTCAAGGACCAATCACAACCACAGAATCAACAACCACACCCACGGAACCACCTACTACGACTAAAGGACCAACCACAAAATCTACAACACAATCAACTGGTCCTCCAACTACAACTAAAGGACCAACTACAACCACAAAATCAACAACCACGGAACCTCCTACTACAACTCAAGCTCCAACCACAACCACAAAATCAACAACCCCACCAACAGAACCTCCTACTACAACTCAAGGACCAACCACAACCACAAAATCAACAACCACCCCACCAACAGAACCTCCCACTACAACTGAAGGACCAACCACAACCACAAAATCTACAACATCATCAACTGGTCCTACAACTACAACTGAAGGACCAACCACAACCACAAAATCAACAACCCCACCAACAGAATCTCCTACTACAACTCAAGGACCAATCACAACCACAGAATCAACAACCACACCCACGGAACCTCCTACTACGACTAAGGGACCAACCACTGCCACACAATCAACAACCACACCAACAGAACCTCCCACTACAACTGAAGGACCAACTACTACCACACAATCAAGAACCACACCAACAGAACCTCCCACTACAACTGAAGGACCAACCACAACCACAAAATCAACAACCACACCCACGGAACCTCCTACTACAACTCAAGCTCCAACCACAACCACAAAATCAACAACCCCACCAACAGAACCTCCTACTACAACTCAAGGACCAACAACAACCACAAAATCAACAACCCCACGAACAGAACCTCCTACTACAACAGAAGGACCAACCACTACCACACAATCAACAACCACACCAACAGAACCTCCTACTACAACTGAAGGGCCAAGCACAACCACAAAATCAACAATACCAACAGAACCTCCTACTACAACTTTAGGACCAACCACAACCACAAAATCTACAACTACACTTACACAACGTCCTACTACAACTCCAGGAACACCTACTTCCACAACTCCGTGTATTCCAACGTGTGAGTGGACAGATTGGTATGATGTACATAATCCAACTATCGATAACAGTGACTGGGAAACATATGAGAACATCACAAACAGTGGTCAAAAAATATGTGAAAATCCAAAAGAAATTGATTGTAGATCAACAATAGCTCCAAACATGCCTTTCAATGACTTTGTGAGCGAAACTCATCAAGTTGTTACCTGTGATGTGGGATATGGCTTAATATGTAAAGAAGAAGACCAGTTACAACCTCCACGAAAGTGCTTTAACTACAAGATAAGAGTTTGTTGTGAGATAATATGTCCTACTACAACTGTAGTCCCAACCACAACCACACAATCAACAACCACACCAACAGAACCTCCCACTACAACTGAAGGACCAACCACAAAATCTACAACACAATCAACTGGTCCTCCAACTACAACTAAAGGACCAACTACAACCACAAAATCAACAACCACGGAACCTCCTACTACAACTCAAGGACCAACCACAACCACAAAATCAACAACCACCCCACCATCAGAACCTCCTACTACAACTCAAGGACCAACCACTACCACACAATCAACAACCACACCAACAGAAACTCCCACTACAACTGAAGGACCAACCACAACCACAAAATCTACAACATCATCAACTGGTCCTACAACTACAACTGAAGGACCAACCCCAACCACAAAATCAACAACCCCACCAACAGAATTTCCGACTACAACTCAAGGACCAATCACAACCACGGAATCAACAACCACACCCACGGAACCTCCTACTACGACTAAAGGACCAACCACTGCCACACAATCAACAACCACACCAACAGAACCTCCCACTACAACTCAAGCCCCAACCACAACCACAAAATCAACAACCCCACCAACAGAACCTCCAACTACAACTAAAGGACCAACTACAACCACAAAATCAACAACCACACCCACGGAACTTCCTACTACAACTCAAGCCCCAACCACAACCACAAAATCAACAACTCCACCAACAGAACCTCCCACTACAACTAAAGGACCAACCACAACCACAAAATCAACAACCCCACCAACAGAACCTCCTACTACGACTGAAGGACAAACTACTACCACACAATCAACAACCACACCAACAGAACCTCCTACTACAACAGAAGGACCAACCACAACCACAAAATCTACAACATCATCAACTGGTCCTACAACTACAACTGAAGGACCAACCACAACCACAAAATCAACAACCCCACCAACAGAACATCCGACTACAACTCACGGACCAACCACAACCACAAAATCAACAACCACACCAACAGAACCTCCTACTACGACTGAAGGACAAACCACTACCACACAATCAACAACCACACCAACAGAACCTCACACTACAACTGAAGGACCAACCACAACCACAAAATCTACAACACCATCAACTGGTCCTCCAACTACAACTAAAGGACCAACCACAACCACAAAATCAACAACCCCACCAACAGAACCTCCGACTACAACTGAAGGACCAACCACAACCACACAATCAACAACCACACCAACAGAACCTCACACTACAACTGAAGGACCAACCACAACCACAAAATCTCCAACACCATCAACTGGTCCTCCAACTACAACTAAAGTACCAACCACAACCACAAAATCAACAACCACACCAACAGAACCTCCTACTACGACTGAAGGACAAACCACTACCACACAATCAACAACCACACCAACAGAACCTCACACTACAACTGAAGGACCAACCACAACCACTAAATCAACAACCCCACCAACAGAACCTCCTACTACAACTCAAGCACTAACCACAACTACACCAACAGAAATTTCTACAACATCAACAACATTAGAAACACCTGTCACTGCATCAACAACCACATATTCAAGTGCCCCCTCTGTGCTAAATACAACCCTTGTAGCCACGACTTTACCCACACCAACAGAACCTCACACTACAACTGAAGGACCAACCACAACCACAAAATCTCCAACACCATCAACTGGTCCTTCAACTACAACTAAAGGACCAACCACAACCACAAAATCAACAACCCCACCAACAGAACCTCCGACTACAACTGAAGGACCAACCACAACCACACAATCAACAACCACACCAACAGAACCTCACACTACAACTGAAGGACCAACCACAACCACAAAATCTCCAACACCATCAACTGGTCCTCCAACTACAACTAAAGGACCAACCACAACCACAAAATCAACAATCCCACCAACAGAACCTCCTACTACAACTGAAGGACCAACCACAACCACTAAATCAACAACCCCACCAACAGAACCTCCTACTACAACTCAAGCACTAACCACAACTACACCAACAGAAATTTCTACAACATCAACAACATTAGAAACACCTGTCACTGCATCAACAACCACATATTCAAGTGCCCCCTCTGTGCTAAATACAACCCTTGTAGCCACGACTTTACCCACACCAACAGAACCTCACACTACAACTGAAGGACCAACCACAACCACACAATCAACAACCACACCAACAGAACCTCACACTACAACTGAAGGACCAACCACAACCACAAAATCTCCAACACCATCAACTGGTCCTCCAACTACAACTAAAGGACCAACCACAACCACAAAATCAACAATCCCACCAACAGAACCTCCTACTACAACTGAAGGACCAACCACAACCACTAAATCAACAACCCCACCAACAGAACCTCCTACTACAACTCAAGCACTAACCACAACTACACCAACAGAAATTTCTACAACATCAACAACATTAGAAACACCTGTCACTGCATCAACAACCACATATTCAAGTGCCCCCTCTGTGCTAAATACAACCCTTGTAGCCACGACTTTACCCACACCAACAGAACCTCACACTACAACTGAAGGACCAACCACAACCACAAAATCTACAACACCATCAACTGGTCCTCCAACTACAACTAAAGGACCAACCACAACCACAAAATCAACAACCCCACCAACAGAACCTCCGACTACAACTGAAGGACCAACAACAACCACACAATCAACAACCACACCAACAGAACCTCACACTACAACTGAAGGACCAACAACAACCACAAAATCTCCAACACCATCAACTGGTCCTCCAACTACAACTAAAGGACCAACCACAACCACAAAATCAACAATCCCACCAACAGAACCTCCTACTACAACTCAAGGACCAACCACAACCACTAAATCAACAACCCCACCAACAGAACCTCCTACTACAACTCAAGCACTAACCACAACTACACCAACAGAAATTTCTACAACATCAACAACATTAGAAATACCTGTCACTGCATCAACAACCACATATTCAAGTGCCCCCTCTGTGCTAAATACAACCCTTGTAGCCACGACTTTACCCACACCAACAGAACCTCACACTACAACTGAAGGACCAACCACAACCACAAAATCTACAACACCATCAACTGGTCCTCCAACTACAACTAAAGGACCAACCACAACCACAAAATCAACAACCCCACCAACAGAACCTCCGACTACAACTGAAGGACCAACAACAACCACACAATTAACAACCACACCAACAGAACCTCACACTACAACTGAAGGACCAACCACAACCACAAAATCTCCAACACCATCAACTGGTCCTCCAACTACAACTAAAGGACCAACCACAACCACAAAATCAACAATCCCACCAACAGAACCTCCTACTACAACTCAAGGACCAACCACAACCACTAAATCAACAACCCCACCAACAGAACCTCCTACTACAACTCAAGCACTAACCACAACTACACCAACAGAAATTTCTACAACATCAACAACATTAGAAATACCTGTCACTGCATCAACAACCACATATTCAAGTGCCCCCTCTGTGCTAAATACAACCCTTGTAGCCACGACTTTACCCACACCAACACCTTTTGTACCCACTTGCCCTGAATGGAATGTAACAGTAAGAATTTTAATGTATACACCACATCAAATTATTCTATGTGTATTATACTGTTTATAGGTTATTTTATAGCACATATTTTTCTCCCTTTATACCAGCAAAACGAAATCTTCTTCTTATGCAACTGCACCATGGCAAGATGCATTGAGAACAATACAATTGAAATTATTCCATTTGAATGTCCACCCCCTGAGAATATCACTTGTACCAATGGAAAGAAACCTGTTCTTGTGCATGATGAGCACAGCTGCTGCCAACATTATGCTTGTGACTGTAAGCCATTCAGTGGTTAAAATGATAAATGATGAAATTGTTCACTTGTATTTTTCTTTAAAATACATTTTAGATTATAACTTTATACTTTTTTGTTTCTTTTCAGGTGTATGTGAAGGCTGGGGAGATCCTCATTATAACACATTTGATGGATTCTTCTACAGTTATCAAGGAAACTGTACTTATGTCTTAATGGAAGAGATGTCACCAAAACATAATTTGAAGATTTATATTGATAATGTCTTTTGTAATCCCAGGGAACATGTTTCCTGTCCACGATCAATAATTATATCATATGAATTGCAAGTTATCACACTCAAGAATCATAACCTTATTGGAGGAGCACAATTGGAGGTAAAACAGTAACAATAAAAAAATTCATTAGACTAACTTCGAGTAGATTATTAATGTAAATGGAATAGAATGATCAATCGTTGTCTTTTTGTCATAACATATCTCTATATTTCATATCATATTTCTTTCTCTTCAGGCACAGAAAAATGGAGAAAGTCTGAAACTCCCTTATTCACAACATGGTGTGAAGATCCTGAATTCTGGCATTATCTTGGTCTTGGAGATATTTCACCTAGAAGTTGTCATTACATTTGGAATAACTGGCTTCACTGTGACCCTTCCCTATAAACACTTTGGCAACAACACACAGGGCCATTGTGGTAAGATCATCTTTCACTCTTGTGGCAACTTTTTTAAATCATTATTTTGAGGTACAACTATAAGGTACGACTATTTTTTCGTGCTGACAGGAACATGCAACAACAACCAGGCTGATGACTGCAAGTTACCTGGAGGCCAGCTGGTGGAGAGTTGTGCTGTAATGGCTGACTATTGGTTAGCAAATGATATTTCCAAAGCTAATTGCCAGGTACCACCTGTACCCCCTACCACCATACCTGAACCCTCACCAAACCAAACTCCATGCAAGCCAGATTCCATTTGTGATCTTCTTAAGAGCAGGTAGACATTCTTTAATCAGTGTATTAGCTCTTATTTATCCCAATAACTTCAATATTTACTAATTTTTTGATATTGAGGTTTTGATTTGTGTTTTACTCCAACAGTGTCTTTGCAGAGTGCCATCCCTTTGTCACTCCTGACAAATTCTATCAAGGTTGTGTTTTTGATAGCTGCCATGTTTCCAATCCAGTAGTCGAATGCACGAGTTTGCAGACTTATGCTGCAGCCTGTGCTCAGGCTGGAGTTTGCCTGCACTGGAGGAACCACACCAAACTGTGTGGTAAGCACCGCCCATTGTTTTATTGTAAACATTAGGATTGGTGGAATCAGGAGGGGGCAACTCATGTTTTTACTTTTGATTAACACACATTGAACAGGCTGTTGAACATTTTATTATATATAGTACATAGGTAGTATGTTAAACCAACTATATTGAGTTATTTTTACAGCCAGTGACTGCCCATCAAACAAAGTTTACCAGCCATGTGGTCCTGCAGAACAGCCAACCTGTGAAGACAAGTAGGTTTCAACAAAAATTAATTGTCTTCATATTAAGGTTTATTGTGCACATTTTTCCTAAGATTCATATGGAATCATAATGGACAATGGCAACAAATATTTCTTGAAAACAAATTTGTGGTGATGAGTGGAGTAGAATACAATATATCAAATCCATTTTTGTTCTTGATTATTGCATTTTACAGTTATAATGAACCAACCATGAACTTCACAATTGAGGGCTGCTTTTGTCCTGATGGAATGAAACTCTTCAGCAAAGAGTCCAGGATATGTGTTGATAAGTGTGGTGAGTGTTGTGTATATCCTCTCGTCTTATCATTAAGTTGATTATATCATATCACTCATTAAGTCCTATGGAACTGCTAATTTTTCACAATGCTTATTTTAAACAGGATGTCTTGATCCTGATAACATTCCACGTGAGGTGAGCAAAGTCTTCTCATTGCTCAGTCCAATTCAACCAACCTGCATCGTTTACTGATTCCAAGAGACAATTTAGTCACTACTTTGGTTTAATCTTTCAGATCAATGAAAGGTTTGAGTACAAATGTCAAAACTGTATCTGTGAGGAGTCCACCAAGACTGTGAATTGCAAGCCTAAGGCATGCCCGACATCACATATAACACAGTGCATTGATCCAGGTTTTGCTCTTGTCAACCGAACAAATCCATCAGACCCCTGCTGTTCTGAACTTATCTGTGGTAAGAGATGTTCAGAATGTTTTCAGAGTGCTATATAGTTATATTGATTCTTAAAGATGTCTGTTAACTATTAATATCACCATTAATATCATCTCCACAGAATGTCAATTCAACACTTGCCCAGTCAACATCATGACATGTGCAGCTGGACATCAGCTTATCGTTAATGTTCCAGAGGGAAAATGCTGTCCAGAACACACATGTGGTGAGTGCTTGAATTCACATTTTGAATTCATTAGAAAATGAATGACAATAGTGACAATTTAGCATGATTTTCAATGACTTGCCTCGTCTTATTCAATTCTAGAGCCTAAAAGAGTTTGTGTCCACAAAGACATTGAATACCAGGTAAATAAGTTGTTGAAAGAGTTTTTTACATAATTTATTAAAATATCACTTTTGTCTTTCAGTTATTTCTGCTGCACTTTAAGTTCTATATGGCTAAAAACTGAACACATTTCCTCTTTATTTGCTAGCCTGGTGCTTCAGTTCCTGGGAATGCATGTCAGGATTGTACCTGCATCAATGAGGTGGACCCCAGGTCCGGTCTATTCAAAATAACTTGTGACTTTCAGCAATGTGAAGTAAATTGTGACAAGGTATGAGAAATAACATTATTTTCATGTACATAAAATATACAAGGGTGAACTCATAAAACTGGATTTGGCAACTCATTCCTCTCTTTTTCATAGGGTTATGAATATGTGATGAGGAATTCAGATAAATGCTGTGGAAGTTGTGTTCAGACACACTGTATCTTAAATATTAATGATACCAAACAATACATGAAGGTAAGTTGGATCATTTATGTTGACTGTGACTTTACATGCTCATGTTTAATAGCCGAAAGTTTTTCAGTATTGTGATATATGCATGTGCGTCTGCTCTTCAGCAAGGAGAAACCTGGTCACCACCTAGGAATAAGTGTGAGTTTTACACCTGTGTTAAGAGTGGTGAGACTTTCACAACCATTAGTTCACACATTGTCTGCCCGCCATTCCAGGAGAACAACTGCCAACCTGTAAGTTATAGATAGATCGATATACTTTATTAATCCCAACACTGGGAAATTAACTTTGACTTTCAACAAATTCATCTGAAACTTGTGATGCCCCCCCCCCCTCCTTAGGATACAATTCAAACTGCAGCAAATGGCTGTTGTAAAATCTGTAAGTATTTGTGACTTTGTGACATTTTCTTTACATTTGAATAGAAGGTAAATACATAATAGAAGTTAATTGTGTGCCTATTTTGAAAAGGTGTGGAGAGGGAGAAGGCCTGCAAGTTAGATTCCATGAAAACCTACATTAAGCACAAGGGCTGTCAGTCTGAAGTGGAGGTAGATCTTCCATATTGTGAAGGATCCTGCAACACTTTCAGCAGGTAAGGATGATGATATATGAGTCACAAACTCATTAAAATGTAGAATGTCATGCTGTTAAAATTGCTTTGGCCTGGTTTGTAAATATTTCAAGTTACGTTATTTATTTTATTAATCCTGCCTCTGTTTTCTTCAGGTACTCTGAAGCAGCAGGTACTATGCACCATTCTTGCTCCTGCTGTAAGGAGACACGTCACACCAATCGCACTGTTGACTTGCTTTGTCTGAATGGAGAAGTGGTTCCTCACACATACACCCATGTGGAAGAATGTGGCTGTAGCCACACAGACTGCGTCGCTGCAGGACAACCATCTCGCAAAAGGCGAAGCTTCAAAGTAGTGTAATTGAAAATTTGTATGGAAAGTTCTTCCCATATTGTCCTAACAATCATTACATATCTGACATTGTAATTGTCTTTATAGAGAGAATATTTATCAATTGATCAAATAAAAAGATGCATCTCTGTTCATGTCTTTTCTTTTCTATTGTCTTGTGCAAATTCAAAACACATGTTGGTGTCTGATCCATCCTGATCAACAAATAACACACAGATCGCCAACATAAAATTAGAATTTCAGAGTGGCACCCAGAAACATCACACCAGACTTCAATGTCAAAATTCATTTAAAAAAAAAAATCATGTTCAGAAAGACAATTTCCTTTAGCTATGAACTCCGTTTCCCCTCTTCATGAATAACAGCAAGACACAGACATCTTATGCATCTCTGGATTCTTTGGAGAGTGATATCAGTGTTTAATCTTTACCGAGTGAGAGCTCTAACCAAAACAACTGGCGACTGAAAGTCTGTGTCTGGAGAAGGTTGAGCAGCATCCTCCCTACATCAAGTGATGCATCTCCTAACAGAAACTAGTAGGCATAACCTTATTACAAACACATGGCAACGTGACCAACCATGACTAATGGTATGCAATGCAGCATGCTGTTGCTGGATTTGTGACTTATGTTGGCATATTTTGGAAGCATTTTATTTTTAGTAAGACTTTTTTCATTCAATTCTGTTTTTGATTAGCAAGAGAGAAAATATCAAGGAAAAGAACTAAACTAAATGAATGTGATTATAAGAATTCCTTTAGATATTAAATATAAAATGTGTGTGAAATGTGACATAATTCACAAATTATCAGCAAATTTTAGATTGAGATTTCACTTAATTATTCAGATGTGTTTACATACGCACAACGTATGCACTAGAGTTCAGTGCTAGGTAGTTAAGCCCATTAGCAAACGCAAAGTATTACAGCTCATGAATGTAAAACATAACTGTGTAAACACTGATGATTTCTTCCCATGGTGCCGACATGAAAATCATTGACATATGCACGTGCCCCCATCAGATGGGAGCAGGCATGTTGGCTTCTTCACTCTGCATACAACACAGAAAAAGCTTTAGTGATCAGCTCCTAAATACATACAGATAAAGGAAAATTTAAAGTAGTCCACCACGGTAGGTATAAAGAGGTTAAGGTTTTATTATCAGTTTAAAAAGCAAAATTCATGTAACTTCCTAGTGTCGTAACATTGTGCATCTGATGTCTGTAAAATTGTCACAGCACGGACTCACTGAGGATTAGTCTGGTGCAGGTTAATTTACTAAAATATAGTTAAACATGCAGGCTGTAGTTTTTCTTATATAATAGCACAATTAACAATCACTGCAAATGCACACATGCAAATGATTTTTGTGTGCACAAAACCTTTTCATATATGCATAAAATATTTCTAAAGCTGCAAAACTGTATCATATATTCACAAACCGTTTCACAAGTTCAAAATAATAATGACCATTATTTGACTCCATATAAATGCTACTTGCTGTTTACTCATTATTTTAGCAGGGCGTCTTGGAAACAAAAGTGGAATATACTTTTAATTTGTATGCTCTCAAATAGCTATTCACATGGCAGCTCCTCCAAAGGCAAACTTGGTTTTGGACTACTCCCACAGGTGGACAGTTAATGATGAGGAAGGTCTATTCCTCAGTAACAGCATGTGTTGTGTTGATTCAGGGAGGACGGTCAATTTGCCAAACTACCCTGAGATAGTTTTGATTATAGGCAGGACTGTTTGAGATGTTGTCACTCAATATTGACACTATACTATTTAACTTTGACCGCTTGCTTGAAACAGCCTTAACCTGAACTGAAATTCACTCATGTGATTTAAACAAAGTAATGTGTCAGATTACAGCAGAGGCTTTAACTAAAATAAAAATTACACAATTTTACTGCAGTAATTTTCTACAGAGAACCTCAAGTGTTTCTTTCTTTTTTCTTATTTCTTTTTTTTATGTGTCAAAACAGATTTGATTTATGGCTGAATGAAGAAGAATGAATGAACATGAAGAGCTTGTGGATTTTAAATTGACACTGTAGCTGGAGGATGACAGAAATCAAGGATGTAGTGCTATTTGCACATCCTGTGTTATTTATGATCCAATTTAAATATTTTAACATGTTCTCTTACCAAGTTAAACAACAGCAACTTTCCCATAATATACTTCACATGATATACTTTCCCATAATTATAAGATTTATTATTAATATAGGGCAGCCATACCACCCTGAACATGCCCAATCTCGTCTGATCTTGGAAGCTAAGCAGGGTCGGGCCTGGTTAGTACTTGGATGGTAGACTGCCTGGGAATACCAGGTGCTGTACCCCCTTCCCATGGGCCCACCACCCATAGGAGGGGTCTCAGGGGGGGAACGGTGCGAAGAGAGATGGGCGGCAGTCGGAGGCGGGGACCCTGGCAGTCCGACTCCCACTTGCAGAAGTCTGGGCTTCCCTGCTGAAGCTGCTGCCCCAGCGACCCGACCACGGATAAGCGGAAGAAGACGAAACGAATTATTAAGCCAGAGCCAACCTGTCCGCTGGCATCCGGAAAGCCAAGCGCCAGTACACCAGCAGGGTCTCAGCTCACTTCAGTGAGAGCAGAGATACAAGAAGCCTGTGGCAGGGGATTAGGACCATCACGGACTATAAACCCCCACCACAGACCTGCGCTGATGACATCACCCTGCTGAATAACCTAAATAGCTTCTTCGCAAGGTTTGAAGCCAATCGGTCCACGGAGGATGCCATCTCGACGGCTCTCCATCCAGCCCTCACCCACCTTGACAATAAAGACTCATATGTGAGAATGCTGTTCATCGACTTCAGTTCAGCATTCAACACCATTATCCCCCAGCAGCTGGTCTGCAAGCTGACAGACCTGGGCCTCAGCCCCTCCCTCTGCAACTGGCTGCTGGACTTCCTCACAGCCAGACCACAGCGTGTTCGGGTCGGCAGCAACACATCCGACACCGTTGTGCTGAGCACGGGGGCGCCCAAAGGATGTGTGCTCAGCCCCCTGCTCTTCACCCTGCTGACCCATGACTGCACACCCCACCACAGCTCCAACCACATCATCAAGTTTGCGGACGACACGACAGTGGTGGGTCTCATCAGTAACAACGATGAGACCCACTACAGACAGGAGGTTTCCCAGCTGGCTACGTGGTGTCAGGACAACAATCTCTTCCTCAACGTGGGGAAAACGAAAGAGATCGTTGTCGACTTCAGGAGAAGCGTCACCCAGCCCCCCCAACCACTGACCATCAACGGTGCTGCTGTGGAGCAGGTGAGCAGCACCAAGTTCTTGGGGGTACACATCGCTGAGGACCTCTCCTGGAAGAGCAACACCACGGCTCTAATAAAGAAAGCCCAGCAGCGCCTCTACTTCGTCCGTAAACTGAAGAAGTTTAAAGTCCCCACACCCATCACGCTCACCTTCTACAGAGGCGCCATTGAGAGCATCCTCAGCAGCTGCATCACGGTGTGGTTTGGAAGCTGCACTGCAGCCAACCGCAAGTCCCTGCAGCGCATCGTGAACACTGCTGAGAGGATCATTGGTGCCTCACTCCCGTCACTGCAGGACATCTACAACACCCGCCTCACCCGCAAAGCACTCCGCATTGTGGGTGAACCCTTCCATCCGGCCCACAAACTCTTCAGCCTCCTGCCTTCAGGAAGAAGGTTCCGCAGCATCCGGTCCGGCACCAACAGACTCAAAAACAGCTTTTTCCCCCAGGCTGTTAGGATGCTGAACTCTCTCCCCTCCCTACCCCCCACCCCCCCTGGACCTGGACTTTAACTCCACCCCCCACCCCCGACACAATTGGACAATCAACAAGCACAAAGACACTTTAAAAAGACACTTATAGTACATTGTTTACATTATTTAATTATAATTATTCTGCACTTTCCGCACTAGTGTACTAACACCAGTTTACTTACATTTCATACACTTTACATATTTATTCTGTTATAATCTGCTTTTTATTTTATACTCATAGTTAGATTGTTGTGTTGTTAAATGTTAAATGTCATTTGTTGTTGTATGTCTGCGACACTGTGGACACTGAGCAAACGGTATCTCGTTTTCTTGTATGTGTACATATGGGAAAATGACAATAAAGTTGAGTTGAGTTGAAAGTAGTGTGACAGGTATGTAATGCAGCGAAAAGCAAGGGTTTGGGGATGTGGGTGGTATTTAATGGGTATAGAAACATTTACCTTAAATACTGAAGCCATGAACCCAGGCAGAAGTAGATTAATTGAGTTATCAGATGACCTTGCTACGAAACAGCAACAAACTAGACTGATGCAAAAAGAGCAGTTCACAGTTTTGAAAGACATAACTCAGGTTTTGTTAAAAGCTTAACCACGTAGAGTCACACCTTTTAGGCTGTGGTTAATTGACATCCCCTTCAATATAGATACATATTATAAATAATATTTTTGATTGAGGCCTTGTAATTCAATGAATTGTATGCATGTATGTATTATGTTTTTCTTTACATTCTGTTACTCTTTTAAAGTGCTATTAGTATTCTGTATATACTTATATACGTTTGTTTTTATATAGCATATAACTTTTTGTTAGTTGCATCTTGTAATTTTGAAAAGTTCAGTAAATATTGTACTGGCTTGATTAGAAGTATTTATTGAAAGCAATAAGTCATTTTCAAAGGGCATGGGAAGAACAGGTGAGCACACCTGCCAACTGAACTTGAAACATATTTGTTTAATGGATTAGCTTGATGATTATTTAAGACAGAGATACTTCAATGTTGGACTTGTGAAAGGCGTAAAATGTCTTGTTTACCATGTGTGACAAAAAACATGATGATGGGAGTAAACAAAATGAATAACCTCAATATTAAGGGCCATCAGCTCCAGTTTGACTTTTACCTGCTCTAGGGAAAGTGAGCCTGCAGAGGCAACAATGAAGTTGAGAATAGTGTGGTTGTGTGCACTACCTTTGTGTGCTATTAGTATCATCAATATTCAAGCCAGGCAAGGTAAAACACTAAATATTTTTCTATGGAATTTGTAAAATTTGTCCAGTGCTTTTCAGATGGTAGAGGCATTGTTGTTATTAGTTATACTCAAAATCTAGTCAGAATATCTATAACTTTGCATGTCGTGTTATGGTGGTATAGACTCCGAAATGATCAGTTGCTATAATTTTTTGTTTTTCAAAATATTGTACTCATTGGCAAGACATTTTTCTCTCATTTTGCATCCCCAGTTCGCAACCATGTCAGCAGCATCTGCAGCACTTGGGGCAGAGAGCACTTCAAGACATTTGATGGTGATGTTTACCACTTTCCTGGTATGTGTGAATACAACCTGGTCTCCGACTGCCATGAATCCTACCAGGAGTTTTCAGTGCACATGAAGAGGAAAGAGAATGATGGAAACCCTACGGTCAGTTATGTGGTGGTCACCATCAATGACCTTTCATTCCACCTCAACAAGAGCCAGGTCACTTTGAATGACCTACCGTGAGTAAAAAGCCATATAGCACAGTACTTCTTCTCATTCTTCTCTGATGTTTCATTTGATTAAGTTAAAATTCTGTCTTTCCCAGTGTCAAAATGCCATACTACAATGCTGGGGTACAAGTGGAAAGAAATGCTGTTTACATTAAGCTCCATTCCAAAGTTGGCATTACTGTTGTGTGGAATGGTGATGATGCAGTCATGGTAAAAGTTCAAAATATGCTACACTTCATCTACTACACTTCATGTGTGACATAAAACAGATTGTTGTATCACATCGAACATTTTGGTCAGTATATCGTTCATAGTATGCCAGACGGACTGACTCAGTGTACTTGGTTATATATATATTAACATTGTTATCAAAACTGCAAAAACCCAAACTTGTAATACCTTGCTGTGTTGCATTGTCTATTTTAGGTAGAGCTGGATCGTGATTATGCTAATCGTACTTGTGGACTTTGTGGTGACTTCAATGGTGTTTCTGTCTACAATGAGTTCAATGCTAATGGTTGGTTATTCAATTTATGTATTAATTAATTTGCATACAACACATACTCCATACTACCGGTACTGTATATTCAGTCTTTTATTGTGTCTATGACATTCATCGCTATGAATATGATCACATGTAGGTCGCAAAATTAGCCCCATTGAGTTTGGCAATAAACATAAAGTCCATCGTCCAAATGATGATTGTGAGGACCCCTACGAGGAGGAAGATGAACCACTACAGGAAGTGCCAGATTCTTGCAGGGAGTTTGTGAGTTTGTTATTCACCTAGTAGCAATATTGAATAATGTATTCAGCTATAAAGTAATTGTGTCTCCACTACCCTGTTATTCACTTTTAGGAAAACACCTGTAACCAGATGCTGCGTTCAGAGTCCTGGAGCTCCTGCACCAAACTGATTAATCCTAAGCCTTACATCCAGGCCTGCGTACAGGACATGTGTGGCTGCATCAACAGTACAAGTGACTTCTGTGTCTGCAGCACACTGTCTGAGTTCTCTCGACAGTGTTCCCATGCTGGAGGACAGCCTCCCAACTGGAGGACACCTCAGTTCTGTGGTAATGTTTTTCTGTTTCGCCATCATCTTTACATGTGAATTCTGAAAGACTGAAATCAGCTCAATGACAGGAAATCAATGTTCCCACAAAAAAGGTTACTGATTTACTGTCAATGTGAATTTGTCATGCAGTTAAATGGTTTGAACTAGATTATATATATATATATATATATATATATATATATATATATATATGCTTGGCTGACTTTCAGGCAGTAAAGTTACTGCAATGAAAGGTCACCACATGATTTTCCAAGTAAAGTACACAGAAATACTTTGTTACACTAAAGGAAACACTCAAATTAGTTCCTTTACATTCACCCTTGATGTACAATGGAATAATTCAAGTCGACCTTAGTTTATTTCAATTTTACCATATCTCCACAGATATTCAGTGCCCTTTCAACATGGTTTATGAAGAGAGTGGTTCTCCTTGCATGGACACTTGCACAAACCTGGACACAAATTCACTGTGTGAGGACCACAAAATGGACGGCTGCTTCTGTCCTCCTGGTCAGTGCTCTTCACATTTGAACCCATGCTTGTCACTACATGTTCAAAGATTCCTGTTTCACTTATAATTACACATTTATATAACCTGGTCTTCCAATGTCACAATGTGTATTTCAGGAACTGTGTTTGATGATATTTCCATGAGAGGGTGCATTGCTCAATCTGAATGTCAGTGTAAGCATGACAAGACCTATAACTCTGGTGAGGTCTACCGACAGGACAGAAGGAGTTGGTATGTCAAATATGTCCTAATGTTAGCGCAACAAATAATCTGGTCTCATTAATCATGTGTAACTTTTTTTGTAAACTTCAAACTGTTTGGGTTGTTTCAGTTCGTGTTTTCAGGGTAGATGGGTTTGTGAAAACCTCCAAACACCTGCCACATGTGCTGTTGAAGAGGGTTCACATGTAACTACCTTTGATGGGAAAACTTTCACCTTCCATGGAGACTGTTATTACACACTGGCCAAGGTGGAACGCAAGGTGAATGAATCATAGCTTTGAACAATTCAGTGGAAGAAATTTATAATTATTTGATATAAAAAAAAAATCAATTGTTACTTATGTAGTTGTGCTTGCACTGTGTTTATTTCAGAATGATGCTACTCCAATGTTCACCATCCTGGCCCAGTTGATTCCATGTGCAAACCAACAGTTTGACACTTGTCTTAAGGCCCTTAAAATCCTACTGAACAATGACAGAAACAATGTGAGTAAAAGCCTGTCAGCTGAGAAGACTGTAGTCATGTATTAATTCACACAGATATCTGCAACACTAAATGATCAATTCTGTTTATATTCAGGTATTAATGTTCACTTCTGATGGGACAGTAAAGCAGAATATGCAGACTATTAGTTTGCCATACCATTCAAGTAGGTCACACAGTAACAAACTAAATACAACAGATTATTTTCATCTTTCAATTGTACTAGGACATCAAAATATTATATTATTGTTTGTATTTCTCTTCATTCAAAGGTGACATCAACATATTCCACGCTTCATCCTTTCACATTTTGCTCCAGACAAGTTTTGGGTTGCAAATTCAAGTCCAACATGTGCCTGTGATGCAAGTGTATATCAGCCTGAAACAGAGCTACAAATCAAAGACACGTGGTAAGGTTTATATTTTTTCGTACATGAAGGTTTGGTATCATCAAAAATAGATAGGTCAGAATATTGTCTGATAAGAATGGTAAAAGTAGTTATGATGATTGATTTCTGTGTTTGTGACAATTCTGTTTTCACATATTTTATACATTGCTTCCTACAACAAAGAAATAGTCTCCATTCTTGTAATACTTACATCTTGTAATAATTATTGTTAAGTAAATGTGAAGAGACTCTGCAAAACTCTTCATGGTAACATTTGGTTTCTTCAATTTTAAAAATATTACACCATACTACATATTAAATGTTATCATTACCGTAATTGGAATAATTACTCCCTAAAAGGATCAAAATCATCACTGAAGACCTATCTGTGTACTTGTATAATGTCTGATTTTTGTTGGTTTTTTTTATCATCTGCATTTTGTAAACTTACTATTACATGTATTTGTGGTCAAATTTCATTTCTACAATATTTGGCATCATCAGGTTTATGTGGTAACTACAACATGATCCTGTCTGATGACATGAAGACTCCTCAGGGGATTGTGGAGGGAACAGCAGCCACTTTTGCTAACTCCTGGAAGGCTGGCATGTGCCAGGACAGAGAGGAAAGACTCGATGACCCCTGTTCCCTCAGTGTGGAAAATGGTAAACTGCTCTGGTTGCTCATTCTACTGCTTATCTGGTGATTTAAACTTATATTTTGTCTAAAAGTATGTTATATTCAGGGCCATTTGACAGCCGAACACTATTGTATGCATTATAAATAAATGGGTTGCTGTTTCTCTACTCAGAGAATTACGCCAAACATTGGTGCGCCTTGCTAATTGATGCAAATGGCACTTTCGCACAGTGCCATTCAGTGGTGGATCCGGAGATGTACTACAAGGTACAGCCAAACATTTTCTGTTGCTCTTTCGTTGAATTTTGATGAGACTTTAATTGTCTAAAAGTGTTTACTGTCTTCTGCAGCGGTGCACTTACGCAAGCTGTAACTGTGAGAAGAGTGAGGCCTGTCTGTGTGCTGTCTTCTCCTCCTACACGCGAGCTTGTTCATCTAAGGGAGTGTTTGTGACAAACTGGAGACAGAATGTGTGCAGTAAGGATTTATTCATTGAAGAAATTATTTCTAGAGTTTTAACATATCCCCTTTATTAGTTAGCCATGCAAGTGTTAAATAATCACCTCATATTGTGCACAAAACAGATAAATACACAACAAGCTGTCCGGCATCTCAGACTTTCTCTTACAAGCATCAGAGATGCCAGTTGACGTGTAGATCACTGAGCTCAAAGCAACAGAGCTGCACTTCTGACTTCTTGCCTGTGGATGGCTGCTCCTGCTCTGAGGGTCTCTACCTAGATGAAAACGGTATCTGCGTCCCCATGGCAAAATGTCCCTGCTACCACAATGAAGACTATATCAAGCCAGGAAAGTCCATAAGCATAAAGGACGAGCACTGGTTTGTCATTTGTTTCCATTTCAGTGATATTGTATTTCAAATCAATTATCCTAGATTTTACTGTATCTAAAATGAATCCCTTTGTGTTGCTTGCTATATTTTTTATATTTTTTTGTCTTCTCTTAGTGTGTGCACTAATGGAATGCTTCATTGTCGTTCTTGGAGAGCCCGCTCATCAAGTAAGTTTGTTTTGTTTTTTTGTCACCCAAAAAAACAAGCACTTTGTTGATACAATATATATGAACTTGGTTTCCACTTCTATTACAGCATGCCCCTCTCCGAAAGTATTCTTCAACTGTTCCACTGCTGTCACAGAAGAGCTTGAACTGCAGTGTGCTCGAACTTGTTTAAATCTGGATAGTAATGACTGTGTGAGCCATTTTTGCTGCTGTGTCTAAACACACTTATTTTTGAAGAGTGAATTTACCACTGAAAGTAAAGTTTTCTACTACTGTGATCTTTTTATTCTTCCAGGACTCCACAGAGTGTCAATCGGGTTGTCGCTGTCCACTCGGCTTTGTTGATGATGGCAAAGGTTCTTGTGTGAAAGAACATGAATGTCCATGTCAGCACGATGGGCGTCTCTATATCCGTGGAACACAAATTCCTAACCAGTGCAACACCTGGTATTAACTTGTTTTGATCAGACAGATAGTATACCATGATAAACCTATATTGTAATGTCTGAATACTTTACTTCATTATAGTATTAACAACACCTTTAATGTTTACTATTTTTATCACACCTAGTACCTGCAAAAGTGGAAAATGGGAGTGCACTGAGAAAAAATGCCCAGGAACCTGCATTATTTATGGAAGTGGTCATTACACCACATTTGATCAGCAAATATATGGGTTTCAAGGACATTGTGCCTATGTTGCTGTCAAGGTAAACAATAGATGTCAAAATCATCCTAATTATAATTTTCCTCACTTTATTCTGCTCACCCAGGCTTCATATCAGAAATGAATACATATGAACATATGATGTTTATAGATTTATGACTTTGTGATAATCTTGAACAATAGTGTTGAAAGACAGTCAGTGTATGATGTGTTTTTTTCCGGGATTACATTATGTTTACCTCCATGTGCTTTAAAGTGCATTCTTATTTGCTTTCTCATAGTAAGGAATATGAATAAAAATTGCAGATAACTATGCAATCTCTCTCTTTTAAGAACAAATGTGGCAATAAAACAGTACAAGAGAACTTTGGCGTTATCACAGAAAATGTACCATGTGGCACTACAGGCACCACATGCTCCAAAACTGTCCGAATACAACTGGGGGTAAGACTTCATACAACACCTGCTAATAAAGTAAAGTGTCAAAAAGAAGCTTTTACATTGCAATAAAAGCAACATGAACTCTCTTAATATTACAGCGAACGGAAGTAAAACTGTCAAAGGGTAAATATGAAGAGGAGGACCTGGGAAATGGAACTCAGATTCAGTACAAAATAAGAAGGGTTGGCTTGTATCTGGTCATAGAATCTGCCATAGGTCTGGCAGTGATGTGGGATCGCAAAACAACTGTTCGCATCCTCTTGGAACCACAGCACAGCGTGAGTTACAGTTTAACTGAACACAATTGTTTTAGTGACAACGAAATTCTTTTGTAAAATTATAAAACTAGATTTTTGAGACAATGTGCATGTCTTTGGTTAACAATAGTATAGATGTCTTAGGTGATTATGTTCTAGTGCCACTAAAGCTTGGTACAGCAGTGGTATTGATAGAGTATTGCTGACATCCCTAAACCTCTTAAAATATTTTATAAAATATGAAGTCAATATAATAAAATATTCTGTTTGTCAGTGATACAGGTATTATAGTTCCTGTGTGCCTCTTGTAATACAAAATAGTATTAATATTAAATATGGTCACAATGTAAAATAACTCATCTGTTTGGCTGTACAGGGAGAGGTATGTGGACTGTGCGGAGATTTTGATGGTGATGGACAGAATGACTTCACCACCCAGGGACAGCTGACAGTGAGCAATCCGTTAGAATTTGCTAACAGCTGGAAAGTGTCCAGTAATTGTCCAGATGTGGAAACAAATGTAAATCCTTGTGGAGCAACACCGAATCGACATCACTGGGCAAAAATGATGTGCAGCGTTATAACTGGAAACACGTTCAAAAACTGCCATAATAACGTAATGACATATTTCTTTCTGATGTATCATTATTTCAAGTTCCATGGTTGAAAACAGTAAAGAAAATTTATTTAGATTTTTTAAATCTATCATACATATTCATGACCAAACAGGTAGATCCTCGTCCATTTTATGAAAATTGTGTGAAAGACTCGTGTGCCTGTGACACTGGAGGGGACTGTGAATGTTTCTGCTCAGCAGTTGCAGCTTATGCTCAAGCTTGTAACGAGGCTGGTGTTTGTGTTGCATGGAGAACTCCAGAAATCTGTCGTAAGTAAACAAACTTAAGTTAAAGAAGAATCTTTCTGCCTTTTCTTTAAAAAAAAACCAAACAGTTTTTACATCTTTATATTCTTAGCTAAATTTACTCAGACAGTGAATTTATGTGTATGAGTGCATGCTCCATTATTATTATTTTAAAGAGTAAGGTCATTTATGTATATAATGATGTAGCTATAGATTTATATAAATTATGTGCAATTTAGTCTTACAACATGTAATAGGATTTTTTTGGTTTTTGATTTAGTTGAAGGCATTTGAGAAAGCAGGATATGACATCTTCATTGGGAAAATCAAAAACAATCTGATGTTTGCTCATTCACATCATGTCCAGTTCGGAATTGGTGTGAAACTTTCTACAGAGATTAAATTAGTTATGATTAGTCAACATTTCCTTTATTCAAAATCAGTTTTTTTTTCTTTTAAGCTGTCTTTTGTGACTACTACAACAACTACAATGAATGCAGTTGGCACTACAATCCTTGTCACACACCTTGCTACAAGACTTGCTTGAATCCACAAGGAATTTGCAGAAACCCTATACCCAAACTGGAAGGTAAGAGGTCAATTCACAACATGTTTGTGTTAACTTGAATCAAATAAATATGCATTGAGTTAAAGTAACAATCTCAAAGACCTCTTTTTTGTTTTCTTTGTTTTGGACATTTTATTGGCCTCAAACCCAGAGATATCTATAAAATATTACACTAGTAGAGACTGAAAAAACAGTACATCGTCTCACAGGTGGACCAACCAGGCTGCAGATTGACTCAATGGGTCATGAAAAGGATATCACGAACTGCACTGCTTGTGATTTGAATCACCTGGTTCATAATAATCATAATACTCCAAATACAAGGGCTTTCATCACTGGGGTATAGGCCCATTCATCACCCATTCAGCGAAAAGGAAGCGAAAATACAGATTGTATTTAAATTAAACTCTTTGTTATTATAACTTTTGTAATTGTAAATACAGAGCTGTTGAGCTTTTTGGTCCACTTTATGTGATAAAATAGAAAAAGAGAATGGGACAGTTTCAGTGTTCGAAATTTAAAAAACAATAATAATAACTTTATGATGTGATCTTTACAGGCTGTTACCCTGTGTGCCCAGACGATAAGCCCATATTTGATGAGAAGAACCAGATGTGTGTGGTAGAATGTGGTTGCTTTTACAATGGGACTAGATATGACGAAAATGAAGTTATTTATAATGTGACTCACAGCTTGGGAATGTGCTACTATGCAATCTGCATCAATGCAACAGTAATATTTGGAAATGAAACCTGCTCTACTACAACCGTTCCACCATCAACATCCCAAACAACGACTGCAGCCATTACACCTGTAACAACTGCAACTGAACCTCCTACTACAACTCAAGGATCTAGTAAAACTCCAACCACATCTTCTATGACAACTGAAGGACCAACCACAACTACACTGTCAACAACCCCTCCAACAGAACCTCCGTCTACAACTGAAGGACCAACCACAACCACAAAATCAACAAACCCACCAACAGAACCTCCTACTACAACAGAAGGGACAACCACAACCACAAAATCAACAATACCAACAGAACCTCCTACTACAACTTTAGGACCAACCATAACCACAAAATCTACAACTACACTTACACAACGTCCTACTACAACTCCAGGAACACCTACTTCCACAACTCCGTGTATTCCAACGTGTGAGTGGACAGATTGGTATGATGTACATAATCCAAGTATCGATAAAAGTGACTGGGAAACATATGAGAACATCACAAACAGTGGTCAAAAAATATGTGAAAATCCAAAAAAAATTGAATGTAGATCAACAAGGGCTCCAAACATGTCTTTCAATGACTTTGTGAGCGAAACTCATCAAGTTGTTACCTGTGATGTGGGATATGGCTTAATATGTAAAGAAGAAGACCAGTTACAACCTCCACGAAAGTGCTTTAACTACAAGATAAGAGTTTGTTGTGAGATAATATGTCCTACTACAACTGTAGTCCCAACCACAACCACACAATCAACAACCACGGAACCTCCTACTACAACTCAAGGACCAACCACAACCACAAAATTAAGAACCCCACCAACAGAACCTCCCACTACAACTGAAGGACCAACTACAACCACAAAATCAACAACCACACCCACGGAACCGCCAACTACAACTCAAGCCCCAACCACAACCACAAAATCAACAACCCCACCAACAGAACCTCCTACTACAACTAAAGCCCCAACCACAACCACAAAATCAACAACCCCACCAACAGAACCTCCTACTACAACTAAAGCCCCAACCACAACCACAAAATCAACAACCCCACCAACAGAGCCTCCTACTACAACTACAGCCCCAACCACAACCACAAAATCAACAACCCCACCAACAGAACCTCCTACTACAACTCAAGGACCAACCAATACCACACAATCAACAACCACACCAACTGAACCTCCTACTACAACTGAAGGACCAACCACAACCACAAAATCTACAACATCATCAACTGGTCCTACAACTACAACTGAAGGAACAACCACAACCACAAAATCAACAACCACAATCACGGAACCTCCTACTACAACTCAAGGACCAACCACAACCACAAAATCAACAACCCCACCAACAGAACCTCCTACTACAACTCAAGGACCAACCACTACCACACAATCAACAACCCCACCTACAGAACCTCCTACTACAACTCAAGCCCCAACCACAACCACACAATCAACAACCACACCAACAGAACCTCCCACTACAACTGAAGGACCAACCACAACCACAAAATCTACAACATCATCAACTGGTCCTACAACTACAACTGAAGGACCAACCACAACCACAAAATCAACAACCCCACCAACAGAACCTCCTACTACAACTCAAGCCCCAATCACAACCACAAAATCAACAACCACAACCACACAATCAACAACCCCACCAACAGAACCTCCTACTACAACTCAAGGACCAACCACAACCACAAAATCAACAACCCCACCAACAGAACATCCTACTACAACAGAAGGACCAACCACTACCACACAATCAACAACCACACCAACAGAACCTCCCACTACAACTGAAGGACCAACCACAACCACACAATCAACAACCACACCAACAGAACCTCCCACTACAACTGAAGGACCAACCACAACCACAAAATCTACAACATCATCAACTGGTCCTACAACTACAACTGAAGGACCAACCACAACCACAAAATCAACAACCCCACCAACAGAACCTCCTACTACAACTCAAGCCCCAATCACAACCACAAAATCAACAACCACAACCACACAATCAACAACCCCACCAACAGAACCTCCTACTACAACTCAAGGACCAACCACAACCACAAAATCAACAACCCCACCAACAGAACATCCTACTACAACAGAAGGACCAACCACTACCACACAATCAACAACCACACCAACAGAACCTCCCACTACAACTGAAGGACCAACCACAACCACACAATCAACAACCACACCAACAGAACCTCCCACTACAACTGAAGGACCAACCACAACCACAAAATCTACAACATCATCAACTGGTCCTACAACTACAACTGAAGGACCAACCACAACCACAAAATCAACAACCCCACCTACAGAACCTCCTACTACAACTCAAGCCCCAACCACAACCACAACCACACCAACAGAACCTCCCACTACAACTGAAGGACCAACCACAACCACAAAATCAACAACCCCACCTACAGAACCTCCTACTACAACTCAAGCCCCAACCACAACCACACAATCAACAGCCACACCAACAGAACCTCCCACTACAACTGAAGGAACAACCACAAAATCAACAACCACAATCACGGAACCTCCTACTACAACTCAAGCCCCAACCACAACCACAAAATCAACAACCACAACCACAAAATCAACAACCCCACCAACAGAACCTCCTACTACAACTCAAGGACCAACCACAACCACAAAATCAACAACCCCACCAACAGAACCTCCTACTACAACTCAAGCCCCAACCACAACCACAAAATCAACAACCCCACCTACAGAACCTCCTACTACAACTCAAGCCCCAACCACAACCACACCAACAGAACCTCCCACTACAACTGAAGGACCAACCACAACCACAAAATCTACAACATCATCAACTGGTCCTACAACTACAACTGAAGGACCAACCACTACCACACAATCAGCAACCACACCAACAGAACCTCCTACTACAACTCAAGGACCAACCACTACCACACAATCAACAACCCCACCTACAGAACCTCCTACTACAACTCAAGCCCCAACCACAACCACAAAATCAACAACCACAACCACAAAATCAACAGCCCCACCAACAGAACCTCCTACTACAACTCAAGGACCAACCACAACCACAAAATCAACAACCCCACCAACAGAACCTCCTACTACAACTCAAGCCCCAACCACAACCACAAAATCAACAACCCCACCTACAGAACCTCCTACTACAACTCAAGCCCCAACCACAACCACACAATCAAAAACCACACCAACAGAACCTCCCACTACAACTGAAGGACCAACCACAACCACAAAATCTACAACATTATCAACTGGTCCTACAACTACAACTGAAGGACCAACCACAACCACAAAATCAACAACCCCACCAACAGAACCTCCTACTACAACTCAAGCCCCAATCACAACCACAAAATCAACAACCACAACCACACAATCAACAACCCCACCAACAGAACCTCCTACTACAACTCAAGGACCAACCACAACCACAAAATCAACAACCCCACCAACAGAACATCCTACTACAACAGAAGGACCAACCACTACCACACAATCAACAACCACACCAACAGAACCTCCCACTACAACTGAAGGACCAACCACAACCACACAATCAACAACCACACCAACAGAACTTCCCACTACAACTGAAGGACCAACCACAACCACAAAATCTACAACATCATCAACTGGTCCTACAACTACAACTGAAGGACCAACCACAAAATCAACAACCCCACCAACAGAACCTCCAACTACAACTAAAGGACCAACTACAACCACAAAATCAACAACCCCACCAACAGAACCTCCTACTACAACTCAAGGACCAACCACAACCACAAAATCAACAACCCCACCAACAGAACCTCCCACTACAACTCAAGGACCAACCACTACCACACAATCAACAACCACACCAACAGAACCTCCCACTACAACTGGAGGACCAACCACAACCACAAAATCTACAACATCATCAACTGGTCGTACAACTACAACTGAAGGACCAACCACAACCACAAAATCAACAACCCCACCAACAGAACCTCCTACTACAACTGTAGGTCCAACAACAACCACAGAATCTACAACCCCACCCACAAAACCTCCTTCTACAACTGAAGGTCCAACAACCACAGAATCTACAACCCCACACACTAAACCTCCTACTACAACTGAAGGTCCAACCACAACCACAAAATCTACGACGCCAGCCACCAAACCTCGTACTACGACTGAAGGTCCAACAACAACCACAAAATCTACAACCCCACCCACCAAATCTCCTACTACGACTGAAGGTCCAACAACAACCACAGAATCTACAACCCCACCCACTAAACCTCCTACTACAACTGAAGGTCCAACCACAAACACAAAATCTACGACGCCAACCACCAAACCTCCTACTACGACTGAAGGTCCAACTACAACCACAGAATCTACAACCCCACACACGAAACCTCCTACTACAACTGAAGGGCCAACCACAACCACAGAATCTACAACTCCACCCACCAAACATCCTACTACAACGGAAGGTCCAACAACAACCACAAAATCTACAACCCCACCTACCAAACCTCCTACTACAACTGTAGTTTCAACCTCAACCACAGAATCTACAACTCCACCCACCAAACCTCCTACTACGACTGAACGTACAACAACAACCACAGAATCTACAACATCATCAACTGGTCCTACAACTACAACTGAAGGACCAACCACAAAATCAACAACCCCACCAACAGAACCTCCAACTACAACTAAAGGACCAACTACAACCACAAAATCAACAACCCCACCAACAGAACCTCCTACTACAACTCAAGGACCAACCACAACCACAAAATCAACAACCCCACCAACAGAACCTCCCACTACAACTCAAGGACCAACCACTACCACACAATCAACAACCACACCAACAGAACCTCCCACTACAACTGAAGGACCAACCACAACCACAAAATCTACAACATCATCAACTGGTCGTACAACTACAACTGAAGGACCAACCACAACCACAAAATCAACAACCCCACCAACAGAACCTCCTACTACAACTGTAGGTCCAACAACAACCACAGAATCTACAACCCGATCCACAAAACCTCCTTCTACAACTGAAGGTCCAACAACCACAGAATCTACAACCCCACACACTAAACCTCCTACTACAACTGAAGGTCCAACCACAACCACAAAATCTACGACGCCAGCCACCAAACCTCCTACTACGACTGAAGGTCCAACAACAACCACAAAATCTACAACCCCACCCACCAAATCTCCTACTACGACTGAAGGTCCAACAACAACCACAGAATCTACAACCCCACCCACTAAACCTCCTACTACAACTGAAGGTCCAACCACAAACACAAAATCTACGACGCCAACCACCAAACCTCCTACTACGACTGAAGGTCCAACTACAACCACAGAATCTACAACCCCACACACGAAACCTCCTACTACAACTGAAGGGCCAACCACAACACCCACCAAACATCCTACTACAACGGAAGGTCCAACAACAACCACAAAATCTACAACCCCACCTACCAAACCTCCTACTACAACTGTAGTTTCAACCTCAACCACAGAATCTACAACTCCACCCACCAAACCTCCTACTACGACTGAACGTACAACAACAACCACAGAATCTACAACCAAATATCCTACTACAACTGAACGTCCAACAACAACCACAGAATCTACAACCTCACCTACCAAACATCCTACTACAACTGTAGTTCCAATAACAACCACAGAATCTACAACACCACCCACCAAACCCCCTACTACGACTATAATCCCAAGTACAACCACAAAATTTACAACATTATCAACGGAATATCCGACTAAAACTCAACAATCAACTACAACAGTTGAAACAGCTGTTACTGGTGTACCACAAACAACGCCCAGAAAATCCACTGACAAGCAGATATCAAAACATCCTAATACAACAGAAGGTTCAACCGCAAACACAGAATCTACAACCCCACCCACAAAACCTCCTACTACGACTGAAGGTCCAACAACCACAGAATCTACAACCCCACCCACAAAACCTCCTACTACAACTGAAGGTCCAACAACAACCACAGAATCTACAACCCCACCTACCAAACCTCCTAATACAACTGTAATTCCAACTACAACCACAGAATCTACAACCCCACCCACGAAACCTCCTACTACGACTGAAGGTCCAGCAACAACCACAGAATCTACAACCCCACACACTAAACCTCCTACTACAACTGAAGGTCCAACCACAACCACAAAATCTACGACGCCAGCTACCAAACCTCCTACTACAACTGAAGGTCCAACAACAACAACCACAGAATCTACAACCCCACCCACGAAACCTCCTACTACAACTGAAGGTCCAACAACTGAAGGTCCAACAACCACAAAATCTACGACGCCAGCTACCAAACCTCCTACTACAACTGAAGGTCCAACAACAACAACCACAGAATCTACAACCCCACCCACGAAACCTCCTACTACAACTGAAGGTCCAACAACTGAAGGTCCAACAACCACAAAATCTACGACGCCAGCCACCAAACCTCCTACTACAACTGAAGGTCCAACAACAACCACAAAATCTACAACCCCACCGACCAAATCTCCTACTACGACTGAAGTTCCAACAACAACCACAGAATCTACAACCCCACCCACGAAACCTCCTACTACGACTGAAGGTCCAACAACAACCACAGAATTTACAACCCCACACACTAAACCTCCTACTACAACTGAAGGTCCAACCACAACCACAAAATCTACAACCCCACACACTAAACCTCCTACTACGACTGAAGGTCCAACAACTGAAGGTCCAACACCCACAAAATCTACGACGCCAGCCACCAAACCTCCTACTACGACTGAAGGTCCAACAACAACCACAAAATCTACAACCCCAACGACCAAATCTCCTACTACGACTGAAGGTCCAACAACAACCACAGAATCTACAACCCCACCCACCAAACCTCCTACTACGACTAAAGGTCCAACAACTGAAGGTCCAACAACCACAAAATCTACGACACCAGCCACCAAACCTCCTACTACAACTGAAGGTCCAACAACAACCACAAAATCTACAACCCCACCGACCAAATCTCCTACTACGACTGAAGGTCCAACAACAACCACAGAATCTACAACCCCACCCACGAAACCTCCTACTACAACTGAAGGTCCAACAACAACCACAGAATCTACAACCCTACACACTAAACCTCCTACTACAACTGAAGGTCCAACCACAACCACAAAATCTACAACCCCACACACTAAACCTCCTACTACGACTGAAGGTCCAACAACTGAAGGTCCAACACCCACAAAATCTACGACGCCAGCCACCAAACCTCCTACTACGACTGAAGGTCCAACAACAACCACAAAATCTACAACCCCAACGACCAAATCTCCTACTACGACTGAAGGTCCAACAACAACCACAGAATCTACAACACCACCCACCAAACCTCCTACTACGACTGAAGGTCCAACAACTGAAGGTCCAACAACCACAAAATCTACGACGCCAGCCACCAAACCTCCTACTACAACTGAAGGTCCAACAACAACCACAAAATATACAACCCCACCGACCAAATCTCCTACTACGACTGAAGGTCCAACAACAACCACAGAATCTACAACCCCACCCACCAAACCTCCTACTACGACTGAAGGTCCAAAAACCACAGAATCTACAACCCCACCCACAAAACCTCCTACTACAACTGAAGGTCCAACAACAACCACAGAATCTACAATCCCACCCACCAAACCTCCTACTACGACTAAAGGTCCAAAAACCACAGAATCTACAACCCCACCCACAAAACCTCCTACGACAACTGAAGGTCCAACAACGACCACAGAATCTACAACCCCACCCACCAAACCTCCTACTACGACTGAAGGTCCAAAAACCACAGAATCTACAACCCCACCCACAAAACCTCCTACTACAACTGAAGGTCCAACAACAACCACAGAATCTACAACCCCACCCACAAAACCTCCTACGACAACTGAAGGTCCAACAACGACCACAGAATCTACAACCCCACCCACAAAACCTCTTACGACAACTGAAGGTCCAACAACGACCACAGAATCTACAACCCCATCCACAAAACCTCCTACGACAACTGAAGGTCCAACAACGACCACAGAATCTACAACCCCACCCACAAAACCTCCTACTACAACTGCAGGTCCAACAACAACCACAGAGTCTACAACCCCACCCACAACACCTCCTGCTACAACTGAAGGTCCAACAACAGCCACAGAATCTACAACCCCACCCACGAAACCTCCTACTACAACTGCAGGTCCAACAACAACCACAGAGTCTACAACCCCACCCACAACACCTCCTGCTACAACTGAAGGTCCAACAACAGCCACAGAATCTACAACCCCACCCACGAAACCTCCTACTACGACTGAACGTCCAACAACAACCACAGAATCTACAACCCCACACACTAAACCTCCTACTACAACTGAAGGTCCAACCACAACCA
The DNA here is from genome assembly GCA_036937835.1 of Pampus argenteus. Taxonomy (NCBI): domain Eukaryota; kingdom Metazoa; phylum Chordata; class Actinopteri; order Scombriformes; family Stromateidae; genus Pampus; species Pampus argenteus. The sequence goes on from CM072869.1 coordinate 8,938,800, forward strand.
CAAAATCTACGACACCAGCCACCAAACAACCTACTACGACTGAAGGTCCAACAACCACAGAATCTACAACCCCACCCACTAAACCTCCTACTACAACTGAAGGTCCAAACACAACCACAAAATATACGCCAGCCACCAAACCTCCTACTACAACTGAAGGTCCAACCACAACAACACAATCTACCACTATACCTACCAAACCTCCTACTACGGCTGAAAGAACAACCATAAAATCTACAAAGCCACCCACCAATCCTCCTACTACAACTGAAACACCAATTAAGAATTGCTCCGAATGGAATGTAGCTGTAAGTATCTTAATGTATCTAGCATGTCTAATTATACTATGTATGCTATCAGATATAGAATGTATTTTTTAACACTACACATTTTTAGGTTTTGTTATATACTTTAAAATGACTGATTTGCCCATGTTTTTCTTTTTATATCAGCAAAACGAAACCTTCTTCTTATGCAACTGCACCATGGCAAGATGCATTGAGAACAATATAATTGAAATTATTCCATATAAATGTCCACCCCTTGAGAATATCACTTGTACCAATGGAAAGAAACCTGTTCTTGTGTATGATGAGCACCGCTGCTGCCAACATTATGCTTGTGACTGTAAGCCATTCAGTGGTTAAAATGATAAATGATGAAATTGTTCACTTGTATCTTTCTTTAAAATAAATTTTAGATTATAACTTTATACTTTTTTGTTTCTTTTCAGGTGTATGTGAAGGCTGGGGAGATCCTCATTATGTCACATTTGATGGATTCTACTACAGTTATCAAGGAAACTGTACTTATGTCTTAATGGAAGAGATGTCACCAAAACATAATTTAAAGATTTATATTGATAATGTCTTTTGTGACCCCAATGAAGATGTTTCCTGTCCACGATCAATAATTATATTATATGAATTGCAAGTTATCACACTCAAGAATCGTAATCTTATTGGAGGAGCACAATTGGAGGTAACAATACATGTCATGACTGTCTGACTTTGAATCTGACTGGAGACTAGGTGTGTGTGACAGGTGTGTGGGTGTGTTGCTGTGTGCTTGCGTGTCCCCATTTGTCCTTTCTGCCAGGTTTGGTGGAAGTATCCTCTGCCTCTGACACACCTGCATCCCATCAGCCTGTTTGACAATCTCCTTTCACGGCACACTATTTAAGATCTGCCCAGCGTTCTAATCCTTGCTGGATTGTTGTGTATCTCTGAGTTCTGACCTGTCTCTGCTGTAATCCTGAACTGTTTTGAAAGTCCGTGCCACCCCCTGGATAACCCTGCCTGGACTTCAACAACTTTTTGTTCAATAAACTTTGTCACTGTCGCATGTTTGCCATAGTCAGAGCCGGAAGCCGCTTCAACCAACTTAAGGAAACCTGGCAGAAAGGACAAGTGGGGACAGACAAGCAAACAGCAACACACCCACACACCTGTCACTCACACAAAGTCAAAGTCAGACAGTCATGACAATACAAAAACTTGAAGCAGATTATTAATGTCAATGTAGATGGAATAGAATGGTCAATCATTGTCTTTTTGTCATAACATATCTATATATTTCAATTTTTTTTACCTTTAGGCACAGAACAATGGAGAAAGTCTGAAACTACCTTATTCACAACATGGTGTGAAGATCATGAATTCTGGCATTACCTTGGTCTTGGAGATATTTCACATAGAAGTTGTCATTACATTTGGAATAACTGGCTTCACTGTGACCCTTCCCTATAAATACTTTGGCAACAACACACAGGGCCATTGTGGTAAGATCATCTTTCACTTGTGGCCACATTGTTAAATCATTAGTTCGAGGTACGACTATAATACTAATAACTATTTTGTGACTCTGCTGACAGGAACATGCAACAACAACCAGGCTGATGACTGCAAGTTACCTGGAGGCCAGCTGGTGGAGAGTTGTGCTGTAATGGCTGACTATTGGTTAGCAAATGATATTTCCAAAGCTAATTGCCAGGTACCACCTGTACCCCCTACCACCATACCTGAACCCTCACCAAACCAAACTCCATGCAAGCCAGATTCCATTTGTGATCTTCTTAAGAGCAGGTAGACATTCTTTAATCAGTGTATTAGCTCTTATTTGTCCCTATAACCTTTTTTTTTTTTTTTTTTTTACTGCTTTTTGCATTTTGTCATTGAGGTTTTGATTTGTGTTTTACTCCAACAGTGTCTTTGCAGAGTGCCATCCCTTTGTCACTCCTGACAAATTCTACCAAGGTTGTGTTTTTGATAGCTGCCATGTTTCCAATCCAGTAGTCGAGTGCACAAGTTTGCAGACTTATGCTGCAGCCTGTGCACAGGCTGGAGTTTGCCTGCACTGGAGGAACCACACCAAACTGTGTGGTAAGCACTGCCCATTGTTTTATTGTGAACGTTATGATTGGTGTAATCATGAGGGGCAATTCATGTTTTTACTTTTGTCTAACACACATTGAACAGGCTGTTGAACATTTTATTATATACAGTATATATGTAGTATGTAAAACCAACTATATTGAGTTATTTTCCCAGCCAGTGACTGCCCATCAAACAAAGTTTACCAGCCATGTGGTCCTGCAGAACAGCCAACCTGTGAAGACAAGTAGGTTTCAACAAAAATGAATTGTCTTCATATTAAGGTTTATTGTGCACATTTTTCCTAAGATTCCTATGGAATCATAATGGACAATGGCAACAAATATTTCTTGAAAAATTGACAAATTTGTGGTGATGAGTGGAGTAGCATACAATATATCAAATCAATTTTCTTGTAATTTTTGTTCTTGATTATTGTATTTTACAGTTATAATGAACCAACCATGAACTTCACAGCTGAGGGCTGCTTTTGTCCTGATGGAATGAAACTCTTCAGCAAAGAGTCCAGGATATGTGTTGATAAGTGTGGTGAGCGTTGTGTATATCCTCTCGTCTTATCATTAAGTTGATTATATCATATCACTCATTAAGTCCTATGGAACTGCTAATTTTTCACAATGCTTATTTTCAACAGGATGTCTTGATCCTGATAACATTCCACGTGAGGTGAGCAAAGTCTTCTCATTGTTCAGTCCAATTCAACCAACCTGCATCGTTTACTGATTCCAAGAGACAATTTGGTCACTGCTTTGGTTTAATCTTTCAGATCAATGAAAGGTTTGAGTACAAATGTCAAAACTGTATCTGTGAGGAGTCCACCAAGACTGTGACTTGCAAGCCTAAGGCGTGCCCGACATCACATATAACACAGTGCATTGATCCAGGTTTTGCTCTTGTCAACCGAACAAATCCATCAGACCCCTGCTGTTCTGAACTTATCTGTGGTAAGAGATGTTCAGAATGTTTTCAGAGTGCTATATAGTTATATTGATTCTTAAAGATGTCTGTTAACTATTAATATCACCATTAATATCATCTTCACAGAATGTCAATTCAACACTTGCCCAGTCAACATCATGACATGTGCAGCTGGACATCAGCTAATTGTTAATGTTCCAGAGGGAAAATGCTGTCCAGAACACACATGTGGTGAGTGCTTGAATTCACATTTTGAATTCATTAGAAAATAAATGACAATAGTGACAATTTAGCATGATTTTCAATGACTTGCCTCGTCTTATTCAATTCTAGAGCCTAAAAGAGTTTGTGTCCACAAAGACATTGAATACCAGGTAAATAAGTTGTTGAAAGAGTTTTTTACATAATTTATTAAAATATCACTTTTGTCTTTCAGTTATTTCTGCTGCACTTTAAGTTCTATATGGCTAAAAACTGAACACATTTCCTCTTTATTTGCTAGCCTGGTGCTTCAGTTCCTGGGAATGCATGTCAGGATTGTACCTGCATCAATGAAGTGGACCCCAGGTCCGGTCTATACAAAATAACTTGTGACTTTCAGCAATGTGAAGAAAATTGTGACAAGGTATGAGAAATTACATTATTTTCATGTACATGAAACATACAAGGGTGAACTCATAAAACTGGATTTGGCAACTCATTCCTCTCTTTTTCATAGGGTTATGAATATGTGATGAGGAATTCAGATAAATGCTGTGGAAGTTGTGTTCAGACACACTGTATCTTAAATATTAATGATACCAAACAATACATGAAGGTAAGTTGGATCATTTATGTTGACTGTGACTTTACATGCTCATGTTTAATAGCCGAAAGTTTTTTAGTATTGTGATATATGCATGTGCGTCTGCTCTTCAGCAAGGAGAAACCTGGTCACCACCTAGGAATAAGTGTGAGTTTTACACCTGTGTTAAGAGTGGTGAGACTTTCACAACCATTAGTTCACGCATTGTCTGCCCGCCATTCCAGGAGAACAACTGCCAACCTGTAAGTTATAGATAGATCGATATACCTTATTAATCCCAACACTGGGAAATTAACTTTGACTTTCAACAAATTCATCTGAAACGTGTGATGCCCCCCCCCCCCCCCCCCCCCTCCTCAGGATACAATTCAAACTGCAGCAAATGGCTGTTGTAAAATCTGTAAGTATTTGTGACTTTGTGACATTTTCTTTACATTTGAATAGAAGGTAAATACATAATAGAAGTTAATTGTGTGCCTATTTTGAAAAGGTGTGGAGAGGGAGAAGGCCTGCAAGTTAGATTCCATGAAAACCTACATTAAGCACAAGGGCTGTCAGTCTGAAGTGGAGGTAGATCTTCCATATTGTGAAGGATCCTGCAACACTTTCAGCAGGTAAGGATGATGATATATGAGTCACAAACTCATTAAAATGTAGAATGTCATGCTGTTAAAATTGCTTTGGCCTGGTTTGTAAATATTTCAAGTTACGTTATTTATTTTATTAATCCTGCCTCTGTTTTCTTCAGGTACTCTGAAGCAGCAGGTACTATGCACCATTCTTGCTCCTGCTGTAAGGAGACACGTCACACCAATCGCACTGTTGACTTGCTTTGTCTGAATGGAGAAGTGGTTCCTCACACATATACCCATGTGGAAGAATGTGGCTGTAGCCACACAGACTGCGTCGCTGCAGGACAACCATCTCGCAAAAGGCGAAGCTTCAAAGTAGTGTAATTGAAAATTTGTATGGAAAGTTCTTCCCATATTGTCCTAACAATCATTAAATATCTGACATTGTAATTGTCATTATAGAGAGAATATTTATCAATTGATCAAATAAAAAGATGCATCTCTGTTCATGTCTTATCTTTTCTATTGTCTTGTGCAAATTCAAAACACATGTTGGTGTCTGATCCAGCTTGATCAACAGATAGAAATAGAATATTAGAGTGGCACCCAGAAACATCGCCAGACTTCAAACATACTTAGTCATAAAATCAGCTGCTAAAACAAGGTGATTCAAAATAAAAGTGCATATCATTGAGCATATCATTGTAAACTAGGACTCAGCCTATAGTGCAGTTACAGTAAACCATTGTTTACACTTTCCTTTTCTTAAGTTTCTTTTGAACGCACTAGCAGTCAGGTTGTACTGCTCTTCTTTATTCACCAGAGGCTTATCAACCCAGTCTATGAAAGGATGAACATGAACCTGTTGAACAGTCGAGCCAACCTAATAGCCTACTTATTTCCTTTGAGCCAGTTACTCAAACAGACAAGCCTGTTGACATGTTCAGATAACAAGGAAGCTCGTTTTTTTCTGAACAACATGTCCAGACAGGGAAAACAATCTTTCAGAGGGTACTGATGTAGCGGGTGTTGCTAAGTACTTGCGTGCAAGGCAGGCCATCTCACTGTGCGACGCTTAATGTGACATTGTCCTCCTCTTCATCAGACGAAGACTCATGTGCAAGCATGAGAGCTGGTTTCTTCTTAGCCGGCTCAGGCGCGATTTGGTTATCTGGCTGTGCAGGCTGTGTGGCATTGTGGGGCGCGCTAATTGTTTTGTTTCCGGTTTACAGCTGGATCCTGTAGCTTTTCTAACGTGGCCACAGCAGTAAAAAAAAAAAAAATTAACACAGGTCACAAAGAGCGTTAATCTCGCGTTAAAAAAAAAAACGACGTTAAATTGTTTTGAACTAACGCGTTAATAACGCAATATTTTTGACAGCACTAATATTTATTAATACTAATAATTTCAGTTTTTGATTTCACAGTTGCACTTCAGCCTTTTACAAATCTATTAATATACGACTGTTAGTAAAATTTTTGGGGTTTTGGATTAACACTTAAAAAATTATTAAAATTATTATTTATTCATCTGAAACTTTTTGTGCCAAAGATACTCAGTATACGTAATAAAATACAGCAAATGTACTGTATACTCAGTATATACAGTAAACTGTATATATAATAATACTCTACATATTAACATGTAAGAATAACAAACAATACATACACAGTACAATATATACACATAAATAATTTTAGCAAGGTGCAAAGTACAAATGGTACCATCCATCAACAGAAGTGCGGGGTACTGATTTGTTATATATTATATATGTCAGGCCGGGACTCAAACAGGCTCCTTCCACAGGTTCGTGGAAGGCTGGGCTCTGGTTCCTTGGCAACAGGCTCGGGCCAGGGGGTCGGGCTTGACATTCTGGAAGAAAGAGAAAACGAAAAGCGGTAAAAATAAAAAAGGGCCCACCTTGCCTGGCGAGAATTCAATCTTTTGGCTTTACGTATGTATTCCAAGTTCTTATGGTCGTACAATAAAGCCCAGGAAGGAGATGGTGTGGGCATGAAACTCACTCTTCTCAGCTTTTACATCTTGTACAGCTTGTTTTCTAACAGTTGTTGGAGGACCTGCGTTACATGTTTTTTTTTGTCTCTAAATCTGGGGAGTAAATGAGAATATCGTCCATATATCGTCATGAGGGGCAGGGGGTAACGATTCTTTATGGTGATGGCGTTTAGGGGGCTGTAATCAATGCATGGCCTAAGAGATCTGTCCTTTTTCCCCACAAAGAAAAAACCGGCCCCTGCTGCTGACGAGGAAGGACCAATTAGCCCCGCCCTCAGCGATGACTCAATGTACTCCTTCATGGTTGCCCTCTCCGGACCGGAGATGGAGTACAACCAGCCCTTGGGAAAAGGGGAGCCAGGAATCAAGTCTATTGCGCAGTCATAAGGCCGGTGGGGAGGAAGTGACGTGGCCTTGGATTTGTTAAATACCTCCTTGAGGTGGTGGTAGATTAGAAAGTATGAATAGGAATTAACCTTGGCAGGTAAGTTCTCCTGTGGCATTCAGTGGTGTATAAAGACAGGCTTATAGGTGGTGAGAGGTATTGCACATGGAGTGCACAAGTTTGAGTAACATCCTTCACTCAGAACACAACGGTAACATTATGGATCATCCCTCCCCTTTGTTTACAATTTTTTCTGTCTGGTGCCCATATTTGTTATGTGGAATTTTACACACGTCATACCCAGACTACAAGGAAGAACTGGTTCAGGTTTATTGCATAGACTATATCTTTATTTTTTCATTTGTCATTTGTAAAGCATTTATAGTATTAATCATTTGCCATATTTTTGATTAATCTGTTTTTAATCACATCCATAACTTTCTAGAACACCATGCCTCGAACATTTTTTAAACAAAGCTTCAGAACTAAACCAATAATCAATTTGTGGATGTGAATGGCACCAAAAGTTAAACTGTAATAAAAAATATTCACTTATATCACAGGCAGAAAATGGAAAGCATTTCTAAAAAAGACAGTCTACAGGCACATTAGCGGTGCTGTTGTTGAGCAGGTGAAAAATTGGGAGATCACCAAAGTTATTATAATTCATCCTGAGGGGAACATGAATGTCTGTTGAGCTATTTAATTTGATTAAAACCACATGGAGCTGCATGTTGGTAGTACACGAAGAGTCAAGGGGTCACTAGGAGATCGTTATGATGTGATATGATCTTCTGGGCACCATGAATATAAACACAAATGACAATCCATTCAATAGTTTTGAGAGATATTTTGGATATTTTTCTGGGCCGTGATGCATCAACCATCCTGAGAGCTATACCACTAGCACAGCTAAAAATCATAAAGGAAAGCGAATCTCACAAATTATATTGTTCTTACCACACTTTTCACTTGTCATAATCTCATTTTCTTTCTTTCAGTGTGTACTGTACCAACAATTTTACCTAGTAAGGAAAAGCGGTCATGCAAGACTGTCAATAAACTCGCCTGTAAGTCTTTGGCAAATGTTTGGTCAATGTATGGTCCAGTGATTTATCAATGTACCATAAAAATCCTTTGTCCTGCAGATATGGAGGCATATCTCACATCTTAAATGCCTTGCTTCAGTGAGAAAAGTACACAACACACAGTTTATGTATACATAATCTTTAACCAAAACAGTATCATAATCAAAGCATTTCAATGATTCATCAACCGCAACTGTATGGCAGATGACTTTATGACTTTTACAATTTAAAATATTTATCTTTCTTATAGGATATATGTTAATGTTTACTAAAGATTACCATCAGAAAAGAGCTATAAAGAACATGGGCATGATTGATAGGATGCTTTATGTGAAAACTATGGATCAATTGTTATTATAAGCAACCTCTTCATGGGTGTGATCTAAACCACAAAGATTGACGCCCTCTCTTTTTCCCCTCCTTAAGTGCAAACACCCTATAACATTGGTAGTATCATACCATTTGGCTCAACCATCTCTCTGAGGACAGACTACTCATGAGAACAGCCAGAATGCCACTTGACTGGGTGATATCATGGCTCGAACTCTGCCTTGGACTATCTACAATAACCAGTGGTATGTATACTGACTGTTACAAATAGAGTTGCATATATATATGCTTTGATCAAACCCTATCCAAACGTATTGTGGTATAGTGTCTATCAAGTACAAAGGACCCTATTCTGGAAAGAAAATTTGATAAAACTAATATAAAGTGGAATTTTGTCACGTATAAACATAATCTGTTTTTGTTTTACAATATGGTAACAAAAAGATTGAAGTAGAAATTCTCATCAGATGTTTTCAGTGTTATATCAGGGTCTGATGTTCCTCTCCAATAAGTAGAGGGTTCTTGGCTATCTCTAACTGAACGGAACTAATCAATGTAAAATGTCTTTATTCTCTTTTAAGTCATGGGCCAGGCAGTGACCAAAATGCCAATAATTACAGGTAATTTGTTGTTTAAAGATTGAAAGAGAAACAAAAAATAACTTACAGTTTTAACTGTTGACTAATGAATGCTATTTTCCCCCATAAACTAGAAATGAGGGCCTCTCACAACCAGTTTTGCAGTACATGGGGAAACTACCATTTTAAGACTTTCGATGGAGATTTTTTCCAGCTTCCATCTGTTTGCAACTACATCCTTGCATCCCAGTGTAAGGGCAGCTATGAGGATTTCAATATTGAGCTCCAACGGCAAGAGATGAATGGGTCCACCAGCATTAAGAAGGTCACTATGAGACTGGATGCTGTTGTGGTGGAATTGTCCAAGTCTTCCATCAAAGTCAATGATAAAAAGTGAGTCTGTAACTCAGTCATGCTTATTGTAAAACTATTTTGATAACTTTTCATCAACACTGATGTACTTGTTACAGTGATGCTTAATGTCTTATCATCTTACTGTGATGATTTTCCACCTCCAGCGTCACCATACCATTCAGCCAGTTTGGCATTTCAATTGAAAGATCTGTCTCCTATATTAACATCAAGGCAACCCTGGGTTTGGTCATTATGTGGAATGAAGAAGACTCTCTCTGGGTATGTATATTCACATTCAATTTGTTCTTATATGTCCTGATAGTACTATAATTAATACATGACACATAATTTTATAATTGCTTTAATAACTGATATGTAGAGGACACTGAGCTGTGTAAACATTTATAGCATATTTAGTTTGACCACTATTCAAGATATTAAAGAAATACATTATGGGTCATTCGTACTCTGATTAATAAATTTTGACTCAAATGTAAGCAGGGCTTAATTAAAAGATAAAGGTGAACTTTAGCTGGTGTTTACATTTGATGCAACCATCTTAAAAGTGGTCAATAACATCATATTACCATTCATTCAACACTGGCAGACAAATATATTTAATACATTAAAATGACATATATTAAAAAAAATAAGAGCACAAAAATGCTGTGATCAATCATCTTAAGTCATAATTGCAATAAAAACTGATCAAAAGGTAGAACATTTAATTATACCACACTAAAGTGGTCTTAACTTGTGTTTTCTCGTTACCTATACATATGCTGGCAAGTGGTTTAATTCTTGTTGGTGTTTTGGTATATGATTACACTAAGCCCCACAGGTAAGCAGATGGGTGTTTGTGCTGAGAAATGGTGATATTAGTATAGCTACCGTAATGAAAACTTGTCAGTCCCATTGTCGTGGGCGCAACATGTGCATGTTTATGCAGCACCCCCTCAGACACACTTATACAGGACATTTATTTTTCCTTTCTCCTTTTATATGGTTGAACACAAAAAGGAGAGACAGCTTAATCAGACAACAAATGTTGCCAGAAGACAATTGCATACCTGTAATGAAGACATTTCTTCTTTATTTCTGCTCATTATTCAAACCTAATGTTCACCTGTTTTTAAGGTTGAGCTGGATGCAAAATTCAAGAATCAGACATGCGGACTGTGTGGTGACTTCAATGGAGTCCAGTTTTATAATGAGTTCATCCAAATGGGTAAATAAGTTGCTAAATACGAAAGCTTACAACAATCGACACAATGAAAGTATTCACATTATCTAAAACTTTTTTTCATCTAGAAACTGGGGATTTTATACCTGCTGAAAATTTGGGGGAGGTATGGAAAGCCAATGGTCCTACTGAAAACTGTGAGGACATTTCCTCTCCAGCCACACGGACCTGTGCAAATCAGGTATTTAAAATACATTTGTTAATATTATATACAACATATAGATACAGCTTAAATATATTCTTTACTTTGACCCACAGAAAGATCTGTGTGAGAACCTTCTGTCAGGACCTGCATTCCTCAGTTGTAGAGACTTAATTGATACGGACTCCTTCATCAACGCCTGTGTGAAGGATCTGTGCTACTGTAACAGCAGCAGTTCATCATGCTTGTGTTCAACCATATCAGAATACTCCCGCCAATGTGCTCATGCAGGCGGAAAACCACAGCAGTGGAAGACTGCACAACTGTGTGGTAGGCACAGGAATAAGGAAATGTTGTCTTTGTAGTTATTTATGAGAATCAAAATTGTCAAAATCTCTAAATTGTCATTTTTTGTGTTGAATAGCTAAAACATGCCCATTCAACTTGGAGTATAGGGAATGCAATAGTCCATGTACTGACACGTGCAGCAACCCCCAGAGAAGCCAAATGTGTGAGGATCACTGTATGGACGGATGCTTCTGTCCATCCGGTAAGTTTCCTGATTTTAAAAGGAGTTTAGATGACATTTTGTGTGGAGGCTATATCTATATTGATTAGTAATTCAGACTCTCAAATTAATTGATTTGTGCTTTTCATTTTTATGCAACATGCTTCCAGGCTGATTTGCTTCATTTTTGTGTCCAATTATTAATTGAAAAAGTACTTTTTTTCTCTTATGACATTTGGGCAACTCTGGTAGTGAATTCTAAAAGAAACATCACTGCACTTGAACTTTCCCACATTTTGTCACCTTATGACCACAAACATGACATGACTATATTTTATTGGAATTGTGAAAGACCAGCACAAAATGACATACAATTGTGAAGTAGAAAGAAAAGTATATATATGACAAAAAAAAGTGTGGTGTGCACTTTTCTCTGAGTGCATCCAATTGCCTTCAGAAGTTGACTGATGATTGCTGAATGATCGAATGTTGACCTAATGACTAAATAAGGCTAGAGTCCACCTGTGTGCAATTTAATCTTAGTACAAATACAGGTGTTCTGTGACGGCCTCAGTGGTTTGTTAAGAGAAGATTGGGGAGCAAACAGCACCATGAAGGCCAAGGAACACACCAGACAGGTCAGGGATAAAGTTGTGGAGAAAGCAGGGTTAAGCTATAAAAACATTTCCCAAGCTTTGAACATCTCATGGAGCACTGTTCAGTCCATCAACCAGAAATGGAAAGAATATGGCACAAAATGAAAACCTACCAAGACACGGTCGACCACTTAAACTTGCAGACCAAACAAGGAGAGCACTGGTCATATCACTGATCGCTCTGGATGGACTGCGGAGATCCACAGTTCAGGTGGGGGAATCTGTGCACAGGACAACTCAGTCAGGCACTGCACAAATCTGGCCTTTATGAAAGAGTGGCAAGAAGAAAGCCATTGTTGAAAGAAAACCACAAAAAGTCCCGTTTGCAGTTTGCCAGAAGCCAGGTGGAAGAAGGTGCTCTGGTCAGATGGGGGCTAAATTGAACTTTTTGGCCTAAATGCAAAACACTATGTGTGGTGGAAGACTAACATTGCACATCACTCCGAACACACCATCCCCACTGTCAAACATGGTGGTGGCAGCATCATGCTTTTGGATGGAGCCAAATGCAGGGCAATCTTGGAAGAAAACCTGTTGGAGTGTACAAAAGACTTGAGACTGGGGCAGAGATTCACCTTCTAGTGGGACAACGACCCTAAACATAAAGCCAGGGCTACAATGGGATCATTTAAAACGAAACATGTCCATGTGTTAGAAAGACCCAGTCAAAGACCAGACCTAAATCCAATCGAGAATCTGTGGCAAGATCTGAAAACACTCTCCATCTAATCTGACTGATCTCGAGCTGTTTTGCAAAGAAGAATAGGCAAAATTTCAGTCTCTACATGTGAAAAGCTGGTAGAGACATACCCAAAAAGACTGTAATTGCAGCAAAAGGTAGGCTGAATACTTTTGCACACCGCCCTTTTTTAGTTTTTTATTTGAAAAATGTTGTTTTGTATGCCACTTTGTATGCCACTTTGTGTTGGTCTTTCACATAAAATTCTTCGTTTGTGGTGGTCATAAAGTGACAAAATGTGGAAATGTTCAAGGGGTATTCATAATTTTGCAAGCCACTGTATATGTATGGCTATAAGTTTTGCATTGTTTAGAGCAGTTTTCTGCGGGCCTAAGGGTAATAATTTCCTTATGCTTCTCCCAAGGGACTGTCTTTGATGACATCACACAAAGTGGGTGTGTTTCTGTTGACCAGTGCTCCTGCTTACACCATGGCAAGCCATATAAACCTGGGGAATCCTACTCAAGGACATGTCAAAATTGGTAAGGACTTCACAATCTTTAATATAATTTTACTTACATTTACATTATATTAATAATGTATGTAGCCGGCTCAGTTGAACTGACTAAACTCTGTTGACAGCACCTGCAAACAGGGTCAGTGGAGCTGTAAGGACAAGGATTGTCCTGGTATCTGCTCGCTACTGGGTGGCTCCCACATTTCCACCTATGATGATAAAACATACACTTTCCATGGAGAATGCTCTTATGTTCTCTCAAAGGTGAGTTGGTTCTTAAAACAATAGTACATAGGTGCCCATATGTACGTTGAAACAGTTTTTTTCTGCCTCTAATCATTCCTCCTATTCATGCTGGTTCATTCGTGCTACATGATTGTTGTTACCTAAAAATTAAGGAAGTATTATTTTAATCCAAACTTTAACGTTTTGTTAACCACCTGCTCCAGGGACCTGAATCACTTTTTTGTCATTTAGTTTAGTTGTAAATTGGATGACTTGGTATTGTTTGAAAACAATGTGAACCTAACCTTTAAAGTAATGCGTCCTTTAAATCACAAACAAAAATGCAAAACTTGTAAATAAGAAAACGGTTTATAATCAAGTGCATTATTATTTTCTTGATTTTAGGAAAGTAATGGAACTTTCAGTGTCCTGGGTGACCTGACCAAATGTAAAAACTCAGATAAATCAACCTGTCTGGCTGCAGTCACTCTACTACTGCCAAAATACATGGTAAAACTATTTTCTATTACAGTTACTTCTTAATAAAATGAAAAGATATTTATAGGATATATTTTTATTTATTGGAAAGGGTTTAAACATGTTTCCTGATGTTCCTGAAGTCATTTTGTCATTTTTCAAACTGCAGATGATTGTAGTTGAAGCTAATGGACAGGTTTTTGTTAACAAACGGATTTCTCAACTCCCTCTTTTCATGGGTGAGTGGTTAGTTTCATTCCTTTGTTTTGTTTTGTTTTTCGTTTTGTTTTTTGTATTTATTCACCTGTGAAATCATGACATATAATTAAGTTTGCTTAAAATATAACATAATCAATGTGTTAATTTAACAGTTCATTAATTATGAATATGTTTTTTCCCACAGATGACATAACCGTCTTCAGCCCATCAACATTTTACATTGTTATCCATACCAACTATGGGCTTCATCTTGACATTCAGCTCATACCTATTATGCAGGTTTACATCAAAGCCAGTGTCTCCACTAAGGGAAAACTCAGTGGTGCGTTTTCATTCTTCAGCGTTTTTAATTATGTTAGAAAATATCCACCATTTCAGTGTTTAGAGTGTTTTATTTTGTATTACGTTAAATTATATTATCTTTATGCAGGCCTTTGTGGAGATTTTAATGATGTTGAAGCTGATGACTTCAGAACCACAAATGGATTGATTGAAGGAACAGCGGTTACATTTGCCAACACATGGAAGACCAAAACAATCTGTCCAGATGTGGTAAACATATATGAGGATCCCTGCATTTTGAGTGTACACAAGGGTAACTGTCATAGAAGTCACATGCCATATGTATCATTCCTAAAGCAACATACCACTCAACATGTTCATTTGTTTTTGTAGAGCAATATGCCAAAAACTGGTGCTCCTTGCTGTCAGACACAAAAGCGATTTTTGCCCAGTGCCATTCTGAAATAAATCCACAGGATTATCAAGCTGTAAGTATTCTTTTGTATTCAGCCTAATATAAGTTTGCATATTTCTAGTTTAAAAACTGCACATTTCAGCTACACATTTAGACTGTTGTGTTTCTCTCCACAGTCTTGTATTTATGACACATGTGCCTGTGAAAACAGCGAGGAGTGCATGTGTGCTGCCATTTCCTCTTATGTTCATGCATGTGCCGCTGCAGGTGTGTCACTAAGTGGATGGAGGGAGACCATGTGCCGTAAGTTTTACCCAAACAATCAATTAAAGCAATAATTATGTATCTTTTTTTTTATACACAGCTGTAATTTTGTGGCGTGTTTTCTTTCAACAGAAAAATACACAACTGACTGCCCTTCTACTTTGGTGTATGACTACCAGATGACAAGCTGCCATCGCACCTGTCACTCTCTTAGTCAGTCAGACTTAACGTGTGAGATTGAATTAACCTTGTTTGATGGCTGCGGCTGTGCTGAAAGAACTTACTTAAATGAGAGGGGAGAGTGTGTGTCAGCCTCACAATGCTCTTGCAATGTGGGAGACACGGTGGTACACCCCGGGAATTTCATCAGTATTCATGGACAAACTTGGTGAGGATTTCAATATTTACAGTAAAATTATTGCATAACATTTGTTTTTAACTGAACAAAAGTGACCTTAGGTCAGTGGTTCCTAAGTTCTGGGTTGCAGTCAGCTAAGCAGATAGTCAGCATTGTGGGTATATTTAACATTTAACAACTTAACTTTGACGTATTGCAAATTCCTAGCATAGTGCTTTTATTTTAAAGCATTGTTTCCATATATAGGGGTAATGGTGGTAGTATGACGTAAAGCTTTAATATACAAGTAGCCTCTTACTGCACTCCTTCCTACTAATATAGATGGAATCTGGCCCATCCCACAACATGGTGAACTTTCCTGGTGCTCACTGCACCTTGCTTAATGTGTGCTAGGATCTCCAGACAAGATAATGGAAGTGTCAAGTTTGCCCGTAGCCCAGACATGAACCATTACTTACTCAGGCAAACTATGGCTCCTCCGGATAGAACTATTGGGGACCTTGGCTTAGATTTCATCAAGAAATAAAGCAGAAACTAGCACGAAATAACAGGAAAATGCTTTTCATTCCATTGTCCACCTTGACTATCTTTCTGTGCATTTCAGCTACTGCCATGGTGGAAAATTAAGCTGTATCAACAGACACATTAATGAATGTAAGTACAAAGCACTTGGTGCGTCATAGTATTCATTTTATAGCAAAGCATAGTATTAGCAAATCAAAGCATACATTGGTGTCCTTTGTAACACACTATCTTTGTCATCAGCATGCTCCGATCCAATGGTTTTCTTCAACTGTTCAAGTGCAAAGCCAGGTGACAAGGGATCAGAGTGCCAAAAAAGCTGCCAGACACTGGACACAGAATGTGTAAGACTGACACTGTTTAATAACTGTTGTTATGAATATTCTACACATGTATAGTGACGCAGCAGAATCACATATTAAATGCATTGCTGTTACTCTGTATAGGACAATACACAGTGTATCTCCGGCTGTGTGTGTCCTGATGGGCTCTTGTCAGATGGTAAAGGAGGCTGTATTGAGGAAGAACACTGTCCCTGCACACATAATGGAGAATTTTATAAAACTGGGCAGAAGGTCTCTGTGGGATGCAATACCTGGTGAGTCCTCTTATACCACTGCAATGTAGAACTGTGTCAGTTAACATTTTGTTATATCCCTTTTAAACTGAGGATATATAACTTGACATAAATGTATTATTTCAAATCATAGCACTTGCAAAAGCAGAAAATGGGAATGTACAGAACATGAGTGTGATCGAACCTGTACAATATATGGAGCAGGGCATTACATCACTTTTGATGAAAGGAAATTCTTCTTCACTGGGAACTGTGAATACCTCTTCACTCAGGTATCACACATACTTATTTTTAGTCTTTGTGCTTTGGCTAAAGTAAATCTTATAATACTGACATCAGCATCTTGTAGGATTACTGTGGGGATGATATGAATGGCACGTTCAGGGTCCTGATTGAGCACATTTCATGTGCAACAACTGAAAGCATCTGCTCCACTGCTATCAAGCTCTACTTAGGGGTACGTAATACTACTATATGCAATTAATTTTTTTTTTATGCTGAAAATGACGATGATGTTTACAAATGAAAATATTTTGTTTTGTTTGGGGTTTTTTTTTTCAGAACAATGAACTTGTTCTTTCAGAGGAAAATATCAAAGTTATCAAACAAAGCAATGAGATAGACATACCCTATCAGGTTCACACTATCGGTATATATCTTGTTATTGAAGCAAAGAATGGTCTTGTTCTCATTTGGAATAAGAAGACAACAGTCATGATCCAACTCAGCTCCACATTCAAGGTAGGTGAGCTGAAACCATAGATAATAATCCAAATGGTTGCCATTGTACAAATTAACTGCATGTCATTTAATTCTAGGGCAAAGTCTGCGGTCTGTGTGGGAATTACGATGGAAATACCAAGAATGATTTCACCACCAGAAACAAAGAAGTTGTGGTTGAAGCCCTTGAGTTTGGAAACAGTTGGAAAGTGTCACCTACCTGCTCTAATGCAAACACACCAAACAATCCCTGCACTCTTTACTCCCACAGGCAGGCATTTGCACTGAAAAAATGCAGCATTATTAAGAGCCAAGTGTTTGCTGCATGCCATTCAAAGGTAAAACTGTCAATATTACATGGCATGTCATCCTAAACAAAGCTCTATATAATTATTTAGGAGAGAATAATTCAGCCCTTACTTGCATTTACAATGGCTTCTTTCAGGTGGATTCCCAAAGCTATTATGATGCTTGTGTGAGAGACACATGTGCCTGCAATTTGCAATTTGAGGGTTTCTGCTCGACTGTAGCAGCCTACGCAGCAGTCTGTAATAAGGCTGGAGCCTGTGTGAAATGGAGAACTCCCACAATCTGCCGTGAGTGTTCAATTTTTCTTTTTGAAAGGAGCTAAGCCTAAAAATCTCTGTGTATAACGATTATCGTAATCTGGGCATCAGAATTGTTTTATTATGAAGATTACATATATGAGTAAGTAATGTATGTACACACATGGACAAAATTGTTGGTACCCTTCGTTTAATTAAAGAAAAAACTCACAATGGTCAGAAATAACTTCAATCTGTAAAAAGTAATAATAAATAAAAATTCTAAGAAATTTAACCAATGAAAGTCAGGCATTGCTTTTCAACGATGCTTCAATAGAATTATTTTAAAAAATAAACTCATGAAACAGGCCTGGACAAAAATGATGGTACCCCTAGAAAAGATTGAAAATAATGTGACCAAAGGGACATGTTAATTCAAGGTGTGTCCACTAATTAGCATCAGCAGGCCTCTACAAGCAGTAATCAGTCAGTGGGCCTATATATAGGACTACAGGTAGTCACTGTGCTGTTTGGTGACATGGTGTGTATGACACTCAACATGGAAACAACAGAAATTTAAGATCCATGGAACTGTAGCCAACCTCCCTGGACGTGGCCGCAGGAGGAAAACTGATGACAAATCAAGGAGAAGGATAATACGAATGGTAACAAAAGAGCCCAGAAAAACTTCTAAAGAGGTTAAAGGTGAACATCAGTGTCAGATTGCACCATCCGTCGTTGTTTGAGCCAAAATGGACTTAATGGGAGACGACCGAGGAGGACACCATTGTTGAAAACAAGTCATAAAAAAGCCAGACTGGAATTTGCCAAACTACATGTTGACAAGCCACACAGGTTCTGGGAGAATGTCCTATGGACAGATGAGACAAAAATGGAACTTTTTGGCAAGGCACATCAGCTCTATGTTCACATACGAAAAAATGAAGCATATAAAGAAAAGAACATTGTCTCTACTGTGAAACATGGAAGAGGCTCTATTATGTTCTGCGGCTGCTTTGCTGCATCTGGCACAGGGTGTCTTGAATCTGTGCAGGGTACAATGAAGTCTCAAGACTATCAAGGGATTCTAGAGAGAAATGTGCTGGCCAGTGTCAGAAAGCTTGTCTCAGTTGCAGGTCATGGGTCTTGCAACAGGACAACGACCCAAAACACACACCAAAACACTCAAGAATGGCTAAGAGGAAAACCCTGGACAATTCTAAAGTGGCCTTCTATGAGCACTGACCTTAATCCTATTGAGCATCTTTGGAAGGAGCTGAAAAATGCCGTCTGGAAAAGGCACCCTTCAAACCTTAGACAACTGGAGCAGTTTGCGCAGGAGGAGTGGGCCAAAATACCTACTGAGAGGTGCAAAAGTCTCATTGACAGTTACAGGAATCGTTTGATTGCAGTGATTGCCTCAAAAGGTTGTGCAACAAAATATTAAAATTAATTCATTTATAGGGTACCATCATTTTTGTCCAGGCCTGTTTCATGAGTTTATTTTTTAAAATAATTCTCTTGAAGCATCGTTGAAAAGCAATGCCTGACTTTCATTGGTTAAATTTCTTAGAATTTTTATTTATTATTACTTTTTACAGATTGAAGTTATTTCTGTGACCATTGTGAGTTTTTCTTTCATTAAACAAAGGGTACCAACAATTTTGTCCACGTGTGTATCTTGTATCTTATATCTTGTATCTTCATTTCTTTTGTTTGATTAGCTCTATTCTGTGATTTTTACAACCCCGATGGAGAGTGTGAATGGCACTATGATCCTTGTGGAAAACCCTGCATGAAAACCTGCAGGAATCCCTCAGGAAGATGCTACAATCAAATTTCAGCATTAGAAGGTACTAATTCATTCATTGTATTTTGACTTTATAATTATTCATAGAAAGTTGGCTGACCATGTATGCTCTTTTCTAGTAAAGCCCCACTGCATTCACTTACCTGATGTGTTACTGATTTTTCATCTATTTTAACGACCGTGCAACTCACAGTAGCATTTGACTTTTTAAGGCTGCTATCCAAGTTGCCCGCTTGAACGATCTTATTTGGAAGAAATTACCATGAAGTGTGTGTCAGTGGAGGAATGTGGCTGCTATGACGATGAAGGGAAACATTATGAAGAAGGAGAGATAATGACTCCGCAGGAAAAATGTCACAAGTGGTAGGGCACTTTCCATTTTCCTAATAAAGCAGCTGGTGCAAGTTAATCACTGTTTTTTTTTTTTTTTTTGGTTTTTTTTTGTTTTCACAAAAAAAATATGATGAAATATTGTATACTAATACCATACAATCATGTTGTTTAGTTTTAGAGTATCTTAAAACTATTTTACTGTGGCATTAGCTGTCCTTATTTATACATATACAAAAATACAGATATACGAACAGAAATAAACAAGAACATAATGCATTGAATTTACATACATTGTGTGTTTAAGATACATGTGCATTTGTTAATTACCTTTCAGTCATTGTTCTTTGACAAAGGTGGAGTGCACCTATGATGTCCAAGGTGAGTGTAAAACACAACATTGTGGTTATGACTATTGAAAATTATCATAACTTATACAGATTCCTTGAAAACACAATTGTAAGGATCCTATGAAATGATACAGATTCATATAAGGTACTGCCTCTTTTTTGCAGCATGCACTTGTTCATATAAAGGACATATTTACAAGTACGGAGAAACAATCTATAACACACATGATGGAGATGGAACATGTATAACTGCTTTTTGTGGAGAAAATGGAAATATCACCAGAGTCATAGAGACTTGCTCTACAACTACAATGCAGACAACAACTATCTTTGTTTTTACAACAACTCAAACTCCAAGCATTACAACTGAGGCAGTGACAACAATTCAGACACTTTCAACACCAACAGTTCCTAAAACAACAACATCATCTTCCTCATTGACTTCATCCACAACCACAATCACATCAGGCACAACCACACCAACAATTACTGATTGTTTTGTTTGTAAATGGTCAGGTTGGAACAACAATCATTACCCTGATGTTAGTCTAAATGGTGGAGAATATGAATCCCTAGAAAAAATTACTAACCCAGATCTGAGTGTTTGCAGAAAACCTCTGGAAATAGAATGTAGAGCAAAACACTTCATAGATGTATCTTTGAATGACCTGGGTCAAAAAGTAATATGCAACTCAAGCAATGGACTAATCTGTCATAACAAAGAGCAGGGTATAACACAAGCTTGTTATGACTATGAAATACGAGTCAAATGTTGTATTAACACGTGTGAAGGATCAACCTCTACTACAACCCTAGCAACAACCACAGAAAAACCAACCATAACAACCACAATCACAGAAAAATCAACTACAGTTACACAGAAACCCACCACTGCAACTACAGAAACGGCCACAACAACCACACCAACAATTACTGATTGTTTTGTTTGTAAATGGTCAGGTTGGAACAACAATCATTACCCTGACTTTAGTCCAAATGGTGGAGAATATGAATCCCTAGAAAAAATTACTAACCCAGATCTGAGTGTTTGCAGAAAACCTCTGGAAATAGAATGTAGAGCAAAATACTTCATAGATGTATCTTTGAATGACCTGGGTCAAAAAGTAATATGCAACTCAAGCAATGGACTAATCTGTCATAACAAAGAGCAGGGTATAACACAAGCTTGTTATGACTATGAAATACGAGTCAAATGTTGTATTAACACGTGTGAAGGGTCAACCTCTACTACAACCCTAGCAACAACCACAGAAAAACCAACCATAACAACCACACTCACAGACAAATCAACTACAGTTACACAGAAACCCACCACTGCAACTACAGAAAAGGCCACAACAACCACAATCACAGAAAAACCAACCACTCCGACTACAGTTACACAAACCCCCACCACTGCAACTACAGAAAAGGCCACAACAACCACAATCACAGAAAAACCAACCACACCGACTACAGTTACACAAAAACCCACCACTGCAACTACAGAAAAGGCCACAACAACCACAATCATCACAACAACCACACCAACTACAGTTATATACAAACCCACCACTGCAACTACAGAAACGGCCACAACAACCACACCAACTACAGTTATATACAAACCCACCACTGCAACTACAGAAACGGCCACAACAACCACACCAACAATTACTGATTGTTTTGTTTGTAAATGGTCAGGTTGGAACAACAATCATTACCCTGACTTTAGTCCAAATGGTGGAGAATATGAATCCCTAGAAAAAATTACTAACCCAGATCTGAGTGTTTGCAGAAAACCTCTGGAAATAGAATGTAGAGCAAAACACTTCATAGATGTATCTTTGAATGACCTGGGTCAAAAAGTAATATGCAACTCAAGCAATGGACTAATCTGTCATAACAAAGAGCAGGGTATAACACAACCTTGTTTTGACTATGAAATACGAGTCAAATGTTGTATTAACACGTGTGAAGGGTCAACCTCTACTACAACCCTAGCAACAACCACAGAAAAACCAACCATAACAACCACAATCACAGACAAATCAACTACAGTTACACAGAAACCCACCACTGCAACTACAGAAACGGCCACAACAACCACACCAACAATTACTGATTGTTTTGTTTGTAAATGGTCAGGTTGGAACAACAATCATTACCCTGACTTTAGTCCAAATGGTGGAGAATATGAATCCCTAGAAAAAATTACTAACCCAGATCTGAGTGTTTGCAGAAAACCTCTGGAAATAGAATGTAGAGCAAAACAATACATAGATGTATCTTTGAATGACCTGGGTCAAAAAGTAATATGCAACTCAAGCAATGGACTAATCTGTCATAACAAAGAGCAGGGTATAACACAACCTTGTTTTGACTATGAAATACGAGTCAAATGTTGTATTAACACGTGTGAAGGGTCAACCTCTACTACAACCCTAGCAACAACCACAGAAAAACCAACCATAACAACCACAATCACAGACAAATCAACTACAGTTACACAGAAACCCACCATTGCAACTACAGAAAAGGCCACAACAACCACAATCACAGAAAAACCAACCACACCGACTACAGTTACACAAAAACCCACCACTGCAACTACAGAAAAGGCCACAACAACCACAATCATCACAACAACCACAATCATCACAACAACCACACCAACTACAGTTATATACAAACCCACCACTGCAACTACAGAAACGGCCACAACAACCACACCAACTACAGTTATATACAAACCCACCACTGCAACTACAGAAACGGCCACAACAACCACACCAACAATTACTGATTGTTTTGTTTGTAAATGGTCAGGTTGGAACAACAATCATTACCCTGACGTTGGTCTAAATGGTGGAGAATATGAATCCCTAGAAAAAATTACTAACCCAGATCTGAGTGTTTGCAGAAAACCTCTGGAAATAGAATGTAGAGCAAAACACTTCATAGATGTATCTTTGAATGACCTGGGTCAAAAAGTAATATGCAACTCAAGCAATGGACTAATCTGTCATAACAAAGAGCAGGGTATAACACAACCTTGTTTTGACTATGAAATACGAGTCAAATGTTGTATTAACACGTGTGAAGGGTCAACCTCTACTACAACCCTAGCAACAACCACAGAAAAACCAACCATAACAACCACACTCACAGACAAATCAACTACAGTTACACAGAAACCCACCACTGCAACTACAGAAAAGGCCACAACAACCACAATCACAGAAAAACCAACCACTCCGACTACAGTTACACAAACCCCCACCACTGCAACTACAGAAAAGGCCACAACAACCACAATCACAGAAAAACCAACCACACCGACTACAGTTACACAAAAACCCACCACTGCAACTACAGAAAAGGCCACAACAACCACAATCATCACAACAACCACACCAACTACAGTTATATACAAACCCACCACTGCAACTACAGAAACGGCCACAACAACCACACCAACTACAGTTATATACAAACCCACCACTGCAACTACAGAAACGGCCACAACAACCACACCAACAATTACTGATTGTTTTGTTTGTAAATGGTCAGGTTGGAACAACAATCATTACCCTGACGTTGGTCTAAATGGTGGAGAATATGAATCCCTAGAAAAAATTACTAACCCAGATCTGAGTGTTTGCAGAAAACCTCTGGAAATAGAATGTAGAGCAAAACACTTCATAGATGTATCTTTGAATGACCTGGGTCAAAAAGTAATATGCAACTCAAGCAATGGACTAATCTGTCATAACAAAGAGCAGGGTATAACACAACCTTGTTTTGACTATGAAATACGAGTCAAATGTTGTATTAACACGTGTGAAGGGTCAACCTCTACTACAACCCTAGCAACAACCACAGAAAAACCAACCATAACAACCACAATCACAGACAAATCAACTACAGTTACACAGAAACCCACCACTGCAACTACAGAAACGGCCACAACAACCACACCAACAATTACTGATTGTTTTGTTTGTAAATGGTCAGGTTGGAACAACAATCATTACCCTGACTTTAGTCCAAATGGTGGAGAATATGAATCCCTAGAAAAAATTACTAACCCAGATCTGAGTGTTTGCAGAAAACCTCTGGAAATAGAATGTAGAGCAAAATACTTCATAGATGTATCTTTGAATGACCTGGGTCAAAAAGTAATATGCAACTCAAGCAATGGACTAATCTGTCATAACAAAGAGCAGGGTATAACACAAGCTTGTTATGACTATGAAATACGAGTCAAATGTTGTATTAACACGTGTGAAGGGTCAACCTCTACTACAACCCTAGCAACAACCACAGAAAAACCAACCATAACAACCACACTCACAGACAAATCAACTACAGTTACACAGAAACCCACCACTGCAACTACAGAAACGGCCACAACAACCACACCAACAATTACTGATTGTTTTGTTTGTAAATGGTCAGGTTGGAACAACAATCATTACCCTGACTTTAGTCCAAATGGTGGAGAATATGAATCCCTAGAAAAAATTACTAACCCAGATCTGAGTGTTTGCAGAAAACCTCTGGAAATAGAATGTAGAGCAAAACAATACATAGATGTATCTTTGAATGACCTGGGTCAAAAAGTAATATGCAACTCAAGCAATGGACTAATCTGTCATAACAAAGAGCAGGGTATAACACAACCTTGTTTTGACTATGAAATACGAGTCAAATGTTGTATTAACACGTGTGAAGGGTCAACCTCTACTACAACCCTAGCAACAACCACAGAAAAACCAACCATAACAACCACAATCACAGACAAATCAACTACAGTTACACAGAAACCCACCATTGCAACTACAGAAAAGGCCACAACAACCACAATCACAGAAAAACCAACCACACCGACTACAGTTACACAAAAACCCACCACTGCAACTACAGAAAAGGCCACAACAACCACAATCATCACAACAACCACACCAACTACAGTTATATACAAACCCACCACTGCAACTACAGAAACGGCCACAACAACCACACCAACTACAGTTATATACAAACCCACCACTGCAACTACAGAAACGGCCACAACAACCACACCAACAATTACTGATTGTTTTGTTTGTAAATGGTCAGGTTGGAACAACAATCATTACCCTGACGTTGGTCTAAATGGTGGAGAATATGAATCCCTAGAAAAAATTACTAACCCAGATCTGAGTGTTTGCAGAAAACCTCTGGAAATAGAATGTAGAGCAAAACACTTCATAGATGTATCTTTGAATGACCTGGGTCAAAAAGTAATATGCAACTCAAGCAATGGACTAATCTGTCATAACAAAGAGCAGGATATACCACATGCTTGTTATGACTATGAAATACGAGTCAAATGTTGTATTAACACGTGTGAAGGATCAACCTCTACTACAACTCTAGCAACAACCACAGAAAAACCAACCATAACAACCACAATCACAGACAAATCAACTACAGTTACACAGAAACCCACCACTGCAACTACAGAAAAGGCCACAACAACTGCAGTCACAGAGAAAACAACCACACCACCTACAGTTACACAAACCCCCACCACTGCAACTACAGAAAAGGCCACAACAACCACAATCACAGAAAAACCAACCACACCGACTACAGTTACACAAACCCCCCAAACAGGAAAGCCTACTACCCCAGCAACAACAACAGAAAAGCCCACTTTTCCCACTCCTGAAACTACAACATTAACACCTTCAACTCTTCAGCCTTCAACCTCAATTGTATGTTTCTGCAAGTACATGGATCAAATCTTTT
Source organism: Pampus argenteus (assembly GCA_036937835.1). NCBI lineage: Eukaryota > Metazoa > Chordata > Actinopteri > Scombriformes > Stromateidae > Pampus > Pampus argenteus. Next base: position 8,964,878 of record CM072869.1, read on the forward strand.
CTCCTGGTAAGTGATATGATTTTGTCATCAGTTTTTCTTCATATTACATTACATTACAACTTTACAACTACATTAAAAATGTATAAACTTTTTCATCTCATTGGTTGTTTTTGTTCTAACTGCCTTGATCTTGTCCTCATATAGGTACTTTCATGTACAATCAGACTGATGCAGCAGGCTGGTGTTTCACTGCATATTGCAGTTTGACATGCAATGTTGAGAAGCTTGCTAGACCATGTCAGTCTACTACTCCACCACCTCCTGCCACTACCACTGCAAAATCTGGCACAACTACACAAATTGGCTTAACAACAATAACAACAATAACAACAATACCAAATGTTGACTGTTCATATCTCATCCCACCAAGAAAGGTATTTGAATTTAACTATACAAACATATATTTTAAAGGAACAGATCATTTTATTGTGAGACAGCCTTGGATAAAAGGAAGGTGCTTTCAATGCCATGCGATACACTTTTTACACTCTCATTGTTCTTTTGAATGTCAAATGAAAATAACAACAGAATGGCAACACTTGGTCATGGTATTATTGATTAATTTAATATTCCTCCAATGCCTTAATATTATCATTGTTGCTCATTCATCGACGTTCACACTGACACCCCTCCCTGGGGAATGTCTACAGTAGTATGGGATCAAATACAATTTTTTATATCATTAGATGTAAAGCCCTTCTCCACTCTATTTATTGTTACTTCACTTGGATGTTTGACATTCATTGTGCAGAATGATCTATGTGTAGAGTTTAACACTAGAAGGCTGTTTTTTACATTCATCTGCCGCAGGAGGAAACTCTGTGCTCACATTAAGTCTGAGTTTAAGTTGTGTATCTACAGTATAAGTGTGATATGACACATCAGAATTCTGGAAAGTCTGGAAACTCGAAGCCTCTAATCCATATACACTGAGAATGAATGTGTCAGTGAAGTAGGAGGCATCTTGTGTCCAGTGGTTAAAGTTTGAAATGAAAAATATTTTTCAGTGAGGGAGAAGGAGTAGAAGGAGTCCTTTTAAGGGTTTTAATTGAACTGTCTGAGAGACAAACTATATCAGACACAAATAAATACATTACACAAGGACTCCTTTGTCCTTGTGTAATGTATGTACTTTACACTAACACACACACACCATAACACCATTTCACAATGTCCAAAACCAGATAAACTGAAAAACAGAAATAATAATAAACAACAAACGAACAATAAACAAATAAACACAAAAATGAAATAATCTAGAGGTAAGTATTACAACATTTCTAAATACCTAATGTGTCACTACAAATAAACCCTACATATCATATATTATTAAAACATCATCATGAGTGGGATTGATAATAATACCTAAACATATATATCAACTTGGCATTATATGTATATAAAATAATTTCCTTGTTTCTTGAATCACATACACATGTCCATGAATCAAATTCCTCCAACATCTCATATGTTAGAAATGTTCTTTTTTTTTTTTGGTAGTAGATTGCCAAACTTATAATTTTGTCCTACACAGCATGGTGAGTCCTGGAGACCAAACAACTGTAAAACTGAAAGATGTGAGAATGGAAAAGTAATAACGGAAGTGCCATGTGGCCCAGTGACCACACCTGAATGTGAAAACGGACAGCCACCAGTTAGGGTTTATGATAAAGAAGGCTGCTGTTTCCACTATGAGTGCAAATGTAAGTTTCATATTCAAGCAACATCGTAAATCAATCAATCAATCTATCAATCTATCTATCTATCTATCTATCTATATATATATATATATAATATCAATGCCATTGTGTAATTTTTGCAGGTGTTTGCTCTGGCTGGGGAGATCCTCATTATAGGACATTTGATGGCCAGTATTACAGCTTCCAGAAGAACTGCACCTACGTCTTGGTCAAAGAGATCATTCCTCGACGCAATTTAACGATCCATATTGACAACATAAACTGTGATGCCTCTGGAACTGTGACCTGTGCTAATGCCTTGATTGTTTATTACAAAAACTATGAAGTTATTCTTACACAGGAGAGAATCCCAAAGACAGTGAACATGGTAAATTGCGCAAACTGTCTTAACTTATTTTAATGATTTTACTTTAATATTATTAAATTATTTAAATAGTATGTAATGATAATCTGCTGATCTGTGTTGTGTTAATCATGATGAATATGAAGAAACCCAAGGCCTTTTTAGGAAGACTCTCACCAAAGTTATAATTGTTTAGGTATACATCAATGGCAAGCGCATATTTCCAACCTACTCTAATGATGACCTCATCATCACAAGTACTGGAATTGAGCTGCTTCTGAGAATCCCGGCAATTGAAGCAGTTGTGATGTTCAAAGGGCTTTCATTCAGTGTTGACTTGCCATTTTCCATTTTCCACAACAACACAGAGGGACAATGTGGTGAGTTGATAATCAGTTTGCTGTTAGAATAAACTTGTGGTATGTTTTGTTAATCTATTAACAAAACATACAATCTCATCTGATGTTCTGATGAAAATATACATACAGTGGTATATTTCATCTGTAAGTGCCAGTGAATGTCTTGTGTGAGGTAACGTGGATTGTAACAGTCAACATTTACTTTCACCAGGTACCTGTGACAATAATCGAAAAAATGACTGCAGATTACCAAATGGCCAGATTCATTCCTCTTGCTCTGAGATGGCATATGATTGGCTTGTAACAGATAAGAATAAACCATATTGTAGCAATCTGCGGCCTACTCCTCCACCAAATCCAACAGCAACAACGCCATCAACATGCAAACCTGATATTTGTGAAATTTTAATCAGCAAGTAAGAATTTTAACGTTAAAAATGAATGCAATATAATGTCAATTAATTCTCTAGCATGACTTGGATTAACAGCCTGCTTCGTTGCGATTTGTTCAATAAGGGTGTTTGAGGAATGCCACAAAGAGGTTTCACCAGAGAATTTTTATGAGGCCTGTAAATATGATGTTTGCCACATGGAGAATCCCAATGTGGCATGTTCCAGTCTGGAGGCATACGCCCTAATGTGTGCTGAAGCATCTATCTGTGTAGACTGGAGGAACGCTACAAATGGACAATGCAGTAAGAGGGCTTTGTTTTAGTGGAACGCAAACAATGCTACATCTAATCAATCAAAATCCCTTATTTCATCGATTTGATGTGTAAACCTCCTTTCGCTTATTGTAGAGTATGAATGTCCAGAAAATAAAGTCTACAACCCATGTGGACCGACTGTTATACCAACTTGTAATGCAAGGTAATCGCTCAGTACTTTTTATAAATATCAGCAATTAAATAATGTCAGTAGTTTGAAATTCTAAAAAAATGACCTTTTATGTTAGTAACATTTGTTGTCTGCACTACATGATATACAATATTTAATATTGTATTCATGAAATATAGATACAATGGGAAGTATATAACGCAATGCCAGGAAGACAAAAGCAACTGGCCCTGTACAGCGTTTGTGGAGGGATGTTTCTGCCCAGAGGGGATGACCTTGTTTAGCTCAAACTCCGACATATGTGTCTCCTCATGTAAGAGCATTTTATTTAATGTAGAAAATATCTGATTATTTTAAGTAAATGTAAAAGTATACTGATTTACTGTTTTTCTTGTTAAAGGTTGCACTGGGCCTTATGGCCAACCTAAACAGGTAAATGCAACAAGACACTAATTTCATCATTCACGTTATTCGTATTTGTTGTTGTTATGACATTAACTCTGTTTCATCACTCAAACAGCTTGGTGACACTTGGCAGAGTGGCTGTGAGCAGTGTGTTTGTAATAAGGAGAGTGTTCAGTGTGAACCACTCACATGTCCCACTCAAGAACTCATAACCTGTAATAAGGAAGGTGAGGCATTGGTGAAGCACACAGTGGACTGCTGTGAGAGATCCACATGTGGTAAGTGATTCCACATGCCTACATCTGCTGACATATTGTCGTAACAGAGACAGGTTCAATATAATAAGTTAAAAAAAAAAAAAAAGGTCATTTCAAATATTCAAAATAATTTCAGTTACTTTATCTAACATTTTTGGCTCTCTTGGTTTCATTTTATTTCAACCAACAGAATGTGACAGAAAAAGGTGTTCAACAACAGAGTGCAAACTCGGATTTGAGTTAAAGATCTTAAATGATGATTGCTGCCCTTCCTGTGGTAAGATCTGTCTATCTTGTGTATGGGGGTTCAGTTACATTTACTTCTAGCATTAGTGTGTGAAAGACTTAAAAACTAAACAAAGTATTATATCCTTTAATTATTCATGTCTGTTTACATTTTTGTTGTGTCAGAACCCAAAGGTGTCTGTGTCTTCAATGATATTGAATACAAGGTAAGCAGTTATATACTGTATATATTTTACATGTTTTGTATTAAGTGTGTTTGCTTGTTAAAGTGTTGGATGCTAGATGACAAAATGTAGAAGAATAGCTTTAATTTTAAGATGTTTTGATGCATAAAAAAATGAAAACATAAATAACTATAGCTTAGTCCTTATTTAAAAATATATATTGTTTATTTAAACGGTAAAGAGCTATTTAAATACCCTCATGTACTGACTTCTATGTTCTTTTACAGCCAAGTATGAATTTTTCCAAAAACCCATGCGAAACATGCAACTGTACTGAAGCTAAAGATCCAATCAGCAAGTTGAATGTCATTAAGTGTCATAAGAAAGAATGCTTCACGCAATGTCCGGAGGTACTTTTACATGGCAATATTGAAAGTATTATTGAAATATTTCAAAAGTATAGTACAGTTTAGCTAAATATTTTGTGAACTGTAGTTCAGTGCTGAATTTAGTGCAATTATTTTAGAAAAATAATTAACATGACAGCACATACTGTATGTAAACCACAATATTTGAATCATAGACCTGAATATGTAAATATGAAAAATATATTTTCTCATGTATCTATATAGGGTTGTCTAGTCTAGTCATAGTCTAGCAAACATTTTGGTTTTGTTTGCTCATGTTTTATCTCAGAAAATTTCTACCATCATCTGAATTTATTAGAAGCTAAACAATTTCTTCTACTGAATAAATAGTCCTTATTAAATCAATGTATTCTGTAATTGTCAAGGTATCAAGGACAATGTCACTGGAAATTATGTTTTCCTGTTGAATTCTTAAATGGAGACTTTCAGGTTTTGGGCACCACAAACTATAAGTTTCATTCATCTCAATTTGCTTGGGGAAAACATTATGGCTATGGCTAGATAACAATAAGGAGTTAGAGAGAACATTTTTAAGGGTGAAACACTGCTAATTATGTTTGAATTAAATTGAGACCATAGTGATTTGTGTGTGTTTTTTAATAGGGCTATGCGTATGAAGATCAACCTGGACAATGTTGTGGATCATGTAAAAAGACAAGCTGTGTTTTTGAGCTCCCAGGCTTCACTTCTCCAATAATTATTGAGGTAAGTGAAGTGTAACGGAAACACCTTTAGAATGCAACATTAAACTGTGTTATTAGTCAGAATTGTTCATGCTCACTGATTGACTTCTTCTGCTCTTCTAATAGCCTTCTCAGTATTGGTCGCCATCAAATGACAACTGTACTAAGTATGAATGCCAACAGGTGAAGGATGAGTTCATTGTCTCTAAAAATCAGACAAAGTGTCCTGATTTTAATCCAGAGAATTGTGTTCCTGTGAGTATAATTCAGTCCTTAAAGGAGCATAAATTCTTATTTCTCGCATATTTATAGCTTTACAGTTTTACAAGTGACTTTGTGTTGTTTATTTAAATATCTGACTTCCCATATTTTTTATATTACAGGGTACTGAGCAAAGTGACATTAATGGTTGTTGCAAAACCTGTAAGTAGTCGATAAGATACATACAAAGACCATATTTTCTGTTATCTTTTCTTGAAAATTAAGTTATGCATAAAAAAAACCTCATTCACAACTTGTAAAAGAAAAGCTTTCTTAATATGAATGATTTCACTTACAAGTGAACACTTTAAGTGAAGAAGTTATTTCACTGTCATCCCCTGCTACTCTTAGCATGATTTGATAGTGGTACAAACATAAAAATTACTGTGGGACTGCAACTCATAATGATTTTCATAATATCCACAGGTACTCCTCGTTACAACTGTCAAAAGAGCAAAAACACCACCTACCTGCAGACAAATAACTGCAAGTCAGTTGTGCCAGTGGAAATCACAGCCTGCCAAGGGTCGTGCGGAGCATCCTCTTCAATGTGAGATTTGTAACAAAGATTCATAGTCCAGCTAAAAATCACTGTTCATTTTTCATGTGGAGGGTAATTTTAAAGATAAATGTTTGTTAACATTGTACAGCCGGTGAATGATGGTGATCCTGTCTAAAACTGTCTTAATTTACAGGTACTCTGCAGAGAGCAACAGTTTGATGCATGCATGCTCATGCTGTCAAGAAATGTCCACCAGCAAGAAGGAGGTGGAGATGATCTGCTCTGATGGCAGCAGGATAAAGCACTCCTACATTTCAGTTGACAAGTGTGGTTGTCAAGTTGCAGAATGTACAAAGAACACCACAGACTAATTACATTAGTCAATACTGAACATTATAAAAGGCAAAAAAAAAAGAAAAGAAAATGAAGCTTTATTAAAGGAAAAGTCTGTCAAATATTAACTTAATATTATAACTTTAACAATTCCACTCCATAAACGTTAACACTGGTCCCATATTCCAAATTAGTTAAATATTTTAATCAACTGAAGTAGTTTAAATTCTCCAGAAAACTGCAATTTGGTGATTGCAATAATTAACATATATTCAAATGTGTTCAATATTTGCAGGAGCTTGCAATTTTGCTAAATTACTGCTTTTCACATGAAATGGAAAAATGAACATATCATTTGTGGTTTAGACCAATTGTCACATGTCGTGTCATGGTAAAGTCATTGCAGCGCGCATTTAGGTGGAAGGTGGACAAAATTGTGCCAAAAAAAAAAAAAAAAAAAAGACTGCCATAGAAAAACAATTCCCAAATGTTCACAAATAAAGTTTGCATTTGGTTAGTCAGAAGTTTGTGTTAATCAGACAGCAAAGATGGACATAATCTGGCCTACCCAAAACAAAAATGACTATGTAGGTCTGAGCCAAGAGCAAGCCTTGGATAAAATAAACTCCTAAATAGGCCCCTTGAACTTTTATCATTCATTCTTGTCATTACTTTGACATAACATATTCATGTCATGGTATCTCTTTTAGCTTTTGAAGGGGTGGATCCTTACTGTAATCTTTATCAACCTTTATCTGGTGTTTTCAGTCTTAGATGGTGTTTCTCTTCCTTTTATTGTAAATGACTTGAGAGATAAAACACACAAGAATCGGTGTTCAGAATTTGTGTTAAGTATCTGATGTGTCAAGTTTCTGTCAAATCTTAATATCTTCATTGTCATTAAAATGCACAGATTTATTGCTGATCATGTGTGCTTTTGTGCAATTGGTCCAGTACTCTAAATAGAAACATAATAATATACATACACATAATATAATGTTTCTGCTTTTTAGAGACATGTGAACAACTCCGTGTTAACACTGGTGGAGAAACAGTTTAAAAAAAGAGGGGGTACTTTGGCTGAGTAACAGCTTTCACTGTAAACCTAATATTTAAATTTAAACATCTGAAAAAAGAGGAAAGTAATTTTAAAAGCAGTGATGATGAGAGTATATAGCAGTTTTTGAATGACAATAAATCTGCAATACTCACCATATAACAAACAGCATTATCAAAACTTGCCAAAAAATGCCGTACTTATTTAGATAAATAAAAAATGTAATACATTTTATATTATGTTTTCATAATATATTTGTTTTTATATTACATAAGTAAACTATATTATATTGCAGTAATAATAATGATGAACTTTATTTAAACAGCACTATTTACCTAAGTGCTTTACATGGTTATTACATTTAAGTACTAGAATTAAGCAGACAATCAGACAATTAAAATAAAATAAACTGAACTGAGTGGTATAAAATAAATACAGGCTAGTATAAAATAGTATTAAATAAAAACAATAAAATAACAATAGTACTAAATAGTAAAACAGTACTAAATAGGATATTTTCAATCGAGTTTAACTATATATATATATATATATATATATATATATATATAGAGAGAGAGAGAGAGAGAGAGAGAGAGAGAGAGAGAGAGAGAGAGAGACCGGAACTGGTCTCCTGTCGCGTTATCCTACCGGAACGTTTATAGTGTAACACAGAGCTCGGCAGTCATGTCGGCGCTGAAGTCGCGGTGTTCACAGTTAGTCAAAATTTAGTTTCAGAGAACCCATTCTGTATATATTATATTCTAAATACATTAATTTTGAGATTATGTGTTGAAGGACAGCGAAGTATTGGTCGCAGTATCGATATACTTTAAGGTAAAGTAAGTTTACTGACGACTTCTCCCTTCGTCTTTCTCTCTTCTAAGTTAGCTAACGTAACGCTGGTTAGCCAAGTTGACGTGATAAACCTACTACAGCTCGGTTGGGGCTTGTTTGGTAATTAGATGTCATTACATAGCACATGATGCAGGATCTGTAGGAAGCAGAGCCTTTATTTATCAAGTTATTGGTGCAGTCAATTCAAAGTATTCGTGCATCTTGCACATATCGCTTCATGTTTTATTCAGCATACTCGCTTTATTGTTGCTTCCGTTCATGTTAACTCTGTAACCGATATTCAGGTAACAGCTTCATATGTGTTTATGTGTCATCACACATTTGTTTCTTATACATATTTATTCTTGTATCCATATTGTTGTGCAGAATAAGGATGTGACGGTATCACATTATCGTAGGTAACAGTTTTTTATACAGTAAACAAAAGAAAGCAGTTCAAACTTGAAGACAGTTGACTCGAAATCACTATGTAGGTCAGTGTCTCTTAGATTCTACGCACTAATTAATATATTTTTTTAAAAACTTGATTTTCATTGATGAAATTGATTTCTGAAGTGCAAGAACTTAAGTAAGTGTTATTTACTGAGTGTTAACGGTTAAATGTGTGTTTTTAAAGGCAGAGAAATTAGTATAGAGCGCTTACTGCTTCTCCACATAATATCTCCACGTCACTGCAAACAAGTAAAAAAACTTCTTTCTTGTGGATAAACAAAATAAAAGTGCTAATGAAGGCAAGAGAGATGCTATGTGTTCTCTGAAAACAACAATAGTCACAACAATGGAAATGACTGGTGGTATTGATACCGTGGTATATAGTAAAAATGGTATACCAACACATCTCTAATGCAGAATAGGTTTATGAATCATAACCATTGACAGTTTCTCTGCTTTCTCAGTTACCTGTCTTATACATGGCGTCACTATCAGAGGAGGTGCTTCTGGTGGTGAAGAAGGTTCGCCAGAGAAAGCAGGATGGCACACTTTATCTGATGGCTGAACGCATAGCCTGGGGTCCAGAAGGCAAAGACCGCTTCTCTGTCAGTCATCTATATGCGGATATTCGCTGTGAGTATTCTTTACCCTCAAGTTACGAGTAGTGCTAACGTAATATTGCAATGATGACGACGTGTGATAATGACTTTTGTTGTCTGTAGGTCAGAAGATCAGCCCAGATGGTAAAGCCAAAATTCAGCTCCAGCTGGTCCTTCACACCGGCGAGAGTACCACATTCCACTTTTCTAATGAGAGCACTGCACTCAAGGACCGTGAGGCCACCAAGGAACTGCTGCAGCAGCTACTGCCCAAGTTCAAGAAGAAAGCTAACAAAGAACTCGAAGAGAAAAACAGGTGACACTCTGAAACTGTTCTCCCGGTTCCCTTCAACAGATAAGTCTGGTAACATTCTGTATTTTTCTTATTGTCAACAAATTACAGAAAAAGACCAAAACCACCAGTGAACTGATCTTAATAGAAAATTGTCAGAGACTGATATATATATGGTGTTCTTCTGTGCCCTACACCTCCATTGTTATCTAAAACTATTTAAAACAAATCAGTAGGACAGTTCAACAGCATGACAAATGATAGTCTCCAAAATTACTACAAAGTTGAACCAGCACCTTTTTGAAACGGTTTCATCTAAATCACAGCATTATAATCTTCATGACAGTAGAATTTATTGCAGGGCTTTTGTATTACACTGCTTAAGGTTTAGATAGTTATTGTACTTAATCTTAACATTGATAGGGTCTCTGTGAAATTAATTAATAAAATAATTTTTTTTGACAGTTTATTGACTGACTATAATATAATATAATAACTCTCTTGGGTCTAATGATGAATGAAAGTGTCAAAAGTTATTTCTAAAATGTATATATTTTGATTTGTTCCTGTAGGATGCTCCAAGAGGATCCAGTGCTTTTCCAGTTATATAAAGATCTAGTGGTAAGCCAAGTGATCAGCGCTGAGGAATTTTGGGCCAACCGGTCAGGAGGAATAAACAACACAGACCCTGCGCTATACAACAACAAACAGGAAGTCGGTATATCTGGAGCTTTTCTGGTGAGTAGATCAAACCTGTCAGAGTTGGACCTTAAACGATCATATTACATTTTATAATTGATTTAAGTGCTGGAAATTTACATTATCTTGATAAACAATAACAAAAAACAGGTGAGTGTTAACAGATGTCATTTTTGTGCTTTACAGGCAGACATTAGACCGCAAACAGATGGCTGCAATGGATTGAGATATAATCTGACAGCTGATATTATTGAGTCTATCTTCAGAACATACCCAGCAGGTAAATGACTACATCTCCACTTTGAAGTTACATAAATTGTAACTGTTGATTGATCAGGAAGTATTGATCATTGAGATTATTCAGATTTTCATTTGGCACTATATATTTTTATATCAACCTTTGTTGTTCTTGCAGTGAAACAGAAGTATAGTGAAAATGTGCCTCATAACCTGACGGAGAAGGAGTTTTGGACCCGCTTTTTCCAGTCCCATTATTTTCACAGAGACCGAATCAACACAGGAACACAGGATATCTTCTCAGAGTGTGCCAAGCAAGATGAAAAGGGTAAGATGTGTAAAGCTTATTTTGGGGGCAAATCTCTCATACAAATTCTAAACTCATTGTCAGTGTATGTGTTATTTCTGTTCTATGTCTATTTTCATATGTAAGCACTGTCTCATGCAGGCTTAAAGTCTATGGTGGTTCAAGGAGTGAAGAATTCTTTGGTTGATCTCCTGTCATTAGAGGATAACACACTGGATGAGGTGGGATTTAATGAGATGAGCAGCCACATCATACTACTCACCAATCATTGACTTGCTTTCTTCTTCCCACTGCATCCTTTAAGTTTCAAAACATTCATTTTCTGTGTAATAGGGTTATGGAGTTTGCACACCACAACCATCAACTTCGAACAGGACAGTGAAAGAAAGCAGCAACTCAGCCATTATAAAGCGGTTCAACCATCACAGTGCCATGGTGCTGGCAGCAGGCTCACGCAAGGGGTAAAGAAATTACTTTTTGGGGGAAGAAAACACAATAGCCTGCTCAGTATGTTTTACTTCATCTCATGTTTTTAAAGGGAAACACAGACTGACCAAGCCAGTGAGACGAGCAGCACAGATGGCAACTCAAGGGACTCTGACTTCTTTCAGCCTCCTGTAAAGAAGGTATGGTGGCTTTGTAGATTTTTTTTTTTCGGCTATTCTTTAACATTCTCAGTCACTTTTTTCTGTTTTATTTATTATTATTTTTTTAGGTTAAATTACAAGAAGCCATAGAATATGAGGATCTGCAAAGGGAAAATGGACCAAAAACAGTTGCGTTAAACCTCAAGAAGTCTGACAGGTACAGTCTGTCCATATCTTGATATCTTCTCAGTTTTGCATGTTGGTGATTCCACAAGCTAAGAGAAAATCTGCTACAAATAATAAAAAATAAGTAAATACTTAATTAATCAGCAAGCTGTGTCTGTTCAAGGCATGCAAAGAGAGGGAGGGAGAATGTATAGAATCTCAGATAGAAAGAAAATGTGCTTTTGTGTCTGGCAACCTCCCATCATGTTTCATGCTGATAATACAGGCATATTTTTTTAATTTGTATTCATGGTTCAATCAATCAAGCTTTATTTATATAAGACTTTACATACAGTGGTTGTGATGCACATGACTGAAAGATAATGTGATGAAAACAAAACACACAGAGAAGCAACAATAGAATAAAATAAAAAACGATAACAAGGCAGCTAAAGTAAAAGCCTTCCTAAAAAGATATGACTTGTCCAGTGGTGGAGTTCCTGGGATCTACAGGCAGACTAGAGACTCAGGCCATAGTGGCTAAAAGTTGTTTCTGATTCAGTTGATTTTTCTGTTCCTGGTGAAATATTCTAATATATATTTCTCTCTCTTTATTTAAGGTATGCTCATGGTCCTGTGCCACTACAGTCCCAACAGTATACAACAAGCCAGGATATCATCAACTCTGTCAACTACATCCGGCATGAGATGGCTAATTACAAACCCAATCTTACTCAGGTTCGGTCATACACACTATATTTCTGTAATTTTATCAATGTGATGTAATGTGAAATCCATTGTCAGCAACATCTTCACATGGTGTTTCTAAGTCACCTTGTATTTACATTTTTGCCAAATATTGAATAGTTAACAGCTCGGTTGCTGTCTTCACCTGAGTATCAAGAGTACACTTGGAGAGCTTTTATTCTGATTCAACAGTCAATCATTGACTTTAGGACAAAACACTAACACTAAAAAAAACAAAGAGTAGAAACAATCCCAAGTCTACTGTTTGGTGTCACAGTAGACTTGTATATTGTTGATACCTCTTCCTGCACCATTTTCAGCTCCTTCTCCCTCAGTATGTGCCACATACTACTACTGTGTTCTAGGTTTTTCTTTGACTGAATAAATCCCAGTACTAGTAATTTATTTATTAGTAAATGTTTACTCATGACTTGCAGACATAATTCTGATTTGGCCTTGTATTGTCGAAATAACAAAGAAATTATTTAACGTTGTCATGTGAGTCATCATAGAAATATCATCGTCACATACAGTACAGTATGTTCTCTGGATTAGGATTAATTAAAATCTGATGTTTACCATTCCAGTCTTGAAACTATTACAAACAAAAAATCACAAAGACATAGCTGAAGATGTAATCTAAAACCACGTGCACCTGATTGTGCTGTTCTAATGTTTTTTAAAGTAATTTTGAGTTTTGTCATATGTATTAGGTTTAAACCACAAACGGTGCTTTTTTAAAGTGTCTCACCATCGCCATACTCTTTGCAGGTGTTGGCCAGCACAGCAGCAAGCTCTGCCATTGCTGCACTTTCTCCAGGTGGCATCCTCATGCAGTCAGGAGCACAGCAAGCCATAAATCGTAAGTGTGTGTTGAAATTGCTGAATTACTGTAAAACTGTTGTTTCCTGTAGCAGCACATCTGTATAATCTAAGGGTTGCTGTGAATCTTACAAAATCTCAATGTTTTGTGGATTTTCTGCTATTGTTGCCAACATGTCCTTTAAAAAAAGATGTTTCTGATTTAAAAATAATAATAATAACATTTTTCCTTTTCATTCTTGTTATTTTTTTCCCCCAGAGATGGTACCTACTGAGGTTCAAGGAGAGTTGAAGCATCTTTATGCAGCTGCTGGAGAGTTGTTGAGACATTTCTGGTCCTGTTTTCCTGTAAACACGCCATTTTTGGAGGAAAAGGTGACTGTTATACTGTTAATTTAAGTCAAATTATTGTCATATAGTATGTTATTCTTTGTCTTGACAACCGTTTTTGGCAATAAATAAATAAATTGGCAGTTTTAATAATTTTCTAATAGTATACATACAACTTGATGATTGACATTTTTTTTAGTATAAACCAAACTTGCTCAAAGAGGTTACCATATTTTAAACATATTAATTATTAACATATTATCAACATATTAACTAAGCATTTTCAATTCAATTATTTTGTGTTTCATATGCACCTGCCATAGATTATTTTATCAGGTATTTGTTTTCATGTGGACTTTAATGTGGCATTTTTCTTTCTCTCAAGCAAAAAAAAAAATCTAACTATATCTACTATGAACTACAACCTTTTTAATCAGCTTGTGTCCGTTTGTATCTTAGTATATAGTTGTATAGCATAATTTCCTTCACTACCAATACACATGGTCTCACTCATTAAAAGTAGGAAAACTTCTTTTTTTTTTGAGTTTTTCCTAATGTTTTTTTTTCCTATTTTCAAAAATGCTTTCATCATTTCTTACTTCTCATTTAGGTGATGAAAATGAAGTCAAACCTCGAGAAATTTCAGATGACCAAGCTTTGTCCTTTTAAGGAGAAGATTCAACGTCAGTACTTAAGTACAAATGTAAGTCTCTAATCTCTAATGATTTAATGATTGCACAAAGGCTTATACCGCATGATTCTTGTATTAAATGTATTGGACATGTCTTCAGCTTACAGGGCACTTGGAGGAGATGCTGCAGACAGCCTATAGCAAGTTCCACGTTTGGCAAACCCGTCGGATGATGAGGAAAACCTGAGGTCTGACGGTTTGTTGAAAAGAGGACAAGGAAGACATTGAAGTATATGGACAAATGGCCTGTGGAGGCACTCCAGACTGCTGTGAAGAGACCACAGATCACAGCCTGATGAGACATAGTTCACAGAGGCTTATGATGAGAACATAGATGGACGCTGCTACATCGCCAAATGTTCAACAGAGACTAACTACATCTCAGTCACAAATAACTGTAATTAGTTTCTTTCTCTTTTGTTTGTGTTTTTATTTCAGTGGTTGAGAGACTGGTGCCCAGTAATGGTTAAATGTAACTTTTGTAATGGTGTAATATGACCAAATTTCAGATGGAAATCAGAAAAGGCTCTCAGGATAAAAGGCTGAGGTGTGAGATGCAAGCAGAGGACTGCCAACTTGTGTTTCATCAGTGCACGGAGCACAGAAAGAAAGGTTGGATATACAAGGAGCCCCTCGTAGCACCGAAATCGATTTATGGAACCAGGTTCCTAAAAATCTGAAGTGAAAGGGGAAGTCAATATAGCAATACTGTAAAGACATTTCACACTCGAGTGCATTTGTGTGTGTGCGTGTGTGTGTGTGACTCAATTCACACTATCACTGGTTTGTAATGTCTGCACCTTCTGTCTGCACTGAAGACAAAAAAAATGTTACTCTGGATTAAAGTGAGGCATAAAGCTTTTGTTCATAAAACTGCAGCACTTCATTAAAGGGTGGGTTTACAAAAAGTCTGTCTTAAAATAATAGGTGCCCAAATAAACATTGAAATTGTTTGTTTTCCTGCCATAAATCATTCCTCCTGTTCATACTGGCCTTCAAAGATCCCTTCACAATGCATTTACAATGTAGGAGGTGTGTGGGGGGTATTCAAGCATGTGCAAAAATATATTCAAAAGCTTATTTTTGCACTTTATAAACAGCTTTTATAGCTGTAGGTGTCGGTTGGTTTTATTGAGCTATCATGTGGGGAAGGTTGTTTATTGATATGACGCCGCTGTATGCTCTGGGGAAGCCGACGCGCAGATTTCAGGAAGTGTCCTCACATCAGCTGAGTAAAGCTGTGACAGATCGGTGGGATAGCGTGAGAGTGACCGCTGACTTTCTCTAAAAAAAATTTTTAAAAAGTGAACAAACGCAGGGATGTAAGGCAGCGGTTTGGTGTGGATGTGTAGGAGGCAACGCTGGAGTATCAACCCCTGTCATCTGGTGAGTTTTAACTGAAAACAGCGAGTGAATGGCATTAGCGCTGTGGAAGCTAGCATGCTTGCTAACTTGTTATTTCAAATATTAGTGGCTCGAGTTGTCACACGTGACAGTTTTCGAATTTATCGAAATATCATTAAACCGTCAGTTTCATTTCATTATATCAGCCGTACCCACGTTTATTTTCTGTAAGTTTTCAGCAGCACATTAGCGTTGGCATTAACATGTTAGCATCAGTGTCAGGAGACGGGTCTCGTGATCCACAGTGGATCCGATAGACTCCCCCTTTAAAGTTTGCGAAAGAGCCACAGATACTTCACCGATACACCTATATTTTATCGACAACAAACACTAATTGAGTCTTCCAGTAACCCAGCTGACTGCTTGAAGAAGGTAAGTGACTAAAAACAAAATAGAAGTTTAAGCGACAGAGCACGAAAGCTTTAAATTTCAAGGTTTGTTGACGGTTATCAACGTCTGAACGTTAATCTAACGGTTAATAAGTTCTGTGACGTTACAGTAATTTACTCAAACAACAGTTACTGTCCTCAGGGACAGGCTTTGGTAGCTACTGGTACTTTCCTCGGGTGTTTCCATCTTATGACACGTGATGTTTTTAGTTTTTAACATTTTAATTATCGATTGATCTGGCGATTAGTTGTTGTTGTTGATCCGTAAAATGTCAGAAATTAGTGAAAAATGTCGCCGTTTCTATTTGAGTTTTACAGGTTTTTGTACAGGTTTTAAAATGAGCTTCACTCGACTAGCTACAACAACAACAGTAAGATGTTATTTACATATCTAATGCATTAATGCTAATTTAATAAATAAAATGGTAACACTGACATGCCAGGGTGCTTTTGCTTTGGACACTTACTTCTTCCACCACTGATCATATAACAATGAGTCTGAGTTTGGATTTAATCACCAGGTGAAATGATCTGAGCCCATCATTCCTCACCCACAAATACATCCCTGTGACAGTAGAGTGCTAACAAATAGAGACAGAAGTCAGAGTGGACTGCTACTTCTCACTTCTTTTTTGAGACACTTGTGGCAACTACTTAAATACTGACGAGCATTTATGTTTCAACATTTTATTTGAGTGCAAATGGTAAATGTTTTTGGGGTGGGGGTGGGGGGGTCTAAAGTGGAGTCATGACTGGTCAATTTGGGAGGGTGAGTAAACTCCTGAAAGTCATATGATGCCACAGGGCATTGAAAGACCATGGTACGTGAGGAAGTAGAGTAGTGACATTTGAAGTCCTGCACGTTGTCTTCATAGTCAACTGTCTGACTTATATTCTCTCAGTTGTGGAGAATCCCCAGTGAAGATGCCTCTGATACCTGTTGTGCCAGAGAACCACAGTCATGTACTGGCAGAGCTTGACTGTCTTGATCCACTTCTCTCTGCTCTCCGTTTAGACTCCGGCAGGCTCAAGGTAGGTTTCACCATCGCATGTTTGAGAGAGTCTTATAATTAAAGTTTAAAAAAAAGTTAAATTAAAGATTTACAGTGGGTTTTTGATATTATTGAATGTCTCTTAAAGTGCACTGCGTGTCCATACATTCTTTCTAAATATAAATGAAATATTTAATTACTGTGTTATCATGCTTACTATCGTTTTTTTCCCTCTTCTTGAACTTTTTATATCTGATTGTGTTGTGTTACAGTGTACTTGTTTGGCAGTGTCGAGGAAGTGGCTTGCGTTGGGAACATCAGCAGGAGGGTTGCACCTGATTCAGAGGGAGGGCTGGAAACAAAGGCTTATCCTCACTCACAAAGTAATATCTGACAGATTTTTTGTGTTGAAATACTGCTTTGACTATTGTCCTGCTGTTAACACATATAGCTACATATAAAAATGAGTTTCTCATAAATTTTCCTCGCCAAACATTGGCTCTCTTTCAGGAGGGAGCCATCACTCAGGTGTCTTGTTGCCCTCATGATGAAGACTTTATCGCTGTTGCAACTAGGTTAGAGTTTACTCCATGTCATGTGATGCCAGTCTGCTCTTCTCTCATACATATCTCTGTGTTAGTCATATTATTATTCATGATGGTGGCTGTTGGTGTTTGTCTCTGGTCCAGTAAAGGTCTGGTGGTGGTGTGGGAGCTGCAGCTGGAGCGGCGGGGTCGTCCAGAAAGAGTCAGTGTGTCTTGGGAGCATAGGGGTCATGACATCACTGCACTCTGCTGGGACACCAGCACACTCAGAGTTTTTGTCGGGGACTCGGGAGGAAAGGTGTCCTGTCTCCGTGCAGGATCCTCCAAGCTGGGAAAGGTATTGAACCAACCCTGTTAATGTTCCTCAATAAAATGTGTCTTATGCATATATAGTAGTTGTGACACCTGTGTTGTGGCAGCAGCATTTATAAGTATTTTGTTTCTAACAGTTTTCTCGATCCAGTTTTTCTCCTACTTGCTGTCATCTATATTGATTATTTATTGACATGAAGTATGCAATATTCATATCAATGCTATGTGTGTTTTGATTCTTCTGTTTTTGTGTCAAGGGGTCAGCATTCGTCATCTTTCCTGTTCAGACCATCACTACCGTGGACTCCAGAGTAGTTCAACTTGGGTACCAAGATGGTCGCCTGCTGGTGTCTTCTCTGAGCCGCTGCTACCTCTGTGACACAGAGAGGTGAGCGTAGCTGTGTCTGTCTTGCACCTCTGAGTGTCTTAGATTAAAAAGACACCCCATGTAAATACCTATGCAAATATCTGCCCTACTCAAGTGTCTTTGAGTAAGATGTTAAATCTGTATTCCTATCATAGACATGCTAGTTTTGTGATCATTCCACACTCTCTGGAGAATCTCTTTTCTCCATGTTAGCCATCTCTCAACAGTATTGTTTTTTCCTGCCTTCAGGGAGAAGTTCTGGCGTGTTGGAAATAAGGAGCGTGATGGGGAGTACGGAGCTTGTTTTTTCCCTCAGAACAGGGGATTATTGTTGGGTCAGCCCCACCTGCTGTACTGTGCCCGGCCAGGGTCTCGAATATGGGAAGCCAGTTTTCATGGCGAGGTTCTGAGCACCCATCAGTTCAAACAGCAGCTGGCCTGTCCTCCTTTACCGCTCATCACTTACAGGTACTGTATGGTCCTGCTTTTAAGTCGTCTAATGTAAAATGACAAACCTTTAATTTGTCTTCTGTTCCTCTGTTACCTGCAGAAATGAACCACATTACAATGCAGTGCAGAAGAGCCCCCAGTCAATCGCCTTCCCTAAACTGCTTTATTTGGGGTATTATTACATATTTTTAATTTTCTCATTTGAGTTTTTAGGCTTGTGAATCAGATATTTTTTTATGATTTTTAAATGTTGTACATCACTGAATGCAAGGCAAAATATAACAATATTAGTAAAAAACAAAATATTGAAATGCAGATGATGTTGTGACCTAACTAACTGTACACTTTATTTATTTGTGTAGAGACCAATACCTACTGACCTGGACAGACTCAGCTATTTATATATTCACACCTCATAATGGCCAAGTTCTACTGTGGACAGAAGTCAAAGGTGCATTTGATTTGATTGACTTGTGAACCATGAGGACCCTAGTCATCCTCCTGTTTGATTTTACAATAAATTGAACAAAACCTGTTTTCTGGTTTTGTAGATTTGGTTGACATTGCAGTCTATCGCAGTGAGCTGTTCTGCCTCCATGGCAGCGGGCGTCTGTCCCACATCTCCCTGTTGTCTGCAGAGCGTTGTGTTGAGCGGCTGCTGCGTAAGGAGTCCTGGCCTCTGGCTGCTGCCGTCTGCTGTATGTTCCAGCACGCTATCGCCACCAGCCGGGTAAGATAGCTTCTACTGCCATGCCAACTGTTTATGTCTATGTGCAAAGTTGAACCCATATGCCTGTGGTATCATGTCTAAGCTGTTTTGAATCTATGACCTCAATTTAAAAAAAAAAAAAAAGCACACAATAGTCACTGAGGTGTTCACTTGAGGTGTCTCACGGCCACCAATAGAGATTCTTCCTGCTATTGACTTGAAATAGAAATGTGGTTTAAATTTATGGATGGTGATTATTGTTTTTAAGACAGACTAAAGCCAAACTGTGAACCTGTCCTTGAAATTACTAGACTTTACAGGGAACATTAGAAAAAAATGTTAATGAAGGTAGTGAAACCAAATAGGAAATTAATAAGTTTACATGCAGCAGGTTGCATTTTGAAGTCAATAAAGCATCTTAAAATAATCAACACATGTGTTTCGTATGTGTGTATTGATAAATAATAGCTGTTTCCATTGTTCTTGTTTCATGCAGGCCAGGAAATCAATTCCCATTGACCGCCTCGAACACCTTAGGTCCCAGCTCAGTAACAGCACACAGCTGGAGATGATTGGCCAACTGGAGGAAGTAATCAGTAAGGTAGAGCCTCTGGACTCTGCTTCCAGCAGCCGCAGAAGCAGCATATCATCACATGTAAGTTAAGACAACCATTTATGGAGAACATTCGTGTAAATGGGGTGAAGATTCTCTGTGTTCATTAAGTAGCTGTTTTATTGTATTATTTAAATGTCACACACAATGTAACATTAGCCAGACTTTTACTTGTTTCTCTGACTTGTCATGAGTTCCAGGAAGCTACATTGTGTGCAAAATAATTCTGCATCAAACCAATACATCACGGTTCAATTACTTCCTCTTCAAGTTTTGTCACAAAAGCAGAAGTGGGTTTTTTTTTGTACTAACTTAATTTAACGGAAACTCACAGCTTCTTTAAACTGTATACTGACATCATTATTTTCATCATCCAGGAGAGCTTCAACGTCCTGGACTGTGGAATCTATCGTGTGATCAGCCGCAGAGGAAGCCAGTCAGATGAAGAGACGAGCTCCCTCATCAATCAGTCCATGTCAGAGGAGGAGCGGCTCAAGGAATTCAGCTTTGTGCAGGAAGAAGATCAGGTTGATCATGGTAAGAGCCAGATATTGTCTGTCAAATGCATTTTATGTGATATTAAAACAACAAATTGAATAGCTCATGTTTAGTTACGATCCTCCTGATGGTGATAATCATAGTTTTAGTCTTTTTCTCACTGTTTTCCCCTTTGGAACATTCAGCGGCCAGCAGCAGAGTCTTCAAATGTTAATAGAATAATTTCTATTTATCTATATTTTTTGAGGAAAATTTAGGATCTGATTTATTTATTTATTAATTTTTTTTTTTTTCTAAACTAATTTAGCCTAATAGTGTAATGAAAATAATAATCAATAATTAGCTGTTTTGTCTTATCTTATTCTCCTTTACGTATAGGTTTTGTGTAATCTGCACACTGACACAAATAAAAATAAAATATAAATTTATACATGCGTGTTTTGCGGACTGATGTGAATGCAGCATCCAGGTATACAGAACAGCCTTGGACGTCAGAGTTTTTATTCACTCACAGTCAAAACAAACTAGAAAAGTATCAGCAGAGCAAATCAAACTCAATAAATTTGCCTCACTGATGTGAAAACAATGACCACAGCAACTGAAAGCATATAAACAAATAACCCACTCACACATTCTTTTCTTTCTGTTTCTTTCTGACTCTCTCTCACTCTACTGTGTGTGTGCGTGCATATAGCATGAGCAAACTTAATGTGAAAAGAGAGTGAATTATTTTCAGTTTTATGTCAACTGATTTAAAACAAAAACTTGAAGGAAAAACTGATATTTGGAAGTGCGGACATCACTAGATGCTGAAAGATTTATCAATATAAATGTGTGACTGATAATAATTTGACTCTTTGTTATGTTGATTATATACCTGTGTTTATAACTGTCTTGTATTTTTTGCCACTAAAACTGATTTTGATATAAAAATGATTTAATCACAACTGTTTCTATGTTGGATTTTCTCTGAGAGCTGATTGATCACCCTGATGGTGAACATGCTATAAAATGCCACGTTGTTAATATCAAGTTTCTTGTCTATTCCATTGTATCATACACACGTATCACTTCATTTTGGTTCTGTCTTTTTGTATTGTGCAGCATTTAATTTACGCTCTTTCTATAGTGGTGTCTCTGCACCTTTGCTCCACCTGCTTGCATTTTGTCTTCTCCCTCTCATCATGCCCCTCTGGTACTCCATCCTTCTGTTTTCCCTTTGGCTCGTGCCCCAATCTTTATTCAGATCCACAGAGCAGTGAGCGTATGGATGCTGAGCGATCTGAGCAAGGCCTGCCATTCCACCTCCCCCTCTCATTCCGCCCCAAACCCCCCCGCATCGCACTGCAGGCCGTCAAAGACAGGTGAATATCTAGAGGAACGAAGCATAAGCAGGCTAACGGCTTTAAATAGAGCAATGTCACAGCAGACTGTACCATAGAGGCATATAGCCGCAGTGTGTTGCTTTGAGTTATCAAGTTTTTCTTATGAGGACTGAAACTACAGTATAATATTCAAGTGCACCTGTGCTTACTTCCTCTTTCCACTGAAGAACCACATCTAGTTTTATTAATTATCATTGTTCATCTGTGTGGGCGCATGCCTCATGTTTCACTTTCCAAGCATCACACTCAGTCATTTGCCATATGAAAAGATTTGCTGTTTGTAGTTCTGTTCGCTTTTCTGGTTGTTAGATTATAGATCCATATAGCATAATCTTATTGGAGAAAGATTATTTTATTCAGTTTTATTTCTCAGTGTTTCCAGTTTTGTTAAGAAGACAACAGAGAAGATCAACACCCTCCAGATGAACTCTGAGCTCTGGCAACGGCCTGACTTCAGAGAAGGTGGACAAGCTGAAATGTCAGCCACTTCTGCTCCATTCTCAGAGGAAATAGAAAATGAGTGAGTACAGAACATGGACTAAAACCATTTTTGAAAAGTTGAACTAATGAAATTGGGTGCTGTTGTAAAACAAAGAATTTTCTTTGACTTTTTATCTAATGTTGAGGTAATACATTGAACCTTTTATTATGAGTAGTCCACTAAAAAGTAAATCAGATAAACCCAGTTTATGATATTTGTCCTTATAGGGTTTATGTTGAAGTGCCTACCACAGAGGCCGACATGCTGGAGCTACGATCAGCAACAGAACGAGCTGTGTAAGTACGGGGCAGCATGCTGTTAAAAAAAAAACTCACCTTTTTAAAATTACTTTTAATGTCTAATATGTTTTTAGTGCACTGTATTTTTTTAATGTTCTTCTCTGTAAAGTGTATTTGAGTACCCTGAAAAGCACTTTCAAATAAAATGTATCACATTCAACTTTTTTTTTTCTAGTTTTTCTGTGTAAACCGAAGTTTACTCTGATATTCAAAAGTTACAATTTTCCAGCTCCCAGATCCAAGATCCTATGGTGCTACTTGATCCAGTCTGCCTGAGAGAAACTCTGCTGGAGTGGCTGCCGGTGCTGGAGCGAATTCTTGGACCTGCAGAGCATGTGTCAGCTGCTGTGGGTGATTCAAACGCAGATGTACCAGGAGAACAACGATGGGAGAGGGATTATCTAAACACCTTCTCAGAGCAGCTAGAGGAGTCTTCTTGTTCATCAAGAGAACCCACAGAGAGCGCTACAGAGGAAAATACCGACAAGTCTCCTGAACTTGTAGAAAAAGAGGAGCTGTGTGAGAGTCAGTTGAATGCAGATTACAATGAAAAAGAACCTGTAGCTTCAAATGGGAGTCCTCCAGAGCCTGTGCGAGTAGTGTCCCCCAAACCTGTACCATTAGATCTCTTGGCTAATCTCACCCAGCTGGCCACACTATACACAGAACTGAGCTGCTTCAGAAACCACGCAGATGAGGAAGCACTGGGTTGCACAACCTTCCTGCGCCACTATTTCTTCCTGCTGGACCCGGAGCGCATAAGAAGAATGTGTCTGCTCTGTTACCAGGAGCAGCCGGAGGTGAAGAGCTCCTTCATTGATGCCATGCTAGGTCAGAAGCTTCACTTTACTGGTTTACTCTCTGGTTTAATCTATATTTCTCTAATTGGTTCTTTTGGAAGATTTAGGCCTGTATACTGATGCATAGATTTTGCTCAGTTCATTGTTGGACTACAACAAACTCTTAATTTATATCTACATTTGCATCTCTGATACTCTGCTTTAATTTTAACTTATCTAAAAAGTAATTTTTGTTGTCCTCCACAGAGCTCACTCAGGGCAGTAAGGTGGTGGAAGTTATTCAGAGAGGGGATTTACTGAAATCACTGCGCAGTCTGAGAGAGCTGCAGCCTTGGAATGCTCCTCCCCTCCTCGCTCACTTACACAGGTCAGTACCGTGTTTCTCTCCTACGCCATCAACACGTATTTAAGTTGTGACAAACATTGGGAAGTAATTACACTATGTTAATATGTAGGCTGTATGAGAAGCACGGGGAGGCAGCCGTACGCTCGTTTTCCCAGTTCTATCCCGCGATAACTCCAGCCGACGTAATGGCTATGGCTCAACAAAGCCATTTCCTGGCGTACCTGGATAATCTGGTCCAGTCACGAACTGAGGAGCACAGGTATGTCTTCAGTTCGATTCTTTTGTGAAAGGAATAAAAAAAAAAAAGATATTGATCTCACTTTCTTTCTTGCATTCATTTCTTCTTCCAGGTTGTCGTTTCTGCAGTCCCTTCTTGAACCAGAATCACTGCGACAGGATTGGCTTGAGCTTGCACTTACACATGATGCTCCTCAGCATTGTGATACTCTAACCCCTGACGGACTGCCCAGGTCTGGTAATATTGTGTGTGGAAAAATGCAAAATAACATTTTCTTTGTTTTAACTAAAAAGTTTACTAAATGGACGGTACCTAAAACACTACTTCTACTAAATGCGACTCCTGTTGCAGGTGGCACTCTCATTGTTTCAGTTGGGGTTATGGGCGCCTCCTGTCACTGTTGATACGTCTCCCTGCAGATCTGTCCTCCAAGCAGAAGATGGCAGAAATGTGCCGCAGTCAAGGGTACTTACAATTTTTTTTTTGTTTTGTCTACACAAGACAAAAGATAATTTTTTTTTGACACATGAACCTTTTGTATAATATGTGCAGGTACTGGATGGGCTATCTGTATCTCTGCCGTGAGCTGCAGCGCCGCACAGAAGCCTTCTCCACCATCTGTCAGCTGGATGACATCACCCTGCTGGACGAACCTGATGGTAAAACTGTTTACCAAAAAAAGTTTCCCATCACACTTTCGGTCAGAAGGAGATTTATAGTCTCTAATCGGCAGGGATGCGTGTTAGGGGTTAATGAGGTGCATACTTTAAACCATGTCTGCTACCTGAAAATCCAGTGCGCATGATACTTAAGTAGTGGAGCATACTACTACATACATACTACTCACCATAACTTCTTCATTACACATAAGTTATGAGCTCACCAGCCAAACAAACAACACAAAATTGATGATCCTTTTGGAAAAAATATTCTTCTTTATCTTTGTTGCTGTACAAATGTCTTTGGAAATTAAAAGCAGATGATAAATAAAACTATTTACACTTGGCCATTTGAGGGCAACTTTGTGGTGTGAAATTTGGAAATGTTTGACTTTACACATTAATGGCTCTGTGGGGGGAGACAGGATGCAGATTGTGTTGCATCATTACAGCTCAATGATTCTGTAAACGTTCATATAGATAGTTTGGGTAGAACCTAAAAATAAGCAGCGCGTTAGATCCTGTAAGAAAATGTTTTGAAGCAACAGACAACAGAGTTTCAGAGGTTGTCTTTCCACGGTTTGATCTCAACAAACATTTCCTAGGTGTTGAGCCGCAGACCTTGGACGAGTGGAAGCTCCTGATTCAGTTGTCTCAGCGGTGCAGCAGTGTCTCAGAGCAGGCCACAGGTGTGAATGGGAGTAGCTTATCCAACGGTTCAGCAGACTGTGGTGGGAAGGTCAGCCCAGAGAACCTGACCCTGCTGCTGGCTCGGACGGCCGGGCCAGACCGCGCAATGACCATCTTGGAAGAGTGTGGAGTGCAGCTGGTCCTTTCACCCCATTCCAAACTGGTCTGTGAGCTGCTGCGAGTCACTGAGAAGAGGCAGAGGTGAGTCAGAGTATCTATTACCAAGATATCAAAGTTTAATTAGCCCATTAGAATAGGAAGCAGTTCCAGCAATGTTTTCAGATGTGTGTCAGTGTTTTCTGACATTATGTGATTTTGTTTATATTTCAAAAACTATAAATATTGAGGCAGGAAGAAAAAAAAAGTCTTTTTTAACTAGACATTGTAAAAAAAAGTTTGGAAAAACAGCTGAGGAACTGCTTTTGAAAAAAAAAAAAAAAAAAGGACAACTAGGAGCAAAAATAATCATTGTAACAATTGAACAGACTTTATCTCGTAGGTATTACAGTTGTCTTCCTTCTGTTTTGTGTTTCAGGGCGACGATTCAGACGATGCTTGAGCGCTGCGATCGGTTCCTGTGGTCTCAGCACGCTTAACTGCAGATCAGCATCAGTGTGGACAAACGAGATGGTTAACACTTGATGTGAGTCTCCCCACTAACTGCTGTTAAAGCTGTGGCTTAATTTATACGCCGTTCGTCAGAGCTTCCCAGTTCAAATAAACATACTTATCCTCCCATTGAAAACAGTATTATATATTTAATTTATATTTGCAAACCTGTTTTATTCGACAAATACTTTAAACATTTCCTTTTGATTCCATGTGCTTGTCAATTTTAACAATATTCAGATGAATGTACAGGGTGTTGTTGTTTTTGTTAATAACAAATCTGATGACTGTGAAGCCAAACAAATGAGTAGATTATCCTGCTATTACGACAAAATGAACTGTCAACAACAATTACAGTGAATTGTTCTAACTAGGCAATATTATGTGAATAAAAACTCTGTATGAAACATCATGTCACTTCCATTTGCTTTTATGGAACGGTTTAAATTTGCATGAATATGACAACTCGGTTACTTTAAATAAGTGTTTTTTTTCTACATCAAAAGCAGAATACAGGGTGATTATAACCAACATGGTTGATTAATGTGGTGGATTAATCCAATATGTTTCAACTTTGACACTTCATGTTGAATGATAAGACAAAAAAGAGAGGACTTTCTTCAACATTTCTACATTTCATGTTTTCAACTCCTCCCACCAGTAGATGATGCGTAATGCAGGTCAGCAGAGATAATACTAATAACAACGTAATGAAATGGGACTGATGACTCATGCGATGGTATCACACACCTGGAGCATCAAAGGGAAGAAGCGGGCTGAGGGAAATCCTGGTGATTTGATTTAAAGAACACAACAGCTCTTTATGAGCCAGCAACATCATGGACTGTGTATTAACTGCTGTATTAACTTTGACTTTCTGTCTGATCCTTTCTGCTTTTTTTATTTTTTTTTATATTTATATATTCATCCTTATCCCTGGTTCAACATCATTTCCCAGAATTCCAGCTCTGTCACTGGCACCAGGACGATCAGATTGAATGTTTTGGTATGTGACAAAGACACAGACGTACTACATAGTTAGAAAGAAAATAGTTCTTAAAAACTAAACTTCACATGTTACTGTGAAAAAATACAATTTGGCTGTTTTGAAAAAATGAAATGAACTTGTCTTCTCACTGCTACCAGTGTTGGTGGGTCGTGCTACAAAGATGTACGAGCATCTGTTCTCCGTACTCATGGGTAAAATAGTTTGATTTATTTAAAATCATCCAAATATGACAGAAGGTTTTCATCGTGGGCAAGCGGGCAGAAGTAAATTTGATTTAAGAGGTTATTGGGTCGAGGCAGTGAGTGCAGTGTTTGATGTTACGTTCCTGTCACCAGAAAGATAGATAAGAGGATTCTGCACATACCTGTTGGCCGTGCTGCCAGTGTATAAATGGCAACCTTTTGGACGCGCTGAGGCAAACGCAAACTGGCACACACCTGTTGGCTCCCGTGATGGGCCACAGTCAGCGCAGCAGCAAGATACTATGAGCACGATTTTAGTTTTCTCTGCACGGATTTAACTGTTTTTAGAGATCTTGATGGACACAGCACTCATGGTGAGTTTTCTGATGTTTTTCTGCTTCTCTGCCTGAATAAATTTAACAAATGTGAACTTCACATGTTGAAGTGTTGAGTTAGTCGTTTTCTGGTTTCAGGTGTCCTTCTCTCTACTTGGACTGTCTCTTGTCCTGCTGTCCTTTCCTGAGCATGCTTCACTGAGCAGAGTATTTGACAGCTCCTCAGGTAGGATTTCTGTTTGATAATTACTGCACAGAGCAGATACTGGGCAGCTTCTTAAATGTCATGTTTTTCTTTCATGTTTAATATCAGGAAAGGAGTATCTGGGCTCTGCATTTGTGGAGGAGGCTCTTCAGAGAGCGATAGAGCTGACTGACGCTGCTTATGTTCACACAAGTGAAAGGTAAAAACTGTAGTTAATGATCAATCAATGTTGAGTGTTGTGTTAGCAATGAAAAAAACAAAGCTTTTAATGTTTCCAGGGTGAAGAAGTCTCTGTCTGAAGGCGCTCTGAGGCCAAGTGATCTGCTAGCTCAATTTAAACAGACTGAAGACCGAACCAGAACTCAGATCCGTGCTGCCGAACTGCTGGACAACACAGTGGAGCTGATCAGAGAAATGGTCTACACTCACACTATGATTCGGCCGAGCCCTCACGGTACTAAACAGCAGCATTACACCTGTACATCAAATACTTTCTGTCCAAATAATTCCCAGCAATTAATGAAATATAATAAATACAAAATTACCACTATTTTACAATCCCTTACAGTATATTTCAGGCAACAGTTTAACATTGCATTCATAACTGTTCTTCTGAATATTTCTTTTAATATTTTAGTATCAAGTCAGCACTACAAAGAGGCAAAATCCTATTTCTATAAATTTTGATAATTTTTTCCTCAACCACAATTTGCATTTCTCATTTATTTCTCACTTATTTGGTCCACCAAGCAGTTATTTGTTTTTGTTATTTGTATCATTAGGATCTTGTTGTGTTTACTGTTTAAAGAGCTTCTGAGTGAAGGAGATGTGGAGAATCTGCTGCAGGTGACGGGCTGCTCCGCTGAGTTGCAGAGACCCAGCTGTCCCACCGACTGTCTATCTGAGCGCTACAGATCCATCACAGGAGAGTGCAACAACAGGTCAGTGTGAGCAGGTATGTCCTGAATTTCTTTTTTTAATTGTTTTTTGGTAACTGTGTGTCTGTTGTGTTGTCCTGATCAGACAGCATCCTAGACGGGGGGCTGCAAATGTCCCGTATTCCCGCTGGCTGCCTCCAGAGTATGAGGATGTGTGGGGGATGCCCAGAGGCTGGGACCCAGAGCACACTTACCACGACGTCTGCCTGCCTCCAGTAAGAGACACGGTCATCCTCTGTCCTGTCAGCTGCAGTACCTCCATCACTCCTCACCTTGTTTATTTTTGCAGGTGCGGCTGGTGTCCCAGGAGGTGCTGTTCACTCATAATGACAACATCTCTCTGGACTCCACTCTGTCCCACCTGCTGGTGGAGTGGGGCCAGTGGATAGACCACGACATGGTGCTGACGCCCCAGAGCCCCAGCACAGCGGCCTTCAGGACAGGAGCTGACTGCACCCACACCTGCAGCCGGGACTCGCCCTGCTTCCCCATACAGGTGTGCTGCCCTGCCAATCAGCTGCTCTCAGTCTGCTTCAGTTTTCACGGCCCTTCTTTGTACTATAATATTTTTATATTATATAAACTTAAACATTCATTGCCTGTTTGTAAAAAATACCTCACAGTTTTTTGCCAGATTTGTATGGATGTTCTTGGTGGTTTATACGTGAAATAATCCAAAGAAAGCTGACGTCATTCTTCCACAGTGTTTCTACATTCATCACTATCATAACCAAGGATTTGTTTTCATCTTGAGGAATAAAGTGAATCTAGAAAAAAAAAAAGAAATACAATGAAATAAAGGGAGGTGAACTATGAATATAAATGCAATGAAAGTGTTTCAAATAACAAGCAATTAATTATACAAAAAGGTATCTACTATGTATGATAATATTTATCATGGCTAAAACGGCAAGTCTGTTTTCTCCCATCAGCAACGATGTAAAACTGAAAACTTCTCTCCCCAGATCCCACTGTCAGATCCTCGCAACGGCATCCAGAGCTGCATGCCTTTCTTCCGCTCTGCGCCAAGCTGCGTTGATGGAGTTCAAAGCCGTCGGCACCGGGAGCAGCTTAATGCCATCACTTCCTTCGTGGACGCCAGTATGGTGTACGGCAGCTCCGACAGTCAGGCCTCAGCACTGCGTAACCACTCCTCTCCTCTAGGCTTAATGGCCCTCAACTCGCAACACTCAGACCAGGAGCTGGCCTACATGCCCTTCCTGCCTCGACGGCAGGCTCACCTGGACCCCTGCGGCCCTCGCAACTCCACCGCTGCAGGCCCGCCGGACCAATTTGCATCACAGGAGAACACCACATCCTGCTTCCAAGCTGGTGAGTGAGTGAATGTACTGAACTATCCAATCTCTGCAGGCTTCAGTGGATCTGTCAATTCATGATTAATGTTTCACAGGTGATTCAAGAGCCAATGAACATCTGGGGATGATCGCGCTGCACACACTCTTCCTGCGAGAGCACAACAGGCTAGTCAAAGAGCTACACCTGTTCAACCCTCACTGGAGCCCTGACACCCTCTATCAAGAGGCCCGCAAGATCATGGGAGCCATTCACCAGGTGTCAGCAGCAGTTTCAGTTTTAACCTTCACCTGCAAGATCATTCACCGCAGTCTTACCTACTTCCCTTTATCTTTTCAGATCTTAACATGGGAGCACTACCTGCCGCGGGTTCTAGGTGAGAGTGCCATGTCCCGTCTGATGCCTCCATACAAGGGTTATGATCCTGATGTCGATCCCAACATAGCGAACGCCTTTGCGGCTGCTGCATTTCGCTTTGCCCACGTCACCGTGCAGCCAGTAGTATCCAGGCTGGGACCGGGATACACCGCTAACTCCCAGCATCCCTCACTGCCTCTGCATCATTCACTGTTTGCCTCCTGGAGGGTTGTGCAGGAAGGTAAAGGAAGGAAAAGTGCAATGCTGTAATTCAGTAAATCACATGTGATCTACTCAGCTTTTTGTGTGTCTGTCTTTCATTTTCTCTTGGTGTATTAATCAGGTGGTATCGACCCCGTGCTGCGTGGTTTGTTGCTGTCTCCTGCTAAGCTGCAGACTGCGGGCCAGATGATGGTGGAGGAGCTGACGGAGCGTCTCTTTCAGGCACAGGGAGGGATGCCTCTGGACCTCGCTGCCCTTAACCTCCAGAGGGGCCGAGATCATGGCCTGCCTGGTACCAGCTTCTTAACTCTGATACAGATTCAGTTTGTATTTATTTTATCAACTAACTGTCTGTTAATGTGTTCAGATTGTTATTAAATATGATTAAAAGTACAAATTCATTCACTGCAGACATTTTGACTTATTATAGCAGAAACGGTTCAGTTGTACCAATTAACATTAATGATGTTTCTATCAAACAAGTGCGTTTCGACTTGTAAACAGCATCAACATCCAATTATTTTAGCCAAGTTTGTCATTCTAGATAATAAAGTCTTTGGACTTATGGACTTATGTAATATTGAGCTATATCGTCAGTGCACAGTATATCATACAGGAAAGTCTGACTTATAAACCACGTCCACATGACATAAATGTGTCCTGAAAAATCTCCCTCACAAAACTCTGTATTTATCTCACCAGGATACGGCTCATGGCGAAGGTTCTGCGGCCTCTCTGTTCCCAACACGACATCAGAGCTGGCAGAAATCCTGGGTAACCTAACTTTGGCCCATAAATTCCAGCTTCTGTACAAGACACCACACAACATTGACGTGTGGGTGGGAGGCATCGCTGAACCTGCTCTGCCTGGAGGCCGAGTGGGACCGCTGCTGTCCTGCCTGCTGGCGAGACAGTTCAGAGACCTGAGAGATGGGGACAGGTAAAATGAAATCCTCCATCTGATGTAACAACATGAATTGTAAGCATGAGTGTAAGCAGAGAAATCCAAATCTTTGTCCCTCAAGGTTTTGGTGGGAGAGGGAAGGAGTGTTCACCAACGCCCAGAGGAGACGGCTCCGTGCTGTCTCTTTATCCCGCATCATCTGTGACAACAGCCACATCACCCACGTTCCTGCCGATGCTTTTTCACGCACAGAGAGCCCAGACGCCATGCTGGCCTGTTCCCACCCACTCATCCCCCACCTCGACCTCAGCCCCTGGAAAGAAGGAGACGCAGGTGAGGAACTGTAAAAGAGGACAGAAGAACATGTCGAGTTTTATCTGTTGTGTTTTTTAACATGCCTTTATTAATGTCTTGTCTTCCAGATCCCAACTGCGGTCCAATACCCAGGATTCAATCTGGCTACTCGCTGCTCTGCGACTCTGTGATTCTCTATCAGTGTCACTCTGGCTTCAAGCTGCTGGGCTCTTCGTCTGTCAGTTGTGATCCAGACAGTCAGCAGTGGAGCTCTGCACCCCCAACATGCCAAGGTACGAAACCTAAACAAGAGTCGGCTATTTCTCAATATCACTACATCACGTTTAGTGATGTTCACCTTGGTTGATACTAAATGCATTTCATGATACTGGTATCTGTGTTTTTTTTCTGTTACAGATATTAATGAATGTGAAGAACAGAGTCCCTCTTGCCCACAGAACATGGAATGCTTTAACCTGCCAGGTTCCTTCATTTGTTCAGGTCGGTTCAGAATCTTTTTGTAAAATTCATGTTACCCTGTTGTTTGAAGCACAATGATGAAATATTTAAACATGGACAAGACATCGAAGCTCTTCCTATTTGTGTGTACTGAATCCAGAGTCCTCCTCGCTGTCCACCGTGTCCGTTGTCACTGCGGTGATCGGTGGTGTGGCCGTGCTGGTGATGATCATGATCTGTTATCGAAGGTAAGTAGACAGAATCCAGATCTAGATTTAGCTCTTTTTGCCTCAAATCTAATCAGAATAACAGATTTAATGATGAATAAAGTCAAACATGTTCTGTGAGAAAACAAGCAAAACACATATTAAAGAAACATCTTAAACAGTTGCATAACAGTAGTTTTAAAGTAAAATATAAATAACTGAACGCCTTTTTCTTGCAGGTATTTCCCAAAGAAAGAAGAATTAGACAGTGCTGGTTGTTGCCAAGGGAAACATTAATCAACCATCTTAATAACTTCAGTCAATTATTGTTCTGATGTTCTTCTGTGATATGAAATGTGTTTTGAGCTGTCTGTATGCATTTGTCTATAGTAGGAGTATAATGTTTTCTTAATTTTTAATAGATCTATATGACATTCATCAAAATGTACTCTTGAGAAGTTTCCCTATTGTTGAACACTGATAGATAAGTTACCAAGTATATAACTCAAATCACTTCATGTTTCATCCTGACGCATTATATAACTGACTAGTCTGACTATACTCACTCACTACAAGCCAAACTATTTCTTCTCGGTCTGCTGTAATCTCTATGGCAGGATAATGAAAACAGAATAACAAGCTTACAAAGGCCATTTCAATCCGGAAACCAAAATCTTACTGGAATGTCTGTTCCAAAAAACAGATTTTCATACCTTAAAGCCCCTCTGAGCGGGATATGGTCTCAGTATTTCCTCCCTGTGCCTGATTCCTGATTACAAACCTGTTAGGCAACTGTGGGTGTATAGCAGAGCGTTTTGTATTAGGATAACGAAGCAGTTTCTGTGTCATCTAGTTGTATACTGAGCTGAAATTAATTAGTGATGAGTCAGCATTCCCAAACTTCAGTCTAAGCTTTACACCGACATTAATCTGCTATCAGATTTTGTACAACCGAGGCTTATAAATCACACACAGTACAAAAGTGATGTAGTCAGGCTACAGTGCCATGTTTTTAATGGAGTGTTTACATTGGAAGACATTATCAGTACACAGTTTAGGAACCTCAAAGCCCTAAATAAGGCTAAGAAGCAGTTATTGCACTTTCTGACTCACATCATTCTTCATTTTTTTCCTTCAAAAGACTTTTTCTGTAAAAATTGGACATGAATAATAATAATAATAAACCTATACTATGAGGTACGACAGCCAATATACGTTGCATAATATGGCTATGAACTGCATTCATGCAAAGTCATTTATGGCTTATACTGTATGTACATACTGTTGATTGCAAACGTGAAAAACTACAGTTGTGCATATTGCGATCATATCATCTGTATTAAAGCTTGTTCATTTACCAACTACAAATGCTGTCACTAATTCATTGACGATATATCTGATTATTAAATACAGTCCAGGCTAACATGAAGCAGAAGCTACAGGTGTTTCGTTTGTGACACACACGGCATCTAGAACAGGTAGTACAAAAGTGCATCGCCAAAATTAAGGCCATGTGGAGACAAGATGCTAGTGAGCATTATCATTGATGAAAAGGAAATAGATCATTGTTCGGTGAGATATTCATGGATCATTGTCAATCTCACAATAAAACTATTACATATACAAGTATGTAATATTTGAGGTAAGAGACCAACTAAACTGTGCAGGTTGCATTTATCCTGTTCTGTGCCCATCTTCAACAGACTAATGCCTGAAACATGATACATACGATCTATTGTATGAGAACGTGTGTGTACTCCACCGGGGAGGTTGAGCGCTCACAAGATTAAAAACTGAAACAATGCTAGAGACTTGCAAAGGAAATATCTGGTAGGACAGTGGTTGGTTACTGCAGTATAGCAGAAAATATATTTTACCAATCTGGGAATAACAGCCTGTCTTTAAAAAATAGTTTTACTTCTTTCATGCACTATTAGTTTGACTCTAATTGCAGTTGCAATGGCAGTTAATTATTTTCTTCTTCCCTTGTTGATTGCCCTCTGCTGCAGCACTAATGCTGTATACCCTCTGCTACAAAAACTGATCCAAGACCTGTTTGTTACCACAGTTTAATCTCACTTGTCTAAATAAGGAAGGTCTTGGGATCATGCTGTCCTGTTGGGTGTTTCAGTGAACTGTCCGGTCCTCTAGCCCTGGTCAGTGTAGAAACCCAACTTGGCCACAGTCATTTCTCTGCGGAGACGCATCACCTCCCAGAACATCTGCTCCGCTGGACGAGAGCAGAAACAACAGAAGATAAAACATGTCATGGTTCAATAAAAATCCTGTTAAAAAAGAGGCCCATACAACAACCACAAAAAAAAACAAAAAAAGATGTGTTAACTTACCATCGTGTCTCACCAGGCCCTGCTGGATATAGCGGATATATGTAAAGAAATTGCACACAGCTGTGATCTAGAAAGGTGAAATAAAGGACAAGGTCACATTAAACAGCATTTAACAGTGGCAACAATAGTGTGTCGTCATGAAGGTTACAAAGATAAAGGTAGTTACCCGTGCTCGGCTGGAAGGAGAGATGTAATAGTAGCTCCCCTTGTCGCCAAGTTTAATGCGATGTCGGCAGAGCCGTGGCACACCGCTTAATGCACATTTTCTACAAGCAGAGAAAGATCAGCTGTAAAAAAATGCAGCTAGAAGACATGGATATACACAGTCACTGTGTACTTTCAGCAAACACTGAACATGATAATTTGTATTCTATTAGCTAACAATAAGGGATATCCCAAA
Source organism: Pampus argenteus (assembly GCA_036937835.1). NCBI lineage: Eukaryota > Metazoa > Chordata > Actinopteri > Scombriformes > Stromateidae > Pampus > Pampus argenteus. Next base: position 9,000,175 of record CM072869.1, read on the forward strand.
TTAGAATAAGGCTAAATAAGACAAAATACATTCCAGACAGAAACACGTTACAGAAGAGAAACACAATCAGAAGAGAGGTGCACGATCAGAGAAAGTTAGTAGAAGAGTAAAAGGATGTAGGTTACATGAATATACACACTTGCACATGCAAAACCGTGTCTGGTTAATTTACATATCTCTTCCAGTTTCCTGACTGACTTTTTTAAGACATGTGGAAAGGCAGAATTCATTTCATGATATAGTAATCTGTGTTAGTGAAAAGCTTATCAGGTGATCGGTTCCTGAGAAGACTTACGTTTCTATTGCTGCCCTAAAGTCACTGGAAAAACAAAGAATTTCATCAGACAGTGATTAGAAATGTGCCCATTGATTAAATCCCTCTCAGAAACACGGTAAGAAAAGTAAATCATCAGGAGAGAAACCAAAACCAAATAAGAGTGAGTTTTCAGTGTTGACTGACTATTGTTTAGCAGTGAAGGGTCAAAGAGAGGACGGCATGATAATTATTATGTAGACAAGATGACTCACTTCGGGCCTCCACACTCAATGGCTGAGGCTTTAACCATTGGTAATGCTGACATGGCCACAGGCTCGATAGTCAAAGAGTTGTTTTCCACTGCACTCTGCACCAGCTGGGACAGCTGTGGACAGCAGCGACAATTAAATCAGATACATGTAATGGCCAAGCCTGTGAAGCTAGCATGAACTGATGAAGCCTCTTGGATAAGAGGTGACATGTCTTCAAAGACAAATAACCAAGTCCAGTTGCGTTCGATTTAATTTCCTTGAGATGTAATGGCCAAGTGGTTGTGCAAAGCAGCAGTGAGATTCTGACCTCTGATCTTGTGAAAGAGAGGCAGGGTCCAATATCTTCTCTGTAGATCCGACTCAGGAAGGCAGAGGAGCGGTCCAGACTCAAATGTTCCTTCCACATCAAAAACTCTGCATACAGAACTGAGTCCATCTGCAGAGAGAAACAATCTATCACTGTCGATGAACCACCTGCTGATGTGTCTACATGCAGCTACAGTCCTTATGCTCCACCCATCTCAACCCGCATCAATTATGGAAGCTTGTTATTGAAAAGATAAAGTCACATATTCAGAACAGAGTAGAGAAATAAGCAGAAATCCAATTAACATAGTATAATCCTGACCAGATGACAAGTTAAAGAATTACCAAAGTGATTCAAATTTACCTTGAGGGGGACATGGCTGTGAAAAATTTCATGGCAATCCATTCAATAGTTGTAAAAAAAAATTGAGGACAGACTTCAACAAACATGAATACAGTTTTAGAAAAGTTGTTATACAATACAGAGAGATGGTTAAACAGTTTAGTTAGAAATGGAGGCACAAGGACACAGTTTTTGTGGCAGGAACACGTTTGGTTGTCTTTGACTTTCTATAGCCGGAATATTCAAAATGAAGACTCCCAGATGCAGACTTTCTGCTACTTGAATAGCAAAATCAAACTTTTTATCCAGTTGTTTGTGCAAACAGCAAAAGCATTGTCCAGTAAAAGGGTTGTAGTTAATCATTAGTGGGACCAGCTATAAATCCAACCAGTCAGAAGCCATAAACATTGTGTTTCACCAATAAATGCCTATCCTTTAAAAAGCATATAAACCCTATAAAAACAGAGATAGCTAACAAGCAACATTGAGATATAATCTGAAATGTCAGAACCATGCCCACCTAGCCATTGAGCAACACGCTCAGTGTACACGTATGTCTACCTGGTCAGTTTGAGAGTGTCACTCTCAAACTTCTCGCTGGAGATACTGTACTGTGTATCATTGTCATTTTGTGATCTGGGGCAGGAAAAGCATAGTCATTGTCCTGTAAATGTACATGTTTACAGCAAACAGATCAATTTCACAGGGGCTGAACCTACAAGACTTATCAGGCCTGGTCAAAGGGATGCAGTTACCTGTCTGCTGCCAGTCCCTAGCCCCTCCCCCTGCTCCTGCCAATAAGGTTCATAGGTCACATTGACTGACTGGCCAGGAACCAGGCAGAGAATCAAAGAGAGGAGAGCAGGAACAGCAGGCTGAGAGAAGAACAGATACCAGAGAGAGAGAGGAGGAACAAGTGAGGGAGATGTTAGTGCCAAGAGAAAGAACAAACAACAAGCAAAGAGAAAAAAAGGACGGCTCAAGAGACAGTTTGGAGATGAGAAGAAGGAATAGAAGCAGAAATGCACATGTCTGATAGTTTGAGAAAGAGACACATGTGCAAACTTCATTCAGGTTACCTCTCGATCCTCTTTGGCCACAGACTGAATGGAAACTGAGGAGGGTTCAGGTTTTCCAGATGAGGACGCAAAGGCACCGCTCGCGCTTTTGTTACGGATGTGACCCCCGACATGTTTGTACGCTCCCCTGGTACCTGGAGACTGTAGTTGTGGATGTAGCTGGCGGTTTGGTGAAGAAGGTGTGGATGTCAACACCAGAGTCTTAAGGGCCGTCACTTCTGCTTGCAGAACATCAATCTGAAAGCCAGATGCAGAAAGGAAAAAAAAGACTTGGATTAGAGAACGTGATGGAAGTCTGAAGACGGGACAGAAATCTATAACTTAGACAAAATGCAATGTATTATTTATTTATGCAGCTAAAACTTACTTAAAATAACACCCTGTTTTTTCAGACACATTAAAGACTGATTAAAAATAGTTCAGGTGCTACAAAGGGATTGTAATGGAACAAAACAAACGCACCTTCCCCTGAGCCTCCTTCAGTTGTTTCTCTGCTGCTGCTTGTTTGACATTAGCTTCACGAACCATCTTGTGAGCTTCCTGAATATTGAAATATAAACACATAGTTAAAATCCTCTGTTGCTGTTTAAGATATTTGTGAAAACAAATGAAGTGTTGATCAGAAGTAATTCTTACAGGATGAAAAAAAGTACTTCCAAATTAGTTGTAGATGTAAAACAGAGACGGGGACTCTCATTCATATGTTCTGGGATTATGTGAAACTAGACACCTCCTGGTGCTCCATTAGAGACAGTCGATGTCTCTAATGGAGCACGCCCAGACTGCTGGGAGACAAATCAATATTGCCCCAGGACAAGTGGCTTAATGTACGATTCATTAAAATGTATTGCAATGACCTGGAAGAATGAGAATCCTCCTCCAGTGTTTCAGAGAAATAGCCTCATATATGGACTCTGAAAAATAAAAAATAAATAACTCCAAATAAAACTTATGGGTTCATCACTTACTTTTGTCTCTTAACTCTCAGTAAACTCTTAGTAAAAATTGATTGCAACCAGGTTTGGGATATGTTTTACATACAGCCACACTGTATTCCACTTGATACATTTATGTCCACATGGGGCACTACAGTAACATTATAACCTGATATTTCTACACTTCTGTTGTCTTAAATAAAATGAAATTTGGTACAAAGTTCCCAGTGAGAAAGTGCATGACATATTGAAGCATGACACCAATAGCCCCACCTTGAGGCCATAAGTGAAACACTATCATACTACTTATTCACTTCCATGACTCTTAAATGTAATATTCCAAATTAAGCAAAGTTGTACAGTTGGAGATGCTGAAGAAGTGCAGTGCATTTGAGCTTCATTTCAGATGTGCGGTTCATTTTTCAGAATTCACACATATTTTCTTCAGAAATTTGCTGAATGTTCTAGTTTCACTATTTCATTCACTGGAAGTGAGTCCAATGTGAATTCCTATGAAGGTAAGAGTCATAAGAGTGACTACTCTGATCATATGTTTCACTTTGTATCACAGGAGTCCATGACATAATGTTAGGTTAAAACTTAGGAGTCCTTGACACAAAAAGGTTAAGAACCATTGGTGTACATACATGTATACTTTCATCAATGAGTTAAGCGACAGATAATTAATCAGCAACTATTTATTCAGCATCGATTAATAATTTGGAGTTGTTTTTAAATAAAGAAATATTAAAATCCTCTCATTCCAGTTTTCCAAATGAATATTCTCTGGTTTCTTTAGTCGTCTTTTATGTGTGCCTGTGTATTTGTGCTTGTTTTATGGATCATCCTTACCGTCTCACCTCATGTATTTTTGTACCTTTCTAGTACAGTTAAAAATATAGAAATAATATATTTGATTGCTGCAGTCCGGCGGTCAGAAAACCAAAACAATGAGCTACAAGAGGCTAAATCCTATTATACTCAGTCATTTGATCCAGTGTTAATACAATAAACTATTGATCAGCGCAGAATTAAAACACTCCAAATGAATGTTTTTTCCATTCAAACATTCCACTGTTAACCTGGCAGTAAACATGTTTTACTGCAACGCAAACTGTAAATTTTAAGACTCATCATAGCATCACATCGTCAGGGTGTAATGCACGTGTCAAATTTGCAGTGCACTCAGCAGTAATAATTCCTGCTTACCTCAAACAGACTGGCAGTCAGCTCCTCCAGCTCTTGCTCCAGCTGATTCCTGACCTGCGACAGACGCTCACACTCTTTGTCTTTTAGTTTCAGTTCCTGAAATGTGCAGCAGAAAGGGTCACAAACACGTTAAACAAGGAAGGATATTTGCATTGTCAACCCTTTTTTTTCCTGACAATGCTGTGCTACGTGTCTGTGTGTTACGATAAAGTAGGTTACGACACCTTCTTTGCAGCATCCAACTGTTCCCTAAGGATCTCTGAGCCCTTTTCTCGGATTTCCAGCGAGGAGCTGCGGAGCCGGGAAAGGCTGCCATGGTCTCTGCCTGAGTTGGGCCCGGCCTGGCTCCCTCCCTCCATTCTAGGCTTTGGCTCTAGATCCAGATCTACCAACCTTTACAGGATCATAAACAGAAATATAATCAGTTTAGTTACTGAGGGGACATAAAGATTTTATGTTCACTCCTTAAATTGTGCTACTGTAAAGACAAAGTTTAGGACAGAGCGTTGTTAATGACACCATAAAAAAGGCATCAACGTAAACGCTCATCCTATAATTCATCTCTCTCTTTCTCTACAGCAAAGACACATCATGCAATAATCCTGTCAGGCAGAAAGCACATCTGGACACGGGGCGTCCTGCAGATTCAGAGGTTTCAGAAACTGTTACAATAATGAACCAGGAAACTTTGTTATCCTCTCTTTCCTTACCAGCTCCTCACTGTACTCTCTAAATAAGACAAACATTAAAATCAATCTGACTGTACAGTCGACCGACAAACATGACTGAATGTCTGCTCTGTCTTCTAATATGTTGCTGACACCAGCTGAGATCCCTCTTCTTTTACAAATACAGAAGTAGTATTTAAGTATTTACTGCCTTTGTCTGGCTGGCAGAATAAGATTTGACATGCAAAGCATGCCGTGTTGAAGTAAAACCCGAGCACTTTAGCAGGACACCCTATATAGCCCTGCCATAAATTATACTTATAATTCTCAGTTTTTGATGAAATTGGCAGAAAGGTGATAATTTTGTGCTATATTTTGATACTGTCAGACACTGTCCTGTTGTCTTTAAACTGATGTTACGCAAAACATGTTTGAAAACTAAGGTAAGAAACATTTTAATGAACATTATATCAAAATGTTTTTAACATATGTAGAAATTAGTCACTGAGTTTTAATGATTTATATTTTATCACAAGCAAACACAACACTTTACAATATATCCTTTATGATAGTAAACTGAATATCTTTTGAATGTAAACAAGACAAGACATCAGAAACTGCGATTAACATGTTTCACCATTTTCTGACATTTCAGACAATTTATCAAATAATCAAGAAAATAAATCGACCGATTAATCATTAATGAAATTAATCATTACTTGCAGCCTTAAAATGAATGCATGTGTGCATCCTAATGCTTAACATACATATTATAAACACAGGTCCAATGGTTTGAGAAATAATTCAAATCTCTGACTGAAGTCAAAGCAGCAATAAAACTCTGTAAAAACACTCCATTACAAATAAAAATTTCACCTACAATAGAAACAGAATATATTATTTAACAAGAAAACATATACAAGAAAAACATGAAACCTGTAGGAATGTGCAGTGCATTGTATTTTACCTATTGATGATGAGTATTGATGTTTCACCTGTGACAATCACGTCCCATATCTACATGTAAACTAACAGTACCGTTCGTCTTTACACTAACCCAGTACTTTATTAGAATCGGCTGTAATACAAGCCAATACAACAGCTTTGTTTACTAGTGATAAAACTGCATTAGCAATCCCAACATTTCATCAAAGTCTGCCGAGTCGCCTTTGTATTTTTCCACAAAGTTGTAAAGTTAAATGTTCAGGTTGCGAACTGCCAAATAAAAAAACAATAACTGGGTCTTTTAGCAGCTAACCTAGCTGGTTCTTGTTAGCTACAACTTTTTAAAGGGAGGTTTTCCTCTCAGTATCCGCCCTGTTACGCTGTCAGATAAACTTCCCAACCTGGCTGTGTACCTGTCAGCTTTTTCCCCCCAGTGTCCTCCGGCTGTTGGTGTTAAATCAACGAGAAATTGTTCAGACGAGCTAACGTTAGCCGGTTTCAGTGAAACTAATCTCGGCGGTTTTAAATCACACAGCGGAGGAATGCGGACGCTGACGTAGACATCCTACGACAACAACGGCCGCAGCGGTAACGGAAAAGCGAGGTTTAAAAGTGTGACACCGACTTGGTTTACACATTTCTAGCCGTGTCCTTCATTGGTTTTCTTGTCATCTCATCGTTTTTATATCCAAGAGTGGAAAAAGACGGTCTTTGCCCTGTTTCTGCTGCTTTGTCAGCGGTCACATGACATCGTATCCACTCCCAACCTCAGCTCCCAACGCCCCGTCCCGAGCATCCGGACCGCAGCCTCTGACCTCCACAGTACAGCCAGCATCAGTGTGCTGTTACCCAACAGGGTATCCACTTATCCTCCGGTGCATCAACACACAAGCTGCGTATATATCAGTGGTGGAAGAGGAATTCAAACTTAACTTCGTGATATGAATTAGTGCATATAATCACCTAATCAAAAATGTTTGTGTATGTTATGTGTTTATGTAAAAAATTATTATTAATTTATAATTTATATTGGTTCTGTACCAGCTAGGCTCTACTAGTCATTCAAAAGCTATCAATGCAAACTTCCATACCACAGTAATCCATCCCCGACTTTACAACTATACTACACCTACAAAAGACATCACTGGGCATCCTGGTGACCCATCCAGGGGTCTCGTCCAGGGGTTGTAATCTCCTTCGTTCGAGTTCTGTCAACTCTCTTCTCTACTCCTTTTAGTCATAATTATTAGATAAAAAAGGCAAAATTCTGATTTACTTTTTAATCATTTTTAATTTTCATCTGATAATGTTCAGTTGTCCTATTTTTATAATTATTTTAAATTCTTTCACTGGAAATGGGCACACCAAAGGGCCATTTCTGACCAATAAAAGCATTATATTTGTTCCATACAGGTAAGAATATAGGATCTTTCTTGCAGTGGTGCTCCAGGATGAATTGTTTACCTTCCTACGACACAGCCTTCCTCCTCAGCTTCCCTGCTGGACTGGTTTTGTCTGGCAGCAGCCTGTCCAAGGACTCCAGATGTTCCATAGAAGATGGTCGAGGCATATACCGCTATTCCAGATCTGCCTGCCTTGAGGACCTCATACCCTGGGCTGGATGAATTTGCAGACGGTGGAGAAGAAGAAATCTGGACGCTATGAATTCCCTCAAAAGCATCCATGTCTCTAATGAGTGCAGAGACTCACTAGAAGCTGCTGGTTGTCTACACTGAAGTTTAATTCAGCTTCATTTAGCTTTGGGTATATGATGAGCCTGATGCCTGTGGTTGCAAATGCAGAAAAGATAGCGTTACGTACTGCATCATAAAACGACACAAATACTAAAGTAGTCCTTAAAAGTTTACCACCCCTCACAGCTACAGTCATTCAGTAGTCAGTGAACAAGCCATTATCTCTACAGTGTTTAAACTTTAACTAACTCCCTCTGAATGCTGCAGAGCTAGTGAGCAGATCAGGCCTTTTCTTTGCAGGCAGTCATGTTAAAGTAATCTCTTTCTTTGAGATATCAAGTGTACACCTAAGTTAGGAAACAGTGTCATGCAAGTATCAGACCTCCTTTAGTAACAAAATATACACGAGGTATACTCACCAAAGTAGACAAAACTGATTCCCAGTAGTTCCCAGTGCATCAAAAATCTGCAAAAACTGCTGAAACTGATTTTAAATCTCTAGCTGGAGAGCAAGTTTTATCACGTTGAACCCTCCCTGCACTTCGCCCTGCTGTTGATCCTTCTGGTTAGACAGGAAGGGTTAATCACTAACACCTTCTGGCCAGTAACAACTCAGCTGTACACATTTCTTCCTGCAGATGGGGCGACACACACACACACCTGATCAAGAGTTTTCCATGATTAAATACTGAATGGTGCATCAAAAGGAAAATAATCAATTTTAATGAAATCCAGAATTTATATGTCAAAGTGTGTGTTTGTAATACAGAGGCAGAGAGAAATTACATGTAGACGTGTTATACTTTGAAAGAAATTTACTGAAATTAGGTTTCACAAAGTCATATTTCAACAATCTCAATAGACCCATATGTGCAGCCCTCATACTTTAAACCAACCTATTTGTGGTAGTGTGTGTGACTCGTTCAGATTAACAGGACCCAGACCTCACAATGCAGCTTTGTTGCTGAAACAGATTAAGACATCAAGTGACCGGAGGTGTAGGAGTGCCTTGCTCCCTTTTCTCTTTCCTGCTTCCCTTTCTCCAACATTCTCTTCGGAGGCTGCCGAAACGCTCCTCAGCAGTCACAGTGAGTACGACGGCCAGACGTTTTCACATTTAGTGGTAAGTAACTGTAATTTCCCAGTCTTGTGTGAGTTGGTAAAATTGACCTTTTGTGACCCTCACATATTGTAATTGTATTGTGTAGCCCTACAAACATCTCCTTAGACTTAGTGGTGTTTTAGCTCTTAAAAATTATAACATTATTGTTAAATGATTATTTAATTGTGTAGAAAGTGGATAATCCCATAGTTGGTATATTGGATTTATTAACTCTGCTCTGTATCTCAACACAGTAGGGATGACTGAATCCAAACATATGGATTATAAAGTAGAGCACATATCTGAAATAGCTGCTTTGTTTTGTTTTGCTCTATAATCCTAGATATGAGACCAAGTTGGCCTTATGAGATCCAGGTCGACTGCTGACTTTGAGCTCAGACAAAGCACCAAAAACAACATCACGCTGGTTTCCTTCATGTCAGGCCACAGTCAGCGAGAAAGTTGGCCAGAAAGCAGCAGCAGCAATGACAGTTACCTATTCTCGCAGGGTTGCAGATGCAGGTCTGGGGACCTTTTTTCACCTGCTCCTGCGCTGGAAGGGCAGCATCTATAAACTGCTCTACAGAGAACTCATCATCTTCACTTTTCTCTACTACTTCCTCAGTATTGTTTATAGGTACTCTTTCAGAGAATACACTGAGCAATGTCCATCAGTAATTATAGACATTATTAGAGATTAATCCATTAATTTTGGATTCCTTAAATTTATTTATTTAGGAATAATAAAAGTATATATTAAATAAAATGTAATTCATTTCATTCAATTTTGTTAATTTTTTCCCTCAGAAGCAATAAAGTATATTAATTGAATATTATAAGGATGATCTAACATATTGGAAACACAAGGTTTAATGTTTCTTTTAAAGCACAAGTTATATTGAGCAAACATGGTTCAAGTTCTAGTCACAGGGCTCATCTCAGTGGTTTTGAAGAGACTAAGCAAAAGATTTTTTCTCCACCAGGTTTGTGCTCAATGATGACCAGAGGAGGCTATTTGAGAAACTGTCGATATACTGTGACCGCTATGCAGAGCTTATCCCAGTGTCCTTCGTTCTTGGTGAGTTAAGTTTTTCACTTTCCATAATTTCTGGAAACCATCACAGACGGTTGGCTTCTAATTCCATCTTTTTTTTTTGCTAGGTTTCTATGTAACCTTGGTGGTGTCCCGTTGGTGGGGTCAGTTTGAGAACGTCCCCTGGCCGGATCGACTGGCAGCATTAGTAGGTGGTCATGTTCGTGGAACTGACGAGGCTGCCAGACTGACCCGACGAACTCTGATGAGATACGCCAACCTCTCTGGCGTGCTCATCTACCGCTCTGTCAGTACAGCCGTCTACAAAAGGTTTCCTACCACGGAGCATCTAGTGCAGGCAGGTACGATGTGGCACTATAACCAGGAACATTATAAAAGGCATGAAGGAACTGGGAGAAACTGTGTGAAGTGGTGATCCTGGCTCAGTGTTTCCATCTGGTGTGGTTGAAGTATTTGCACAGTACACGTTACAACAAAAGAAGGATTGAACATTGGTCAATTTACCCTGGTCCTAGCCTGGTCATTGGTCTGAAAAAGGTGTATGTAAATTCCTTCTTAAAAGGGGTGTCTTGACTGCTTTTATCTTCATGCTTTTTCACTTTCAGGTTTGATGACATCAGAGGAGCTGAGGCACCTGGAGGACTTGCCTTCTCCTCATAACAAGTTCTGGGTTCCCTGCATGTGGTTCGTCAGCCTGGCTCTAAGAGCCCGGACTGAGGGTCGCATCAACAACGATGTGGCACTCACAGCTATTCTCACTGTAAGTCTTTATGTGCATCTGTCTGTGGGCCGAAAGAGTCTGAACATCTTTAATTTGAGGAGATTGTAGCTTGGAAACATTTTTAATTAGATTTGTATGTCCTGGTTTTCTTCTCTATTCAGGAGTTAAATAGTTTACGGGCTAAATGTATGAAGCTGTACGGTTATGACTGGATCAGCCTCCCTCTTGTCTATACTCAGGTGTAGTTGATATAGTGTGTGGTGTGATAAATGGAGTAGCAGTAGAACAAAGATTTTGTAGATTTGATTTAGTGATAAAACATGCAATGAATTACGTGTCAAAAAATATTACAAATGACACTGACACTGTACTAACATTCAACTACAAATAGGCTTTAAATATATGATTGTCTTGCAATAATCATCACCTGAAATTACTACATTAATTTGATCAAAATAGCAATTAAACCTAGCAAAACAGTATGCAATCAGTAAATAAAACCAATAAAACAACTTTACAGGACTTGCTCTCTGAGACATTTCCAGACTTGATTTGTGTTCTTTCATTAGGTGGCCACAGTAGCTGTCTACAGCTTCTTCCTGGCTTGTCTGATTGGTCGTCAGTTCTTAGATCCAGCTCAAGGCTACTCTGGTCATGATCTGGACTTTTACCTGCCTGTTTTCACCCTGTTGCAGTTTTTCTTCTATGTTGGTTGGCTGAAGGTGAGATGCAGCAGATTGTGCGGGTTATGTAATTGACAGCATTTGTCTTTTTCTGATTTTGATTATTCTGTTCATGGTTTCAGGTGGCTGAACAACTCATAAATCCTTTTGGTGAAGATGATGATGACTTTGAGACAAACTGGCTCGTTGATCGTAATTTACAGGTTTGGATCCAACCTAAACTATTTGTTATTTTTTAAGTATAAACAGTGGCTGTCTTTTTCTACTTTCTGTGGTTTCCATTGTGTCACAGGTGTCCTTGTTGTCTGTGGATGAGATGTACGACAGCCTGCCGTTGGTCGAGAGGGATATGTACTGGAATGAGTCTGAACCTCGACCTCCCTACACTGCTGCCAGCGCTGAACACCGCAAACCGTCCTTCATGGGCTCGGCACTGGATATCAGGTTCAGTTATGTTTTTATTTTCTGGCAGATAATTCTTAAAATGTTCTGACGAACCATCACACAACTATCTTTTTAATCTACATCAGTGTTCCTAAAGAGGAAATGGAGTTTCAGTCTAATCTGGAGCAGATTAAAGAACATGAGGAAGCAAACTACTCCACCCCGCTGCTTGGAGGGCTGGGCCGCCTTCTCGGTGTCCACTCACCTAACTTTCCTCGCTCGTCCCGGGTCTCTCTACTGCGCCGCCGCCCTGGAGCTCCACTAAGTCGCTTCCCCCTTTACCTGCACCCAGAGGCTCCTTTGAATTTGAGCCAAGCCCGCCAGCCCTTGAGCCAAGAGCGAGATCCAGACTATGCCTTCTCCACCATGCCCTTGTATGAGAGGCCGGGTTTCTACAGCTGCCCACAAACACCCATCCACTGTGTGCCCCCTGCGGTGCCCCGGCCTCGACCCGCCCGACGAACTCAGAATGAGTGGGATCGCAGCTGCAGCTCTCTGGCTCCTCCAATGGCGGGTTCACAGTTGCTGCCCCCTGACACCCCCAACCACATCCCCCCACTGCCGTCCTCTGCTTTTCCCTGGCTGAGTGAGGATGGTGAGGTGCCTTGTGCCCCGACCTTCTCCTTCCCCGACCCTCCACCTGAACTTTGCCCAATATCTAAACTCAGACCTGGACACGGCCTGCTGTCTCGCCGCCCTCCACCTCCCCGCCTCAATTTGGACACCTTGCCATCAGCTGACAGCCAGCCTGGACCCCTGAGTGCTCGGGCACAAGGAAGTGGGGGGGAAAGGGTGTTCTCATTCACTCCTCCCTCTCGCCCAGCAGCAGCAAATCCCAGTAATCCTAACAGCAGCTCGAGCAGCATTAACGCAACAACAACAAGCACCAACAGTGTTGGCGCTACGGGAAGCCTCTGCAATGGCACAAGTCTCAGTAATTTTAGCAACCATGTGAACTTCAGCACCAACATGAGAGCGAGCAACGGAGGCACCAATGGTGGCCTGAGCAATAACACGAACACAGTTTCCACTTCAGCGTCATCGCAGCAAGAAGCCAATCCGCCAAACTCACCCAATGATTCAGGAATCTCATTGGCTGAAGGGGACCTGCTGGGCGTTTTGGTGGATGGTGGTGTGAACAAGGTGGCTGGAGAAAGGGAGCAGGACCAAGAAAAGAAGGTGTGACTGTTTTTGTATCACATGTGGCATTCAACATATTTCACACAAATAGGTACTGAACTATGTTAAATCTGAAATAACTAAAGCCCTACACACGTTTGAAAAGTATTTGCTGCAAATACTGAGATAATCTCCACTTCCTGGTAAGATCTTACAATTATAAAAGAACAATTAACCTACTTGTGAAGCAAAAAGCACCTTAACTGTACACATATAAAGAAAAACAGAAAAATACGTTTCCACGACAAGCAGCCAAAATGTGCATATTTTAAAACTCTGAAGTCCTCATTTTCATCAGTGTGCTTTAATATGAAGTATCACGTTATGCTTCTTTTGTCATTTTAACCAGAATTTTTTTTTTTCAATAAAAAATTTAAACCTGAATTTGTTTATCACTACTTTATTTTATTATTATACAGGGAAACTGTACAATTAAGATTTAATTCACAGCTAGATATAATCAAGGAATGTTATATACCAGCACCTGTATGCCCAGGAAATACTTCAGAAAGGAAGAGAAAACATTTAAACAACCTAAAAACTTAAAAACAACTACTATATGCAGGTAACCCACAAAACACTAGCTATGAAACAACTGATGCATTTAAAGAAGCCACTGTGTATTTCAAGTGTTCACTAACAGTTTAAACATGTCTCAAATGGTTTATAATCTAGAAGTGTGGTCTGCAGTACTCCAGATTAGATTTTGCAAACTATACAGCTAACTAAAATAAATAAAACAGTGGTATCTGTATTATATGCAGTACATGTCAAGGACAGGCAGGGCAGGCTGGCATGCAGAGGTGACCAGGATGATCATCAGTGTCACAGCGTAGTTTAACTGCCTTCTTCAGCCATGGTGTGTTTATCAAAGAGGTACTCAGCCATGCCGCTCTGTGGCGCTCCCATGCGGCGTAGGTTTGAGATCCAGTCAGAGAGCTGTTTGATAGATTTAACCTGCTCATCCAGATAATGTGTCTCAATGAAGTCGCACATCTGTGGAAAAAAGAAAAGACATTTGAATCTTACTGAACTGTCATATCATGTCAAATGGCAGGTACTGCATGTTCCCTTAGTGCTGCTTACATGAGGATCGTTGTGTTCAGACGCCATTTTTTGCAGATCCAGCAGGGATTGGTTTACACTTTTCTCTAGCTGCAAGGCACACTCCAAGGCCTCCAGGCCGCTCCCCCACTCATCCCTCTCAGGTTTCTGAAACAGACACATTTAATAGAATATCATTTATTATATAATATTGATTTTTGGCTCAGTTATTGTCACAAACACCCCCCTCACACACACACACACACACACAATTAATAACCAACACATAAATTAACAATATATCATAAATTGCTACTTGCACTCCTTCTGCACTTTAAAAATATATCACTAGTATTGTTTCATACCCTGATGTCCTGCAGAAAAATCTTGCCTCCCCTCTTATTCTGTAGATTCATCAGCTTCTCTGCATGCTCACGCTCCTCTTTGGACTGCATACCAAAGAATTTCGCAAAATGTGGTAGGGATTTATCATCCCTATCAAAATAGTATGCCTGAAACCAACAGAAGATGAAAGAAAACCCGCTAAAGACACTACAGCATTGAGCAGAAAAGATGCAAATTGAACTGCTTTTTTGAAAGTATTTCCTACCATAGAGAGATAAACATAAGAAGCATACAGCTCCAGGTTTATCTGTCTGTTGATGGCGGCCTCACAGTCCTGGTGGAAGTTTTGCCGGATTTGCGAACTTATTTCTGTAATAATCATAATAATGAAGACATGAATGTGAGCAAATTTCCATGACAGCCTACTGTTGGCCAAATGTAAGGTAGTACATTGCTGGATATGAACATGATGAGCAAGAATAAAATGATAAATACCTTGCAGACAGCTGCTAATGAAAGACCTACACTTTGTATTGTAACCTGGTACTTTAAAATCAGCTGATGCACTTTGTGTTGCATCATGTTGACACTGGCTGCTGATGATCCCCCGCAATTATCTCTACCAACATAAGCCTGCACCACTTAAACTCTTAAACTCAACCAATGGACTTCTCAACATTGGCCACTTAATGCAAACATGCTTACAAGTGGAGTAACAAATGACTGTCGCCATCACTTACAGGATTAGTTCACCCAGTTAACAAAAACACAAAGGTTTGTCTCACTTACCCTTTATAATATCTACCCTTGCAGATAGTTTCAGGTGTATCTGACCAGGTTTTGAGATAAAAACATCTTTGTGTAACCCACAGATGTAATTATCAGTGCCACCACTGTACTTAAAGAAATATTTACCTTGAAATTAACCTGATTTAGTACTAAAAAAGACTGTAAAATTAATAAATATACTTACTATTTTTGCACAGAAGGCTTGTTAATTTTGTCCCCCATCACTTACATTGCATGTGCATTATTACCAGGAGGAATGATTGTGTCAATGTTTGAAAAATGTAAGCTAACAATAAAGACGTGAAACATTGTGAACCCATCCTGAAAAAGGACACCACCGCATTCATATTGATTCAGTCCATCAGAGTGACCTTCATCCTACTATAATCTACTGAACAGTTTTAAAAACTGATCTAACGTTGTTTTTTAGGTCTTAGGTTACTGTCATAAAACTGAAATAAATTCTATTAACTTCTGTTTTTGGTTTGCAGCTACTAATAAATAGTTTACATGTTACAGAGTCGTGACTGAAAAGACGTTACAGCACTGTCTCAAAGCAGCACCACACTGTTGTTAAATGTCTTTAATATACAAACAAAGATTGTTTACTTGCTCATGCAAAGTCATGTTTATCCCTAAACCCCAAACACTTTACTCTGCTCCGTCTAACCATAACCATAACCTAACATAAGTCCTGAGGTATCACAATAATAACAGGGTAACATTATTAGAGGGGGAACAGATTTCGACACAACACCGGTAACAAGTTATTAGCTACTTAGCTAACGTTACACCATCCGTCCATCTCAGCGATAGAGACAACGCTTATAACACGACATATAACATCTTACAAGGTAGCTAAGTGGGAATCAAATTATCTGTAGACGTACCTGCTTTGTCGGTTTGGGATTTTTGCACCAAAGACTCTTTATGAAGCGATGCGATAATCACCCAGCGACTGTCTAACGTTACCTGCCGTTAACGGCAGACACAGGTCGCGCGCGTAGGTAGCGTGGCTTGACGTGGAGATTTAAAGGATCCGGACGGATATGAAGTTAAGTTATTAAAAAAGACAAGACCACACAAATCTAAATTCATACCGTAGTAAGCGTGCTTGTTACCAGTCGACATTTATGTGTCATGTGCAGTAAACTTTAACAATGTGTTGTATTTTAAAAACTTGTTATATTAAAAGCAACCAAAGCTGTCAAATAAATGTAGCGGAGTAGAAAGTATATTAGTGGAGTGGAAGTTAAAAAGTAGCATTAAATGGAAAAACATACTCGAGTACCTCAAAATTGTATTCAGCATTACTTGAGTCAATATATTTAGTTACTGTCCACCGCTGTTATCAATAACACCTGTGCTTTTCCTACTATGGCAGCTTGAAATCGCCCTCAGGTGTTGTCAAATCCAATCAAAAGCTGAAACCTTCACAATTTTTTGGGCAATCAACCATTTTAATGCATTGAAATTGATTCCAAACGTGGGACTTCTAGCATTTACAGTCTTTACACACATTATACATTAGTTAGTCTTCAAAACTTTTAAACATTGAAAACCCACCGAGTTAGATATACACCCATTCCCCCTGAAGCATACAAGCATAAAAGTAAAACATCAACTTCATCACTTACATCCATGATTTTTACATACTAGTAAAAACATTCCTAAACTCTTATACTGAAAAAGTAATATGGAGGACATCTTGAGAGAACCCTGACCAGAGGGATTACTGTGTGATTTGGAAAATAAAAATAATGCTCTCCAACTGGTTAAAACTGCAGAGAGAATTGTTGGCTCTCATCTCCCCTCTGTCGTCTGACCGCTGCAGGAACAAAGCACGGGCCCATCTCCCAGGATACTCTCTGTTCAGGTGGAGGAACACAAGCTACAACCTGAGATGCCATAGACCAGAGTATCAAGCACACACCGAAACAGATTCAGCAGCAGCTTCTTCCCAGCAGCAGTCAGATCGGTTGCTAAGCACATTGAGGCTGAAGTGAACCGCACAATAATTCCTATGTGCGTGTACCCTGTGCAAATAGCAATAAAGTCTCTTGAATCATGAAAAACACTTTAACTTTATTTGGGAAGAGTTTAAAACAAAAACAAAAACAACTTTATACAGCACCACATGTATCAGTGTACACAGATATTACATGTTCTTAACTGGAGGAGAGTGCCACACAGCAGAACTGGTGCGTTTAAAATAACGTGGCTTGCTCTTGTAAAAGATGTTTTCCAGTTTTGGTGCCTCAATTGTTCCGAAGAATGAGTCAAAGTCAGGAGGGTTGAAGTACTGCTTCATAATTATCTGCTGCAGATTGTGGCCTGGAAGGAAGGAAACATTTCAAATACAATTAATTTAAGACTACATAGCAAGAAACTAAAGTCACACTGAAATACTGGGCCAAATCCCAGATAGCTCTGCTATGAACAGGCATGTTACATTTAAGATAATACCCTGTTTGCTAAGCCTTCCAGTGAGGAAATATTACGCAGGGAATGCAACAGTCCTGAATGATAGTTAATCTGTAACCTCATAAAAACTACTGGAGGTATCTGAACATGCTAACAACTACAGCCAACGTTAGATCAGATAAACACACTGGTTTAATCCAGTCATTACACATTATTTGTGAATTTGGAAAATACACCACACACACTCTTGATACCAAATCTCTCTTATTACAGCTTCAGCATGTGGAAAAATCTAAAGTTGGACAGACCTGCTCTACAACGTTATGGTTGCAAAACTGATTGAACATTTGCTGTTCAGGCAAGGGGTTTAGCAAACAGTCACTTGGATTCATCAGCAACACTGCAGAAGTTCATGTAACATCAAACAAAATTACAATTCTACTTATTCATGCATACCTTCTGCCCAAGATGGAATAGGTTTCCTTGGAGCAGACTCATCGTCAGTAGAGTCGTCACTGTTCTGATCCATCCCGTAATCTTCTGCACAAACCTTCGACATGGGTTTGTTTCCGCCCTTTGGAGTGATGGAGTACGACTGTGGTGATTTCTGCAGAGGAAGATAAAACACATTTTATGAGACTTTAGATAT
The DNA here is from genome assembly GCA_036937835.1 of Pampus argenteus. Taxonomy (NCBI): domain Eukaryota; kingdom Metazoa; phylum Chordata; class Actinopteri; order Scombriformes; family Stromateidae; genus Pampus; species Pampus argenteus. The sequence goes on from CM072869.1 coordinate 9,018,316, forward strand.
AAGATACATGTGTTAAGATTAAAATCAATGTAATTTATGTACCAAAATGCATTAATTTGAATTTACCTCAATATCCACAGTCACATTGAGGCCACCACCTTTTCCTACAGGCGTAGTCATTACAGAACGCTGCAAAGATCAAGAAGAAACAGTGAATATGTCTTTCACCATTGTTTAACAAATCAGCAGAGATAAAAAGATCACTGACTAACTAAACTACAAAAAAGGTTACCTCAATATCCACAGTCACATTCAGACCAGCAGCAGTCTTCTATACGGATGAAAGCAGAAAAAAAAGAGTGAAGAAAGTTTAGTTTTTATATCATTAGTAAGATGTCCTAAAAATCACTGATTAAGTGACTGAAAAGCTATTGTCCATAGCTACCACTGCACAGATTTCTGAAAACACAAGCAAGAAAATATCTAAAAAATAAAAATAAAAATTCTGTTCTATCAGGGTGCCTGTCTGTATCCCTTGGACTACTACATATCTAATATACTATACTACATATATACTATATGAACCATTTACATCTGTCTAAAAATCTACTATATGTGGTTTAAAAGTTTCACGCAAATTACTACAGAGTTTATGGATAATAAAACTAAAAACTATACGCATCATTTAATGAAGTAACAAAAACTGTTCGGTGAACCTCCCCTTAAAATTGAGACTCATAAACCTTCAAGTTAATTTTTTTTTTTTTTACCAATGTTTAACTGTGCAAGTGTATCCAAGCTTGGAAGTGTTGTTTTTCCCCTGGCAGCTTACCTGTGTAGACTGTTTAGCAGCAGCTTCTCTCTCTTTAGCAGCTCTCTCCTCAGCAGCTAACCTCTGCTGCTCCTCCTAGTGGAACAAAAAGCACATGAACAACCATTGATCAACGATACCTCTGGTAAAGTTGTTTTTTTACACCCCTCTTTTCTAACTTTTTTGTACTTTCTACTGCCGGAAGTTTATTTGATGTCCTTCGGCTGACTACATCAATGAAGGTAAATATGTGATCTATACTTGCTACATATAGTCCTGTGATTACTTGTCACCACTAGAATTCATTACAACTGACATAAATTAAAGTTATCAGGGCTTAAAGCAAGAACATATATGTGAGCCTGAAAAACTGTTCAGGAGGAAATGTGTACAATGTGTTGAATTAAGTATTATATGACTTTAAAACTGCACTGTTGCTGAAATCAGGCATGATACCTAAAGGTACTCAGACACACAGTTTTTGGGTGCATTATGATTTTAAATACATGCCACATCTTTTCTTTTCTTTTAGACTTCTAAAACAATCACCATTCAGATACATGGTAAAGATTTTAAATTTTTTTTTACCAGTTTTCTTTTTTCCTCAAGTGCCTTTCTTTTCTCCTCCAGTTCTCTCCTCTCTTTCTCTCTTGCTGCTCTCTCCAGTTCCCGTTGCAGAGCAAGAGCTTTTTCTCTTTCCACTCGTTCCCTGAAAAAAATAAAATAAGAGACCAAGTTAGTAAAACAAACTCTGAACTGTACATCTTTGTCTTATGGCCTCCAGCAATGTTAAAACTATGTAGGTTAGCTGCTAAAGACAACTGACCTTTCAGCAGCAGCTTGTCGCTCTCTTTCAAGCTCTCTCTCGCGCTCCTGCTCTCTTTTCAGCTCCAGGGCTCTCCGAGCTTCAGCCAGCTTACGAGCTCGTTCCTCCTCCTCTTCGGCCTTCTTCTTAGCCAGTAACTCCTGCTGCTGTTTCTCTTCCTCCTTAAGTTAAAGAGAAAAAAAGAAAACATGAGAAGCTTGATCACAATGTGTAATAGCAAACAATTAACATGTAGTCGGTCATGTTATTTACAGCAGTGTAATGATACACATAACAAGTGTGCACCAAAGCACATCTACAGAAATAAATTGTCTCACTGCTTGTTGAATCTTCTTCTTTCTAGCATCATCTTCCAACTTCCGTTTCTGCTCAAGCTCATCCTGGCGTTTTAAGGCCACCTTCTTCTTGGCCTTCTCCTCTGCATGACGCTGCATTAACAAAGCACAAGATCAATGATCATTAGACAAAAGGCTTTTGTTTTCAAAAGATTATTCTTTTGCCACTTTTCCTTTATAACAGTAGAGACATATACAGGAAACAAGAGGAAGGGACAGTCAAGTACAATTAGTTTTGAGGTGAACATACATTAAATTAGTTGGGTACCTTATCATTTTTCTCATCAATCTGAGCCATTTTTTGCTCAATCTTCTTTTTCTTTTCTTCTTCTCGCTGCTCTTCTTTCACTTTGGCTTCATACACTCTTCTTAGCCTCTCATCCCTCTTCCTAAAACACAATTTTTAATAGTTATATTTTGAACACTTGATGAATAAATCACTCATATGTCCAATCAGACAGAGTTTTAACCTTTTCAGTTCCTCCTGCTTCTTTTTCTTGTCCTCCTCCATTTTCTTCATCCTTTCCTCCTCTTGCTCCTGCTTCTTTTTAAGTGCTTCCAGTTTGAGACGCTCTTTTGTCTACAAAAAAAAGGAAAGGAGAAAATAATTTGAACTGAGATTAAGAAACTCATGCCACACAAAACGGCAAATGCGAACTTGAAATTGGTGGAAAATGTCACAAATTAGAAGTGGCAGGTGGGGTGCATTAGTGTGGAAACAGATCACCTCCTTAAGTAAAACACCGGATCGTAGGAGTTGGCAGATGAAGCACAAATCCACGATAGACTGTGGTCTTAGAAGTTTAATCAAGTTTGTGTTCACACCAATGAACTAAAGGGGGATCTCGCAGCATTGTAACCTGTGATTATTGGTCTCTGAAGTTCTGTGTGAATAACTTCAACAGAGCAGGTATAGAGGAAGATATACAAGTCCAGACTTTAAAACATGGAAAGGTAAAATATAAAATGACATCCACCTTTTACTGATGATTGATAATTTAAATAAATCTCCTATCACTCTAAACAAGCTACAGCTTCCAATATTTGGCTACTGACATGAATATAGTGGCAAGCAGTCACAACCAGCTGAGATAATCACCAAGTGCACCACAAATGTGTCCAATTAGCAATAAGAGTGGCTAAATAAATAGCATACAATTACAAAAACAAGTTACTCCTTAAACACCATCTATAGATCCAAATATATGGGCAATGACACAACATTTCTCACTCAGTACACCTTAATCCACTGACACACCCACAGTTCTTGTTAGAGCTGTGGGGAAATGCATAAATTAAACTCTGCGAGATCATAATAATGTGATCTCTGGCTAAAATGGATTTTGGCTTCAATTTCTATTTCAAAACAAATGATATTTGATGAGTGAAGTTAGCAAAGCTACTTTCTGTGGTTATATGGTTGTTAGATAAAAACACAGCCAGGAACGAGTATTAGTAAACCAGGAGATCAGAGATGTCGTCAACTAACAAGTGTAGTTGGGGGTGAAATGTGTGCTATAAAGCCCCTTTCACACTTGGATCCTGCATAGCAATGGAGCTCAATCATTGGATCCAAAGTTTTTATTCACTGTTCAAGTGAACATTGATGGTTTAACATGTGGGAAAGGGGCTTATCTAAAAGGTATGTGGTAAATAAGGAGACACTGAATCAAGCTGCACAATCAGATATTAGAAACCACAATATGCCCACAAACATACAGTGCTCCAACATTACACTTACCACTAAACCAATGCTCAACTAGGGAAGGGAGAAAAAACAACAACATCCAAATAAGAGGACCATAAGATTTGACTTAACACAAAATGTAAGCTAGGTACTCAAGGATTTGAATGGATATCTGTGACTGCAAAAAATAGAGCTAGCTTTGAAAAGTTACAAGGTTACAACAATGGTGTTGCTTTGCAATGAGTTAACTGTACAACTCACCTTAGGATCAGACTTCATAGGTGTGGTGTGCTTTATGAAGGACTTGACAACAGCAGTACGGCCGAGGGTATTTGGAGTCATCATGAGCATCTGATTCTTTTGCACAGTGTGAAGAAAAGTTCTCATATTGGGTTTGATTACCTATTAATTAAAGAAAAGAAGTTAAAACATTACTATTTGATTAAGAAATCATTCCTTTCATTTTAAAACATTTCACACAGCTTTATGTATGCATCTTACATGGCTTTTCTTGGGAGGAGACAACTTCTTTGTGGGACTTTCCTCTACACTATCTGGTGCTTTGCGTTTGGTGCTCTCACGTGACCTACAGACACAGAAGAATTTATAGACAACACACAACTTTGTCAAATCAAATTGAAGCGTTCAAAGGAGGAGAATCCAGAGCATCCCAGAGTGTCCCCCATGGTAGACATCTAAAAGTACACACTCACCTCCGACTTGACTGGGAGTTATGTTGCTTCTCAACTGAAACATAAATAGCAAACATGTATTTAGCAAATGAAAGTTGCATTTGGTGCAAACCTCAAATGGGGTTTATATTCAACAAGAACTTTCATCTAAAGTCTAATTAAACAAGAACCAACTGATAAAATGAAGGGTGCTCATACCTGGTCTCCTGTCAGGAGTGCTAAACAATCCCGGGGGAGCCAGTTTGGGAGAGTTTGCAGCCACAGAACGAGTAACACGTCCCATCGCTGGAAGTACTTTCTGGTTAATCTAAAAGTTTGATACAAATAATGTAAAAACAATAATAATAAGAAAGAACTGATTAATGACCATACGATACATTAAATTCTAAAGTTTGACACTTCTGTGGACAAAAACATATTCATACCTCTGGACTTCCCTTAGATTCTTCAGTTGCCCCATTAACCTCTGTGTCTGCAGTCACAGCTTTTGATATTCTATAGGAGGGAATACAACAAGCCCAGTATTTAAAATTAATGAAGAACATTAACTGAACAGCTCTGCGTAACAACCTCTGAATAAGCTTAGATATACTTCACACAACAGTCTCTTCTCTTTCCCATAAAGACAATATATTCTATGCAAAGAAAACATTTTAGTTATTACTCACGCTTCTCCATCCTCCCCAGCAGAGTCAATGCAAGAGTCATCTACAATCAGACAAATAGCCATATATCAAAGAATGAGAATCAGCATGTAAGAATTTGAAAATATTTTGTATTTTAGATCATGATAAACAAAATATGACCCATTTCTCACCACCAACATTGCTGCTACATGCAGAGTTGCCCATGCGAGCCACCTGCCTCTTAAGCATGGAACGGCGTGAAGCGCGGCGAACAGCCTCCTGCGTCATACTGTGCCGCAAACCCGCCAGGGAGTAACGTATCTTGAGAGAGCATCGCACAGAGCTCCGCCGCGAGCTTTGAGCTGTGCCAGCTATGGCAATTTTAGCAGCTGTGCGGCCAGGAGAGTGCTCTGGCTTGTTAGCGAGCTCAGCAGACAAGCGGTCTGTTGAGGAGATGCTGACAACAACCTCAGGTGAGGGTATCTTAGATGGAGACTGGGCAGTGCTCAATGCGTCATCTTCTACCAGCTCTGGCTTCTTGTTCTGCACTTCTTCAGTTTTACAGCTGTCATGGGGTGACTGGCTCACATCCTCTGTCACCTCAGCCTGTGCTTGTTTGTTTTTGCGGGTGGTGCGTTTTGGCTGTGTGGTACTGCCTTCAGAGGTGGAAGCCTCTGGAATGGTTTCTTCTTCAGTGATTAGGTTCAGTGACTTGACAGAGGAGCCACGAAGATTACTGCGCTTTCCCTTTGAAAATCTGGACAGTAAAGGGACAGTGTTTTTTTTTTTTTAGAATAATCAAAGCATAAATGTTTAAATCAGTTTGGATTTAAAGAAGTTTGACAAAGAAACTAGTGATGAAAGCAACAAACCTTCGCCTAGCTTGATTTTCTTCCTGACGCCCCAAAGACACGCGCTTTCTGCGGCTATTCTTTTTCTGTGATGGTGTTTTTGGCATTAATTCAGGCTCAGCATTGAAATCTCTGAAATTAAAAATAAAAACATCATTAGTAAAACACTTTAGACAATTCAAGAGATGAACACCACAACATATTTCTGAAGATAGAAACCTGTGAAAGAAACAACAGACCTCAAATTGTATGCAGTGTTTTAAAGACATCACATTACCTTGAGAACATGCGGTTGGCCTCTTGTTGGATCTCCTCAAGCCAAACCATGTGGACATTATCAATGTCACTGATGAATTCTTGTGCTTTGCCATCGAACATTTGCATGAGGGACTGTACAGATGACAGTACGGAGTTCATGGTGACCGCCTGAAGGAAAAATTGCTCTATTAAATTAGGACAAGCTGGGACGGGTTTGAGAAAGAATAAAAAAAAATAAAAAAGGTCAAAGTGGTTGATTCTCCGTTTGCAAAATGCCTTTATGTGCATTTTGACAACGTGGATACATGTTTTTCCTTTTTCTTTTAGTGTGACTACTTCTGTCAAATCCAATGAACAAAAGCCACTCAGGTTTGATAATACAGTGGGCAGAGTTTACCACAGCATACACAAAACCATGACTACTGATGCCACTGTTGTCCTAAATAATTTTTAAAACTGTTTTTTCTACTCAAATTTCTGTCTCCTTGGGTTAGAAATTTCAGTTCATCTGAATTATCTGACTCATCCCTAATCTTGACATAAAAGACAAGACTGACTGTTTCATATAACTATAACATAACTATAAATATCTGAATACTAATACCTGTAGCATTTAGTTTCTCTCACGAGGCCACGCCCCTTAAAGTAAGCATACACTGCTTTTTAAATATGCTGACATGGATGTAGCTAGCAGAGTTTGAGTGCGTAAACACCATGTTTACCATTGATGTTTTTAAATAGATGAAACTTCAATCGAGCAATAAATGTAGACTGTATATATTTTATATTAATATTTTATTTCTTATTTCTACATTACCTAGTTGTATGTATATGTAGAATTATGTATATACACACACAGTTTTGTTATTCACAAACAGATGATAGATAAAGAGGAGCTGTCTGCAAAACAAGCTCAACATTTTTGGTTGTCATGTTCTGCAGTTTTCCTGTCTTTGTTTGAGAGGTTGGCGCATGCGCTATGTCTTCCTTTTACGCGGATGCTATTTAATAACAATGAGGTCAACTCTATCTTATACTAATATAATATATATTCAGATGTCAGTTACGTTACGGTTACTACATCATGTAACGTTAACAACAACAGTTAGTCTGAAACAAGACGTTTTATAATGTGAAGCCAACTTAACGTTAGCTAACGTTTCCCAGGTAATAAGTCCAAATTTTATCAACAAGCAAGTAAACACCAAAAAGTTGATGTGACGAGGTCTTGGGAAACATAATAAGTTTATTTATCACATTTAGCTGTACCAGAGTTGACGATAACGCTTTTTATCTCCAGATAACGTTAACCTAGCAGACGCTAATACTTTACCTTTGATATCCGAGTCTCTAAAAATGTATTCCAATGCTCGCCGCTCCGTTAATCCGTTAAAAATCCAACTCTATCGCATACTGGCGCGAAAGATAAAGATGCTAAAATTAAAAAGTCTCCACTTTCATGTTGTGTAAACTCCAAAGTAACACGGCCGTCCCGGACAGCAGCAGAAACTCAATCTTTTCCACTAACCCGCTGAAACCGTTTAACTCGTTTAAAACTTCGCCGACCAATCCCGAAGCGAGAAGCAGTGACGTTTGCAAAGTGGTATTCGATTTGTGGAAAGTGATTTCCCGAAAGGGAGGAGCCTGTCGTTGAACACAATAGCGTCCAATGGTGAGAGGTGCGGAAACCGTCTACATGTCAGGACAAATCGTGCAAACACCAACGGAAGTTCAGGGCGGAGTTACATTGCTGCTCAGATTTAAATCAACCAATTGTTACCTGGCAGGATCTGCTTTTGCTCCGCCCGAGTTTCTCAAAGAGCACATGCATGTTTGAAGAGAAGCCCCTGAGCACCGCCTCGTCTGCAGTTTGTAATAATATAATATTAACTAATAACAATCTCAATCTTGACCTCAGGCAGATCGTTTCAGGGCCTCAAAGGTCCTGACTGCAAACAGAGAGAGATGCCATTAAGAGTCTTAAAACTAATTAGTGAGATCTTAATCTCAAACCAGAAAACATATTGGAAGCCAATGTTATCTCCTGTTGATCCACACTGCAGAAAAATATGTAGTATCACTTAAAAAATAAAATCCCAAAGTGGGTAGAGGAAAGGACATTGGAAACTGTTTATAGAAAGTGGTGATAAATATGTTGACCTCTCTCTGTCCTCTGTCCCGTCCTGGAGACTGTAGGTCTGGTGCTGCCTCCCTCCTGGAAACAAAGTGAGCATATGTTTGAAGTCGTACAACAAAGGGCAGCTCATCAATGTAAGGTGGACACTTAATCATTTGTTAGATTAACAGTCCAAAACCCAAAGATATTCAGTTTACTTTCATAGGATGCTACTAGCCAGAAGAATAATCCATTAAATTCACAAATAATTAAGGCAAGCACTTGTATTTTTTCATCTTGCACTTCTCTTTTTATTAAAATCAATAGTACAGTAATACAGTAATACAGTCCATTTACATTTTGTAAACCAGTTTGTATTTATTTTTGGTCACACTATTTTTTTTTGGTCACACTCTATTCTTGATATTGAATTTCATACAGTTTGTTCATGATTACGCAGTGTAATGGTTACATACAAGAGCCCAGATATTACATTATATGACATATTTTTCTGGGTAAATGATTAGGAGGGTCAGGGTTCCCGTTTCAGAGAGGCCAGCAGAAAGACGATACAGCCACTTTACAAATACACCCGGGCTCCTGAGGAAAAGTTACTGGCATCCCTGAAAATATAGATATGATATCAATTATTAATCCGTTAATGCATCAGTGTCATATTAAGAAATATGAGATGTTAAATCAAGGATCAAAGTCAGGAATAAAATCACAAAATTAGTCTTGATGCAACATAATGAAAAAATAAATTGAATTCAAGTTGAGTTATTGTCCCATAACAGGTCATTGTCAGTGTTTCATCTAATGATAATTTACCACTTTAGACTGAGGGGGGATTTGCACAAGAGGATGTTTATTAGCATCTCGGCATGCTTTAATCAAATTGTTGTTGCAAGCTGGCAGCTTCATATCCTCCAGTGTGCTGCAAATGTGACTCTGGCCTCCCTCCCACAGTTTGTTGAAATCAAATTATGTTCTGAAATGTTTTATAATACTCTCTGAGGTAAACTGACATCCTCTGGAGCTCCCGGTTTTCTCTGCTTTATGAGAGTCAGGATAGCATTCTCATGAAAGCCTGTCTGTCTTTGCCACTTTTGTATTTGAAAGCCAATTCTCATGAAATATGAGTGCTTTTCATAATTTTCTTCCTGGATAAGAGAGATGGTGCCATTTCTAGCGTTGGAAAATATCACAAATATGCAGTTTAAGAAGTTCGTGAATATTTACTTGTCATTATTTTGTCACTCAAATAGTGCCATCTGTGATTTTGTGTGCAACTTTTTAGTGTGAATGACTCTGATGTTAATTGCATAAATAAACTTTGTACTAAAAAGCAAAAGCTTAGGTTGTGTGTTACCTGGTGTGAGAGGGATTCTGGTTCCTGATGCCTTCAGGACAACCTGTAGATCGTAGGGCTTAGCGTTTCCAGCACTGCCTGCCTGTTCCCTCACTATGATGCAAACCTCATCCTTCCTCAGCAGCCAGTCCATCTGCCTGCCAAGGTAGTTCACTCCACGAATGCAAAGTTCAGAAATGTCATTGGGAAGAAGTGGGGAAAAGGCCAGGCAATCCTTCTGAACTCTAAAAATCACAATTTAAAAAAAAACAATATAAGACTTTGTATCACTGTGTGCATGCTGTGTGAATTCTTTTTTTTTTTTTTTTCATTGAGCGTGGTGGGATGATCGATGACTGACCTGATGCCAGTATAGCCAAACACCACAGCTTGCAGGAATCCTCCCATACCTGTGAGAAAGTTGACTGCACCAGAGCCATCTGATGATTCACTCCATACCTGTGAGAACAAGTAATCACACATTCACTCAGTATTCAGTGAAGAGACGTGTATTAGTATTATGTATGAGTCAAAATACCTGGAAGGGTCCCTGGATGTTTTTGAAGCACTTCTCAATTAAATGTTGAGCTTTCTCAGCTTCCCCCAGCTCCAGCCAGCCGATTGCAAACATCCCCTTAAAAGAAGAGAAAACTAGTTAACAACAACAACAATCAATTTTGCAATGACCATAAAGCGTAAACTGTGTCTTACCCATGTCATGGCTGGTCCCTGAGGGTCTGTCACTGGCTCATACACCTCAAGGTCATTTCTTCTGACCTCAGGGGACATTGGCAACCCAAGAGGATAGCCCAACATCACCGTGTCTGCCTGCTTCACTGGATGACCTGCCGGAGGTGCAAAGGTCATTCTGACAACATGTCATAGATACTTGATTTTCTCACGTAGATCAGTGACAAAAATGTAAAATATAACCTTTGATATAGCCATCATACTCAGGATGGTACTGGGATTCTTGGTCAAACGGTATTTTGATGTGTTCAGCCACCGCTTGCCATTCCTTTGGAGCAGGATGTTTGAGCAGATCAGCTAATTCCACAGCGAACTGGAGACTGACAAGTAAGACGTTTTTTGTATTACTTACTAAATAAAAGTACTATGTACTGTTGAAAAATATGCAAATACTAGTACCTGAATTTGGCCACTGTGTTTGTGTACACAGAGTTGTTGACATTGTTGTAATACTCATCAGGTGGCATGACACCTAAAGAGTGCAAAAGGTAAATGCTTCATATTATTTTAATATCACATTATTCAAAACACTGTGTTTTCTCACAATATGTTTTTGTAGATTTAATTTTTTTCTTCCTGGGTCCAAATATAAAAAAAACCCAATACAATTACATTAGCAATAATAACAAAAAAATAACAAAGTAAAATTAAAATAAAGGTCTTAGAATATTTAAAGTCACCCTCCACTCAAAAATGTGTTTTTGTTCCTTCAGTTGGATGTTTATACTTCACTGCAGAATGATGTATGTGCAACATTAGAAGACTGTTTTCAGATTCATCGCAATTATTATTCAAAGTAGATTTTTATTTTACTCAAAAACATGTCTGGAGGGGATCTTTAAAAGCATCTAATAACACCGAAAGCCAAGGTTTACTTAATTACAGACATTTTCTTGGGTTTTTCCAGTGGTAGATGAGTCATTTTTAATTATACTTCATTTATCATTACCATCATTACGTACTATCATTAAAGAATTAGCCAGATTACTGTGTCGTGTTAAATAAATTCACTGGCATCATCTACAGGTAAAATTTCAAGTGCGTCTTAAAACAACGGTTTAAGTGGCAAAATTAAGAATGACACTGTAATCAATGATCCTGTTCATACTGACCATCACAAGATCCCTTCATAATGCACATTCAGTGTAAGTAAAGGAGGCCAAAATCAACAGCTCACAGTTAGTCCTTTTATTAAAACATTCCCTCTTTGTGTCTTCACACAGTGTTTTCCTGTTCAGCTGCAGTTGAATAAAAAAAGGCACTAAAAAGACTATAATAATGACTCTATTTGATTTGATCATTTGGGTGGCAGAATCCTTGCATTAGCATTACATATTTAAAATATATTTTTGCCTAGAAGGAAGGCTGTGGACTGTGGCCCTGCATCATGAAGGACTTGTCTAATGCCCAGTATGAATATAAGGAACGAAGACAGCAAGAAAGGATTTGAAGGATTGTGAACCTGTCTTTTTATTAATGGTCTTTACCTAAGAGGTGATACTGCTGGTCGTCAGGGTTCCAGGTGACTCTGGAGACCCAGTAGTCAGCTACACCCCATATCACCTGACTGCCCTGGCCCTCGGAGAACATGGATACATCCTGAAACAAAGAGAGCTCAGTGAACATCGTCATGAAGGGTGAGACACATAATGGTGAGCGGGGACAGAGGAGTAGACCTCAGTGAGGTAGAGATAATGTTGGAAGGCCAGCGTGACGTCTCCATTGATGTGAATCTCTTGTAGTCCATAAATATCCTCCGGACACACCTCCCTCCCTGACACAGCACTCTCCCATGGGAACTTCAGTCCCTGTACAGATAGCATCTTTTCTTCAGAAGACTCGGACACAGTTTCATAATTATTAAAGGACAGTTGAAACTGTTTCAACACACACAAAGACAACGTGGTGGAAGAAATATTCAAATCCTTTAGTTAAGTAAAAGTATCAATATGGCGAGTATTGGCAGCAAAATGTACTTAAAGTATTGTAAATGTTATGAGTTGATCCACCGCTGATTATAAATAATTCATTCTTACACATTTGGACTAACTCTTGTTTATTGTATCGCATCTTTTTCTGATTTGTATCCACTAAATTTGTAGTGTTTTATCCAACATTTATTTCACAGTTTCACAATTGCTTCCATTGAAAATCTTAATATGTCACTAAAAGGCAGAAGAACTGTAATGGTGACACCGGAGTATCCCACTGATCATCATACCTTGTAGCCCTGCTTTTGGGCGTTGTGTTTTGCACCGTCTACAGTCCGCACCCTATACTCCAGCACAGCTCGGGCTAGCTTGGGGTAGAAAAGAGCGATGGCAGGATACATCCAAATGTCCTGTTGTAAGAGCTTAGGGTCATTACATGATACACCATACAATCACACAACTAAAATAGATAGCCTTACCTGGTCCCAGAAAACATGGCCCCAGTAGTCCTGATTGTCCCCTCCATTAGACAGTCCACCTGGACTGACTCCACCAAAAGAGCTGGAGGTGTCATGTATGGAGGGAAAGGCGCTGAGGAGGTAGAACATGCAGCCAATCAGAGCCTTGCAGAGGCTGTCTGACCCTGTGACCTCCACCTTGCTTTGTAGCCACAGCTCTTTCCAGGCATGCTCGTGAGACGGACGCAGGTTCCCAGACGCCATCAGATTCAGGCCCTTATCAAAATTGGCCTCAGCATCACCTAAACTGTTGGCCACAACCAGGATGAAGCCCCAGCGAGCCTCGCTCTGTTCTGGAAGCAATGTCAGAGTGGAGGGTATTAGGGTCCAGATAAGGTGCACTGCAGGACAGGAGCCCTCTGAGAACTCAGCAGTGGTCGTCTGTCCATGGATGTATCTGAGGAAGAAGGGAATGTAAACTGTAAAGAGCTCATACCTGTACTCTATAGAAAGAAATGTCTATTTTGTTTCTGTTAACCATACCTGCCTCCTTTATAATCAGGCCCAGACTCAAAAACAATGTCTGTGCTCTGAGGTTTGAACGAACTGACCAGGTTAACAGTGATTGGTTCTTCTGACGTCACCTGACGCACCATCAGAATCTCCATCACCATCAGGTTGGAGTGGTACCGGTGTGAATACAAAGACTGTGAGACAGTTACACTGGCTGATCTCAGAGCGTGCGTAAAAATACCTGGTTGAGAAGAGTAGACAATTAGCAGTGACACATTTTCCCAGCATAAAATATCAACTAAAACATCACGCTGCAGAGGTCACCTGTGTGTGTGTCCAGGCTGTAGGCGTGTCGGGCAGCTTCCTTTGTCTCGACCTTCACAGCGAGAGGACAGGGGATATCTGCACGGTGACAAAAGCCTCCTGCCCCATTATACACACCACCCATGTGCATGATATTGTTGTACACCCTCCATCCCAGAAGGCCATTGGCCAGCGGAGGGAGGAAGCGGAGGTCACTGGGTAGAGTGTCAGTGGAGAAGATGTAAGGGTCTGACATGGCGAGCAGGTGATGGTCAGGTGGAAAGGTTAAATCAAACCAAGAAGTCTCGTTTCCACTCAGTCAGAGGTCGAGGAGGAGGTCGTCAGCTGAATGAACAATCACTACAAAGTCTGAAAATATATTTTTACAACATTTTTTTTGCAATATTGTACTCTCTCAACAAGATTGTGTCACGTAGACGTATCTGAGTATTTCTGGACCTTCTGAATTTTACATCTTTGTGTCACAAGATGTGTCATCGTAAAACTGTGATCATGCAAACTGAAATACAAAACTTAAGCCAAACTAAACATAACACAGAAAGAGTTTAAAATGACTGGACAAGTACTTTTTCTTCATGAAATAAATTGTTGTCTGAAATGATTAATTCATTTGAATGTATTCATTGGCAAAATGAATATAATATACAATCTCGGTGATCATCTTGAATTGATTTAGTTAATGGGCTGCATACACATTCAACATATCTACCTTAAACACACAAATTTTGCTACAAATGTTTCACTCTCACATGATCAGGAAGAAGCATCTGTTTCTGCAACAAAGAGGAAGGCTGGAAAAAAACAAAAACAACCCAATGGCATAGCAAAACTTGCAGAAGTTCCCAAAACAGTTTGCTCATTACAGTTAAATCTATCAAAAACAGCTCATCTAAGCCTCTAATTTCTGGTAGAATTCACATCTAGTCAAAGCAAAGAACTCAAACGTTGTGGATAAAGTGGATCCAAAGTTTGTAGTGTCGAGTATTAAAACTGTAGGAGGAGGCCTGCAGCTCTGCATGCTGCACAGAAAACCTGGACGTGGACCTCAGTCTGCTGAAAAACATGACATGGATTAAACATGGAGGGTAAGGAAACCATGACATGGCGTTAAAGGACCGGTTCACAGTTTTTCAACTCTGTCTTAAAGCAACAGTCAGGTGCCCAAATGTCAATGTCAAAAGCACATTTGAAGGGGCCCTAATAGGAATTATGATTTGACCGTTGCACAAATGACACTGTCGTTGTTGTTGTTATTCTTGTATGCATGTGGTCACATTTCAGTTAAAATCTGTGCATGTGTGACAGTTTAGGACCTCTATGCCAGATACACGTCACTTATTAGTATGAATGTGAATCCTTGCATACACACAAATAAAACACAGGGACCACTTGGCTGAGACGGTAGAAATGCTCTGCAGGTCACAGTGAGAGTGTTTAGATTTTCATCCTATCTTTGCCAAGAAGTATCACGTCACTCTCTCCACAGTAAATCATGTCATCTCTCCTCTGCTCACTGGCTGCTCTGAAAATTCCCCTTCACCTTTATCTGCTACTGGCCTTTATTTCACTCTCTATTCAACAAATCTTCAGTGAAGGCCCAGAGACTCTGAAGCAGTTCGCCTGAGGAAATAAAGCTGCTGAATCAGTATCCTGTTTTAAGCCTAAAAAGTGCTTAATCTTTAATTTTATACTTTATTTATTTCTTTTATTTGTCTGGATTGTCCATTGTGCTCTGTTCCAGTTAATGTTATTTTATTTACCTCAAAGTTTTTAATTGGCTTTTATTATTGTTGGTTATTAAAATGAAGCCTTGTGTGAAGCATTTTGTACAAGTTAAAATGCTCATATTTACATTGTCATTATTATTATTATTATTATTGGAGGGCTTCATGCAAAGGGGGCTATGTGCAAAAGTTAATAATATATTAAATTTAACATACTCTAAACAAGGAGCGCAACTGAGACGTTACACAAGTTCCACCTCTTGGTGGCGCTGAGGAGCTGTTTGTACAGCATCTGGCATCATGCCGGGGGTCAGAGCCACAAACCCTGGGAAAAGCACTGCTTTGTCCATATAAGGCTGCAATCCATCCGCTTCCCTCTTCCTCCCCAGCTCCCTTCCTCTGTCTTTCTCAGACCTAAGGGATATTTACAGAGAGAGTGCCTCGGCCAGCCTGCCCTTCCTTATTAGGAGCTCAGCTTGTTGTCAGTACTTTTACCCTGTAGGACAGTGGTCCATCTCTCTGCTCTCAGATGAGACAAACAGATGGTTGACTGGTATTAACCGCACTTAAACGCAAATGGATTGAAGCTCAAAAGACACCAGGGAGACTCCTACAGCTTTACCTACACGTCTACTAAGCATATGTAATGACACTCATGATGTACTGTCCACCTGGGAGCATCAATATGAGTCCAAACATACTGTAAATTCATCTGGTACCCTGTTTTCTCTGTTAGGTTCACTGTGTGTGAATGCTGCAGTGTTGCAGCTGTTCTTTTTTTTTTCCTCCCCAGTGATGTAGGACATCTGGCTACCAGAAAACAGAACCACTAACACTGTATGCAGGGATGGTACAGTGTGGTGTGGGTGAAGCAGCAGTAAGCAAACAACAGGTGACCTTTGAAGACACCAGTCACAGCACATTACTGAGGAATCCAAGCAGGATGTTAGCGTTGAGGTTAGGTACAATATAGGGAAGCATCTTTGTCAATGTGTAATTTAATATTTTACCTTACCAATATTTTTAACTGTGAACAATGTGATGGAGGTGGATTAAAAAAAAATCTTAACTATTGTGTATTTAATAACCAGTCAGTTGATACAAACACACTTTTTTTTATTTAGGGTGCAGACATCTGTTTAATATATTAGAAAACAAACATGTGAAGAAAGGCTACATGGAATTTTACTTCATGAGGGTATTATTAAAGACTAGTATTTATACACATGTAATATACATAACCATGCTCCCTTACAAGAGAGGAATTGACAATGAAAAAAAAAAACTATGAAAATATCTTTTTATCAATGGTAATTAAAACCCATTCATAGCATGATAGGCTTTGACAGAACAGCAAATTCTATAATTGTGCAATGACCTTTGACCTTCAGCTATGGGTACCTTCTCCCACTACTTGCTTTAAGACACGTAGTGTAGAGAAGGTGCTGCTCTGAACTGAGGTTGTCTGTCTGGAGGACGGGCAAAGCCTCGCAGATTTTTTTTATTGCTTTGCAGAGAGTAAAGTGCTGCGATTAACAGACCTGGTTCTGCAGTCATTTTTTAAGAGCATGGAGTGTGTCTGTGGTCACAAAAATAAAAATGTATGTGGGGAAGTGCATAGGTGGAGAGGTAGGTGGAGTTCAAACACTTGTATGTGGAAACAAAACAACCCAACAGAGCTTCACGGACTTCCCCCTGTCGCCAGGACGTTGCTAAATCTAAAGACAGCCTGAAATGTGTTTCAGAGCTAAAAACCTGCTTGACAACATCAGATTTGGACACGGACAGTGATTGGGATAAACTCGTGAATGTGTGACGTAAATGTGTTCACAAAAAAATTAAATACTAAGTGGGAGCTTTAAGGACCAAATTGGCCTTGTGCGCTCGTGGAATGTGCATCAAGGAAATATGTGATGCACGCATAGGAATGTGTGTGCATGTTAAGTGTTCCCCTGATGCACAGTCATAGTAGTAGATGTCGTGTTTTCTGTGTTGCACCAGCCGTGGGCATTTTGGCTGTTGTCAAGTCTCATATTGCTACTGTGGAAGCCTCTGACCATAGCCACAGGCCTTCATGCCACAGGTCTTCCTGTGACAAACGGGCATTAAAAAGGAACACAAAAACCACTCCAGCTGTTTGGGACTATAGAGAGGCATCACAATCCAAGTCAAGCTGTGGTGCTCGTGTATGTAGAACATTCTGCTTCTCCCCCTCCCTCTCTCACTCTTTGGCACTGGGAGGAATGTGTGGAAGGAGGGAGGGATGGATGGATGGATGGATAGAGGGAGGGGGGGGGGGGGGGGGGGGGGGGGTTGTTGGGTTCCCTGCTTTTGCGTCTCTCTCTCCTCGTCTATTTGGAGAGTTTACTAATGACACGGATCAGTGCTCCATTTTCATCTTTAAGACGCTGGTTGTCTGCTCTCAGGTCAACCAGAACCTGGTGGTAAAAATCAAACTCACATTACAACAGATAATATAAAAACCAGTTTGTTTGAGTATTATATTATTTAACCAGTTTGTGATTCAGTGTACGGTATTATGTTATTTGTTAGGTTATTGGATTATGAGATAATAGGCGTTAAGATATATATAAATATAAATGACATGGTTCGACATGTCTTGCATCACGACTTGCAGAAGGTAAAGCACAGGTGTAACCAATAACATAACTAACATTTAAGTTTCTCAAGTCAGCCGTGACAGTGAGCCAACATGCACATTATAAGGAACCTGCAAATGCAACAAATGTTATTAATGACACCTGTGCTTCTTCCAAATTGTCAGCCCTGGAAAATCCCATTTGTCAACCAAAGACCGGTGAGTTAACAGGTTCAAACTAGTAAATCGACTGACCACTTTTTAAAAAAGTGATTTAAGAATGCATTAAAGCTGTTTTGAGTTAACAGCATAAACGTGAAAGTAGGACACTGAATTCATGTCATATGAAAGACAGCTGGGTCAGTTTTCAGTTGGAAAGTTTTTGACTTGATGTTTTGCTGCTCATAACTTTAGTCATGAAATGCTGCGGGGATCATTATTCTGCGGAAGGTTGAGGAGTTAGTTTGGTTAAACTGTTGACAACAAAGTACATGAATGATCAGCTGTTGCTGAAATCGCGTTTCTTCTACAGAGCCACAGGAATGAGGATATCCAACTTTTAACAAGAGCAAGAAGAAATAATCGGATCCCTTTGGTACTTGGTTTCATTTACCAAGACCACGTCCTGCATATTACCCAAGTATAGTTTAATGCAAACATGGTATTTTTATTTTTCAAGGGAGTGTAAAAAGCCCGACAAGAGGAGCTGACAAAAGATCATTTTTTAAATCTGAAAATGGTAGGTTAACTTAGCATAAAGACTAGAAATAACTTGGCTCAAACAAAACTAAATCTGCCTACCACCACCTCTGTATCTTATTTATTATACGCTATATCATGTTTAAGTGTAACGACAATTTACAGGGGATTAAGAGCCACACTATTTCTTGGCCAAAATTATGAGAGACGTTTCAGGTGGTTGCTCAGTAGGTAAACAACACCTACTAATGTGATAAACAATCAAATTAGTTGATGAAGTGTAACAAAGACCAACATTATCGCACTTAAAACAGGCAGAGAAAGAATGTACTGTATGAAACAATGTACTTCTACAACTCTGCTCAACCGCACAAGCTAAAGCGAAGCTAATCAAGCAAGAGCGTGCAGTGTCTGTGGCCATGATAAGATTCTCACTGAATGTGTCCTCACCTTCAGCTCCTCCTCCAGCTCTGCCATACGCCGTTCCAACATCCTCCGGTCCTGATGCCAGGATAACGTGTGTGTGTGTGTGGAGAGGCAAAGAGGGAAGTGATGTAGGGAAGAAGGAGGACCAAAAAAAGTTGAGTGAAAACAGGTGAGAAAGTGGTTCATGTGGGGAGGAGAGAGGAGAGAGTGTCAACAGAGAGCAGGAGTGGCAGGAGTGAGGCCGATGAAGCTACAACCAGTATCATCATCATATTTAGGAATCTATTACCTTTCTTTCCAGGTCCAGCATGGCCGAGCAGTCGCTGAATCGCTCTTGTCTCTGTTAAGATACAAAAAAACCCAACAACCTTAACATTGTCACCATAGCAGTAGGTATACATGATCACTAAAAGGCCTGTGTGCAAAAGACATTATGAATATCAATGCTATAACCTGCAACATCTTCATATGAAAAGTTGAAATGAAACTTTTGAAAGTTTGTATCTCCAATTAAAGCCAGACTGTAACTTTTGAGATGAATTTCCCTGTAGTCTCTTGAGTCAGTTGTTTTAAAGGGGACGTCACACTTTGATTTTCTGTTATGTCGGTTCTCTATGTTAAACAGGGTCAAAGGTACAAAACTTGAGGTGAACATATGTAAAAATGTATTTGAGAAGTTGACATTTCAATCAAAGAAGGAAAAAGTGAAATTGTGCTACTGTAGTTTCTTTCATAGTTTGTTGATGTAGCCCCTGGAGCAGGCAGAAGTTATCTGTGACGCAGCTTCCAGGAGCTAACCAATCAGAAGGGTGGGGGGGGGGAGGCTCATCGGGAGCAGGGCCTTAAATAGACAAGAGCTAAAACAACCTATTTCAGACAGAGGCTGAACTGAGGGGCTGCAAAAAGGGCCAGTATGAGATAAATAAGGAGTTTTTTAAAACTGTAAATTATGCAACGATATTTCAGTAGAGCCCATAATATAAATATAGACCTGGAAATGTGTATAATATGTCCCCTTTAAAGACATTGTTAAGGCTGACATTGAATTATTTAGAGGATACATAATGTGTTCGATGGCATAATCACGTAATGAACATTTTTTAGATATTTGGTCATGACGTATTGGGCAAATATACATTTTGAACAGATACGTCCATCCCTGGTGTGTCCAACTGAGCCATGCAACTAGTGTTGCAACAAAGATTTTCAGACACTGCTCATTTTTTACATCTGGCAGCCACCTACTTTGCCTTTTTACTTTATCTACATAATGAATGAAGGTAGTTAGCCCCCAGCTAGGGACCATCATTTGTACTTACACAGGATAATTTGGGGTATAAAATGGACTAGGCATATACAAATCACAACAATCAACGTTAAAATGAACAGTGAAAAATTAATTATTTTGGATACAGCCTCCTGGCAAGATGTGGTGCATTTTCCTTTTGTGATAAAACCTCTGAAATGTTATATGTGACATGCTTAGTAGTGCAAGCTTAGCACAAGTAGAAAAGAGTCCATAAGTCAGTGAACTGACTTAGAAAAGTCACTTCTTCCTAAACATCAGCCACAATGTGTCACGTAGGTCTGTAGCAGCAACACCTGGGTGTATTATACTGAGCACTTGTGCTTCGTTCTTATAAGTAAAATAATAAATAAATAAAAAGTTTAAAGATTGGTTTGACTACATGAACAATATCACCAGAAAATCCAAGATTTCAGTACTGGCCACAATGACAGAACTTGTCTTTTTCTAGTTTTACCACTATAATGTTTCTTTGTGACTTTGTGCACAGAAGATCACAACAGTTTGTCAGCTTCAACATGCATATGTGTTTTATCACCTGTGTGGCCTTTTCCAGGTCCAACCTGGTCTGACTGACAATCCTCTGAGTGTCCTGCAGTTGAGACTGGAGCTGGCTGTTTTCTCTGGACACCTCCTCGAACAACTGACACACACAAACACACACACAGTTAATAACTGGGACAAATAAATTGAGTGACCTCAATATCAGTGCTGGCTGCTGACCTTCTTAAAGTCCTTGGTCTCAGAGCCTCCTCCCTGGGTACGGTCGTTACAGGATATGTCAGGCCTAAGTGGACGAAGAGAGCAGAGGTCAGAGATACTGTTATCGTAGTGACTGTACTGACAGGATGAGGAAAGAAGGGAAGATCAAACAGTTCAAAGGCCTGATTCATACCTGGACCTCAAGAGCTGGTCTGTCTGTAAACAGAGAAGAAGCAAACAAGTTATGGTTCGTATCTTAGGTTACAGTCCATTGAGACCATAAACACACACACACACCCCCACCTGTGGATCCAGCTTGCTGCCTGAGAACTCTTCCTCTCCACTGGGATCGTTGTCATCACTCTACAGAGGACACAGACAGCACAGTATGTTCCTATAAGACTCTTAAGTCTTACACATTTTCTCTTAAGTCATTCGCACATTTTTTTTAAAACTTCCTTTTAACTTTGTTATTGTTGAACATATATTTTCTTGTACTTAATCTAAATATTCTTGGTGTGTTATCCTTATCCTGTACAGGCTTTCCAGATATAAAGATGTGTACAGTGTTTACCTCCCCAGTCCTCTGTGCCTTTCTTCTGGCCCGAGCTTGTCTCCTCTCCCTGCGCTCCCGGGCCCACCGCTCCGTCTCACTCTCCCCTGTACTGGCCTCAACATCTGGAACAAAGCCAGACAAGCAGTCATTTAAAACTAAATCAAGTATTTCAACAAACAACCATGCTGTCAAGTACTACTTTTTGAAATACAAGTGTTAGAAAAGAGAAGAGGTGATGCGTACCTCTCCTGTCAGAGGTTTGAGGGCGAGGAGTGCCAGCAGGCTGCGTGAGGCCCAGCAGATCCGACTTCTGTAGACTGGCAATACGAGACCTCCAGCTCACTTCCTGTAAACACAGTATGCCCCACTATGTGATGTCACATTACGTTATACAAGAGCAGCAGCCAACACAGGCCTGTAACTCTGAAATATAGCCCTCACCCCTTCCTCTCCCTTCTTAGGCTTTGCTTCCTTCTCCTGTTCCTTCTCTTCCTCCACCTTTTCTTTCCCTTTGTTGTCCATCTTCATGGTATTCATGGTCTTCTCCGCCTCCTGCAGATCTGTTAGTGTCACCCCCTTGAAATGAAAGACAAATAACACTGTCTTATGTACCAGATAGACAGTGAACATGCAGTGAACAGCTGATCAAGTGGTGTTTGTACCTGAGTAGAGCGACGAGACTGCCGTGCATGTCGGGATCGAGCTTTTCTTTGTGCCTCTGCCTCCTCATCTCGCACAGGTGTCAGATAGGACCTACATTGGACAAATTAGACTTTAAGCTACAGCACCATCAGGCCCTCAAAGACACAGACCATAATGTCAACTCACTTGCGTCTCTGCTTGGTCTCTGGTTCATTTGTTGTCATGTTCTGTGAGTTGGTGGTGGTGACAGCAGACTGGTCCTTCTTCTCTGTCTGTTCCTGAGGAAGTCTTCACAAAAGAGATAAGAGCAGGGTATCAGATCTTTTGGATGATTGAGGGAAATGTTTCTGACAAAATGGCAAGCAGCATAAAAATAAAATACCTCTGGGACAAGACATTATTAAGGCGGCTGAGTCCAGTAGAGCTTGTTCCTGTGCTAGCTGAGGTCACGGTGGGGTCATCCAGTCTCTTTCCATAAGATGAGCTAAGAAATGAGTTAAAACCCGTTGGAAACATTGGGCCATCTTTCACAGCCACACTCACACAAAGTTAGTATTCACTGCTGGGGGGAGTGTAAACGCTGTGACACAGCAAAAAACAATCACACACAAGCAAACAAATGCAAGAAGGGCAGTGAGCAGCATAACTGACCTGTGAGGCAAATAGGGGTTGGAACTAGTGAGATCATTCCCTGATTGACTATGAAGGCGCCGGGTGTAAGAGGAGCTACGGCTTAGCCAACTGAGAGAGAGACAGGGTGACAAGGGCACATATGCAATGACTCAGAAAAACAGATTCTGGTTTCACAAGCGCAAAAGCATATGAGAGCATAGGCCCACCTGTTGGAGTTGTCAGGGCTGCTGTCTGGAATACTGAAGAGTCTCCGTGTTGGAATAGGTGGCACCCGAGCTAGCCTTGGCTCCTGTGAATGAGGGATGAGGATCAGTTCATTTTTTATGCGACTCAGCAAATGGAAGCTGTAAAAGAAGCCTTTACTTGGCCTGTCACATTATATTTCATAAAATTATAGCTGTGTGAGTGAGCGTCTGTGTTGTGTACCTTGGTGTCAGCTTCAGAGCTGAGGCGGGGGCTGGAGGCAGAGCGGCTCATGCCCAGACCTGACTCTTGTGGCCTGCTGGAGTCCTGGCTTGAGTCAGTCAATCCAGCTGAGCCCAGAGTCACCGAGCTGCCTGCCTTCCTCAGAGATGTTCTCCAGGAGCCTGGGGCCTCAGTTGCTGGGGGCTTGCTTGGTTCCTACCACACAGCCAGTAAAAGACACCATCTTTGTTGATCAGCATTGTTGTCATGCAGCTGAAGACAGACATATGATGATCTTTATATCTCCAAATGTTACCTTTTTAACTTGGCTTGTAGCAGTACCCGTTGACATGGAGGTAGGAAGGAGGCTGGTGGTGTTGCGTTTGTTGTTCAAGTTGTTTATGATCTCTCGGTTTTTCGCTTTCTCTGCAACCATGCAAAGGTCAATTAATAAATCAGAATAAATGTCATCTGATGCAACATGCAAAGTCTTTATTTTCAAATACTGATGAGAACAACTTGAATAAAAATGAAAAATCCTTGTGTGCAGATACCTTTTTCAAAATGCTGATTAGCAACAGGCACACACCACACCAATATAGACACATTTCAATATAGAGGACCCAGCAGCTTCTCTCACCAGACTCTGCGTCACTCTCAGATTCACTCTCCTCCTCAGAGCTGGAGCTGCTGGACGCTTTCCCCTGGCTTTGCAACTGGCTCTGTGCTGCCTGGCCTTCCTCCTCCTCGTCCTCAGCTGGGCTGCTCTGCAGGGCAGGAGGCGGATGCTTCTCCCGCTCATGGAGATAGATTTTCTCCTTACTGCTCATACGAGAGATAGAAGTCCTGCAGGGGCGGGGCCAAGGTGGAGTGGAACAAGAGGTGGCATGCAGGGAGCTGATCAGTGAGGGCAATCATTCCATGTGCAGCCAATTAGAGGGAGCATGCGCTAATCAACACATCAGTGGGTGGAACAGTGGGTCTTTTCCTGTGATGCAGTGTATACAACAATTGTCTCATCACTAGATCACTGTTTAGCTGTATGTAACTTCAGCCAACTGGTTTTTACTTAATCCCAAATTTTGCAATTTTTTAGAACCTTCTCTCAGCATATAATAATACAAACTTTCCACAATCCTGCATGGATAAAAATAGCAACAGAGCATCCACATGAATGACAAAACAATGTTTGTCCCAACCACAGACTATATACTGTAATCCACAAAGAATATGCCTTGTACCAATCGACATACTTTGAGCGTTAGTTTGCAAGATATTAAAGTTACCCAGTGATGTTTTTGACCACAGGCCAATGTTTTTATGAGTGGGTTCCTGTGTTTGTGAGCATGCAGGTAACGCCATTCACAACTCTGCTACTGATTTCACACTATTCAACAGTTAATGAAGGCAATGCACCAAAAAGGTGGCAATGATTGCCAGCAAGTAGACATGTATGTAAATAATGCACAATTTAAAATATAAATATTTTATTAATTGGCTCTCTTTGTTAGACCTCCAGGTTACACATTTTGATGAGTGACAACCAACATTTTGTTTGTTTACAAGAAAAATTCCATTGGGCAACTTTAACTTTTGTTAATTGTGCTTCAAATTAATTTGGAACTATGACTTTAAGGTCTCTGAGGGTATTTTGTTCATAATGCTGCAGATATGTGAGCAGGACTGCTATATGGCAATATATGGATTTTTATGATTTTCAATGTAAAAGTATCTGATCTGTCAGAAGCTTAATTTGCCTGGTTAGCCTCAACGTAAGATGTCGATAGGTTGAAGATTTGATATAGGATTCCATCCATACTGTCAACTCCAAAACGCTAGTAATAAACCAAAAACTTATTTTTCTTCTCCTTCTTCTATGTGTCCTTATTTAAGATGGCATTCCTTGTAAGTTTATTTTTCTCACTTTCCATTTTGCACTGCAGTGTGAGTCCATAAACACACCACTGAAGATTATTATGCGTGTTGGTATTTTGACTATATTTTTTCAGGTATCCAATGTGAACCTACTACAAAGTAAAAACAATAACTTTTAGTATTTAGTATGTAACTGGGACACATAATGTCAGTGACTGCTACATTTATTCAGGTCAATGTCAGTGGAGAGACATAACATAGTTCAAAGGTATGCTGGGACTGTTAACATCACACCTGCATGCAAACTGCTGGAATTGGGATAACAGGGATTCAGCTGAGCAACTGTTTAGCATGTGCCCGCACAAACACACACAGACACAAACACATGTCAACACACTGACACACTGGCACTGACCTGCGCGTGCGGACCGGTACCATGGAAATTTGCGGGCTGGTCTCAATAACAGGAGTCTGTTTCTCCTTCTCTGTGCGTAGCTGAAGACGAATATAAACACACATAAACACAGAGAACATTTGCTGCTGTAACACTATCAATCATATCAGGTTTATCTAACAGAGTGAGATAGCCTGTGTGAAGGCAGACTCACAGCGTTCTGTTTCTTCTGTAGCTCCTCCAGAGTGTCCACTAGGTTCTCGTCTGCAACATCTAGAGGTGTTTGACCCTACAAGGACATTTATAGTGCAAGATCAGTCATGGCATAAGCAAAGGTTTCAATCACACAGTTTATGGCATCAAAAGATTGTTTGTTGTTTGTCTCCCGCTCACCACATTGTTGACGGCACCCATGTCGCACATGTTGTCGGAGAGCAGGGTGCACACCTCTTCCTGCCCCCAGTGAGCTGCTGCGTGCAGGGGCGTCCAACCATCAATGTCCCTGCTGTCCACATCAACCCCACATTGTAAGAGCACTCTGAGCAAGGTGAGAGAGAAAGGGGGGAGGGAAACAAACAAGAGGGGGAGAAGAGGAGGAATATCCAGGAGGAGAGGACAAGGCTATGAATACAAGCTGTTTGACTCGATGTGAGACCTAAATAAGACAAAAGTTAACCGGCTGCCAATGCTCTCAGGTCTGTGTACTGATGCTTACTTCAGGACTTCGATGTAGCCCTTGGCAGCGGCAACGTGAAGAGCCGTTGCCTTGGTGTTTGGGTGAGGTTTGAGAGTGCCGCTTCCTGCCCGCACCGCCATGGCATCCTGGAGCATGATCCTCTCCTCCTCCTTTCGGGCCTTATCTACATCTATTCCTGTTACGCACACACAAACACACGGAACCAATTCTGATGTTAGACCATTGAAAACAATTAAATCCAGAAACATATACTGTAAACTGCAGATTAAAAAGACAAATAACATTCATTTTTATGCATTATCTTACAGTATACAGTATATGTCATTTGTTGCTTCAGTTGCATGCAACACTGTGTGTATTTGACAAGTGATAAAAGTATAAGCCTGAAGCGTCAGTACTTATCGCTACAATGGAGGTCAATATTTGGAACACAGTGACTCTGTCCTGATTTTTTGGACTATTTCTGTCTACTCTGAACTACACATATGCTTTGAATGTGACCGCTTTGAAAAACATGACAATAATTTGAAAAAAGTGCAGCATTTAAGGACTGTATAATTTTAGTGAGATGAGATTAGATGAGTCAAAAATATAAATCAATAAGTATTATAGTTAGTTAAATCAATAAAATTGATTACAAAAGAAATATAAAGCATTTATCTTTTCATTTGGTCTTCAATCAGTTGTTAAAAATTGGCTCAGTTTTTCCAATAGCAATTGACTTCTTCGATTAGATTTTTTAAATTCATCTTGACTATTTTATTAATAATTTAGTCTATAAAATATCAGAAAATAGTGCAAAATACCCTTCATAAGTCCTACGGTCCAAGGTGACGTCTTCAAATGAATTGTTTAGGTCAAACTAAGAAAAATATTCAAATGACACAGAAAGCATCAAATCCTCACACAAATTTTTGGTATTATTTCTCAAAACATTTTAATGAATGCGTTACTGTCAATTAATTTCCTGTCTGTGATTAGTACAAAACAAAATCATTATTCTAATCATGATCGTGCAGCCTTGACTAAAAAGGGACTTTCATGTGTCACATGCTGCACTTGGGTTTACCTCAAAGAGCACCTGCACACGTCTCAACAAACCTGCACATGACGCAATACTTTAAAGAACGGGACTTTAAGGGACTGGACTTTAGGGAACGGGACTTTAAGGAACGGGACTTTAAGGAACGGGACTTTGAGTTGTTAATATCAGCAAATCTTTACCTTGTTTTTTGATTTCGCCTTTGAGCAATCGCTCCATGGCATCTTCTGTAGCCACGTCCAGAGGAAGCTCTCCTTCACTATTCACCGCCCCGACGTGGGCGTTGTGCTCTATCAGGTACCTGCAAGAACAAAAGCACTCATACAGTCAAATGTGGAGTTTAGAGTGTAAAACAGTAAAACAAGAATACAGTGTTATGTGTATCAATTAAATGTATAAACAGATATCACTTAATTATTACAGTGTCTCACTGACTTTCTAAATACTCAGGACTATTTAAAAATCACACAGGCGTTAATAAGACGTGCAGTGATGGACAACACTCACTTAACGATCTGGATGAAGCCGCAGGAGGCCGCAGCGTGCAGAGGAGTCCAGCCCTCGTTGTCCCCTGTGTTGACGTCACTCCCGCTCTCCACCAGGAACTGCACCATCTCAGCATTTTCATCAATGCAGGCCTGCCAGAGGACACACAGCCATATGATGGATTATTACAATAGTCTTTAATGTTTGTCTTTTATTATGGGAACCCAGATACACACAGAAACAAGGCCATACATGTTAATCAGAATCCAGGTTCAGTACAATAGAGAAGGTCTTTGACTCACTTTATTTTGGTTTGTTGTTATAAAATATATTAAATAAGCACTAGGGCTGAGACAATGACTACTGTGTCTGCTTGTTGTAATGGCTTTCTGCTAAGTGGGCTGCTAAAAGCCCTCGAGTATTTTCCAAAACAGTCATTTTGTGGCATGAGAGAAACAGCGACTCTATTTAGCCGCTTTTCCTAAGGCGAGGTCTAGCTACGTTCTCAATGTGATCCGACACAGGTCCCAAGATGAATCTCATGAGAACCTCATGTTATTATGTTATCATACGTTGCTTTAATTTCAGCTAATATTTATGAGGTAAACTAACTCAGATGGTATAATTGTGTGCCCTTTCTTTAACAGTCTAAGTACTAAACATTAAAAAAAAAGAAAAAGAAAATCTGCCATAGAGGTGAGATGATTGCGACCAATTTCAAATTGTCTTATTTCAAGAATTTACAGAATGAGTTGATCTGTATTTGAAATTGGTTCAAAAAATTTTATCTCATACAAAGGGAGGGAAAAAAGTGTTGTTTTTGTAATGGATTAACATGTTGATCCTTTGCTCTATACAATGGAAACCTGAAAAAGACACATGTCCATTACAATTTTCCAGAGCCCAGGGTGATGCTAAAGTGCTTGTTTTGTGCACAAAATGTGCAAAATCCAAATATGTTCAATGTACAATGACATAAAACAGGAAAGGCAGCAAATCATAAAACAGAAGATTACACTTTTGCCTGAGAAGTAAATGAAATAATTAAACTATTG
This sequence comes from Pampus argenteus, assembly GCA_036937835.1. NCBI lineage: Eukaryota > Metazoa > Chordata > Actinopteri > Scombriformes > Stromateidae > Pampus > Pampus argenteus. The sequence goes on from CM072869.1 coordinate 9,047,026, forward strand.
TTGAAATTGTTATTCATTTTCTCCTGGTCTGGGATTCAATGAATAGTTTTTCTGAATTATCGCCAAGGGCAGTGGGTTGTTTTTTTTTAGAAATAAGTCTGAATCGAGTAAGAATGACAAAAATGTGAGTGATTCTCTACTAATATAACAGTTTAATCTACACCTGTGTAAGGAACAGGCAACTTAATAGTGAGTATTAATTTAGTGAGCAAATGTAGGTGATGGTAGGTCTGTCCACACTGAAATATCACAACTACAGACATTCATGATAACCAGAAGATGAACCCTACTGACGTTGGTGATCCTCTTACTTTTCCTCCAGCATCACAACATTTGTGGATTTGAGTGAAATGTCTCAACTATTGGATGCCTTGACATAAAATTTGGTACAGATTTTATGCCCCTCTGAGGATAAAATTTTAATATGCAAGATGGTGAAAATGGTGAACACCATACCTGCTAAAAATCCACATGATAACATCATCATTGAGCATGTTAGCATGCTGACATTAGTAGACTCTTAAAGCCCCGCTGTGCCAAGCTACAGACGAAACCACAGAGCTGTTAGCATGGCTGTAGCCCCTTTGCTTAATGTGTTTAAATACATTTGATACGACCAAATGAATAAACACACGTCTGATTTCATCCCTCTCAGCTGATGAGATGACAAGACGAAACCCCCAAATGTGTTTCCAGTGACACATTATCATCACAGGGTTACTGGCAAGGATGTCACAGCAGCTAGTGTCTGCAGTCACACAGAACCTCGCCCATCAGATCGTCTTAAGCCACCACCAAGAGGCTTTGATTTTGGGCTAAATCAACTAATCACGCTGTTGGTAAATCTCCACATCCTTCATAATATGAGATAATTAGTCTGGTAGTTTGGTGGGTAAAAAAATAAAACACCGTCTAGACCCTGAGGTGAGGTAGTGATGAGGTATGTCAAAGGCAGCCTTAACTTGTGGCTCTGAACAATTGGGTGCTCCAGACTGAATGAATGAACAGAGGCTACTTCTTGCACCCTGTGTGCTATGAGGGTGCACACACACAGGCACCCAGCAGACTCCTTCACTGGGTTATCAAGTGACTCATTGTGGAAATCGCCTTTGACAACAGCAGCTTGTGCTGTTTGAGGAATGTTTTCCATTTCTTCATCTGAAATCCCTAAAGTCCCCACCATGGGGAATTGGCAATAGGAAGGAGAAAGAGACAGAGAGACAGCAAGAGGAGGAGGAGGAGCAGGAGAAGGAGGAGGAGGAGGGCAAAGGAGAGAGAAAGAGTCGTGGAGAGGACAGAAAGGCTTTGGATGGAGAGGATGGAAAGTTTGGAGAGTGTGGGCCTATATTTAATTCTGGTTACTAGGCAACCAGTGAGCAACAGGGGAGAGCAGGAGAGGGACCACACTGGGTGACGGTCCGAAATGTGAATCGACCAAAAGAGGGCATGAACATGCTCACTCACTCATCTAAACCGGACAGCTTCATGACACACACACACACACACACACACACACACACACACACACAATTGGCTTAAATTAAGGGTGAAAACACTAATCATTCATCCCCGAGCATGACATCACTACACACACACACACACACACACACACACACACACAGGCCAGCTGCTGCACCATTTAATTCCAGTGAGCAGGAAAATAAAAAAAGAAAAAGAAAAAGCCCAAACATATTTTATATTGACAAGTGCACTTAGATATCCCTAACTTTAAAAATGAATCCATCCATATGCGGGTTGACTGTGTGTGAAGGGAAAGCAATGTGTTTATGACATGTGGTATCATAAAAGCAGAGGAAATAGTGCATCATAGAGGGCCTGTGTGACAGTGAAGCTGTCCAGACTGCTCCTATGTTATGACTGAAGTCAAGAAGGAGGGAGGAAACTTTCAGGACTGGATCATGCTCAGTGTAGCCTATTTGGGACATGCATGTATCCAACAGTAGCAGAGCAGTTCTTAAACTGGAAGAAAAACTCAAGGTTAATCATTTAAATGTTAAATGGGGGTTTCATCAAGTTTCTTTTGCTCTCCTCTTTGAGACAAACATGAACAGAATTGTTGATGAGATGATGAAAATAGTCCCTAAATTCAATGACCTACAATTTGACTGTCACCAGCCTGTCAGTCAGTCAGTAACTGTGTACATTCACGACTAAGAATGAGCCTAAAACTCCGCATTAACCGGGTTTTACTGTCGGCTTGCTCTCTCTTATCCTGAAGCCACTTGTACGCTAGTGAAAGAAGCCTATAACTTACTGAATACTCCGGATGACCCAGCCTACCAACAGGCTAATAAACCAACCGTGTCTGCCTGTACAAAGGCCAGATACAACGATGCATGATGATAAAGAGCTGAGCTCAAGTTTAAGCTAGAAACTCAACAGAAAAGTTGACGTTAACGCTTCTTTGCTGTGAGACTCGTTAACGGATAAACTGTTGTTTCATCGTCGCCGCTGGCCGTGCGACATTTAGTAGTTAAATTACTCCGCCGTTAACGTGTATATACATAAGTTAGGGCGTTTGGAGGGTTAACGTTGAGTTTCCCACCTGGTGAAGCGCTGTCAGTCCGTCTATGTTGGCGTGGTTGATGTCAGCTCCCTGCCGGAGTAGCGCTGCCACCTCTTCCCGGTCTCCGGCGGAGCAGGCGGCCATAAACACAGCTCCTTGGGCGAACCGCACTCTCGCCCGCCGCGTCCCGGAATCGCTCGACGTTTCCCGGGCCCCCGACCCGGTCTGATCCGTCTCCGAGCCTAACCATCGCTGCAGCTGATCATGCCGTCGCTGTTTGGCAGCTTCGGACCGGGAATGGTCAGAGGCCGCCATCTTCCCTGGTCTGTCCCAGACAGATTCAGCTGACGGTACGAGGTGAAGCGGAGCGGAGCGGAGGGTTTGTGTTGAGCCTCCGCCGGGCTTCGCCCCCTGGTGGAGACACTTTAGAAGCAAAGCCGTGTTCGAACTTTTGACGGAGTGGCAGTCCCGTGCTGCATTCAAGTGCTCATCGAAAAGTCCTGATTCAAAGAGAAGGAATCACTGGCTGTTCATACTAGTCATTAGAAAATCTATTCATAATGCACTTACAATGTGAGTGGGGCCAAAAACCGCAACCCTTCTTCTGTGCAAACATGTATTTAAAGGTTTATCTGAAGCTAATATGAAGCTTCACCATCCAAATTAGTCAAATCAAGTAGATAGTCCCTCTTTTTGTTACTACACTTCCACCGCAGCTCAACAAGAAAACGTCCGAGGAAAAAGGCTGTAAATGTGGCAGATTTTTCTGAATACTTTGTGCTATATTTAATTTTAATATTTTAACGATAAACTTATAAAAGTCAGACCCCTTTGCATATACACAAATATATATACATTGACTTGTCATTCATGCTTCTGTGAGAGTAAGAATCAAACTAATTTAGCCTTCCAAAATTCATGATAACTAAAAGAGTGAAATTAGACATAACCTGTTTCAGATATAAATGGACTTATTTTCAGAATGAGTTTTAAACTTCAGACAAGTTAATTTTTATTGGAAATTGGTTCAAATAACATACTAAGAAACTAATGATGATGTTCATTATGGATTAATCTGTTGAATCATTTGCTGTATGAAATGGCAGAAAAAGATGAAACAAATGTCCTATTTACTCAAATGAACATAAATACATATATTTTGTAATAAATGATACGTACAATTTCCGTGCTCACTACCAAAAAGCTTCAGAGGCCGGTTGAACAAAATATCAAACACTATGTGACCAAACAAAGTAATTACATTTTTTTTCAAAGCGTAGTGGCCGTTTTTCCGACAACACTGGAAGCCCTCACCGTACACACGCAACAATACTGGGCAAATGTACTTTGACAGTTCAACAAATACTGTATCTTTGTAGCCAACTTGTATGAAGTCATGGTTCCCTGAGCTTATCAAGGACAAAACATCTTACGCAAGAGACCACAGCCGATAAGACTGTTTGTGATGTGTTTTGTTATGATTTGTGATGATTGTAGCGGCTAAGAGGAATCCCAGGATGCGCCTCTGGTACTGCCATTACGGTACGATAAATCCTTTTTGTCATAATAACCCCTCTTATTACCCTCTTATTTATTTTGATTTATTAAGTTAATGTGCTCATTTGTTAGTCTAAAACTTTTATTAGCCTAGACAAGAACATTGACTCACGGTATAAGGGAGTGGAAAAGAAGGAGAAAAGTACGTTAAATAGGTTTCTTAAAAAGCACACTGGTTCACTATTTGTTTATAGAGTAGTAGTTAATCTTGGAGGAACGGTTTTTCATTCACAATGGTCTTAAAAAGGAGATTCAACTCTACACTATGAATAGTTATCAAAGCCATGAAGTCCAAATATCAAGTGTTGAACTCTAAATATATGTGAAGAGGTTATATATGTACAGAGATGAACCCACATACTTATTTCTAAAATCTATCACTACAGTAAAGGCACACAAAGCCAAAATAACTGGCAGCAATTATTAAAGAAGATACTGCTTTTTATCATGTATAATAGCAATATGTACCACTAACCAGTAAGTTACAGTAACTGAATCCCTTAATACATAAAAAGTTTTATTATTTCTGTGTGTTACAGTCACGTCAGGAATCAACAGTGAATATTTGTCATTTTTCTAGAATCCTCTGGAAGCCTCCCAAGAACCACATCAGTCCCTGTACTGATGTTTGGTTACTGCTATGCATGTGTACTGTTCCCTTTTCCGTAAACACTTTTCATTATAAGTCACAGCTTTTCTGGGTATTGCAGGAATCATTGATGTTTACCTGTTCTCTGAGAACTCACGTCAAAAGAGAAAGCACTCCATTTTATTTGCAGTTCATGTTAAATAAGACCAGTTTATTTCACAATCACATAAATATCATTCCCTGCAACATTTTGACAACATGCTAAATTCACTTGGCGACTATTTTCATTGAAATTTAAGGCACAACGTTGGGCTCAATCATACAGTTAGAATTTCTTGTAGTACACAGTACAAGAGAACATAAAAGTCTTTAAAAGGTATTACCTACCAAAGAAAATGTCATACAGTGACATTAAATGAGAAAGTGCCTTTCAGATTAAAGTGATTGCTCGATAAACCAAAAATCTATTTTTTCATTTACTGAATATTTTTTTTAATGTGTCATTAAAATCCGTTATAACATTTGAATCACTAGTCAACAAGTTTTAAACAGAATTCCCCCCAAAAAATATTAAAGTAGATTTTAAAATTAATGTAAGTAAATAAGTAAAGGATAGAAACAAGTTTCTATGATTGGGAAACAGAGCAAAGCAGTTTTGTATTTTTCATATAAATAATTGTAAAGACATTCACATTCTATATACATAAACACAGTGTATTTCTTTCATAATACTGCATTGACACTTGCATCAAATAAATGGAGTTAACTACCTTCAATAGGCAGAGTGGTGGGTCCACTGTTTTCCTGTCTCCAGTCCTTCACTACCTGTGTAGCAGAAGTGACTTACGAAGCTCATAACCGGACACAGCAGGAACATCCTGCTTAATTACTGGTCTGACTACATTCCACAAAAAAACATAAACACTTATCTATTTAAACCATGTCGCTTCAAGTGCGCATTTCTGTCTTCTTCTATCTTGTAATTCAAGTTTGTACATGACTGTTTGAGTACACGCGTTGAGTTGACATCTTTTTCTGTAGAACTACAGACATATAGTGTTTGCCTGACTATACTATAGCTAAAGACTTACTCTATATGTTATGAATTAGTCAAAAACACAAAAACACAGTAGGTGTACATATGGTAAATTATTACCATTTACAAACACTGTGGCCTGATTAGAAAACAAATTCATACCTCCCTGACATCTTAAAGATATCCAGATGTCACGGTGTAAACAGATATTACAAAGGGATTTGAATCCTGTAAAAAATGTTTGTGAATTTACATGAAGTACATCTGACCTTCAGTGCTGCAGAAACCTGCCAGCAGTTCTTAGGAGCTGCTGATGGCTTCTGCAGAGTCGACAGCAGGTGGAATATTAAGACAATCTGTGTGCATTGTGAGGCCTTCTGTGGAGAGGATCAATGGAGGGCTCTTGCCTCGTGACATCAGTCTAGTTTTGAAGGATCCTTGCAGGTCCATGTTGATACACAGCACTCCGGACAGCAGCTGCCTCTTGTACTGATCTAGACGCATGAAAACATCCAGGACTGAAGAACTGCTCCCATTCACCCAGGTAGGAAGCAGGCTGGTGGAGCTGAGCTGGGAAGAGAGGGACTGGTAGTGGTACAGCTCCAGCTGACAGGAAAACCTAGAATAAGCATTACAGGAATGACGTGTGATGCAGGAGCCAAATGTAACACTTATTTGTCATGAAGTAGGTTACAACCTATTATATGTGCATCTACAACCAACACTTGTGTTTTTATAAGTCATGAAAAAAACAAAGGTATTCTTTTAAGGAGTCAGTATGCTTCAAACTAAGTTCTTGTTGGATTATCAAGTAGAATCAGAAACCCTGTTTCCTCACACTTTTTCAATGCTGGACTTGGCAATTTCTGTAACAAACTATCCCAACCAACAATGGTGCAAAGGTGAGAAAGTAAGCAAACTGTTTTTCTTACTCTTTAACAATAAATGGCATAAGTGTTTAACTAAATATGTGAGTTATGTAATGCGTAACTGCACAGTCACATACCTGGCAGATACATTCTGGGAAATGCTTTTGGAGGCCTGGCGTAGAACATGTTGTAGGATTTTCAATGTCTGCTCTCGGATCCACCCCACATCTTCCTGCACGTCTGGCAGCCACTCCAAAAGTCTACATACAGTCAATAGACATATTAGATGTGTTTATTGTCCAGTAGTGACTGTTACAGGATGGTTAGTTCCATTAATCAATAAAAACATATTAACAAAAGCATTTGAAGCAGATCAATGACTTGCTTTACTTAACTGCACATCAGAGACCCGAGAAGACATGCTGTGCATATAAAACAAGGCTGTAATGGAACCAGATCCTACTCTACCTGAGAGTCAAGGACATGGCAGACTCCAGAGGGAGAGTGTAGGGGAGCATCATGGCTGAGGCCATCCTGACAGGAAGCAGGTTGCTTAGCGACTGCACCAGGCTGCGCCTCTCCTTGCAGGCCTCAACTAGAGCTACAGAGAGAGGGTAAGAGGACCATAAAGCTTACCCAAAACCAGACACAGAATTAAGCTGCTTTGTGTAACACCATGATTACCGTACAAGTTTTAAGTCTGTTTTAAGTTTCAAAACTCTAAGGCACTAACTCACAATGCAGATAGTCAGCCGTAATATAAAGTGAATGTAAGAGTTTTTTTGCACTTCCTTGTGCAAGTTCTTCAGTGATGTTACCTTTGTGCAGGGTGGGTGGAAGGTGTTCGATGATGTGGTCCTCTATTGAAACCACCAACGCTCCCTCTTCCACGTTTAGCTCTTTCTCCTCTTCATCACTTTTGTTATCATCTTCCTCATCGTAATCCTCATTGTCTTCTCCATTAGCTAGCAGGGGTCTGTCTTTGTCAGGTCCGTTGAAATTAAGCAACCCTGAACACACAAATATGAAATCAATGTTTTTTCTTCCGTATGTGATCAATGGTGAGGTCACTTCTTGTATTATCGACATACTTGCAAAAGCTGATTTTGTAATACCAAGTTGATTATGTGCTTATGAGTTGCTATTAAGTAAATGAACAAATCAACATAAGTAGCCAGAGACACAAGCCTCGACACAAGCAAAAGTTATCTATTGATTTAGTGACATGTGGTCACAGGAAGCACAAGTTCTGATAGCATATCAGGATGATAAACTGTGTGTACATACTAATATGTTCTGGCCAGTGGACAAAAGATCAATTAGGCTTGTCAGGATTGACCAGATTTTCTTTAAACACAGAGTCCGAGAAGGTTGGAAAATAACTGACTGACTCTTACCATTTTTTTTCAAAAAGTGCAGAGCGTCTTTATATCCCTGTTTACACATGGTCTTCAATACCTGCATGCAAAACAAACACATACATTCATTTTTCATGAGTCAAAGAAATCCACTGAGTCCACTCCAGTTCATCTGAGCCAATCAATTAATCTGTAGATGTGTGTTTGTATGGAGCAGAAAGGGTTGAAGTCAAGTGACCTACCATCGGGTCTGGAGGGAAAAGTGCCCTGGAGACTCTGTAGAGGTTGGTGAGAGTGAATTGAATGCTTGTGTTGGTGAAGCGCAGCTCATGTATGTTGGTTGAAGTGTCACGGGGGCATATGTCACTCTCTCCGGAGAATGGGGACACAGTGATGGTATTTTTCAGCTCGTACTGAGGCAGGTTGTTTGAGATTCCTCCATCAACATATCGCTGAAAGATAAAAGATGTAGTATTTTATATAAGTATGTTATCAATAAACAGAAATAGATCAGTAATTGTATCTTCAAACTATTTCCTGTGAATTCTTTAAGGGAATTGAACGATATTTGGCCAATCTGATAAAAGTGACAGTTTCCGTGAATGATAACGTCGCTCGTGTTTGCTCTCATTGAACTTTCAAACTTACAGCTGGAAGGCATGCAGCGTGTGTCACCAGATAAGACTAGAGTGACATCAGTTTTTTGAATTTGAGCCATGAAGGGCAGGACAGGACAGAACAAACCTTAAAGCCTGTGCCAACATGGTCACATCTGGTTCTGCCACTCTCACATTTTGATCACAAGCCTCGCATACACACAAGCACATGTAAGCTATTAAAATCTAACACAAAGGCCACAGAGGAAGGGTGGAAGCACTGGCATTGCTCAATGATATTCCCCAGGAAACCTTTGTGCTAGAGAGACATGTCCAGTGAAAAATACAAGTTCTACTTTCCCCTTTAGTGTGAGATCTCTGACAAACACTCACTCCCCAGGAATTCATAATCATTGTTTCCACACAGAACAAACACATTCTTTAGGAAGCGAGGGCTCTGATAGGGGAGTTACAAATGAAAAAAAAAAGTGACAATAGAAACAACAACAAAACCCAAATGAACGTAAATTCAGTACATTATTCAAGCAAAGCAGGAAGGTAGACTGGCATTTACAGCTCTCCAACAGTCATACCTCTTGTGTATGTGTAGGTCTTAATTTAAAATCCATGTAAATCATGAAGGCAATTTCTTTTCCCTTGATGCAAATACGATATTGACCACATAAGGAAAGTGCACATATACTGAAAAATGTTTGATACTACTCACCACTCCTTGCAGGATAGGAGGAATAATGCCACAATACACTGGGATGTAGGCACTGCATACACATGCCTGGGAAGCAAAAGAAAGAACATGAGATCTATCATTTTTGGACAAATTGTTAAAGATGGTATTAACCTAGACAAAACTACAATGATGGGAAAAATCCAAAAAACATTTGAGTTGGGTGACCTACAGTAGCGATATTATATTGGAATTAAAATGTAAAACTATATACTATTAATCATCATAAATGTCATAATACAACTTAAATGCAGTTACTTTCTGTTCTTAAAAGGACAAATTATAGTTACACTTAATTGTCTAACTAACATACATTTTCTGTTAATCAACAAATATTTTCAGCTCTACATTATTGATGAATTTGAAAGCATCCATGAGCATCATCAAAATACTGTTACACTATCAGTACTGTGGTATTAAATCAAGTTTATTACGATTTCATTAATATCAACCCTAACCTCTCCTGCAAATCATATACTCAATATACACAATGCACACCTGCACCACTTCCTCCTTGCTGCCAAAGTGAGACACCAGGACATTTTCTCCATCTGTCACTCTGGTAAGAGAGATTCCTAACCGCCCGTTGGCCTGGAGGTGGCAATCAGCTGGCAGAGAGCGCATCAACATGTGACGCACAATCTTCATCAGGTTAAAGGAGGGATGCATGGGTCCGAGGAATCGCTTTCTTGCCTCTTTGGCAACATCAATGATATTTGCACCAGCCTCGCCTGTGAATATAAAATGAAGAAGTCTGAGTCTCACAGTTGTGTGAAAAAAGGGGTAATGCTCTCTAACTGCAAGCACTCCTGTTGCTGTAATTGTTGTCTGATTTATGCAATCATACCATCTAAAATCTGTAATTCAACCTTCAGTTAAGTACATGTTGGTGTACATGTAAGGTATTATACTCATCTACGTTCGTAGAAACAAGAATTACAGAATATCTTACAATGAAGCTGCTGTAGAACAGTCAATAGATACTTTCCATTTTATGCTACTTTTTACTTCTACTTTACAACAGTTCAAAGGGAAATATAATACTATGATAATCAGTTTCCACCTCCACCAGCTACAACTTTAAAGTAATAATAATAAGTAATAATAATAATAAGTACCTTTGTATTTTAAGGGCAATTTCCTGATAATATTTTTTCTCTTTGTAGGTTTAAATGCATGACAGTATTTTTTTTTTACAGTGTGGCACTACTTCTTCCACCCCTGGTAACTATACACAGAGGTTATACTTGATACTTGAGTGTAGCCAAATACTGTAACACTGCATCATTAATGCCCGTGTAAAAACTACTGATACATACATACCGAGACATATTCCAGTGACCACAGCAGTGGCAGTGAGGGCTCCAGCTGATGCCCCATATACGTGTCTGGCGTTTTGCACCAGAAAAGGAGCCTGTTCCAGCAGACAGCTGGCGACGCCGATGTGGTAGATCCCCAGGAAGCCACAACCTGCAAACGAGATGTTCCATGGCGAGTCTAACGGAAACATACCGGTGGCCGCCCTTACTTTGCCAAATGGATCTAAGGTCTATGACTAACGAGAAGACAAACTGACAAAACTGATATTAAAAAAACGGGCAAAAACCAAACTTTTCAAAGCTGAACACCGTTCATTTCCCTTTACTGACACCTGTTTACATGCTATCTTAATAGAAATGGACAGCTAACTATTTTGTTACGACAGACGCTACTTCTTCGTTACAGATAATGTCGCTAAATTCATACGCGCCTGTTTAAACGCACAGCAGTTATCTTGTGCTGAAACTAAACCTGTTGTAATTAAAGACAGCTCCTCTTAAATAGCTGAAGGTCCTCGGAGGACCACGGGGAGTTGTTGTTGTTCCACAAACTTCATGCGCACTAGGAGGAGGGCGCAGGATTTACATGACGTGTCCAATCACAATCCACAGCACAAAGAAAACGAACCAATTGGAATGGAGACGGCTGGTGATTTGACCAATCACAATCCGCACCACTGGAACACCCGTGAAGTCATTGAACGGGCACTCAAATGTTTTTCCCCCAAACATAGCTACGAGTTTTGTTTTGTCTTTTCCAAATTTAGCTGCTTTGATTTCACATTTTGTTGTTATTTTGTGGTTTTTGAGAAATACGGTCAGATCCTTAAAACGTGGCATAGTGTGCAATAAGATTTTTCTGTTGCTGTTATCTCTGTTATCTGTGTATTTATATCCGACTATGCAATATTGGCTAGATTACGTTATTGCTTACAGATTAAAGCGTGACTGTGCGCACTAATGGACCTAGTAATCTTTTGTGTATATATGTGTGTGTGTGTATTGTTACTTACTAAACACTTTCAATGTGTGAACGGCCCTGAACATCAACATGTGTTTGGGGAACTTTGATCGGGAGCAGAAACAAAGTGAATATAAAAGATGTACAAATCTTGCTTGCAACGCCCTGGTTAAAAACAGTTGTAGAGTTTCACAACACATATTATGAAATTACAAATCTGTTGCATCTGAAGCACATTCAACAATAACATTTTAATGTTTTTCTGGAACATTCCCTCAAAAAAGTAGGCCTATTCTCTGAATTTGGCTGTAAATAGTCCTTTTGTGGGCATGAATCCAGGCACTGTTTAGAACAAGACTCCTCAGAGAGGATATCACATTGTGAAAGTACCATCAGCTATTGTCCCTAATCTATCAAGTGTTTATTGACTACTGACAGTCAAAATGTTATCAACAAGGAAAAGCAGGCAACAGCTCCATGACCCAGGTCAGACTCCAAACATCCCAGGTTCACTGTGGGGAAATTGGTTTTGGTGATTTTAATAATTACAAATCTTCTACGACACACAGAAAACCTGTTGCCAGTTATCAAGCTCAGGAATATTTGGTCTATATTTGTCCGGTAGGACAAATAGTGCAGTAGGCTATGTCTGCTGTCTGCTATGTGCTTAACATGAACTGTGTACATATACGGTGCACAGAGGAGGCAGGTGGATGGTGGTTCAAATGGTTTTCTGGCATCAGTAGTAACAATAAAAATAGTTGTGGTTAAATTACTAATAAACTAAAATTAGTTGTGTTATAATGAACACGTTTGTGTTACTGTAAGAACTATTTTATGTACTATTTTACGTACGGACTGACTTTGATTTGGCAAAAGTAATGGTATTTTGTCTGAGCTCCAAGACCGAGTGACAATATGGAAATATGAAATGTGTCTGACCAGGAGATGACAGCTGCACTGGGAGGTTTTTCTAAGGAGAGATTTGTTATTGTTCCCAGTTCTCACACAACAGTTGGCCTTTGGCACAGTGTATCTGAATTAAACTAATTCCTTTCCCCATGATTCAATGGTTTCCATAACATGATGAACACGATTAACTTTTGACACAGTTTTTTTGCCAATATACAATGTGACTTTTATTGATATGTGATTTTTACTCGGTGTCATTGGTGGAAGAATTGAGATCTGCATAAAAGGACATTAACAGAATTTTTTTTACTGAAACTGTTAACGGTAAAAGGGCTCATTAGGCACCAGAATAGCCTGTGTCAGAGGATTATATTAAGTTATAGAATTATTATTGCTGGTAATACTGTAACAGGTCAAGATGAAACTGTTGGATTGTTTGTATTGCACACTTTAAACAATATATATTATATAACTATTGACTTTAGCTGCCAAAGACATTTAGTGGGGTAAAAGGTTTAAATATCCCTCTGAAATGTAGTGAAGTACAGTATGTATAAAGTATGTAAAATCAAGATTTTTGTATACTTTCGTATTTGGCTTTGTTAACATTTTAATGTATGAATTTGAATTACTTATATGTATTTTTTTTTTAAATACTAACATTTTTTGTTTGTTTTATTTCAATATTATTTATGTTTTAATTACTTCATTACTTATTTCAGCAGACTGAACAGCGCCGCCCGGTGGCCGAGCAGGTGCTTACAGCGAGGTCACACGTTGACACAACTGTCCCGCCCTGTGTTGAAACTTTGGCGGCGCCCGGACTGGGGCGCTTGTTATCTTCACAGTAACAGCCAAAGAGGCGGGGCTCCCTACTTTTGACTCGAAACACATGTTTAGACTCCTCCCGCACACCGTCGGTAGACGCTGTACACAAAAACGAACGAGAAACTGTGACGCTAAGCTTTTCTTTAAAAACATTGACGGTCTTAAGGAAGTAGGAGTAAGAGTAAGATCGAGACGCGGCAGATTGGAATAGATTAATGTTAAAGTAACAAAAACATTAACGCTCACTAACGTTGCTGTAGCAGTCATTAGATATATAGCTTAACGTATATGTGAATATGTTGAGGTTATTAGCTACTAGCTTCTCGGTTACACGTATTTCAAGCATGTCTAACAAATGATTCTTCGCCGCTGCTCATGGCAGTTTTTATCTGGTTTTAATGGCGGTCAACATGTCCAAACGTGTTCTGCGTACGTACACATCATGTAGAAAGAAACCCTGGGGTGAGTATTGGACTTACTAGCTGTCTTCAGTTAACTGGTTTGAATGGAGAAAAGCAGCGAGGAAGAGGGAGAAGAGGATGGAGACCAGGCAGCCAGTTGGATCATGAGGCCAGACAGGTCAGGGGATGAAGGGGTGGAAGTGACACCGGCATCAAAGACAGCATCCAGGGGTGGAGGACCTGAACTTTCCGGGGACATTTTGGCTCTTAGCCTCAAGGAAGGACTTGTGTACGAGGATCAGGAGGAATCAGAAAGACAGACTGGAGAAAATATATCAAGAGGTGTGATGTCTGTGTCTCCCTCTAGCCTCATGGACACCTGTGCTCCTTCCATATCAAGTCTCTCCTCTTCATACTTCTCCACCCATCATTATGACAATTTTTCATCATCCTCATCTTCCTGTTCCTTGTCTCTGACTCCACCCTTGCCTCCTTCTGTGGAGCTCTCAGCTGTGTTGACTGATACCAGGCTGACCCTGGATGTGTACCAGGGAGGAGCAGCTGCACTGCCGCTGCTTTGGGGGTCCGTTCCAGGGCAGCTGATGGGCCTCCAGTATCTGAGACTGGGCTCTGAGAATAAACCAGGACTGGATGGTGCACTGGAAGTCGTACCCCATCTGACAGAGCTGCGCTCACTGGCTGTTAGAGGTACCAACATACACTTGCTTAGTGTTGTTGATACGTTTCTGAGCCATTTAATGTGGTATCAGCTGCTTGTTAACCCATAGTTAGTTTTGTATTTTTTGTTCTTGGTCATGACAAAACCTTATTATACAAAAGCAAATATTGTGTTAATACATTATAATCTAAGTGTCACCCTCTTTTTCTCATTTTAAGGAAACTGTTTTTATGACTTACAAGGTGACCCCCTGCCTGGCCTTCTCACCACTTTGCCCACATCTATTTCCTGCCTTTCTCTCTTGGTGCACATGGATCTCTCCTTCAACCAGCTCTCCTACCTGCCACCCTGTCTGCTCAGCCTGCCTGTGCTGTCCTCCTTGCTCCTCTGTCACAACCGCCTCTCAGCTTTGCCCCCTGATATAGGCCAGCTGTCCACCCTCACCTACCTCTCCCTCCTGGGGAATCAGCTGGTCTCTCTTCCTCCAAGTCTGGGTCAGTTGAAAGCACTACAGACACTGGATATTTCATATAACCATCTTCAGCAACTACCTGATGAAATTGGTTATCTGGGAGAGCTTGTTAAGCTGGAATTGTCCCACAACAAGCTGAAGCAGATACCAGAGACCATGGGTAAGGGTGTTAGGGTGAGTGGGTGGGTGTGCCTGTGAAATATGTCCACATTTTGTCTGATTTAAGAAAAATCTATGAATGCAGCAATTAAATAAAAGTATAAATGTGTCTTCTTTGTTGTACAGGCTCTCTCCTCTCCCTCAGGGAGCTTGTCATCTACAGCAATGACCTGCGCTTGATCCCACAAAGTCTGAACAAACTGCCTCTGCTGGAAATAGATGTGCGTGACAATCCTTTGGGACAACCTCAAACCCCTCCCCCCACCCCCCCTACACCTGGTGAGCAGAGAAAAAGGGGCTTCAAATTTATTTGTGCCTAAATAATTCACTATATTGTCATCAGATATTTAAATGTTGTTGGCATATACACTAGCAGTTACATAACTGTTTTCTTACCAGATCAAGCAGAAACGAATATTCCAGAGTTGCACCTTGGATTTAATCAGCACAGGTACAATGTCACGCTCAGCGTGGAAATGTTTGCTAAGTCTTTGTCATATAAGGTGTCTCTGAATCAATTAAGATTAAAGATTCTTCTTTTGCTCCTTAGTTTCTGTGTTTCGCCTGCTGGGTGTCATGTGTTTCTCCCAGGGGGAGCTGAGCTGCTGTTCCCCCCAGGGTGCCTGGTGACAACCACAAGACTGGAGTGGGTTGAGAGAAGGCCAGAAAAGAAGTGGGTGTGGCTCGAGGAACATGACATCCTACTGAGTCGTCCGCTGGAACTTCGTCCTCATGGAATTACATTTCTGATGGTACATTTAACCAATTTCCAATCTGTTTAAAGTCACAACCTAATTTCTTTTAAATCACTATTGTGAAAACTGCAGGTAAACGATACAATATATTGAACTTTGCATATTTTGTTCATCATAGGTTTTCATCATCATCTTGTGATTGTGCTATGATTGTGTGAGGTGACTGTACATCATTGAAATCCTTGCAGCCAGTGGAGGTGTGTGTGCCATACCATCGGAAGAAAAGAAGGGAGGTGGTTGTGCGGCGGTTTGATGGACAGTCATGGGGCACTCTGTCCACTGTTCTGAGGAGAGGAAGTGAGGGCAATAGCAGTCACCCCGGGGGACGTCCAGCCAGGGTAAAGCATAAAACTTCCCACTTCGAAAGAATATTATTACATTTTATTATATTTAAATTTTATTTTATTTAATTTTTTTTTTTGGTTACAAATTGTAAAATCTCCTCTTGGTGTATCTGTAGCTGGCCTGCTGCTCAGTGAGCCAGTTCTCCTGGTTTATGGCAGTGTCCCGTCCAGTAAAGGACAGTTGCTCCGTTACACCAGCTGGTGCTCTGTTGGTGTCCAGCTCTGACCCTGGAATCAAGCTTCACTTCCCTCCAGACTCCACCGTTCACACCCGCGCTATAACTTTACAGGTAGGCACAATGAGTAGCACAGCAGTATGTTATATCAGTATGTCATTGTGGTATTGGTGGTTTGCAAGGCTGTGAGATGTCTCTCTATGTGTAGGTGCTGCAGGTGTCTGTTTCAGAGGTACGGGCACTGTGTGGGGATCCACAGGCCAGTGTCAGCCCTCTGCTCTGTCTCTCCCAAACTCCCAGCATACATTTCCTGCAACCTATCAAAGTTCAGGTCCCTCTGCCATCTGGAGTCACAGGTACAACATGCACGTGTTTTTTTTAACAGAATTTATTAGCATGTATTATAGAGCTGCAACTATTAGTTGATAACTTGATTGACAGAATATTAATCTGCAACTATTTTGATAATTGATTAATAATTTAAGTCAGGTTTCAAGAAAAAATGCCAACATTTGATAAATTTATCTTAAATTTGAGATTTAAAAAAAATTTCTCATCTTAACATTATAGTAAATTGAATTTTCTATAATATATTTTATAAGTGATTAATTGATTAATAATGAAAATAATTGTTAGTTGTAGCCCTAATCTGTTAACATGTCTGGTGCTTCTGCAGGTCACACAGTTGATATGTCCTGTTTGCATCTGCTACATGGAGACCCTGCTGCCCAAACCTGGACTGACATCACCTCACAAGTGTCTCTCCATGTCACCCATTTGTATGCCATTTTCTATATTACGCATTTCTCCTGGTAAGTTTCTATAAAATATTCTCATGATGTACATCATGTGCATAATAATAATAATAATAATAATAATAATAATAATAATATACACTGTAGTCAGCTTTGCATTCTGCACACCATCACAGGTACTGGCTGTGGTACACGACTCAGCGCTGCGTTAGTGGGGTGGTTAGAAAGGTGTATCAAAAGCTAAAACAGTTTAAAGTCCAGTTCTTCGTCCTCCAGCGGAAAACAGATCCTTCACAGGTGCTGCTACAGTGCTTACCTGCTAACAAGGTTTGTTAGTCTCCTCTCCTCTGCAGTAACACAACAGTTTATTAAAACTGCTTAGAGCAGTGTCAGTCTTGGCACCGTTTAAGTCTAAATTATTTCAGCCATAAACATTTATGAATAAATGCTAAACAGTGACTGTGATGGTTCCTCCCCAGGTGGAAGTCAGTGTGCAGTCTCTGGCAGAGCAATATGAAGGACCTCAGCCTTCAGACCTGTGTGACCTGCTTGAAGGGGAGCAGTTCTTTGCTGGCTTTGAGAGGGGCTTAGATATCAGCACAGGTCTGAAGTCCTTTTTGAGACTCTATCTTAAATAAACATATTTTACCTGTTCCTTTCAAGGTCTTGTGATGTGCTGTTGTGTAATAATTGCCTTGAAGATGTGGATATATATATCTAACAGATGGCTCTTTGTAAGAAGTCTTGAGGAGATATTTTTGTGTTTTCACAGACCGACCAGATTGTGTGGAGGGAAGACTGTGTTTTGTGTTTTACTCCAGCCTGAAGAATTTGAAAGAGGTATACATCTCTCCAGCTCAGGGACAGAAAGTGCCTGTGAGGGGACAAGTAAGTCAGATATTATACTATTATATGTCAAATGTTTTCTTCTTCCATATTGTCTGTTTGTACACATTGTGCATCTAACATTACCACAGTGCATACAAAGACATATTGTGCAAGGACAACACAAACAATATTAGAGATGATGACTAACAATATTAGTCACTTGGTGTGTGTTACAAAATTGGCCCATTCACCATAGCTGCCTGACTCAGTGATGCTTCAAATGCAGTTGTTATTTCTTTCTTCTTTTGTCATTTCATCCAATCAAGCCATAAGTTCTCTGCACCTCTGTTACAGGTATCTTTTTATAGAGGGGAGATTCCCAGCAATCTGCCAGAGGAAGTGGCGAGAAAGAGGAAAGGACATGACAGCCAATGGCTTGCAACTTTACCGTTAAGACTTCCTGTCAGTTGAAATTAAAATATTATATTTTTTCACTTTCCTTTTCACATGATAAAATATATATTTCTGTAGTATATGATATAATGGAAACTGTTTTCTCTTTAAATATTGCATAGTATCCTTATAATAAAATATCTGTATATTGGTTAGAAAAACAAAAAAATATATGTACAATGTTCTTCCTATACACAGGATTGCTTAATTTCTAAATTAGTTACTTATTTCTCACAATTAAAATAACATAAACATAGCTTATATGCTTGCTTCTTCCTGGTGTTCTGCTTTTTAGCTGACACCTACAAATAATGTCAAAATCTGATGGAAACACTGCACATAATGTCTCATCTCTACTTTTCTCGTAGGCATTAAACTCAGAGAATAACTACATCATGGAGGAGCTCCAGTATCCTCCTTTGAACCTGGGTGACCCTGAGAGCGGCTACCTGACAGAAGCCAACCTGCTGTCCATCTCTCTTCAGATTGGACAGGACTGGCGCATTATTGGCATCAATCTTGGCTTAAGCTACACTGAATTGGACCGCATTCAATACAAGTACAGGTATAAAAAAACTTGTCACATTCAGGCAGAATTTCTTCACTGAATCCAACAATATTGTTAATTCGCAGGTTGTGATATTTTTAAACATGCTATCATTAACTTGTTCTGTGATTTCATGATATATATTCAGTGCACTTATATATCTATTTTAAGGCCAAGAGAAGGCACCACACTGCCGGAGTTTATTGCTACAAATGTAAAAAGAAAATGCATTATTTTATACATATTTCCTTGTAACTCCTCATATATTTATAAACTGATTATTCGAGCAGTTAATTTGAGTAAAATGAACTGCTAATAAAAAAGTTTTTAAAGGTTTAAAAGGGGTTAGGTACACATTCATAGGAAAGTAGAGCTTCATTATAATGCAACAGTAAAAATAAATCTAATATAGAATCACATGATTACCTGAACCTGACCTCCTTAATCTAGATTATGGTTAAAGATGGAAGTTGGATGTTTAATCCTGCAAAAGAGTTTTAGATAAAAATGTAAATTTTCAGTTTAAAGCATCTCTGGGTGAACGACTGATGTAATCAGTGCATGCATGCGTGTGTTAGCACAGTCAAAGCCTGTAAGGGGACAAGATGGAGGAAGATGTAATGTGACTGAAGGAAAACCACAGTGGGAGAGAAATGGTTGAGGATGTTGAATGTTTTAATCTGCACTGTCAGCCATCACTAAGCCATCTGGGACACTGCAGGAGATTATACACAGATTGATGCTCATCTGGCCCTCCCCCTGCTCCTCATGCTCAGAAAACCACTCATGACGCATCCTGAGCTGGAGGCGGACAGCAGGAGAAAAATTCATTATGTGATAGCATAAATATATGCTGTGCATAAGGTTGTGATTTAGGAATACATACAGTACACATCATTATAAATCTCACTAAATCATTTCTTATGAAATGATATCTGAAGGATTGTTCTCAATAAATATTTTCCTTTGGAAACTTCCAAGTTCATCAGTTGCTGCTACTTCACAGAAAAACAGATTCTGCTGCTCTTTGTCATAGCTGGGACAATACAATCTTGTGGCGATGTGAGAAATGCAGATATTTCAAATGAAAATATATACAATTATTTTTCCATCCTTTAGTTGCTCAGTGCAGCCAGAAACAAATGATGTAAAATGTCTTTTGTATGATCTGCCAGGGACAACCTGGGAGCATTGGTGCTGGACATGCTGTTCCACTGGGCCCGGGGACAGAGGAATGCAGGTCCTGGGGCTGTGTCAAGGCTGGTGGCTGCCATGGTAGAGAGCGGCAGGAGAGACCTGGCAGATGAGATTGAGGACATTGTCAATATAGGAAGGAGAAAGTACACCGAGTCACTGAGAAGAGTGGGACTGGAAGCAGAGAGCCCCTCCCTCAGTGAAGCACAGCAGTAGATAAACCCACGCTGGGTGCAGATGGCTGACTTACACTTGGGTAACCTTTTTGTTTACAGTGTGCACCATCATCTCAGTCTGCTGTATAAACAGCTGCGTCCTGGAGTACAAAAATGTGTATTTTCCACAATTATAATAACTAGTTACCAGCTGTTGGCAAACAGAAAAACCTGCAGAAGAACACGTAAAATGGATGAACTGGATAATGGCCTCTGGCTTTTTTTTATTTATTTTTTTCAATATGTGAAGTATTTCTAAAGAAGGCCAAGAAAAGAAAAAAACCCAAACATATGTGACAAACATAAATAACTTTTTATAAATAAAAATTATGAAATTGTGAAATAAAATTAAAAGATTATGAAATACTGAATAAACATTTTGACTTACTAAGTAAATATTATGAGATACTAAGTTAAAATTGAATAACTTAAAATTAATAAATCAAAAGCTCAAAATTTTTTACTCATCGTCATTGTTATGCACCACAAGTATCTTTATTTTCATCATTCCTAACTTTTAATGTATTTTAATGTTCTTTTCTCATCAGAAATGGGCTTTCTTCCATATATTTCAGTGTTGCAGGGCTGTCTCAGACGTCTGAATGACGTATGGAAAGTAAGAGGAAGCCATTTTTATGGTTGATTAAATTTAAATTTCTTTGTGTGCCTTTTGGTCACCGAGCCAACCAACACAATTTTTAGTGACATATCAGAAAAATGTTTAATGTATAAATTTAAATTATATTAAAATTGTAGTAAAACTCTGGTGTAAAGACATGTAGCTCAGTTATTTTATTTTGGGCCTGTAGTGAGTCATTGGTTGTTTTAGTGCTGCATGCTCTCCCTTCATCCCCGATATTTCAACTCTGGCCATTTTTCTATTTTTGGTGTTCAAGGTCATCGGGTTGACCATCCCCCACATCTACACCTTTTACTCTGCTGCAAATGAAACATGTATCTGTATTTCTACTACAAACCACTAGGGGACCTTTTTCTTTTTTCTTTTATTTAATCCTTTTTCTGTTTTTTTTCTGCGTCCTACTCCATCGTCAGCCAGGCTGCTCCTCCCTCCCTCCCTGCCTCCCTCCTCCCACCTCCTCCTCCTCCACCTCCGTTCATTGGACTCCAATGCTAGGAACACCGGTAGGTTAGCTATTGTCGCTCTGTCAGCCAGAGACACAGAGTTAATGCTTTGATTTCACACTACAACCACTCAGAGGAGATAACGGAAACCGCTGTATGTGGTATGTACATACATAACGGATGTTGTGAATCTGGCGGTTGACTGGGTCAGATAATGTGTGTATTGTTTGGAGCCGTTATAATAACCCACCTGGGAATAAGTTGAAGGCGACATAATATGCTAAATGTCCGATTTATCAACATGGAAAAGCTAGCTTGTGTTTGAGCCTGGGATGCGATTGAAATATGTGTGAGAGGTTACCGTTGAGTGGCGAGATGCAGCGAATTAATTTTCCGTTATGTGGCATTTTTTTCACCGTTTTCATCATACGGTGGGTTTTAAGGATGTAACGGTTAGGCCCCCGTTGCTGACTGTTTAAAATTCACAGCGGTGTCGGCATTTAACGTTAAGTTATGAGTCACGACAATATAACCGTTATACTGACATTAATATATTTGCCTCGTCATATTTGCTATTAAAACCAACGAGCCGCTGGACACCGGTGTAAATAATATGAATTATCATGTTTGTATGGACGTGTTTATTAACGTCTTTTTCCTGGACTTGTAAAGGGGCCCCTGCGGCTGCCTTTTGCCGGCTTCCGCTCAGTAATGACGGCGTAATTATCATCATGTGGGCAGGGATATTGGTAGTGGAGGATAAACCCATTTAAACTATACACAGCTACTTTTTCACTGGAAGAGAAAAGTGAAGGTACTCGCTTATTGGGGCTAAAATCCACAGTGTCAGTGCAGAAATGTATTTATATGGTTATATGAGGCTTCAGCATCAAATTCCCTGTTCCCAGTTTCCCTGTTGAGCTGCAGTGGTAGTATAGTAACAAAAAAACAGCAACTTTGATACTAAAAAAAACCTGTAATGTTGAAAGATATCTACCTTAAATACATTTTTTGCACAGGAGGCAGCTTGTGGATTTTGGGCCACATCAATAAAACTAAGTGCATCATGAACTAATGATGATAAGTATGACCGTCCATCCTTTTTAATGAAAATTAAAAGATTAAATAATGTCAGTAATCTTGAGTGGTTGCCCCCTGGAAGCCATTTATATAGTATCTTACCTTTTATTGGTCTGCTGACTCAGACACACATAAGGGAACAATTAACTGCTGCAAACTTTTTTTTATTTTTAATTTTTAAATGCAAGCTCACTTTTAAAGGAAGCTACTTTTTCATTGGTTAGGTTATGATGAGTCCGGGCTGCGTAATAAAGCGTTCCTGCAACCTTGAAATAATTGATGAGATGCGCCATTTCTTGGGTGTAGGGTGACATCCTGAGCTTTCTATGGGATAAAAGTTGTAGCCTTTTTGACTAGCCTTTCACGTTCATTCAGTGGAAAACAACCGTTCTGTGTTGCAATGCAATTTTTTATCTTCATTTGATCTGCATGCAGCACTACAAGCATATAGCATTCCCTGAGCGTATGCTAAAATCCCAAAGGTCAGCAGCATATGTGCACAGAAAGGAAATGATGTATAGCAGTGCAAGATGTTGCTGTGTAAAATGCATTTAATGCCTTACTGTAATCTGCAAACTGTAACCTGATGCTTCAACGCTGCATTTGAATTTCTTTCTAAGGGAAGTCGGCTCACAGTGGTATTATTATTCCCCCCTTAATGCTGTAGGAAAGCTGAGAGGGAGGCAAAACAGAAGAGCTACAAGATAAAAGCCCCAAGTGACTCAAACAACTGGGTCACCAGAGATACGTTTGATGACAGAGGAGGAACTAAATTCTACACCACCTTTCTGCACAGAGGGGACCTTTTATTCTACCTGAAAAACGTGTTGGTTTTTTTCTGATCTACATCAGATTGATTACAACAATGCGTAATTGTGCAGGTTTTCATGGCTGCAACATGAAATCATATCATACTAACTATTTATAACTCCACTGGTTATAAATGAAGATTGAATGAGAGCTTTAATGAGTAGGTATTAGATTTATAATCCCGATGCTGTAGGGAAGAGGGAATAGTAATCAGATTAATCTGTGACACCACAAAATTCATCGCTCGTTTCCGCAGTGCTGTAGCTGTTCAAAAATAGACTGCGTCTTATAAACCATTGGAAAAAAACAACAACATGATAACTATACCAGCTGTCTAGTTTATTGTTAATAACAGCAGTCGGTAATGAGATGTGTGAAAATCAACACTTTTAGAAATAATTGATGCAGCAAATGCTGGCAGTAGGGGCTGCAACTAATGATTATTTTCATTGTTGATTGATTATTTTGTCAATTAATCAGTGTGTTAGTCACGTTGCACTCTTAAAAATGTCTTGTTTTGTCTGATCATAATCCAAATCCCAAAGATAATCCGTTCACTTTCATAGATGAGTAATGAAAACCAGAAAATATTCATGTTTGGGAAGCTGGAATCAGATATTTTTTACCATTTTTGCTCAAAACTAGACTGTAAATTGTTGTAGATTAATATTGTAATTGATGCAACTCTAGCTATGCGGTGGACTTAAGTAATATTGACTAGTTCATAGTTCATTAGAAAAATAATGGCCCAGAATGAATGTAAAAGTGAACAGATTGAGTTTTATATCAGATCTGGCCTTTGTACTCTTGCAGCTCAGAGGAATACTGGAGGATTGCCGGAGCGTGTGTGAAATAGTCCTCAGTACAGTCCTCTGCTGATGGCTCAGAGTCCACAGTGTGTTAATCAAGACAGACAGATGGACTGGTAAAAACAGCTTGCGTTAATGAGGAGTGGCCATGGGATTTTCAATTCTTTACTGTCTTTTCGACTGACTGCTGTCACGTGAGACAAGTGCTGATCACCACAGTGCACTGTCACTAGCCACTCACTTCCTCCTCTTATTCACAAAAGCTGACAAGTAAGTCAGCAAGAACCCTACTCTGAGGAAGGAGAGAAGCAGCCAAGGAAGTGTGACAGAGAAAGGTAGACCTTTTTTCTGATTGATTTGAATGAATGGAATATAGTTTGCATTGAGTTTTGCATAGTTAATAAACTGAGCTGGATTTTTCTCTAGATTTTCAGCCTTTTACTGTACAGGTTTGTATTTATCTCTCTTAAGTTTTCTGTGAGTCAGGAATAAGATCAGATCAATAAACGCAACTAGCTATTCTTTAGCCACATCACTTTTTAATCTCTTCTTCATGTCGGCACTGATCCAGTAATGTTGATTTTCTTTTTTTTTTGTGTGTTGTAAAGCACCTCTGATATGCACACTGTTTTGTAAAAGAAAAAAAAAAAACCCCGCTCTTTTTAAATTGGGTGAATTTCTGCAAGAAACATAGATGTCTTATTTCATCTGTTTTTTTCTATAGCTATGCTTATGACAAAATTAGAAATATCCAAGGATTTTTTAAACTATTACTACTGTAGCTACTAACATAATGTAATAAAATTTAATTCACTGTATTTATCTACAGATCAACCTCAGAAGTTACAGTCAAGTGACTTATTTCATC
Organism: Pampus argenteus; assembly: GCA_036937835.1. Classification (NCBI taxonomy): domain Eukaryota; kingdom Metazoa; phylum Chordata; class Actinopteri; order Scombriformes; family Stromateidae; genus Pampus; species Pampus argenteus. Next base: position 9,071,951 of record CM072869.1, read on the forward strand.
ATATAGAAATGATGTATTATACGTCATTATACACAATACGTCAGCATTTTACTTAAGACATTGCTCCATAAACATGCAATTATGAATTAGTATTAAACATTTCTTTAGGAAACTGCTGCTAAGATTTCTGGCTGCTTACTGGTGAGATTCTACAGAACTTGTCTGTAATCTTGAAAGTAAGACTGTTTATTGCCTCATCATATGTATGAATGAACAAGGGTCAGAACAGACCTGTTATCTGTGGTAGTTGGTGCTCTTTAATCAAAGGAGTCCAATGCCTGGTTTAGGGGGCTGGGTTAAGTTGTTACTTAGTTCAAGGTTCTGCAATGCAGGCAAGTTACACAATCACCTAGTCTATTGTTTACTCATCAGTGCTTATCTGCTTTAGAGGTACAAACTCAAAATATGACCTCTGTGATATTGTGTGTGATGTGAGAGACATGTTTCATTCACGCTGGTTTGTTTGTCTTCTGTGCCATGTCAAATGTAACTGTCCTGTTACTGTAAATATTTTGATGAGTAGCAAAATGATTTAGTATTTTGAAAATGCATGCATCTGGAGTGATTTAGTGATAGAGTTAGGTGGGGTATAGAGAAAATACCAGTTTCCTGACAGTTTAGTATTTTTTTCTCATGCTTTGAGAATAAAAGGAATTCCTTGGAGATTTGGTTAATGAGTGATGCCACTGTGCTTTGGACAGTGCACACTAAGGCCAGTTGTTTCCACACAGACTTCAATTGTCACAGGACAGCACAGCCAGGCTATGACTGTTGGTCAAGTAAATGTCCTGGTGCAGACACAGCTCTATGGTGTAGATGAACTGAAGTGGCTGAGTAAAGCTGCAGGCGCTGTAGAGAATGAGGGAGATGTCACTTTGATCGGTGACTCATGTACGACTGCTGTGCTCTTTACAAACTATACATTTTCTTCATCATTTTCATTACTAACAGCACATATAGTCTTCTGTAAATTATGGTATGAAGAGAATGAGTGAATTTAAAGTGCTGACTGTGGAGTAAACATGTTGGGGGAAGTCAATGAGAGGAAATGGGGAAACAAAAGTAGCATGCAGTTAGCTGAGTGGGCTGAGTATCACTGCTGCGTGAGAACATGAGCTTTTAGAGGGAGATTAGAGATGAGGTGGGCTGTGAAGGTCTGGGGAGCAGAGAGGAGAAACACCCTACCTACCGAGAGACCAGAGAAGAAGCTCGCTGACCTGCTCTGAACCACACCTCTCCTCCACCCCCTTTCCTCCTCCATCCTCCACCTCTGGAGCAGCCATCCAAAATAAACACACCAGAGCACAGCTGCATTCACGCTGCGCTACAGTTATCAGAAACCCAAACATCCACACACGCTGCGCAGAATCTGAAGAATTAGTGATGGTGGGGAAAAAAAACAACAGGGTTTTTACACATATGCACAAAGAACATTCACACAGAAACCCACAAGTCAGCAAAGATCAGAGAAGGAACGCTGTGTTTTTCGAGTCGTGACTCGTGACTGAGGGAAATGATGGGGGAGGGCTGGTGAGGAGGAGAGAGGAGGAGAGAGGAGGAGGCGGGTTGCACATGCAGAGGCGGGTTTTGATTGGTGGATAAAGGGGGTGGAGAGAATGAAAGGGTAAATGAGTAGCATCTTTTCACACTGCAGGCATACCGTGGTGTACCAAAAATAGGGAGCACCTTGACCACATCGGGCATATTTCATTTTGCTTGTTTGAAATGATGTTTGTACATACAGAGGACAGAGCTACCTCTGTACAGTATGACTCATTTCACAATGACAGAGCTTATGCATAAAACACAAGTGTTCAAGGACACACGTGACACACAGATGTTCCAGTTGTGCTAGATTTGTTTAACAGAAGATAGTCCCTCTACAGTGACAGCTCTATTTTGAGGGAGCTGTCAGTAATGTTGCCTAATTATGCTACACAGCTCTACCGTGACACTCTCACTATTTTAGTCCTAATATATCTTGTAAATGACAAAGGGAGATTAAGTCTAATACAGTGGGTTTTTTTTTCATTAACTAGTTTGATAATTTATTAAACATTTCACTATTTTAGGTTTAAGTAAAATGCAAAACATTACATTGTTTCCGGGTTCTCAGGTGTGAGAATTATTTTTTTTTCTTTCTTAGTCTTATGTTATAGTAACTGAATATCTTCAAGTTTTGGAGTGTTGATTGATAATACTGCAAATTCTCCTTTGTTCCTATAACCTGTGTTGAAGTCACTCTTCTGCTATCATCTGTGGTGTATTGTGAGTTGTTTCAACAGGCCTCACTTTTAATTGTACATTTTGCATCAGAAGTGTTTTGATAGCCTGAATTTTATTCCTAGTTGATCTGTTTACTTGTATCTTGGCCTAAGGTTTAATACTGTAAAACTGCCACCTCGCTTGTATCCGAGGCCTGTATCTGGGGGCCATTTGAGAGTCAGTTTCTGTCTTCATCTTGGTCGTTTGTGGGTTTCAGAACAGTGAAATTAACGGAAGTCACAACTGCAGAGTCACTACAATCAGGGAAATGAAAAACCCACCGTTTAACGCTGCACCTCCACACTTCACACTGGTGCTATCATCTCGCATCTTTAAAAAAAAAGAAGCAGACGTAGCTGGGTTTTTTGTGGGGTTGCGCTTTAACTTTTTAATGGCATCAAGCTTTTGAATTTGAATGCACTTACTGTAATTTGCTTTGGACAAAAACACATTTTATGGACTAATCATATAATTGAGAAAATAATGGGAAAGCAATCATTAGTTGCAGCCCTAATCAACTAATATGAACTTTTCTGAGGTAAAACTTGTGTTTGCAGTATTTGCAATGTATTTCAGGTGGTGCAACATCTTGTTCTTTTTTTAAAGCAAATATTTTGTGGAGGCAACATTGCTTCATTATAACTTTTTAAATGGATTGATCCTGTAATTCTGTATGTGGCCACTTTATAAGAGTTTGATGATGAACGTTTTTTTTCCTTTTTCTTTACAGATACGCCCTAACTAGAAGTAGCAACAAGTACAAGGAGTTGAACAGACAAAGAATAATCTGAAAACACATAATCCCACTTGGACAACAACACACTACTGTAACAAACAACAAAAGAGAAGGATAACACCCGAGTGACTAGCCAACATACAGATACACATTGACCAGCCGGGGCTTGAGATAAATGGCTGACAAGCAGATCAGGTAAGGTTGAAGGTGGAACGACTATAATGGTTTTCAATGAATATGGCAGCATTGTGGAGTTTCTATGTCACATTTGTTGTCTCTTTCTCTACAATCATCACCTTCATCCAGTTTGCCTGCCAAATTGATCAATGGGGGGATCGCTGGCCTAATCGGAGTGACCTGTGTGTTTCCCATTGACTTGGCCAAGACTCGCTTGCAAAACCAGCAAAATGGATCTCGCCTTTACACCAGCATGTACGTGCAAACTCAGTACTTTACTTTCACTAACGAACAGTCTCTTAACTCAAAGAAACCTTGTTGCTGAGCGACTAATCAGTAGCATCACCCAGCTTGTCACTTAGCTTCTTTTGACTAACATACTACATCTTTTGTGTTTGTGTTTCAGGTCAGACTGCCTTATTAAGACCATCCGGTCAGAGGGATATTTTGGGATGTACAGAGGTAAGTTGTAAACTACAAAAGAGAATTTTTGCCTTTGATGTGTGAGCAGTGAAAAGGTGAGAGCATCAAAGCTGGTCAGTTCATAGGATTCCTACTTTAGGCTGCAAAGTAAAGCTACAGACATCAAATAAAGGGGACTGTGTCTGACTGGTACAGGCAATTATCTGAAAAAAAACTTTCCACTGTCAGTCGCCTCATTCTCTCTCTCCCCCTCCTTTCCTTTCCCCCCTTTTCTATTTCTTCTTTGTGTGTGTCTCTCTCTCTCTCTCTCTCTCTCTCTCTCTCTCTTCCTCTTTGCCCTCCCAGGAGCAGCGGTGAACTTAACACTAGTCACGCCAGAGAAAGCCATCAAATTGGCTGCCAACGACTTCTTCAGACATCACCTCTCCAAAGATGGGTGAGGCATGAAAGTGCTGAAAGGCTGACTGACACACACCCACTCCCCTCATTCACACACACATGATTAACTGGCGTGTTTACTAACATGTAACCTGACACATTAGCCATCTGTATTCTCACCAAGGCCCCAGTTAATCCTCCACCGCTCTGTCATCTCCTCCGGAGCACCAAGAATTTCACAGTGGTTTGTTAAATGGTTTGAGGATACAGAGTTACTCATATGCATGTCAGCAGAAGTCCAATCTGAAATCAAGTTAGAAAGTACATTTAGCACATTATGGTATCACATATCAAACATTAGCAATCATCTAAATGTTGCTGAAAGCAAGCACCCACTGTCCCCCATGAGTGCTGTCTGCATGAATAAACATGAAGGTTTCTGGGGCATCTATCTCTATCTCTATGGTGACAAACATGCAGTCTGATGAATGATTGACTTGTCTCGCCCAGCTTGTGAATTATTAATCTGCCCTTGTGCCTGACATGTTGATATGGAAGATAAAGATTAGCATCACCGGCACAGGTGGTGACAACTCTTTTCAAAAGACTGCAGAAATAAAGATGTCTGGCTCTCTCAATGTCAGTCTGCAAGCTTTAAGGTGACCTTGTTTTAATCTTTTATTTTATTTTATTTTTTTTTACAGAAAACTCACTTTGCTCAAAGAGATGCTGGCTGGGTGTGGGGCAGGTACATGCCAGGTGAGTGAGTTGCCGCTTTATTTGCATCCTCTGTTCTCCCATCTGGAACTGCTGCCTTTAGCAACACTTATGTCACGTAGAAACCACTGGGTCTCAGCCGCAGCCTTATTTGTCTCTGCCTGCAGCTAGAATTAGCCACAGCCATATTTAAATGAGAGCTGGTGGTTACAGAAACATGCTTGCAGTTTGTCCCTGTGTCATCTGAATTTAATGAATGATTTCTAATCACTTAAATATTAGACTGTGATACACCGGCAGCTAGATTTGAGTGATCAGATAAGAGGTTGTGAAAGTGAGTGAGTCAGCGGGAAATACCTGATGTCAATGAGGCCAAAGGCTTCAAGCCCAAGGAACGTGATTAGATTAAGTGTAGCAGACCTTGGATTAAGATTGTGGCTGAGAACATGACCATCTCACCCTTAATCCTGTTAACTTGTTACTACTGCTCGGATTACAGAGGAAAACAAGAGTTGACATTTAGCTAACAGATGCCAGTCGATTTACACTTGACACACATTTGTGCCCGACACACTCAGATATTCATGTCTATACTAATCAATCTTGAACTTTGACTTTCAATATTCCAGTTACGCACACAGAAAAAAGTCAGCGCAGAATGCATATGTATATAATTGTATATAATTAAACTTGCATTTCTAATGAACTATTTGTTTTGTTGTAGGTTATTGTCACAACTCCTATGGAGATGTTGAAAATCCAGCTCCAAGATGCTGGACGCATTGGTAAGAGGAAATAAAATGCAGATCGTGACTCAGTAAATGATGAAGTGTATGGTGATAAATTGGTAAAATAGGGGCCTCATGTGGTCATGTCAGATATTACAACAACTTCATCATCCTGATTTCTTCTTACTGTTATGAATTCAAAATGTCTACCCATATACCTGTTCCTAGCGTTGTGTAATCCTTGTCACAGTTTTCATGTAGCATTGGTTTTAAAAAATGTGTCCTGTGCTCCACAGCGGCTCAGAGGAAGCTGATGCCAGAGACGGTGGCAGCAGGTACTGTGGAGACCAAGTCCCCAACAGCCATGCAGCTCACCAGAGAGTTACTGAGGGAAAAGGGCATCGCTGGGCTATATAAAGGCCTTGGTGCCACATTGCTCAGGTAAAACAAATCAGTAAAATAGTTGGAAAAAAAACCATTGGTTTTAACAAATAACTGTAATGTTCTTCACTGTGATCATCTCTTTTATTTCTCTCTTTTCATAGGGATGTTCCTTTCTCCATTATCTATTTCCCCCTTTTTGCTAACCTGAATAACTTGGGCAAACGAGGCATAGACGGGCCCGCACCTTTCTACGTGTCGTTCATATCAGGCTGTCTTGCAGGGAGCACGGCAGCTGTTGCTGTCAACCCTGTCGACGGTGAGTAGCGGGACTGTGAGCGTTGTTAAAGCAAATCACTGATAGTCGATGTTATATATTCACCTGAGCTCTGTGTGTTTCAGTGATAAAGACTAGACTGCAGTCTCTGAATCGAGGGAGCACAGAAGACGCGTACAGTGGAGTAACAGACTGTATCAGGTGACCTCATTATGTCTTTACTGCTGGTGTGTATAGTCTGCTATAATATCTACTATCTACTGCTTCAGTTTATATAATGAGATTTTTTTTTTTTGCTCTCTAGTAAAATTATGCGTAATGAGGGTCCATCAGCCTTCCTGAAGGGAGCCTACTGTCGAGCCTTGGTCATTGCGCCTCTTTTTGGCATCGCCCAGGTGGTCTACTTCCTGGGTGTGGGTGAATTTATCCTCAGCTTCTTGCCTAAAAAAGACAACTAAGAAGCACTTCCTTTTCTGCCTTTCCCTCCCATAATGCATCACCACAACTATGTGGGGATTCATCTCATTATGAAAGAAGTTTTTGATCGTATTTTGGGTCATAGTATGACCAATCAGTACATATTGTTTCAAATGTGTTGTTGTGTTGAATGTTCAAATAGTTTAGGAGGGAGCCTTTGTTTGCCAAGCTGCCTGTGGTGGCACACACAATTCCAGGAGGCAGGCTAAGATCAGCTCTCTGGATATAAAGCCACAAATATCATTTTTAAGTTTTGAAGGAATATTGCTTTATGATTACAACATTGATTGTTGAATTTTCGAAGAAGACGCACTGCCCTTGGTTGCTGCAGTTCTACAAGCTCTACAGTACCTAATTATTTTAAAAAGCGTTGCCTCTGAATGACAGAGAAGATCACACTCATTTAAAATTTAAACTGTAACTATTTACATTAAATTCACCTTACTTAGAAAGATAATTTAAAACATATTTACTAAAAACTCCTATTTAAGATTTTCCCCAGCGCTTATGTCTTAAAAGATAGTATACTTAAAATCAGAGCAAAATATACTGTTTCAGACAAAGACACAGGGAATGTGTTGATGTGATACTAGCACACCCCCTATGATCTTTCCTGAGAAGCCACATCCATTCCTGTAAGTGGATATAATGAACTCAGCCATTCAGCTCCAAGCAGACTTTGATTGCCTTGGCTTTTTAAGTAGATCAGGTTCTATCTGATATTTAGTGCTACCACAATGGTTTGGCTGTTTTGCCTTTGTGAAAGACAGCTCTATTCCACATTAGACTGAAGAGACAGTGTGTAACATTTGGGCATTATGCACCTAACAAACTACATGAAACTACACAGAATCATAAAGACTGTCGTGCATGTTGTATTTTTGGGCCACACCCCAATCAGTGATGTCACAGTAGGGGTTTTGCCTTTTGACGGATGATGGGAAACACCTGCTGTGATATCACTGATTGGATTGTGGCCAGAAATGCAGTACGCTTTAAAATTTCGGTCCACGGAGAGCAGCACAGGAGCAGTTTTCTGCCCTGGCCGATCGATTGTGGGTTCAGTTGAAAGCATTGAACAGTAATTGTAAATGAATGCTAGATTATTAGTATGTATTCAGTAATTATGCTGACAAATAGTCAGGCATAACTTGCTGATGCCTCGACCGTACAGTCACCCATTGTGGAGCCAGTAAGACCTTAGCTGAAACAGTTCGTTTCCCTTTACATCTTCATATAATTATAATTGTTTACAGAAGAGTTTATTCTCAATGTAAATTCATGAAATGTGTCTGAACTTGAATTCAGTGGCAGGACCCAAAAAGCTAATGAAAAACCTTTCTTTATCGAAAAAATCAAACCAATATGTTTTCAGTGTTGTATGATTTTACCAAACATCTCTATGCTTGTTTGCTTTTGAGGTTTTGTTTGCTTTAAGCTGCTTATGAAAGCAGTCCTGTTGTATCTCTTTTATGCATCACCACACTGAAGCCCTGCCATTGGTTTATCTTGCCGGAGATCAAGGTGACTTTGATTATCCAATCACATTCCTACCTTGCTCCCACTGTTAAAGCAGGTCGTCACTTGTACTGTTGCACTGTAGATATGCGATGCAACTTTTCATTTCATTTGTGGGAGAATATTTATCAATATTTCTTTCTATAGGCAGTATAGCACTATATTGTTGTGTGTGATATTTTTGTGTCTGTTTCTGTGTCCACCTTAACTATATTGTACTATATGCAGATGATATGAACTTTATGTTTAAGGATTTATTGTGTGTTTTGTACATGATGGCTTATTTGCACACCTACCTCTCCAGCTCCCCTCCCCTCAATCCATATTGTGGTGATTTTATGTTATGATGATGTGGACATATCAAGAAGGAACATGTTTTAATGCAACTAGCATCATTTGAATTTAAATGCAGAATATTGATGAGGGTTTTTTTTACAATATGCAAAGGGGAACACTAGAGTAGATCTTCTTAGATGGTTGCTTGGAGGTGCCATTTCTCCAGAGCTTCTGGTTAAGTCTGTGGGTCGGCCTATTGTCCCGTTTACTATTGTTTTATCATCGAGGACCAAATGAAGCATTATATAATGATGGTAGAAATGTAGTTAGCTCTAAGTGAATGACCTTTGGCGCTATTGAAACAGTTCTGGAAATTACATATACCCTGGACAGGGCTAACAGACTGTAAATTTAACATGTCTTTCTGAATGGTGCTTCTTTAATGAGGTAGCTGCAATATGATAGCAGTAACGCTACTGACCAAGGCTGTACCAACCGAATTACATGCTAGCGAATCTCAGCGTTTTCACTATCTTAACTGAAAGCCATAGGTCAGGGAGGGACAACAGAACTGCTAGACATCGATCGGCACCTCCAGCCACTTTGACAGATAGCAGCTAAGTCACAGGAAAATGGCAAAAGACCTGCCTACTCGTGTGAGCTCATCTTTAAGAATTACTGTTGTAGTTTTATCGACATTCCGATTGCCATTTCATCTCACATGTGCTGTTCTTGTGATCCCAATGCCTATTTTTGTGTTGTTCACATTCATTCATTTGTTTTTGGTTGACTTTTGAAAATGTTGTACAAGTCATTTAGCTTTACTCAGCTGTGAATTTTCAGTGACCTTGTGTGCATTTGGTTGTGTGTGTGTGTGTGTGTGTGTGTGTGTGTATGACTATGTATTTCTGTAGTTGATGTGTAGTTGTTAGCGTGACACTGCGGTATTTTTCTCTTTGATTGTCAGTCCCATGCTCTCTTTCCCTCTTTCCTTCTATCTCTCACACTCCTCTGCCATCTTTTCTCCCCTGCATCCATCGCTGGGATGCAGGTTAATTAATGCAGAGGAGCTCTAAAACACCAAATGTATGACTTAGAGTGTATACAATCAAAGAAAGCACAAAGGATTATTAGGCACAAGAGATCACATGGCCCACGTTGATTATACTCAGACAAAGTCCTTGGATGTGAATCTTGACATTGAAAAACTGTGTGTTGCTTTTGCAGACATGGATTGAAGTCTGAAATGTATTTCACTGGAGATGTTGATTGAAATTTTAGTCTTGCAGGAAACTTTATTGATGTCTGTAAAACTTGATTCATAGAGACCCGTTATCAGCAGTTATCCACAAAATGTATATTGCCTACATATTCTAAATGAATCAGATATACGAATGTAACTTAGATATTATACGATGTATTATAATTATAGTAAAGAGTTTATTACATTTTAATCTATAAAGATTTGTGCTTCACACATTCACTGAAGAATTCATGAACCAGCTCACTGATATGCAATAAGTAGAAGCCACACACTAGAAAAAAACACAAATAAACAAAACAGAAACACAATATGACCTATCTATCACAACATCACACAATGTATGAATAATGCAACTGGGGACCTTGGAGGCCTTTTAGGGTCTGAGCACTCTTCCCGGCCTCTGTTCTCTTCCTCCAAGAGGAATTGTGCATAATAGCACTTTAAAACAAGGCGCCCCACCCCACTGTCCATCTACAATGTCTCTGTTTGACATAGAGGGTGTTTATGACTATGTGTTGGTGAATGACACAGTTGTCCGAGACATTGTTTACAATGCAATGAAAAAAAAAATCGAATAAAATATTGTGTTCCCTGTCACAATTTGCTGTTCAATAAACTGACTGTCCTTAACTCACTGGGGTTACACTTGTTTTTGTTGCACTGCTTTCAAGGTCCAGTATTCGTCTGATAGACCTGATACTACCTTTTTGTGTCTGTAATAGTCCTGTGAAAACCAGAACTATTTTATTTTATTATTTTTTTTTTTTTGAGAAGAGAGGGAGGATGACATTGTGACTCCTCGGGTGCACAAGAACAGCTGAGACTGTTGCCGTTTAATGATTTGCTGCCTTTGTGGAGCCACCAGGTGTCAGTGTGGGGTCGCAGGAGAGCTGCAGTTCTGCCATTGAGTGTCAAACAGGGCTGTGTACACTACAGGTGTATGGAAAGCTTGGGTGGTGTGGCAGTAAATCACGTGCTCCGATCTCACTCTCCATCTAGCTATCTTATTCTTAGTCATGCTAGTTTCTATCTCTCCCAGCAGTGATACAGCTTATACACAGATATCCCTTTCTATTTGATATTTGTGGTTCCACTTGATAACTTGTGTTTTTCTACATGTTTATAACTTGCATGATAAAAATATGGAAATGTGATTTCTTGTGGAATTGCAACTAATGTTAAGGGTCGATCCCTGCATGTTTCAGCAGAACTGATGTTATGGACTTTATTCATTATTAATCTCCTGGTGTTTGCTATATATTCAGCATTACTGTTTATAGATTTAGTTTCCAGGGTGCTATTTTGCACCACCCTCCAGCATAATTACATCATCGCACCTTCATATAACCCTGCACTCACACGCACGCACACACCCACACACACAACTAGGTTTCTATATGTTTGTGTCTTTGTATCCAGGTTTTATTTCAGACAGAGTCAGATTTCATATTGAATTTTGTGCCTCTTTGAGAGACTCCTTTCATCAGACTATCTACTCCAGTGTTTACACACACACACACACACACACACACACAGACAATTAGCCAAAGGCTCAGTTTACCACAACGGCAAGACTTTGAAATATAGAAAAGACTACCAGCTACTGTTGTTGTGCTCATTCATGTGTCATGACTGAAGCTTCTACACCATGAACTATTATTAGCCTTCATGCTTTCGAGCAAAAGGAGGAAAGAAGGTGGAGGTAAGGTAGCCTAAGTTGATCTTAAGGGAGAAACTGGAGGAAGAGAAAGCAAGAGGTGGAGACAGTGAAGGACCATCGATAGAAGGAGCAGAAAGCTGGAGGAAAGGAGAGGATGGTGGTGATGTGTGTATATAGGTCACTAAATCAATGGGAATCAGGTTTTTGAAGGGGAGAGAAGGGTGTATTTATAGATACCAGTGGAGACAGATGCATCAGTGACAGGCACAATGATGCTGGCGGCACAGGAGGGGGAAAATCTGGGAATAGACTGTGGTCAAATTAGTCTGCAGAGACTTCTCATAACAAATGGCAAAAGATTTTCAATAGTGAACAAATAGCAGAGAGCGCAGTGCAAAACAAAATATAATGAAATGGAAATCACTGCAGGATGCTTTAAGCAAATGACCTTCCCAGCTCTATTGACAAAGCGCAGGCAAACTGTTAGTTGCGGTATTGCGAACGCTCACAGCATTTGCATTTACAGTGCAGCTCTACTCATATCCTATTGAATTGTAATCTGCAATATCAGAGAAGCACACGCTTGGATGGGATATTAGCTTTCTATTTTGTTGGCTTGTAAAGGAGAACCTGCATATTTATTACTCTGGCACAGTGAGAGCCATTGAAAGGCTGTGAAGTATAATAAAACATTACAAAGTGCAAGGATGTATTGTAAAGATTTTTAGGTCATTCAGGTGTTTTTTGGCCCACTAATGATTTACATTTTAATATTATACATTAATTAACACAACTTCTATTTCAACCATTTCCAAATGGCAATGTGGACATGCTGGTTTGGTGCATTAGTTTTAATAACTGTCACAGAGCGCCTCATGGCTCATCCCATTTATTTTATAATGTTCCATGTCTTCGTCTACTAGCTTCACGTAGCAAGACAGTCCATCACAAATTGGAATTTTGCTCTGAGTAGAAGAAGAAAAACAATTAAAGAAATTGTTTTAAATTGCCTTCTGACTGTCTTTTTCTAGGACTAAGTCAAGGTCACGGACAAATTGTTCCTTCTCCACTTACAGGGCTGCCTATGTGACAACCTGAATACAGAGTGGTAAAATAATCTACATCTCATTTCTGAATCTAATTTAGGGAGTATTTGCATAGCATCAACATCACCTTGCATCAAAAACCAGCAGAGGACGCACCCAATTACTCCCTGAGAGCTCTTAATCTCTGGCCTGTGCCTAATAATGTGGTCAATAAACTCGCATAGAAGAGTGTCTTGAATACAAGGCTATTTGACCACCGTTTGTATAAAGAAGGGATATGGAAATGATGCAGCTGGTTGAAGTGACAAGGAGCAGATGGGTTCTTCTTTTCCTCATCTTATATCAATGTTTACTGATTTTGAAGCAGTTTTCATTAGATTTTACACATTGATGCATTAAAATGTGTCACTCAGAAACAACATAGTATGTGGTTTAAGAGAGCCAGTGATGGAGAATAACCAAGTACATTTACTCAGTACAATATAATTCACTTCATTTCAGAGGGAAATGTACTTTTGACTCCACTACATTTATTTTACAGCTCTAGTTACTTTGCAGATTAATTAAATAATTGATTAACTTCTCAATAGTTTAGATTTTAATTTTATCCAACCAGCAGCCCAAAACCCAAATATATAAATTTTTTACAAAGATGTACAACAGAAATCCTCCTGTTGGAGAAGCTGAAAATAATGAGTCTTTGCAATTTTTGCTTGATGAATGATCATTAATCAATTATCTAAATAGTCATCTGGACTCAACATTTCACATATAAAAAACATGATCGTATTACAAAGTATGATCTTTAGAGAATATTAAATCCAGTGATGCGTAAGGAAGCTAGTATTAGCTCAACACTTACCAGGTATTACCCATTCATGCATCAATGATAATCAATAAAGCAATGATATCATGCACTGCACATGTATCTATACAGTGAGGGCCAGTTTGTATAATGGTAATTTTAATGAATACTTCTACTTTACAAAAATTATATTACAAGTCTTTCTTTTAATTGAGTGTACTTTAAATTTTAGATTTTTTTTAATGTAATCTTTGAATGCTGATCTTGGGGTGGTACTAAAATGTTTTAATATTGAACTAATGCACAGATCCTCTTTTAACTCAGATGCAATCCTGTCTGAATCCCATGGTAGTAGCTGTGAATGCACTCCTCATATATATATATATACTGTATGTGATGATGATCCACGATTTAAATTGATAAATGAAAATGTGAAAATGGCATCAATAATCACACGTGGCAGCAGTGCAAACAGGCGGCGAAGACTTAACACAGCTGCAAAAGTCATGTTTCCCCATTTTGTCCTCTGAGCCACTGAGAACCGGTGGTTATAGAGAGAGAGAGAGGGTGAGAGAGAGAGGGAGAGAGAGAGAGAGAGAGAGAGAGGGAGGAGGGAGATAGTGAGAGTCTCAAACTGGTCAGCCCACCTATCCACTAGGAGAAGAGGAGAGGCTGTTGAGTGAGGAGCAACAAAACAATAAACAGCTACTACTACACACCACATCAGCGGAGTTCACGCCAGAGGAGTACCAACAAAATAACTGAGACAACGCCATCGTAATTTGCCTCGGAGTGAACTAACAGCCATGTATCTGAACAGGGAAGAGGACAGCAGCAAAGGTAAGATCCTGTCAAGAATCACCTCTCTTTGCGAAAAGCATCCAGACAGTTTCAAGGTGTTTCATTTTCTGATCCTCTTTGAGGTTGTCATCAATAGGAGTTTGTATGTGTATGTGTGTTTGTGTGTGTGTGTATAATTTTTTTTAACTGTCACACATCCTCCCGTTAACGTTTATATTTATTAATTATTTCTTAAATAGCCTCATCCTTTTGGCATGAACCGGTGATGTTGGTGAAAAGTGTGGGCTGTCATTATGTAATATCGGTGCAGTTAATTGCCTCCTGGGAAGATCATGAGCATATTCCTATGCTTTTATTTTCAATGCACCGTGAAGGATTAATTGTGACTGTTGTAGACAAAGACACTTTATCACATGCATTGCATTATTTTGCAGGTGTGCAATGCCTTGTGTTGTCAGTGTTTTTATTTATTTATTTTTTAGACATTTACAATACCTACTTAAGGGCAGCATAACACAAGGTCAAAGCCTACAGCTACAATGAAACCCAAGTAGGTTATTTATGGTGCTTTACAGCTTCCGACATCCTGCAAAAAAAAAAAAAAAAATACAAAGGAAATGGGCTGTAGCTTGCTTAACGGGGAGAGATAACCGAGCAGCAGCGAGAGGGGTAAAGAGGGTACAAAGGAGGCATATTTGAGTAATCTCTCCCACGTGTTGTTGAGGCGTGATTTCTTCTCTCATCGGGCGCCCAGAAACACACTCGACTCGTGTCACCTGCTGTTACCATGAAGCCTGAATAACTCTCTGGGGGCTAAGAGGTAATGCTAATTACCATCCAAATCTTCAGGTAATACGAGAATAACACCTGCTGCTACCGAGGAGGAGAGGAGAGGAGAGGATGAGGAGGTGAGGGGTGTGTGTGTGTGAAAGAGCAAAAGGCAAGAGTGGGAGGAGACTCTGTTGTTCATTTCTCTGTGATGTGGGCATGGATGTGGATGTAATGTAATGTGAGCTCATCACACACAAACAACAACAACAACAACAACAACATGATGCAGTACGGGGATGTGTGCAAGTAACATGAGCGATTGTTTGACACTATTGTTACGCTTTTAAACTGGAGTTAAACTGATTTACACTGAAACACGTAGCTTACAGGTAGTTTAACGTTAGCTAGGTAAATGTTAGCTGTGTACCAGTTGGTACTAGCTTAAAGTATTTACGTGGAGCAGACTTTATACGTCCGTCTACGCAACTTTTTTTTTTTTTTGTTTTTTTTGTTTTGTCAAGAAGACAGGATTGAATGTGGTTTTTATTTGCCAAGTCAATTCACAGCTGAGGAAGTTAACTAACTAAACATTTTTAGCCATGCTAGCTGCTAGGATGACAATTTTGGTTGAATTGGCTGCTGAAATATCTAAACAACTGTTTGTTGGTTTGATGTGAAATTCCCCTTCAGACTTGTTTATAACTTTGATGATTTTTCTGTCTTTTCATCTGGTGCCATCGACAGGTCAACATTTCAAAACAAGCTAAACTAATGCCAACATCAGCCTGTGCTTTAGAGAAGAATTGATTTCTTTTGCTAATTGTTTGCTGACTGTGCTCATTGTTATGCGTCTCACCTGGGTCCTGTCTGAGTTACCATGACCTGGGATTAACCACTGCTAACTGACTTCTACTGAAAATAAGGGTTGAATGTTGTAGGTAGGTAAAAGATCAACAATAACATCCTCATGTTAGCATTGACTTTGACATTTAGCTGAAAGCACCGCTGTGTCTAAGTTCAGCCTCACAGAGCTGCTAGCATGGCTGCTGAAGGTCAAAGAGGTAGGTTGTAAAATAAACCTGTAGTATGTGGGACTTCAGGTCAGGTTGGTTAACAGTAGGAGCCTATAACGAGAGGGAATCAGGTGTGGAAGTGGGAAGTGCTCAGGTAATAAAAGGACAGATATTAGTGAGTGTAACTTGTTAAATGTGGAGGATTATTAGGTCCGTGCTAAGACAAAATGCAGTTTCCAGGCAAAAAGAAGTAAATGGACTGCAATTAAAGTAGTAAAGTTATGAGTAGGCTGATGTATTGGGGCTACTTTTTTAAGTAAGAAACTCGATACTTGATTGGCATGTCATTAATTGATTTAGGTGAGTGGATGTTCCTGTCCGGCGGGTGTTTCCCCATCACCGCACTGTGGCCTTTAAATTCACACCGCGTCTCAAGGTGGAGTGGCAGGGAGAGTGAGAAAGGTCTACCAGGGACATATTGATTATGGCCTCAGAGGATTAAAGGGGGGTGAGGACAAACAGGTTGATCATATGTGAGCTTGACAATCACAGAAACTGCTGGCCACTGTCAAATAAACATCTGAAATCTGATCTGGATGTGGGCTCTGATCAATACTGAACTTTAAAAAAAAAAAAGTAAATTTTAGAAAATGAACACTGGGGACAATGTGGCACCCTGTTATTGTCTCTTCAGTTGGGCGGCTAAATGGTTTGTATTTATACCCGCTGGAAAACATTCACAAACATATTTAGACTACTTACTGATGTTCAAAATTGCAGCAATGTGAGCTCCAGCAGGGTTTGATTGTGGGTCATTAATAGATAACTTGGAGCCTGAAATACATTACTCTCAATTTGGTGAAAATATCCACAAATATTTAATTATTTAATGGAGAAGTGTACTCTAATCAACCGATGAATTGGACTTTAAACAAAACTATCACAAAGCTAAACAATAACAGGAGCAATATTACTGCTTGTGATGGGAGTGGCTGTCATCAGTTTGCTGTTGCTTTTGGTAGCAAGAGGCCTTTGTTTACTTTTTGGGACTGAACTCTTTAGGGCATAGATAGAATAAACAGTATTTTACTCTAAGGTATATGTGTGATCAAACACTAGAGATGTTAAACCAGTGATCATTTTAAACACAGGACAACTGAATGACCATTCATGACACTAATAGTTGACACTGGTTATAATAATAGTTGCTAAAGTAAAAGAGCTTTGAGCGGTGTCAGGTGTTGGATGTTTAGGTTTAATCTTTGTGGAGCTGACAGGATGAGTCAACAACTCTGTGTCTTTCCAAGCTAAAATGTTTAATATAGTCTGGTTGAAGCTTCTGAAATGTGTGAATTTGTTACAGCTACAGGAGTGTTGTGAAAAGCCTTTGACTATCTTCTGATGATTGTTGATTATTGGGAAAAAATAATCAACAGATGAATCGATCATGTAAATTGTTGCTAGTGATCCTATACATATGTTTATATGTAAAATTCGATCTTTAAAGTCCAAGTGAAATGGAAGGTAGAGCGTCTTCAGCTTCTGTACTGTGACGTATTTCCCATTGATGGGGAATATTTGAGTGGTGTACGGTGTGCAGTTACAAGAGTTGATTGGACTGCTAAGAGTTGGGCGGGGCTTAGAGTTTAGGTCAATGTAGCTACGGAGGACTGTTGACTCAGATCGCTCGACACACATCTCTATTATTGGTGGAAATGTAAGTGCTCATCTTGGTTTTACATGTCGGAAACATGATTGGAAATTCTGTTTTTCCCGTTAAATAGGTGCACAATTAGACCCGGGATGTGATCTAAAAGGTTAAAAAAAAGGCATTTTTCACTTCATCTTTCTCTTGTGGAATTATAAAGTGAAAACATAAATATATATCAATGGATTGAGGTTGTATGTTGCATACACGTACACAATGGTGTGAAAAATCTGTCAGGCAGGCGACATCATCACCACCCTGTGCACAAGTAGAAGACCATCCCTATTTGTGAAATGTCTTGTGTTACACATCACGTGCAGATTCACTTCTATTCCCACTTCAGCAGGCGTTTCAGCTGAAGCCAGACACCAAAGGATTTGTTTTTCTCCAATTGAGACTCAGTGCAGTTTTCAGCTTGGCACACAGCAGGGGACCAGTAAGCGAAGAGCTTTCCTGCTTCGTCTATTGATGACTGTTTTGATGAACTGACTGTAATAGATTCGTTGGACAGTAGCTGATGCCTTTATTGGTTGGTTTCACTGAGGGGGAATGGTTCAGGTATAGTTTAGGGTTGGGGAGACATGTTCAATGAGGGAACTTGTGGTTGTTTGACTTCATGTATTATGCATGTAATCACCCTGATCTGTATAACTGACAACAAGAGGTGGATCAGTAATACAGCTCTGGCCTCTCTATGTGGAGCATTGTCCAGTTCAGCAGAATAAAGCTCAATGCAGTTAATGATATTATGCCATAACATAGTCAAGAAATCAGTGTAGAGCATCACTTGTTTGCTAAAATTGCTTAGTTTCATATTTTCCTTGTCAGTATTTTATCTCCTTTCTTTTTGTGGTGTTAAGTCTGGAGATTGAGTTTGTGCATCAGGGACAAATTACCCTAAATTTATTTGTTGTGTGGTCCTGTACTCTGTTGGGGACCCCACACAATCTACAACTAGAATATGATATATAGTATTACTGTCAGTGTTGATTTAGGTTGATGCTAGCCTTGGATTTGGGCTGGAGTCCAAGCCTTTGGCCAGGACTACCGATATAAATGACTTAAATTTGGCATGCAGAACCTGCATTAACAGAGCTTCTCAGGTAGAGTTTATATTTTCGGCCTTTGGGCGGATAAATCTGCAAATTGAAAGGTCTGTGGGATGTGAATAAAAGAGGATGAATACAGTGAATATTATAACTTAGTTCAAACTGAAATATCTGTACAATTATTAGGTGGATTGTCATTACATTTAAGGCAAATGTACAACCATTTATGAGAATAATAGAGAATGAATCCCCATCTGGGTTGTCTGGGTCCTTTGGTGAAATATCTTGAAAACTATTGGCTGAATCCATGTCCCTCTTTAGGATAAATTATAACACTTGATTATTGATCCATTTGCTTTTCATCAGGTCAAACTTTGAGTTGTTCAGTACTTTGGTTTATGACCGAAATACCTACAAACATGGCAACATAAAACTCGCTGAACATCAGCATATTAACATTAACATTGTTTGTGGTAGCATTTAGCCCACTGTGTCTGAAGGACAGCCTCACAGAGACTATTAATCATGTTTTTGTGGTACCTTTTCAATTGTGACCCCCCCCTGAATTTGTCTCCATCTTTCAAACCACTGGTGACGACCCTACATATGCCATCATATAAAGCGCCTTTGTATAGTGGATGTAGTGATTTACTGTAGTCACTTACCTCTGAATGAAAATGTTTTTATTATGCCCCAGGTTGTGACAGTGTTTGATCTACTAGCATGGTTGTGAATGACAATTCTTGGTATGCATCTAAGGAATTTAACTGCTGAGGAAAATAAGATGTAAAACAGAGGGAATTTGTGGGGAGTCTTTAACATGGTGTGAAGTATAAGTGGCAGCAGGAGACTGTGAGTTCCTAACCTCTTTGTTGTTATTGCCCTGTAGAAATTGATGATGTCCCTCGACTTCATGGCTGTTTTACTAATGTAGAATGGGAAATTATTGTGGGGGGGATTGCTGTGGCAGTCCTGTAATGTCCATGCCTCTTAGCACAAGTTGAATTGAAAAAGAGCTGGATGCAGTAAGAAAAGGTATTGCTTATGGGCTTAGCAGCTGCACTCAACAGGTCTACATTTGTGTGATCTAACTTAAAAGGAAGATTAGTGGAGATATTAATTCACGCTGCTCTAAATTTTCCTAACTAATATTGTTTAAAGCACAAAGCCGCTGCTACAGGAGCTGTTCTGTTGTTCTGTCAGCTTGCTGTGTTTATATCAGATGGAGAGAAGATGAAAATGTCATATTTTACAGCAAAGCCTTGACTGAAATGTATTAGATTTAGTCTGTGAGCATCAGATTTGTGAACACAATCCCTGCAGAGACCTTTAGATATATAAGGTACATAAATGGCACAGGGATAGCGTAATTGTAGAGAGCGCTTAATCAGCCTGTTTGACATTTAATAGATCTCTCACTTGAGCTTTAAGTTTATTTATCTATGAATGGATAGTCAAATGGTTAACATCTCCAATTTATTATACAGATGGATGTTGTGAGCTAAGCCAATGGGAAAATCTCAAGGATCACTGGAGTCAGAGGAACTGTACAGTGATGCAATGGAGGCAATTAGATGCTTTTGTAGGAACACCTGCAACTAAACATGGATTTGGACCTGCTGCTTCACTGTTCCACCGAGAGAGCTCGTCATCCTCCCCGGTGGAACAGGAAGCTGTATCAGCTGATTAGAGCAAAGTATAATCACACTTTGAATCATCAAGTAATTTGCGCTGCGCGGAAATAAAATCACATTTATAAAGAATAGCAATAAATAAATGTTAAATGTTTTAATCGAGTAACCTGCAGCATGCGTGAAACAGCACCGTTACATAACATGAAATTCATCTTACGTAATGTGAGGGAATGTTTGACATCAGAAGATTTGGTTTCGTTAAACTTAATTGACTTAACATTTAATTAAAGATGGAATTCATGTTTTTTTCTAGTATTATACAGATAGGAAATAAGACAGGATCCATATTGCAGACTTGTTGATACAGGTCCATAGTGCCGGAGTTATTTTTATGGTGGAGTCTCTCAGCTTGCTTGGATTGCAGAGGAGGGGAAGGTCTTTCACTTCTCCTTCCTCTGCCATCTTCTGCCCCTTTTTCATATGCGTCTTGGGAAGGAGGAAAAAGGATCACGCCAGTTAACATCAGCCGGCCGTGGGAAGAGTGATAGGAAGCAAGAGGTAGAGAGGCAGGCGATAGAGTGGAGGCGAGTGTGAAAAGATGGAGAAAGCAAGACAGACAGAGGGAGAGAGAGAAGCAAAGAACAAGCCCTGGAGTGCTAGCCAGTCAAGGTCACACAGAGGAGAGGAGGCCCTGTGTGTATGTGTGTGTATGTGTGTGTGTGTGTGTGTGTGTGTGTGTGTGTGTGTGTGTGTGTGTGTGTGTGTGTGTGTGTGTGTGTGTGTGTAAAGAAAAAACAGAGGGGATGGGAGGCCTACATAGTAAAGAATGAAGGTTTGGTGACAGCGGATTGGTTTAGTCTGGGATGGGGGATTTTATAGGGAAGGGATCAAGGAAGGAAGCAGGGGAAGAAAAGGGAAAAGCCAGAGATGAAAAGAGCTTGTAATATGGTTTCGCAAAACACTCCTAATACTTAATATTCCTTTCAACCTTGTTTTTACGAGAGGAATGCCTTAATAAACGTGTAACTTTGAACATGTTTGACTAAACCAAAGAGGCAGTGCTGGTTCATTTTTGATGTTTACAATTAGATCAGTATCATGGTGAGCGCTTATAGTGAATGCTTCCATGGATGCTGTTGCGTAACCATCTAGTCCTGTTGTGTTGAACCACGTTTTCTTCTCACAGTCTCTTTCTCTCATTCTCTCTGTTGCTTTTTTCTTCTCCGCTCACCACTCGATGACCTCTGCTGTCTCTTTGCAGCTCCCACTGTCAGTAGGCGCCAAAATTTTAAAATTAAACACAGAACCTCTGCAGGTGTGTCTCACCAATATTTCCCTCTAAAGGCAAAGAGACATAAGGAAGAAACCGTTCATCCCATCCTGAGAATCTGCTCTAGTTGTGATTAGCGATGGAGGGAAAAAAAGACTATTGCATAATGGATAGCCTGGTGCTTGTCATCTTAGGATCAAATGATTTGAAAGCAGGATTGTGGTTTGCAGAGAACATAATTCATTCGATTATCTGAGCAAGATGCAAGGAGTCACTTGGAAATGTGATCACTGTTGTCTCTTCAAACATATTAGGCTTGTTTGCATCTCACACCCAGGAGAAATTACAGGTGTGAGCAGTTGCCATAGTGTTTTGGAGCACCAAGGTGCTGATGTGGGTGATCTGCAATAACGCCCTGTGACATTATCTCTCAAGAGCAATGGTGTGCGGAGCAGTGATAACATATGATGACTTTGTTTGCAGGAGGTCAAAAGTTCACCTTGTCCCAGCTCTTCGTGTTAGTCTTGATCTTAATGTATCCAGTTCCTGCTTCCAGTTTGTCTATTGATAATTCTATTTTACTTTTTAGGAAAATGTCCCTCATACCATTATGTCATCATGAAATGCAATCACCACCACTAATCCTCACATTAAACCCTTCACTGATGAAACAGTCGCATTCAGTTTAAGACTCCCACCAAATTCTTGGCAAATTATCCTGTTGACAGACATCATTATCATTCAAAAGCGTAATTAATCTTTCCACATTATGATTTTACACAGATGAAGAGTAATAGCTTCTATAATAATGGGTTCAAAGCATTTTGCCAGTGATGGACTGTAATTCTACTCATCTTATACATAGCTTGTGGAGCTGACCTACAGCGTCTGATACTGTAAAAATGACTTTTTCTCTGATGGTGTAGTGACAGACAGGAAACTTTACATGAAAGGAAACTTCCATATGTTAATAAAAAAAAAAAATTTAATAGTAAAAAAAAATGGCAAGGGAAGAAAGGTTCACAGGAAACAGGAAATATTTGCACAAAATCCAAGTTTTGTTAAAATGGAGGAGTGGTAAAAGCTGAAAAATGCAGGTATGTTCTTGAAAAGTGACGTTTAAACAGATGACCTATCATGCTGTTCGCTTCAGTACAGCATGTTCCACAACTTGGTGTGTGTTAGAGCATTAATTTGTGTGTGTCGCCACACTGTCTCTTGGTATTTAGCAAAGAGTGTGTGATTTTGTGTGAGCCACCCTGTATCTGGCAAAGTAGTCAGACTGACAGATTGGGCTATATGAGTGCCATCTCCTCAGCTTGGCGGCCTGAGCATTTCTGTCTCCTTCCTACTTCCTCTCTCCTTCCTCCCTTCGTCTCATCTCCCCATTAAACTGCTTCAGTGGTGGCCAGCAAGGCAAGGGATTTTTTTCTTCTTCTTTCACCTTATCTAGCTGGCTGTATATGTAGGCCATCTCCCTGGATTAAGTCCAGTCACTGTTCCGTAACTGTAGCTACAATACCTGATGGATCAGCTGTCCAGGTCTGTCTCCTCTGTGCTTGAGCCAAGGAGGTAGCTTGTGACAGCGCGGGGTTAAAATGCCAGAGATGGCAGCAAGCACCCTCTACCATTAGAGCAGTCCTCGCTTTGTGGCTGTATCAGGACGAGTTAGAACATAGACAAACACTGTAGATGATGAAGAAGAGAAAGCTATTGTTCTGCAGAACTAAACAGAGGGTGACTGGGTCATGAAAAGGACTCCACAGAGTCATTGTGTCTCTCTGTTTTCACCGTAGTGACAACAATGGAAAGATTTAGGTAAAAGTTTTTTTTTATAAATCCTGACACAGACAAGGAAATACACAGTCCCTCATCTGTTGGGGAAACAGACTCAAAAGAACAAGGTGGCTTGGGATTCATTAACTAAATATTTGCTTAAGAAAATCAATGCTGATCACATTAACAGGGTGTCAAAGTACCTGTTACAAACGCAGAGATCAAATTACTGATACCAACAGCTGGGAGACACTCTCCCCCACGACATCTCCAAAAATTATCTGGATTACTGTTTTCACTACTCCTCTTGATTCCCTACCAGTCATCTAACTTTTGCGGTCGCAGGCTTATCATCTTATGTTTGTTTTGGCAGCAGTGTGAATTGGTGCAGCTGGAAGAGCACAATGAATTGGATGTAAGCAATTGTGCATGCATGGGAGTGAGCTGAGTGTGCTGAGCCCTAGACTCCTAGAGTAGAGCTGAGACACACCAGATTGGGCTGGCTCGTCCAAGCAGTACATTTCTGATTAGTCTGTGCTACAAAGCTGAAATATGCCTTTTGTGCCACTGGTCCACACATCTGACATGTTGTAGAAATCTCTTTTTTTCCACTCATCACTCTCACGCTAATGAACGGCAGTGCTTTTCTACATCCACAGATCATATTTCATGTGTGCAACATTCATTGATTAATGCCAACAGCCCTGAGACCCCTCTTAGTGATTATGATTCTCAGGATGGGGAGGGGCCACTGATAACCCTAATGAGTCATAAAAAGTGTAGATTTATACACTCCAATAGTCTTGACATTGGGTGATATTTCAATATTTGGTCACTCACTCTAGGAGTCTATTTCCCATTGAGTTGGCACACGCTCAAATGCCCTCAGACATGCATTTGGATGAGTAAACAGAGAAATCTTGACTTTCCAGTCCCATGGTGTGTTCCATGCGCTCAGGATATTTGGGTACACGCAGCATCCTGCTGCACAGCCCGGAAAAACAAACACGCAGGTCAAACAGAGAGCTCCCAGAATGCACTGTGATTCAGCTCAGCTTGCCACCAAAATAAGCATGTTGATTACATAATCAAAACAAGGAGCCTGAATGCCAAAAAACCACTGTATGATAATTGTCATGCTATCAGGTAGTGTGCTGACTCTACAGTGCATCCTGCCTATGGTAATGTTTGTAGCTGCTAGATGAGAGTCAGTGTGCTAAATTATGTTGTCTTACATATGATTACCCAATGGATAAGAACAGTGTATTGTTTGCCCACCAGTGATGGTCGACACACTCTTAACGAGATGATGGAGGTCTTTACTTGTTAATTGAGCTATCATAGAGGGATAATACTTGCACAGGACATCATAGTATCTGCCTCCCACACCATCTTTCCCTGGGGTATATCTGTTCCTCCATTGTCTCTGAGTCTGTTGCCCTCTAAAACACACTGCTTAATTACAGCGCAACAGAGGGAGGAGGTGAGGACAAAGTGGGAGAAACGAGCAAAAGCCAGAAATAGGGAAGCGACTTAAAGCGCGTAGCTAGAGGAGGTAAACTGGGTGCATGAGAGCAGCTGTGAAAAACTAACACTGGACATGGGTTATATTAATAATTAGGATTGTTTTAGAAGTAGCATTGCTTAAAAATGTTAATATTTGATGACCCCCCCCCCACCCCACTGAACAGGCTCAGACTCCGAGGCAAACATACAATTGACTGCACATCAGACATGGCAGAGGATTGACAGGCATGTGGCTCCCAGCTTCTTCCTCCTTCTTAAAGCGCCTGAAAAAACCTCATTAAAAGACTGTTCACGCAGGCTCTATTGACACAAGCTATACCAAGAAAGGGTCATGTATAATACATAAATCTCCTCTCTATGGATCCATAGAGCTTCCTGCTATATAAACTTGTACCTTGTAAACACATGTGACATATGCAAAGTATGTATGGTACTTACTATGATACGGTAGAAACCCTCCCTGTTTTATTAACAGTGGGAATATTATCATTCTGGGCAGACAGATTTTGCAGACACCTCTGTTTCAATCCAAACCCCAGAGCCACATTTCACCCCCTCTCCTTTACTCTTCTGAAATATTAATATAATGTAATAGGCTATTTGTATTAAATATTTAATTCTGTGTTATATTTGCATCTCATAAACTGCTGGTCAGTATTGCTTTAAAACACCTTTGAAAATTTAAAACTTGCAGGACTGGGACAGAATTAGAATGACAGAGGAGCAGAGGACGGTCGGGCGAGGAGGGGAGTGCGTAGTGTGAGTGGAGAATTGCTCCAGGAAGTTCACTGAAAAAGCTTCTTGTGTCCTTTTAGCTGCTCCATTTTCCTCTTCTACTTCTAAACACAGCACACTCCCCTCCATCGTTTTCCTTTTATTACCCACTGTTTGCAGCAGCACTTTGTGTAATGTGCTCCAGACAGATTTGACAGCCTGAACGTGGACCATAAAATACCTCCTGTTAGAATACTATGTACTAAGAGATCACAGGCTCAGATATTGGAGTCTCTGAGGTTTAGGTAGAGTAGTGAATGGCCAGTGGGAATGAAAGGCAGGTGAAGACAGAGAGAGATGGAAATTAGGGTTGAAGGTTTTCCCGTGATGTTAAAATGATTACATACCAGGAATATATTACCCTTTTTTTCCAGGAAAGAACTGAATTTCTTGCCATATATAATATTTGATTTTAAATACAGAATGACAGATGATCATGAAATTGTTCTTGTTATTATGTTTCCTTAATTTATGTTATGTAGTAGAACAACTATTCCTTTGAAGATCACACTGTCTTTGAGGTGGAAAAAAACACAAGACCAACCATGTTTAAAGTCCAGATGAAATAAAAAATGCCCTTTTAACCCTTATAGATTATATCTCCAGTCATAGTGTGCAACCTATTTATCCTTTATATCAAAATCAATCATGTTTTCTTCCCGTAAAATATCACAAGTGATGATGCAAGTTGGAGCCACTTAGCTTTTATTTACAGATTTTGAACTCAGCTTAATTTATTTTTATTTTTAAAAAAAGTCCACACAGCAGCTATAATTTAGTATTAATATAAACATAATTTAAAAGTCAGACTTTAGCTTTTACGCATAACAGTTGTGTGGTAGCTTTACTAGTTACAGAGAACTGTAGCCCTTTGTATGTTACTCCATACTGAGATTTGCATACATTTTATATGCAAATCTTTGGGGTAAAGTTAATATATAATCATATGACCCACTATCAAGCAATGGGCTGCATCTTAAAAAGTTTTTTTGTCATGTCACTAATGTTTGTTTTGTGCTTACGGTAATAACTTGTTTGCTCAGGCCACAGCAGTTCCTGGCACAGTTTGGAAAATATTTGATTTAAATATTGTTCTCGCCCTGGACAATCATTTTGTTTGGGCAAACAGAATACATCTATGGTATCACAGCAATCATCTTTTAAAGCTACACGCTGCTACTGATATGGAGTCAATTTTTGGCAAGAAATACTGGGCTCTCACTTCCAGGTATTAATGGGAATTTGCCTTGAGTGCCTTGTTATGACTGATGCTTTGTTTAGATTTAGAACCAAAATGCATCTTGTGTGATCTGATCACCAGTGAACAGCTCTAAATATGGTTTTAATTGCACCCAAATAGCTTTAAGGATCTCCTGGGATCCAAATGCTCAAGCTGCACTCAAAGGTGGCCAGTTATGCAAATGGATGCATATTCAATGTAGTGTGAAAACTATTGCCTCCCTGAATGCATGCAAGGACCGTAGGGTCAACTTTGTACAACACGCATATAGCATGACATCCCTGCATGTGTGTGTGTGTGTGTGTGTGTGTGAGGTTTTTTTTTTTTTCTGTACCATACAACTTGTACAACGTTTTGAAGTCAATTCATGAGGGGAAAACAGCACTCCTCATCTTTAGATTCCTTGGACAGCAGGAAAAGGTAATAATGATATGTTAAAAAAAGCTTTTGTTTTCTATTAAACTATAACCCACTTGACAATAACCACCAAACAAAGAGTGATAGTGATATGAGTAAGGAGCACGCCCTGCCTAGTCCTTCTTGGCAGGCTAGTGGAAAGCATGCTAGTGAAAAGCCCTGAGTATCTATAGGCCTGCGTGCCCATGCTCACTCACTGTCTTCCTCGAAGGCCAGCTGCATGTCCAGCCAGTCATACGCGTGATCTCCTCTCCCCTCCCCAGCCTCCAGTCTGCCAGCCCCCAACTAGCACAGCCTGGAGGTAGGGCATGCTGGCAGTCCTCTGCGTTTGATTTTTTTTACTTGCTCTGCACTAATCCTATTTTGGATGCTGCTTTTTGAGCAAAGGTTTGCACAATCTCCCTAGCCCAGATGCAAAAAGAAGTGACACTTTGTACCCCTCCACACACATATATTACATAATCTATTTATGTCCACTCAACCATTCAACCATACATCAGCCAGGAACATTGTGGAAGTGACACCTGTCATTTCACCAGTTGTTGAAGACAAGGGTCCAGAAGGGAAGCAGTAATCTTTGCATGGTACACTAAGTGCTGTTTTCCCTCCGGTTCCTCTCATCTCAGGTCCCATTCTCCACGACTGTCAGCCCACACAGGAATCCTTCAGAATAGTCTGGTGAATCACCATCATCCTGCATCCACAGGCACAGCACATGTTGTAACAATTACACAAATAGGCACGGACATATACCCCCACACACATACTCCCCCATGAACCTTACCTTCCATCTAAGCTATCAATTAGTGTTTTGAAATTGTATAGTGCCAGCCACTTCACACATTAGATAACTGTCAGGGATTTGTGCAACACCATGCCATTAGCTTTGTGGATAGCGACTGAATTTCAACTAGAAGTTGTGTGTTTAGTCACCAAATGCCCACAAAGCACTTAAGTGCTTGATCTAATATTTTACATTTCAGACTCAATTGCATGATTTGACTTTCAGTATAATTGTTTACTTTTCAGTGCCTTGATATTTGACTATAGAGTCTATAGCCATGCTAGCAGCAGTACATACGTGCTTTGAGATAAATGCTAATATCAGCACACCAGCATTTTCACAATGAGAATGCTAACATGGTAGATTATATAATGTTTACCATGTTCACAATGTTGGCTTAGTGTGCTAACATTTGATAATTAGCACTGGGAAACCAAAGTATCCAATAGTTGTTTAGATGATCACTACAATCTAAAAATATCAATCTTATGGTGGCCCAAAGGAAAAGTCAGGGGTCACTAAAATTAGTAGGGTTCATCCTCTGGGAACCATAAATGTAGCTGTGATTGAAATTTCTTCACTAAGCTGAACTCAATCAAACCAAACCAAACTAAGGTGAGCTGAACATAGCTAAAGTGATTTCTCTATTAGGAAAGGATCAGGAAAGATCTCTATTGGATACTGTTTCTGGATAGGTGTCTGGTCTCAAGAGCCTCTCAATCAGCTTAAAGGTCACGTTGCATACAAATCACACAACGGCTCTGTTTGTCCTTTTAGTAATTTAACAGTCCTCATAGAGACATAGGGCTGAGGCATCCTCAACAGCATCCATTATTTTTCACCTACTGGTCCATTACACATGACGAGAGTTATAGCTCTCTTGAAGAGAGTTAATAAATCAAACGCGGATCAGGTTAATTCGGCCTCTTTGTTTTCCATTCCAATCACAATAAATTATGTCCATAATGCCAATGAGATTGTTTGTGACAACTTGGTTTGCATGCGCCCATGTCAGTATTGCAAGCTCTCAAGAGGGCAGCAAGTAAAGTGAGAAAACGACGGCAAACAATACATCATCACTTTCCACACGTAATCATACATTTGTCGTAAAATACTGTGTTGCTCATTAGTACACTGCCAAAGAGACATCTTCCAGTAATAACTTAAATCTCTGTCTCACTCCTAATTCCTCTCCAGCCTTTTCTCACACTTCCTCTATTATTTCCCCTCTCAGCTACGCCTGCAGTAGTTAGCCAAATGACATCCTTGTCATGATGTTAGGGTGATAATGTCAAGTAGGTGTGAGAGCTCTGTGTGTGTCACTCTGCGTAATGGCAGCAGCCAAGCCTGCCGTTTATTCTCTGCTGCCCTGCCAGCCAGATGGAATACTTCACCATATTAGTTGACGTGACAAACAGTGACATCCCGCATGGTACTGCAGGTATTATGGCCACTCCCGTACTCCGAGGTGGTATTGACTGCAGCAACAGCCCCGCTGTGCGAGTGTCAGGCGCATATCTCCACAACAGTCTCTATTAATATGCTTGTGAGTAAGCATTAAGACAGGATATTACAGTATGAAGCTAGGCTAAAATGTCCTCAGGTGCTGTGTAATTGAGTTAATGTGGAAGGAAAATTACAGGCTGCTCCCTGCAGAAGTGAAGGCCACAAGGATTGGTAGTTGCGGAAAACTATATTTCCCATGAGCCCTTGACTGTATCCTGTTGCGAGCGAGCAGCTGCATGGCATCGTCAATAAGTCTCAGTCTACTGGTTACTACCCAGCTGTAAATTGTTGACAGTTATACAAGCAAACACATCAACGAGCAGTCAAGCAACAGACAGCAGTGCTGACGGCCTATCCAAGATGACCCTGTGCTTTTGAAGAGCAAATGATGTTTATGTAGAGCTGGCTGTCTACAAAAGTAAAACTTCATTCTAGCGTACATGCCACAAATGATTTTTTTTAATCATTAATTATTAAATGGGTTTGTTGGAGAAAACCCACTTTTTAGTCAGAGGAGGGAGATGCACTAAAATGTACAGTAGACATTTGTCCTTCCATTGACATTGGCTGATGCTAATGAGAGTTTTTTTTTTCTGTGGTGTCTGTCCAGCTGGAGTCTAAAAGCAGAGGGGTATTTAAATCTCCTCCTGACACAGAGCCAATGTAGTGTCGTCCCTGGGGCCTCCACTCAGTTCACAGAAGTGAAGAGGACAAGATCTGGTCGATCATTGTAGAGCTTTACTGTTAATGCACAGCCGCTGATGAGAAAGGTCACCTGGGGAAAAAAGGTGGTCAATGGAGAGATGTGATCCTCTGTTCTATCTGATGAGAGCAGCGGCCACTGAACAAATATTATGCACCCCATTGTAGAGTTGACAAAGAGTTACTGTGTTCTATGTCTGCACTCCTATGACAGTGTAAATTACAGTTCGACAGCCTGTTGCAAATAAAAAAAAACAACAACACCGGATCCATTATTTCTTCCAAAGAAACCTTTCATCGTCCCTCACTTAACTGTCACACGTCGACACTTGCACATCCTCCGCGAGTCAACACTCCTGACACCAGTTGTGAGAAGGTTTTGGTCACAGGTGAAGCAGAGTGATCAGTCATCACTGTGGAGTACAAGTTAGTCAGTGTGAGTTGAGGGAACGTGAGTGCCACTTGCAGAAAGACAAAGACATACATGGGCAGGCGAAAAGACACACACACACACACACACATGCAGGGATGACATCAGGTGATGTTAGGGTCTGTGTTTTAGTGGGTTTTTATGGAGTCTGAAGGGAGAAGGCTTTGGCTGGGTTGTGGCCGAGTCAATACTTTAACCTCTAGCTAGAGGCTAGGGTTGGCTATGTCCTGGGTTTTTACTGCCTGGTTTACCCAGGTAATAAATTGATTTTTACAAGCAGTCTTTAATTTAATGAAGAAGGCAAAGGTAGGACCCTCCGGGTAGTCATAAATCTAAATTAATTTATTTATGACAAATGGAATATGTCTGGCTTTTTCAGATGAACTCCAGTCAATAGACGTGTCTGTTTTGGTTGTGAATAATTATGTAAACGACTTAAAACTAAGCTCATTGTTTACTTGTGTGGTGTTTGATGAGATTTTATATAAACCATAACAGAGAAGCTGGGACTACGCTGCTTCACTGTCATTTGACTGTCATTTAACTGTCATTCAATTAAAGTTGCACTTGTCCTGCCAATACTTTAATTACACCCTCAATAATTGTTTTCCCATTTTTGAAGGAATGAGAATATTTAGGCTAATATATCTGAGGAGGGGAACTGGATTAGACACAGATACGAAGGCGCAGAAACATACACTTACACACACACACACTCACTCACATACACAAACACACATACCATGAATGCATGCAACTCTGCCCTGTATCCTAAGGCAAATACAATTGACTTTGACTTGGATTAGATTTTATAATGCCACCCACATAATACATCTGGAGCATCCGAGACCTCTTTGTCTTGGTTGATGTCACCAGCAGTGAGCTGATCATGTGGGCAGATGGGGACTGTAGGCCTGTATGCATATGCACAACCTTCACGAATTGCTCCTCAATAGCATTATAGTTGAGTTTCTCTTCCCTCACTCCCACTCTGCTTTTTCTTGCATTTCTCTCTCTCCACTTTCTTAGTTTCTATACATCCCTAAAGTGCATGTGTTCCCACTCATGTCACTGTGCTCAAGCTGTGTCAAGTGGAAGGATATGTGTGTATTTGTGTGTGTATGTTGGCAGTTTTGAGCACATGTGCATGTACCCCTTTTTAGGCAGGCATTAACTAAAAGCCAACTTTCAACACAGATGGTGAATGAGGGAATAGCAATAAATTACAAGGTACAGTAAATTGCAGAGGAGAGCATGGTGAAAGTTAACATTCAGAGACACAGGAAGTCAGTGGAGACAAAATCTTTGGCACAACACAAGACACTATTACCATTTTGGCCTTGATAAATATCACTATTGGAGAAAGATGTGAAGTGAAACAAATGTGTTTTGCTAATTGTCTGTTCACTAAACTCCAAACCCAAACAGAGAATGTCTAATTAGGGTTATGGTTACTCTACCCTAAACACTAACCCTAGCCCCAGGACCAGGGTCATAGCAATCACTCTTTGCTTTTCTCTGGTTTTAAACAAGTATATAAATTAAGCACCCAAACAGGGTTATGTTAGAATGAAACTGCAGTCTATGATCTTTCCTTATCATATTTATAAATTCAGCTTGATGAGTCTTTTAAATAAGGGGGCGAGGTCTTAGCCAATGGTCAGGTGGAGTTATAGTGAACATAATAAAAAGGTGGGATTAAAGGAGAAACCAGTGCTACTTTATTGTGAACTCTAACCCTGCTTACAACAAATAAACAAGGCTACACGAAGGCAATTTAATGTCCCTGAACCTGGAATAATGTTAGTCATGGTTGACTTGGTTTATAGCTCAGAAGCTCATTACGGAGATGGACCCTGGTCTACCACTAGAGTATCAACAGCCACCATGTGGGCTTAAGTCAATAAAGTCAAGGGCATCAGTGAGACTGGTGAGTAATAGGCTGTTTGTAACTGTGTGAAGCAGCCATAACATCCCAAAGCTCTGGGACCACTAAACAGGAGAAGCTCATTCAGCTTGATCAGGTTTCTAGCATATATAACAGCCATTTGCCCCAGTTTGACACTCAGGAGAAAGTCAGAAGATGGTGTGGGGTTTACTCTATCGGTGAACATTAGGACAGGCTAGGTACAGCTCTATGAGAAGTAGAATCAAGTATCATATTTCTGAATATTTCCTTAAATCTTGAAAGATAATTTTGAGACAATCAATGATGTAATTAACTTGTAAACTGAAGCATTAAATGCACGCAATTAGAATAATGTCCGAGCAGACAGATGAGCCTCCGTTAAAGTAGTATTTTTAAAATCATTCTGTGATATATGACTGTAATCCATTATTAATGTGGGCTTGATACGAGGCAGGGGCACTTGCAAATTGGAAAACAAGTCAGCCCGTTAGAAAGCAGGGGAGAGTGTCCTTGGTAAATGTGTTGAGTCCTTCTTGTGGCGTTCATATGAAAGTCATCCATTTCAATCTGATCAGTTAATTCAGTCTTTCTGAGGCAGAGTTGGGGGGAGAAAATGGCAGAGACACTGATAGATTATGTGATGGATCAAGACCATGCATACTGTATAAAGTCCTTATCAAAGACATCAGGAGAAATAGATGTAACCAAAATGTTATCTTTATTTGCTCTTTCAGTCAGAATAAAAAGTAGATCATCTTCATTTGCCTCCCACTAAGATCACAACATTAAAGAAAATTTGTATAAAATCAGTCATGATTTCAATTTATTGACACTTTTCACTGTATTATAACATTATCACAGCTTCAGTTCTCAGCTCCCTTTCACCCTGAGTGTACAGATCTTGTTGGGTATATGGGTGATTCACCCATTCAGTGTCAGAGGTGTTAATAAGATGATGGTGCCATTATAGGTGACACCAGGCATGTGTCACATGACGTCTTGCTGGTCCATCTCTAGCCTGGCTTGTCACTGGGCTGAGATGGATCTCATCCCTCATTTGAGAGCAGACAGAATGTGGGTGGCAGTCTTACTCTCCCTGTGAAACAGCTTCTGTGACAGCACAGCAGTGCTGCAGCTGAACCACAGGGAGCATATAGGGACAGAGAACCAGCAAAGCACCCTGTAGCCTACAGGGGATGCCACAGATACTCTCACCACAGGTGCCCTCCACCTGTCAAAATTTCTCTGGTTGCTCTACACGTCTCTGTGATTTGCAGCACATGGGGCTCTTCTATCCATGCTGGACTGGGGTTTCCAAGTGGTTGAAAGGACCCTACCAGATTTGTACCCATTTCCCCCCATATTTACTGCCAATTATAAATAGCACACAATTTACAGTGCCATCAGTTTTCCAAAACACACCATGGCTTTATCAACCTTCCATGGATTCATACTACTTTACTTTTATTGCTTGCTGCCAACTAGCTTGAGATAGGTGCTCCATCATAGTGAAGATTAAGCTGGCTATATTTGCCCTCACTACCATATTGTTTCATGGTAGTATAAAGTCTTCACGGTTGGCGTGTTAAGTGGTGGAAGGAGAAACATGTTTGGCGCCAAACATTCACAAGCTAATCAAACTTGGGAACATAAATATGACGTAAACATGAATGTGTTTAATGTTAATGTAAATTTCGTAATTCCTTTCACTGAGAAAATACCGGATGCCATCCGCCAGCACTTCAAAGCACCTAAAGGCAAAACAATTATTGTTCTCAACTTCATCACTATCTATTAACTATTACTATTAACTGAAAATAAAGATGACTAAATGTGAACTTCCATTCTCAAGCAATTTGATTGTCATACCCCACTGAAATTATACATTATACTTATAATTGTCAGCGGGGCGCCCTCGTATCGTTTAAAGGGGTTTAAAGCGCTGACCTTGAATTGTCTCTGGTTCAAGTCAAGCCGGAGACCTTTGTTGAATGCCGTCAACCACCTCTGTGCTCAATGTGTGAAATGTCACCTCATCAGTTTATTTGACAATCTACCTGCAAACATGGTTATTATTCATTTTATCCACATATACCCATGTGAATCAATTTCACAGTCTTCCCACGCAAGTTGTTTTCTGCGACTGAGCAAAGGAGAAATATTTAGTTTGAATGCTTTCAAATGTTTGTGCTGTTTACTAGTCAGTGTTATGTCTGGAGAATTTACTAGAACAAAAGTTATAAACTGCAGTGTAGAATTGAGTTTGGTGTAAGTAATATTTTTGCTTTTGCACACAGATTCTGCCACAGAAGGGACAGACTGTAAACACATCTGAATGACGTCTGAGGATTACTCTAACAGCAGCTCAGTGGCTATAAAGAGGGCAGAGCCCAGGCTCCAGTACGAGGAGGGGGCACTTTGAAGTGGCGATTAGGCTATGAGCTTTGCACCCAGAGCTTCTAAAGCACTGCCCTCCACCTTAGTCAGAGCATTAACATGCGTTGTGGCAGCTTTGCTGACTGGACACTGCTCCAGTTCCGCCTGTCCAATTAGCAATTTCTTCTACCCGTGAGGACTGGTCTCTTTCTGCTTGGCTTAGCTCACTGCATGTGGGCCATATCACCTGTACAGTACCACTCTGTGTAGCAACGGTGACGCTTGTTGCACTCAATGCTGCTATGCACAGCATTGTATACTAAAAACATCCACATTTAACCTCTTGCTCAGCTTGGTCTTTGTTGTCCTCTTCAGTGAGAAGGGTTTATTGCAAGCTCATTTACCATATTTGTACTCGCCTCTGTACATAGGTGATTTTTTCTCTCTTTCATGTGCATATAAAAGAGATGGGCACTAAAATCTAAAACAAGTGACTTTTAAGTTCAAGAGTGCTTTGACTTCTAAAAGCATCTGATCAAAGGGCGCAATGGCTTGTTCAGCTCACTTGTCAGTTTTACTGAGTAGTGCCATTTTCGAAATGATTCATCCCTCTCCATTTGGATGCATTTTTGTTTCCTAGTTACATTGGATGTTGTTTTTCAGTATCAGGTGATATTATCTCCTTATTCCATTCTCACCATGCAAACAATGCATTATCTTTCACCTTACAAATAGGTCAGCTGCCAGGTTATTTTAAAGTTTTGTTTTGTTCAGGGGGGAAGATAAATTGATTTTTTCTAAATGCTGTGATAGCTGTGTGTAGCACAGGCTTCTCTCACTGTAATGTCGCTTTT
Organism: Pampus argenteus; assembly: GCA_036937835.1. NCBI lineage: Eukaryota > Metazoa > Chordata > Actinopteri > Scombriformes > Stromateidae > Pampus > Pampus argenteus. The sequence continues at coordinate 9,107,620 of CM072869.1, forward strand.
TTCTTCTACAGCCTCAGTGCTGAACATTTGTACATCTATCCGTCCACACATTGTTTTTTCTTTATTTTTATTCCTTGGCACTGCCTGCACACACTGCTTCTGTTGCCTCTATAAAAGAAGTCATATTCCATGAAGTGTAAAGCAGAATCCAGCTGTCCATTACTGAGTGCATTTACATGGCTTCTTTGGATGCTGCATTTTATTTGGAGGCTTTTTTACTCTCTTAGCTCTCATGACTGACACAGATTATAAACCATACCACCCTCCCCTCGACCTTCGGAGTGAACACATTCTGGCTTTCACAAATCCACCCCACTCTCCAAGCCATTCAAAAATATGAACATCCATCACTGAGCCACTTAGCATTAAGGCTACTATAGATGCCCTTAGCTGGGGACCAGTTCAGCTCTCCTTATTTAAGATCCATTGGTACCTTTGCTGATGTTGTGGTATCTAATGGACTCAACTTTATTGACCTCTCTATGAATAGCAGAGTATATAGCCTGTGTCTATTTCTGAACACAGATATTCATCATTCAGGAAGTCGCTGGGTTTCACTGACCCTCTCGTATTCAAGCATGGATGTGCATCCTCCACCATCAGAACAACGTCAAGTCAGATTGAGTCTTTACCAGTCAGGGTTCGTTTGCTGCTGTCAGGAGATAAACCGAAGTAGTGTGTAATGTTTGAAATGGTTCTGATCTCTTATTTGATCTCGTGTTTGATGCATGCAGATTTCTAACCCTTTAACCAGGGAGAAGTTTATGAACGCTAGAACGCTAGTCATTATCTACCTGTCCGTTGTCTTAGCTGTTTTGTATATGTGCTATATTCTGGCCACAGGTGTCACGTTGACTTCAAAACAGAAGTTGATGCTGAGGGAAGGCTCAGAAGTGTTGATATCATTCTGATTTTCTACATGAAACAAGTTTACCTGGCACTGTTCTCCCTTCCTGAGCTCATCTGTTCCCAGAGGACATGGCGGGGTGGAGAGTAAAGCAAAGATATGATAGAGAAGTGAGATGAAAAAACTAGTTGTGACAAGCAAAGTAAGGGAAGGAGACAACAACTGGGGATAAGACAAACCCAGTTAATGAAAGCAAAGCATGTGTGTTTGTCAGTGTTTGTCACTCAGCAGCATGAAAATGCATTCTGACACCCGCTTATCACTGTATATTTAGGAATCAGAATTGTTAGAAGGAAATCACAAATTTGAATACATTAGCATCTTCCCTGCTGGGCAAATATCAAAGCTCAATGAGGCTTTATTTCCTTGTCCTCTAAAGTAAAGGCCATTGAATTGTTTAAATGTGGAGAATGTGCAATCGAAAACGTAGTGCTCACAAGAGTGGATCCACTTATTGTCAGTATCATAACCGGCATGTAAACAGCTGCACAGTTGCAGTGTGATTCCTTTCTGTCTCGGCACACAAACACACACACACACACATGCTAAAACACATGCTAGCAGCAATAGATGATGTTTTATATGACTCTCTTTCAGAGCCACCTTTCTCATCTACTGATACCCATTAATCATGAGCCTCTCCTCTCCTCTCCTCTCCTCTCCTCTCCTCTCCTCTCCTCTCCTCTCCTCTCCTCTCCTCTCCTCTCCTCTCCTCTCCTCTCCTCTCCTCTCCTCTCCTCTCCTCTCCTCTCCTCTCCTCTCCTCTCCTCCCCCTCAACTCCCTTCACTTTAAGCCTGTCAGTTAACAAGCTGTGACACCATGACAGTGATGTGTGTGCAGCTGAGTGATCCCTGGCTGCAACCCTTATTGGAAAGGTATTGAAATGCTCCGGCACGAAGGGGGCAGTGATGAGATTGTATTTCTCAGCTCCTTATAACAGAATGTAAAAATGGCAGCTCTGCTCAGTTATTCAATTAAACCTGCAGCTAGAAGACCCAGCTTTGTTTGGGTTGTCCCCTTTGACAAGACGATTCACTGTGGCGTACAATCAGCTCTGTAGATCCAATGCATGTTTTACACATGATGAAGAAAATATATCCATGAATGCAAAAAAGCATCACTCATGTTTTTCTCTTTCTTTCTACCTCTCTGTGTATGTGTTTGTTTGCACAGGCTCAGTGTCCCTTAGTGTGTTCCTGGTCTCTCTAGCAGTGACAGTGTGTGCTGTTTGGCTGGTGGCTCTTTGTGGCGTCTGTGGTTGGTGTCAACGCAAGCTGGTGAGTTTACACACACACACACACACACCACACACACACCGCACCCACACACTCACACACACAAGCTTCACTAACAGATATACTGCAGCTTCCAGTCACATTCGTTGCCATCCTTTGATAATCAGGGAGTCTTAATACACACTGTTTGCTGTGAATTTACTCGTTTACTTGAAGAAAAAGACTTTTGTGAATTGGAGAAAGAACAATGTGTGCAAATATTCTGAAAATCTGTACAAATATTATGTGCATGTCTTGTTGAACTGAGGATCTTTTCTTACAAGACAGTAATTAATAAAGATGTATTACTGTAGAGGACTGATGGTCTCTGTTACATTTTTCCAAAGACCACAGTTATTTCATAATTACAGTCCGGACTCATGCTAATTCATATCTCAGGCAGGAGCAGCTACAACATGAGTGAACTGTGCTGATACAGCATCAGTACCAGTCCACGCGTTGAGGAGAAACAGAACACAGATCAAGCAGACTGACCTCTGATAGAGGGCATGTCATTGTGATTATGTGGTATGAAATGTGATTGATTAAAGGGAGGCAACCACTCATTAGGCAGACAGAGCTGCACGGCTGTGCCACTTCACTTGACTGATTTCTTTTTACTTTTTTTTTGCAGATTTGCATGCCTTTAGAGTTAATTGATTTCTGATTCAACTTGTGGTTGTACAAACCAGGAACACAGGTCACCTATTTCAAGTTTAATGTTGGCGTGAAGTTGTTTCAACTCACCATTGCACTACTGTGAAACCTATTGGTCCACAGATGGCAGGATTTGGCATTCCAGCAGGCTTTGCACACCACATGCCTCTCTGCATAATGTCATTTCTAGAATCACCAGTACGGTGACTGTACCTAGATTACTCGTGGATACTGTTACAACATATATGAACCAAGAGTGAAATGATCTGTGCGATAGTGGTACGGCACAGTCCCCTTGTTGTTTGCTTCACTGAAACATCATGTTATATTTGATATTCCACTTTAAAGTAAATGGAGCAGTGAATGACTCCTACTTTCCTGCTGTGGATGGAGGTAGTTCTGCTGCCAGCACCTTGGAAACTCCCCGAGGTCCTTTCCAAAGCACTGCTGTAAATGGATCTTATTTCCATCCTGTGACAGGACCGTGTAGCAGCCACAGAGCAGGGGCTGCCGGGTTTAGAATGACGATCTATTGGCCTTATGACCCTGTGAAGGCCAATACCAGTCACATCCTCATGCACAAGACGATGCTGTTTGTACATGTATTATTTTTCTTTCATATCACTGCATCTTACCCTGGTTACTTCAGGGTGTGTGTGTGAGGTGGTGGGGGGTAACACTGAGTGGTAATAAGAAGTAAATTAAGTCCTTTGTACTCTTTTTAATCACTTACTTTGGGGAAAATGTCAGCAGCCCACTGGTGTGAAACCACATGAAACACTGCCCCTTACATGTAGAAAATAATGAAGTCTGGATAAGAAAAATGCTAAATCATTGTATGGTGATCAACATGTTATTAAAGATGCATGTTGCTTTAACAAAGCGTAAATACTACCAATTGTGTTAAAAATCAGCCTCACATTAATATCATCATCCTTAAGGTGTATTATTTTCTATATGTAACTAACAAACATGAAGGCTCCCTCCCTATACAAGCTGTTCTAAAAAAAAGTTGTGGTACAGAAACTGTTCTCAGCCCCTCAGTTCCCTTGATCTCTTTATCTCTGGAAGCACTATATTCCCTGAACACATGATTAGAATGTGTATACAGTATAATTTACATAAACGCGGTTCCTTTCAACTTGCAGTTGTGGATATTATAGAAGTATACTGTGTATTCATGAAGACTTGATTTTCTATGCACAGCTTTTTTTTTCTCATTAAGTAAAAAGTGCTCAGTAGTTAATGCTCATTTTACAGAAAGCTACAAAGCTAGTCTGTGTGTAAAACCTTGATTTTTGATATTTCTGAGTGTACTCTTTGACAGTGTCAGCTTTCATAAGAACACATGTTTGCCTGAAGCTTCACATGTCATGTTTCGAGTGGACCAATGCCAGTTTTGGTTATGATTCATAGGTTAATAGACGAGACATTTTGAGTGTTGCTTTCGGTGTTTTAGCTTTGGCAACCAGTACGATGGGTTTTATTTTAAAATTCCTCGTGCAGTCATCCTGAAGCCTGCCTCCTGCTTGGCTTTATGTTATCTAAGCCCCCTGGAATAACTGCACGTTGAATGCTATCATCTCCTCCTGCTGCCTGCTTAGTCTGTTTGCTTATTGCTGTTTATAGATGCATCACCATGAAATATTTGGAATATGTGTTAAGACAGTATCATCATTTCTATAAGAGACTTCACGTTTTACAGCAATTATTTTTCTGTATCGAGCTTTTTTTTATTTGATTGATTTTTGTTTGTGATGCTATCTGTCTTCATAATGATTTTAATGGCTAAAGCCAACTTGTAATTACAGACAAAGGTGGCAACAACAACCACAACAAAAATAATCGGATGAGGCACATGGTCATTAAGCTCCTGTGTTGTGAAGCTGAGGGTCGTCAGCTGGGGCTCGTGTTGTAGGTGTTGGGTGGGATTTTCAGATATCAGAGGTGGTGCCGCTAACATCTGTTTGAGCAGCAGTGGCTGCTTGGCATTCACAAAGCCCTCTGCCTGCTCCTGTGAGCCCGGTGCTGTTTGATCCGTGACATAGTTGTGAGTGGAGTTGCGATTGGACCTGACCAGATTTATAGCCCGATTCAATCCCTGTTGGGCTTGTATCAACAACCATTAGTATTTTGCACTAACTGGGAAGTAGGAGTTCACAGTTGTTAGGAGAATTATAGTAATTATGCCAATTAGAGGAGAGAGAGATGGAAAATCAATAATTATAGAATTTCAAAGGGAATTTGTCACTAATATTATAATAACAGCACAATATGTGCATCTAAAGCCTTGACCTGTCTCATTTAAGTGACAGATAGTATTAGCTTAGTGTTCCGGGTAATATGTAAATGTTAATTCTGTGTGACTGGGTGCTTCTTAATGTCAGCGAGTAAGGAACACAGGTAAAAAAAAAAATGTTTTGACAGATGCTAAAAACAAATGATCACTTGATGATTTAGCAGTGGACGACCGTTTTAATAGTGCACTCCTCTCTAATTATGGTGTGATGTGGGTAATATTGAGCGAACATGCAGACTCTTGCTGCCTGCTAATTCACAGCAAACAAACACAGCTGGGTGTTGGAAGGCAGGGTACTGCCAACTGAGACAGGCAGAGTGGTAGTTTCACTCCTCATGTCTGGATTCTTCAAGAAAAACCCTCAGCAACACCCTGGTCACCGACATCCGAGTCTTTTCTCACTCAGCTGCATTACTAGACTTGAATAACGTCCTTCACAACATGCTCCGTTGGGGGTTTGATTGTTTAAAAAGTGTTAGTGGATTGTTTTGTTTTTTTTTTGTTTTTTTCTAAGTTGAGGCTTGCATAATTGGTTTATCATATCAGTGGGAGCTATTTTGAACTCATGGCTCAGAGCCAGACAGCACTGAATACTGTAATTGTGAAAACCCTTTGTCGTGTGACGAAAAAAAACAGCAGGTTTAAATTAGACTTAAGTATTTTCAAGGGTATTTGAGTAGAGGATGAGGGGCAATTGGTCACTCTTCCATTGGTTTGCTTTTTAATCATTATTTGGGGTACTGAGCTGGTTTTCATTATTGTTTCTTGCCTCGTGTTCTTAGAGCTAGCAAGCTTTGTTATATTTATCACTATGGATCCCTGCAGCACCTACATCTCCCTTGAAGATAGAAGTGTTTGTTATCCACTTGTGTAAATGAGCTGGAGGAAAGGTGTGGAGGTGAAGCTGTGTACATCTTTGTGTGTAAGTGCGTGTGTACAAGGCATGGATGAGGATTGTGGGACGCATTGTTCTTTCCTTATTTTCACATCCAATACACCGAGGACTTCCTGTCACTCATAGTTTCTCTCAGTTCACTTTTCACACCTGGCTCTTCCTCCCATCTCTTTGTCTCATGTGCTGTCCTGCACTGTCCTTGTTTTTCTCTCCTTCTCGCTGTCTTTTTTTTTTTTTTCTAAATTTGATTTCTATTTTCAGCTCTCACCCGTCTTTTTGTACTGGACTCTCACTCATCCTCTGTGTTTTCCCACCTTCCTGAAAATTTTACAATGCCATTGAATGATACATGAGTTTTCTTTGATAGCTTGTCCTAGCCTGACAGAAATTCAGACAGTTTTGCCTCCCTAGATTGCCATGCAATAATACAGTCTTTATTGTCATGTGTTTATGTATAATGATTTTTTGTATCAGTGTCACCATTTGTGCATGAAGATGTTTATAGCTTCAGTGTAATGGTTTTCAAAATGGTGTATAAAATTATAAGTCATTTCATGTGTTCAGCCACCATGTCACTCAGTAATAACTGCTATCAAATGCCTAAAGAAAGACTCTTAAAAGAATATAAAATATCATGATGCAGGCTGGGAGCATGTTGTGTTGTTTTCAGTATGTAGAGTTGGTACTTTCATGTCCATGATGGCTTATATAGAGACTGTTTACCTAGAAGACAGTGTGTAAATTACACCCACAGCTCTTGTATGCAGTTGTTAAACTAGTTGATCCTGTCGGATGTATGTTTATGCATTTGTTGACTTTTCTGTTTCGGGTTACTGCTGATTATACAGTAGATGAGTAGCTTTGTTGCTTTGTGTGTGAATGGATATTGTTTTTGTTCGGTAGTGCTATTGTGGGCTTTATCATTTTTGCACAGCAATGCTATTGTCAACTCTGGCTTTGTAACAGGTCCAACAATACCCAAAGCCACAATATCCATGGTACGGACTGTAGTTTGAAATGATATCTGAGTTATCGGGACCTTGTTGAGTTTCTGATATTCTTATATTCTGAAGCTGGATATATACACTGTGGAACATTTTACATTCACATATGTACCTGCTCTTTATGAATATTGCATGCATCAAAGATAAATCTGAGTCAATTCAGAAACTGATACATACTGGCTGATTTCCTCACTGCATTTTTCCACATGTTTAGAACTTGGCTCCGTAAGTTTATGTTTACAAGGACAGATTAAATGTGAGTACTTGTATGTTCTGGGCATATGCTACCCAGCCTTAAATAACTGTTCAGATTAGACAGGCTGTCAAAAAGCTTTTGCAGGCACATACTGGAGAACTCCTGCTGCTGCAAGGTGATTATCTGGTCACTATTGGTGCAAGAGTCGTGTTGTTCACTGCGCTTATTGATCAGTTTAAGAGTTTTATACACAGAGAAACAAATCTTCACCTTCAAAGTCCACTCTAACTGAACCTCAATTGTACCTAAGGCTGTATTTTGGTTTTTCCTTCCTCAAAGATTAAGTGCGTGCTTTGGGCTATCCCACTAATTTGGCAATGGCAATAGAACATACTGTACATTAGGCCAACAATATGGTACAACAGCCAACCGGCACAAAACACACAACACAAATATACTATAGATCCAGGATGAAACTGACAGAAGGGCGGGACTGAGAGAAAAAGGTGCAATTACAAATCCGTCTGCTACTTCAGCACCACGGAAAGCACCAAGGATTCATCAATACACAGCACAGTTCGGCTACTGATATTTCCGAGCCATAGATTCTAACTTGCACAAACCTCAATCAGAAAAAGAATCAGTGAGTCAGGTAGACTAGACTAACACATTCAACTAAACAACCCCTCTTCTACTATAGGGGATGGAGAGGGTGCAGGTTAACAAGGGGGTATGCATTTCGGTCATTTTGCTAACAAGGGGGATAGCATCCCCCCTCATCCCCCTCAAATTGCATGTTGGCTATAGGACAAAACAACCAGAGACCCAATATGTTTCACTGAGATCTGTTGAGGCTTGTCATGAAGGCTTCTGACAGGAGTAAAATGGAAGCAGGGATGTTGCCTAGTCCATACATAACCACAGAGCTCCAGTCTGGAGATCCAAGCACACCACAGGAAATTAGCCTTCAGCCAACTTAAGATCCAATCATACAAGCCAAGTCATGGCAGCTCAGTGTGTTTTCCTCCCACTCATTTTCTGGGATGGAGAATCCTTGCCTATCTTCGATGTGTATCAGAGCATCACTTTCAGGGAAGCATGTGTATTATTTCGGGGGTAGGGCAGCTTTGGACTGATCTCCTCCCTGTCCCACTTGTAGCAAAGTGTCAATAGAGATTACCTGCATTGTGACACATGTGAAACATCTTTAACCGTAATGAGCTTTTCCAGTAGAATGCACCCAGCAGACTTCACTTTTCAAAGCCTTTAAATTGCCATTATTTCCATGGTTACAGCAGGTCATGCTCTAGCTATTTGAAATCAGGCTGGTGCAGGACTTTCTAGAGGCTTCTCTCCAGTACCCAACGGATTACCTTAAAGAGGCAATTGCCATGTAAATTTCAGGGTGGTGCGAATGATAATCATAGTCAGAAATGGCTCTCCACAGCAGATTTGATTTGACTTTGATGAGTGTAATCAGGAGACCATCAGGTAAAGGACTGATGGCACAGTGTTCCTGAGATAATGGGAGAGGCATTTACACTTGAAATTAGTATAGCAAAAACACAGCTTCAAAGGACAAAATCTAAGCTAACCTTTTGTTTCTGTGCTTTCTCTGTCATCCCCTCCCTCTGCTTGGCTCAAGGGGAAGAGGAATAAACCAGGAGTTGAAGCAGCAGACACTCCAGACTCAGCACGTGGGCGAGGGGAGAAGAAAGCCATCAAGTAAGTGCCTGGTAACTGGTTGGGGTAGAATAATCTGGTGATAATGAACTCAATTTGGTTCAGCTTCGAGTCCCTTGATGTACACCAGACAAACAAGGCAGAAAATGAGGTTGTTTTTTTTTATCTTGAGTTGTACAATCTCTACAAGAGCATGTTCGGGCAGACATTAAATGAAAGGTTAGTGATTTAATCAGTATAGATTAAATCTGCATTATATTACCTGCGAAGCTTTTGGCTGGACGAGTCTACTCCTGCACTTATCTTTTGGGTCGTCTCTCTAAGTGCAGGCCTTTAGCCACGCCTCTGTAATGCTTAAAATGCTGTAAGTGTAGGTAAACGGAGGAGGGAGGCTTGCGTGCTCTTTAGAAAATGACTTTGATTTCTTCGTGAAATCATTGGTGTATAAATGTTTGGGAGGATTTTGATGTAACATTTCTTGCAGGACTCATACTAAGATTAAGGCATTTTTTGTGCTTGATGAAACAAGGCAATAGGTCAGTACCAGAAAATGTCAGCTTTGTAATGCTAAATACAGTACTTTATTCCACAAAATGCCGTTATTAACCTGCTCACCACCACTTCTCTTCTATAGCCTGCTGTTGTCTCAGCTATTTCTGAATGTCTGTGTTTACTTTTTGTTTTCTGTATGGACAGTTGAAGCACTAAAGATGGGCTATGTGAATGTATTCTGACTTGGGTCTCTCTGTCTCTTAATTTTTGCATTTTCTTTCTTACCGGCTACAGCAGCATTGGTGTGCTCTGTTGGTCATTTCAGCTTCAAACTCTTCTCTTTGTACATTGCCTTTCTTTCCTGCTCTGTCCCTGTGTTACAGCTCTGACCACTGCTGTGTGACTTGTATGACAGTGATTCTGCTCACCTTTTTCTCCTCTACTTTGACTGTCCCCAATTTATCTTTCTGCCTTGTGTCTCATGCGTTCGTTCATGCGTTTTTTGCTGCTCACGCCGAGGATGGTAGCCAAATTTCTCCAAATGTTTACTCAAATGTGTTTCATCAGTGGTGCCATGCTCGATGAACAGAATGTAATCACATGCTGTATGTATTCATCAGATTATGACTTCCTCCTTTCTTGCTACCTATCTCCTCTATCTCTCTGTGTCTTTGCTACAGCACATTGCTTTATGAAAAGCTTTTGTGAATGCCTTTTCCCCCCCAGGCTGCCCCGTTTTTATTTTTAAACCGAACCTCTATGGTAATTTGTCACCTTTAGGTAGAAAAATAGATATTAATGTGGGCCTGTTTTACTTCAAACTCCCATTCAGAGCAGCTGTAAAACCAACCCTCTTCCTCTTCCTCCGCATCATCTCTGAAAGGAGGAGTGCCTGTTGGGAATGGTTGGTTGGTGCCGAGGCTGTCCGTAGTTGTTTTACTCTGACCTGTTTCTCTCTTTGGCCGCAGTGATCTAGACAGAGACTTTTGGAATAACAATGACAGCAGCACAGTGCAGCAGAGGTGGAGCTCCTATCCGCCCAAGGAGTTCGTACTAAACATTTCTCCTTATGCCCCATATGGAGATCCTCGCCTCACACTCAAGTGAGTCTTGGTCTAAGGCTGGTAAGAGACTTCCCCCTGAGCAGGGCTGTAATGAGGCAGGGGCGATGCCACTCTTCCCTTCCCCTTTTCCTTCCTTTCCTTTCTTTTCCTCCCCTTTCCTTCCTGTCCTCCCCCCTCCTCACACCATCCTGTTTTCTTGGTTATCAAACTGAAGCATTGGATGTGGACATTACAATACCAGACAGCTTATTAAATCCACCTAGTTTTATTATCTCAATTATTGTTTTTTTTCCTGAGGACAAAATCTTCTCATGAGTAACCAAAATTATTTAGCCAAAGGCTTTTAAGAATTAAAAATATCCCATTCTATAAATATCTCAAAATATATACACAAACTGACAAACTGCATTTCTGGACTTACTATAGTTATGTAATGCAATTCCCATCAACAATAATGACAACAAGAACAACTCACCCAATGTTAGTACACTGGAGGGCACAAATGGTTACTAATGATTACTCATAATCTGCTTGGGAAATGTGAGTGTTGAAAATGTCATACACGCACATTACAGCGTCTCCGCGATAGCCATTTGACTATTACTGCAGCGGCAAGGCAGCACAGCCCTCTAACTCCCCCGGGCATATTTCTGCTACTACTCCTCAAATCCTGTCACCTTTTAATGAACACAGAGTCACATGCTCAGATGCCCCCCGCCCCACCCCTCCCTACAGCCCTGCCGGTTCCACTAACTCCTGACCTCTAACCTCTCACCTCTTTCCCATGGAGTGTAACCATGGAGACGGACAACCCTCATAGCCTTCCTCTCTAAAAGACGTGTATGCTTTAATTCACCTTCTCTGTAATCTGTGTATCTCCCTGTCCTTTACTTGTGTGAACTGAAATTGCTGCTTGTTGTTGTTGTTGTTGTTGTTGTTGTTGTTGTTGTGGAGGGTTGACCGTTATACCAGGTTGCAGTATGGTGCCAGTGTTCACCTGTGTTTACATCAATCTGTGGCTTCCTTCTGATCCCCATCAATGTACACTGCACTAACATTGTAGCACTTGAATTGCATCCACTGTCTATCACATTGGGAGATAAGGTAACCATACTTTTACTTGATGCAATAAAAGTCATTTTTTCACTCAGTAGGCACTTGAATCTAATAAAGCACTAGCAAGGTCATACCCATTTCCCTCCGGGCACTGAGAGGGCTCTAAGCTTAGACATCCCACTACCAGGCATCTGTCTGATAAACTGTCTAATAACTGGTCATCGTTAATAGACCTAGCTATTGAGGACTGTGTGTTAAATTGCCTGGAGAAAGGAGGCAGCAGTGTGCTTATGAACGTGGTGGATATATGGATTACTGTCTGAAAACTCTGCCTGAAGATGATGGCTGCTGATCTCGGGGAAAAACAGCTTTAGACCTTAGTGCTTGTGTCTCAAGAAGTTCTTTTTTTTTTTTTAAACCCTCAAGGTTGTCATTTATTGTCCATAAAGCTACTTTTCGATAGCTCCTGTCTATTTTTCTTTTGTCCAACTTTTCACTGCAGTAATGGTAAAACTGTTTTCTCAGTACTTTGTGAGCCAGTAAAATATATTAGCATTTGATTAAAATAATAAATTATTATGAAAATATTTTTAACACTGAGAGACAGGGGATGACCTCCTGACTCAAACCAGTAATACACTCTTGAAGCCAGCAGACAGCTGCAAAATCATTTCCTGTTTGAGATTCTCTTGAGATCAGCAGCTTTCAATTTCTGTAATGACACTGGACCTCATTTATCAAGTAGGTTATCCACTCTGAACAATCAATCTTGATGTTTGAGGATTTATTGGTTTTAAATCAATACTATCATTTTTCAATATTGAACTTATTATATATTTGATATGAAGAACCGTCATGGTACAATCTGGAAAAAGAAAATTCTATAGTAAATTCACAAACCAATTTTCAATGTTTCAAACATTGAGATCGGTGTATTATATTTATGTTATACTGTATTTTATCAATCTAATACCCCTGAAATGAAAAACTGTAAGTGATTATGTCACTTTTATTTTCAGTGGAGTTCAGTCGGTCACAAAATTAATATCTGAATGCTGTTTATTCCTGTAAATACTCTTGGAGATTTATGACGCAGGTTATTTATATGTTCCTGCTTTTAATAAAGAGCAAAGATGTTCACCTTGTGCTTGGCTCGATAAATGAGGCCCATGTGTCCTGTGTTGACCGTTGCTCCAGCAGTGTCATCCATGCTGTTCTTGTGATTGATGAGTTATCTACATCACTGTCAGGTCAGTTGGTCAGAATTAAACGTGAAAGGTGACCTTCATAGAGACGTGATGTGTAGAGAAGTGTAGCACCCCTGATCCTAGCTTACACACCAGACGACAATGTCTCCTATGCCTCATATTTTGTGCCTCCTGGAGCAGAAGCACCATGCATATTAATGAAATGTAGTCATGTCACCAGAGGGCACTACTGTGCTTTATTTTTGATCACCACTGCTTTCAGAGTAGACATGACATTTTAAACCTAAAACCATTTTTGAGAGGAAATTTGAGGTGACAACTGCTCTTGTGTTTGAACACTTAAGCTGAGTATGCCTTCATTTCTGTACCTTGTACCTTGTTTGATATGATTAGATTGGCCTTATTAATCCTTTCTACTGTGTGGTACAGGTATTTCACTACTTCCTGTTTACTGTTATCGATGTGTTGACCAAATGATAAGAAGATATATATATATATAAAAAATGAAGTATCATAGATTAACATCTAAAAATAGAATATGATCGGATGTTTTACAGGAGCAGTTGCACTTGTATTTAACCGAATGTCACTTTGGATGACTTCGCAAATGAGATGATTATCTGCTCATGAAGCACTCCGGTACAAGCCGTCCTCCCATTGTCCTAAGTTGCTACCATTGAATTGCCTTGTAGAGTAGAACATCTCAAGCCCCAAATGCCTAAATGAATGAGCGAATGAGAACTAAATGACCAGCGTCCACACACTATTGTCGCTAGTGAATGCTGGCAGCTGTAGTATTGGTCCTACAGGCCCAAAGGAGTGACTTCTCTGGTTTTCCACCCTCCACAGGCTGTCTGTATATTCTCCTCCTCCTCCTCTTCCCCTATTCTCCTCTCCCCACCCTTCTCTTTCTACACACTGGACTCCAGACCTTTTCATCCACCTGCCTCTCACTTGGCCTGGAAAACTAGACCTGCCCCTTCACACACTCTACTGATCTGTCTCACCTCCTTAGCCATGTGGTTGCTCAATCTATTTTCCTGTGTGTATGTTGTGTCTGTCTTTCTCACACTCTTTGGTCTTTTTCTCCTCTGTCTATCGTTACTCTCCCTCTCTATACCCTCTGTCTGCTGTGGTACTTCTGCACACTGTCTCCCTCTCTTAGTGGGGCAGTGTCAGGGGGTCAGAAGGGGGCAGCAACTGGGCATGGGGATGATGGGGGGGGTCCTTATCGCAGTGACAGCGTGAAGAGCATGGTGACAGAGGGAGTGAAGGCCGGGAGGTGGCAGACTGTCCAGGGCCACATGCAGTCTGGAGGATTGAGACCCAGCAAGTGAGTTGGGCAAAAAAAACGTTTCAGCCACGGTGCAGCAGAATAAACATGTCAATACTATGCAAATATGTGTTCTTACACGTTTTTACCTCATTGGCAGCTATGATTAGATGAATGAATCGATTCTGAGTATAAACAGGGAGGAAACTGAAGTTCAGCAGGGAGGGAAGTACAGCTCAGGTGTCAAGGTGAGCGTGTGGGCACAGATCAAGGTGTGAGCACCGGGGAAATGTGGACTTTAGTCATCATGAGAAGATAACAATAGCTACCCAAGCTGTATCACACTGACTCAAACCTTCAGCTGACACAGGCGGCCCACCTGCACAACAGAGTCTACTGTATGAATCTGCACAAGAATATGATTTATTTATGTGAGGAACTACATTGCATGAAAGTGTTCTTTGAAAACTCCAACACAGAAATAGTCTCATTTTCACACTGACTGAAAACATGCGTCACACCCTGCCGGCCTTCCTTTTAATTAAGATTTAGACTGAAATGTTAACTGCATGTTGGTCTCTGACTGCATGTGTCATGTAACAGTCATGATGTATGATATGATTTAGGGTCTATATTCAGCGCGTTGTAAATGAGGCAGTTAATTTTCAGTTCTTTGTGATTTTTTGCACCTTCCTTTTGCACCTTGTGTCTGTTCTTTCTTCCTCCACAACACATTTACGCTCATCACTACCTCACTCCTCGTTCCCTCCTTCTCTCCTCTTCTCATCTTTCTTTTTGCCCCCTGTCTATAATTGGATTCTATTTTCAGGCTGCTATAAGTGTCTGTGTCTCTTGTGTTGGTGTCTCGCACCCCATTTTCTGTCTCTCCTCCATCGTCACCCTCTGCTCTTATCACTCCCATCACTCTCTCCAGCTTTCTGTTGCTATGTAAAGCCACTCCTCTTATTCTTCATTTCTTCTGTTTGCACACAAAGTGTTCTGTTTCTGGAAATTCCTCTGTTGCCCATTTTATCTTTTTTTTGTTACAGTTAAATATGATTGATAGCACAGTAAAAGCCTCATGCTAAATTGTGTTAGGTGAAGTAATGCAAAACGAAGTAAACTGCACCTAACTGATGTGAATAGCTCTCTCATGACCTAATTCTGGTAGTCTGGGTTACACAGTGATTGGAGCGAGAGGAGGAGATATATTTAGTGAGTAGCAAAAATATAATATATAAAAGAGATACTGTAGAGCTCACAAAACAGAGAAATCATGTATGCATACTTCAAGTAAGTAATAACATGTGTCACACACCTTTATGTAGATACTACTAAAGCATCTTTAAAAAAAAAGGCAATGAGCCAATTAAACAGCATTTATAAAGGGGAGGAGTGGAAAATGAGAGGCTGACAGAGGGAGGGAGTCATACTGTAGGACTTGGTTGGCTGTTGGGAACGTCTCTAGAGGTACAGCATGTATTTAAAAGACGAAAAAGACTTAGAGAGAAAGAAGGAGAGGCTATCAGAGATGGAAAAAGTTGACTGACGAGTAGAGGAAATGGGGATCTCTCGTCAGACTAAAAAACCCTCATCAGGAAGGCCTGGAAGCTGCAAAACCTTGACCCACACGCCTCGACGCGGTCACGTGGCACAGAACCGCTCCACACCCGTGCGGACAGTGCACATCCGACCACTGCCCACTCGAAACGCGCCCTCACGCAAACAGCACGCTCAGACCGCGCAGACACGCAAGGTGCACACACATCTGACGCAGACGCACAGAGCGAGCTCACAGTTGGCACACTGCCCAATGCAGCCCTATGAGCAGTACACAGCACACAGCGATCACTCAGGCTGCACCTTCTACTGCTATTTCTGCTACTGCTGTTACTGCTGCTGCCTCACGTTGCTCTCTTTCTCTCTCCTCCTCCTCCTGTCTCCACCTCCCCACACTCCTCCCTCTGCCTCCTTCTCCACTTTGTCCTCAAATACCACTCTTCTTTCTTCCTCCTCCTCCCCCTCACGATCATCAACTTCCCGTTTGGATGAACTTTCCTGTATCTCTCCTGACGTCAACCTGACTTCTTCTGCTGTGTCTTTCTACTGCCCTGTGCCACCATGTGTCATCTCTGATGATTCTTTACCTCTCTTCTACGTCTCATCTCCTGACCTCACCACTTCTCAACACCTGACCTCCTCTTGCCACGGCTCCTCTTCTACATCTGCTGTGTCTTCTTCTTCCTCTTCTGAGTCCTTTTCCTCTCTCCATCATCCTGTCCTCTGCCGGCCGTGGCCTTCTTCGCGCTCTCTTTCCTCTCTACTCCTCTGCCCTCCCAGCTTTGGGGATCCAGTCTTATCCTATGCATCCACTTTGGAGCACATCTCCTCTGGGCCGGCCCGGCCTCGGACGCTTCTGCGCCAGCAGAGCCTTCAGCAGCCCCTCATCCACCCATCAGGCCCTGGTCTCGGCCATCCCCCCACCACATCCCAGAGTTTGGGACAATTACACACTGCACCTGGACAGCCTGGGGGAGGCGGGGTTGCTGGGAAAGGAGAGGGAGGTGGCAGCAGTGGTGAGGGTGGGGGTGCAGGTACACGAGGTGGTCCCCGGAGTGCACGGGGCAACCCAGCAGGAGCAGGTGCCTCTCGCTATAGGGGAGGTGGAGCAGGAGGGCGCTCACGTGCTAGTCCTGGCAGCTGGGATTACATGATGGACCAGATCCGAAATCGTGGCCTGGACGTCAAGTCCTTCCTGTGAGTCTCCACCACTCTTCTTTGAATGTTTGTGGAGTCACCTGCTTAGGCCTCTGTTTCTATCTGTGTCTGATATCATGCTTGCACAGGTCTTTTATGCGCTAGTATAAGGTATCTCTTTATTTTCATCTGCAATGCTTAATTTCTTTGAATCAAACTGTTTGTGATGTACATATGTTTAATTTTTAACTAATCTGTCTTTACATTTACCTTTGTAAAATACTGTGTCTCCTTGGGTTTTCATTCAGTTTGTATCTCATATCCAGGGAAGGATATTATTTTTTTTCAGAGTGCTTGGGTGCATACATATATACAGTATTTTTATATAATGTAGGTGTATGTGTGTGTTCATGGTTTTACAAGAACATAATTTGCACAATAACTTCTATTTGCAAGTTAGAATTTAGAATTTAATATTATATATGGTTACAAAGGCAATTTAGTCCATGTTAATGCTTATCATGCTAATGTATGATGATGAAGTTGAGAGCAGATAAGCCAGAGGTAGACAGAAAAATGTATAATATAAATGATAATAGGGGTGGAGTTATAAATGTAAATAAACTTGTTTTTTAACTCTAAGCCTTGTGAGATGGATTAACATCTCATTTTGTCTTGACACTATAGATCAACCAACCTGATATTAACAAGAATAGATTTTGTACATCTGGTTGCTCAATATATTTTGTGATCATTTAAAAATCTCAATCAAAATCAAAAAGTTCACTGCATTAATACATTATGGGCAATGATAATTTCAACATTTGTTCATGTGGATGCACAAAGCTGTATCAGTGATGATTATTATTATTATTGAGCAACCTGTTAAAAATGCGTTCTCGCTTAATTTTAAAATTAATGACATCATGTGCATGAAAAATGACAGGGAACTTGCAACATATTGTGGGCTATTTTTGTCCCGTTCTGTGATAAATTGTTCAATGTTTACGCTGTATGCTCTGCTAAACAGTAACATCTGTTTAGATGGCATTCAGCCTGTCTCCTGCAATTGTCTTTACAGGACAGAGCCAGTGGTGCTAGTTCATAATATTCATGAGATGGTGTCACAAAAAAAAAGTCACAATATATTTTATATTCACACAGTCCCACACAAGTGCATACTTTTTATGAGCCATCCTTTGTAATGGCTCTTTAAATACCCTGCTTAGGAGATAAACCAGTAGGCCGATTTTGCAGCTAAAATATAGCTAATATTAAATATAGCTGAGACCTATTTTTCCAGTATCACTGTAACCTTTATGCTAATAGTAACTCTGTGTCTGCTGGTTTTGCTGCTAGCCTGCTGACATGTGTGTCAGCATGTGTGCATCGCACAGTCCATGTGTCACTGTGCATCAGTATAAGAACAAGGGTTAAGCAGCTGTGTGTAGATTTGTGTTAACCCTGAAGCATTGATCTTGTGTCACCAGCACCATTAGTTCTACAACATATTGTTACTTGAGGCTAGAAGAGGAGGGAGGGCAGGCGAGGGAGAGGGAGAGGGTGAGGGCTGGGTGGTAGAGGGATGAGGAAGGACACCAAGGTACAACATGTGTTTAATGTCCCTTTGCACTGAATGCATATTTACAGTGTCTCCTCACCATTATATGTGCATTAAAACTTCTCTGGGCATTTGAGAGACACGAGACAGCTGAACTAATGCCACCAGCTAACTGAACATTAGCAATGTAGCACATGCACCCACCAAGGTCATTGAGAATATAACCCATAATAGTCAACTGTAGCACTCATTATTGTAAATGTGAGATTGAAGTCATTGTTGTTGTATTTCTTTTCCTGCAACAGCAACACCTCGTATGATTTATGACAGAACGGCTCAGTAATAGACATGACCCATTGTTCAAGCCAGTTAATTTCAATCTTGGCTAGATCCCTATCTGGGTGAATCATTGCTTAGCGAATTTGTTGATGTCATTGACATGGATATCTAGCCATTTGACCAAATGGATCCCTTTGGAGATTGGTCTTCATACTTTTTTTTTTGGCTTGAAATCAATAACTTATGCTGGTGTCATTAATATCCTTTCCCTCTCTTGCCTCTGCTTTCTTAATGTTCAGCACATTGATTAAAGTGTTTTACCAATATTCTTGAGTGTAAATGACTATACTTAACAGGTGATGGTAGAAGAAGGATCCAATAACCATTACACTTATAATATCAATAAAAGCACTATAACATTATATCTTATAGACAGTGATTCCCAACCAGGGGTACTTGCACCACAGTGGGTACTTCTGCAGGTACTAGAGGGAAAGATTGTGGAGTAGCTCAATTAATTAAAAAAAATAGACTAAAATAAATATATAATAAATATAATAATAAATAAAAAGAATCTATACATTGAGTTAGCGGCAGTACCTGAACATCACATGTTATAATGGACAATGTGTGAAAACTAGTTGGCAAATGAGAAGTTAAAGCAGTTAGCTGAACATATAAATGTATAACATTTTGAAATAAAAGTTATGAAATAAAAGCATAAAATATTATGATAATATATTCTTTTATATAATTAACATATAGCAGTATTTTTAAAGGAGTTGTGATCATCTATTATGGGCTATGAGGTTATGTTAGACACTGATATAAGACGTACACCAGGGAGATTATTGAACACGGCTTTATGGTGCTACAGGAAAAGCTTTCAGTGGCGTGTAAGAGAGATGAAATTGTGAAGTTTAAGGTGATATCTTTCGCATAGGCCGGCAGGACCATATTTTCTTCGTGGAGGTATTGTAATGGCGTCGGAGGCTTAAGCTATAGAAGCATGGGTGTATGTGACAGTAAGGAGGGATGGGGGATAATTAGGAGCAGAGTATTAAGAGTAGAGGATAGGGGTGAGGGGAAAAGGGGGATTTAAAGAAGGAACTGTAGTAGAAATGAGAAGAGCGCAACATAGAAAGTGAGAGCAGTGACCCAGAAAATGGTGACACACACTGAGCACCTCTAGATACTGTGTCACTCAAATAGAAACAATTAGTCTAGATCTTCTTAATGAGGCTTAATTAAATCTTAACTCCGGAGAAAGGCGACAGGCATGTTCGATGGGAAAGGTGAGTCTGGAGGGAGAGCAGAAGGCAGGTTAAATAACTAGATAAATTACTGTGTGTATGTGGAGTGTTTTGTGAGTGTGTGTGCATACAGGGTAATATATACCTTTCATATGTGTGGAAGTTGGTGTTCAAGCTGTTGAATGTGAATATCACATCCATTAACAATCATTAACTAATCACCAGCAGTTCTCTTAATTGTTTGTTGTCTGTATAATGTGAAAGCAGCCCGCACCTGTTGTAAGCACCACTTCATTAAAATCATTATATTATTATTAATTTGGCCTTTCCGTTTAAGGTTTCTCTTTAATATCCTTCCCTGGACAAAGTGTTTACTATTGGGGTAATGTGATGTTTTCCCTTTGTGACCATTTTACTCTGTGACTATTTCCTCTGTTTACTCTGATATGGTGTCTTACTGTCCCACCGCCTCTCTGCTTTCTGTCCTTGCTGTCACCTTAAATGACCTCTCTTTTCTTCTCTCCCCCTGCACCACACCTTCTTTATGTTCGATTTCCCCTATCCTTTGCATCTGTTCTCTTTTCTTGCCTCTCTATTTCCATCTGTTTCTATCTCTTATCGTATTTTTATGGGGAGCCAGTGAAGGGAAGATGGTGGTCCTGGCTTTGGCCATTGGTGTGGCTGAGCAAGATGACTTTGCCAATATCCCTGACCTGCAGGAAACAGCGCAGGCAGCACCACCATCCAATCAGGAGCCCCCTCCTGAGAAGAGGTACCAGATAACGTATGAGAGTGCTTGTTGTGTGAGAGAGAATGGAGTGCAAATGAAAAGATGTGAAGGATATCAAAACATGAGATTATTTCAGCATCTAGGTAGAGGAGAGTTTTTTTTTTGTTAGTGTTTTAGTGAGTCACTACACTTAAGTGCATTGTACCTGAAATAACACCAAAGCTCTACACTCCTATATATTATATAAATAAAAATGAGAGACGACTACGCTGCCATATGTAGGAAAAAAAAAATTACCTTAATGCTGAAATGAGTAAAGAGATAAAGCAATTTGGATGTTAGCAGTATAGCAGTAATGAGCTCATAAATCACAGCAGTGAGATGCTTACTTGCACCCACTGGTGCTTCAATCCTTTTCTCTGCTTTTAGGGATACATTTTCGATCCAATCAAATAAAACGGTGTTTTCTCAAGCCAGTGGTCTCTTTTTTTTCTAACCATGATAATTATCTCCATTGCAATGGCATTCTCCTCCACCATTTTCATCTCTATTTGTTTGTCTTTTCACTCCTACCTTACCGAGACCTCACATTGGTAATTGTTGTGTTTCCTTTGTATTTTCATGCTTTTATTATCCCAACCCTTTCTAGTCCTGTGTTCCTTTTTTTTCCTCCTGCTCATTAGCTTCCTTCAATCACCCT
This sequence comes from Pampus argenteus, assembly GCA_036937835.1. Classification (NCBI taxonomy): domain Eukaryota; kingdom Metazoa; phylum Chordata; class Actinopteri; order Scombriformes; family Stromateidae; genus Pampus; species Pampus argenteus. Next base: position 9,128,849 of record CM072869.1, read on the forward strand.
CTGCTGCTCTGAGAGTCCTGTCTCTGTAGCTCTACCAAGGGCCCAGAGAGCCTCCTCATTATTCCACAACATGTTAGTCACTTACATAAACATGATACTAAAAATAAACATTTTCCTTGCCAGCCACCTTACAGACTAGGAGCCAGAATTTTTCCTCATCTATAAGAATGTACCACTTATGCGCACATCTCCCTATTTGCCAAAACAATTGGTTTTGCTTTTTTTTTTAGGAATTGGAGTATTTTTTTTTAATGAAACAGTTAAACAAATGAGTACATTTCGGCCGTATGGATGGTGGTTGTGATTATTTGCACCAGTGTATAACACCTCAGAGCAAGAGTGAAATCCTACATTTGGTCCAGCCCAAGGCAGATGTAACACACTTGATTTCCTCTGCAGTTCAATTAGGCTGTTTTAACCTCACTTTGATTCTGTGACAAATTGGAGACAATTTGGAGATACATAATAAGACACACACCTTAAAACAAAATGGCAGGCGAGGGTGGACGAATTCTCATTTACTCGTCACACCAATTATTCCTCATTCGCAAGTGTTTCATCAATTTGACACGTGATTTAAAACTGGAGCTCTATTACAATACAGATGGTAACAGTTTTTTTTATCCTTCCTGCACAGCTGCAGTATGAGGCTGCACATGTGGGCTGTGCAACTGTGAACATTTTAGTTTCAGATATATGTTGAACATTAAGTTTTAATCAAAGAGCATCTCAAGCAGGGTTGCTGATGTATTCAGGTATTTATTATACAAAACATGCCTCGTGCATCATGCAGCCTTTTCCTGGAGTCAACTCCGCACTGCATGGAGTTACAAACAAACATGAAAGTATTCTTTGAGTAAGAATGTTGCTTTTGTGAACATCAAAACTATCTCTATTGTTCGGGATTAGTGTGAAACTCGTAGGGCCACTGAGGAGTGCAATTTTCTGTGTAATTTGCTGTGCACATTACATCTGGCTTTTCAAGCTTCTGTGTTCACCTGGAAGCCTCCTTAAATGGCTTGTGAAATCAACTGCTCGGTGCAGCACATGGCCAGGAGGACTCACCTCGATTAACAGTGATTGAGTGCAATGTGTTATTTTCTAGATTAACCTGAGGTTCATTTAATTTCTTTCAGTCAAAACAGAATGACTGGCAGCTTATAGTCTGTGAACAATAGAGAAGTCAGAGGTAATTTAGAATTTTTTAACTATAATGAAAGCTTTTAATGCCTCAGCTGTTTGGTGAGCTCCTGTTTGTCCTTCTCCGCTGCTATAAACTAATTCCATTTGAGCCTCTTATTGTTTTGTTTGTTTCATGATAAATAACAAGCTCAAATATATAATGAATGATTTACCCACACTTTGATTGGTTTGGTTGCTAAATTTAGAGGCTCAAAAAAAAAAAAACGTTATAAGTCCATCGTGTATTAGAATTGCAAGGTGTAAGCTTGCTGGGAGTTTATCATTCCCTGTGGTGTTAGTGCTGACTTCACAGATGTCTGACCATGATTTAATCAATCAAGCTCCTGGCATATTGCTCATTCTAAACGGGGCTCTTGAGCCTGCCTCGAGCTGGAGACAAAGCTGTGCTACCATTCATCTCTTGCTCTCCATTCCCCCCCGTATAACTATATCATTGCAGTCTGTGTATTTACATCAAACATGCCCTTCATGTGCCCATCACTCATAGCCATATCTGCATCCTTTTTGTTATACCCCATGAATTTCTTAAAAATTATTGAACATATGAGCAACATGTCACTGATAAATTATTTGAGCCTCTGACGCTAACGCAAATAGGTCATGTGACTCTCAAACATTAACATCACCAGTGCTCACATCAAAGTGAAATCTCTCCACTCATGATGAGTAGCAAAGAGCTGCTCTGTGTAAGAGATGCTGTGTAGTATGTGGTGTCCTGCATTAGTGAAACGGCCAGCGGAGGAAAGTACTGTACCTAAGTGCAATTTTAGATACTTGTACTTTAGATCACTAATTCCATTTTATAAAATATTAAACCAGTGATGTCCAGCCTTTGCTCAGTCTCTTTACAAACATGCTATGTCAATTTGGGGTCCTCTTGCAGTTTCACCAAATAGTGATTTCCCTAAAAAGTTGAGTTAATTTTAATAAATGCTTCGGTAAAAATAGGTAAAATGATCCAATACTTAACAACAAAACCCAAATGTTATTCGTATCTACTAAATCTTATCTACTTCTTATCTACCTCTACTGAAGTAGTTAAAACTAGCTCTACCTTGACCAGCTACAAGCACTCACACATATATGCATCAGCATTAACAATCCAATAATGTGATTCACTTATACTACTTATTATACTACTTACTACTTATAATTTTAGTACATTTTTCTGATAGTATATTAGCTTAAAGCGCCATTACAACAATATATATATAATCAAAAACTCAATTACCTCATTAGGCTCATTCTCAGTGTATGTGTACCACCAAAGGCTTCACGTTTCCTCATCACTATTGTGTAATTTGCACACTGGACCACAATCGGGTCCAAACTAGTTGTGAGGTCACAAATGGTGCTCGTAGATACATGCCTTAAAATTATATTTAAGATGAGCACAGAAGATATTTCCCTTAGCAGACAAATGTGAAAACAGCCTTCTAGTCAAACTCTGCAAATACATCAATCGGTACAGTGAAGCTCAAACATCCTAGTGAAGTGAAAATGATCAAACACATATTTGAGTAGACGAGGACTTAAAGTAGGCATTTGAATGCAGGACTTTTACTTAAAAATGAGTATTTTTACATTGTTGTATTAGTACCTTTACTTGAATAAAGGATCTGAGTACTTCTTCTACTGGAAATACTCCTGGTTTTGCACTACAGTTACCTAAAGAATAATGGTCATGGGAACATGTATGTACTTAAGAGACAAATAACAATGGAGAGGCTTTTCATTTACCCTTCAGCAGTGTGTTAATACTTCATTGTTGCTTGGCCATAGTTGAAGGCAAGCCAACAAACACACTGGCCATGAGAAGGGGTTATAGTGTGTGATATTTATTATGCTCCTTCACTGACCTTGCATGTGCATTCACTGGATAAAAGCGTTGTGCGTGACCATTTGTTTATGAAGGGAGACGGGCAGACTGACAGTGTGAACTGCACCTGACTTGGTGGAAGTGACAGAGACTTTTCAAAGGTTACAAATTTTCATGAGAGGTAGAGGGAGGGAGCGTTGCACGATAAAATAGCACAGGAAGTCGGGCAGATTACAAAAATGTCTGTTGCTTAGATTCTGGGGCCACACATGCTGAGATGTTTATATCCCAGGCATCCATAGGTTGTGGAGCTTAGAAAGCTTAATTAGGATGTTAGAGTGGCTCGTTAATGCCTCATTGATCTTCACTCATACAATTCTGTTGCGATTCATTGAACCTATACTGTAGGTTCTCCTCCAGTGTTGCTATAAAGGGAAGCCACAATTCCCGAGAGCTTTGAATCTAGATCTCTCTCTGAGTAGCAGACAAACGGCCCAATGAGGATGGAGGCTCGAGACAGAGGAGGCGGGACGTGTGTTCGTGCCACATTAACATTCAATCTACTTGCCTGTGGTCCTTCAATTATTCATCCATGCCTGTTACATCATTTTGTGTAAGCCAGTGCATTTGATTCTTGTTTTAGAATACATCTTGCAGATATTAATAGATATAGATAGTATGTTTCTCTGCCTCAAAGACGTGACACACTCGGTGAGATTTAGTGAGAGTATCTGTTAATTGCCAAGTGAGCTATATAATATTACTTCATAATTTATGAGCTTATTACATTGCTTAACTTGTCATGAAACGCAAGACAAACAGCGGATGGACGTTATGACCTTTTATCTAAATCAATATAAATGTATGTTTATTTAACGCCATGACTGTGCATCGGAGATCTAACCACTTTAGTTTAAGTATGACGTGTTTATCCATTATGTGGTGGAGGATGTTGTGTTTAGGCTATAGCACATAATGCTAGGTCACCCTGAGGTCACGTCCATTTATAGTAGAGTACTGTCTAACATTTTAAAGTGGTTGTGTAAGGTTTTTGTTTTTTCACATAATAGAAGAAACCTCCTGTTATAATGCATCCAGATATTATAATCTATGTGTGTTTGTACATAAACATGTAAATTGATTATACTATGCTCTGCTAGTCTGACACAGTGCTCCTCCTGTGACAGGGGCTTTACAGGCCCGACTAATCAGCAGAGTCTGTGAGGGCTCTGGTTAAGGCTGTCCCCAGGGCTTTGACTCCCTGTGGCCACCGTGCATATCCACATCATCACACAGGGAATGTGGAGACGCATTCAGCGACATTCTAAGAAAGGGAGGCGGAAAAAAGGAGTCACATAGAGAGAGGAAGAGGGGGGTGCATTCATATATCTATCCATCCATCCATCCATATGTCAGGGGAGGATGAGAGAAAATTCAGAGTGCAACTCCATCTTCCTTCTAAGAGAGCGATAGGAAGTAGTACTTATAGCACTCTGCACATCCATGTGCTATGTGGGGCTGAAGGCAGCACTCTAGGCTGCAGGTACATGCTGGTACACATGCTCATCTCATCCATCCAGATAGATGGATGGCGGTTGGGGAGACAAGCTATTAGGAGCATTAACCTGGGACTCCTGTGTCCTGCCTCAGAACAGGTGGCACATCTGCAGCAGCCTCTACCTCATAGGCAATCTATGAATTTAATTGGGATTCAAAACATTTGGCTTGTGTTTGCAAATTTTAATGGACTTTTAAAATGTTTTGATGATTTTATATTGCTGAAATTCCCTGGAATATATTTGGTAGTTTAACTGAGCTCTGAGACATGAAGGCTAAATTGCAGAGAGTATTGGGAGGCCATAAAGGGAGGTGGGGCTCTGAACAGTTATAGAGTAGATACCAAGCCTGTCTTTGGATTTGAAACTAATCATGTTTGCCTTGCTCATAATATCAGTTTTTTATAAGATAACCACAGAGGTTAAAAGTAACTGTGGGCTAAAAACATCTGAAATATTGCTTCTAATAAAAGTAAAATAGACATAAAACAAAAACAAAAACAAACAAACAAAAAAAACAGGACCAACATTTGGCACTGTCTGAATTGCTTTGTGGTTTTCTATTTCCATTTGGAGTTCAGTGAAAGAAGCAGAAAGCAACATTTAGCACGTCCCTTGTTGCTTCTTTCTCAAATGGGATTTCAGTAAATGATGCTATTTTAGACTCATTTCCACTTCCAACATGCAGGAAGTAATTAGTTGACAGTGAAAGCATCCATATTTATATGTCGCTGCAACATTTTTTGGTCATAGCTTGAGAAGTGAAGCAGCAGGGATGACTGACTCCAGTGTGAATGTACATGTGTTTCATGTGGATGATGAGTTATGTAAGCAGAGCTGTGCTTCAGTGCTGTGGTTCTGACTGTGTATGAGCCTGGGAAGTATGCTGTGGCCCCCGAAGAATGATGGATCTAGTGGGCGGCTATGAAATTGAGCATAGACATGGAAGTACATCACTTCATGGTCTCAGGCGAGCGTGTTTTTTTGACTGTGACATGTTTGCAGAGGGGTGGGGAGTCTGCCTGGGAAAAAAAAGGGGGGGAGGGAGGTGGTGCTGGGTTGGGCTTTCTTTTTCGCGTCTCTCTCCAGCCTAGAAGTGGAGTTCTTTCCCCCCCTCCCCCCTCTTCGAGCTGCTGGCCCTCGGTCAGGTAACAAAACAGGATAGTATCACAGGACGGTGAAACCCAAAGTGGCCCCGCCTGCCTCCATGTGTGTGTTCATGTGAATGTGTGTGTCTGCGAGGCTCTCACCCGTACCTGTCATATATCCTATACCTTAACTTCTTTGTTCTAAGTGTGTTTGCCTGTTTGCTGCACCCCTCCAAACACACCCGTCCTTGTGCCCACTCCCAACTACCTCTTGTCACAAACACCCCAAACCCCCATATGTATGGTCTATGTTTCTAGAGCCGTTGCTATGCCAACAGCCCACTTTCTGTGCCTTGGGAGAATCTGATCTTAACTAAAGTCCACTCTGCCTCCCGCTGGATACTGTAGACAACTGCAGGCTTTAAAGCGTCAGTTTTCATATCAACCCTCAAGAGGTCAGATGGAAAAAGCATTGGCACCAAAATGTAGCACTTGTAGTATCACCATCTGCCACAATTAATATTGTTTATTAGATATTAAATAAACTGAAACCAATCTTCATGTTCAATTCATGATACACTGTATGATCTGGAGGAACTAAGTTATTCCCTAGAATAAATCTGCAGCCCCAGCCTCTTTGTTTAAACAGCCTGGAGGCAGCGCTAGAGCAGGGCTGGTAGAAAGGCCATTCCCCTGGCTGCACTAGCTCGTACCTGAGAATGCACCGAATCCCCTGAATGAAGCATGAAGCAGAATGAATAATTGAAGACTTCACTCCCCCATCGATAGTTGGGAGGTGGAGGAGGAGGGAGGTGCCTTGCTTTACTTTAAATCACAAGTGTCTCTCCTTGCTTTAGAGCTCCTTTGAGCTGATGCACAGATCTTGGTTTAGTGTTTTACCCTGCCTTTTCCTCACCTCTCAAACTTGTTGCCTGCAGTTTAAAGTCTGTGAAAAAAAAATGCAATTACCTTCCTTGGCAACTAATACAACTAATACCAATTGATGAATATTCCCTTCCCTTCTCGAAACATCCCTCCTTCCCCCCCGTCTCGCTCTGATTCCTTTGCTGGTTGAGGTGATTGTCTGTTTGCTTGTCTTGTTTGCTTGCTTTTTCTGTCTGTCTATTTGTCAGTATATTTTCCCTGGTTCTGTCCTTGTCCTCTGCAAAAAATGTACACATTATTGCATTCAACATCAATTTTCATCCAAATTTGTGGTTCAGAGCACCCAAGAAAAAGTACAACATATAAAACATACATTTTCTCAGTGACAGAGAACGCTGGCCAGACAGACAGACTTTTTAATGGCTCGTTGTTTTCTGCCTATCCAAGGCATTGCCTTCACTCTCTGAGTGACAACTACTTGCATATATTATATATGCACATGTAGCCAATGTCAGCTCGTGCTTTGGCCCCTGTGTTCCCAGTCCACACTTTTAGAGTGTTGCTAAATGGTTGGAAAATCAGGTTAGATTTTAAAGTTAATGTTATATACATTAACTTCATAGTTATTAGTTCATTTCAAACAATGCCCTCTTTTGTAACACTCTAAATGTGCATTTCCTATGTTCTTACTATTTGTCTCTTTTTGTGTTTTAAATGATATTATGTTTTTTGTATGGTATATCTACGCCTTATTTCTCTTTCATACTATATTTCATCTCTCGTTTATTTTGAGCTCTCCACATTAAGAACTATGGTTCTCGCTCTCTTTTTTCCTTGTAATCAATTGTATTTATTGTCTTTTTCTTTTCTTCTTTGTGCTCTTTTTCTCCCTTTAGCATGTCTGTCCCTTTTGTCTCCTGGTAAAAATATTATGTGTACATAGCTCTTTTTTTGTCTCTTATCCTTTGATACTTATCAGACTGACCAAACTAAGCTCTCTTGTGTTTCCAGGCTTTCCTTCCTTCATTCCCTATCTTTTCTTGCAGCTGTTTTTTCTCTCTAATGTGCTGGTGTTTGTAACAATCTCACTCTCTGTTTGGTTTTGGTTTTCGTAACCTCACTGTTCATGCTATTAATACTTGCTATCTCTTCTTATACAGATAAATAATTTTCAGCTTGCTTTTCTATTTCTCACATTCCTTGTTGAACCTTCTATTTTATCTACAGTCTTTATGATTTCTGTCCAGTGTGTGCCTGTAACTTCAGCATCCTCTCTGCTCATTTTGTTCCTCTTTCTCCGTGTTTCTGTTCATGTTTTTCTTCTCTATTTACTGTTAATTTATTGCCTAACAGTGTTTCAGTGTTCAGTCTCTCCATGTGCCTCAACTAGTCATCTATGGAGTGCTGTGTGTCCAATGTGTCACATTACATTGGTCAGGACTTTCGCATTTGGCTCTTGTTTTATCTTTTCTCATGCTTTCTTTAATCGCATAATATTTATTCTTTTTTTTTTTTTTTTTGTCTTCTTTTACTATTTTCTTTTCTGTACACTTTGTGATTCTTCTTGTTTTCACGATGTATGAACATAGAGGTTTTTCTCCCAGAATGTTTGTCCCACTTTAACATTATGTTTTCAACAATCCTTGTGTGGAGGAACTTAACTGAACATCTTTTAACATTTGTACCTAAGTAACAGCTTCTACCATGAGAGATCTCTGCTCTCTCATTTATGTTTTTATCAATATTTTGTTGTTGTTGATGCAGATTCCTCATACTGTAACTGATAGATTCACGCACACAAACACTTCACAAAACTGTTCATCTGTGACATCAGCTGTCCTGTTAAATGTCTGGTCTTATACGTGTCGCTATACATGTTTGTCTACTGTATTTATAGTGAGATCATGTTGCTATACATGTCATTATACATGTGTGTCTCATTAATGTATTCAGAGCAAACAAGGGTCTAGAGATATATAATTTGTTTTTTTTTATAAATTTAAATTTAGCAGTTTTCTTTTGTGTTCTGTCTGAAAATATGTTTATTTACTTGGTGGAGGTAACTTTCTTGTTAGAGATAGGGATGTTTGCCACATTGGACATATGTATAGTGATATCAGATTCCAAGTTTCACAACTCACTGCATCAAATATCTTCAGTTCTAGTGCCCGCTGTTAGTCTGTGGATTCTTTGGCAGATTATTTTGGCTTTGCTCATGATAGCTAGAGAAAGCACACTCTACCTTAAAGTGGCTTCTGTCCAAAGCAAACGTGGACTCAATTGGTTGTTTCAGATAGGCAGTTTGTTTTCAAGCACCAAACAGGTGGAGGTTGGACTCCCCCGTGTGCTCAGACATTCTCTCTTTCATGAGATGAGTTAGCTTCTCAGTGCATGCCATCACTTTCTTCCTCCTGGGTCAACTTATGTTGTTGCTTACAGGGGCAACAAGCCAGCTAACAGCCCCAAGGGACAACCCCCTGATGCTGACGGCCACTCCTCCGTAACTGACCTGGCCAACTCTCTCACTGGAGACATGGTGATGGTAAGACCATCTGTCCCACCACACGTCCATCCCACTATCACCTATGATGATGCTTTTTGGTCTGTTTTTTCATAGATTGAAGTTACCAAACAGCGCTAAAAACACAGAACTGGGAGGAATGGCAATATGCATACATTATATAGATGTGTTTCATGTAAAGTCTTGTCTTCAGGGTGTTGTGTACTCTGTCCACTTTGCCCAGATATTTGTAAACGTATCTTCTACTCTGATATATATATATATATATATATATACAAGTATAATGCTCAGGTGTCATACTTTTCTCACACATACGTTTGGCCTTCTAGTCTATGAGGTAGGCCTAGTTCTGCAGAATCATTCCCCATGCAAATGGCAGGTAGGTTTAAAGCTTTATATGCTTAGAGGAGAGTGATAACAGAAGAAAAAACACAGTTCCTATAGTTCAAGTGAAACAAGCCATACAAGGTGACTCACACTGTTTGATAAATTAGACTTGGATTATTTCACATTTGCTCTCCCTGTCAGTGGTAAAACCCACATTGACAAATGTTGAATGAGTGAGTCTTTGAAATTGTAGCTCTTCCCTAAACTGCACTGGAAATCAACAATTTCAAGTAATGCTTGGAGAGAGTGCATGCAAACCACTCTTCAGGCTAGCCTTTTTCAGTGTCAGTGGAGACTTGAGCACAATTTGATCTTATGAACTGTTGGTTGTCTTATCTCCCTCAAAGTCCTCAAAGGCTTGCTTCTAATTTATGCTATTGTAGGAGAGAGAGAAAAAATATAGGATAGAGGCCGAAGGTGGAGCCACAGGAAGAAAAGAAATGACCATAAAGACAGCTGCAGAATGCCAACCTTGAGCTGTGCTTCTCTGGCCGTTCTCTCCATGCCCCCACAAAGCACGTGCTCTCTCTCTCTCTCTCTCTCTCTCTGTTTGTCTCTTGCTCTCTCGTTCCCTCTGCCAGCTGCTTTTATCAGATAGTGGCCTTTTAGTGCACAGTAGTGATAAAGAAGTCAGAGTGGCTGTGAGACAGATGGTTGATCAAAAGCTCCCCTATCTCCAATCTGAGCACCTCTTGCCTCTTAAGAACATTAGTAAGGAAATTAAATTCTCTCAGTCTTCTTAATGTCATAGCAATCTCTGCCTTTGAGCAGCTGTTTGAGTACGCTGTGATAGAAATATAGCTATAAAATCTCCTCCTTTCACAGCTTCTTTCTGTCAAGGTCTGTGTGAACATGTGTATGTCAGAGAGAGTGTGTGCCTTTGGATTGAACTTTTCTGTGTAAGTGGTTTCTGCTGCTGCTGCCGCGTGTGCTTATATTTATTTGACTCCGTTTATGGTCCTTCAGCTGTCTCCAGGTTCAGAGGATGATGACGGTGAAGGGCCTATCAGTGAGAAGCTGGGTCGGATCCAGTTCAGCATAGGATACAGCTTTCAGAACACAACCCTCACCGTCAAAGTTCTCAGAGGCCAAGAACTGCCTGCCAAGGACTTCTCCGGCACCTCGGACCCTTTTGTTAAAATCTACCTGCTGCCTGACAAGAAGCACAAGCTGGAGACCAAGGTCAAGAGGAAGAACCTCAATCCCCACTGGAATGAAACCTTCCTGTTTGAAGGTCTGTGTTATTTCCACTCAGATTCTTATCAAATAGCTGTTTCAGTTGTGATGACACATTTTTTACATTGCATTTTGTGAAGCTGCCCAGGAAGGTGTCTCTTCTTTTCTGACTTTACACTGGTGGATAATTTGTGATTCCTTATTTTCTGCTAAATTCTTTAACACTAAGTGTAATTTCTGTTTTTAAACACACTAGTGGCTCTAGGGATTGCTTGCCAGTCTGTTGGTTGGTCCACCACTTTGGTCCAGACTGAAACATCTATCTTTATCTAACTATGTGATGGATTATCATCTGTACAGATACTCATGGTGGCCAGATGATGTATCCTAATCATCCCCTGATTTTATCTGTAGCACCGTCACGTTTTGAACATCTATTGGAAACAAATATTGGATTGATTGTCATGAGGTTTGATTCACTCCCTTGGGATGACCTTTAACAGCTTTAGTGATCCCTAAACATTTCATCTAGTGTATCAGTGTCATCAGGTCAGAATACCAAAAACTAAAAATACCGCAAAACTAATGACAATTCCATCAGCCTCAGCTATAAATTGTGTTAAGTTTAGTTTAGATGTTTTAAGCATCACACCTCTGTGTAATCTGAATTTGTTTCAAACTGGTTCTCTTGAAAAATGAATGAGAGGTCTTTGCGTATAATAAACCCTCAGTCATTTGAGAGAGTGCTGGCTGGTCCTGCAGCTTTTAAAATGTACTTTGGCCTTTGCCAAACTCATCCCTGTTAGCACCATGTTGATGAGATATGACTTGATGAGATATGACTTGATATGCCTTTTCTGTACTGTCAAGACTGTGTTTTACTGTCAGTGTTTCTGTGTAACCTGCCTTTCCTCAGCTCAGCGTTTTCTTTTTGTCTCTGCTTCAGGCTTCCCTTATGAGAAGGTGAGGGAGCGCACGCTTTACCTTCAGGTGTTGGACTACGACCGCTTCAGCAGGAATGACCCCATTGGAGAGGTGTCAATCCCCCTTAACAAAGTGGAACTGGGCCAGATAAAGACTTTCTGGAAGGAGCTCAAGCCCTGCAGTGATGGCAGTGTAAGAGAGAGAGAGAGAGAGAGAGAGAGAGAGAGAGAGAGAGATCCTTTGTTTTTATTCTGATTTTGTTCTAATTACAGTTTTATTAAGGCAAATGTGATGCTATTAGTTGATCAGCATGTGAGCTTGATTGACACAATATTAAAGTAAGCAACGGATTTGGTTAAACCAATCTGATCACTTGGCACAAGGGATTAGGGGTAGTGATGTAAGATTACACAACAAACTAGTGAGTAATCTGGGGTTTGATATTCCCTGATGAAATCTGATATTGGACTGGATGATTCATATTTCATTTTGTCTGTGTTTGTGTGCTCCTCAGGGGAGACGAGGAGACCTGCTGGTGTCTCTCTGTTATAATCCCACTGCCAACACCATCACTGTGAACATCATCAAAGCACGCAATCTCAAAGCTATGGATATTGGAGGCACCTCAGGTAGAGAGTCCTCATTGTTTGCTTAGTCTTTTCTCTTTCTAACCCTCGCTCACCTTGACATTGGAAGCCCTGCGGCTTTACACACAGCTCTGGCTCTTCAAACATTCACTGACCTGTCCGTTCAGAGGACAGTTGCCGTCTGGCTCCCGAGCTGGGCCGTGTCATAGAGAGCTGCAGCAGCAAGGTGACATCACATCAAGCATCTCTTTCTTGCCATTCCTCTTTTCTGTATATCTATGGGGATCTTCACCCTCCCAGCCAAATCTGTGTCAGCTCAGTCTGGTGCTAGTTTTTAAAGTATCAGAGCTCACTGTGAAAAGCTTTCTGTGGCATATTTTTTGTCAAATTACTTCTTCCTGGAGTAGTGTGAGCTGTGTCTGTTAGTATTACAGAATATGATATGGCTCCAGAATTGGTGGTACAAATCCCAGGCCCTATTTCCATAAATACTTCCTCATTTGTATGTTTCCTCGCTCAGGGGATAAGTTGACCTTGAGCTCAGCCTGAGTATCTGCTTCCCTGCTGCCTTTCCTGACTTTAACAATTAAGAGGGTAATTGCAAATCTGACCCCAAAAATCACCTTCCATGAGCATCTTCATCCTGGCTCACAGGTAAACTGATATACTTTGTGCGCACATTGCAGATCCCTACGTGAAGGTGTGGCTGATGCACAAAGACAAGCGTGTAGAGAAGAAGAAGACAGTAACAATGAAGCGCTGTCTGAACCCCGTCTTCAATGAGTCCTTCCCCTTCGATGTGCCCGCCCATGTGCTGAGGGAGACCACCATCATCATCACCGTCATGGACAAAGACAGGCTCAGCCGCAATGATGTTATCGGCAAGGTAACGTGTGACTGTAGTCTGTTGTTGTTGCCCTTGGATACGACATAACCTTTCAGACATTCACTTCAGATATGATTGATGATATGAACATTGGTATGTTTGGCTAACTAGCCAGAAGCTAAGATGCTAACATTTAGTGTTCAGAGTAATAATTGGTTTAGAGTAATAAATAATTTAAACGTTAAAGCATAATTGTAATTGCTGTGTTATCTGTCAAATGTACATGTTTAAGACCCTTTTTACTTTTAAACAGAATCAGCTAGACGGATTAAAAAGTCAACATAAGACACAGCTGTTAATCAAGTCACAGAGTTTTAGCATTAGCTTATTAGCTACTTAGCTACAGGTAATAAAATCTGCCAGTTACAGCTGTCATTTCTGCCAGTAAACTCCATGGTCAACAGCTAAAAATGAGAAATTTGCTTTTCTTCACTACTGTGTGAAATTAAAGACCCCTTGTTTCAAAGATGACTGAATTCTGAGTAGTAAATCTGCCCCTTTGTTTTTGTAAATAAGCGCTGTGCGAAAAAGGAAAGTATAGAAGGGGGTTCATTTAAGCTAACTGTCAACTAAGGCTTTAAAATACATTTCAATTTCAAAATCCTTCAGTGATGTACCCTGTGACAACTCAACTAAAATCTTCATCTCAACACTGTTCTCTCATTCACCGGGTGACAGATATAGTGTGAACATGGTCTCTCTTGCTGTGAAGGTCCTGTCATGTCGCGGGGATATTGCCATAAATGTCACCCATGTCTGAATGAGAAAAAGCCATCACTTTTACAGATAATTCTACGTTATCATCCCTTCTCCTCTTCCCCTCTCTCTCTCAGATCTACCTATCGTGGAAGAGTGGACCAGCGGAGGTAAAGCACTGGAAAGACATGCTCGCTCGGCCGCGTACTAACGTCGCCCAGTGGCACGCTCTCAAGGCCTGATTGCACCGCCCAGCTTCCTCCATGGCCACTTCCCGCCTCCTATCTACCCCCCCCTCCCTCCTCCCACTCCCGTCCTTATGCACAAGACTGACTTGCTGCCAGGCTGCGAAACACGGGTACAATTAGCCATCTGCTCTCTTAAACCTTTAAACTCTTTTTCTCTTTTTCTTTCAAAATCTCTATCCCTCTCCAAATCTTCATTCTTCTTCCTCTCATACAGCCGTGTCTTAATTTCACTCTGCCAATGGTTCCCCTGTTTCTGACTGTCTGTATGTCTGTCTGTCCTTACGCACTTTGCCTGTGGAGGTCTGATATTCTGTTTCTTTGTCGACCCCTTGGTCCTGAACTGCACTGCAGCCCCTGACCCATTGAAGGTGCCAGTCCCGTGGGATCACAGAGAACCTTAAGTAATGATCTAATCTCATATAATCCTATTGTATGACTATTCCAGGTACACAATACTATACAGTATGAACTGTATGTACATAAACATATTAATGTATTAGGCGTATAGATTGGCAGAACTCCCCCTATACACTTGACTAATATACAGTATGTCATCCATAGCCTGTCTGCTGTTTCCCATCTTTCCTGTCTCTTCATTTGTCAGTGCTTCCTTGTCATCTGTCTCAAGTGTACTATATTCTCTCCCCTATTTCAGTCCTCCCTCCTTTTACTCAAAAGTGGTTTAATGTTCAGCTGAAGTTGTCAAAAGCAATCAATACTCGGTTCATGATGAAACCAGCTGAACTCAAGATGAAATTGTTGATACTGCTGTCTCCCCTTCCCTCCTCTTTTTTTCTTCTCTGGACTCTTCTTTCTTTCATTTTTCTCTTTATTGTTCCCTCTTTCTCTTCCTCTGGCACAATATTATTGACCCCTTTCTGGACCCCGCCCCTCGTTGTCTGTGTGCTGTGGGTGCTGTGCTGTAGCTCAAATAAAAATAGAGATTTAAAAAAAATATATATAAACTGAACTTTCCAAAGCTGGGAAAGCGGGAACACAATAAACTCATGAAATGGATCGCTCCTGATTTTTCCAGACAAAAAGCCCTGACATGGAGAGAGAAAAAAGAAGAAAAAAAAAAGAAACCCAACAAATCCCCCACGATACGATGATGTCATTTTTCACAGCATCACCAACAGAGGAAACCAATTTAAAATCTTCTTCCAATGTTAAGATGAAATCAGAAGCAAAAAGCGAAGTTTGTGCTGTTTGTGCACACTTATGTCTTTTTATTGATGCTCTGAATCCTTCGTACTGCCCTGTGCTCTTATTTTGCCCTGTTGTGTTGATGGGGGTTGATCTCTAAGAATTGCTTGACCTTCTCACCAGTTTTGATTGTGCAGTGTGTTGTGTTAATGTGTGCCTGTTGCTGTGTGTGTGTGTGTGTGTGTTCACAGGAGCAACACAATTCTGACTCGGCATAGATCTTCTTCTCTTTTCTCTTTCTCATCTTGCGCTCTTCTTACTGCCATTGTTTCCCCATCCTCCTTTACTGCCCTACCTTCTGAATGAGGGCACGGGGATGTTCTATCTGCACTTTTTGAAAAATGTAATAACAATAATAATGATGATGACAGTTTTGATGATGATTATAGTACTGGTGAAAATAAAGGGAGGAGTATCTGGAAGGGTGAGCAGCAGTTGGGGAGAGGCTACGTCTGCTCTGTGATTTCAGGGTTTGGACAAAAACTAGAGGACACAGAGGATGTATGTAGGGCTCTCATCCTCTTTTTTTTTTGTTCCTCTTTTTTTTCCCAATGTACCTGTGTGATTCCTGGTGGCAGGCTGCTAATGTCTACGTCAGGCTGGGACTGAAAGATCATGCTTGTCACATGGAGGCTTTCCAACACAACTGTATTTTAACACAAAATGTTCATCAACAGCACGGTGATCAGACCTCTAACAGAGTCTTGATGCTTATGTATGAGTCCATGATGAGGATGATGCTGAAAAATGGGCGCTTATCTGGAAACAGTGAGTTTTGGCTTTAACACTGAATGAAAAATAAGATAAAAGCATTCTCCGAGGTTTTGTTGCTGCCCACAGAAACTCTGAACAGTTGTGTATCACTGTTGGCAGGTGTGATATTAGATGATGGTCTGATCTACGACTGTGAGATACTGTAGAAGCAGATTAGACATTATCTCTTCCCTGATTGCTTGAGAGCACCACAGAGTGTATTAGTAGCTGCTCTGCTTGTCAGACACATTCAGCTCAGCTCGACATTCCTGTAATGCAAAATAAAACATAAATCAGCAATATGAATACTGTCAGCCATTATGAGCCACTCACACAGACATCTTTGTCAGTGTATACTCTACACTGACTGTCTGTGTTGTCACATTCACAAAGTTCTGTGAAGTGTAATCACGTCAACCCGTAAACGAGGATCGTCCTTTCAATTATCTCTACAGTTAGACTGACATAACATGCAAATAAAATTGATGTTTGTTTTCTGGTTGAAGCATCTCTGTTTCTGTTAATGTGACTGGAGTTTTTTCCTATTATTATGCAGTAATTTGTTAGTATATCATGCTTTTGTGCCTGCTTTGATTTGAGCTATTATGTTCACCACAAACAAATTGAAGAAATGAGCATTTGTAGTTGAATCAGCACCAGTTTCTTGTCTAGTTTGTCTTGAAGCCCGTGTGGGCAGCAGCACACTGTGCTGCTAGTGTGTTCTGGGCTGTGTATTTCGTGTGAGACTTGGTGCTGGCTACTGCGATGCGCTGATCCAGTCCAGCACCCTTCAGAACAATTGGCCAGCCGTGGAACAGGGCCCACTGTTTTGACAGCCACTGCCTGCAGTGTCGCAGCACATTACACTCCCATTAGGTGGTCAGAAAGGAGCAATATCTCCTTCTTTGGACCTGGGGGGACACACTATTTGTAGAGGTAATGCTAGCTAAGAATAACACAAAACATGGAGTGCTCTCATTAGTAACCATGAAAATGAACAGAGGTAAAGAGTCGTTAGTGAAAATGAAGAAAATAATCAGTAGGCGATCACTGCTGGAGCTGTTTTTTCCATTTCAACATGGTTTGAATATGCAGGTGTGCAGGTGATGGTGGAGGTAAATCAACACAATACCTCTGCCGTTTCCTTTCACCAAGATTGCATGTTGCTCAAGGAAGGAGTGATAAATTACCATGCCACCAGGGGTTGTACAAAGCTTTGTCATCAGAGACCCTGTAAACTGGGGGATATGGCATTATTTTTAGTAACATGGGGCACAGTGTGATGCCACTGAGGCGGAAAGGCTACAGGGTTGGGCTTTTAAAACCAATAGAACGCCACTGAGTGCATTTATTTTCTCAAATGCAAATTGATTTATCCTTGACATCCATTTTAAAGAGTTCAACCTTTTGGACTGTCATCAAATAAGTAGCCGATAAAACTTTAATACACCTTTAGGACAAAGGCAGAAGGTTACTGAGCTAATTGATGTAAGTGAAACGCTGTCAACAACTCCGAGTAACCTCCAGTAAATCTGATAGGAAAATGTTTTTATTGTGGGAAACGACGTGTACACACAAGAGAATATTTACTCTAATAAAAAGGACAATTCATGCTCAAGGTCACACAGTTACAAATGTCATGGACATAATTATTCAAATGTAATTGTAATAGCAACTGCACTGTCATAGGTTTACTGTAGGAAACAAAGTGTAGCAAAACATATAATTCATCACAAAAATGTTCCTTAAAATAACATCCTAAACATGATATTCTCTTATTGTCACCAGTAACAGCAGTAAAGGAAAAAAGCAATTTCCAAATCCCAGTTTTATTATACCGCCACCTGTCTCGCACCTCTAAACTTATTGCGTTTTGTTGGCACCAATACTGTCTGCAATGACCTTCAACTATCCGGAGCTCATGGCAGCATGTCAGGGTTGCAGATGCTCCCAGTCAAGATTTTGTCAGCTAATTCCACTCAGTCTAGTCGTTCTCCTTGCGTACAGGCTCAGCTTTGCCTTTAATCACCACTCCTTTTCCCTGGCAGAGCCAACAGGTAGCTGCAGGTGCAGATAATTACTGTTGGATCACAAAGGTTTAATTCAAGATGACAGACACGGCCGATATACTGCCCACAACTTTGCCACAGAATAAAGGCTCTTATAACTGACTTTTTAGTTACCCAAATTACATTATTATTATTAATTATTATTTTGTGTTTATCTGTTTACTGATCACTCTGAAGGCTATTGGAACGCATTTTAATGAATACTGTACAATTCTACTGTATGATTTATGACCTAATACTTAAAAACTAAAACGCTAAAAACTAATGACCTACTCCCATGCTAACATGCTAAACTAAGATTATGAAAGTGGTGGAAAAAATTATCGTAGCATTGTTAGCATGCTTGCGTTGACAGAGTTGCTAGCGTGGCTATAGTTTTAATATCGTTATCAATCTGTACAGCTGGATTTAGTGACGTAGAAGAGTGAGTGTGTCCCGACTTCTTTGAGATGTTTATTTATAGGTGTGTCCCCCTAAAATGTATCATTGTCACCAGCAGCCTCCGGTTCTCTGTTTACTTTGTAAATATCTGAAAGCTTTATTGGCTAAGGGGTCACACCCGTTTGCCAAGGGATTACTAGATATTCTTCTAAACCTAATGATATTATTTGTCCTTGTCATACTGTGGGCGCCGTCCTTATTCTACACTACGTTTTTTCCATGATGCGTATGGCTTTCTTAAGATGAGTGTCAATTACTCACTCCGTTGGAAAGGTGCCACTTTGCTGTAGTTTGTGCAATATTAAATGAATGGAACACTGTGCTTTGTGTCTAGAGAACTTCAGGTGTGTTTGTGGATTAAAATCAGGCTGTAGTAATCTCATCCTGGAGGGACTGTGTGTGATGATTTATTAAGATGAATAATATGGTATTATGATGGCTGAGTCAGCCCAGAAGTCTTCTGGATTACCTACGTCATTTGTCCAGTCAGTCCCTGTGTGTGAGTCTCGCCCTGCGCAGACAGACCTCGCCTCCCCGAACTCACCCTTTCAATTGTTTTAAGCATCTGGTGAGAACCAATGTGACTTCTCCCAATCAGGGTTCAAGTGAGCATTATTTGAATGGTAACAAAATTAATATGAAAAACAATAATGAGTAATAATATCTTTTTTTTTCTTTTTTCTTTTGGTTCACATTTGACTGTTGGTCAGTGTGCGTGTATGTATGTGTGTGCTTGGTGTTCTTGTGTTGGGTTTCTTTCTTTACGAAAACACGCTAAGAAAAATCCTTCTGTTTTTAAAAAAACTTTCTGTAAATATTGTTGGTGAAAATTAACATTTGTTGTACGCCGAGTTTTCATTTGTCATTTGAACTGATGAAGAAAACAACAATATTCATGATAACAGTGGTGATGTTGATGATGCTGATGCTGATTATACCTGCCCTTCTTGAATAAGGGCTTTTGATGTCCGCTGTATTTTTGTTGGGGGTGTTGTGAGGTCGGGGCAAGAGAAACACAAAGGAAGGAGTGATACCCAACACATCCCAGGCCCACTGTAGCAACACTGCCACATACCTTTACCCCCTCCAGGAAATAGACTGAGCAATATGTGCCACAAACCCATTGTAGCCTGTGTTGTTTATGCCATAAAAACATCTTTGTACTTTTATTACAAACATAAAAAACAGAGAACTACCTGGCTGTGTGAGACGACTGCTTACCTCCCTGTGGAGTCATTCTGCCCACTCACTTGGCATTGTATCTCACCCTGTCTGCTTATAGGGTTGAGGATTTACTGTAATGCCATTGTGTTAGACAGCATTGGCCTTGTACTGACACTGATGATGCCTTCCTCATTGAATTTGGAGTTGGTATTGCTCTGCTGGAGGCCATATATGGGGATGGACATGTATGGAGGAGGGAGGATATTCCAGAGGCTGGACACACACCATCTGTCTGACCCTGTGAAGACAATTTGCATGCTTGTGATTCAGCCTCTTATTTGAGGTTAGACTCATGATTGAGCATAACTGACTGCTGTGAACTTGCCATATTATAGGCTTGTCTCTTGCTTAGTCAGATATTTGAAAGAACTCTCAAACTTCGGCCTGTACAGCAAGAAAAACCCAGGATTAGTGCAGGAGCCAAACTACAAACGTCCATATGGCAGACTTAGTGGAAATAAGAGTTTCAAGACGATGTCAGGGAGAACAAGATTGATCTTTCTAAATGTCCAAAATGTGCCCTGTGCCTTTTTGACAGCCCATTGCTGCATTCCAATAATAAAATACACAAGGCTGCAGTCCAGTTATTTTCACTGCAGGTGTCTGTACGCCCACTTCCCTGTTTTGCCATAGCCTTATGTATCTGACTGGGCCTGTGTACAGTGCAGGGATGGAGCTTATCAGGTTCGTATTACTTTTAGGACTGTCTCCACCACAGACATGATATGGTACAGCAGATACTCCCAGCAGCAATCTGCAGGAAGGGCATGGATGAAGTCCTGCCTTTGTTTGTAACACCATCCTTTTTAGACAGAGTCCCATGAGGAGCCAGAAAAACACACACACACACACACACACTGTAGTTTATCGATGCACTGAAAATAAATTTGGACCGTTTTCCCTAAATCCAGATCCTTCAGAATATCTTTCTTTCCTCACTGGTTGACTTGTAAATAGACTTTGTGATTTAGTTAGAGCAGCCTCTAACTGCCATAATGTGGACTTTTTTCGATCAGGTAGGTAATAAGCAATACATTTAATTGATCTAACACCATACACTGAAATAATACTTACCTAGTCTGATGGCGACTCCTTTGCATTCGGGATGTCGAGGGTAACACTCCTGTTTCTTCACCTCCTTTCTCAACTTGCCATGGCCCACCTCTTCAACAAAGAGTGCTCTAACTTAAAACACACAGTTGTGATGTGTACAATCTAATTTAATGTATTTATTTCTGTATTTTTGCCAACTTTGTATAGTGTATAAATATCTATAAATATATGAAAAATTACAGTACTGTATAGATTTTAGCTGCCTGGTAAGGTTAATAGTATATACTTGGTAGACTAAAAGAAAAAGCGTAGAGCTGTTCAAAAGCCAGTTATTGAGAAAAATGCTTTCTGTAAAACCCGGTGCCACTGGCTCTTTTTATATTCTAGGTTTTGTTTCTGGTTTATTTTTTTATTATAGCCAGTGGGATCCAAAGTGTGTGTTGTTCTTCTTTTCGTCCGTTTGTTTGTTAATTGGTTCGTTCGTTTGTTGTTTTTTTCTTGATAAGATACAGCGAGGTTCTGGCAGCCAGGAGAGTGCAGTGGAACGCAGACTAGGACCCTGTGCAGTAGTGTGTGTGTGTGTGTTAGGTGTGTGTCCGTCCATGATAGTGCTAGTGCTCTCTGTGCAGTGCCTCCCTCCCTCCTCCCTCTCTCTGATGTAGTTTGTCATGTGACGCAGTGTGTGTTAAGGTGCAGGATGACTGTGTTAGCTGGAGCTGGCAGATGCCCTCTCGCTCGCTCTCTCTCTCTCTCTTCTCGTGTCCACTCTGCTTCTTCGTTACAACGCATCATTTTAATCCTCCACCGAGTATAGATTTCCACTTCCTCCACTCGATTGTTCATTTACTCTCCCATTCAGCTGGTAATGCACACCACCAGTCTAATTTCCCAGTAATCCATGCTTCCTCATTTATCCATGATTAGCTCTCTTTATTCACCCACCACATTACTGTAGAGCACCTTGTTTTTCCCCTACAAAGCTCTGTGGACCAGAGAATGATTTAGCACAAAAAAAAAAGAGGAACCATGTACCTCATCCTTGGTCATGTTCTCGTTACGGTTCGAGAGCTTATCCGCTGCTCTACATAAATACAGAGGAGAAGGGCAGCTGTCAGCACAGCACGCGGAAACACAAAGCAGCCATAATTCAGAAATCAAGCACAGATCTGTGACTCAAATCTATGTTGTGGTGGCTTTGCTGCCGCCCCGTTTGTAGCAAGAGCAGAGAATAGCCTTCAAGATTGGACCAACTACATAAATACGTAGTGGGATATGTGCATTTGTAGTGGACAGTTATTACCTTCCCTTTCCCGCACCAAATTTATTACTCAGTATTCCGATGTGTTGCTTGGTTGCTCTGTACATATCTGTGTAGTACTTCTGTTAATGTCCCTGTGTTAGGATAGTAACGGGTTCTTACTGGGCTGCCTCCACAGACGACCTCTTCCTCCTGCTCTGTCTCATTTCCTCAAACTTTAAACTTCAAACATTCCATCTGAATCTCAAGTGAGCCGTGCGACATTTTTAAAGATGATTAGATTCTCACGTAGGTAGTAAAACTGCAGAGGGACTGAACCACAGACAATTCTGCTGGAGCCATGATAATAACCAAGATGTCTTGTCTGAGTTCACGTCGCTCTGAAAAACTCAAAGCCACAACTGACGGCACACTCTGCTCCTCCATACCTGCCCCCGCGCTGACCTCACCTACACCCCGGACAGGTCACTGGGTCACCGACTGGCTTGAGGAGCCGCTGACCTCCCGGGGGGATGAAACAGGTAAGGTAGGTGAGGTGGTGGGAGAGCCCAGGGAGGCAGAGAGGCCTGTCACTGTGCGTCACATCCTGGGTCAGAAGGGAAGGGACTGAGGGCGTCTTGAGGTCACACCCAGTAGCTCTTTGGTTTTGCGTTCCATATTTTTTTAGCCTCTCCTGTTTTTTGGCCGAGCGGACTGTGATCTTACTGGTTGATTTTCTCGTTCTTCTCCACCCATCAGTGTTACAGAGTGTGTTGGGTGGACGGAGCCATGGAGCTGAGCTCTGATTTTGTTCCATATTAAAGAATCATTTTTACTACACCTGTGTCCAGTGATTCATTGTCTTTCTTACTGGTTATATTAAGACTGATATCTACTATCACTGAAGTTGGGCTGCAGCTAACAAGTACTTATTATTCATCTGCCCAAATAGTTTGTTGAATAATCAGTTTTATAAAATGTTCCCGGAGCTTTAGGCAAAATCTTCAAAGTACTTATTTTGTTGTAAACACAAAGTACTAAAGATATTTCATTTGCAACTATATAAAACAAAGTATTGTAAAACATCTTTGCAGTTTAGAGGTTTCAACCAGCAAAGTTTGGGCATTTTCCCTTTATTTATACAGTTTTTGCCCATGCAATTGATTGATTAATTGAGTAATCAGTTCAGCTTTACACTTTAGGTACATTACATGGCTAAACATATGTAGACAACCGTATACACATGTCACATGTCAGTTTACTGATATTTGAGAAGCTGAAATTGGAGAAATTTAACACTTTTTCCCAAACGATTAATCAATTATGAAAACAGTTTAACAGTTGGCAACTCATGGGTGAGTCTGGCTCTCAGTTTGTGTTCAGATTAATCCCAAAGGTCCTGGGTGGGGTTGAGGTCACGTTCTTCCACACCAAAGATGTCCTCATGGATCTGGCTTTGTTAACAGGGACATTGTCATGTTGAAATAGGAAATAGAGTATGATTCAGCATTAGTTGGAACAAAGATGCCTAGGCCAAAAAATGCTAAAAAACAAAAACAGTTCCAGAATAAAATTTAAAGGGGTGTCCACATAGTTATGACCACATTATGTATCATCTCGTAGGTTTCTTTGAACTTTTAATTTAACGATTGGACACACATATGCTAAAGTGTAATTAAACTACCAGATAAATAATTAGAAACTGTAATGACACCATTCCAGTTGAACATTTTTTGCAGATCAAGACGGCAATTTGTAAAGGTTGTTTTTGCCTTTGAGAGCAATTAAAAACATATAGAGAAAATCTCCTGCACATTAGTCAGCATGAAGGTAAATGAATCACACAGCTACACTTGGAAGAAATCTTTCATCCTATTTTCAAGGACGATGATGAGATTCTCTCATGTAGCTTAATTAGCTTTACTATTGTTAATAAAGTTTTCTTCACTTCTGACATTTTGCACTCAGTTCAATGACTGTGTGTGCTTTTAAGGTTCAGTCCATCAAACAACATCGCATAAACATTAAACATATTTCTTGCAACATCAACATGTTAGTAATTTTTTTTTCTTCAATTTTCTGTTAATCTGTCTCATCGAGTTACAGAAGGGCCTGTTGTGTACATGTCAGGAAGTGCACTCACTTGGACTTTAACCGTCCATCACAGTCGGCCTCTTTACACCAACCAAAGCGGCTGAAACTCAAAAATGGGGAAAAAAAACTATGACAATGCAATGTACTCCGAACCGTCCGTGCCAGATCTGCCTATTACGTACAGAAGTCAATAAGGAAGCAGGAAGGAGATAAGATGCAGAACAGTGAGGTGGTGAAGCATAGAGAGCATCTGAGACCTGACACACAGAGAATGGTCTTAGAGCTGTCTCTTTTTGTCTTCCTCAATATTAATTCTATGATTTTCTATGGCAGACATAAAAACAGGTTATTAAACAGAGACAGAGAAATCATGAAGATTCTCCTCCCAGAGCAGGAGAGTATCAGGAGCAACGAGTTGGGCAGGAATCACAGACAAGGACTGAGCCAAGCTCCTGCAGACAGGGGCCGAGGTTTCGTCCCTCCCTGAACTACAACAGACGGCTGCAGGCGAGCCAAGCGCATCAACACGACGGGAGACCCTTGCTTGCATCACCTCCGTTTATTTTTAGAACCACTGCACCCACCATTTCTCATCTTTTGAGCTCCCTCTGTATTCTACGCGTTATCTCAAGTACAAACTGTTGCAGTATTATTTTCTCTTTATATTCAGTATTTCTGCTACTTTGCTCAAGAGGCTACAGTATAGTCATGTTACATGTGAATTATGCAGATGCAGGAACACAGATCACTGTATTGCAGAGATGAACAATCATGTGCAGGAGGGCTGAGAATCTGCAGGTTTCCATTTCAAAGAGAGTACAGCAGGTGCTTCCACTGGATCATTTACTTGTCTCTGGCTGAAGTTGTTCTAATAAGTGAAATCATCTGGTGTTATCTTTGACTGGAATGAAAATAGCTGTCTGATCTATTCTAGCTGTATGGATTCTTGTGAATTTATAATTAGAAAATGCCAATAATGCTCACATTGTGTGTAAGAGAAAAGAAGCAGGAAATGAGCCTGTCAGTTTCAATGATGCAGGCGTTTTTCCTGTAGTTATTTATTTATTTATTTGAGAAGATAATGAACAGTTCCCGGCTTGGCACGACAGCATGTCAAGCAAGAAAGACTGTGGAACCGCAAATACAAGCAACAGCTTGTTGACTGGCTTTGACTGCCAGTGTTGGACAGATGGAGGGAAGAAAGGCAGCAAAAAAAGTGATGTGACAGAGGTGAAGATGATGCGTGAGATGAGATCAAAAGAGAAGGAATATGAAGTGAGAATTAAAGGAAAGGTGTGAAAATGATGTGGCTGTTATGCCAGATTTAGTGATCCAAAAGGGTGAGCAGGTTGTCATGGAAAAAGCCCAGTTAGAGTCATTTTATACTGAAGAATCCCACCAAATAATGAAACAGTGAAGAAAATCAAAATGTGTTTGAAGTGTTCAAGCTGCATGTTTGGGATCAATATAAATGTATGTAGATCTCACTGTTTTATTCTCTCTATAATAGAAAAGTCCTCCTCTTGGGGGAGTAATTAGCAGGAAAATGTGTCTTTGTTTGCGTCTGGAAAATGACACTGATGTCCAGCTCACTGTTTTTTTTTTCTGATATCCTAAATACACCAGAAGGTGAATATCCTCAAGACTGTGATGTTCATCTAGATGCATGTGTGCAGATGCATAAATGATGTACAGACATTTTTTTCTTACTAACAGCTCTGGATAATAACTCCCTGTCTCGGATGGAAATTTTTTATCAAGATGTCATGCAAATTTCAAGCCATCCATCATTTTTACATAACCCTACATCTTCCCTGGGTTAGTCTGAAGTCAGGGCCACTGTGGTGTCACACTGCCATCCAGTGGACACACAGAGAAACTGTCCGCTCTGCTGAGGATGTCTGGTGTGAGTGTTGTGCATCTAAAAATTTAATGCAATATGTTATTCACAAGAGACCAGCTGTGGTAGGAAGAAAACAGACCAGGAGCAATTTAAATGAAATAACTACAATAAAGAAACTAAAGATATTAAATTAAATAAAATATACATAGAATAACAAGTCACAACAAGGTAGAGTACCCTTAATACGCATGTATATGTACATCCTATAATAAATACAATAAACATAAAAATGTATTAAGATATATATTGTAGTGTTATGTATAATGCAATATATTGTATGCAATATACACACATGCTACAAAATAATAATATACAATACCCACATTCATTAAAATAATAATAGAAAAAAAAATCCACCATTCAAAGATGTTCAATGTCATAATGATTACTCTTATGTTTTATTGTTTTAGGTAACATAGGACCATAATATAGTGTGTTCATGAATGTTTTTTCTCCATAAATACATAGTGTAAAACCTAAAAAATACACTATTTATTATGTATTATGTATTTATGGTTCAGAAATTTGGTATTGAGATTTGGTATTATGATACTGTAAAGGGTCAAAATGTGAACAGTATTTGAGGGTTAATGTGATATAATAACTTGTAATACTACTTACTGCCTATAGTAGTAATAATAATATATGATTGAGGTACAGCTGTATTGTTGAAAGTGTGTTTGCAACAGGGAACCTTGAAGTTCATATACAGTAGTTGTTACTGTCTTCTCTGAGCGAACAACACAGAGTTCAGTCTTATGACAAAGTGCAGAAAACAGCATTGATGTATAGCAGGTAACAAACGATAATCTTACAATATCCCAGCTGCAACATTATATTAATATTAACATATACTTTGGATTAATAATACAAAGTATCATATGTTATTTAGTTATCTGCAATACATGAATTCTGCATTTTGTATGAATAATACAAAGTATGATATTTGTAATAATAAAATGACATTGAAGAGATGAAGCGCAGGCCTGAAACACAACAGAAACATTATCTGGTGTTAACTGAGCGCAGGCAATCTTTCATTGTGGGCTCATTCTTCAGCTGTAATGTTCTGCCCTTGTGCTGAATCTCCTAGCAACAGAGACCTGTTTACCTACAAAACCACCCTGCAAGACAGACAGGTGAACAAACAACCTGGAGTTGCAGGTACGTCTGAAGAGTAAGTGAAGTTTTTCTCTGCTTTGGCAGATTATTTTCTGTGGTAATTTATATTTATATCCAGGGTCAGGGCACAGAATTAGCACCACCCACCAGCCAAATGCAAGTGGCTGGTAGATTTGCTTCACTCACCAGTGGCTGAAATTTGAATAATTACTAGCCATTTGGCCAGTGGACAAAAATGTTAATTTTCTCTCTTCATTTAAGCAGCATTTGATACTCATTACATACTCAACACTCATTGCATTATTTTCTATAGACTGTAATCACGTTTTTTAAGTGTTAAACCTCAAACTAGACTTACACCTCGTTTACTGCTTTTATTTGTGGTTACAGCACTGCCCATAAGCCCTGAGGTGCTCGCTATCCATCACTGTCGTCAGTGAAGGTTTCCATTACAGCAGTCACGGATGGCCGAGCAGGGAAGGATAGTCATGACAACTGTTGAAGCAACGGGCAACAGGGGACAGCTGAGTGGCAACCAGTTCCACAATACTTCCTACAGAGCTTCTTATGGTGAGAGTGCATGATGAGCAGGAAATCTCCACACCAGAATAAACAGAAATAGCTTTGATCATAACAGTCAGGATTCAGATTTGAATTATGATATTTGTACAGGCACAACTGTCACCGACACAGTTAGGGTGAACTTCACTCGTCACCTTGGCCGTCCCAGTGCGACAGGCTTCACAGCGAACCAGCGGCCAGCTGTATATTACCAGCCCAGTTTGGACCACATTGACAACCCTCAGTTTGGGTGAGTGTCAGGGCAGGTGAGGGGTGATGCTTACCTGATTTGTCAGGTCAGTTCAGTCAAATCACAGAAATCATGAACATATTTTCTTACCTCTTGTGGTATCTGGATATGCTGATAGAGCAGTTTTGGATTTATTTGCACTGTTTTTTAAATGCCCTTCAGACCCACACAGGTGTTTTTAATCATCTGATTGCTCAGGTTGGTAGTGGATGGAGCCATGCTGGCAATTAAAGGATTTGCCTGGTGATTTTGTAATTTGCAGAATGATCACTCAGCTGCAAGACATTGAAAATGTAATTGCTCTTATTACTCTTTGGACTGTTTCACATAACCATCTTCATGGTGAAGGAACATGTCCCCCAGTGCAAGTGTCACTCACTGTTTTTAATATCTTTTGGACAACAACAGAGGTCTATGTCACAGAGGGATAAAATAAGACTGGATACAACACACAATATTTGTAAGTAGCTTTTCATGTATCAGCATATTTTATGATAAATTCACATCATATGGGATGAAAGAGATTACCACTTTTTACAACCGGTGAGCATTTACATCAAATAGAAAATGTCAATTCTGTGAACAAAATAAACAAAACTCACTTCCACTGTATTGGAATTGAAAACATAAAATCTCATAAACTAGGCAAGAAAACCAAATCTGCATGCTAGACACCACAAGAGGTACGTTTAAGTTTAAGTCATTTAAGTTTTTCAGTATTTGAATCGACTTTCTAAACTGATTCAAATGAAAGTGATAAAAGTGTTTTTTTGTCTACAGACTCCAGTTATCTGATAATTTCATGTCTCAAACCAAGCGGCATTACCAGCCTCATATCCGGTCTGATGGTTGGAGGTCTTTGCCAAACGTCCTTAATAAACCCAGAGAGAGCGGCTTCCATCAGCTCAGGAATCACCCGAAAACAGAGACTGTGGAGCAGAAGGTATCTGGGTCTAAAAGTGTCACACGCATCAAAGATCCTGAATAGTAACTTTCTCATTATATTGATATATATATTATCTTCATGAACTTGTCTTTTCAGACAGAATACCAAAGATTGTTTGTGCCCCATGGTCTCTCACCAACAGGTAACCAACAGGCCTGCAAACACTGAGATTCAAGAACCAAGTTTACATAAAAAAATTTAAAAACAAGGATTAGGTGTAATGGGAAAAACAGATATGCAACGCTGCTGTAGTTGAAGTTGTTTGTATAAATGGTGCATTTACATTGTTGGCAAACTTCCTGTAGCTCCACTGAACCACATGACTGTGGGTCCGAAAGGAGAAACTGGTTTTACTGAGGGAACAAACTTTCAGCTGAACACATTTCAAGAGAAAAAAAGCTGCACGGTTTGTAAAGTTTCTTCTCTGTCACTCTCGTAAAACAGTTGAACATACAGCATAACACTGGATGTCTATAGAGTTACTTGGTTTTCATCAGTGTCTGCCTTTAAGTTTTTGTCTTTTGCTGATGTTCAGGTTGAGCCTCGCCAGACACACAACTCAGTGATGAAAAGTGACTTTATGACGCCATCATTTCTGCAGGTTGACCCACAATGATTACTCTCCTTTATGTTGGAAAAAAGGACACTGTTTTTGTGTTTTGTTTTGCGTCATCTGTTGACGTTTAAGTGTCTTTCTGTGTTTGCGTTTGAGGGCACTGAGGCGACACCGAGCCTGCGCAGCCATTCCTCACGAGAAACGGGATTCACTCGAGGTACCGTCACTCCTTTGGCCTGCCCAGTGAGTACAGACCCCCACCCCCCCATCCTCCCACCCAGCCAGCTCTAGCAGATCAAACTGATATCACAACACTGACATCCCTTTATTCTTATACCAGACCTCCCTTCTGCCATCACCCCAGACTAAATTTAATACACCAACTGAGAGGAAAATTGGGAAAAAGGTTAAGTAACTATGTATATTTTTTTCTACTTATAATAAGTAATATGTCTGTGTTTGGAGACACTACTGTATCTGGATGGTTGAGTTTTGCTTTTCGTCTGTTGCTGTGTTTTCAGGAGCTTTCTGGGTTTCTTCTCAATGCTCCAAACAACCAAGCTTTCCCTAACACACCTTTTGACTGCTCGCACTTCACTACCCACTATAAAAGTGTGTAAGTGTGTTTGGTATTTTTTAGATAATAATCAAGTACACGTTAAGCTAAAAATATAAAAAAAAATTTAAAAAGCCTTTATTTTCCAGGTTCTGTCATCATATTGACTCTGAAAGGTTGAGATCTGGCCCTTCCAGTAGAGGCATCATCAACTCTAAAATGGATAATGGCTACAATCGCCGGGACATGGACAGGTACACACGATGCACACATACATCCACGTCATGCACACATTTCCTCTGACTCTCATACACTTTTTTTTCCCCCACAGGTTCATCTTCAGGGACTAGATCTTCACATACTTATGGTTACTCACAATGACAATACAATGTGGTATTTCTTGGTGACACATTACTGTGTAGTCAGGAGTTGTGAGTAAGAACAGCAGAAGTATTAATTATCATTGTCATCAAATCCAGACAGCCTTAATCGCTCCCTTTACAAAAGTAATTTTCCGTTCTTTGTGGGGTCCTTTTTGTCTGAGTTAACAAGCTGCCAGTCAGACAGATGTGAGAAGTGAGTCATGTGAAAGCTAAAGAGAGAGTGAAGAAGATGATACATCGTCTCCGACCTGCCTCACTGCTACTGACCTACAGAGAATGAGAAGAGTGTAAACTATTGATCAAAATAATTATACTCAGTCTGAGTATAGCGCCGATTCCCCTGAACGTCTGCGGTGTGTCAAACTGTTTTGCCACCCACAGCTGTGGAACAAAGAGCAGAGCGCTGACCGATGAGTATCCTTTTTCCAGCAGTGTCACATTTTGTGTACAGCTTGGTATAATACACCTACTGTAGGACAGCTCTCAGAAACTGCAGTGGTTTTACCGGTCAAACAGACACAAGAATGTTGCATCAAAACAGGAGATGCATAAAACCAGTGTGTCTGTCTGTTGTCAGCAAATACAGATGAAAGATTGATGTTTAATTAGCTGTATATGCATAACTCTTCCTGAAAAAGGAAGTGACATATTAGTCAAACAAAAACAAAATTCAGCACATTTGCCAGTTCCAGTTCCTCCAGTCGTGATGATTTGCTGTTTTTTCTTTGTAATATATAAAGTAAATTATGTGTCTTTGGATTTTAGAGTATTGATCAGACATAATGAGACTTTTGAAGACATATTGGGCTCGTGGAAAGCTGTAACTAGCATCTGTTTTCTGACATTTAGACACAATGATTGAGAAAGTAGTCGACAGATTCATCAATAATGAAAATAATCATCAGCTAAATGAACCCCCCCCCCCCATTTTGATAATCAACTAATATTCTTAATTGTCTTTAAAGCAAAAATGACAAATATTTACTGGTTCCAGCTGTTTAAACGTGATCCTTTTTTTTGTTAGTTTTCTGCGATTGAAAACAAAGTATTTTGATGGAAAATGTTTCACTATTTTCTGACGTTTTTACAGACCAAACAATCAATCACTTGCTCAAGAAAATCACTGGAAGATTAATAAATAACGATATTAATCATTTGTTGTAAGCTCTAGATGTAACACAAACACCCAACACATATATCTATAAAAATAGGGATTCTTGAAAAGCAATCGTCATCCGTTTGAGTCCGCTCTGCAACACACAACAAAGAGTTGAGACATCCTGTCACACGAGCGTGGCCATAAATATTTCAGTGTTTGGATAAATGTTTCACTCTTTCAATGAGATGTGAGAAAAAGATACGTGGAGGGAATAAGGATTGGATTACACACGAGCCCCACATGAATAATGAGTGCAGAGATGAGAGGAGAACAAGCAGCGAGCCTACTTCATGTCAACAGACAGAGGTAGAAAAAGGTACCGTCAACAACAAAATGGAGTATACAAAGGTCGAGGTTGAGTCTCTGACATGGAAGGGGCTTCAGGTTTTTTATTTAAATAAAAAAAAATCTTTCTTTCTTGACTTTTGTGTCCATTTCGTTTCGAAACCTTCCTACGGACTTACCTTTTATGGTGAGGCACCCCAGCTATTCATCCCTCTAATAATCCTGCTGTCTCCTTCTCTTTCTTGGCACTGACACTCAAGGGACTGCTTACACAACATTGACAAGGGACAGGTGGGTTGTGTTTAGCATGTCATAAATATTTTGTAAATCAAAATACAATACACACATTTACACAGTCGTGGTTTATAAAAGTAGCAATACGCCAAGCCGAGGGGTGCTGGCAAGCACATAAAACAGACACTGGCCATGATACGTGGACACACTGCAGTTAAGTAAACAGAGGCCGGTGGTTTCACCGCTTCCAAATGAAGAAATATCACCACATAAATGATTGACACTGACTCCATCAGCTCACTTAATATTTAATAATTGAAGACTCAGTCTCCTGTGAACACTCATAATACAATTCTAATGTTAATTAGCCATACACACACACACACACATACACTGCACACACACACACACACACACAACACGCACTCCACCTGAGTCCTGCTCTGATTTGACCATTTGCAGCTGATTGAGATGTCACAGGCGCTGTCAGTTTATAGTTTCATAATGCCCGGGTCATTTTCACAGTTAACAACAGATAATAAATTAACAGCACGTAGTAAAAGTCACAGTCTCAACTTGTGTCAGCTTCAAAAAATGTTATCTGTGGATAGTCATCCATTTCCGCCTGCCTGCAGATCATCTGGATGTATGAGGGGTTTTTCATGCCCCTTCCTGTCTCCCCGTGTCCTGCAGCTCCTCATACATGTAGTCCAACTGCGCCCTGTCATACTCCAGCTCCTCGCCTTCATACTCAAACCCCTCGCCCTCACATATCAGCTCCTCCGTTTCATATTCAACTGCGTCCTCGTCATATTCAAGATCAGCACCGTCATACTCTGTGACTGGCAGCTCCACATCCCACTCTTCCTCTCTAAAGTATGCATCCTCTCCAGCTGGTTCAGCGTCGTTTGTGGCTCGGTTTGAGCTACTGTTCTTCAGGATGCCGTGAATGACTGGCTCCTCTCCCACCAGAGCCAACTCCTCTGCTTCTTTCTCTGCAGCCTTTCGTCTCTCGTTTTTGGCCTCACGCTCCTCCAAGAACTCTGCAGCTCCTTCCCCGACCACGAACACCTCCGGGCCCACTTTAGGAGGGCCCTTGACCGGGTTGTGGTCGTAGGAGAATAGGCGGAGGGCTCGGAGGCGCTTCAGGCTGGGGAACTCTGATATCTTGTTGCGGTCCAGGTCTAGTATCTCCAAGCCCTCCATGCGCAGCAGGACTTTGGGGAAGGTTTGAAAGCGGTTCCCATAGAGCCATAACCCCCTCAAAGCTTCCATGCGGCAAAGATCAGGAGGCAGCGTCTTCATCCGGTTGTCCCCTATCTGGAGGGACTTGAGGTTGGGCAGGTCGTACAGTTCTCGGGGGAATGTCTGGAAGTAATTGCTCTCCACCCACAGACACCGCAGACTCCGCAGGTTGGTTAGCTCAGGCGGGAGGCTCATCAGACGGTTGCTGCCCAGGTAGAGGCGAGTGAGGTTGGTGAGCTGGCAGATGGCCAAAGGAACGTCCTCTATCTTGTTGAAGTCGAGGGCGAGTATCCGCAGGCCGTGCAGCTGGGTGATGCTGTCTGGCAGAGTGCGCAGGCTGTTCCCACAAGCATACAGCTTCTCCAGATGCATCAGCCCGCAAACACGCAACGGTAACCGCTTAAATTTACGGTAGCTCAAGTCCAGCACGGGATCTCCACTCTCAAGCATCTCCTCCACCCCAAGCGGAAGCTCGTCCTCAACCTCCTCCTTCTCTTTCTTCCTCTCTGTAATTTCTGCCTCCTCGCCATCCTTTTCCTCCTCTTCTTCTCCCTCACCCTTACTGGAGGAGTTGCCCATGCTGGCTGGCCTGCTGCCCCTGACTCCTATATGAGTCAGGACACAGACATTTAATGAGGTAGTGTCTGTGACAAGTTAACCCTCAGCCTGCGAGCTGCTGTTGTTTTGTGGTTGATCCCACCA
This sequence comes from Pampus argenteus, assembly GCA_036937835.1. Taxonomy (NCBI): domain Eukaryota; kingdom Metazoa; phylum Chordata; class Actinopteri; order Scombriformes; family Stromateidae; genus Pampus; species Pampus argenteus. The sequence goes on from CM072869.1 coordinate 9,162,804, forward strand.
GCTGCAAAGAGCATCATGGTTCAGGCCAAATAACACTCTCGCCATGCTGCAGCAGTTTGTTAGACGTCTCTTCATCCCTTCATCTACTGCTAGATCAGAAAACTTAAAAATATCTAGCAAAAAGTGGAGTAATAGTAATGATAGTAGTAATAGTAGTAATAATAGTAGTAGTAATAGTAATAATAATAATAGTAATAGTAATAGTGCTGCTGATAGTTAACAAAGTACAGCTGAATTTTGAACTGAAATTGAATTCTTGCAGTCCTTACCCTTTTCTCTACTCTTTGACTTCCTTGAGGCTCTTTTAGTATGCAGTTTTAAGGTCACCTGTTCCTGTGATCCGGTCTTTCTATCAAGAGAGGGAAAAAAAAGTGCCACTTTAGGACATTAAACAGTCAGTTGCTGTCCCTCTTCCTGCTGTGTGTTGGTGGATAAGCCCACAGTGTGCTCAGCTCAGTGACCTGGCCGCCGGCAAAGAAAAACAGTTAATGGAAGTCTGTCCACTAGTTAATGCAGCTGCTGCCCATTAGAGGCTGAAGTCCTCTGCTGTTATAATCCGCACCAGAGGAAGAAATTGCACATTTTGCAGAACTGCAGTGCTGAAAGACTGACTCTGCTCCTGATGTTGTCCGGTTCTCTCCATCAGTGTGAAGGTTTACATTCAACTGCTGCCTCCCTCCCTCCCTCCTTCCTGCTGTAACCGGAACAGGGTGCGTTCACATCACATGGTTGAGTGTGAGTGTGTGCGTGTGTGTGTGTGTGTGTGTGTACAAAAACTTGATCTCCTATTCACTTGAGTGTTGTTGTTTTTTTTAAAGGATAACTGCAGTACCATTAAGTATCAATATAAAGAATCTATCAATTTAATTTAATTTATTTTAAATTAAAAAAAAATTTTATTTATTTTTTATTTTCAGCTCAACCATGACATTAAAATACTGCTTTCAAAGTAAAACATCAATAATAATATAAGGATGCAATAATAATAATAATATACAAGTAATTCATCAATATAACCCTCTATGTATTATATGATTATAGTACTTGTTGTACTTTTATGTACACTACTTTTCTGTCCGTCTGTCCATCCATCAGTCAGTCATGCACATACAAGTGCCTAGCCCATGGACTTACAAGACGTCAAAAAAAATTATTGCAATATAATGTAAAACCTTTTACATTATATTGCAAACAAATAAAATCAAATTCTTACAAGAATTTATCCATAAAAGCTTGTTAGAAATTAAGAACATTTTGCTATTTAGCCCTTAAATCATCATATAATGAGCAATAAAAAGCATAAAATGGGCATAAGAGTAATACAAACCAGTAGAAAAGTGAATGTAATCAACTTGGGTCACCAAGGAAAAGTCAATGCATTGGATCATACTTTGCATGCTTTGATATTTTTGATTTTTACTGATATACTTATTTTTAAATAATCTGCATACTTCTCCTTCCAGTAGAAATGCATAATCATACATTACAATAATATATTTATCAGGAAATTCATCACATGGTCTTCTGGGTGTCCAAAGATGGTAACTCCAGTGCTGGTTTGTATCAAACACTACAGACATCAGCTTGAACAGGTTTTAATAAAAAATATTTGCATTTAAGAAGCTGAACTCACGTTCAATTCCTTTTCTTTGGATCAAATAATTGATTAATAGGTTAATTAATCATTTTAGCTCCAGTACAATTACTGAAGTGTGTAAAAAGTTATTTGGAGGATGTGCATCAACTGAAACTACTTTATATGCAGCAATACACCCAATAGTTGATGATATCATCAAATGTTTTCAATGTAAATTCATAATTTGCACAACTAAATACTTTCAGCCATCAGGTAATCAAAATGCAGTGGAGAAAAAAAAGAGTATTTCACAAATATAAAAGAAAAGTATCCCAAAGTGGAAATACTCAAGTAATATCTCAAAATTATACTTGATAAACTACTAGTAAATGTACACAGTTACTCTCCACCTCAGAGCAGCAAACAGCAGACAGGTTGTCTGATTGATGCTTTTGTGGGTTATGATATTGAAGAAAAGCCTGGAAAAGCTGCTGGGGTCAGATGTGCAGCGCTCTCGTCAGCCTGATGAGCTGTGGCAGAAGAAGCGGACAAACAGGGAGACAGGCCACACGCTGCTTGAGGATAATCCTGTCTGATATGCTGATGACCAAAAGAGCTGATTTGCAAATTTCTGCATCGCATTGAAACAACCTTGAAATGACATAATGGACTGTAAGCATCAGACAGACAAGAGACCTCGGGGGGTGAATGGATGTGACTGCTAAAGTGAAGGCAGATGAAGCACTGTGTGACCCAAACAGTATGGAAAACGATATGGAGAAACAAACCATAAAAAAATCAATCAATCAATATGTAGACATAAGCAAGTCTATATGTTTTGATGATGACAGATGCAACACAGGACTGGAGTCAGGTCTGCTGTTAGATCCTCTGGGTTAAACCAGGACAAGGAAGGCGACTGATTAAAGGAGCTTATTTGCACTACCTGCTGGTGGAGAAGATCACTGCAACAGACCTTTTTCACAACATAAAGGCTGTTTAATGCTGCTTATGAAAAGTGCAGTTAATAATAAAATATCATCCTAAACTTGCCAGCCTCCACATTTTTAACTGTAAATAAAAATAATATATATATATATATATATATATATATATATATATATACTTATTGCTTACCATAGCTTCTGAGTATATTTTGTGCCACTTAAAGTTATACAATTGTATACTCTTGAAATATATAGTGTAACATGTCACCACTTGTTTATATGTTTTGTAGAGTAGCTGCACCAAACATGAGCTCCTAAAAAAGGCCAACATCTAAATCTTGGACCTACAAAAGTGGGACATTTTGCAAAATAACCTTAAAATAATCTTCAGAAGTGACTCTAGCTAGCTAGCTGCCGACTGCTAACTGCTAACAACAACATTACAATGGAGAAACTGCACTGAAGACGCTTATAGAAGAGTTATGGGCCAGTCTTCAAACTACGTGCTGACCAACTATGGTCTGTGTTTTTAACCTAACCCACGTGCTTTAAGGACTCCACCATCATTCCTGTACCCATGAAAAAACAAAAACGGCCTGCCTGAACGACTTCCGCCTGGTGGCACCTCTGTAGTGATGTTGTGAATGGCTTGTCAAGGATTATATGTTTCTCACAACCCAACACAGTTAACTGCAGTTAATCTACCGCTCCAACAGATCAACGGATGAAGCTATAGCACCAGAACCAGATTACATGGATAGATTGCAATGGCATGGATTGCATTTATAGTGGAAGTTATAGTCCCGTCCAATCCCCCCCCTTTATGTTTTTGCTGTGACGTCCTCACATGCATGATTTCACCTCTCCCTCTGACCAACTCATACATTACACTTTTACATCCTCCCCTCTCTGCTTCATATTCAGTAATTGTGGCAGCTGCACAAGACCGTCCTTTGACCTCTGTGGTTTTTTATGTTTTGAGAAATTATAGCTAAGGAGTTGTTTCTGTAATCTACATCTGACAGCATGTGATAAGCACTAAAACTGAGAATGAACATTTTACTATCTGTTATCAGTTGTTATGGCATCATCAACATTTACACAATGAGCATAAGAGTAATACAAACCAGTAGAAAAGTGAGTGTAATCAACCAATCAACCAAAAGTCAATGCATTGGATCAAGCAACAAAAAAATGCATACTTTGCATGCTTTGATATTTTTATTGTAACATTTTGAACTCAGGACTTTTATATCTTTATATAGTTATATTGCTACTTTTACTTTAAATAACCTTTATTCTTTTCCCTCCTATGTAAATACATAATCATACATTACAATATATTTTCATCAGGAAAAGACTATTAATCACCACATGGTCTCCTGAACGTCCAAAGATGGTAACTCCAGTGCTGGTTTGTATCAAACACTGCAGACATCAGTTTGAACAAGTTTTTATGGACCAATTAACAAAGGCTGGTGACAGTCTTCACATGACTTTCGGCTCTGATACAGAACAGCCACAAGAATAATATAAATAATCTATAAAAGGTAGGTTCAGTTAAAAGATGATGGTTATCAAAACACTACTGCTTGAAGCACAGCAGCTAACCATGACACGAGCTAATGTCACTCAACCAAACAACAGAAATGCAGAATGAGAACTTACCGACAGTCATGAAACATGACACGACTGTTTTGTGCTTTGGTGGTTCCATGATCAACTTTGATTTCATTCAACGCGTCTTGAATAGTTTTGTAGTAAAAATCTCAGAGCTTTTGTTACATCAGCTCTCGCAGACCACCATGTGCCAGAAAAGCTCTACCTTATACCTACCATATACTCTACCATATTACTGCCCTTGTCATAGCTTTGCCTATGACCATCAAGTCAATGTCCAATTCTTTTAATGCAGATTTTAGAGTTGCCCTATGTCCATGTAGTGGTATGAACTCTAAAAACCTCTTGACAGGCTTCCTGCTCTTCTTCTGGACGTAGCGAATCATCAAAGCGAGGTGATTTGACGCTGAGTACACAATGATGGGGACATACTTGCCATCTTTAACTTATTTTACAATGGCACGCAGGACCTTTTCAGCCATCAACTGAACAAACTCATCGCAAACGTTAGAGGAGAGATAATTGGTATTTCCCCTGACCTTTGTCTCTGTTTTGGCTGGATACCAGTTGATCTGATAGCAGAATGAGTGGCCCTGCTTGAGCTCCAAGCAGATTAAAACGTTCCTTATTGAAGCTTCAGTGATGCATAAAAATCCCCAATATTTGACAGGGTTTGTTTGACACAAAGTAGTCACACATTATGTTGTCAATTTTGTTCCACTTTGCAGAGAGATAAATAGATTGCTATCACACTGCTAGCATATATATATATAGCTGCTGCTAACATATAAGCATAATCTACACTGAACCGGAAATACGCTTAATTAAAAATGAATGGATAAATAAATAAACATGAAAATTAAATAAAGTTTTAGATCGGATTTATATATTTTAAAAGATTTTAACGTATATGTTAAACCTTATTTAACACAGGCAGTTCATGTTGTTTACTGTCTGGTCCTCCTAGTTGTAAGAAGGACTCATGCATGTGTCTGAAATGCCTGTGTGTAGATCCGGGCCTGCATAGCACATATCCTCCACACCATCCTATTCACTTGGACAGGAAAGGGAGCGATGTCAGATTGCTGCTGATTGACTACAGTTCAGTGTTCAACATAATAGTTCCAAAGCTCTGAGATTAAACACCTCACAAGCAGGTTCGCCAATGTGAAGTGCCTCAAACCTTCATTCTATCTAAAGGCCATCAGGAGGTGACTTCACTGGCTCTCAATGGTCTCAAACATTAATTGTAAGATTTTGGTCACCTAAAAAGTGTTGTTCAGCATTCAGTTGTACTAAAAGACGTGACGTGAATTACAGATGCACTGTGCTAACCGAGCTAGCTTGATAGCATTAGTGTTAGGGTTAGCTTCACCCTCTTGTCCAAATATGGTCATTCTGGCTCCAAAAAAACCCCCCAAAAAACAAGATGGAGACAGCTAAAATGCAAATTTCTGGCTTCAAAACAGTAGTAGTCCACAAACAGTAGTGTGTGTAGGCGGACATACCGCTCTCTCATCCTTAACACTGGAGCACATCAGGGCTGTGTTTTGAGCCCCCTGCTGTACCTCCTGTACCCACATTAGACTCCAGCACCACTCCTGGACCATATGGAGCATTTGATGGTGAATATCAGTGCCTTACAGGATGAACCGCACAAAGACTGGTTTGTTCGGCTGAACGTACAATGCTCTACCTTGCCTTAAAGATATTTACAACAGGCAAGGCAAAAATAATGCTAGGAGAAACATTAAAAAATCCCAACCACCCGGATAACGGCCCTTTTTCCCTGCTGCGGTGGTCGTAATAACTAACCGGATACACAATCACCAGCACAAGAGGTTTAGGAAGAGCTTCTACTGCCCCGCCCGTTCCAATCATACATATATACATATATTATTACTATTTTTTAATTGTTAAACGTATTTAAACTATTGTTATTTTACAAATTGAAGTAACTGACAGGATTACATTTCATTGTGATTGTACCTAAATCATTACACAATAAATGACTATTTAAAAAATTATCGATTGATTGATCAATTTAGATCTTCAGAGATTTGTTTTCATTTTAAAGTATATTTCTGTTGGTCAATGTAAAAAAAAATCAAAAAAAAAAATCTAATTTTATTCAGTGCTGCAAAACAATGAAAGATGAAAATTTTAAGCCAAAAGTATAAGAAACAATATACTGGAATAAAATAAAATGAGCCCAGACAAATACAGTGATAATGACAGTAATTCACTGTGTTGCATATTGCATAATGTAAAGAGTGTAATAGGCTGTATAATGGAGGATCATGTAAAGCAGCGTGCTCTCACTGACTCTTTCCGTGTGAGCGCACAGACGACACTATAATATTCAGATGGTGGTCCAGGATTTACTGTACGCCGATTGGCCCAAAAACCCTCGAATGATCGGCTCGGAATTTGTACTGAATGAGAGGGTGAATGAGTCAGTGAGCATATTAGGCATATTATATTTGGGGGATGTTTACCATTTAAAATGGATCTGCACGGAGCGGGAGCAAATAAAGTGTGCCGGTGCATTGATGTGACTGAAACCCGGAGAGAGTAGCCAACATCTGAATACTGTGAGTAAAACATTTTCCATCTTCATGCATGCATGCAGCGGGCCTGTAAGTCTGGACAGCCCGCCGTCATCTGCGGTGATTGTTGAATTCATCAGACGCTATTCGATGAACCGTCTGCGGCTTCATAGATCTGTTTAAGTGGCCTGTTGTTGTTGTTTTTTCTCACATTAACGGGATGTCGATTTGATGACTTGTTGTCTTACATGCGTTGCTAACGACTACAGGCTAAATATAGATCATGTGCAGGATTTAGTTTTCCGCATGTGCACTTTGCTTTTTTAGATTCAAGCGTGATGTCGATACAGACATAATGCATAGATGAAAACTGCCCCGCCTCACCGGTAGCAGCGTGCTTGTCGGATTTCATCATGAATTATTAGTGAAGATGTTGCTCTTACTTCACTTGTGTCACAATCAGTTGGGTGGTGGAAGTGAATAGAGCAACAGGTTAAAAAAGCTCTTCCTCCTACTGCTGCCCTCCCTCCCCAACCTCCCTTTTCTTTTCTTTTTTCTTTTTTTTTTTTACATCTAGGTGTTAAAGTTTGTGGCTGACTGGCCCTTAGGATGGGTGGTGGAGGCCAACTCACAGAACCAGGACAGCCAGGCAGTGGGCGACCTGGCAGATTTTACACCTGGGAAGAGGTGCAGAGCCACTGCAGTAGGGACGACCAGTGGCTGGTCATCGATCGCAAGGTTTATAACGTCACACACTGGGCCAAGAGGCACCCAGGGGGGTTTCGAGTCATCAGCCACTATGCTGGAGAAGATGCCACGGTAAACATGCTTTTATTTGTCTCATGTGTTTTAACAGAACGTAAAACATTAACGGATTGATTCTTAAATTATTTTTCAAGTCTAACACTATATCCAAATGCCCAAATGAACATTAAATGAGGTTTTCCTTTCCAAAATCATTCCTCCTCTTAATACTGACCCCTCCATAATGCACTTACAGTGTAAATGATGGGGGGGCAAATCCACAGTCCTCCTTCTGTGCAGAAATGTATTTAAAAGTTTGTCTGAAGAACCACACTCATGCGGTCACTGTCTTTTTTTTAAACTAAAAAGACTATTTTTGGAAGATATTCCCTTTATTTGACTTAACTGCGACTGCTGAAGCCTCACATTAGCTTTAGTGAAACTTTTAAAGGGAACGTATTGTGCGTTTTCTGGTTTTGTGTTATTCATACGCTGTAATGATGTTGGATGTCTATGCTAAAAGTTCCAAAACTTCACAAGCCTTCACAAGGCTTCAACCTGCCCTAAACGCTTCGTTTGCAAAGTTTTTTTCTACTTTGCTAACCAGCTGAGGTCAGCTCGTCACACACACCCAAAAAGTGGTCTCATCGGGCCGGGGCCTTAAAGAGACAGAGGCTAAAACAGCCTGTTTCAGACAGAGGCTTAACTGATGGACTGCATAAAGAACCAGTGAGTTAAATTAAGTGTTTTTTCACTGTAAATCAAAGATATTCCATTATGTGCGAGTGTCCACTTTAAATACTTTATTTGCACAAAAAGAGGACTGTGGATGTCCCGTCACTTACACTGTAAGAGAGTTTGAAGAGGAAGGCCAGTAAAAATTGAAGAACACCTCTTTCAGTGTTCATATCGGTTCCTGACTGTTGTTTGAAGACTTCTTAAATTGTGAACCTATCTTATATTTGTATCTTTTTTTCCCCCTGAAATTTTGCAGGATGCATTCACTGCTTTTCACCCAGATCCAAAGTTTGTGCAAAAGTTTCTGAAGCCCTTGCTGATTGGAGAGCTGGCAGCAACAGAGCCCAGCCAGGACCGAAACAAAAATGTGAGACCCACCTCATATTCCCCAGATAAAGCCTGGCTTTCATCTAGCATCATTTATCTCACAGTAACAGAACAATGGACATTATGTACAGAAACATCTGAAGCTAAAGTGTTTTATTCTTTTTTTTAGGCTGCCATCATACAGGATTTCCACACTTTACGGGCTCATCTAGAGAGTGAAGGTATGTTTCAAGCTCGGCCTTTGTTCTTCTGCTTCCACCTGGGTCACATCCTGCTGCTGGAGGCCCTCGCCTGGCTGATAGTTTGGATCTGGGGGACGAGCTGGATGCTGACGCTGCTGTGCTCTGTCATTCTGGCCACTGCTCAGGTGACAGGAACGTCATTAACTTTTAGTACAATTGTTGTGATGAACCACATGTGACTATCCGAAACACACAACTTCTAAAATGCTTGTTTCTCTTCATCTCCAGGCGCAGGCTGGATGGCTGCAGCATGACTTCGGTCACCTGTCTGTATTCAAACGGTCCAGCTGGAATCACTTCTTGCACAAGCTTGTCATCGGCCATTTAAAGGTAACACATATTCTTGATAGCTTTTATATTATCAGTCTTAATAAACTGAAATTAAATGATATGTTTTTTTAGGGAGCTTCTGCCAACTGGTGGAACCATCGACATTTCCAGCATCATGCTAAACCCAACATCTTCAGTAAGGACCCTGATGTCAACATGCTGCACGTGTTTGTAGTTGGAGCCACTCAACCAGTGGAGGCAAGTAGCACCAAGCTGATATTTCTGATCACTTAAAACAGTCCTACAGTCGTCTTAACTCTCTGTTCCTCTCTGTTACAGTACGGTGTAAAAAAGATCAAACACATGCCCTATCATCACCAACACCAGTACTTCTTTCTCGGTAAGTTTTTTTTCTTCATAAAGAATTAAAACCATGAAAACTTTACAGGAATAATTTAGATCTCTTTCTCTTTTAGTTGGACCTCCGCTGCTCATTCCAGTTTATTTCCACATTCAGATAATGCGCACCATGATTTCTCGGCACGACTGGGTGGTAAGATGTTTCCTCTTTTACACTTTTGGAACTTTATGTCACTATAAATGTAGACTATTGTTTATTAATCTAATCATCTATCTTACAGTACAGATATATATAAGTGTCAGACAATATAAGTGAAAAAATTAAAAAAACAGTTAAGGAGTTGTGAATCTTCTCACCAAAGAAACAATATCAATCATATTAACCTGTTTGTCTTATGAAGGATCTGGCTTGGTCCATGTCCTACTACCTTCGCTACTTCTCCTGTTATTTACCCCTTTATGGCCTGTTTGGATCAGTGGCGCTCATCAGCTTCGTCAGGTAAATGATCTATTATGCCAATGGTGTATAAGTGTATGTGTGAATGGTTGAATTGGAAATGGATGATGAAAGCAATTGTTCAGTTGTTTGGATAAAAACACTATATAAATTTAGACCATTTAACATGCGCTTATCATAATGCTAAACTGCCATCAAACCGCACACACATCAAACACATGCTGTGAACACACCACTGAACAGTTTAAAACACAACTGTCAATATTTGTATGTGATACAGTGCTTTCTAAAAACTTACAGTAAAGAGCTACAGTAGATACTGGAGCAGGATATACAGTATCCTATCATAATTTAGACATTGATAAGGCTATTAGTTTCCACTAATAAGCCATTTATAAAAATAAAAAAAGCCTTGTGTGAGGAAGTTATACCACGTTTGTATTCAACATCTTGATCACATGGTGTAACATAATATTGATTGGTACTGTATGGTATGTCAGGTTTCTGGAGAGCCACTGGTTTGTGTGGGTGACTCAGATGAATCATCTACCGATGCATATTGACCACGAGAAGCACCAGGACTGGCTGAGCATGCAGGTACCTGCTTTATTTACAGGATGAATCCATCTGACTGCTGTGAAATCCACAGTCTCCTGTGAGTGCTGCTGTTTCAACTCATCTCACGTCTCATCTTCTGCTTTAGTTACAAGCCACCTGCAACATTGAGCAGTCCCACTTCAACGACTGGTTCAGTGGACACCTCAATTTTCAAATCGAACACCAGTAAGTGAAATGGTTCAGGAGACTTAGGAGAAGGTGTGTTGGCCAGTTAAAGGTTTGCAGGAAAACCAGACACACAGCTACTGTGATGCTGCGTCAGCTTTTACTGAAGAATCAGGTTCACCAATCATTCCAAAAAAAACAACGTTTCCATCTCTTAAAGCACCTGCAGCAAAAACACCATCAAGGGTTTGAATATTTTACTCAATGTGAACATAATATAGTGGCAATAAGTAGCTGCAACAAGCTGATTCAGGATATATAATGAAGCTATGAAAGAGGAATTAATTTAACTGTAACGCTACTGTATTTTAGGAGAGACAAAAGAGGGAAACTGTGTGTTAAGAGATTACAGTTTTGAACCTTAACTGACTTAACTAACATAACGTAACTACAAAACTCAAACTGAAACTAACTGTGAATCTGAGAACAGCTGATCCTGTTACAGTATGAAGTTTCTAATAATAAGCACACGTTTCATGGTGCATGGCGATCCTAATGCTGAATTATAACTTTAAAACACAAACGTTGAGACATGTCGGCTGCTTTTACGGCTGGCAGAGACGTTAAACGTGTTGTTTCTTTTCTCTACTCAAGTGTGTTTCCTACGATGCCGCGCCACAACTACCACCGGGTGGCACCGCTGGTCCGCGCACTGTGTGAGAAACATGGGATTCCTTACCATGTTAAGACAATGTGGCAAGGCATCGCCGATGTTGTCAGGTAAGTCTAATAATATAATAAAAGTTGAGTTTAAGTTTGTCAAAAGCCAACAAATGTGTGTTCTTTTTCTCTTTAAGGTCACTGAAAAACTCAGGGGACCTCTGGCTGGATGCATATCTTCATAAATGAACAGCTGATTTTAATGCTTACACTGTACATACAGTAAAAGGACTGACATCTTTCTCCTCCTCTGCATCATGAATTGATTGTATCCGTTTGGTTTTATATTACAGTTGATAGCGTGGGTATAATATTTGCTTCTCTTATTGTTAATGTTATAGTTCAGTCTTTTTCAGATTTGTATTGTGCTCACAGGATTTTTCTAAAATCTTCGACAACAGTAGTATGGTGTTATGAATACAGTTGTGAAAAATTATTGTGATTGTTTAAAGTGCTTTTTTCTATCAGGTGATAAAGTCTTAACAAAAAAAACAAGAAAAAAACCAAAAAAAAAAACATGACAGTTATGCTGACAAATCCTGTCTAACTGATTGTTAATATGTTCTTGTAATTTTCTCCTTTCAGACTTATAAAACTTGTCTTCTGCTTCTCTTGTTCTGATACAGTAAAGAACCTCTGTTGACTCTGTTTCTCTCATATTATTGAGCCAGTGACAAACACAAGAACGATGTACAAAAACATGTGTTATCAAACATTTACCAAGTTTTATTTGTTTAATTATATTTTTTAATAATATTTACATCGCCCTTCAGTTTATTGTCCAAACCTAAACAAAATACTCTCCTGCAAATATTACTTAATATTTCTGTTTGTGCAGTATATATTGCACAATACCATGCTGCAAAAAAAACAAACACATTAATGACAATATTTCACTATTATTGACTTCATGCAGAATTTCTGAATTGAGTAGATTCTGATTATCAACAGTGAGATTAATTGAATTACTGTTGATCTGCGGTTTCAAGGCCAGGATGAGGGTATTGCTGGCACATGCTGTGAGCAATACATGCTGTGAGCAATACATAGGATATTTTATTATTTAGCATAGCTGTAAACAGTAATATGAAAATAATTGGCTAAATATCAGAAGATGTGTCTTACATCCTGGCACAGTTTTGGGTATGCAACAGCGAAGGCCTACTTTTTTACTGATTAATTTTGTAAACAGCTGAAATATTGAAAATAAGCATAAACATCAACCACATTGCTTATAGAAATATGTATGTTACATGCCTGTTGTGCATACACATGCGCGCGCGCACACACACATGCACACACACACACACACATCAAACTGTACATAGAATCTGACTGTACAAACATCTCTTCATGGACACAATTTAATGACATAAAGGAAACAGAAGCAATATAATTAGTTTGAATACGTACACATTGGGTGATACAAAATAAATATACAATTAAAAATGTATACAACATTTGAATATATTCTACTGTAGGTCCAACAGCAGACTGATCTGAGAAGCTGCTGATCGGCGGGTTCAGATGTTGCTGCCAGAGTCAATCCTCTCCTGTCTCCGCTTCATGATCTCCTGGAGCTCTGAGTCTCCGTTGGTCTTCTGTAAAGAAAGCACAAGGTTTTTTTTTTAAATATTACTTTTCTTTAAAAAAAAAAAATCATGTTAATGGATTATTATGTTAAAGTACAGAGAGAGACAGAAAGACTTGAACGATGAAGCACTAAATTTACAAAAGTAACTGAAGTAAGAAACAGAAACTTTATTTATCGAACTATCATAAAAGATGTTCCTTAGATTCAAGGATGCAAAAAATTAGATAACAGGGTTAAAAGTCCACAGCCATGCTAGCGGCCCTGTTAACCATTTTAGTGTAGTGTGGTGTTAACGTTTACCAATTAGCAGTAGAGCTGAGGCTAAAGAGATTTTGTTTTGAAGTTATTTGGTCATAAACAAAAGTATTGGACAAATTAACATCACTAAACTTATCACAATTTATTCTCTGGGCACTATGGATGCAGGTATCAAATTGCAAAGCAACCCATCCAACAATTGTCGAGACATTTCGTGCACCCACAGACAAGTGTGTTACTGACCTCTAGCTGTGTCTTCTGCACAGTGACCTGACAGTACACACGACCGCCTTCCTCTCCGCACACCGCCTTCAGTTCCTGTTTGTTGAGGGAAAACAGCTGGGCTCCCGTCAGTATCCCCAAACAATCGACTGCTCTGTAGAAAAGACAGTCAGACGACGATTAATTGTTGACACACCTAAAAAAAAACAAATTATTTGAGGCATTGTTGTTGATGTTAAGCAAATATAATGTTTATCTTGTTTATCATCTTGGTTATGCATGTTAGTTACCACACTAACATTTGCGATGGGAATATCATTAGAAAATCGATCATCATCAATAGAAAAACAACATCAGCTTTGAACATCTCCTGATATTTCAGTATGCTCTTTAAGGTGTGGGAACTGAGAAAGGATTTTTATTTGCTAGAAGTGAGCATCGTGGGTGACTTACGGTTTTGAGAAACCTTTTGCGATGAGCCATGCTGAGACCTGCTCTGGGTTTGAGTCGTAGCTGAGTGGCATTTGGCTCCCGGCGGTTCGCTCCACACGGAACCTCCTGGTGGCCGGCTGACTTTTGTTTGCAGTGATCGTCATCAATAACTCATTCTGGACCTGGTCCATCACTACAGCACAGGAACAAGACGGCAACAGAAGTCACAACGAGGATTTCTAAAAGTTGTTTCAAAACATATCTGTAAATCCTAAACCTGGCGTTGTTTACTTTATTTGTGTTCACTTACTTTTGTCTTTGGGCCTCCCCATGTTGAAGCTGTCTTCATGGCTCAGGGAACCACGTGGTGACGTCCTGAAGCCATGCTGCACACACACACACACACACAGACACAAACACAGACCATGAGAAAGCAATTGCAGACAGCAAAAAAACAGGTTTGTCTTTTATCTCATTGTGGTTAATACATTTTTGTGCAGGAGCCAAAAGTAAAATATGTGTGTGAAAGTATAGCACACCAGGAATAGTAGCTGCATGCACTACCTGCTGCAGGGTGTTGGTGAACTGCTGAATGCATGCAGTGTGTGTCTATAGGAATACAGACTTTCAGTGCTGATACAGCTTAATACACCCACAGAAAGTTTATTGTGTATGTGTAGTACTGGTCACCTGACTGTAACCTTCAGGCTCTACTGTCTTCACGTCCAGGATGTTATATGGGACGTAGCCGGCCTGGCCGCTGCGATTCCGTAGTTTCCACCACTGTTTGTCATCCTCTATCACCTGCGATCACATCACATCACACCCCACAACACTGCAGTTACTATGTATACTATAAAATATTGTGCAACACAGACAGTTGACCTAGATATTGAAATTGCTAAAACTGATTTGTTGCTCGCATTTACTTTTTTGTGTTAGTACTGGACATGGGCTTAATTTTTACCCACTACGTCCTACCTACTTTTATTGTTTTTTTTACAGCACATTGTAAAAGACAGAGGAAAGAAAATACGCCATTGTTTTTACCTCGAGAATTTCATCCTGCAACACTGACAGCTCGTTGGCATTACGCGCTACGAAGTGGTAGAGAATTTTGGCATATTTGCGGGTTGGGGGCATCCCATTGTAAGACCTGTTAAGACACACGGAAGCCTCTTATCACAGTTCAACATGTTTTATACTGTTTTATACTGTATGTCTAAATTGTGTGAAGGACTTCATCACTTACCCATTTGATGAACTTGAGGAATGAGTTCCATGAAACTGCAAAAACACTTTCACAGTTAGATTTTCAAAGGTTGGGAGCTCAAATGATCAGAGTATTTACAGACAGCGGCCGATAAAAACATAACTCTTACGTCCTCAAGTGGGTGCTTCTTGTAACTGGGGGTGGTGGGGGACGGCAGTGGCTCTGTGGAGCCCTCTGTTTCCCACGGGGCTGTCCTGAAGAGCTCCGCTGGCGGCTCCCAACCATTAAGAAACCTGGGGTAATAAGGTGGGGCACACTGATCCCTCGGCCACTCTGCTCTGCAGGAAGAAGAAGAGCAACAGCAGAATGTTCAAAAGGTGACCTTTAATCCGCCCATTCTGACACAGAGCCAGCGGTAATAACACACAACAATACCTGGGTTTGGTCCAGCCGTGCCCCAGCAGCTCAAAGATGGTCATCTCTTTTGGGCTGAGGTGTCCCCGCAGGAAGTCGACAGCATCTTTGGACAGGTGAGGGGAGATAATTGAACGTGCAAGTTCAGGACTTCCACAACTCTGCAGCACCTGTGGACACATTCAGAAGTTTAGTGGTTTTTAATAATGTGCTTAGAGGAAAACTTTATCTGTCCATCTATATTCTACAACTGTATCATTCATTTCTTCCAATGCCAATATACAAGCAAATATACAGTATATGATATCAGTGCTGGCCTTTATGGCCTTTGACCAAAACTTCAGTGCTTCACATTGTCACATTTTGACTGCTCTTCAAAAAGAGATTTGATGCTCAGCCCTAGTATTCACTGAAGAAATTAATTACCTTAAAACCCTTAAAACTAATAACCAAGTCCAGTTGCGATCGATTTAATCTACTTGAGTTAGAAACTCTTATTTAGGTATCTTTCTCAAACTGTGAAACAACTTCATACAGCACAGATGTAGCTGAAGCTGCTGGCACTGATTGTTGAGTGGTGTAACACTTTGTCACTACTCCAGCTTTATCTCAACCTTATCAAGCAAATCCAACTTGTCTAGAGATTACTACACCATATCAATGCAAAGCCTAATCACGGCAATGTGTTTGTATCCAGCAGTATCGAGGGTGTGGTCAGCATTGTGTAAGTATGACTGTGTCAGAACTGAAAGTCATGTCGCCCCAGTCTAATAAGAGTTTAGCACTGTGGCAGGTGGGTGTGGTGCCAGATATAATAAAAACAATAAAAGGAATGTCTGTTTTAAAACAACTCTAAACTCAGTGTGTACTTAAGAAGGCTGAGTGTTTTCTTGTCAGATAGGCCTGGGGGCTCAGTCAACATAAAAGGTATCCAATGACATGGAGAACTTCTGTAGCATGATTTATAATGTAGACATTCAGAAAACACCATTTGATCGGATGATGGCATGTCATTTAACACATCCTTCATCTATATCACTATATCACACACATAGATTTTCAGGTCTTACCAACTCCAGAGGGCCAAAGAGGAAATGAACCAGCTCAGACGCACTTGGATTCTGGATGTGTTTCTTGAGTTTGACCTGCAGGGGGAGCAGCAACAGAAACAGTGAGAAGGAGATGGAGGGGCACCGGGACAAAACCAGGAGAGGTTAGGAGCTGTGATATCTTACCAAGAGGTTTAAGGCCAGCTTCAGTTTCTGCAGGCTATCAATGAACTCTGCTTCAGTGGGGGGCTTGGATCGCAAGGTCAGCATGCCCTCTGTAAACAACCAGAGCAACAATGACCACACACGGACTCCACGGTTACCAGCCTGCCATTACAGATTACAGACTAGACAATGGTTTCACTTTCTGGCCAGGATTTTAAGTCACAAAAAAAAAGTATATAATTATATATATATATATATATATATATATTATATAATAAATATTATTTTCCATCTCCACTAATAGTTGCAGCTTTTGTCTGCAGTTAAATAAAGGTTACTTGTTTAATAATAGTTAGTTAATCACTGCCCAAAGAGTAAAAAGCCCAAGAAAGAATGTGCCACCTCAGGGTTCCTCAGCCTGAGAACATGAATTCTCGTGACCACAGAAATCAGAGCGTTAAGCCAACACACATTTGTGTTACTTTTATATAATTTGCATTATTATCAAATGATGTGTAGAAAAGTAACACATACTGTATGTGTGTTTGTCTCTGACCGGACATTTAGAGCATAACAATCCTGTGTGTTAATATAAAAACACATCACACCACTGCCAGAGCTGAGTGGTAAAACATTACTCAATATCTTAAAGTAACATTATTACTTTGCACTGTATTAATTAGGACACACAACTGCTTATACCAGTGACTGCCCACAAATAAGGCGACACTTTTCGCTGTAAAGATTACAACTCACCTCATCTGCATTAAACTACAGAAAGTTTTTTTTCTTTCAAAAATATGAATTAGACGACAGAAGCTCACTGACAATACGACACAATCAAATCGCCAATGGGGGGAACTAAAAAAGTAATAATATTACCTCTGTAATGACAATTGAGTAATGAGTACAGTGTTACTTAACAGGACCCCAAACTGGCCCCTACCACCACACATACATCGCTGGATGAGACTCCCAGGCCACAGGGCACAAAGAGACACAAACATGGCGACGTGAGCAATATGAACATATTGTCACTGCATTCTTTCCACCACAACAGAAGAAAGGGAGACAGACCTGCTGGTCCTTTCTTCTTATTCTTCTTACTCTTGTTACGCTGGTTGAGCTGGGAAAAGGCCTCTGCTGCCTTTTGCAGCCGCGCCACAAAGATTTCAATGTCATCCAGGGCACAGTTGAGGATTTGCTAAGGGAGAGACACATCCTGGGGTTTAGCATGAAGAATATAACATTATGAGACCGTGAAAGCAGTTCAGCAAACACTCACCACATCCTTCTCAATGCGCTGGGCAAGCTTTTCCTGCGACTCTGTGTCATTTTGTCCCGCGGCTCGTCTTACTGAATCCAGAAACAAAAGAACTTGTAACATGCTGATACAAATGCTACAGTTGAGCATGATTTTGCACAAAATGTGGGCTGTGTGTGTAAAAAAAAAGCATTCTTTTGAGTGTATATGCAGTATGAGTATTCTCACCCTGTGTGCTCATGGCAGCCACTCGTCCCTTCACAGCAGGTGCGGGGCCCTTAGGGGCCGAAGGGGGGAGGATGGTTTCTCTGTGACGTTTCATTTTCTCCTGGTTCAACCTGAAGGAGGCATCAAGACCATCAGCACTTAGCATCACGTTAGTTAACCACTAATTATTGATCAGTGTAACCTGATTATATGAATATTTGACCACAAGGATTTTTCTCACTTCAGAGTCTGAAGCCTCATTTTCTTTCCATACTTGTTGTCTCCAATGGCACTGTCTACATCTGCATGAACCAACTCAGCCTGGACAGAGTAAAGGAGATACAGTGAGTCAAACTTAACATACATTTGTAAAATTCATCACCATGCAGCTCCACTGACAGCTACAGATGGGGAAACATTTTCTGTCTCTACTTTTCAATTTCCTGCATACAATTGCAATTTGTCAACATGAAATTACTTTGAGAGTTGGCAGTAAATCTTTCATTGCATACTGACAATTATATATACCTCGGGATGACCTACGTAGTCCTAACCGGACCAAAGTGATTAGATTAATCATCTTTCTATTCCAATACGCTGATCAAGCTTTTGCTGTTGTGGCAGCTGTTATTATATGCTCAAGCAAATATCTCCCAGAAAGGCTACAAAAAATGTGCAAAGGTTACACACAAGCACACAGCCATCATCATCAGCCCCTCGGATTTATTAACGACATAAAGCACAAAACGAACAAACGAATCGCACACAGACAATAACGGATGCAAACTGAGCCAAGTGTTCAAACTGAGACCCACCTCCACCTCGTCACAGTGGAAGAAGTGGATGTCGGGCTTCTGCTGGTCATTGTCCTGACACACAAGCAGCAGCACAGAGGGGTAACGTGTCTGATTCAGCACCGCCTGACACAGGTGGACGGTGGTTAGAGGAAAGTTCTCCAACTCTTCCTATAAGAGTAAAATAGTAGACTGGTTAAATAGAAAAGTGGAAGAGTTTAGGCTAAGTCCTCAGTGAGATAAAATAACACTACAGATAGTGGCAGAAAAAAAAAAGTTTAATGGGCTGAATATTGGTATTGGTACTGTAGATTTGCACTTTATTGCGTTTTTGCACAGTTTTCTTTAAATTGCACTGTACTGTGTTGTTATATTCTATGTTGTTTCTTTTGTGTTGTGTTTTTTGTTTGGTGACACTGCAGGAGCATCCCTCAATTTTCGTTGTACAAAATACAATGACAATAAAGATGATTCTGATTCTGAATAGCACCTGTGATTGGTAAATTGGCTGTGACATTTGAAATCGCTGGATTGCTTTTAAAGGAAAAACATCATGCTGTAGACCAAAAACACAAATCGGTGGCTGTAAATGTGACATTCGTAGCATGTTAACATAATCTGATGATGTGCATGCGTGTGTGTGTATGTGTGTGTGTGGACAGATGTGTAGCTGTACCTGTGTGCCACAGTCCAGCAGCCTGACTGCCTTGTCTGTGACCTGCAGCAGCATCTCCTGCGTCCAGATTTTGTCTTTTGAATCCAGAAGGACAAGTTTCTTGATGGCATCATCCACTGTGGCAATGGACTCTGTCTTGTCCATCATGAACGTGGAGAGATGCTGAGGAGAAAAAAAGTGTTACTTAGGGAAGGACAGGATTTGCAGCTGTGGGGCGGCTATGACTAAAAACATTGGTTGAATGGAGGGCAGGAAAGGTATTAGCCACGATTTAAAATATATATTATTTCTAGTTAACTGACTGTATGAAGTTTCTTATGACGCGATCAGCTGACACAGTTATTTAGCATTACGGGCCTGTTTATGTGACTGGCCTGGTTACCTGGTAGTTGGTGATAATGGAGAGGCATTCAGAGAAATCCTATCTGCACGAAACGGGACATAGTTCAACATCATCCCAGTATTATTGTATAACCAAGTTACCGCAAATTAGATGTTATCCAGAGATTAACTAGTGTGTCAGCCTTTATCTCTGGGCAAAGGAACAATACACCATAACATTTACAGTAATTGCTTTGATTTAATCTCGTTTCTACAGCAGGGACCTGTTTCAAATTATAAATCCAAATATTTATAGACCATAAGTGAAAGATTTCCTTTTCTTTTTTAAAGACATTTTTTTGAGTTTCACCATTTTGGACATTTTTCAGTAGAGTGACAGACAACATGAAAAAAACAGAGAAAATATGAAACAAATTCAGACTGGAGACGTATGTATCTAATGATTGTTTCAATTATTCATCTACTGATTCATCTCATGAGTAATTGACAAACTGTTTAGTGAATAACGTGAGAAGAGAAAAGCAGAAAATCCTCAGAATTGAAAAAGTGGAACTTTTTTTTAGCTTTGAGGCAATAAAGAGAAATATACAGGTATTCCCAAACTTTCCATTTTTCCACACTCATTTCTAAAACTTCATCAACAGCATTTCTAAAGATTCAAACACTACCTACATTTAACTTCTATTCCTCAGACAAACAAAAACACAGCCGGTCTTACCTCAACATGATACTGCGACGTCTCATGCATAATAAAATTGGAGTTGGAGTATTTTTTCCTTTGCTCTGTTGAAAACAAAATAATCATGTTAGAAAATAATAAATTGAGAAACTTCCCAGTCCTGCCGTGATCTTACTGTATACTCAACTATGTAAACAGGTGATAGTAACACTGACCTAAAGTCCACATGTTGCTCGAATCAGAATGAACAGGTGAAAGGAGACTCTAAAGTGCTAACAAGACCAGCGGGGCAATAAGGAAGTAAGGACACGTAATGTGTGTACTCTTCTTTTACACCCCGTGCAGCATAAGGGTGACATAACTGAGAAGGTACAGTCTGATTAAGTGTATTTACTATCCTGAGCACTATGTCAAACTTAACCTGACCACAACACTTTCTGTACACAGTTCAGACGTGGTATCTTGACTCTGGCAGTAGAAACCAGACACGTGCATTTAATTCCACAAGGTTCCTGCTTTAGACATATGATAGGAGGCTGTATTTAACAGTAGTGCAGAAAAAGCTATATGGACTTTTACCTGCATGCAAACAACAAAAATGAAACTTTGTAATTTGTGATATTAAATCTTTCTTCTTTGTGACATGTGCAAAGAGGGACGTGTGAAATGGAGACACACCTATCTGAGAAGAGAATTATTTACGGTAATCTCATATCAAAGAGTCTGATATATTTTATATCATCTTGACCAGGCTGGCATTAGAGCCTGTGTCACGTAAGGCACCAGAGTCACTGATTTATTACAGGGTCAAAGATCTGCCTGGGATGGCTTTTCTCGACAGCTACATGCAAACTTCCTCATATGTATAACCTTTTACAGTTATATTTTAACAGCACGGATGGACTGCAGTCAGATAATAAATAGCCTATGATTATAAAATGATAATTAAAACCAGACGCTCCACTCATGTGATACTATAGAGCCATTGTTTTTGCTCCTGGCCCAAGTTAAAAGAGTGTGCCAGTGTGCTCATTGACCTATTTGTCAGGTGAATAGTCTGCGGATAACAATTACGGTTAAATGAGAGCATGTTCCTATCAACTCCACTGCCAGATCTCATGTGAAATCTCTTTCTTTCCCCCACCCAATAAAGTCAACATTTTGATGCCACACAGAGTTTAGCTCTTTTTCTCTCTGCATACAGACGTTAAGAAATATTTCACTTTATGTTGAATGTGACACAAAGCCCCGCTGTTTGTATGGCACTTAACAAAATGTGTGTCAGGGCTGCACAGTACATTCCAATATTTGATATTTCCTTGTCGAGCTTTGACTGACCCATGTTTTGCAGCACTGATAATTGTTTTTAAAAGGCATGACTTCTTTTTCTGTTGCCACCGCCATCACTGTCCAAATGTCTTTCCGCTTTCTGCCATTTCCTCTCTGCTGATTCTTTCCTGCTTGGCTCCACAACACATAGGTGAAACACAAGCATCAGGTGTCTTTCTGAAAGTTGAGCTCACCCCATGTCTTATTAATGACTGACAATTATGCCAATCAATTCACAGTGCCGCAACAGCTTGCAATAAGAGCCACTTAGCAGGCAGATGGGCAGATCCTCAGAGCTCTCCAGAGTCAATGACCAGTGATGAACATGGCTGCTTGGCAGATTATCAAAACAATACATGGCCCATATCGATCAGGCAACCCAAACTCCCTTAAAACTTTAACACATTGCAAATGAGTCCTGGTACTTGCCTCAATCCAAAACAACAACAGTAAAAATATTTGATACAATGTCATGAATCAGTTTTAATATGAGCCCATGTTTGCAGATTAAATTTGATTAACAAAGAGAATAAATTCCTGAATCGCAACACAAAGACTGAGCGAATGAGTCAAACCGAAGTGTGCTATTGTGTCCACAAATATTTGGCCATATTTACACACTTTAGAGCCTGATTCACCACATCGGTGTCCTCTCAAACTAATTACTAAAACTAACTGACAAACAAACTAAGAAATGAATACAAGTGTACGCCAAACATTTATTACATATATAAACATATATTTTTCAAGAGCATTAAGAATTAGAAGCCAAACACATACTGTCCTTTTGTAAAATATAGCACTAGTCTGAGAAAGTCCATATCAAACCCACAGAGCAAGAAAGAAACTGCAAGTACAGCGCTGACTGAGAGAAAGTATACTTAAAGTAATCAAACATCTATCATAGAGATTTTACTGAATTTCATACACGCGCACAAACGTTTCACTAAAAACAATGTGGTCCAAAGATATTTTACCTGACAGGGACATGCTCCTCAACTAGAAACTGTCTGAGAGACTCAACAAAGCTGCTGGATCATCTAAAGTCCAGGGAAGATGATTCTGATGTGGTGCCTCTCTGCTCTGCCCCAAAGCTGCTGATAACAGATCAGGTGGGATGACCTGTGCATCATTTGCATCACCTGTCTGCTGCACTCTATAGGGTAAATGATGACGCATTTTGCATATGAGAAACCGAGCTGGGACTTTTGCTCCACATGTTTATTCAGCGAGCAGTGAACAGCGAGCAACGTGCAACAGACCAATATCTATCCAAATAGCTACCGCTGTTATTGGTGTGGCACAATATTGTCCACCCTTCTGCCTCCGTTGTTAGGCAGGATGGGCATGCTGCTGTTATTTCGCAGTGAGAAGGTAGTGATGACCATCTGCCACGCAAAATGAAACATGCCAAAGAAACACAGCACATCCTCGTCACACGTACAGTGGGTTATTTCACGAGGATAAAAAGAGTGGGTGCATCCTGTGGATATTTGGATGATGCGCAGTACAGAAAACAAGTTGCACAGTCGGATGGTTTTGGAACATGTTGCATCCCTATAATACCATCATCTGCCATTTGAGGCATTTCTAAATTTGGAACAGCACAGCCATGCATGAAAGCAGGTTGTCCCGTCATACCTTAGAGCAGCTTTCTATTTGGGCCTATGATATGCTGCACAATGTTGCTCTATGTTGGCAGGGTGGAGGGAGGTGCTGGCAGGGACCAGTGAGCTAATGTCTGAGGGAGCTTGGGGTGGACCAGAGTTAAGGAAGAGGCAGAGTCCGCCTTTCCCCTTTTCAATGTGCCCTTTATTCACCTGCTACACGTAGGCTACCCCACCTTGTTCCAATGACAAATTAAAAACAGACACACCCTACACTCTCTGCTAATATAACAGCACATTTCAGTCAGACAAACACACCCTTGCACAAGTATGCAACAGCTTAAATAAAATGTATTACTTACTTATCAATTCAAAATATGCACAGAAGATGACAAGATGAATATATGTCTCCACATATGACTGCGGCTGTACTGTACTGTACTGATTACTAATGCACATAAAGACGGCTGATGCTCCTGACAACAAATCCCAGCATGTTCTGCACATTTGGCACATAGCTAGAAACTCGTGTTCCCTGCTTCTCTCCCACATCCCTCAGTGTCTGACAGAAGTGTTGGCAGGCTGAGCACCACAGGGGCCCTCCACAGGACCTTGGCCCCCGCTTATCATTGAGTGTGTGTGTTCTGGAGCGAGGCCATGAGGTTGCAGCAACATGCCACATGAGTTAAAGTGCTAGGTTTCCTGACAAAGTCATTTGCATAGCAAATTGAATATTATTGTCATTTGACTCAATTATAGTGCTCCCAGTTTGACTCACAATATTTCATAATTCATTTAACATTTGTTCCTACTGAAGATGTAAATCTTTAAAAATGGTCCACAAATATATACTTTAATTCTTAAAAATGAAGGTAATTTCCTAAAATAGCTAGATACCATAGTTTTTAATAAGTGTTACTCGAACTGGAGTAAATAGTACATTACTCTCAGACCTTTTTCAACCACAGATTAATACACATTTGGTGCTTTGGTGAGTATTTAAGGAACTGGGATGGTGTATATGAAGATGAACGGACTTAAGATAAACTACAATAACCGGTAATGAAGGAATATGTCACCTGGGGAAACAGTGTGGCTCATTTTATTTAGACAGTGATTGAAGTCTATGATGTTATGTTATTGGGATAAATGTATTATTGGTTTTGTTCAATACATCATATTTTTTTAGCAATAAGAAAATACTTAAATAATACACAGGTGTTCATAATACTATCCCCTGACAAGTTTATAACCTCTTAATTATAAGATATGAACAGTAAATATTATGTTATGCCACAGACATATAGGCAGGTATAATCACACAGTGAAGGGCAGATAAAGGCAAAGGCTTGACAACAGGCCAACAGCAATACAGTGCAACTCCCTACCACCACTTCCACACACGTACTTACCGTAGAGGGCCTTGGCGCTGATCTTGCTGTCCGATCTGGCCACTCCACTGCAATGACAAGAAGATGAGACGGGGTTACGCTTCATGCCCTTCATCTTCTCCCCTGCACCTCTTGATGTCAGTGTCACAAACCCTCTGAAACTCACAGGCTGTCACTTATCATGAGCACAAGCTCACAAAACAGAACTGAAATATGGTACGGAGAGTGTCCGAGGAGACTGGCCAGCGTTTGATGAGATTAGCCTGAGATTCTGAGCATATGGACCAACCAGGGAGAGAGAGAGAGAGAGGGGGAGAGTGGAAAAGGGAGAGGGAGGAGGGTGTGGGGCATGGAGGGAGGCTGGAGCCAGGAACCCAGGCAAAGCAAACAATTCTCAACAGAGCTGCTCTGTACCCGAGGTCCCTGACCCACACCACCTTCCACACACTGTGTTAGTGATTCTCTCACGCCCCTTTGACAGTAACTCAGGATAACTCGGGATATGATTAGCTAACACACAGAAAGGTAAATATCTCAGGGCACACAGAGGTGTGTGCAACACTCACTTGGCTTGCCTCGACGGAGGTCCCAGGACACTCATGGTTCAAGTCATTCACCTGAAGAGAGAAAAGGAGAGGATGAGAATGGGAGAAACAAAGAAAGTGGGAGACAATGATTTTTTCCCTGTGTTTTATACCTAAGAAAGGCCTCTTTGTATTACATACATACAGTCCATAGTGTATAATCCTAGAGCTATAGGAATCCTATTATGGTTGTAGATACAGTATGCAAAGTTGAGGCGTCGTCTGCCTCTTCTTCCACTATGGGGAGCCAGGTGTTGGGCCTATACTGCTTGTAGTCTGGGGACTGATCTGGGACAATGGCAGACAGCAGGCTGATATGCACTGTGTAATTAGATCCACTCTGGTGATGACTTTATCTGCATAGCCACACTAACTATTTGATAATTAGTGTGGCCTCAAAGGAAGCAAAGTGAACACAGAACTGCATCTAAATCTGTGAGATTAACAGAAGCAGGAAGAGAACAAAACTCTCACACTCCTCTCCTCCTGAGACCAGAGACTCAGTCCTATCTGTCAAGATATACTGTACTGATTACTAATGCACATAAAGAAGGCTGATGAGGTTACGTAACACTCATTAGGACTACATACAGCGCACACTATGGCTAAACATGCTGTATCAGTATCTATTCTAACTGTGGACCCTGAAGCTGCTACACAATAATGAGTGCTCTGTTTGGTTTCCTTTACAGTGATTTATGTATTGTATTACTGCATTAAATATAACCACTGATACGTTAATGGCTAAAGTGAATTGTATTTAACAGTAGCGATCCTAATCACCTTTTACTTTGCGTGACATTTAGACTCCGAGGAGCCATGAATCGCTTTAAGCAACCTGCTCAGTGTGTATTATTAATTGGTAGTCAGAGGTTACGATCCTGTGTTACCAAAAAGCCTTTTATTTGTTCTGAAAGAACAATCCAGGCTGTAAGATACAGGACAGTTAATTTGTATTAGCGTGCTTCTCACAAAAATGTCAGTATCACTCTCTAACCAAACTGTTACTAGTACTGACAAGCCTTACTTCCATTCCTAAGTGTAAAAATGTTGTTGTATGAGTTGCAACTAACAATTATTTTCATTATCTATTAATATGCAGATTATTTTCTCGATTGATCGATGAATTGTTTAGTCTATGAACGTTACAAAATAGTGAAAAAACTGTTGTGTTTTAAATCCAAAACATATATGACAAAGAAAAACACTAATTGTCATTTATGTGACGCTGGAACCATGAAAATGTGGCATTTTTGCTTGAAGAATCACTGGAGAAATTCTTCGATTATCAAAATAGTTGCCAATTAATTTTCTGTCAGTCGACTAATTGAGAAATCATTGTTGTTGTTCCAGACAAAGTTGCATCACACTACATATGCACAACGTAAATACTGTGTATGACTGTTCCAAGTGCGGTCACTCAAGATTATCTCACAGCAGATGATAAACGTAATCTTCCTCTACGGATAATCTCCTCAGACCTCAGTCACTGAAAGAATGATTTTGATCAGATTGAGCTACATGTTTCTCCAACTGACCAATGGCAACAATGGCAAACTTTTACTGAGAAATGCAAATGAGAAAAATAAAAAAAAAGTCTTATTTACTTTAGTCAAGTCTGCACAAAAGATAGACTTCCTCTTTCTGTTGCTATCTCTGGTCATCTTCTCCTGACGCTATTGTTCCTGGCTCTGGCCCGCTGCCAGGTTTCATGAGCGAGGTGAAGCCGGAGCAGGACAGGCAGGGTGTCGTGTGTTGTCAGCCTTATGGCCAGAGGCCCTCCGCACACCTCTCCTAAGGTGTGCATTGTTCAATAATGACAACCCCTTATTCAGAGGTACTTACAGGGTATTATAGCAATAATTACACAAAACAAAAAAAAAATATCTTCAAGTATTTCATATTTATACTGCTTTCTGTGACAACAAATAATTTGAGTATGATGAGAATAGCTTGGATGATTTACATCACCTCCTTTTAACAGTTTTATTTTAAGACTGTAGTATCAGTCATGTGTTATGTGTTGTTGTTTTTTTATCTTTCATACACCATATCTCATGCTGGGTTGAAACCTATTGACATCTAACATGCGAAAATAATTCAGTTCTCATAAACTGGTGGAAAGTCTCAATCTGAACACTAATCTATAGACACAGTATGTCACATAGTAATACCTATGTGAGCTTCAACTGAGAAGTTTAGAAACCCAAACCAAACAAAGCGGCACCACTGTAACATTTGTCCTCCTTAAATAAATCTCAACAACTGCCCTAAAACAATAAATATTTATGCTCCTGGGCCGACAACACGTACGACGTAACACACCGGAAGCTTAAGCAAAGGATTCAGAATACCAGTGAGTAAATCACTACTCAATAAGTGTGATTTTCTTTTAGACGACTTCTAGCAAGATAATACATGTCCTCTGCAATCCAATTTTATCCAAACTTTTACCTGAGTGTGACTGCAGAACACACATATATTATTTACATGATAACAAGTCAGTCTAATAATTACAATATTAATAACACTTCTACCTAGAAAGTATTCACAGGGATAGATTATATAATACCTTAAAAAATATGCTCCAATATGAGCAATTTGGACTTTGCACTGTGCTCCTGAATACGCATTTAGGAAGAGATAACAGTTCTCTGATGGGAATTTATATTCAGGAAATTCAGTCATCTGGCTCAATCACGTTACGCTGTTATAGCGTGTGATGGTGTTACAGGTTTATTGTGAGTATACTGGTGCTGTGAATCAGGACACAGCTGCCTGAGAACTAACACAAGGTGGAAAAAAGGTCACTGACAAGATCCCTATTTGTTCATGATATCATATTTGACCCTATTAAAACACAGAGAACAATGTTGTGCCAAAATGACACAAAACCCATTTAAAAAAGACAGACTCTATATTCTCATATTAGCAATAAGTGTTAGGTTATTTCTTCTAAACCTCTTAGACCAAAACAAAAACACATCACTCTCACCGCAGAGTTAATTGCTGCAATTGAGGTTGTAAACGACATCATTTGTAAATGTATAGTAGCAACTTATGGTCATCTGTTTCCCTACAACGTCAAACAAGGACACCTGACTCTGTCAAAGGATGTTACAGTATGTCAATTATCCAATTTCAGAAGGATAAAGAATAAAGTACCAATAAAACTTAAAATCTGCAGCCTTGAACACAAAATATTAATAGTGTGCTGCCAGATAATATATATATTTGGAGAAATGCCCTAGTAACACAATATCAAAATTACAATAATTACAATAGAAGTATCACCACAAACAAATAAAGGGATCAATCTTTTCAGCCAACATGAACAAGAAGAACAGAAAGTTGAAGACCAAATCTACTGAGGAAGATCATATGATAGGATTAAAAGCTCCAGAAGATTTCCTATGTGAGCCTTGTGGTGAGTTCTGTCAAGTTGAAACCATGTTATGTGAGAAGAGAGAAAGAAAGAAAGAAAGAAAGAAAGAAAGAAAACAAAAGAATAAGTATCCTTTACCTCTCAGAGAAACTTACAATGGTGTTTTTTTTCCGGACGGGATACTCAAGGTGACTGGAGGGTCAGCCTGTCATCACAGCATGCCGCCGACCGCGACAATAAACTCTGCAGGAAAACTGTTGATATTTGTAACTGTGTTGTTTTGAAGCAGAGCCGTTTTAACTCCAAGACTGCAAAACTGAAACAATGTTCTCAGAAACAATCGGAGAGGAGGTAATGCGGGAGCAGGTGAGTGATAGGTGGCTCAGCAGGTAACCCAATCTCAAGAGGGGAGGAGCCCCACAGTCACCAAGTCCTATGGTGAGAGTTTGGATGCATTCTGGTGATGCATGCAGTTCATTTATCTGTTTCAACTTGCAGTGCATAAAGCAGCAACAACCCAAACTTAAGCTGCTTGGTTTGCACGCATGGATAGGCAGTAAATTATTTTCAACAAGCAGTGTGCTTTGGCATCTAAGATACTATAAATCCTGTAGATACTGTCAAGCACAGGAGTGAACCAAGGAGACCTTTTTATGAGATGCCCTGGATGACATCACCAACATTTATGTGTCAGTAAAAACGTTTATATGTAAGCTATTCAGTTGTGGAATCATATTCATTTCAATTCATTTTGTGCAGCAAAAGAGTGACTCAGTGGTTTAAAGCAGGTGGATTCAGGTGAATGAAAGAGGATCAACAGTGTGGAAAGCCGCCCGGGTTTCAATGTCACTGGCTGCTAAGAATGACCACTCTTTGTCCAGCTAAAGTGTGCTGTTCCTGTAAAGAAAATCATTTAGATAATGCAGCTGGCCTCTTCCAGGTAACAAACAGCACATGTATTATGTTTTAACAGTAATAAATACTTCTTAGAGGTGGGATTTTCTCATTTTGGCCATTACACACAGTCTGTATACCAACAGTGGGGAAAAAGAACATGAATCCTTATCCACACACCAGCTCGACTGGAGTCTGTGTTTGTCTGTGTGCTTGGCTGTTGCTTAAGCACAAGCACTCTAAAATGTGATTTGTTTTCAAACTGGTTACTTTGGAAACCTTGCCACTGGGTTTGATCATTAACTTAAGGTGTCAGTAATGAGAAATCACCTGTTTGATGAATGTGGGGTAGGAAAAAAATATGTGAATGTTGCAAAACTGAAAGACTTTTCCAAAATCTTCACCTGACTGAATGAAGCGCCAGCAAACAGTGCTGATCTGACATAAAACGTTACATTAAACATTAATTCTTGCCATGTGATCATTTTATAGGTGACATGTGAGTCAGTGTCAGGTAGTACAGACTCGGTCGTCTATGGGATAAATTGTAGCATAGGAATTTCAGAGGGCTCTTTGACACACTCCAATAACCTCGGTTATTAAGTCTTTAAATTCCTATGAAAATATGCCTTCTTTATCTTTTACTTGAAAAATAAACACTGGATAAGAAAATGTCTCTTGTGGTACTAAAATCAGTGTTGTCACTATTCAAGTCTTTATCAAAACAATTGTGCCCTCTATTGGAGAGAAGTTAAACTAATATGAAACATATTAAATATGGCATGTTTAATATAAATACTCAAAATACAAAATAGATATTATTCTTCACACATACAAAAATTTAAAAAATGAAGGTGAGGATATATTAAACAAATGAAAAACTACTACATGTTTTTAACAATCCTCCTACACCATAGTGAATTCCCTGAGAGACGCGTGTAGCAAGTCTTAATTTTTGGTTGTACCAAGGAAGTGCTGTGACATGACGATGTTGAGTCAGCTTCTTTATGAGTAGACACTGAAAGACATAAAAATAGCACATAAAAACATGGTTTATTAAACTTTAACAAACACAGAATGTGTCTGTGTGAAACATGTCCTCAACTTTGCTTTAGACAGTTTTTATAAAAGTCTGCATTCACATTGATTTATGAGTATTTCGGCCATCCGCCATGTGAATAAGCAATAGCCGTCGTTTCAGAATACGAGATTGTATCATTGTCCTTTGATCTATCTTGGGAGGAAAATTTGAGGATGTGACGACATTGTACAAGGTATACAGTATCACCTAAATGAATGCCCCCTAAATCAATAATTCAAACAAGTCCTAAAGGGAACCATGGCTTATTCCATTCATGAACAAAAGCAAGGACAAAAGAAAAGCACAGTGCATCAGGCCTTTCTGAACACATGTATGAGATGCTAATTATGTTGACATATCTGCTCAATCAAAATAAATGGAGCCTAAAATGTAGGCCACTCTCTTCATGTGATAATTAAGTATGTTTTTCCGCCAGATATTGTGTTTTACTGACCTGTCCGTCATTCATTGTCGACGTGTCTAAAAAAAAGACTTACTGATCTCACATGTCACATAATCCAATAAAAGCTTCCTCGTTTTTCATGGCTAGCAATGTTTAAAATAAAATGTCTGCGATGAGAAGTTCGAGGTGCGACTGACCTGGTTATTCTGGCTAAAGTGCTGAAAGCCAAACCTCCATTTAAGCCATAGACAACGAGCAAGACGCTGCTGATGATAACATCTGCCCACATCACGTACGTCTGCCACACCAGGAAGTAGACTGTCAGCAGGATGGTTACTGCTGTCACAATGAGGTTAGCCAGAATATAACCCTCACTCTCAGTCAGGTTGCCCTTCACACCTGCAAACACAGGGCTGTCTGTCAGTTTTTAGTTTTACATTACTTTAAATGGAAGATATTCAGTCATGTTTTATATTATTGCAGACATTTTTTTCCCCAAAAACATAACTGGTATGTATTTGATAATCTAAGTCAACTGATGGTGCTTCCACTTATTTATTACAGGGTAAACGTAAGTTAAAAGTAAGAAAAAACATTGAAATAATAATAATTCCTCCCTAGACTTCATATAAAATGATTGAAAATTAGGCTGTATTTCATGTATTTTTGTGTATTATTTTTCCAAATAATAATAATACGAATTGTTATTTTTTAAAAGGTTGTTTTTCGTTGGCTGACGCTAAAGTGTTGAGTTTCCCACAAGCACATCATTATACCACCAGAGAAAAGGTTTAAAAACAACCTGTCTTCTAATTACAAGGTCATGAGTCTCTCATGCAATATCACTTTATTGACATACATGGTAAACAATGGATGGTTAGAGATTAGGAGAAATGCATTCATCAACCTAAAAAACAATGATCTGCTTTGGGAAAATGACCATCTGTGGTATAAAATATACCTGAATCGTATAAACATGCAGAAACGGGCATAGTCTTTTAACTGTAACTTCCTATATCAGGACTATAAGAAAGCATATCAAAGGCACCTGGATATATGTTGCATATGTATATATCATATATATGCATATGACAGCATGCCTGCTTGGAAACTGATCATGCTGCTATGTGTGAATCTATTGTCTCACCACAGTAGAAAAGGAGGAACTCCAGAGCGGCCAGCAGGAACAGTAGACTGACATCAGAGACCAGAGCATCAACAGGATAAGACAGCACCAGGCCTGACAGCAACACACACACACACAAAATGACTGTCTCTTTACAACAAATACCTTTAGGGTGAAAAACATGGGACTTTGTAATACGTCCAGCTCTTACTCTTTCTGATGATTAAGCTGAGAGTAAACAGGAAATAGCAGACAAAGTAGACTGCTGTCAGTTTCAGCAAAAACTGGAAGGTAACAGACGACAGCTGGATGTCGGAGTTAAGGTGCTTTCATTCATCCACAAAGGCAAAAGGAGATGTCTATTTTGTTCTTCTGGCAAGGCTGTATTTTTTATATTTAGTAAATGCCTAAAGGCATTGAATGAAATTAAAGGATACTAAACTGGCAGACCTTCCTAGAGAGAGAAAGACAGAAGGAAATTAGAGCTCATATTTCTTTTCGTAATGTTACACGGTAACCCACAATACTAGCAACATGTAACATGTCTGTTATATTTAAGGTTTCTATGAATGATACGAATACTGCGTTAGAGGTTTAACGTTTGTAGCAACCATAGCAACGCGTCGCCTACCTGGCCCGGGTATCGCCATTTTGATTACTTCTAACCAGAAAGATAGATGTCGCTACCTGCTGGCTGGGAGTGGAACTACAACCCAAGAGCTGAGTCAAATAATAGGATGAAATGGATGAAATACTCCTTTTATTGACTTCTCTACGCGTATAATAGCCCAACATTTATCTACAGCGCGGTATAAACCATGGTGTAAGGTGTATTATTTACTTTGTGTTAGCAACTATCTGTTTTCTGATTGGCTGGGCTGGCACGTGTACGTAGAAACAGGACTATTGTTCTGTCAATTTAACCCTTAAATAATTCTCGCTTTTGGAACATAATGCGATAAAACTAACTACAAACAAACTTTAAAGCTTAAGTAATCAAAGTGTGTATTATTTAATCAAGTTGTAATGCAAAAAGCTATGATAAAACCACAATAGCTACCTAACCCAGCGCTAAATGACTAGACGAACAAAGTTAGCAACTAGCTGGTGAAGCATTGCCAGCTCAGGAGCATTGGTGAGACCAAACCAGAGCAAAAAGGAGACTGAATATTATATATAACAGGTAAATGAAAACACATGTTGCTGCATGTCTGTTGGATTTGTAAACAGGCAAATGTCTTCATAAGGTGAATATGTTGTTTGTTGTTTAGGTAAGCATAATAATACACTACATTAGGCACCACATGAGGTGGAGGTTAATAACCCTCTTCCACCAAATCTATAATTTTCCATACATTAGGAAACAATCATATATTATATACATATTTTTCAACTCACAATTTCAGCATTATACTCACAAACTTGTTTTTTTTTCAGTTGAATATTGCTTATTTACTGACATTTATTCCCTGGATAATACATGCCTAACCTTGACCTACACCTAACCCCACACTTAATGCTAAAATGTAATAAATAACTTTGCAGGGACCTGCTTTTCGTCCCCAAAGAGGAGGCGAGCTTCTATCAGCACAACATGCAAGATAGTACAAGTAGGCTACACGCTCACACACACAAATACGCACATGCTGAGACACAGTTACATGAGATAAGAAATATAGAATAACAAAATGAACTGCTTTAACGTAGCCAGCTGTTTCATTGTCCCCTGCAGCCTCTATCTGTTTCTCTTTCTTGCTTGTCCTCTGAAACAATCTGCATAGTGTGGCTGAAAGAACGGAGGCGTTGTTTGGGTTGAATAGAGGAAAAGCAGAGGGGTGGAGGGGTGGAGAGGGAGATGCTCCAGCTGTGGGGGAACAAGACAACACAACAGCATCTCACATGTGGGTGAGTGGGGGTGAGGGGTGGGCGTCAAGGCTGCGGGGGCTGCACACAGTGGCATTGTTATAAGGGGGGTGGGATGCAGCTGATAAGAGTGAGAGAAATGGATCATTCCCTTAAATCCTCCCCTTGGGAAGCCTTGACAAAAAACACTCATGTTGGTGCATGATCGTTAAAGCTGTAGGAATTCAAAAATCCCCCAAAGATGTGTTTTAAATCACTAGAATAGATAGAGATTTCCCAAATGTTTTTATGCTGCTAAATCGGGAAGAGAGAAAACATCTGCATTAAGGCTCATGCATCAAAACTAAACTTGCACATGGTGACAATATGTTGAAAAGTTTTTTCCAAGGCACCCTCTCCTCAAGATCTGGTGTGATGTGTTAATGGCGTTAAAGTTTTTTTCATAAAGTTACAACATAGTTTCAAAATTACATTTCCCCCAGTGGGCTTTATGGTCTGTACAACTTATGGTATGTGCTTGATTAGGATGAGAAAATAGGCAACATACAAAAACCCTTAAGATAACAAAAGGGAGACACCTCAGGGGGAGCAACAGAGCAGGGATCCGACAGACATGTAATAAGTACCATATAGAATAGACAGAAGTAGCAGAAGTTAAATTACAATAGGCAATCAATCAATTTAAATCTTCTCAAGTGTATTTATTTGAGCCAAGATTTCACTGATAGGTGTTTTCAAAGGATAATGCTACTTCTCAATTAAAAACTCATTTAAAAAAATTTTATTTGATATATCAAATCGCATGTCTTAAATAGGATAGTGATACAATATTATGATATGATACCATTTAATATAAGATAATAATATGACAGCCGTCGTTACACAGAAACATGAACTGTGTTTTTTTTGCCTGGCGCACATCCCTCACCTGCCTCAGCGACTCTCCTCCGACTCTGCTGCACACATCCTGTCTGAGAGAGAGAGAGACAGAGAGAGAGAGAGAGAGAGGCGAGGGAGGAAGAGAATCAACCTAAGAGACTTGGAGATCAAGTTTACACAACTTTTACGCACACGATTTTAAAGGTTTTATTTTATATTTTTCTCTTTCGCCACGATTTTTTTTTTCATTATGATATTTTTTGCGAAAATAAACCAAAGATTATTATGTGGTTTATGGGAGCTGAAGTGAAGGTGCGTCTGAAGGGACATTCTTCAACGGTATCCTTCTATGGATATTTACTGGTACATTAATTACAAAAATAATAGTTTAAAAAGTTATTTACCGTAACGTAACTTTGGCGGCGTTTGGCCATAAGAGACGTCAAATCCAGTGCCACATTGCTGAACAGGAGAAAATAAGTTGTCGAAACGCTGGATTTATATAAACTAAAACAAAAAAAGGCACAACGCGTAAAATCGGGATTGTGATCGTGATGTATATGTGAAGGTTTCCCCGATCCGAATTGATTTGGTTCGGACAAGGGGAGACGTTAATGGATTTTTTATGTGGGACCCGCTAGGATGGACGTGGTAGATGAAACAGAAGCGTTACAGAGATTCTTTGAAGGTAAGAAATCTTACTTTTTTATTATGTGTAGCTTATTAATACAACGAAGTATTACACTTCAAAATGTACAGAAAATGTAAAGTACATAAGACTTAGAGTGATTTTTTTTTTTCACTTTCACAACCACTTTGATCTCTGAACAATTTATTTAAGTAAAGAAGAAAACCTAATTAATTTGCCAGTTCCAGTTTCCTCTGGTGTTCATATTGTGTCCGAGTCAGAAAGTCTGATAAACTGTTATGATGCACTGTACATGTCTGGTGGTTAATATCACTATTATAATATCATATTTGCAATTGATCTTAAAAGGCTTATGGATTTAAATATTATATTTAAATATCCTAAATATCAATGTTCACATTTTTCTATTTTTTTCACTCCTCCTGTGGCTGATCATCATAAAAACTAAAATTGTAAGCATGTAGGAGGGTTAACGGGTCCAGTGAGCAAAAGTGCTGGTGATGGGTAACAGATCAAGTAAAGCAGGGAATTCTACGAAAAAAAACGAGGTGGAGGAGGGTGGGGTTGAGGGTGTAGGAATTCAAGTCAAGATAAATGGTGTGTTTTGCAAAGGTACTGTGGCACAATGTGTGTGTAAGCGACAGAATTGAGCAATGTGATTTCAACCAGTGATGTAAAGTTAATCATCAAAAATCAAAAGCCAATTCAGATTGAAAAAGCACTAATTTATGTTAATCCCCATAAAATCAGTTTCTAAACTTCTACATATTCAAAAAGAGTTTTACTAATTAAACAGCATTTTTAGTACATGGAAATTGTGTATGTTGTCAGACTTTCACACCATCATACTTCCACAATAAATTCATATATCATATCACAGGCAAGACGTTGTGTTTTTCGCCTGTGATTTACTAGACTTCACATCTTACTAATTAAGAGTTTTTTTTTTTTTTTAGAGAAACCTAATGTCAAGTGTCCAGCAGAAAGTCAAGTGCACATGAAAACACATATCGTGGTTTATGTATAATAAGTTGTCTGTAAAGAGACTTAACATTTTATTGTAGTATACACAAAAGTGTTAAGTTAAATATACACAACCATCCATGACTGTCAGAGTTTCCTTGCCATTCTGACAAGAATTTAGTGTGTTTACATTCTTGCTTTGGGAGTAAGATAGATGTTCTTACTTTGGCTTTATTTCAGTAACTCTTGCTTGGACTAAAATGTCAACTTGAAGTATACAGTAGGTGCTGCCTTTGGATGCTTTGTGTAGCAGTTTGTAGGATTTGGGGATTGAGAGATTGCTTAGGATTTCATTGCCAAACATGTGATTTCATTGTTTTTTGGGTTTTTTCCTCTTATTAACTATATTAAATATATCTCTCTCAGATCATGGATTCAGGCCTTTGGACAATCAACATCAACTTTAAATCGGCAACATAAACTCCATTGACTTTATATATTGGATAATTATTCAAATAATGTCCACGTTCATCTTGTCCTTTACCTAAAAGAGACACAGTAAAATACACACACGCACACACACACGCGTGCGTGCACACAAAGTACTATAATGGATTTCAGCACTGATAAACTGCGTTTTAATAGGATTAGTGAAATATGTATACATTCACACTAATGCACAGTGTACATTCCTGGCATAGCCCTGTTAAAACACAATGAGGTGAGACTGGTGTTTCTCCTCGGTATTTGGTCTTTCCTGGGCTCTCGCTCTCTCTGACTCCATTAGAGTGACAGTGAGCAGACAGGGTGAGGAGGTGAGATAGTGCAGACTCAGGGTGGAGAGAGATTGGCCTGTTGAGAGAAACCCAACAAAAACCTCCACCAGAAACTTGACCTTCTCATCTAAGACTCGCTGAGACAACAAACAGCTCACACACTCATAGATTTGTACACATACAAATGATAATTGATGCCATTTATTGCTGTCTTGTTGGGTTACTTTAAGTAATGCCCCATCTTAAGTCAACTAAACACTTGATTAAACTGTAACCTATAATGCCTAGGTCTTTACAGTAGGTCTTTAAGGCAGAATGTGGTAGAACATGAATATACAATGTTTTGGAGATAACTGATGGAAAATGCTCATCTAGAAGTGGTTTTAGCCACTGCAATAAACACAATCAATATCATGTTTTGAGCTCAATAGTAACATCAAAATGCTAACATCACAATGGCATTGCTGGATTGTTCATGTTTAGCACTGTATAGACTATAATGTTTACCATGTTAGCTTATCCGATTGCGATTAGTTAGGATATCACCAAAGTGATTAGGAGTCATCCTGAGGGGAACATGAATGTCTACATCAAATTTTATGATATAAATTTATAAATTTTTTAATTTTGTGATTTTAGTTGTCACTTAAAATCACAAACGTCAACCTGATGGTGGCACTAGAGGAAAGGTCAGGGGCTCACCCGAGGTAGGTCAGTAGGATGCATGTCCTGGTCTCCTGGACAATAAATGTTTGTAAAAAATCTCGTGTCAATCCATCCAGTAGATGTTGACATATTTCAATGGATACGTGAAAACTTGGGAATTCTCAATAATCAGTGGGATGCATCCTCTGGGCACAGTAAATATCTGTACCAAATTTGTATTGGAATCTATCCAATAGTTTTGATAAAGACCTACAGACAGAGGTTAGTCATAAAACCATCTGCCAGAAACAAAACAAAGAGCATATTTACCTCCTAACCATCTGAATCTGGACGTTTATTTATCAGGTTCTTACTCCATATTCCCTTGAAAAGATAACAAGCTCATAACTCATGTTACTAAATCTAAAATCCCATTAAGTCCCACTGTTTTATAGTAGTTGTGAATCATGGATGAGTAGGCTGTCCTCCGTCTTGGGAAACCTGCATGAAACAATCAAACGTTTGCTCTGATTTACAGGTTAAATAACTGTTTGCTGTTAGAGGAATGTATTGTTTTTGAGCAACCAGGCTTACGGTCTTCCATCAGTGCTGACTGCCAACTGAGTAATCGTCAGCCGATGAATGTTGTTTATAGTTGAACTGGAGTCTGTAAGATTGATCATTTTTTGTGTTTGCGCGTGTGTGCGCGCATGCATGTAATACCCTAAAGAGGCAATGTTGTCATGGAAAAAGTGTTGTTCATAATCAAGCTTTTATGGCTTTTCTATTTAAAATTTTAATTTGAAATACAGTTTTTATTTTATATTTTTTACATAAATCTACTCTTGATTTGCTCAATTCTGAGCAATATCAGTATGATAAACACATTTTTCCTCTTTCTGCTCTGTATCTTCTCATTTTTCTCCTTCCATATTTTCTTCTACTTTCTGTCCTTCTTCTTTATTGTTTGCATCTTCCTATTCTTCTTCCTCTGTATCTTATCTATCATTTTCTTCCTTTTCTTTATTTTGCTTTGTCTCTCTCCCGCCACTGTCTGTAACTCTGTCTTGCGCTAGCTCTTAAATACGACTTCACATTCGCAATGTTTCGTTTTTTTCCAGCCTTGCTGCGTGTCCCAGCCTTGTCACTCCTCTAATCTCCTGAGCCAGGTCCGCCGGTGCGACCAGTGCTTGTATGCGACAAGGGCTGTGTGTGGTAGCCTGGTACAGCCCTTTCTCATGACTGGGGAATAATCCTCATTATAACACTATCCTAGACTCTCTCTTACACACATACACAATATGACTTTGCACATAGGCATGCATGCCAGACACACACACACACACACACACTCATTGTACTGATCTGCGACTCTCAGGTCTGTAGAAGAAAGGTTTTCAGCCCGAGTTGGGAAACATGTGAAAAATAGAGAGGAATTGTTCTTCTCATCTTCTGTTTCAGGTGTTGTCATCTCAAGGATATCAACATGCTTTGGCTACGCGCAGGTACTCTGTCGCTCTGTCTGCTCTGTTTCTCTCTAGATGTGATTTATTTTGGTCCCTAAATGTTAAGAGGCTTTCTGTTCTTAATGTCTGTGATATAGCAAGTCTCCTCACTCTTTTAAGCTATTTTTTATTAGTAAATCTGTCTTGTAAACAAATGGAGAAGATCTCACACGCTCATGATAATACTTTCTAGTGTAGATTTGAAATATTTCCTTTCACAATTTACCATCTTTGTCTATGTTTAAATGAACTCTGTAGTCTGTGTGCCTAGATTGATGCATTTTCCAGATCAGCTGAAAAAGTATCTGCTTGTGTACATCTGCATTGATTATATTGATATTGATATTACTAACATACATCATGTTTTTTAAATTCACTTTTTGGCATTCAGTGGCAACTTGCCAGAATACTGGGAGTTCAAAGTGCTAGTGGGAAGCACAGATAAGCACAGAAACTTATTAGTAAACTTATACTTGAAAATGATCCATCTCCAAAACTGTCTAGAAATATAGGACTAACACTTGCTACTTGCACATGTTAATTTACTGCAAGCAACTACCTGTTTATTATGCTGTATGAAATATCAGTTTTTAAACTTTTCATTGGTTCAGATTATAATTTGAATGTAATACTATCCATTATTACATTATGTGTGTATATGTGTTGTGGGTGTGCGTCCAAATTCATTCTGGTCTAACTGTTTAATGATGGACAAATGGACTTTGTTACTCTTGAGAGTTTAATTATTAACACACACACATGCGTGCATGCCAAATCTCATTCGGAGGCAAAAATCTGTAAAGTTGAAATTAAGAACACATTTATTCTGTCAGAATCTCAGCTGTCATGTTTTTTTAATCATATTTTATATATTTGTATACTATTTACACTAAATATGGAGGGTAACAGAAGCTATGTGCATTAGATTGAATGATATAAATCAAACCACATTTAATGTGTACTCACACTCAGTGCTCTGTTTGTGTTCATTTTAGATTATTACTCTGCTGACAACCCAGGCATTGAAATAGTGGCATAACACACACACACTCATCCATACGCACAATCCCTCCACCCCACACACACACACAAACATGCACATGCACGCGTATGCTTCTCAGTCCCTAATCTCTCAAAAGGCCAGTCTGTATCGAAGTTGCTCTGACAATCATTTCACTGTTCCTTGTTAAACACAGCTGGACAGAGAAAAACATAGAGGACAGGGAAACTTACACATCCAGTCCACAGCAATTTCAACTAAACTGATTCAATGATCTAGAAATCAAAGTTCCTTAATTTATGTTTCTGTCCGGTTAAACCAGCACAGCAAAAGCGATAATGTATTGTTTGTAGATTGGTGAAATTTCTAGAAAAGAGGAAATAAAAATATCTTCCTAATCAATGTGTTCAGCTGCAAACGTGAGACTTTGAACAAATGTAAAGCAAACACAAACGTCCAGCCTGTAATTTTCAAGACCACGCTTGCCTTTGTTGGAATTAACCGTTTTGGTTTTAGGTTTTGAACCAGGTCCACTTGGATTTTTATATTTTGTTTTTGTTACTATTCTCCTATATCCTGTGGTTTTGTCTCACCAACAAAATTCTTAATTTCCACAGCGTGGCTTGATTTAGTATATTAACAATGACAGTACGCCTGTCGTTCCTCTCATGGTTATTGTAGCCTCGACATAGTCATCAACTTTCCCAAATGTGCTTTTTCAATCAGTTTAGTCATTTCAAGTAATGTACGATACACAAGTTACTTAAACAGCAGCAGTCTATATATCGAGGAAAAGGCATGATGATAGAAAATTGGAACCTACAAAAAAGACATTTTTGAGCTTCAGTGTGTAATTACAATATCATTTTATCTGTTTGCAGAAAGTGTTAAATCAGACAAACAAATTTGTCAAATTCATAAAGACTGAGCAAGAGATATCATATCTTTTCATGCCACAATATAGTTAAGTGGCGCAAATTAAATAATTACATTTTTGGTTTTGCATTATTTGCAGTAGTCAACAGAATAGTAGTTTCCAGTAGTCATCTTTGGATGTCTTCACCCAATTTTAATTTACACTATACTTCCAATTAAACCCCACTTTCACGGTTTCACAGTTAAGGGGAAAGGCCATATAATAACCACATCCAAAATACTGAAAATATCAAATGAACACAACCGAGTGGAGGGCATTCCCATGATTTTTTTGTCCATCTCGGTCTTGACTTCTGCCATTCTTGATGACTTAAATTCAACTGTCCTGGTTCTTGGACACGGAGGTGGTCCCATTTCATGTTCTCTCTTCAGTTTTCCTTTAGCTTCTTTCTTGGATATGTCCATCCTTAGACATCAAACTTGTATTCTGTCTTCCTTGCCACCACTCCCCTCTCCCTCCATCTCACTATTTTTCGTTATCAGGCCTGCCAGCTTAGATTTACTGCTGTTTTGGGTGGGGTGCACATCTGGATTTTATTTAAGGGGAACCACCCTGGTTTTCTCCCCTCGCACTAGCACATATTGAGAAACATTAATCATCTGTTTCTATCCAGTGAAGAAAGCCATGCAAATGTTTACGTTTATGCAAACATTACTGGTAATTCAGGGTGTTTTTAATCTGAATAGTTAGAGACAAGTGGTTTGGTTTG
The DNA here is from genome assembly GCA_036937835.1 of Pampus argenteus. Lineage (NCBI taxonomy): Eukaryota > Metazoa > Chordata > Actinopteri > Scombriformes > Stromateidae > Pampus > Pampus argenteus. The sequence goes on from CM072869.1 coordinate 9,205,112, forward strand.
TGGTTTATGATGACTGATGTTTTTGTGCTGCTGTATACTGTCGGAGAGGATTATGGTAGGAACTGTGGTATTAATACTACTAAGTAACATTTCTCTTGGGTTTCTGAGAGCAGCATTAGTTCGAAGACAAAAACTGAGAAAAGGTGAATTTTTTCCTATGCTAACACAAAAATTCCTTGCATTCCCTACTGAGTAGCAGCTTAATCTATCAGTGTGTGTGTGTGAGAGAGAGAGAGAGAGAGAAAGAGGGAGTCAAAGAGAAAGAAAAAAGAAAAAGAGAAAGACTGGGGTTGCCTGCCCACCCACTGTATACCAGGGCCCTTACTCTGCTTCACCCCCACTGCTCTGCTCCCCCTTCACATTCACTCTGTTTCCAATTGCAATTTAGGATGAGAAGTGGCAGCATCAAAAAAAACTTTCTCATGTAATATTTAAATAGATGCCTCTGTGTTTAAAAGGAAATAGTTAGTTTATATAAAGTACTACTCTAATATATGCATAAAAAGTGATTGTTCTACATGTTGGTGTTTTAAAGATTAAGTGGGGTCATGTGTTTGGGATTTGTGAGGCTTTGGCTATCAAAGGGTGAAAATGACCCTGGGGTGAAGTAAGGGGAGCATGATGAAATTATTAAATTACTAATAAATGTTATATAATAATATAAAAGACTTAGTAATTATGATGTGGTAACATTATTTACTGTTGATATTTTTCTATGGAGAAAAAGGCAGCTAAGATTTAAAATAGCTGTAAACAAGAGTGATTCCAGTAACCAATTAGAGGCACTGAATCATTAGTATGTGATCTGAAAATGTTGACTACTAACATACTTTGACTGTTGGGCACTCATGTAATCTAAATCTTAAAATTCTCAGTAAGCAAATCATAACCTTGACTATGTGTTCAGCAAAAGAAGATGAACATTTCCTAAATAAATTTGCATTGAAAAGCTATGAATAATTACCAAACTCGTAATATTTTCTGAGGTAAGTCTTACAGGGAATCATTACAACATGTGCTGTGAAGAAAGATTCCTGTTGCTAATTCCCAGATGCTCTCCATCTCCCCTCCATGTTTCTGACCTTTCCATTACCACAGGTCATGATATTACCAGTTCTCTGGAGCCAGCCAACATCGACACTAGTATCCTGGAAGAGTACATCAGCAAGGAGGACGATAGCACTGACATGTCAGTAGGGACTCTAAACCAACCCGGCAATGTCAAAACAATATGTAACAACAGAATCAGATAATGTTGTTACAACAAAATTTGTTTTTTCTGATAAGGCTAATCCCCTTTTTTTTCTTCTTCTTTCTCCCAGCTGTTTCTCAGAGGTGCACAGTACCCCAGGACCAAATTATTCATCTCCTCAGGCAGGAGTGTCCTCCTCTGGGGGGTTGGTGTGTGGTGTCAGCCCCCCTATCCCACTAAGGCAAGGAGCCCCTCCGTCTGGGCCCCCTAACTGTCAGAACGCCTACCCTCCAGGTCCATCTCTGGGTCTCCGACACAGCTACCCTTGTCTAGGACAGCAGCAACAACAGCAGCAGCAGCACCAACACCAACAACACCACCAGCAGGCTCACGTCAAGCCTGAGCACAGGGGGCACTACGCTCCAGGGTGAGCAGAGTACTAAAGAAGTAGAATGACGAGGGTCAAGAAGAGAAAATGTAGCAACACAGGAATGTTCAAGATAAATTAAAGATGCTGCTTGTAATTCACATTTTAAACCTGGAATCAGGTAAAAGTTGCAGGAGACAACACAGTATGTTTTTCTTTTAGCATGTAACAAACAAGACACACATCCTACTACAGCCCAACCCATTATGCAATCAGCTCTTGATTAAGCTTCATGTGTTCAAAAAGCATTTTCTGGTCAAGAGGGGGAGGGAGACTGATAACAGACAGAGAGAGAGAGAGTCAAATTACATCCTGCAAAAAAAAGAAATCCTGACGCACACTACCTCATGTAAAGAACGTTTCTTCTAAAACTGGTCCTAAAGGAGACTTTCACCACTTTAGAAAATAAAGAATATACAAGAGAGAGGTGGCCTACTTCAAGAATGGTATTTCTTTAAAGATATAATTTTGACTAATTTTCTTGCATTTGTGAATATAAGACTTGTTGCATTTTGTTTTTTTTTTAGAACATTGCCCGAGTCTCCTCCAGACTCCAGCTCAGAGCCATACTCTCCCCAGCAGGTGAATGGTAAGTAACACATCTTTTTGTCCTGTAACAAATCAAGATAAGGATTGTGAGAGAGCACACACAAAAGAGAGAATATATGAAATAGAAATGGCACTTTAATCTATAGACTGCACTCAGACAGTCACTGAATCAAAAGAAACCACTGTGGTATTCAAGGTGTGCTTGGGTCACAGCAGCATCTCTGCTTAGATCAATATTTGTTACTCATCACTTTCATAGTTAATATTTAAAAGAGTATAAAGATGAGTTCACAAAGCATATATCAAGACACTGAGTGCAGCATGTAACTGTCAAGTTTGTCTGAAAACAATAATCAGGTGTCCATATGAACACTGTTCCTTCTTTTCATACTGACCATTTGAAGATCCCCTACAAGTGTGCTTTCAATGTAAGTGATGGGGAACAAAATCCACAGTCCTTGTTTCTGTTAAAAAAGTATTTAAAAGTCGATAATATGAGACTTATGGCTGGCTAAAGTGTGTTTTTAATATAAAATATTTTACAGGCTGCAGAAAGGCAGTGTACTAAAAAGACTATAATTTTGAACTATATCCTTGTGATTTGACATTTCTGGATGCCTGAGGCTTCATATAAGTTTCAGATAAACTTTTGAATACATTTTCTTCTCAAAACAAGGACTGTGAATTTTTCTTATCACTTACATTTTTTGGAGGGGATCTTGTAATGTCCAATATTTTAACACAAATTCAGCTGGATTCAGCTTTCTAAACGTTCCTTTTAAGTGCTTCCTCGGGGTATGAACAAATCTATGATTGTTTTAACATTACAACGCAACAACAGCACTCAAAGTCATTATGTACCTCTGGCTGCTCACACACCCGTGTTGGTCTTGCCCATTAGTAAAAAAGGTGTGGAGTAGTGTTATCTGATGGGCATCTGTTCAGTTTGAAACAATGGCAAATACCTTTAGCCAAGGTTGGCGGAAACAAACTGCAAACTTGCAGGATGAAATGCAAAACAGGCAGATCAGTCCTGAGGAGAAAAAGCTGCATTCTGTGCACCATCAAATGTAAACATTATGTTCCATACTTATTGTGCCTTTCAGATCCTCACATGATTAGGACCATGACACCAGAGAACATGTGTCACATGACTCCGACACCACCCCTCCCACACGGACACTATTCCAGCATGCATCGAGACATGTACCTGAAGCCTGAGCCCATGATTTCACAATATCCTATTGGCCCAGCAACAAGTGGAAGTGGTGACATGCAGCAGACACAGATGCTCCATCAGTTGCTGCAACATCCTCAGGGGCAGGAGTGAGTCATGCTGACATACAGGAGGGAGGGAAAAGGGTGGGAGGGGTGCACTGTCCAGTTTGTATGGAAAAGAAAAAGAAATTGGAAATTGTGGAAGTTGTGATGTATGTTTCCATTTCCTCACACAGCGGGATCCCTGTTCACCAGGCTAAGAAGAGGAAGCATTCAGACTCTCCCAACAGCACCCTCAATTCCCAAATCCTCACAGGTATCATCAAACAAGAACCAGGTAGGCAGGCATCTTTCTTCCCTTCCTCATCTCTTCTACCTCAAGCTCACCTGCTCACCTCGTCTACCCTTTAACTCTCACACAGATAAAGACTTTTGCAGAAAAGTTGTGGAAATTCTTTCCATTCAACGGTCTGACCTTAAAGCTGATATTTCAAAATGTTTACCACAGGTTTAATGCAGGATGCAGACAACGCCTACTTGGACCCAAACTACCAATGCATTAAGTGGCAACCTCACCAGCAGAACAAGTGGACACCACTTTACGATGCAAACTGCAAAGAACTGTGGGTGGAATTTATTTTGTCATATTTGTACAGCTTTACTTTATAAATGACACAATAGTTACAAAAATAACTGAAATCACTAAACAGAGATTCAAAAATGAAATGAGTCATGATTGGTTGAGATAATAGTTCAACAAAGTACACGGTGTGATTGGCAGTAGAATAGTAGTTCTGCAGAGGTCTACAAATTCCTCAGAGGTGAGCTGTGTGGGGGAGTGAAATAGCACAGGGTTTCAGTTTAGAAAGACAACATAAGGAGGGGGTAATGGGAGAAATTAGTGTACACCTACTTGTGCTTTTGCAATACCAAAATAGAAAGAAATATAAACTTTCAGATATGTTATCAACACCGCCTATCACAACTTTTAGTGTATTTTTCATTTGTTTTAAATGCAATTTAAGTCTTTCGATGATTTTAGTCCTCTGTGTACTAAAGCAATAACACCAAAACTGTTGCTCATAGGTCTCTGGGGTCTTATGCAGAGATTCCTTACCATTGAAGAGAAGTTTATTTACACAAAAACGTTTATTTACGTGAAAATATATTTTATTTTAAATTTGCAATAAAAGCAGTGTCAGTTTTTACTCACTCCAAATTAGATCCCTATATGCATTATAAAATTTGTTATTTATTTACCAAATGCTTGTCCAACTGTGAATCTATCTGAGGGTTTGGACCTAAAAACATATAGAAGACCCTCTAACAGAGTCAAGAGTCTCCCCCTGGTGATATGCAACACCTTTTACAAGCTACACTAAAAAATACATTATTTATGTTTTCTTATTTACATTAATTATATGTTGTAATCTTTTCTCTGTCTTTAGTCCAATGCCAACCTACCGGGTTGATGCTGACAAGGGCTTCAACTTCTCCCTGGCTGATGATGCTTTTGTTTGCCAGAAGAAGAACCATTTCCAGGTCACAGTGTACGTCGGCATGCTGGGTGATCCCAAGTACATCAAGACAAGTGACGGTCTGCAGCCCATCGACTGCTTCTATCTCAAACTCAATGGAGTAAAAGTGAGAGAAGGCAAAATGGTTAACATAGTGATAGATACAGTACTGACACGAGTGATCATTAACACTACAGTGTATTTAGTGAATATGTTATTTTTCTCTTAACTGCAGGTGGAGGCTATGAACCAGTCTATCAGCGTGGAGCAGTCACAGTCTGACCGCAGCAAGAGACCCTTCAAGCCAGTGCTGTGAGACTGAACACTTGTTGAAACAAAAACAATATGAAACTGTAGGAGGATGTTTTTACATTATGTGATTTTTGCTTCTCCCAGGGTCACCTTGCCCCCAGAGCAGGTCACAAAGGTCACAGTGGGGCGGCTCCACTTCAGTGAGACTACAGCAAATAACATGAGGAAGAAGGGCAAACCAAACCCTGACCAGAGGTGAAAGACCTGCCATCACATGTAAACATATGATTCAGTTTGGTCCCATCCAGAGCTCCAGTTATCATAAACACTCTTTATGTGTTTGTCCTCACAGGTATTTCATGTTGGTGGTGGCGCTGCATGCGCAGTCCCACAGTCAGACCTACACTGTGGCTGCTCATGTGTCTGAGAGGATCATCGTCAGGGTAACGTCTGGCCATGTCTGTCTGCCTCCTACAGCAATCATATCCCTTGTGAATGTGACACCTTTCTCTTCGCCTTCTGTACTTTCTGCACTTCAAAGTCACTGTGTTGATTTCAACATATTCTCCATTTTTCTCTTTCCATTCCTATCTGTGTGGCTGTGATCCTCATTACACTTACACTCCAGAATTCCAATTATGAATCATAATTGCATATGTGTAAGAAGTATAAGAAGATTCAGTCCAATGCAGTGTTCAGTGAATTACAACAAATTTTGAACTTTAAAGTGTGAAATTTACATTTTAGGCTTGTTTTCATATCTGAACAACAGTTTGTCTGCGCCTTTTCCTTTGTCTCTCTGTCACAGGCGTCCAACCCAGGACAGTTTGAAAGTGATAATGAGGTGCTGTGGCAGCGCGGCCAACTGCCTGACTCAGTCTACCACCACGGTAGAGTCGGCATCAACACCGACCGGCCGGATGAGGCCCTTGTTGTTCATGGCAACGTGAAGGTCATGGGCTCCCTGGTACACCCATCTGACATCAGAGCCAAAGAGAATGTCCAGGAGGTCAGGATGACACTCAGTGTGTATGTATATGGGTGTGTGTGTGTGTGTGTGTGTGTGTGTGCGCATGATTGTGTGTGTGTGCATGTTTGTGTGTGTACAGTGCACCAAATTAGCCTCCTGTGCTTGTCACCATGAATCATGTCATCCATATGCCCATAATCAGCACAGTTCCCTGAGTGCGCAATTTAACTTTGTATGTTTTGACTCGTCATTACACTTGAGCATCCAAGCATTTGCATCTGCAACACTGTGTTCTCATCCCATCTGCATTTCATGGGTGTCATTGTCATTCTGTCTGTGTGTAGGTGGACACCACAGACAATTTGAAACGGATTTCTCAGATGAGGCTGGTCCATTATCAATACAAGCCTGAGTTTGCTGCCACTGTGGGCATAGAGAACACTGCAGAGACTGGTAACAAACTGTGCAACGTCATAAATAACTCAAATTTAAATGTTTTGTTCCATCATCTCATTTCTTTGTTCTCTGTATATCACATAATCACCTTAATGTCTTAATATTATCTTGTCTTTTACTGTATGTGAATTGTTATGTAACTGTTTCTTGTATCTGTGCTTGGCATCATTCTTTTGCTGTTCTTTTTCACCTGCACTTGTTATATCCTCCTGCAGGAGTGATCGCACAAGAGGTCCAGCAAATCTTGCCTGAAGCAGTGAAAGAGGGAGGTGATGTGGTGTGTGCCAACGGAGAAACCATTTCCAACCTGTTAGTCGTTAACAAGGTAAAGAACACACGTAAACACACTGTACACACAGACAGTACTTCCAAACCCACTAACAGCTTTCTCCCTCTAACTCCGAAGGATCGTATCTTCATGGAGAATGTGGGAGCGGTGAAGGAGCTGTGCAAGCTGACAGACAACCTAGAGACTCGTATAGATGAACTGGAGCGCTGGAGCCGCAAACTGGCAAAACTCCGACGTCTTGACAGCATGAAAAGCACCGTGAGTGGAGGCACTGTCAGGTGAGCGCAATAGGTAGCCACATGTTCAGGCTTTGGAGGAGGTGTTACACACATTTAGAAGAATCTTGTATGAAAATTTTAAAAATTAATTATATTTGTTATTCTTGTCCAACGTAGCCAATCAGGGAGTTATTTTAGCAGGACAGGAAGCGGACCACTCAAGAAGAAGTCTGTCAAACCCGGAAGCAAGGTCTGTGGATGCTCACATATGTAAAACAAAACAAACAAACAAAAAAAAAACAAGTAGTCAGTTGGTGAACAACAGGATAAACATCTCTTGTGTAATCTGTGTTCTTATTGCAGAATTCACTTCCAGATCAAGGTTGCATCAGTCAGAAGTTCATGCAAGGCACCATCCTAGCACTTGTCATCGTCATGGCTTTCAGGTTAGACTGAGGAAGAAAATGTCTTTGGAGAGGGATTGATTAGTAAATTACAAGCCTGCTTTATTTGTGCACAGTAAAGATGTGATGATGATGTATTGGACCTTGGTTTGTCCCCCTCCAGTGTCATTTCCATGTCCGTCCTTTATGTACTGACTCTTCACCACAGAGGAGGTGCCACAGAGAAAGATGAGTATGTGATTTTGTGGGAAACAGACACTTTTACGTTTACAGTAAAAAAAAAAAGATTTTCGACTTTTCTCCTTTTTAACGTCTCTCTATATAATCTGCTCCTGCTTTCTGTAGCTATGTTTCTTCCTGTGTTCTCTACATCTCTTGGATGCCCATCTCCACTGCCACTGTTACTTTCTGTCTACCTGTCTGCCCATGGTACGCTTTCAACACTAGTCTTTCTTGCTACTTCTCTGATCTGCTCTTTGAGTCTTATCTTTGATTGCTTAGTTGGGTGTTTCTTTTGCCCCATCTGAAAGGAGGTCATGAGTCACATTTCTAAGTTAGAGGTTATTAGCTTTAAAGTGTAGCAATATTTCAACTAAAGCATGCTCTAACTTTATTGTGGCATTTGATTGGTGCAGGTCCAGAGCTGCACTGGGATCCTCCCGCAAGAATCCATATACTCCGCTGCCCACCACCCCTGCACCAGGTGAGTAACCTACCAATAAGTTCACTCAGGCCATTGTGAATATGCATATTCATATATAAATAATATAGCATATTTTAATATATTTTTAACATATTCAAATTGATCCTGTCCTGGCTTTATTTTTAAATTCTTTAGCTTGTTGTTCAACCACAGCCACAAACAACCAATCAGCTACAGTTCTGACATTAAGTAACAACCAATCCACACCAGGTAAGAGAACCACTTAGAAAATGTTTGGTTCTTATAGTACATATTTGTCTTCACTATAGGTTGAATAGCTATCTCTTGTCTCTAGATCTTAGCAGCCTGGTTCCCACACCAGGCACTATTAATAAGAAGGCCAAGTCCAGACTAATAGACAAGGACGGCCGGAATAGAAATCGTCTTAGTCACACCTCAGCGCCCTTGTACTTTGCCAAGTCCAAAAGGCCTGCGCCTACAGATATGGATGGAGTGGGAGCTACCAACCGTTTGCCCAGGGGTCAGCAGCCAGTGCCACGCAGACAGCGCAGCCTACACACAAAGGGTAAATCCACAAATACAGCCCAGACACGGCACTTTCTTCACACACATAATATTCAGTAAGCAAACACAGTAAAGCCATTTGTTTGACCACAGCAAACAAAGCTTGTCTACATACTGTACAGTGGAATGCTGTGAGTGCAGTTATTTATAATGCAGCTTTTCTTACTTTCGTAGAAGGAAGGTCAGCTCACTCTCTGACTAGTCTACATATCGTGGAGATGAACCAAGAAATCACAGCACAAAGCTGTGCAACACCCGAAAGCTGCAGGTATAGTCTATTGCTCTAGACTGATATCGTCATTGTGCAGATACAGAGACAAATGAAAGAAAAAAAAAAAACAACATCAAGTGCCTTTGGTTGTTAGGAGCAGTAAGAGCACCTTCAGTGGTCATTGTCTCTTAACTCTACTCTTCTAAAAATGTTTCCCTCGTTTGGTTATTTGATGATGGGTGGAGAGCTCTGTCTAACACATGCTGAATCTCTGATACAGTATAGGTGCTCAGTTTTGTTGAGACCTTGTGACTATGAAGGATATAAGGCACATAATTTTCATATTTATCAAACCATTTGTGTCCTGTATGGAAGTTTTTCCTGTAATTTGTCAACTGCCTGAATTATTTTAATTCCTTTTACACAATTAAGAGTTTGAATTTAGGTCTTTGAATTCTGTTGCTACTTTTTTATAGCTACACAATATCCCTCCATGGAAAGAGAAATTCCTCCATCTCACAGATCACTTTGCACATGATGTGAGTATACAAACATAATCACAGCATAATCAACAACTGCATTTAAACTCAACACACCTGACTAAAATAAACAGTATTTTATATCGATTTTTCTCCTTTTCTCCCTCTATTACATGGATATGAAATAACAAACCCATAAAATAAAGCATTATCAATCTAACTACAGACAAAAAAAACTGTATTTATATGTGACACTTTTAGGCCACAGGGACATATTTAAGCAAATTCAATTCATTGCAGGTCCATGAACAGCGTGTTTGTACGGCAATGTGGAGTGACCAAGGGACGTTTGTGCCCCAACCACACAGAGACAGAGCTCTATGGTGGACAAAGTACAACAACAAAGGTACATAATGTTACATTTATTTATATAATCAAAACACATTTCTCTCTGTGTCTTCTGCAACAAGAATTATTATCTTACTGTTTCCTCTACAGCAACTTGTACTACTTGTTTACTGACTGTTTACTTTTCTCTAAGGGGACTCATCATCTGTGGGCAGTGCCTGTGCTGTTTTTCCAGGACATCACTTATCACTTCCGTGTCTCCCTGTCTGTGAGTAAACTTGGCCTCCAATATGCATGAGGTATCCAGACTGGATTTTACTGTATGAAGTCATTTGGTGGAACTGGTAAATGATTTTTATCTCCATGTCCTTTTCATTGACAGAGTGAAGTGAATTGTACCACTGAAGGACAAACCTCATCATATTCAGACTACCATTTTCTGATTGAACGCAGATGTGTGTGAGCAGGACGTCCCAGTGGCTTTACAGTACACCACGTCTCTTTTGTGGTCCCATTAGTACACTGTTGTGATGGGATATACTTTTGTCTTATTATTGTACATTATTTTTAAAGAGATTCACACAGAACAAACTATATACCACTGTCCCTATTGTAATCCCCTCCATATGCATTAAGACATCTCTTTTTGCTGTGATCACTGGAGTTTTAAACACTGTTTAAGTTTTTTTTTTTATTTCTGTCACTGAAAATGTCAGTTTTAGATCACTGTAATTTGTTAACTACTATTGTGAAAGTAACATCCATGAGTTTATAGCTTATATTACTGATATGTCTTCCATACTTAAGCCATAATTAGTTTTTTTTTTAGCAGAATTCAAGATTCTAATTAAAGTCCAGGCTCAAATACTGTAGATGACACTGCACACATTTTATTTTGTTTTGTGTCTAAATTCAGTGTCAACTGAAAACTAAAAACACTTTTTATACACTGGAGAGATCATAGGCCTCTGTGAACGGTTGCATGCTCGCATTGAGAATATACCTCAGTAGTCAACACTGGCAAATCCTGCGCCTCTACAGTAATGCATTCTGTTTGAGGTTGAGCAAAAACACTGTACAGAGAAGGAAATATTGTGTATTTGTATCTCAATTGCTGCATCCAATGAAACATCAAATTGTTACATAAAATAAGTTATGCATATGCAGATTATTACACAGATCCTCATCTTTAAAGAGTGATAATGAGGATTTCTGTGTAGTGATAAGAGCAGGGATACATTTGAAGACCCCTGAGTCATACTAATTTCAACAGATTTATTGTAGATAATCGCATGCAACTGGATAAGTAAAAAGTCGGTAGAAATCAACGTGTAGAAGCACTTAGCAACTCATAGTGGGTTTGTAATATGTCCAACACTGACAATATTTCAAGAAACACTGGAATAGCTTACACTGTTTTTGTTAACTGGACAGAATGCTGGTCAGGTGGCATATCATTTAAAGCGCGTGCCCAATCATTTCTCTAAAAATGAAACATCTCAGCTCAGAGGCAAATTGAATGCTGCTTCAGAAAATCCATTTTAAAGGCTTGATCATGAAGCTGAGACAGAGTTGCATTTATTTACGCAGACTCCAGAGAGGGAGAAAAAAAGGATAATATACACTGGACGTTCATGTATTTCTCTGGATGTTTTGATTTTTTTTCCCTGTGTTTATACAATTAAGAATCTGCAGAGTGATAACACCTTTAATATGTCTGAATTGTGTAATGTTTTCTCTTTTGTTATATTCTCTTGTTTTAAAGGCTTACCCTCAAACACCATACATACAATTCACTTTGAATTCATATTCCACAAATTTGTGTTTCTCAAACTTAAACTTTCTCAATATTAAGTAGGAAAAACAGCCATCAGACAAACCTTTATTAAATTGATCGTAATATGAAGACACTGTACAATGCTTTTAATATAATTATTATGACTTCAGTGCGTAGTGTATTATTTTAGCTTATTTATAATGCACCAGCTAGCGTAATGAAACCACTGTAGCACTTTTTTGCACTGTATATATGAACTGCTTTTGCTCTATCTAATGCACCCAACTGGTTTCAAATACTCTGGTAGAACTGCATTACATGTAACTGTATAGCCTAATTTTGTTAAAAACCAATGCTCATTTTTATCTGATGTGTTTTATCGTATTTTTATAGTTCATATTGTTTTTGTTGTATTATCAATAATATATTAACTTTTAGCAATTGAAACCCAGCAATGATTGATAAGCATGAAAACAAATACATTTCTAATTTGAAGTAAAAATGCCGTAACACTAAAACTTAAGTACTTTAATATCACTACTTTTTAGCCCATTTTTTCATTACAATTTAAAAGCCTTTTGTCAAGAATATGCTGTAATACTATGAATACATACAGTAAATAAATTTGTGATTGAATTTTCTGTTGTGTTTGATTGCCAACTCGCACAGTATTATTCATTTTGTCCAGTAGATGGCAGCTGAAGACTTATTGTTGGTTATTATGGTCTTTTTTTGCCCTAAGATTGGCCTTTCAGGTAGCAGATTGTACAACCTCACAACAACAAGCAGTGGTGGAAGAAGTTCAGATCTTTTACATAAGTAAAAATACCAATACAGCAGTGTAAAATTATCCCATTACAAGTAAAATTCCTGCATGAAAACCCCTACTATTAGCAACATATTTTAGTTAAACTGTATTAAAGTAAAAGTACTCATTTCATCCCTCTGACTGATATATTATTATATATGACATCATTAGAGTATTAATACCGAAGCATCAGTGTTAGAGCAGCTTGTTACTGTTGTAGGTGGAGCTAGTTTAAACTATATACAGTCAGCTAGTTTAGCCCAGTGTTGATCAACCTAGGGGTCAGGCCCCTCCAAAGGGTCACCAGAGGCATGAGACAATTTATGGGAAAGGAAAGAAGAAAAAAACAAAGTTTTGATACACAAATCTGTTTTCAGTTTTTGGACTCTAATCTTCTTCTTTAATCTTTGATACATTTTCATTAGTGAAATGTTGGATCAATTGAAAATGTATTTAAATGAAACAACAAGACTGTGAGTTTTTTTGTGAAGTTTAGAGAGAAAATCATTATTTGGTGGAGCTGTTAACAACTCATAGACATCTGAAATGTGACCAAAACTACACACTGCTTTTTGTAAAAAGTCAAAAGATTGGAAACCTCTGGTTCCATCTGTAACTATGTGTTGTATTACAAAAGCTTATATTATCCATTGTGTCAGATCTTAAAAAGTAATTAGTAACTAAACCTGTCAAATAACTGTAGTGGAGTATAAAGTACAATATTTCCCTCTAAAATAGTGGAGAGGAAGTATGAAGTAGTATAAAATGGAAATACTCAAGTACCTCAAAATAGTACTTAAGTACAGTACTTGAGTAAATGTACTTAGTTACTTTTTTCCAGGGTCATGTGGGGGTTTAGACCCATGGATGTATTGTAGTTATGGGTTCGACCCGTCCTGAGAGGAAGAGAAGCCTGACCGACTATACTGAGGGCAACGAGCGCCACGTCACCACGTAAACTGTACGTCACCACACAACCAGGAAGAGTTAGTCAGTACGTGGCCTTTTCATCTTGGACCGTAGCGGCTGTAGCTTCGCTTCACCACAAAATGGTAGAATTTCTGCAACTTATCTCGTTTGTATAAATTATACAGAGATGATTTTACGGTAGATTTTATTCTCAAACTATGCACTTCCTCTGGCATTGTGATTTGTTGAAGCTGAATATATATTTAGAGACTAGCCGAGTAACGTTAGCCTCTCACGTCAATCTCCCCTATTAGCTGTTAAAACAAATCAATGAGGCTTTTTTTGCAACGCTCCTCAAACGCTACAGACTCAAGCCATTCCGGTAGGATGTTAAACTAATGGGATGTGGTGTAACTCACTTGTATTTGTCTTTGCTGTGGCCGCAGGAACTCGAGGCTATGACCCGATACACCAGCCCGGTGAACCCGGCCGTGTTCCCCCACCTCACTGTGGTGCTGCTGGCCATCGGCATGTTCTTCACTGCCTGGTTCTTCGTGTATCCTTATTGCTGAGCTGCTGGTCACACATTAGACCACTTTGTGTGTGTGGTAAGGATGAAAGAAGACATAACTGTAGAAAAGCAACACGACGCTTAAAGTCAGCTTCTGAGCCGAAGTTAAGGGAAAAGTTAAGGGAAGATTTGAGTCTAGTTCTGGATCTGGTCTAAGATGTGGTCTGAATGGAGAAAGCTGGTTCTCTTAACCCCAAATTGGTTGTAACTAATGATCATTTTCATTATCGATTAGTTGTTTGGTCTAAAAAATGTTAGAAAATGGTTTCCCAAAGCCAGAGCTGATGTTCTCAAATGTCTTCTTTTGTCCCAACCATCAGTCCATGACCCAAAGATATTTAGTTTACTGTCACAGAAAAAGAATACCAGAAAATATTCACATTTAAAGGACAGTTTTTCAAGTCTGCATTACAATAACAGTCAGGTGCCTAATTAAACACTTAACCTTCAGATGTGCTTTAAATGTAAGTGATCAAATGGCCAGTATGAACAGGATGCATTTTTTTTATTTTCATTTGGGCACCTGACTGTTATTTTCAGACAGACAATTAATCGATTAATCATTGCAGCTCTTATAGCAAATCACTATACACGATCATGTGTGTTTTCATAACAGTGCTTTAACCTGCTGTAGCCAATCTACATACCTGATTTGCCCTTTTGCAAACCATCCTAGAGACTAACCTTAAGCAAGCTTCTAACACTTATTAACTTGTATTTTACTGACATGAACAGAATCTCGTAGCTGCCTGGAAGGGCAGCTTCTGAACACATCAGAAAATCAAACCTAATCCAATCTACAGTATGTTTCTGAATATTGGTAAAACTAATATTTGAATAGTAGCAAATGGGCTAAACTTTAGAGAAATTATTGTGTAAACTTTTAACATGATATCACACTATCCTTTACTGACCTCCTTACCATTGTGCCACCACAGCATGTTAAGATAATAAATCCATTTACATTTTATGAAATGAACAAATGAACAAACTGAATGAAAAGTACGTGTGTGTTGTAGTATAAATTAACACTGCAAAGTCAGAATAATTTCTAAATATAAGATTGAGATTGACACTGAAAAAAAAAAAAAAACATTAGTTGAAAATTTCAGTACAAAGCCTAACTCTGGACAAGGCAACTGACTTTACTATTGAGTTCACTTGTGTTTTTTTGTGCCTTTTTAATAAGTTAGTCCTTAACTTTTCATCAGCTATGAGGTGACTTCAACAAAATACACCAGGGACGTCTACAAAGAGCTGCTCATCTCCCTCGTAGCGTCACTTTTCATGGGCTTTGGTGTGCTGTTCTTACTGCTCTGGGTTGGCATCTATGTCTGAAGGTACATGTAAGATCTCTCTTCATGAAAGAACAATAATCATATTTCAACTGTTGAAATAGTTTGTAGTTAACTGTTCCTCTTGTTTCAGGCGATTCATTTCAAACAATGACACATTCCAGTGGACCGGATGACATCACACACACAACAGGAGCTGGATTTTGGATTTGATTGGACTGCACTGACATTATTATGGAATCATTATGGACTTTGCGTTTCTTTTCACAAGTAAAGAGGAATTTGTACAACTTTTGGTATCTTTCTTTGTTTAGCCTGATGTAACTATTAATTAAAAAAAAGTCCTAATCTGAGATTTGTATGTAACAAAAGTTACACAGAATGTTATGATTAACAATTTTAGGAAGCCCAGACTTGAAGTGCACACCTTAACCTGCAGCGTGCTTGAGAATAGATTATTTAAGACACACAGGAGACTATTTATAGTTTGTTTTACATGTTGTGTCTAAAACCTCAATCCCTGATTAATCTTTGTGTTAAAAATAGAGCAGACTGTTTCACCTTGTCTCCAGGATAATACTACCTACCACAGTGATTAAGGATTACAATGGGATTAGAGAGAGATTATTTAATAAAAAACAGCAGGAACACGATTCAAAGATCCCTACTGATGGATGGCTGGATTCACTTGGAAATCAGAATTGTCTTATCAAAATAATCATATAAACACACATACTAGCCTTACATAAGGCAAAAATAAACCAGCAGGGGAATAAGACTTTCCAAAACTATCACTACATGTTCTACAAATTATTATACATTAAAATAGGTGCGCAATAAACAAGATAAACATGCAGTGGGAGAATATCATATTCCTACAAGGTGTTATGTCCTGGCTGCAGCTCAAATTAATTTACAAAGGCCACATAGATTAACAGACTCAATCCTGATTAATGCAATACCACACATGCCATGGCTGGCTTACCTGTCATTGTAAACCTTTTAACTGGCTGCCCACTTGGCTCCTTAAGAGCCAGTAAACACAAACTGTTGTTGAAACTTTGCTTCATCCGTTCTACCTATTAGTGAGTTCCATCAGTGTTCAGTATCACTAAACCTCTGCTTTATTCTATGTGCTTAATAATGTGATGAGTAGCTGCTGAAGAAGCCCAATGTTATCATGTCGGAAGGGCCTTTCTTGGAAGTTCCTTTTAAATCTCCAAACTGCTCGTCCCTCACTGACGAGCTCTGGCAAAGGCATCACGCAACCAAAGAGAGTCCTCATAGAGCCTCGGGTCTCCCATATATTCTGCTGTGCGCTTATATAAGTAGTAATACAACACTGCCGCTGTTAAGAGAAAGAAGTATTCAATGAAGACAGATTACAGAAAATTGAATAGTTGTGATGAAAAATGTACCTTTAATCACACATTTACCTGTTCTCTGGAAAACAAAGAGAGCTTCAAGGCCATCTGTCCAAACAAAGCGGTTTGATGCGAGCCATCTAAGGTTCTAAATAAAGGAGAAATACTTATCAGGTACAATTTGTATTGGTCAACATCCTCCAATAGTTTTTATTTCCTCAATGTTTCATATAGCTTACTGTTAATATGCAACAGTTTTAAATCAGCACTTAGATTTGACATGCACGTGTCTGTGATTGTGTGAAAGAGCATACCATCACCCAGCAGTGGAAGCAGATGCTAAGAGTCAGGTAAAGAGCAGAGAACATCAGCAGAGCTCTGAATCGCTCCAGCAGCAGGGACACCAGGCCGACCTGGAAGACGTAGGTGTTGAACATCATCAGCAGGATGATGATCACGTTGAACAAGATGGCAATGTCCTGGATGCTGCAGAGATAGTTTTTGTTATATCGATGTTTGTGGTGACAAGTGTGTCTTAAAATTTTTTCCATCCATGCAGCAGTAAAATGCAAACAACATACAAAAGACCACGTAAGAGCAAATGACAAGCAAATGGTACAAGTTTCCCAACAAAGGTGATTTAGAGCAGTAGTAGGAAAATATCGGCCAAATCTGGCCATCAAGCAGAAACATTCAGCCCAATCATTTTCATCGTTAATGCCCCAACTTTTGTTATTTTTCTGCAAATCTGATATTACATCTATAGTCTGGTAGCACAACACAGAGGAAACATTACAATTTTTGCCATATATGTATTAATGTACTGTAAGTTGCTATTGTTCCTCACTTTTTAAATAAGTAAAATTATATTTGCTGCTGGATACAGTCTTAAAAGAAACAGTTCCTTATTTCAGTTATATTCTTAAATTAATTAATAGAAATGAAAAAAACAGCATTGTTGTCGAATAACAATGACAAAACTGGCCCACAGTTGAATGTAATTACTGACCCCTTGTACTGTCTTTATAGAATTATACTCTTTACATGTTTTAATTTGTGAAAAACGGTCTAAAAGAAGCAAGAGTGGATCTCTTTGTGACAAGGTTTCATTAACGGACCAGGTCACTTTGTAATGGTTAAAACAAATTTCATTGTAATATGACATATGAGTGATATAATTAACAAGATGTGTATATATTATGAATGGCAGGCCCTCAAATTTGTAAAACTGCAACCAGAAAGTGTTTGAACTGATAAATGACTAAAACAACAACTAACAAATCAATAGTTTCATGTAGTTCAGTTACTCACATGAAAAGCACAAGCTGGATGACGGGCTCTCCCCTCAGGAGTTCACTGAAGGAGTTGACGAAGAGGTCATAGGCCAGTAGTGTCAGCTGGATCAGCAACACCAGTGAGTAGTTGCCAGTCTGCAGCATCTTCGGGGTCTGACCCTACAAACCCACAAGCTTTACAGTCTCTTCTCGTCTTTTAGCTATTTGTCTTTACAGAACCTAAACACAGGTGCAGGAGGTCTAGAAGCACACAGACACTACTTGTCCTTTCACATAGTCAGAAACTGATGTTTGGTTCATGAATATTGTTTTAGGCATCTTTTACTCCAGTTGGTGTCTCTGATCAGAAGCATGCTGTTTGTTCTCCTCTGTGAAAAAAGCATCTTGGTGATGATTGCAGGCAGTCCCAGATATCAAATGACATGTTTGGGATCTTTTCAAATGGTGCATGTTGGTATCTTTAGTGTAGAAGATCTCCTCATCTGTTGAATTACCTGATGAAGAACAGAGAAGCTGTGAAATAACAACACAAAGTTATTATTTGATTGTCATTTTAATACCTGTATTACAGGGCAGTATCTGTTGTATTTTCTCTGAAGCCAACCATCCCATGTGTGCGGATAAGTGTTGATGTAACTAGTCTAAATTAGCAGTAAACGTAGCTATATATGGTCAACATGCTGAGGCTGTTACACAGGCAGACATGTTAAGGTCAAAACTGGGATTACAGATTAATTTCACCTAAGAAGACACCAAGTATATCTTGTTTTGTTGTTGTTACTGTGCACCCCCGTTCCTTCGTTTTACCCATTTAATCGTCTTTAATCGTCATTTAATCGTTATTTAGTCCTGGCTGCAGATTATCTCGGAGACTGATAATAGAGTTAGTGACTGTTGTTTTCCACTCCGCAGACTCCAGCTCAGATTTAAACTTCGAGGATTCTTCATTAACTCACATTAACCACCCCAGCACTGTTTGCGTTGTCTCGCTGTTGTATGATATACAATTCACAGACACAATTTAAGCAACACGTATATTACTCTTACCGACAGAGACCGTGTGAGAAACAAAAATAAGTCATCCGGAGCCAAGCAAAACACTGGCCGTGTTCCTATTTTAACGGCAAACAATGCACTCGGTGCGCCAACACTGCTTTTCAGCTTTTCAGCGGCAACGTATGCATTTCCGTAAATTCCATGGTAACGGTACCTATTACCGTAATAACGGACGTATGGGCGCTCAGAATATTCGTCAAATAAAATATTGACAAGGTGTAGCGATTTCTAGATATGTAATTGTAAGTGTAATTGTAAGTGTATTGTTTACTCAAAATTTGAAATAAACGTAATTTAAAGTAGCTGCTGTGTGAAAATGAAAACAAATGAATATTGACAAAAACGTATCATAGTCTACACTGAGCATTACGGTAAACATCACTAACACCCAGGCCTCACTGCCATCCAGTGGCTGCAGTTAGCACTTGTCAGAAATACTGAGAGGTGATCAGAGGTAGTGGACACCTGTGTCCAGTACACCGTAGGTGAGTACTAAAAGTTTCTACAGCTTCGCTGAATTGACATAAAATTGAGTGTGAGTCCATTTTAACGCAGTGTAGACGTTCACTTTCTCTGTGTGCTAACTGCCCACTAACTGTTGTGTGGGTTTCTTTGCCCCTTTAATAATAAATGTACATTGTGTCATTCTGTTGGTTTTGGTTTTCCTCAGCTAGCTAATATTGCTGTGAAATTACTCGCATGAAAGCTGTTTTTATTAATTGTTAGCTGCCAAATTGGGTTAAACTTGCTGAATATGGTCGTATGTTGTTATCACAAAACCTGTACGACCCTCTTAAGTTTGACTAACAGTTTTGTAGCCTACAGTATGTACTCTGTAATTACTTGAAGCTACTTTCCCTGAATGTGAGAGCATTTGCATCACACCGACCACCGACAAAATAGTGTATTAACTATACGTGTGTAACTTTATTTGACCTTTGGCTGTTGACTACTTTGGAGTCTGGTTGGACACACAAAATCCTCAACATAATGTTTACACAAGCGTCTTATCAGGAATCCCAGGCTACAGTATCTCCTGTGTTATAAGGACGTAAGAACAAGGGTTTCATAGGATAAAAAAGGTTCATAGATCATCAGTAAGATGTTTTGCCAGTAACTACTTTTTAGATATGCTTTTATGCTTGCATACATAGTGTCTACTTGAGCATGCCTGGACATTGAGACAAGATTTCAATACAGTGATTGATAATAATAATAATAATAATGATTGATAATTCTTGCATAATTAAAAAAAACAACATTTTATTCTATTTAAATGAGGCCATTTTTGATTTATGCTGATATGTGTGTAATAGAAGTGTCATCAAACCTTGAGAACAATTGTGTGTGATGCTTGAATCTGTCATAAATCAGTTTTATGAATGTTCATGGAGATCCTGTGGCATATGTTTCCCATAGTTCTTAGGCTAAAATTTGTTTAACAATGCAAACAACTGCAAATGTTTTATTTGCATCTCCTCTCTCACGCCCTCCCATTCAAGTACACAGTAACTCTCCTCACATGACGCTATCCTTTTTTTTTACTCCCTACACATCCTGGTGCACAGTAATGGACACATGACTAAATATCGGTTTAATTTTTCCTTGTCTAAATAAACAGTGAGGTAAACTGGTCATCCTGTACGAAGCCCGGAGTTACTGTCTTATCTCACAATGAAACACTTTGGATACACTTATATAAAACCTTCTGCTTTTTAACATGTAGCTGTTGCTGGATTCCTCAGACTGTTACAAAATCTGGAGAGGAGAAAATGTCTGACAATTGAACCACAGCAGCTGTAGATAATGCGTATAGTTACATCTTAGTTTGTTCTGCACCTCGTGTTTGACTAGGGAGGACCTGTTGGCCAGCTTCTCTTGCAGCACTAAGCAGTAATATCCAAAGTGTCTTTTACCTAACTCTGTTTTAACAAGAAAGTAAAAGAATGTCTGTGATGCTACTTCAGTATTCAATAATAAAAACATTAACACCATTAACTCTCATTTAAATTAGATTAAGTGTTCAATACAGACAGATGTTGTATGAAAGACTAACATTAACTCTCTAGTCCTTCCTGTCTGCCTCTATGCAGATATGTCTAAGTGGCTGAATGATGCTGAAGTGCTGGTGGGTCAGGGTAGTGGTGAGGCATTACCAGTAACCCCCAGACCACGGGGCCTGCCAGGTGGGAGCCCCAGGCCGGGCTGGGGGTGTAGCCCTCAAAAGTCACCCACTAACAGAGAAGCCGTGCCAGGAAGCCCACAGGCAGAGACCATGGATAAGGCCAAGGAGCTGTTTGTGCTGTGTGACAAAGAGGGGAAGGGCTTCATCACGAAGCGGGACATGCAGGTGAACAGTTAGTTTGGCAGAATGAGAAAAATTAGGCTGATTGTAGAGTTGAGTTAAATTTTCCACTTTCTTCTGGTCAGAGGCTAGAAGGGGAGTTGCCGCTGTCGCCCGAACAGCTGGAGACGGTGTTTGAGAGTCTTGACAGAGAGAGCAATGGATTCCTTACTCCTGTTGAGTTCAACACAGGACTTGGTGAGCGTCTTGTTTTGAATGATTTCAGACCACTTTTGACTTTTCATTCACATCTGTCATCCTCTTTCAACCAATTTCTATGTTTGTCCGTGGTACAGGAGAATTGATGGGATGTGAGGACATGACTGAGCAGATTCAAGATGAGGCAGAGGAGGATCCGGACCAGATGGACTGGTCCCAGGACCGTGCTGTAGTTAGATTTGTAAATATACTGATGGAGCTAGGTGCTGACAAGCTTTTCAACAAGTAAGATCGCCGGCACAAAATCAAGATTCAGAACTCTACACTAAGATTTACCAATCGAATTATCATTTTTTTATGGAACATTTGGCTCTGAGACAATATAATGGACATTTTTCTATTTGTTAGAAAATAATAGTTAGTTCCAGCCCTGCACTACTGAACTATAGAGATCTTGCTGTACATTTTACTCATTTAGCACACATAACAATGTTTTGTATGTTTTTGTATTAAATTGCATATTTAGTAGAGACAAAAGGATATGATTTTTTTTTTTATTTGTGGGGCATGTTGGACACGTGTTGAATAGGTGACAAATTTAAAACAAAACAACATGTGTCTTATAAAGTTGTTCCACCATAAGCACTGAGAACAGCTTCTTCAAGTCTCTGCTGGAGGGACGAACGCAGTTCTGTGAGATATACCCTCACCTGGTGATTTGATGATGGTAGTGTAGCGTGCCATCAGTCCAAAGTTTCCTGCACAGTTCGGCTGAGATCTGGTGACTGAAGTTTGTAGCATCATGTTTCACGTCATTTTCATACTCATCAAACCATCCAATAACCCTCAGGCCCTGTATGGAAGCATCTGTTATGTTTTTCCACTGATTTATTCAGATTTAAAGTGTCATCTGTTTTAATTTGAAAAGGCATTAACATTTTCTGATGTAGGTTATTGGTGTTGTGTGTCAGTCAGCAGGAGCTCTGTTCTCTATGGTGTGAACTGCAAAGGCACAGACCAGATCTGCTGAACGCCCTGGAAGGCGTCCTGTTCCATGCAGTGTCCAATTTACAGGACTCCATCAGAGAGAGAGACAGTCTGGAACAAGCTCTACGCAGGTCACTACCACCCTCCTCCCATTGTCCTCTGCATATGTAAACCAATACACATTGATTCTGCCCAGTGGACACAACTGTGACTGTTCACATTGTTTCTAGTTTTATAAATTCATTCAACTTTAATTTGATCTGTTTTAGACGGGAGAGTGAACATGATCAGGTTGTTCGATCCATATATGAAGAAATGGAAAACCAAATCAAAGACGAAAGAGAGAAACGCCTAACTCAGGTACATATGTGTGCTATTTAGTCCAACTGTTATTTCATTTAGCAAAAGTGATCAACATAATAACATTTAATACATTTATTGTACAGGACAGTATGAAACAGAAGCAGAGAGGGCAACAACTTGAGGAGGAGCTGAAGATACGGGAGCAAGAGTTGGAGAATATACTGACAAAACAGAAAGAGGTAGGCGTGCAAGAGGTATTAATGTTATTTTTACTGTCTTAGTGTAATGAGTGAGTCAACAGGACCTGTCTTTGTACTAAGCTGGAGACCAGAATCCGGCAGCAGAGCTGTGAGCAAGCAAACATCAAGCAGCAGAACCAGCAGCTGCGGAGCCTCAACATCCAGCTACAGGAGCAGGTGGAGAGCACCAAAGAGCAGCTACAGGCAGCTCTGGGTCAGCTCAGCATGCTGCAGCTCAACGCTGCACAGGAACAAGTGGCCCGTGACAGGTAACAGTGTCACATGCAGCATGTGATCATGAACACAATTTTTTTAATTGTAGTATGGCTGAAATAAATTTCTACTTATAATACTAATGAATTGTATTAACGAACCGTGTGAGTACTTTAGTGTAAAAACAAAAACAGAGTAATAAGTTAGCTGCAGGCTATGAAGAGGACCGGAAAAAAAAAAAAACCATATTCAATATTAGATTAAATCCAACATGCAGAACATTTTCCATGTCAGGCAAGTTTGAAAAATACCCAATATGGAGAATAGATAGATAGACAGGCAGTACTTTGTAGGATACAACAACTGATTGTCGATGTTGGTCTGGGATA
Source organism: Pampus argenteus (assembly GCA_036937835.1). Taxonomy (NCBI): domain Eukaryota; kingdom Metazoa; phylum Chordata; class Actinopteri; order Scombriformes; family Stromateidae; genus Pampus; species Pampus argenteus. Next base: position 9,228,579 of record CM072869.1, read on the forward strand.
TAAAACATCGCCAGACATACCCCTCAACAGTCTTTTGTTTGCTTCACTGTAGAGATGTGATGAAGGTGTCGAGGAATATGCAGAAAGAGAAGGATAGTCTCTTCAGACAGCTGGAGCTATTGAGGTAAGTCAGCCATTCATCAGTGAATATAGGCTAGCCAGTGTCACAGTAACTAAATGATTTTTCTCTTCTTGTGTCAGGGATATGAACAAAATGCTTCGAGATGAGAAAGATGCCCAACAGTCTCAGAAGAGGGTTAGTCACAGACCCTCTGTTTTTCCTCCTCTGCCATTAACTCATTACCTCTGTGAAGACCTTTGTACCCCATGGACACAGCAGAATTATCCACCCTAAGCTAAGTCTTGGAATGACTTCATGCTTTATTCCGTCCTCTGGACAATGACTATCTATATGGGCAGCTGTTATTTGTTGGTTATTCATTGAACTTAATGTCATTGACACCGTTTGGGATTTTTGCTTGTCGGCAATGTTTTTTTTTCTGTAGATGAGGTCAGTGAACTGAAGGATTTTGCTGAAAAGCATTAATTCTGTCCTGTGTGAACTTGAAGCAAAGAATGTTATATATGTTAATTAGTTATTTATGCAGGTGGACTGAAATATTTACAGAACTAATAAATCTAAAGTATCTCACTTGTTAAAGGTGTGCTAATCAAGCACCTCTCAGCAGACTCCCTTTGAATTTCCAATCCTTTGGAAAAAATGACAATAACACTTTGATTGTAGCAACTTTTTTGGATTTGAACTTCCGCACTGAACACATGATTGCTATTGTATGTCATTGCGGTATAATTTACAATGAAATAAATGTATTACCTGTTATGTTGAACTACTTTGCAGCATAATAAATGTTACTACTGAATTGAATTGTTGGTTTCTAAATGTACATCACATATGACCTGCCTATTACTACAACAAACATGTATTTATGCTATAAAAAAATGTTTACAAATGTCACTAATTTCTTCTGCCTCATTTTTCACTAAAACCTTTTTCAGAATCCTAAAATCAGAAAGACTTTGCAGAAGAAAGGTTCAGTAATAGGTAACTACTTACTACAAGACAAGCCACTGAAAAGGTTTGTATGACCAGTCAACAATAATACATGTTTGCAGTAATGTGAGGCAGATCACGTGAGGAAGCAACTAATTTTGTGTATTCGTTGATCCTGAAGACAGCTGAACTCATCCGATGAGTTGGAGCAGAACAAAGAGAAAAAACAGGTGTCAATTTCATCCAAGAAACACCAAGAGTCATGTAGAGTCAAATGTGAAAATGTTGAACAGACTCAAACTCAGGTAGGGAGTATATTTAATCTAATACAAACATACATACATTTATGCCAAAAAACATTGATTTTGTAACACTAAAATGAGATGCAGATATTGAGATTCATGCACTCTCACAGCAAAGACAAAAAAACAAACAAACAGTTCAATCCTTTTGCCTGAATTTTAGAGCAAAATTGTCAGACAGCAGCGAGTGTTCAAGGTGGTATTCCTGGGTAGTTCAGGGGTGGGTAAGAGCTCCTTTGTCCGGCGCTACTGCACAGGGCATTTCTCCAGTGAAATGAGCACTACGGTCGGTAAGTTTTTCTCTTCTTATCACTCTTTGACTACTGTTAAAATGCTCCTTGGTGAATACATACTGTCAGTAAAGTATGAAATTAAGGTGCTTTGCTGCTTCTAGGTATAGACTTCCAGATGAAGACTATAACTCTGGGCTCCACCACCATCACCCTGCAGCTCTGGGACACTGCAGGACAGGAAAGGTCAGATTGAAATGAATTGAAATTGATTCATGCCTGATAAATTGTTTTATACATGAGTGTAATTTGTTTCCCCCTTTTTTTTTTCCTTACACCAATGTAACCAATGGCCAAGGTTTCTCAGCATCACTGAGCAGTACTACCGCAAGGCTGATGGTATACTCGCCATGTATGACATAACTAACTCCGCCTCCTTCACCACTGTGAGAGGATGGATGGACTCTGTAAAGGTGAGCCGGTGGAGATGTCATTGATGGTTAGATGTAAAAACATGCAAAACAGTTTTGCGCTGTTTTGAATAAACATCCAGATTATTGACAACAGAGAGCAGTAGGAATACCTTACATGTGACCACTGTGGTCTTTTTTTAATTATTTGTTTTGGGGGTTTTTTCGTCAGATGTTTAAGTTGACAGTGGTGTATTTTGGCTTCAGTTAACACTAATATATTGAATAGAGTGTGTATGTAACCTGTTGTGTCTGTCCCAGGAGAAGATGTGTGAAGGTGCAGTACTGATGCTGCTGGGGAACAAGCTGGACCTGGCAGATGGTAGCAGCAGACAGGTTACAGCAAGAGAGGGACGGAAGCTAGCAGAGGTGAGGCATATTTGAATATTCAAACAACTTTCTGTTGTGATTTGTTCATGATGCTACTGCTTAGGAAGAAAAAAATATCTGTAAGAAAATATAGTTTTTTTTTTAATTCTCTTGTTTTTACAGCAGCACCAGGCTTTGTTTTATGAATGCAGCAGCAAGACTGGATGTAATATGGAGGAGCTGATGACTCAGCTGGCGGGGTACGGTGTCTTATTTCTTCAGTGTACAGTACATAACTAATGGAGTCTAAACAGCCTTACAATAATTCCTTCCTTCATGAAATGTATAATGTTTTTATTGATTTAGAAAAGCGTTGATTCAACTATATAGTCAAGCTTGTGGAGCTGTTCTGAATAATCTAATTAATTGATTCATGTTGTGTTTGTCTATAAAATGCCATAGAATAATCCAAAACCCATGGATATAGATTTTACTAAATAAACTCCCTGTCATCTCCCTGTCATTTTATCAATTCATTCCATAATTGTTTTAGCACAATTTTAAATAATTAGTCTAGCCTTTTTGATATAAATGGTGTGTTCCTAATAAACTGGAAGCTCATTGGTGTCCCTTGTGTTATTTTTTTTGGCATAAACCCGAGAAGAAGCAAGGCAGCAAGATCAGTGGCGTAATCTGTAATATTATAAATGTATAATTTTCTTTCTTCGTTTTAGGATGTTAGTCTCCCAGCACGATCGACAATGTGAAGATGCACTTGTACTGACTGAGGACGCTGCTAAAAGAAGATGCTGTACATGAAGAGAAAATGCCGGCGCTTCTTGAAAAGACTCAAAATTGCCAGGTGACCCCCTTTCATTTTGTGGAATTACAATGTCTTTGTTGAGTGATGGGAAATGTTAAATCACACACAGAAATGTGTTCAGAGGTCAGTTATTTCATTTTACTGTGACCGGCTTTACTGCACAGTATCTGAAATGTTGTTTTTTTAATGTTAATGTTTGCATGTTTCATGTTCATGTTTTGGTAATCCAACTAATAAAATATATTTTTGTTGACCCCTTCTGTTGTCTTATTCTTTCTCAACATTTTTGATCTATGCCCTTTAAGCCACATTAATGTTTGAGTTCTTATGCATGAGAAACCAGCTGGGGGCAGCCATGCACTTTACACAGCTCGAGGAGCAGTGAGGTGCCCTGTTCTGCCAAAAGAGGACAGACGCTCAGACGCTTGTTGCTGGAGTCTTGGGGTCAGAGTGTCTACTGAGAACTTAACAGTGTTGCAGTTCACCTTCAGACAGCAGCAACATTGACATTGGAGTTAGAGGGAAGACGTTACCACAAAAATCAACATCATTTTGGGCCCACCATCTAAAATCAGGTAGGATTATTTTGGTCTGAGCGGAAGGGGAGACATGGAGATTTTCCATGACACAATGGTTTAAAAATAACTCTGAATGTGACCATTAAGGATTGTTTTTGCTTGACAAATACATTCACACAGCATGTTGTCTGTATTTTTAGGTGTTTTTTTTAAATTTATGTATTTATTTTATTGTCCATTTTATTGGCATGTTATTAATTTATTTCTAATAAAGAGATGTGTTCACTGATATCTAAAATCTTAGATCACTATCTCCTGTGATTTTTAGAGTCATAATGTTTCTGTAAATAGAATAAAAGGAAAGTTAAGTTAGATCAAAATTTGGTTAGGATAGTAACAGAATCATTGAATCATGTAAGAGTTAAAAGTCAATAGTGTATCACTGGAGTGTGAGAAGGTCAGGTTAAGCTATTGGGATCTGGGATGGTGGTCATATATATCTGTTAGCTTGATGGCATGTGACACAGGCTGTTAAGTTTATTTTCCCCACAACATATTTGATTTCATCAGAGAGCTTGTTCCTGTTGTTGTAACAGAGCAGTTATAACAACTTCTTGCAACCACATTTTTAATTTATGATCTACTGTTCACTTTAATATAAAGGTGATACAAATAAAACCCTTTTAAAAAAGAATTAATATGTTGTCAGGACATCTCATACACACAGTACTGTAGTATTGTGTGAGCTCCACCCAGTGAATCACTTTCAGACTGAAAGAAGAAATTCCTACATGAACAGTGCATAGTAGTCTCAATCTGATACAGCATAAAGATAGAAAGTTGTGCGATCATAATCTTCACTACAATACTACAGTGTTGTTGGAGGGTATGGCCTGCTCTCTGAGCATCTTGCATCTTGCAACACTTAAAGTTGTTTTCAATTGGCAATGTTTTCAGCTGTATATTGACTTACGGTGTATTAACTTTTCATTTCAGAATGGAAGCTCGCAGTGAAAAAACACAGACATGTGGGACAATTTGCCTGAAATATCTACTTTTTATCTTCAATGTTCTTTTCTGGGTAAGTTAACAAATGAAATACGGCGAACATACTGTTGCATACCATGGTAAATATTTACCATGGTGCTTAAAAAATATTAGTACTAATAATCCACTTTGTGTTGCAGCATTAAATGTACGTTTTGCTTCAGATGTCACAGATATTTATATGATTTCCCATTTATGAAAATGACACAGAGTTTGCATAACTTCCGTTGTTCATCACTGTTTTAAATAAAAATATAATACCACACTTTATGTAATTAATATTAACTTTTATTTAGTGTACAATGTTACAAGAGATACAATAATTAATAACATGATTAAAACTCCATACTGTCTGTACTCCATAGAAAATCCTGAATCTACAACTATCATATTTTTTTAATTTCTTGTATATTTTTTACTTTTTTTTACTTTTAGGGTTTAAAGGTCACCTGAATCAATTCTATTATCAAATACTCTGTATGTGCATTTCCACAAAGTAGGCGCACAAATATTAAACTGTGATTTATTTGCACCAGATAAAAACATTTAGCCGCACACCTTTTGAAGCTGACAGTGAAATGCGTTGTCTAGCTTGCATCATCGTTTTAGAAGCTACACTATAAAAGGTTAAAACTATGAGGTGCATTCTTGACACGAGCATTTGGTTCTTTGGTTGGTTCTTTTAGGTGGCAGGAGGGGCTGTGTTGGCAGTGGGAGTGTGGACTCTGGTGGAAAAGAGCCAGTACATCAGTTTACTGAACTCCAGCTTCTACTCGGCCTCTGCTTACATCCTGATAGCTGCGGGGCTAATTGTGATAGCGACGGGTATTATTGGATGCTGTGCCACTCTGAAAGAGCTGAAGAGTCTTTTGATTGTGGTGAGGTGGTTCAGTCACATAAAACATTGCCCTTCAATGCATTTCAGCCCACCAAAACATGAACTCGGTTTAATTATGTGGAATCAATAAACAAGGGAAGACACTTTTAAGTTTTCTGTTTATATACACACAACCTAATCTGAGTCTATGTGCGTTGAAAGTAAATCCCAGATGACCTTCTGTCTCGTCTGCCTGCATTCAACGCAGCTCACTATTTCAGACAGACATGGCTGTCAGATATATAGAGTGTGTCTTTAAGAGCTTAGATTTAGAGTGAGGGTCATGCCACAGGAATGATGGGCATCACAAGCGGCTGCTCGGACTTCAGAGTGTGTGATAGAGACAGCCAGTCGCAGAAGCAAAACTGCTCAAGATCTGTCAGCTTATTTCTATTTCCCCATCCGCTGCGACCTTTGAAATGAATAACTTCCTTTCCCACACTCAAAACAGTTATTCTCCAGAGCATAACTCTTTTTTTGGCTTTTTTAAATGCTAATTTTAGATGTTTTTGCATCACTATCTGAAGAAATGTTGACATTGTTCACAGCTGTCTTATTTATTTCATGTCTCTCCTTTACAGTATTTGATCTTGTTGCTTTGTATTTTCCTGCTGGAGATCATTGCTGGTGTGTTGGCCTACATTAACTATCAACAGGTGAAGCATTTTAACTTCAGTTTGTGTGAGTTTGTAGACATTATAAAATCAGACATCTTTGTTCTGCTTGTATTTTAAATGTATGCATGTAGGTCTCATTTCACTATCCCTTTATGTGATTTCTTTTTCCATCATCTCTAAATACGATAGCAAAATGTCTGCACGCTGTTGTAAAATCTTCTCTGCATGCCTCTCTGTGCATGTACTTCATTTGTCATCCTTCTCACATCTCTCTTTCTCCTCCCTTTTGTTGCCCTCCAGTGTTTTCCTTTCTGCTACCAGGTAATCTGCTGCCACTATAAAATTTCATTTTTATATCAAACTGTTTCTCTAACAGGTTGATATAAGATGGCCCATTTGTCATTTTTTTGCAACTGTCAGTCAAGCAACAAAACTATTTTTAAAGTGAAACTAGATTTAAAGAATGCTCACATGGAAAAGAGAGAAGGGTCAGAGGAGGAATACTCATATAGTCTGAGGTATGTGGGCATTACTCAGGTACAGAGGAATGTTACAGGGGAGGAAGGAAACTTGAGCAGGGGCTATTTTTATTGATGGGAGAAGATTTGCAGGTGATAAGAATTTCTCATGAATGATCACTGAAGTGCTGCTCCTGTCTTACAGCTGGATGAGGAACTGAGACAGAACCTGAAGGTGACCATGCAGCAGCAATATCAGCAACCAGGACAAGAAAGCGTCACACAGGCTGTGGACAAGCTTCATCAAGAGGTTTGGAAGTAGGATACTGTGTGTGTTTAAAACACAGTAGCTGATTTTATAGTCAGGCAACTAACTGGTAGCCTGACAAATAGTAACACTACTTAAAGGATAAGTTCACAATCCTCTAAAGTTTGTATTGTTTCCTTGTTGAGTGTGGTAATATAAGTATAGAGGGACTTTGGTACTAGAAAGACTGTACAAAGACTCATTACATTAGCTGCAGATAAACGTTTTAATATATTTTTGCACAGGAGGAGACTTGAGGATTTTTGTCCCAATTACTTACTTACGTTACTTACGGGATCTTCTAATGATCAGATTGAACAGGAGGAATAATTATGGCAAGAAAAAACAATTTCAATGTTCATTTGGGCACCTGCCTATTATTGTAAGACAGACAAATCGTGTCCCTGTCATTTTAAATGACAACATAACAACAACAACATAAAACAGACTTCAAACTACGAGTTTGGTCAGTTAATGTTTTAAAAGTAATTTTAAACAATTAATTGAGTTAGTAGTAGAGTGAGTAGTTGAGACTCAAATAAATATTTGTCATTACTTCATCTTTTTTTTCTCTCCTGCACCTCCCTACACTGGCTGCCTCTCAGTTTAAGTGCTGTGGCAGTAACAGCTCCTCCGACTGGCGAGACAGTGCGTGGATCCAGGCAGCAGTGAACGGGCAACGTGTTCCTGATAGCTGCTGCAAAACCCCCACTGACCTCTGCGGCCGCAGGGACCATCCCTCCAACATCTACAAGGTGGAGGTAAGTACAGTACTGTCCAGTAGTCTGTAGAAAACTATTACATTGTAATAATAAATGATTGTAATGTCTTTCTTTTTCTTGTGCTACCAGGGAGGCTGCATTATAAAATTAGAGGACTTCATCCTGAGTCAGTTATATGTTCTTGGAGCAGTGGGCATTGGGATAGCATTTTTACAGGTAAAGTCCTAACCACTGAAATTAAAATTAACATCCTTTTATATATTGTGTAAAACACCAGCAACTGCACTGTAAAACACGTCTGTGTGCACTGATGAACTAAGATTTTCCTCGTGTCTTTTTCTTTCAGCTTGTGGGGATGATGTTTACTTGCTGCCTTTATCGAAATTTGAAAGAAGAGCCATACTGATTTTGGACTACTCAAATATCACGTGTCATATCATGCATTGCCAAATGTTTGGTTAGATACTTGAATGTCTCCAAATTTACAGATTTGTAGGATTCTGTGAAGTTGTGGCTTCAAGATATAACGTGCTGATTTGCAAAATATACACGTTAGAGTTACTGTTATGCTGCTGGACAGCAATGACCTCTTCCTGCAAAAATCCAATGCATGCTGTCAGTATCTTCCCTTTACATTAGAGCTGTACTATGCAGGATTTGTTGGCTGGTGTTTGTAAACACACAGCATTCAAAGTTGGCTCCATTTCCACCATTCAGCAGCGGTGGTCGAGTGAGCGTTGCTGGCGAGAACAAAGAAACAGAAATAAAAAAAAATTATTTTCTGATTTTTTAACAGTGGCTACGATCTAAAGCACACATAAGCACGCCCACACTTACGTTTTGTGTGAATGCAGAGCTTCATCTTGTAAACTGTGGCGTCTCTGCTCTGCATGTGTGTTGTTCAGCCTGACCCTCGGTCAAAACAGACACACAGACCTGCAGCTATTTATATAAAGGGATGTAACCAACCTCACACCTTATGTGCTGTTATTAGCTGGGAACTACACACCCACTGCCAAAAGATTGCAGGCCAGAAACCTTAAGGAACACAGCAAAATTACTTTTGAGTCATTTTTCATTTTTTTTAGGGAAATCCTGCATAGTATACGTTTAAAGATAAATGATGTGTGGATGAACTTGTGAGCAAAGGCTGCATTTTAAATAGCAGCAACAATGAGCATGCTGTGGCTACATTTGAAATCATTGTTGGTCTTTTTTATTTATCTATAGCATTTTTATGTATGTCACACAGTTTTTATCAAAGCTATTGTTATAAAAAAATATATATATAAGTGATTGTTTGATTGTTGGGATACCAATAAATTATATTTGCTGTTTAGGTCGTCTTGAATGAATTTTACAGACCGTGTTGTATTTTTTTCCTGCTTTTAACGTTGAACTTTTCTTTTGAAATTCTCGCAGCGGATGTTATTGTCAGCTGACAGCACTTACTTCCTCTTCGCGTATTTCTCTTGCATATTTTCATCCACATTTATCTTCTTATTCTTCTTCTTTATTTTAAACAAGCTAAAAAAAACAAAACATTTAATTTGGAGGGAACACAGAGATAAAAGAAATGTCTGCGAAGCCAACATGTTTGATAGTGGCGAGTGCCTCTGCTCAAGGTGGGTGAATTAGCTTGTAACAGTTGATGTATCAGGTCAGTTTTGATGAGTAGTTAACGCCAGTACTGAGTCAGTTTTGTACCAAAATATGAGAGCTTAAACCTTCATAATCTAAATATAGACGTTGACTGAGTTTAGGTGTAACAGCTGCCTTAGAAATATCCGTGTTTTTTTGTAGATGTAGATGAATCTGAATTCTCTGAAAGGTTTAAAGCTGATGTGTTTTATTCATTCAGGAGTGTCAGCAAAGTCTTTCCATCAGTCCTTCAGTCTTTGTGCCTCAGTGTTTAACCTCCAGACAGCCACACCTGGGGTAAGTCTCTTCATTACTGAAACATACACAGATAAGTGGAACTTCCTGTTGTGGAAGCTAAGTGTTTTTGAATTGCAGGGGAAGCCTATAGACTTCATTGGAGTTGATGAAAGCACTGCCAGATGGGTGCAGGACTTTAATGTGAAACCCTACGCAACACCAGCCAAACTTGAATCTATAGATGGTAACTGCACTGACTTGCCCACTTTCAAATCTCTGTTAAACACACACCTTTTTAAAATAGCTTTTAATGCTTAGTCCAGTCTATTGTGTTTTCTTTTTATGTACTTTTTACTGATTTGACGTTCTTTTTATGTAAAGTGCCTTTGAGTATCTAAAAAGGCTACTATTCTACTCAGTTGTGTCATGATGACCTTTTCCAGGTGCTCGATACCAGGCGCTGCTTATCCCGGACTGCCCTGGAGCGCTGAATGACCTGGCACACAGTGGCTCTCTGCATCGCATTCTCACACACTTCATTTCTCAACAAAGTTAGTGAGGCTCACTTAAAACTATTCACACTGTAATCGATATATATATGTCAGATGTATGTGGATGCAGGTCATTATTCTCTGTGCAGAGCCTGTGTGTGCAGTCGGACAAGGAGTGTCAGCGCTGTGTTGTGCCACTGAGGGACAGAGGTGGATCTTCAGCGGCTACAGTTTAACAGGGGTTAGTGTCCTTCTAATATACATGAGGGGAATATACCCAGTTAGTAAGGTAATTACGCCTTTACCTGGTGTTCAATGTATTTATTAATGGTGTCTGTTTTTGTGGAAAGCCGTCAGTGTTTGAACTAGTGCGAAGGCCAGACTTTGCCAACTTGCCCTTGATTGTGGAAGACTTTGTGAAGGATAGTGGTGGATCCTACACAGGTAAGTTTACCTGCAGAGTACAGCTGCTAAAATTGGTAAATACTTAATAAGCATTTATAAAACTAAAACCCTCTTATGTTCATCTCTTTGTTTTCCAGCCAGTCAAGAAGATGCTGTGCATGTAGTCATTGACAGACACCTAATAACTGGACAGAATATGCAGTCGACCTCCCTTGCTGTAAATAATCTTATCCTGCTCTGTAGTGCCAAGTAATAGAAGAAAATATTTACAGCAGTTTAGATGCTCCACATTTATATTCATGTAATGAAACAAACATTCATATAAACATTGGAAGATGATGAATAAGAACAAATGTTTAGCAACCCTGTAAATTCAACAATTTTACTTGCTGTTATGATAAATCCAATAAAGAAACACAATCAAATGTCTTGATTAAAAAATTTAAAACTTGACCCAGCAGCAGAAAGATTTGTTGGCAACAGTCAGAAAATCAGCAGAAGATTCTAGTTTTGGACTGAAAAGAGGCTGCAAATATGACATGTGAACCCAACGTAATGTATCCTTCTTTGAAACTTTATACATATTGATTAACATGCACTTTCTGCTGTTGAATGAAGATGTGTTGCTGCACCGTTTTTTACAATATCAGTAATGTAAAAACAAAAAAAACCAAACTGAAGTACCTATTATTTCCTGGCACAATCTTAAACCAACAAACCCCGAGTTCCACTCCGGTAAACCAGATTTCTCAACACTTCTTCCTGACCCTCAAACAAGTTGAATATTAACTAAACCCTGTCAATGGCTTGTTTCAGAGTTCATGTCATTTACTCCAAAACAAAATAGAAAAAATGAACAGTTCCATACAGCATATTCATTTTTGATGCACCATGATCAGAAAAAAAGAAAATCCATGTGTTGATGATTTAATGTCCACAGTCTTCTTAAACAAGTCCAGCTCTCATAGGAGATCATAGAAGTAATCCAGTCCTTGTCCCAACTCCCATAAGGAAATTCCAGTACCCAGTTCAGTAGCTAAAGAGATCCTCATGTGGACTGACTGTAAAAAGTATTGAAATAATGTTAATATTCCCATTCATCCTGCAGTAAATCTAATGAAAACATCACTTAAGTTCAAGTGGCAACCACTTAAGGAATAACTAAGTTATAATAAAGGTTTAAGAAGACACCATTGCTTTGCATCTGCTAGACACTGTATGAGAAGGTTTCTCACATAGTTTTTCATATTTCATACAACGGAAGGTCTACAAAATAAAAGTACAAATATGTATGTCTGTATCAGTAACTCCACAAGAGCCCATTCATATATTACAAAGCACAAACACTAAATAGCTTTAGTGTTGTAATTACTGTAGATGGCGTTTGACAAAGAACTGAAGTAATTTAAGAGTGAGAGAGACCTCTTTAATAACCCTTTCTTGTGTGGTAATAATGTAATTAGCCTTATAGTGAGACTATGTAACTTTTTAAAGAAGAAGAAAAAATACATTCTTCGTCTTAAAAATAAAAACTTAATTCTGCTTAATTGCTTAATTCTGATACCAAAGATTTTTACCCACAAACTTAACTTAAAATGTAAAGAGTTTTACCTTCAGTGATGGATAGTACACAACATGTTTAACACCATTGCTCCTGAAATGAAAGAGAAAGGACATAGGTATTTAAATGATGCTGTTAAAGGCCAATTTTTGTTCATTTAAATTATTATGCTACCATCACCTCTTGTAAGTAAAATAATGCTCTGCAGAGTATTCGTCCCAGAGAAGTTTTGGCCTGTTTTCCCGCAAAATCTCAATGTATCTGCAGAAAATTAGAGACAAATGTATAAGAACACGTTAAACACTAAAATGTAAATAAATTCCAACAGTTGTTGCAATGTTATCTTACCTCCCCCCTAGGATAGGCTCTGTACCCTGGCTTGCAAAATCAAGGCCATACAAATTGAGTCCAAGCAGGATCTTTTGCCTCCATTGAGTGTTGGGTGCAAGCTGGAGAACACAGTCTTTCACCCAGTGCAGGGGAGAGCTTGGGCCTGGTCTATTAAAAACAAACAAACAAACAAAAAACAAACACACACAGACACCACTGTCAGTATGTGACAAAGCTGTGAATTCTTGTTTCAGGTGTCAGCTTTTCAGGTCATCTCACCATCTTATTTCCATTTTATCCACTATGAATTTGTGTCTGTGAACCTCACCTGTCACCGCTGGAGTAGTCGTATGTCATGAGGCTGAATCCATCGACAACCGGGGCCAGCTGCTCAAACTCCTCCCTGCCAAACATACCTGGCTGCCCGGCACTGATCATGAATTAGACATAAAAGGACAGTCAGCAACAATTTCAATTTTTTTATTTGTATTTACACTGGTAGAAAGCAAACCTTATTCACCTTGTCACAGCCGGTGGAATAACAAGAATGCAGTCTAATCTTTTGGCCTTCAAAGATTCACATATGTGTTTAACCAAATGCACCAGCTCCCTGTGTGAAAGGAATTATGTACAGTACACTGCTTATTTATTTGCACTGCACCCTTGAATCACCTCAGAAAAGGAATTAAAAAAAAAAAAAAAAGGATGTGTTTAGTATATAGTATATGTATAGAATAACCCACTTCCTTTTGTTGCCTCCCAGCTGGCTCCACAGCTCCAAAGTGAAACCATCAAAACCTTCAGTCTACAGGATACAGAGCTTCATTACACAGAAACGGTAAACACAACACTGTCGTAAAGGAGATAAAGGTAAATACAGCACTTTTTACCTTTGCAACATCCACTAGCTCACTTCCCAGCTCCTCAATCTCATCTTCACTCCCCAGGACAGTCATGTAATCCTGGTAAGACCAGCCATCAAATAACAGCCGAGGTACTGAGGGTAGAGAAAACGTAAAGACACTATAAAGTCTTTCCTGAAACCACCTGCAGGGATCACAAGTTGATTTACGGATAGTGGAAAGGACAACATCTACTTACCCATCCTGACTTTTTTGTTGGATTTGCGTACAGCTTTGACCCAGCCTAGAAAGAGAAGAATAATCTTTTTTTTTTGACCTTACACAAATCATTTATAATGATACTTTGATAAGAGATGAGGATTAGAATAGTGTTTCCTGTGTGACAGTTAATATGCGGGCCTACTACCTGGATCATGGTCGTGGAGTCCTGTAACATCGAAGGTTTCTGGTCCTCTTCGCCGAAGTTGAAGCCACACCGGAGACACTGAAGTTAGTTTGGAGCCAAACATCTTGGCAACATCATAGCCGTGGGAATTCCACTGCAGCAAGGGGAAAAATAAGATGTCATTTTCAAAACTGAAACAAAAAATTAAATTATCTCTTATCGTCATTTTATCTTGTTTTAACTCGCACAGAAACAGTCTGATGAAGGATTTGGACAGACTTAATAAAATATTAAATCTTTCTTTTACTGCAGTGATAATAGTTTTGTGAACTGGTTGAAACACATTCCTGGTTTAACAGCAGTAATTGACACTAACTATCACTATCTTCAGTAAAGAAGATAGTGATAGTTAGTGTCTGTGTTTCAGACTTACAGGAGTGATATATCCAAGCACTGATCCTTGAAAGGTTTTCTTGATATGAGTACTGTGTCTCTTTTCCTCCTTTACTATTTCTTTCCATTGAGGGTCTGACACCACAAGCCCTCTCTCCAACACAGACACCTCTGCTGGAGCTGTCTAAACAGGAGACAAAGAGAAATGAGCATATTTCAGTGACATGTCCTTATCAAACTTTCCAATATCATGACTGGACAAATGTCATTTATTGATTCTTGACAATACATGAGAGTCCAGTGACATGTTAGGCAAACAGAGGGAGACCTAAACGGCCTGACAGTGAACACATCTCACACCCATTTCAAGGTAAAGACCAGAAGTTACTCACCTCAGCCTCGGCTTTATGTGACTTCTTCGCATCAGTTTTTGAAAGTGTGGCACTAACCAGCCAGCAGCATGAGATGGCGTGAAATAACAGAAATAACGTCGTTCTCATTTCCAAAAAGGCAGTAAAAAAGGAATCGTTAAGCAGTTAAATCTGGGTTAGCTCACGTCTAAAGGTTTGCAGTACAAGTGCTTCCTTCCTGACTGAGATCTGGCAAATTTAAAACCTGCATTTCCTGCTGCGGGCTAAAATCATACAAAACAACGAGCCCAAACAGCCCCGTTCACTCTGCTATAACACAGTACCCACTTTTAGAGGAAACAACCAGCGCAGGTTGTTGAACGGTTTGTACCAATGTGATTGTGACAACTTAGCTCAACGTGTTTCTTGTACGTCACCAAACAGGACAACTTCCGCGCTGCGTCCTCTTCAAAATAAATGTTGTGTGTTTGGCTTCGAGAGAAGTCGTCTGAACAGGTCAATGTAGCTAACGGTTAGCATGTTGACAAGCTAGCACAACTACAAACCTTGGGTTATTGGAGCCAACCCTAACACTAGCAAGCTAGCTTGGTTAGCACGGCGCATCTGTAACGTAATTCACATTAACTGTGATAATGCTAATGCTCATTTTGGCGAAAAAAAAAATCTTACAAATGTATTTTTTAGGTGACCAAAACGTTACAACACACTGCCACAGTGACTTGGGTAATATGACCTTTCTTTGTTTGTCTGTTGTTTTTAGCTGAAGCTAATTGACAAACAGTAAACAATAAACAGTAACTAACATGTTCAGGTATGTAAATAAACATTTAGACTGATACTTTGCCTTTTACAGGCTACTCCACTGATTAGTGTAACAGTTACCACTTCCATAAAGTTCAATAAGTTGCAGGAGACACATTAAACTAACAGTGAGGGTGAGATATCCTGACGTTTAGACTTAAGTTTGATTTGAAAAACTGGACCTTGAATATGTCATAACTCAACTAGTACTATAATAGTAACAAGTAATAATATACAAGTTTATTTCCAAGATTCACACATTCACATTAGGAAAGGTAAAATCCCAAACAAAGAAAACGTGTTAAACTACAAATCTAAAAATGAATAAAAAATATTGAAATATTGAACATATTTGAATAATGGCCTTCATATGTGTGTATTTCTATGATGGTTGATCTTCTTGCTTAGAAACCTTTTGTGAGAAATCCAGAGCTGGAAATCTTAAATGTAAGAAAATGCAACACAGGTCTGTAAAGTTTTGTTGTTTTTTCCCCCCTAAAAATCTGTCATGTATTTAGGTTCATAGCTGTGGAGATAAAACCAAGTCTCATGCTCAGATGAGAATAAGCAAGAAGGGCGAAGAATGACAAATCCATGGACCCAATAAGAAATCCTATCTGCAAAGGAAGCTGGACTCTAAACTGAAAGATATGGCATCGCATAGGAAAGTAAAAAACAAAGAGGACACTTAACAATAACTAATAAAGTATTCTGAAACAGATCTGAAGTATATGAAGAAGTTTATAGTCTTGTTTGATGGAATACACACATATGTTGCTGACACTCAACAAACTTTAACTCTAGAGATGTGTATTTACTGTATTTGAGTGTGTTCTACATCCACAGTTATGCTCAGAGGACAGATGGTCAGTGGGCTGGAGTTTGTCCCCTTCTCAAACAATCCAGGGGAGATGAAGGGGTAAATTCTCTCTGTAAATCTGTCTTTAAATGTGTGTATTTTTGTCAAATCTGCAGTGTTGATGAACACCACTTTTCCTTTGTCACAGTCTAGTGCTACAGTAATCCTCTCTGGCTTCTGCTTCAACGTGAGCTTAGTGCGAGGTGAGGTCTGAGCCCAGAATGAGTCTCCGTTAGACAGCCCGATGACCCAGAAACCCTCAGTCGGGTTGAGGAAGGCAACACTCTTTCTTTTAATGGACTCTTGGGCGACTCCGATGTACCACTCTTTTCCTTGGCCCACATCGACAGTCCAGCTGTGCTTTCCAGATATAAAGCCGGTTGCTCCCAGCACACACACACGGTTGGTGCAGCGCTCAGGGTTGTCAGGTAGGAGCTGCTTGCTGCTATATTGCACACAGGTCAACTCTTCAGAGAACTTTAAGTTGGACTGGGCTGTATTTGGATCTAGAGTGACAGGAACTGGAAAACATAAAGTTCAGCAGATTAAAATTATATCTAATAGATGTTTTAAAATGATCGTCATGGTCTGTTCACTCACCATATTTCACAATGTTTGCCATCTTCTTCCATATTTCAAATTTAAGTAATCCCAGATGCTTTGCAGAGTTTATCATGATATCTCTGATACATTCTGGCTCTTGAATGTTGCATTTGACCCTGAAACATGTTGAAATTATCATAGCATCACTATCCTATGAAGATAGTGAATGCTGATTTTAGCAGATAGTTGGTTGTGCTTACCTTTTCTTTGTCTGCTTGTAGTCCTTTAGTTGAAGAAAAAAAGTGAGGAAACAGATCTAATTAACAAGGTGTTAGCTCAAAACATAGATGTGTCACATGGTTAACCACACCTGTCATCATAGAGCCCATCAGTCTATTGGTTTTTCTGACTGGGACTGAAACATTCTCCATTTAAATACGTCTGTGTTTTGGATTCAGTCTGCAGGTGTTTTCATCACTTCACTCTTTTCATCAAGGTCTAAATAAACAGCCATGATTTTGTGTGTGTAATGGCTGTAAACATACCTGTAAAAATGGTAAATCCCTCGTTCTGAGCGCTGTCTCAATATCAGTGATGAGGGACGAGAGGCTGTTGATCTGACTCTTGATGAGTTCCAGCTTCTCCCTCATAACCTGGGTCTTAATTCCCTCTTCCTGTTTGAGCGCCTTCAGTCTAGTGTTTTCCTCCTCCTGAAGGAACAGGTGCAACTTCTCAAACTCCTCCTTAATTACTTTCCCATTTTGAGCCGCCTGGGTCTGTAATATTGAGGAAGGTAGTTATTTATAGCAGTAAACAGAGGGTATGTTTGTGTGCTTTCTCTCTTTTGGCTGGAAGTCAAATAGTGAAGGCATGTCGATGGATATTGAACCTGTTTACTATTTACAAATACTGGATTGTAATTTAAATAATGTTGCAGATGTCATGTTGAAAACGATGAACACAACAGATGTATTAACTTTTACCTGTATGTAGTTTTTGGTTTCCTCCCAGTGCTCCTTTGTCTTGTTCAGCATCCTGAGCCTTTTCCTCAATGACTCTAGCTTCACTGAAATTTCTGTCTGAAATGTTCATATTAAAATTATATAATATTAAAATTTCCCTCTTCAGCCAAAGAAACTACAACCACATTGGCAGCACATCATGTTTACACTCAGATAAATCATTTCAGTCAATTCAGTCCCTGTGATTGCCGATAACTTGATTAATTGCTTATTTGATTGAAAAAAAAATAATTGCCAAACATTCTGATAATTAATTGATATTTTCATTTTTCAAGCAAAGATGTCACATTGAGCCTCAAACTAATTGTTTACATTTCTACTTGTACTCTACCTTTTTCTGTTGGGCGGCCTCTCCTACTGGGCAGCACTCATGAACTTTATGCTGTCTTGATGTTTGGCAGACGAGACAGATGGGCTCTTCATCGTTCTGACAAAAGATCTTCAGCTTCTCGTTGTGAAGAATGCAAACTTCTTCTTCTTTTGGGTTCATGCCAGCCCTTTGTACTTGATAATCATCTGCAGCTATCTTTAACGGCAAATTGATAGGAGGCCTCACAGGGACGGACACAGTGCCGCAAACAGGGCATTCTCTGCATCCTTTCCATTCCCAGAATTTCTGTAAACAAACTCTACAAATATTATGTCCACACTGAAGGAGAACAGGAAGGCAGTAAATATCAGAGCATTGAGGACAAAGCAGGTCCTCTTCTGAGAGTAGAACTGCTGCCATCAGGTTGAAGTTTTCCTGTAGAGTGAGGTGACAGGGACTCTTTCTTCCTGCTCTTCAAGCGATGTGACGCTAGGCGAACCTGAATACTTAGTTGGAATTTCAGTAAATGTTGGCAAACTAGTAAGACTGGTTAAATACACCTGACCTATTCCACACGTGGCAACTGTTCATCTGTATTGCTAACTCAAGGTTGAATAGAATGACAATGACTATCAGTTTGTAACAGTTAGTATCAAAATAATATAAAAGGATCTACATTAATACACCAACAGCTTGAAAAAAAACCATACAAAATAGTCAGTGGCAGTATTACATCAGTGCATTTTATTTTCCATAATGAAATATTTACATATTGGACACAGTGCACACTTGGTTCAGTTCAGCAGGTTCTGCACAGAGCGGTGAATTATTACTCCTCAGAGATCTTCAGCACAATCTGACTCTGGACTCTGAATCAACACGCTGTATTCGCAGATTATCGCACAAGCACAGACTCATAATCAAGGAGGACTTGAAACATTTAGCACAACCCTTTATCCTTTTTGTCTGCAGATACCTGGACACTACTATTTTAAAACTGGACACTGTCTTGAAATGTAGGTGAAGACAATTAAAAACATTAACAAATAATAAAAGGCAAGACTAAACTGTAAAAAAACACCCACTTGAGATGGAAAATGTGGGAACAGGGTTAGGCCTGCATGTACTACATACCACAGTAGAGCTCCAGCTCCTCCTGCTTCCCCTGGTTTCGGTAAATCTCTTTACTCAGACAATGCACCTACAGTGTAGACAGCTGAAGACATACAAGAAAAAAGCAGCGTGGCATGTAGATACTCATGTGCTAACATGAGTCATAATTACTGCATAAACCAATAAAACATTACGTTATGTGTCAAGAGTGAGAAAACATATATATTTAACTGAGAAGAAAGGTTAATATTCTGTTTGATATGGCAACCTTTTGTTAAAACTGTTTTAATAAGACAAACCCATGATCGGTGTGTTTACAGTAATCTGTGATGTAGGAGGTGTTTCAACTTCGTGTTGGCTGCAAGCTTTGATCCAACTTAAAGAACTGACTCCTCCTTCTCTGATGCAAACCTGATGTTTGAGGTGCTTTCTTTTTTTTTTGAGTTAACAGATTAAGTGCAGTTTAAAAAAAAACCAAAAAAAACGTTACTTGCAGATGAAGCAACAGATATTTCATTTTCCCCTCTTGTATGCAGTTCTTGCTGGACGGGGTAGAGATCGACCAGGACAACAACATTGTCCTGCTCGATAAGGAGATGATCATCTCCTTATCGAGCATCAATGAGGCGGGGGTGGGCTTTCCTCTCTAAGATCAATGACAACATTCCCAGAGGTCTGAGCTCCATGGTGCAGATGGTGAACACACTCAAGGGTCAGAGGAGGAGACCGATGTCTCAGGATCAGTTTGAGACTCTTGTGCTGAGCCTGGTGTACTCTGCCCACCAGGCCTGGCACCAGGAGAGAAAGGAGGAACAGGAGGCCTGGGGTGGTATGCTGCTCCAGCTGGAAATTATCTCTTCAGTTATGCATAATACAGATGCTATTCTGTATGAGATGAAGGTGTGTGCAATAAAACATATAACTTAAAATGTGTCCTAAAACAAGTGTTTATAATGTATGCAGTCAGTTATGAAAAATATGTAAAATAAGGACTCAGTTTATGAAACATGGACATTTTATTATAGTACAGTAGAAAAACATTTGCGAGAGCATACAAGAGTCCCAGTTTTAAACTGGTTTATAAAATGATATGTGAAACATTTTTTAACATTCAAAAAATCCCTGAAGTTAGAGACACATCGAACAGTAAACAAAAGAATATATAGACACAATGATTATAAAGTTCACTTCTTCCTCGTGTTGGCTTGTTTTTGTTTACATCCAGTCTTGGTTTTGGTCTTTGATTCTTCCAGAGAAGCCAGTTTTTTCTTGAGCTTTGCATCCGCAGCAGGACCCCTCCTGTCCCTGCTGGGCCGCTGCTGACTCCTCCGCTGGCCTCTTAAGCTGTCCACTGACGCAGAGGTCTCCTCCTGCAGTTTGTGTCGATCACCCATCAATAACTCGTTTTTATCCCAAACCAGCACTGTTACACCTGTGAGGGACCATTAAGCAGCCTTAGTGAGACAAATTGGACCTCTCCGGGCAGAACTATGAAACCAAGTTGTCAGATACATCTCTCAGAAATGTACTTTTAAAGAACTCACCCATTCCAGATCCAATCACATCACCAATCGGATTGAATTTGTTGATCTGTAAATACAGATTTTTCGGCGTTAATAACTACAAGTTCCAACCTTTTAATGGTTTTTCTGGTGTTGTTAAATCACACTCACAGATTTGATTCCTGAAGCGTTGGGATCTTGCAGCTGACACACAAGCTCTGCTGTGTTGGCATCAAAGATATCAATGGTCCTCTGATCACCAGGGCAAACCCGCTCATCAGGGTAACGGCCCGCCACAACAAGATCATACACAGGATGCCATGTAGCCTACAGGGAAATGGACAAAATACTCGATTCAAGTTCACATTTTTCATTTACAACTGACATTTGGCTTTAAGTATTAAAAACAGTATTACACATCCACAAATGGTGTATTTTCCACTGACCACACACATGCAGTAAACATATTGCGGGCAGATTTGTCTTCACAGCAACATTGTGAAAATATTTCTGTGATCACTGTGCTGCAGCCACAAACCTTGATGGGTGTGAGATGCTGAAACTGTCTGTGTGGATGTTGGATGATCTGTTGAGGTTTCGACCAATCGGAGGATGAGTAGACCCGGATCTGGTCGTACTGATCTGTTGTGAGCAACTTGGAGCAGTCTAGCGGATTGAAATAAGCTGTGAGGAGAAAATAGGAACAACTTTATCAAAATTATCTAATTTTATTCATGCCTTGTAGTTACAGCAACTGTAACTTAACTCCTGGGTATAAATTATACACTCAGAAGTCTATGAATAATGATTGCTAAAATTTAACATCAAATAAATAGATTTTTATGAACTTTGGAAAGATAAAGAAATTACTTGAATCTCACACTTCAATTTAGGACTTCACAACTATATTTAGTTAGTCATTTGAGCGTGAAACTAGCTGCAAGACTACCAGGGTTATATTTTAGTTATATCACGATGCTTGTGAAGTTGAATCTTATTAAAAAGAAATTATGTAAATTGAAAAGTCCACATTAATGGAGTGTGTTACCTGAGTTGACAGCTTTCTCATGAGGCATGTCATGGAGGAAGCTCTTCTTGTCTTTGATGTTCCTCAAGTCCCAAAGCTTCACTGTGTGGTCAACCGAGGCCGTCGCCAACAACCAATCACAACGGGAGTTGAACTCTGCATGAGTAACTTTGGCTTTGTGCAACTTGTCACTGAAAATCTACAATATCAAAAAAAAAAGAAAAATGCAGCCGTTGATAATATACATATTCTTTTTCAATTCATTGTGACACATTTTGCATTGTGTGAGCGATACAAATTCTCTCGGCCGTCTCATTAAAATACAGAACAAAATTAACGGCTATATTGAGAAACAGGTACCTTTTGGCCATCCAAACCCAGGAGTAAGAGCTGTCCCATATTGTCTCCTGTCACGAGCATCTGTCGGCTTACAGACACATCTACACAGCAGTACCAGTAACTGCAAGAAAAGAAAAAACAAAGTCAATTTACTGGATGTGACAAATGAAAAAAGAACCGTAAATAAAGCTAAGCTAAGCTCACAACAGAAAACTGTTTACAAGTACTGTTTTCACTGTTGGATATTTTTGTTTATGTTTTCCTGTGTTAAGAGCTGGCCAATATATTGATATTATATTGATATCATGATATGAGTCTAGATATCATCTTAGATTTTGGATAATGTAATCATGATGATAGCACATTGTGTTTTTTCCTGGTTTTGAAGGCTGCATTACACCAGACTGCTCTAGTTGTTTTATTGTTTGCCTTTATACACTTAGTCATTATAGGATCAAATGTTCTTCCAGTGTGACAAATCTGTGACAATGTGTTTGGTGGATATTTTAAAAAATGGAGGCAAACAAAACCATAACTATCCTAACTGATGCCACAAATCGAGTGTGACAAAATATTTTTCGAGTAATTACGATGACAAAAACATCACACCATTTCTCATCTCACATCAGTCTTCTTTGCACTTTTCTCACCAAACATTGTGGTGATCGTGGCCACAATCTTGAGTTCTGGACAGAACGGTGAGTGCATGGCCCTCAAAGCTCTGCATGGTTAATGTGCCTTCACCAGATACCACATAGACTCTGGAAAGGTCCGTGGGGCAAAACTTCATCCCTCCAATAAAATCTCCAGCTCCGTTCTGTGCACAGAAACACAAATGCAGGCCTATCACGGGGCAATTATTGTCACCGCATGAACAACGGCACTAAACTAATAAGGGGCCACCCGAAAAGAAGACTGATGCTTGACTGATCACGCATAAAACCTCACAGACCAATAAAACAAGCTGATTCTTAAACAAAACAAGGAGACCGTTTTCTTACTGCAGTGTGTCTGTGTTGGCAAACACTGTCAGAGTTCTCCCACTGAAATCTCGAAGTGCTGTTGTACCACCCATAGATGAGGTGAACAGCTGAGTGGGATTTAACTGGTTAAACTTCATGTCTGTTACTGAGTCTCCAGGCCCCATCTAAGCAGAGAACCAATAACAGCGTGTTATTAAGTCAATCTAAATGACACAGTTTGATTTTGCCAAGATTTTGCTATAAAAAGAAACAAAAGAAAAATCAGGCCCCCATACAGGAACTCACCCCTTGAATAAAGGTTGTCTTTGCTGGCGCCCCGAAGTCCCACAGATACATGTCTCCACCTTTGGATCCCACCGCCAGCGTGGTGGGATGAGTGGGATGCCACTCCAGACAGGTGATTCTGCGGTCGAAGGGGCTGTTAGCTCCATGGAAATGGTAGGATGACAGCGAGCGAACGAAAGGCTGCTGGAGACACTGAGAGAGACAACAGGGTTAGATGTCCGGCTGCTCACTGAGTAAACTGTATATATACTGTATATATACTGCACAAATATATTGGGCTTTGGGATCAATGATGGACATTTGTCACCATTTTCTGATAAATTGATTATCAAAGTACCGTAGCTGAAATCTGTCAATTGACTAGTCGACTGGCCACTGCTTGTAAAAGACAGACACTTCATCTATGGGTCACAAAAGATCAAAATCATGGCTAACCATTTGTGTATTGTGTACCATGTGCTGTGTATTTGTATGTGTGTATTTGTATGCGTGATACAACACTGTCACTGTTCACACAGACTTCTACAAAATGTTGGTACATTTAGTGAGGATTTCTTAATGATAGAAAACCAGATTATGCAAGTCTTTGTATTTGGTCTGGTTCTATCTGTACAGTCTCACCTGTCTCATCTGAGAGTGAAGACTTTGCCCCAGAGTGCTCTTGTAAATGTAGTGCAGGATGCTGCTGCCATGCCCTGCTCTCCTCTGGATTCCTGCAGACTTCAGAGGAGGCCCTGCAAGCAACAGAAACTCAATCATGCACAGCGATAATAACAAGATTAATAACAAGATATTTCAGGCACAATGTCACATGACTGCACTGAAGCTGTCGTCTCGGGACTGCACACCTGGTTTGGATGTTTCTCCATCTTTCTTGTCTCGTAGTTTTTTAGAGGGTGTTGGACCAGAGTTCTTCACTTGACTCTTTGAATCAGATGCAGCTGACTTCCTCGGTCTGCTTTTCATTGTTTCCCCTTAAAAGTAAGATAAGACTTTTATCGTAAAAGACAACACGGAGCATTTTTACTCGACGCTCTTTTGGCTGCATCAGTAATGTTGATTCTCGCTGCTTACCTGTGATGTTTAGTGTTGGTCTGCAGTTTCAGAGCAGGGACTCCAGCGTTTGCATGTGTTTGCAATGGCTGCAAATGCTCGTGTTTTGTAACTTGTGTGTATGTGTGTGTGTTGCAGCTGTTGTACGGTAGGTGTCAGTGTTATGGTTAGTAACAGTCTTTCCTTCTTTTTTTTTATTTATCTTTATTTAGCAAAACAAATGTCTACTTCATTACAGCCGAGGTGTGTGATGATGTAAATTGCACATACAATCAATATATGAAAGTATATTTAAATGACTAATGGTCTTTGTCCATTCAGAAAAAAAATATGTTAAAAGAATTTATAAAATATGTGAAATCATGAAAGGAAAGGAAAACATGTTTGGAGTTATCAGATAAGTTTAAAATATAATCAATAGCATGAATAAATTATACTGTTTGTTAAATAATTAAATTGAGTAAATAAGAATAATCCTTTATACTTTTCCCTTGTACCTTTTGTAAATAATAATAGTTTACTTATTTGTACAACTAACTAAACAAAATAAACATTTGGATCAAAAAATTGTGTAGAGATTTTAAAATATCTGCTTGTCTATAATTGTATAATTATAATAATGTGCATATTGTGCTTTTAGTCTAATTGGGTTTTTTTATGATTTATTTTTATTCCACAAGAAAGCTATATTTGTTCAACTGCTCCCAATATCCAAGCGTAGGCTGCGAGGGTTTGAATTGTCTCTAAGAGTGTATTATGTTGACCATAAATAAACAGTTGTCAATGATACTTCCAGCGATACTGCTTCCAACTATCGGTAATCGGCCAAAAAATCCTGATCGGAGTAACTTCAGCGTACAAACACTGAGACGTATTTATACATCTTAAAAAATGTTTGGATGTCCACATTTGGATATAACATAATGAAATAAACACATCGTGTAGTAAACATTATCTAAAATATATGTTTTAAATGGTGACATTGTTGACGATACTGTTATTGATACGAGTTCTCTTTGTTGCTGTTTATTTTTGTTTGCATGGTTTCCCAGACTTAACAATGTTAACTGATTACCACATTTGACCATATTTGTTGTCCCCATAAAGGTCCCGGAAGTGAATGCGGAAACACGTGTCTTGTTTTTGTGAGATCTTATTGGCTGCGGCGATTCGTTTTTGAAAAAGTCCTCTTATTTGAGGCGGAGGGAAAGTTCAAAATTGTAACTACGCAATCGGTAAAAACGACGAGAGGCAACCGCTATAATGATCAGGCAGGCGTAAGTTTGGATTATTTTGTTTATATATCCTGTTGTATGGATATGGAGTATGTTTCTCAGGGAGGGTTGTGCTGTTTCTACATGTTGTTTTACAGTTTTCGGACTTGCTTAGCCGTTACGTTAACGTTAAACCGACGACCAAATGGCCACTAGCCGCAGTTTAGCCTGTGGCTTTGTTATAGGGTTACCGCCTACTGTAAGGCGAAACGTAACATTAACAATGAACTGTATTGATAAAATATGAATGGTTTATTTCAGGAAGGGTCGTACCCCCCGCAGGCCTCCAAAAAAGCCTTCCAGCAACCAGAAAGACCCAGTCGGGGTGAGTGTTGTGGTTACAAACATATACCGGAACATAACAAAATCTAGACTAAAACTATCGTGTGGAGATAAACGTAGTCTTTGTTCAAAAGTGTCGTTTTTTTTTAAAACCAAACATAATCGTTTAGTCAGAGGTTAAACTGATCAGTAGAGTAATAGACATGTCCTGTTGAGGCACATTCGACTTGTATTTTGAGAGCTTTTTTCTACCAGGCTTATGAACAGTGCCTGATGTCATGTATACGGTACACATATAATGCAAACATATAGATATGTATTCATATTATAAATAGGACACATACACACTGCATTTTACATACATACATACTCATATGCTTATACACCTTTTGTTGTTTATACTCTCGTATCTATTGGTTTTACTATTTTTAAATATCTTTTTTTCCTCCTTACTGCATTGTCAAGGAGCTGAAACCTATGATTTATACTCTCTTGTGTACTACTTGTGTAATGAGCTGTAACAATAAGGACACTTTTTACTCAGGTGTACTGCCGTGTCCGACCTCTCGGTACGGAGGATGAGGAGTGCTGCATTGAGGTGATCAGCAGCACCACCATCCAGCTGCACGCCCCTGAAGGCTTCAAAACAAACCGAAATGGAGAGTACAAAGAGGTAATGGATCTAAATAATAAATTCATCATTATTTAGGGGTGTCTGGGTATTGTTATAACACTACATGATGTTCCTGTGTTACAACCTACTCCGCTACCGGGGTAGGTTGTAACACATGCTGGGGGTAAGTTGTAACAATTGGACAAAAGAAGCAAAAACAGAGGCCACAAAGTGCAATATGCTTCAAAATGAGGTTTATTTAAAAAAAAACAATGTCATAACTCAAATCCACTTTGTTTGACAAAGGAGTGTGTGCGTGCATGTGTGTGTAAATTAGTCTACTACAACAAACTTCCTTAACAGTATGTATGCTCAATGAACACTCTACTACAATGTACCTGTGTAAAGAACATGTAGGTCTAATATAAACAATGTTTGTGTCTGTGTGTGTGTGCCTATATGTGTGTGTGCCTATGTGTGTATATTCTTAATCAGAGTCACAGTGGTGACAAATGAATGTTGGTAACCCTGGAGTGGAGGTTTGCATTGGGCCCACACTTCCTTTGGCTTCAAGTTGCCAAATGATTTCATACAGACAACACACAACTTTTCATCGTCTGAGGTCTCAGAATCCTCAGCATTGGCTTTCAGTATTTTCTTGGTGGGCTTTCTCACCTTTTTCTCTTTTTCCTAACATACTCTTTCTTACAGTTTTGCTTATTCTTCTCTGTTCTTCTTCCATCAATGTAACAATTTTTAAAGACGTGTTACAACCCACCCACCCCTGTCAGCCATTGTTTGGCTAGCTGTATTAACATTTTGATGCATTTTGCCTGATAAACTACAATTTAATCTAATGTAAGTCATGGTTTTATGTACAATAGTATAAGTACTAAACAAAATATAGTCTTAGTCCAAAAAAATCTACTTTATCCCTCAAAATCATTTTTTTCTCTATAGAATCTGCATGCGCCTGTTTAAAGCCTTGACAACCACCATGTGGGATCAGGGAGGAAGTGGGTAAACGCTGAAATGATCATATGACTCCTGCCTTGTCCCTGATTGGTGGAGTTACAACTCACCCCATTTTACAACTATACCCACCTACATTATTTTACAATTTTAGGTTAAATGTTAAGGTTGCTTATATTCTATGTTTCTTTTATCAACAACAAATTACTTGGCCTTTTGTAAGCCTGTCTATACATTTTCTTGCACTTAACCAGGTCATGGTTGCAGCAGGCCAAGTACAGTAGCCCATATGTCCCTTTTGTCCTCAAGGTGTTCCCAGACCAAACAGGCTATGTAGTCCTCCAGTGTGGAGTTCAGATATCCAGAAAAAGCTGGTAGTAGAGCTGGTGCTCCTTCACATTGAAAGGTGCCATAAGGATGCCTCATGCCTGTGGAGGTATTCCAGGCACTTCCCGCTGGGAAGATAGCCACCGATTATTTTGAAAAAGTTAAACTGTATATTTAAAGATTAACCCTGTAGTACGAACAAATGCGCTCTGGGCTGAGTGCCATAGACAGAGTAGGAAAATCAGGAAGCAGTGAGAAGGACTAGCACATTGTTGCTTTTAGTCTTTTGACATGATTTTTTGAAAAATGCGATTATGCTAACATTAAATCAAATATGCTTCCCCTAAATATTCAAACCCTTCTCTTTTTGCCTGTCAGATGCAGTATTCCTTCAAAAAAGTATTTGGAGTTTCGATGTCTCAAATGGAGCTGTTTGAGCATGTTGCCAAACCTCTTGTTGATGACCTCATCCATGGAAAAAATGGTAAGAGCACTGGCCATCTCCAGAAAGAAGCCCACCTGTTGCCCTGATATGAGCTGTTTTGCTGTATTTTCTGCTACTGCCACCTCTTGGGTTTTACTCTGTAAACATAAAGGCTCAGACACAAACGTGTGCTTATCGTTTCAGTTAGTCTGGCATCTTATTTTTTCTTTATTGTTTGTTGTAGGCCTGCTCTTTACCTACGGAGTCACGGGAAGCGGAAAGACATTTACCATGACTGGCTCTCCAGGCCAGGGTGGACTTCTACCTCGCTCTCTTGACATGATATTTAACAGCATAGGGCCGTACCAGGCCAAAAGATATGTAAGACAATATACATATTTTGTACCTATGTTAATTAGTCGACTCAAATCTTTCCTTTTAACGATTTAATACTGTTCATTCAGATTTTCAAGACGGATGATAAAAATGGGATGGAGGTCCAGAATGAAGTTGATGCATTATTGGAGCGTCAACGACGGGAAAACAGCCTGTCTGTTCCTAAATCTTCCTCCTCCAGGTAAGTGTCTGTCCGGTACAATACCAGTGATGTTGCTACAATATAACTGATGTATAACATGTAATTCACTACTTTGATTTTAGACAAAAGCTTGATCCTGAAATTGCTGACATGATTAAGCCGGAGGAAGCCTATAAAGCAGAGGGTGTGGATGAGGACAGCAGCTACAGCGTCTTTGTTTCCTACATAGAAATCTACAACAACTACATCTATGATCTCCTTGAGGAAACTCAGGAAGACGTAATTAAGCCAAAGTGAGTTCACAGAATATCAAGTGAAAAGAACATTGTATTTTGATACATGATAGTGACGTATGTGTAATATTGAAAGCATAGTGGTTTTCAGAGTCTATTTTTTGCGTAGCAAAGAAGCTGGAAGACAAATTATTGTATTTTCTTTTCACTAGGTGGAATGGTGGAGGCACACCTGTGCGCCAGAACACTGAGTTCGTGTATGTGATCAGTGAATACTCACTCATCAGTCTAGTAGATTGAGTTAATTTTCAGACTAGATTATAAAAAGAACCTTGCCATTGCTGGAGATTCACAAACTTCATAGACATTACTAGCAGTAATTGTACCAGTGATATAAAAACAACTAAGAAGTTATTCAAAAGTAGGGCTGGGTACCGTTTGCATCATTGTAAAGTCAGTTTTGTTTGTATAGCTTAATATCACAAACCACAAATTTGCCTCAGGGGACTTTACAATCTGTACAGCAATACAACAAAGTATCCGTACACCCTTGATTTGGATAACAGAAAAACTCCCTGAAAAACATTTAGAAGAGAAATAAAACAACTTTATTTCTATAACACTTTTCTTTTCTTTTACAAAAAAGAAATAAAACCGTACAAGGCCGATTAAAGAAAGTAAAGACAGTAAAATGAAACTGGTTTGATAAAACCTGAAACAAAATTTAGTACGCCTGAAAGACTGGAAGAAACCTCAACGAGCTGCAGACGAATGCTCCCTCTTCCAGGACGGAAATGCATACAATAGATGTTGTGTGTACAGAATAGACCAGATAACAAAACAATACTTGCATTGACAAAACCACCTTTTTCATTCAACAAAAGAAGCCATAGTTTTCAAATGGTAAAAGTTGTCTAGACACACACAGTTTATTTTACCAACATTTAATACTGTATAATTGTCTAAAATATGATGTAAATCTGATATTCTTAAAGAATTGAAAGAATGAGTCTACATCATACGGAAGAATATACATCGAAGCAAGCTTTTAATTCTAAATTTTGTTGCTTCCGTTTTTGATACTTGTGTGTGCACACATTTCGATTGGCTCCAAGAAAGTATTGGAGTTCAATAAACGACCCCCAGAAGTTGGTCTCCAGTGATGACGAGTGTTTTCAGTTTCAAAAGTAATTCATTACATTACCCTCCCTCTGCTGCTTGTAGTCCTTGTCATGGCAAAGCTCCTGAATGTCTTTAAACCTGCTGTCTGTTGCTTAATTTGCCGCTGTTCGTACCTGTCTAATTACTTACTGTGGCTGGAATCAAGGAATGTTAAGCCCTCCCTCTCCCTTCTCCCAATGTTTGATACTCCACATATGTGGCATGAAAAATGCAATACCATGTTTACCACATTTTTTTATTTTCTCAATGTAGACCACCTCAATCTAAAATTCTCAGAGAAGATCAGAATCACAACATGTATGTGGCCGGTTGTATGGAGGTTGAAGTCAAGTCTCCTGAGGAGGCATTTCAAGTATTTTGGAGAGGTGAGTTGTAAGATAATTTAGATACCTGAATCGGATGCAGGGGGTTAACTATGTAAATAAGGAAAGGAAAACACTGCACTGATGATCGTAGATGTGACTGACCTGGTATTGTTGCCCTCTGGGTCAGCTCTGACCAGGAAATGACCTCAGTTAATCTTCTCTCTGAGCATGTCATGAAAGAGTTGAAGTTTTGTAAAATGTTTTAGAGTGTTTTAAAATTGGAGTTAAAGATGCTACATGTTGGTAAATATGCTTAAAAGTTGTCTGTATAATGTTCCAGGTCAGAAGAAGAGGAAGGTTGCGAACACCCGGCTGAACAGAGAGTCCAGCCGCTCCCACAGTGTGTTCATTATTAAACTGGCTCAGGCTCCTCTTGATGCAGATGGTGACAACATTCTCCAGGTCAGTCGAAACTTAATATCTGGTTTCCGAGTTTGGTACAGTTCTGTAGTTTTATATTTAGATAATAATGCAGCACCAGTTTTGATATCGGATCCAATTTGTTTATTCAGGATAAGAACCAGGTGAGTGTTAGTCAGCTGTGCCTGGTGGACTTGGCAGGAAGTGAGCGCACCGGCAGGACGGGAGCAGAGGGCACCCGAATACGTGAAGCAGGTCTGGTTATCCAACAACCACAAGATTTGATTGTACTCTTCGTTTAGGTTCATGTGATATTAACCTTGATTAATGTTACCTTGCAGGTAACATTAATCAGTCTCTGCTGAATCTGCGGACGTGCATCGAGGTACTTCGAGAGAACCAAATGTGTGGCACAAACAGGGTTTGTATTACCAGACTGAAGTTGAACACTGTCATTGTATTTATTCATGGACCATATATGTGATGCAAGTGTCTCCCTTTTCTAGATGGTCCCTTACAGAGACTCTAAAGTAACCCATCTGTTCAAGAACTACTTTGATGGAGAGGGCAAAGTCAAAATGGTCGTCTGTGTCAATCCCAAGGCTGATGACTACGAGGAAACGTTGGTCAGTTCATCCTGTACTTTGTGTCTCTAAATTAAGTTATATGACCATGTAAATCCTTTTTTCGTTTGACAAACAAGATTCTCTGTCTGTCCAGCTGGTGATGCGGTTTGCAGAGATGACCCAGGAGGTGGAAGTGGCTCGTCCCGTAGACAGGCCCATGTGCGCCTTCACACCAGGCCGCCGTCACAGAAACCAAGTCTTTAAAGAGGAACTCTCACGCAAGTTGGAGGAACGTGGCGGCCCAATAGACAGAGGTAATGAGCGTAAGCAAACGGTAAAAGAAGATAGGAGAAGAAGATTTTAAAATGTAAAATTATAGTTAATTTTGTTGTACCATCTCAAAAATAATCAGCATGAGCAGTGGAATCAGATATTGAATTCTTATTTCCAGTTATTGAATCATGTACTTCTTTCATAGATTTAAAGGACTATAGACGCGGTTTAAGTTGTCCAATCGTATCGTGCATCTCTGCAGTCAAAAGCGTAATATTTAGGTGTGTTTCCATGTTTGTGATATTTTGTTGCCTACAAACAGAAGAAGTCTTTTAGGAGTTGGGTTAACTCTCTCTGTTCCCTTAGATGTGGCCTCTGTTATAAATCATCTGGTGCAAAGCCTGCCTCCTCTACCCTCGTGTGAGCTGACTGACCCTCACGATGACATCACCCTGCCCAGGCTGATTGAGGCTCTGCAGAACAGGCACAGGATCAGGCAGATGATGATTGACGAATACAACAAAGCAGGTCCCTGCTCGCTTTTTTTTTAGCACAACTCTTACTTGGCTGTGACAGTTCAGCCTGCTCTTAACCTGGACTTCTTAATCTTGGCTCATGTTTCCTCTTGTTTTTGTTCTTGTAGCAAACATGATGAAGTCTATGCTTCAGGAGCTGAACAGCAACCTTGTATCCAAAGACAATTATGTTCATGAACAAAATGGTAAACTAGCAGAGAAGGATAAAGTCATCCAGTACAACAAGGCTGAGATTGAACGCTTGGAGAAGAAAACCAAGATGCAAGAACACAAGGTGAGAAATCAGTCAAACCTCCCTTACTGTGCTGAGTGGTGGATAATGTTGCTCAGTTTCTTAAATGTCCTGCATGGTTCTGTCCCAGATTGACATCTTGCAGAAAACAACTAAAATCTATGAGGACGACAAGCGCTCACTGCAACAGGAGCTGGAAACCAGAGAGCAGAGGCTGCATAGGGAGTTGTCTGAGAAGAGACGCATGGAGCAACGCATGCATGGCGTTGTCACAGACACACAGCACAAGTGGGAAAAAGAATGTGTGAGTTGCTCCTCTAATTGCACGATTGGATCATCCTTTATTTTACGATGGCCAGTTTAAAGTAGCGCAATTCATCTGCCACCATCTTTTATGATCCTGTTTATTTCAGCAGATGTGTCATGCCCAAACCTCATTTATAGTCAATGGTGCTGCACTTTAACATGATGTCTCCTTCTGTGCAGGAGAGACGTGTTAATGCGAAGCAGCTTGAGATGCAAAACAAGCTCTGGGTGAAAGACGAGAAGCTGAAGCAGCTTAAGGCCATCGTAACAGAGAGCAGGACGCCAGGTCGCCCTGAACCTCCACCGCGTCAGACGCAACCTCAGCCTCAGATGCATCCTCAGCGGTCCTCCAGAGAGGAACGTGTCCCTGCAAAGAGATCGGCCTCACCCTCACCTATTCCAGTACGTTGTTGATAATGCACATGTAAAGACTTGCCTAACTCCCAGTTTATATGTTATAACTTGACAGTGACTGTTTCACAGCATTCTGTCCCTTCAAGGGTACCAGCTGCTGTACTCTTCTACTAATACTTTCATGACCGGACTAACATTATTAATCCCACTGTAGATGCATTATTGTGATCACCTGTACATCATAATGTAGTCCAGTGCATTAGTGCAGCAGCACTTGCCTACCATTGTGAAAAGAAATTCTAAACTTTTGTTAGAGATTCACTTTATCTCTATTTTGAAAAATATCACAAAAATGACTCAATAGATTGAAGTTACAGAACAAATAATTTAATACATAAAGGTCAGCTTTAGGGTTGCTTTGCCAAATCTCACTAAGATGTATATTCAACTTATTACTGAAGCCTCTCCAAATTCATGGCAACACAACTTTTTATTTGTCAAATCAAATTCCAAATCATTCCTTGGTCACACTATATAAACTTCTTGGTAGAGTTTGAGGCTCTATTTTTGACGTTAAATAGGACAAAATAACAAACCGGTCTGTCATACAGTACAAAATATAACAAAGTCAGATGTTTTGCAAGGATGTTGTATTTGATTATATTACTCAGTACAGGTGTCTGCTGAGGCTTCATAACATTTATTTTTATGTGACTTCTCTGTCTCTCTGTACTGTCTAGCCTTTATACTTTACTCCCCAGTCCCCTGTCGATTCTCCCTATGTGGGGCCAGTGCCAGGGCCAGTCAGTGCCACTAGAGTTGAGGAGGTTGAGATGAACCCGAGGCCTGCCTGCCCCACCCCCAGCAGTAGCTCTTTGTCTGTGGCTAGCAGTATCTCTGCATGGGAGCAGCGGGTAGCCCAGGACAGCAGGCAGGCTTATCTTTCCCCCAGTACACCCACAAGAACCCGCTCCCCAGCATCCCCCTCTGCCAGCCGGGCCAGGAGGAGAGCTATTGGTCAGGCTAGGGAGGAAGAAGCTTGGAGCCCATCCCCTACATTTGATGTAGATCTAATTGAGAGAGGCTACAGGGTTAGTGTGTTAGCTACAGGCAGCTTCATGAGGTTGTAGAGTGAAATCTGGTGTCCAATAAGGCTTTGAAGTGTTCGGTAAATGCAGATTATTTCTTCTTCATTAATCAAGTAAAACTAATTGGTACAGCTTTCCCCAAGTGGGGTTCCTATAACTTGCATTTAAATAATCTTTTTTTTTTTTCCCCTCCTTGTTTTTGCACTGATAGACGGTGACTCCGGTTCGGCCGCTGCACCGTCGTTCCCGCTCTGCTGGTGGAGAGAAGTGGGTCGACCACAAGCCCACCTCCAGCCTGGACTTGGGTACAGTTTTGCAGCCCGTCATCCCCAATGCCATCCAAGTGTCGACCCCAAGTGAGAAGGCCCTGTCAAAGTGTGACAGATATGTGTTAACACACCAGGAAGTCTCTTCTGATGGTGAGATACAGACCAAACTTATTAAGGTAAGGAAGCTTAAAGAGTTTGGACATTTGACTGCTCTTTAATGAAGTTTCTGCACTTACTAACTTTACATGTTCAGTCCTAATCATTGTCTAGAACATTCTTTTTTAAAAACATGTCACATATACCATGTGCTGCACTAGCTTACTCGGTCTGTGCAAATACAAAACCTCACCTGTGTTTTACGGACTACAATTGAGTACAGTTTGGGTAATCTAGTACATAAGAAACTGGGCACTACTCAATACATGCTCTTAATTTTTCAGGGCGAGGTGATCAAAACCAGGGGAGGTGGACAAGCTGTCCAATTCACTGACATTGAGACGCTGAAACAGGAGCTCACTTCTGTCCCAAGGTAGCAACTCACTGCCTCTTATCAGCTGCTGAGTATCCAGATGTTATACTGATGCTTTAACCTTTTGTATGTGTCACAATTTGTTGCTAAGCCGCAAGAGAAAGTCATCAGAAGGCGCCCCTGCTAATACAGACCGAACGGATGGAGCATGGACTGATGTGGAGACAAGAGTAGGATAATATTATAATATTGATTAGTATCCAGTATTAACCAATATCCCATATCTGTGTTTTTCATAAATATGGAAGATGGAGGTGACTGGTCTGTAACAGTATTAGTACGTAAATCTATCCAGTTTTCACAAGATGAAGGTCCAGTACATCGCTTTAAGGAGTACATTTGGTCTCACTTTGTCTTTTCTTCCCAGTGCTCCGTGGCTATGGAGATGAGGGCTGGTTCAAACATGGGTCCTGGTTACGAGCATCATGGAATCACCAAGTAAGCTTCTGTGTTTTTATGGATTCCTCCTGAGAAAAGTATTTTGTTTTCTCTGACAATACATGACTGTAGGCATTAATAAATGTTCTATTACAGGCGCAGGAAACCCTAAAATCAGCTGGCGGCGGCTCCACTGATCACTCCCTTCTCTCCTCACCTGGCTGTTGTGCAATAGTCTGAACTTTTATATTTTCCTCTAGTGAAGCTATTTAACTAAACATTTTCCATGCTTTTTATATATATATCTATATATATACACACACACAAAAGTGTATATACAAAGGTTACCAAAGTTACTTTGTAAAAATATTTTATGTATTGTTTGAACTTATATGAACAAGTGTTTTTGAGTCAGTGAAGAATGGTGTAAAAATATTTTATATATTGTTTAAACCTATAAACTAGTGTTTTTTTTTTTTAAATCAATGATGGTGGTAAATATTTAGTTACAGTAGCCCTGCTGCTTAAAAGATCAGTATGTGTGTGTAAAGTAGTCACATTTTGCACATGTGGACTCATTAGATGTAAGAGAAGATGTGATATCGGTTTTGTCTGCCACATACCTGAATAATAGTTTCAATAATCTGCTTACTTTGAATTTCTTTCTTCATATATAAATCTTGCTTCTGCCACTGATAAAGTGAGCTCTTTCACTGTACACTTGGAATAAAACTCATATGAAGCACCAGTTTGTTGTAAGCAAAAAGATTTAAAAAGCAGCACATAATACTTCAAATGGCCGGCACCAAGATCTGAACACTAGATGGCAGCACAGGATAGTCATACACTGCAGGAACAGTTGAGGCGACTGACGGCTATGATGAAATGGCCCTCACACTGAACTATTGTGTTTGCATGATGTCAGTGTGACAGGAAATATGGACTTTAAAAATGTTGCTAAACAAAGGCAAAGGTTTAGGTGTATGATAAAAAAAAAGCAACCACATGCTGAATAAAACAACATGGCAGCGCTGTTAATAGGCTTATAAAGGAGAGACTACTCGTTTAATTCGAAATGAAGCTTGAAAAGAGATTTAATGTGGAGTTAGAGCTGTGGGCTATCCTGTGCCAGGTGTAGCAATATTCTGTCATATAAACCAAGTCTATTTTCAATTACTTTGCTGAAATTGCTTTCCAGTGCTCATGCTTGATTAGATATTCATTATGTTAAACAAGACACCTTGTATATATGAATCCATATTAAATTAGTCTGGCTGGCTGCTTTCACGCACAGTCAGCTGGGTCCCAGACATTGAAAAGTCTGAGTGTGTCCTGGTCGTCAGTGCGGGGTGGTTGGTTCCTGTTTGGTATTTCGGTCATGACGCGACTCTTCTTTTTACTGTTGAGACATTTTGTCTGCCAATTGATGGACACAGATTAGCGTTTGTATTTGAAGAAAGTAGAGGAAAAAGTATTAGGATCTTTTAAGGGGACAATAACAAAACCACAGAAATATTATACTATACTAGTATTAGCAGACAGGTGTACTTGGCTGAAGTACTAGGTGACAAAATATCCCCTGTATTACACTATTGTATTATTTTAAATAGTGTTGAATCGGTGTAGATAGTATGATGAGTATCTGACTTACTGGGTTAATCTAAATTCATTGCACTTAGAGATGCAACGATTAGTTGATTAATCAACTGTTTTGATCAATTAAGTGTTGTGGTTTAGTTAGTCCAGATGGTAAACTGAATATTCTGTGGCTTGTAGACGATTGCTACGGACAAAAGACATTTGAAGACGTCACCTTGGGCTTTGGGAGACACCATTTACTGATTTTATAGACCAATCAACTAATAAATTAATTGGTAATTTAACTGCTAGTTAGTTGCAGCCCTGATTACATTTTACAAGCTGATCTGATGTTATTACGTAACATTGATCTTTAAAGTTACTGTTAGTAACTATATTTATTAAATACATGTAATTGTATAAAAATTAACAGTGTTTATTTAAGTAAAAACTATAACTTACTAAAATAGCGCCCTGGTTAATTATCACCAGTACAATGATCAGCTATAGGTGATCCCAGCTTTGAGAAGTGAGTTGAAATCTCATCTGCTACCAGTCTGGCTGGGTTTCAATTGGAAAGCAGCG
Organism: Pampus argenteus; assembly: GCA_036937835.1. Lineage (NCBI taxonomy): Eukaryota > Metazoa > Chordata > Actinopteri > Scombriformes > Stromateidae > Pampus > Pampus argenteus. The sequence goes on from CM072869.1 coordinate 9,266,049, forward strand.
GAGAGTGACTAACATGGAGTCTCTTGGAGAGGGGTCAAGAGCCCAGAGCAACCAGTGGCCATTAAATTCATGAGATATGAGATATTGAGTGCTTTGCTTTTTGACCAGACTGTTTGATGTGCTACACCACACTATTATCCCCAGCTCCTCACAGCAAGCCCTCCACCACCAAGTGGCACGAGCATTATAAAGACGTTGTTATGAAGCTCCTGTTTGAACCCCTGATCAACATTACTTGTTCCAAAGAGACTCTTGAGGAAAATAAATGAAAACTGCACACAAAGGTCAGCAATAAGCATAAACCAAGTCTTAAAGACAACATCCATCCATCTGTATTGTAGGAATACTTTTGCATTTCAAGCTTATCATTACACATTATACTTATCAATGTTATTAAACTTGCTGGAGGGAATTCGCATGTTCTACTTGAATACACACAGTCAATTAGACCATCTCAGATTTTAAAAGAGCAAGCGTAATTGCAATGTTTTATTGACTCTTTGCTTGAATGACTCTGATAAAGAGGTCTTAAGCTGCCGTTTGGCACAGGCAGGATAAAATCATTTTCACAATAATTTATGATGCTGATGAGGGGCTGTTCATAATTCAATGGTTCAAAATACAATTCCTCAAGTCTTACCTGATTAAAACTAGATAAATATTTAAAAAACAAGTCTAATGAATAATAAAAGGTATATAAATAAAGTATTTTTTCTACTTTAAAAATTTTTTTTATTTTACTCACTGATGGCTCAAAACCTTTTGTTAGAATGCTAACATGCTAAACCAACACTGTCAACAAGCTAAGCATTATACCTGCTAAACATCAACATGCTGGCATTATCGCATGTTAGCATGTTAGCATCCTGATGTGAGCATTTAGCAGGCTGCAGAAATGGGCTGTGAATACAACATTGATATAGGAAATAGTTATTAGCAAACAGTTACCAATTTACATATCCACCAGACACAAAGATGCAAAATTAGTATTCATTTGCTTATTTCCACCAGCTAAATTTATATCCAATACTCTCCGCTTACTCCTGAGGAAAGTATCTGGCTCTTTAGCTGCTAAATGCAGCATAGTGTTCATCAGCTAGCCATTAGCTTTGTCTGTCATATGAAATAAAATATTGATTATAGCTGCTTTAATGTAGGCATTTATTTTGTTTGGGTAAATTTGACTCTGGCAGCAGGTTCGTGACCTCTTTTTACTTACAGAATTAACACGCTGTACTGAATCAGGCTGTGAAAAGTGGACATGAGTTTAAATAGGTGTGATGAAAGTGTAACCCCATCCAGCAGGACTATACTTGGTCGTACGGGGCGTCGGAGGTATGATGGTGGTTTCAGTTGCCTCGGAAGCTGTATCATAACAACTGAATGGTTGCTGATTTGAAGGACATGTGGAGACAAGTACCTCAAATCACAGCTAGCTGTCCTTTAAACCAGAACCCATTACAAGGTTTTCTGCCTTCTTTCTTTGTCAGGGATAACAATCCCTGACAATGAAAGTCAATTAGTTGGAAACACATGTAAATACTGCATGAGAGCAGTGCTTTGGCTGAGCAGGGTCTGTACACTATGTCTTCATATGTCGAGGCCGTGGCTGCCTGCCAGCTAAATGTGTTGGGCCAGAAAGATATGTGAATGCAGATGAGTGTAGACAGCCAGTCAATTGTCATTCAGCCCATCTCCCAGCCTCTCGGGACTCATCTCGCTTTCTTTCTTTTTTTTTCTCTCTCTCTGGGTTCCTCTTCACTGCTTGCTCAGCTCACGCTCCTCTGCTTTAATGCATACTAACACGCGCTGTGGAGGCATGAGGCACCATGTTCAGTGTTAATAAGAAGTAAAAGCTCCCACTCTCTTTCTGCTGGTACGGCTGTTACGAGCAGATGGGTCAAAGAGTCACAAACTCGCAGGCTCCCGCAGGTGAAGTTTGGTTTTTCAGCTGTTTATAACCACATAGGATGGCAATTGCTCTGACCCTTAAGTGCATGCGGTTAGCGGTTGAGAACACCTCATCCCATCTGCTGCCGTCTCCTGCTGCCCTGCCTTTAATCCTTCATGTCACTTATAGTCACTGGTATTCTTACTTTACAGAGATGATGGCTTTTTCCAACGATGACTCAAACAGATGTTAAGTCTGTCACTATGCATTTTTTACGTCCTTGTGTCCAAATTATAATTTTAAACTCAAGTTGTAATGAGGAATCCATTTGTCCTCGTGCTTGTTGTTGTGGTTACACATCAACACACAGAGAGAGAGTTGACCTCTGACAAAAGCAATTCAAGACGTGACTGATTTCTTGCTGAAAATATTGGAAGCCATTGTTGTGTAGGCTCATTATAGCCAAATTGGGTTGAATAGTGTTTTTTCCTCCCTGTCTTTGTTCTTGGCAGCAAACTAAGTGCTTGCAGCTGTCAGTTGAGTGTATTCTCCTTGCCCAGTATATGTGGGTTGGCTGCACTTTCAGCTGGCTGTGTCCTCACTGTGGTGACAGTGTGCCATGACTGATTTCCGTTGACTCATTTTTATTGTAACCACAACGTGTCCCTCGCAGAAAAATCAGCCTGCTTTTTTTTTTTTACAAGTGGTTGATCTCATCTAGTTAACGCTGTGGCGTAACCGGGCTTTGCGTGCCGTTGGCTGATTATTTAAGCAGAGCTCCAAGCAGTTTGCTGATGAAATGAAAGGAGAGGAGATGTCAGAAGTGATTGTACTGACAATGGTACAATGCAGCGTGATGTATGATGACTAAATGGTATTTGGATGAGGTGGAGGTTGAGTCAACTTTCTCATATATCACATGAATCTTCTCGCGTCATTTCTGTAAGTCGAAAGGATAAATGAGCATCAGAAACACCTCTTATTAACCTGCTACACTGATAACTGAGTCCTTGTTTGCTACAGAGGGAAGGAGAAAGTTATTTCAAACCTTTGTCCTGCCAACGCTGTAATGCAAATTACTCACACTGGAACCGGTTTATCTGAACAATCATAGGTGGCATTTGGAGAAGGGTGAGATAGCGCCACATGATTTTCATATCTGCATAAAGCTCAGTCAGGTTGCTACACACAAAACTCCCACACAAAAGCAAACACAAAAGCCTCTTTGAATGCACACATCAGCTGTTTATCTTAAAATAGTCACCACCCTGCTACTCTTATCCAGTACCTTGCACATAGCGCTTCGTAAATGGTCAGCAATTACACATTGTGCATTAAGGTTTTTTTTAATTTAATTCATTAGATATTGCTAAGCTGCAAAGTTCATTCATCCTAATACAGCTAATACAACTTTTATCACACAAGGCCAGGTATGTGTATGAAGACCGAGATTACAGCATCTGTGTGCACAAATAAGATTAGAGCACAGGCTGCGACTGCTGTTGACAAGGTGAATGGGACAATTGTTCCAAAAAAAGCAACAAGCGCGCTATTTTCATGGTGTGTTTATCCGCATGATTAATGGCTGCCCAGATTTGCTTTTGAACATTACCTGCGGAACGCATCTGCATCAGGGCTTACTAGACACAAATGATCCAGCGCATGCCCTAATAAACTTAAATGAGAATTCAAATGAGGCTCAACCTGCCTGCAAGGTTAGCTTAGCAAACACCAGGACAGCTGGCAGAAAAATCGTTGTGACTAATGATCTCAGTGTGAGATGGAAGCAGGGCTGTGGGTGGTTGTTTTACCATGCTAAGAGGAACAGACTTTGTTTGTCTTTCTATAGCATCCAGCGTGACTGTGTGATTCTGGAAGTGTTGGCTTTGTTTTTTATTTGCTTTGTTTGCCACTGTGCTGTGACACCAGGAACTATCAAGGATGTACTTGGTTTCTTCCTGAGAATGAGGTGACCTTATAAAAAAAAAGGATCTGTATGAATGCTTTTAGACCGTTTATACTATTACTTGGAAGGGAGGCGCTCTTCTCTGTCAACTCATGTTTTGACTTTGTTTGGATTCTGCTCCGGCTCCTCCACTGTGGTAAACATAATGCTTTGTGACCTGTCCTCAGGGCAAATGATCTGATTTGCTCTTCCCTTGTCTTTTACTCTTAATCGCATCTACCTCAGAGCCAAAAAAATGATTGTGCAGCTGTCATAACTGAAGCACAGCGCGGCGTGATGGGAGTACATGTTTTTGCTATTATATATTCTATCTGAGCCAGAACAGAACACGAAAACCTCCAATGTATCCCTCTTTCTCACAGACTGCTGCATGATCAATACCCACATCAAAGGCTCTGCGGAGATAGCAGGATTCTTTGAAGCATGTTTGTGGAGCTGGATTTGCTGAGCTAACATGGTCCACACAGAACCCCCTTGAATAAGCTTGTTTGGCTAGCATCCTCTCTGTTTGTAGAAGAACTGAGTGGATTCTAATGAAGAACAGACAAGGCCTCTCTCTTGTCTTTTTCCTCCCTTTGAGCTGAGAAATGCATCTGTTGTGCCAGTGCTTTTTTTTTTTTTTGCTCATATGACATATGCTTCATTGCATGCCAGCTCAAATATTTATCCAATATCAAATTGGCTGTAACATTTTGGAAGCAGTGAAATGCCAGGAAATATTTCTCATTGAGAACACAAAATAACTTGCATCACGTTTTTCTCAGTGCCAAGTGCAAATATGCCGAGTAATTACTGATTGAAATGAGATGGAGTGCAGACAGCAGCAGTGTTGTTATGTGGTTACCTTGTGTTGTGACTTGTACAGACAGACACGTATTTCCAACTGTGATTACTCTGCACTTAAAACACAACCTGCATCCCAGGAAAGCTATTAACTATTTACAAAAGTGCTTTCTGTCTTCTAAATGGGAAAACAGTTCATTTGGGACCTTGTGTACTAAGTGGGTATAAAAGAGGTGGTGGTGGTGGTGGTGGTGGGGGGAACATAACTCCTGCCAGCCAGTGAAAGAGAGTCAGCAACTCTGTAAATGATGGAGCAGAGACTGAATCACCTCTGCTCATGCAAATCCAAGACAAGGATGAGAAGTCCTTTCATATACATTACAGAATAAACCCCATTTGTGATGCTTTTGACTTTGTAAATTCAAATATTGTTGAATCTTTTGGTAAGTAATTGCACTATTTGGCATATGCAGAGGTTGGATTCTCCAGTCAGCTGTGGCTCATTTGAAAGTGAAATACGGGGAAAATGCTGACATCTTTTTCTCTTCTCTCTCAACACCAGGGGCACCACTACATTTGCATCCGTGTCTCTCTCTCAATCTCTCTTTTTCTCTCATTTACATTATGGATGGTTCATTTAGCTTACATGACCGAGTGAATACATAACCCAGGGCAATTCAAAATAGGGCCTGTAGGGATAAAATGAAACCACATAAGTAGAAAAGACTGCTGCACTGCCATCTGCAGCAGCAGCCTTTTATTCAGCTCTTCCTGCTTTTCATGTGTGTGATAAGACACAACTTGCCCCTGACTCAGATAGGCTCAACAAGCAGTATCAGCTACATAAAGTAAGGGCTAAAATTCAGAAACACCATGAACATTTATTGCAGACCATTCCTTAAACTGCTCTTTTGAAAAGTGATTGTTCAACCATCAGCGGTAGAACTCATATCCTTTACATAAGTCAGAGTACAGCAATGAAAAAAAACAGACTTTTCTCTTTTAATATGAAAAGTGACAACAGATTTCAGAATAGCAGCAGTCTGTGAAATGTGTATGAGAGTGGCAGAGAGATAGAGGGCGATACTAGTACGTCAGTAGAGTAACTGAGTAGTCGAGTAGATTCTCTTATCTGTGTGTTCTCACTGTGTGTGTGTGTGTTTGTGTGCGCGCATGTGTGTGTGTTTTATGGTTGAGTAGAGCTGTTAACATTATAGCTCCAATGTGTAACCAAAGATAAGAATTTAATACCTGCATTCAGATTAAAAAACATGTTTTGGCATACAAGCATAGTCTTTTATTCCTGCCGCCAACAAGTTTGACGGCACTTTGTTTTTGTTGCAGACACACAAGTGACACAATAGCCTTAGTGACACACCAGTTTTACAGCCTCAAGAACAATGAGTTTAATGACAGAAAAAAAAAAAAAAAAACCCACACAGACATAATAACTTAGCTTGTGTGTGATTTCACAAGTGGCTGTCATTGTGTATCCACGATAAAAGTCGCATGGTGAGAAAACATTTGTGTAGGGACTAGACTGTAAGTGCCACTGCTGCACCTTCAGCTCACTCGCAGACAATCGTCAGTGGCGGTTCTCCTGCTCTGCTTTACATTAGCACCACAGCTCCAGCCTGGACAGGTCCGCGCCTGTTATCTCAATGATGTTCTAATTCTAGTCAAACAGTTCTGTGTTTGACTCAATAGAGGCAGTGTTAGTCAGGAGAGTCAATATTAGCTGAGCACACAGAGCCGGGCCGGTGTTAGGAGAGAGACAGAGAGTTATGTGTGTGTGTGGTAGTGTGTGTGTGTACGTGTGAAATGATACATGGTTAAGTGTGCCTAGGTTAGTGAACCTTAACCACTCGGTGCAGTAATAATAATAAAGATAATAAGAAAAGAGAGGAAAGCAGATTTTGCTGCTTATTTTTGCCTCAGTGACTTCTGTGTTTGGACAAGAGTGACGTTTCTTTTATCACCTGTCTTTCATGTGGATATTATTGTTAGACTTCGGTCTCACCTCTGTTGTGCCTCACTCTCCTGGCCAACGGTGCTCTGTGCATTCAGGCCCAGACTTGCTGACAGTCCTCCGTGAACAGCTGAGCACTTCAGGTAAAGATTTCACTCTTGAAGGTGAGCACGTTTCGGTTTATTCAAGGTCAAACAGCTGCTGTTATCAACAGCCTGATTATGACACTATCAGATTACACAACTGCCACTTCATTCTTCCATTCAATAAATGTGTGGATGAATCAACTCAAAGAAAAATCAGTACTTTAAAACATAAAACACTCTGTGGCATAAAACTTGTGACTAAATGAAGGAAAATATAAACCCATCGGTTAACAGATCTACCTTTCGTTCATCAGTATACACAGAGAGAGAAAACAAATAGAAAAAAATAAATATTGAGCTTCTGCATCTGCAAATCTCCGTAAAATGACAAGAATAAATGATGTCCATACTGGCAAACATGACATATTAAATTCTTTTGATTTAGATCTCTACCCTGATAATTGGTCTAAATTGGCATTTCATGTCACTTTGTTCTGGACTATTTGAATCTGAGATGTGGGCAGCGATCCAGAGGACATTTCTATACCTGTCCAGCAAGTCTGTGATGTAGCATAATGAAAACATGAAAAACAGTATAACGTCTGTCGCACATTCTGCTAAGCTTCTGCAGCAGCTGTGATGGTAGCAGTCAGTCATGTTCAACTGAGCCTGTGGCCTTGTTAGCGATAATAACTAGTGTAAACAAACAGCAGCAGTGTATTTTAAGGTCATCACAAACATCAGCTGAAAACCTCCCAGTCAGCATAAAGCAACTCCGATGTGGCAAGCGCGCTCCTATTTAAATCTGCTGACATGAGAAAAAGCAACATTAGCTAATGCACTACTTAAAGACCATAATCGCTCTTTCCCCTACTGTTAATGAATGCTAATTAGAAGTCTGGAGCAGTTTCTGGCATGTGCTCGCTGCTCCTCTAATGTGCCGTATTGTTCTTCTCTTCGCTCCGGCTCAGCACTAATGCTGCTGTGCCAGCTATTAAAGTCAGATAAGCTATCCATCTTTAGCATTGCCAGCCAAAAAGCCACTAATAGCGTAGCCACAAAATTGTTAATTTCCATGGTTTCCTTTCCTTCTCTCTGGTAAATCTGTGCAGTGTATAAAATGGACAGATATTCCTCTCATGGCGCCACAGTGTCACTCTGTCATCCCCGCTGCTCTGCAACATGAGCCATTTTCTTACCCACATTTTAACAGCCCTGTCACCCCAAAACACTCTGTCAGGGAAACAGGCTGCTCTATCCGTGGGTGCCTCTTTACAAAGCCTGTTTTAGCATGACACTCCATCATGGACACTGTCATGAAAGCCTACAGGCAGCATACAGTGTTGCCTTCATGATAAATGTGTCTGTTGCTATTAAAAACTAATACAGGAGTGCATTTTAGGAACCCGTCTTAAAATTGCTGGCTGTAGCAATATGATCTGGCTGTAATAAGGTTAATCACTACCACACTTTTAACAAGGATTAGGAGACATATTAGCTGCCATATTATCCTCCATTACAGATTCCTGTTAGTTTTACAATTGATGTTAAGATCTGGCAGTTATTTAGTAGCCAATTTAGGCTACGTGGGCCACAGAGGATATGAAGTGAAGGTCGAGTAGAGATGGACAGTGGAAGGAAGAAAGAAATAATTAATCTTCTTGTAGGGCAATTTCTAAATTAAATAATAATTGCTTATTATAGCTTATTATAACATTGTCAAAAAAATCCTAATAGCTAAACCATGGATGCAGCTCTTAGATTATGTTTAGTGTTTAGTTAATATAATGAGTTTTTTTTCCTTCAGTCATTAATTTGAATCCCTTATGAGCCTAAACACAGGCCTTAAAGCTAAAGGCGGCAGGCTGTGTAGATGCAGGAACAGTCTGACAAATCTTGTCATTTAATTTTGCTTGTTATTGCTTTGAAAGTTTACCCTGTGGAGTTATCTTAACATTCACAGTTTCTATCCTATGGCTACCTTTGATTTTTTTTTGTTTGTTTTTCATCTTGTTCTTGGCTGTGACTAATATTGAAACCTTAAAAAAGGATAAGACTGGTGATTTTCTATATTTTTTGTTATTGTTAACAAATCTCATGTGCAGAGCCACACCAACAAATAACTGATCCAATTTACAACTAGTGTGTTTGTATCCAAAGTCATTGTTATAGTTTTTTGAGAAATTAACAAATCAACTCAAAATTGACCTTGAGATGAGACCATTTGTCAGCTGTTCTTTCCATTAATGAAATTTGTAGTTCAACGATTAAAAAGTCCCGAAAGATGATTTATTATTTACAACTATTTACATTGTGTGGACTGTGTAAACCAGGGGTGCCCAACCAGTCGATCGCGATCTACCAGTCGATCGCAGGCGGAGTTTCAGTCGATCGCGAATGACAAAAAAAAAAAAAAAAAAAAAAAAAAGTTCCTGTGTGTGTGTGTGTGTGCGCAGGCCGCAGTCATTGACGGAGCTGCTCCGTCACAGGTATATAATATTATTACACCCTCACCCCCTCAAAATGGAAAACCGAAGCAATTCCTATGATGCAGCTTTTAAGTTGAATGCCATCGATCTGGTTATCCGTGAAGTAAACAGTAAGGACACGTCAGCTTGCCGTTAATGAATCTATGTCATAGATTCATTAACGGCAAGCTGACGTGCAGCCGCGGTGAGACGATATGTGATGAAGATTATCTGACGCTGTTCAACTCTGACACTGAAGAGGACGACTTCAGTGTCTTCAGTGCGCAGAAGAAATGAAGTGACAGTGGTTTGGTGTTCATTAGTTTTAAATGCTCAGGAGGAAGATAAATAGTGACGTGTGGCTTCATTTCATGGGAGAATGAAGCGACTTTAATAGTTGCGCAGTTGCGCTTTAACAGCCGCTGTCACCTTTTCCTCCCGCACACTGCACAATAATGTTTTCAGTACGCAGGAGGAAGATAAATAAAACCATCAATGACTTTTCTGTTTTGTTTATCAGCACTTTTATTGCCGCGTTTGATGATGCTTTTATTGCGGCACTGTTCGTAAACAATCAGTTCAGTATATGAATAAACACTTATGTATCGGGGTATGTATATATCGACGACTTATAGTCCGGTGCGGTTTATATGTGACAAAATATATATTTCATTCAAATTTTAGTGGGTGCGCCTTATATTTAGGTGCACTCTATAGTCTGGAAAATACGGTATTTAAAATTTTAAATTCATTCTTTGATCGGCAGTGATCGGCAATCGGCCGATCAAGTTTTTTCGTGATCGGTATCGGTGATCGGCCCAAAAAATGGCGATCGGAGCATCACTAGTGAAAATGTTGATGTGGATTGCATTGCGCCCAAAGTAGCCACACTCTTCAGCCTGGACTCCAGTGCTGTCGAGAATGAAATTCTCACACTGCAAAATGACATTGAGATCAAATGCAGAGCAACACCTGGGATAACTGGCGATTTCTGGAACCTGAATATGACTTCCCTTTTTGGATCAACATATTTGTGTGAGTCTGCCTTTTCACACATGAAAATAATCAAGTCCAAGTACAAAACCACACTGACTGATAAACTAAGGTACTAAGGTAGAAAAGTGTTTATTATTATTATTAGTAGTAGTAGTATCTTGAATGGCATATTCATATCATATCCATACACTTAGAGGAGTATTTTATCTGTCTTACAGAATCATTTAAATCCAACTGCTGGTTTCCCATTGCCACTCTCCAGTGAAATTTTCATTTTGAAATATTGGACTTCTCTTCTCCTCCTTCCTCCTTTTGGAGTGTTCTTTTCTGTAGGTGTGTGTGTGTGTGGTTGAAAGAGAGAGAGACGATGTGCCTCTGAAGTTCTGTTATGGACAACCTATTTGTGACATGTTGATCAGCTAATTTTTTGTGCATTTATACTGCCTATTCTCCTCCTGTACAAATAAAAACTCAACTACGTGTCATCTGCGATTGCGGCTCCATGTTTGAATTATTGCCCGGCCCTTGATCTTGACTTGGTAGATCTCGACATGCCATCAACTTCAAAAGTAGATCTTGGTTAAAAAAAGGTTGGGCACCCCTGGTGTAAACAATCCAGTGTCTTGTTGATTAAATCAATGACCTACATTTGCTCTGCTGAATAAATTACAGTCTGTCCATCTCTGTGACAAACAGTTTTCAAAATCATTGTGAAGTGTTTCTAGGAACTGGCCCATAAGGTCAAACACACCCACCTTTTGAGGGTCATCAAAAAAAATCATTTCAATAATTTTAATTTAACTGTGCGTGTATGAAATCCAGCAACGACTGATGAAGTTGTTTCAACTAAAACAATTTCCCAAACAGATGTTCAATATATAACATCAGTATACACACCCCTGTCTAGGTCTCACACAGACAGAAGCATCTAGTTTCATGGATCTGAAACTAGATCCATAAACGTGCACAGTGACTCTGGGAACGCTACAGCTCACTTGTGCAACGGTTTCTGTGTTGTTTTTTCTTAACGAGTATTTAAGAATAAGCCGATACATTAGTGAGTATAAATTTCACAACCATAGATTTTTCATCTCCACACAGATGAAAGGTTCCTGCTTGAGCGTGCATGAGTAATGGTCCTGTGGTTCTGCAGACATGCCCCTGCTCTGTGGCAGCGCATCGTGGGAAAAGTGAGCTTTTAATGCTGTGCGACTTTATGGACTGTTCATCGTGTTTTTGTTTGACATGTACAAAAGTGAGGTTTTTACCGTTTCCCCTGACGGTGTGGTGTTACACTGGCTAAAGCTCTTGGATTTAGCAGAGTGTTGCTTAATTTTGCTCTGGAGACGACTCTGTGAGTCAATTAACACAGAAGAAATACAGCTTTCAGTATTACTTGTGCAAGATAATTACTGTATGTTTTATGGATGAATATAAAAGCTATTTATTTATAATTATGGTCAAATTAATAATTCTACAGAATCTGACAGAATCCAGAATTAGTGTTAACTTGATCCAGCATGTTAACATTGTCATCATGAGCATGTTAGCATCCTGACATTTATGGCAGCAACTAATAATTATTTCTATTATCAATTATAATCTGCTGTTTGTTTTCTTACGTGATTTATTGTTTTGTCTATAAAATGTCATAAGTATAAAATACTGAAAGGTGTGTTTGTCTTGTCTCGTGTTTGTTTGTTTTTTTGTCTTAATTTTTGGCATTACTGCTCTGATGAAAAAGTATTTCCTTAGATACCTACTATCAGTAGTAGGTAATTATTAGATAATTATGTTGAATAGAAATAAGGGAGTGATGTTAAAACTGTGTAGGCAGGAAGACAAACAAAAGAAAGAAGTTCACCATGTTCATGGAACTGGTATTACTGAGTACAGGTGTGAAGTGTCACACAACACCCCTCAGGCTCTGTGACCTTCTGTCACCTTTCATCTCTTCAGATGTGTGATCGTGTTGCAGGTCTGACTGTGATTACACTACAAACAACAAAGAAGTAGCAACCAACAAACCTCACACGCTTATGTTTGTTACATCTAACTGAAATGGAGGGAGTCTCTGTATGTCTGTCCTTTGATTTTACAACCCTTCATCCAATCAACACACTTCACAGGTGTATCGCTCAGGACCCGAGGAAAGCTGCAAGCACCAATACTGGAGGCCACGCAGGTGGTCCGTTCCAAACAGGCATGTTTTGAATGGACACTGCACTAGTATTAACAATCAGTCAACTGATTGATGACAAATGATAACTCTGCCAACAGGACTGACATGTGAAAGCTTTCCTCCGACATGTGGATGGATGAGTATGCCTTCAGGCTTCTGTAACCTAGTATTAATTTTTCTGCCTTGTCTTGTAAAAAATGTGAGAGATAATAATAACTAAGTTATTGCAATATTTTTTCCTGAAAATGATCTAAAAACCTGCACCTCAGCTCTTGTGCCCACCAGCTGAAGGGAGAAGATCATCAATCTGATGCAACAGCACTTAAATCATAAACCTGATACTGCGGGTCAAATACCACAGAATACTTGAACAGTTTGCTCCTCCTCTTAGAGTAACAGTATCTACAGTATCTTGTAATTGTCAGCGGTTTCCCAGCGATGTGCCTACAGGGAGGGGTGGTAACAGTGTGCGGATTGACAGGCAGTTGAGCGGTTAGCTGTATGTCACACAGCTCTTTCCTTAATCCCAGATCAGTGGAGTTGTTGACTCGCACACATATGCCTTTCTTCACCCTTCACTGCACCAACACAACCACTAACAAACAAGTTAACACGCTGTGGAATGTGGCTCAACACTAAAGCAGAAGGAGAACAGGTCTTAATGAACCACAAACAGCCGTGGGACTCTGGGGCGCCAGCACCTCATATAACAGTGACTATCATTATTATTATCATTCCTTCTTTTGCTCTATCATTTCTCAGATAGTCTGGCTGTTGCCAAAACAACAGCTTGTTATCTGAGGAGTCATCAGCATGTGCTAGCAGACGGTTTACCCCACTGGATTCTCACAACAGGCTTCACATTCAGGTGAAGTGCTACAGGTGTGAGCATTCCTTGGCAGACTGGGGAGGGATGGAAAGATTGTCCTGTGAATGACGGTAGGAAATAGCCGCACCTTAGAGGCTCAAGATTCCTGAGATAAGGATTACCTGTGAATCAAAGGTCAGACAAAAAAAAAAAAAAAAAAAATCCTCAACAATCTTTACTCCATCTTTTTTATCCTTCTGTAGCAACTCACAAACAGCAGACATGCTTTTCTTTGATATGACCTCTGATAGGATAATCCAAAACCTTCTTATGCCTCTTTAAGACTTAATTGCAACCTGTCACAGGACAGGAATCTTCCCCCTTTTTACAAGGCCCATAATAGCCAAGAGCATCAGTCTTCTTTGTGTAACTCATCAACCTAAAAAGGCGGATAAGTAATCTGGCAGATGAAAGGTAAAGGGGGAAACTGCGTGAGTCAACACAAACACGTAGAGAAGTACCTTGTGGTAAAATTCTTTGTGTTTTTCTGGGCGGTGCCGCACCGTACTGTTTTGCCTTGAGCACAAAAGGAAGCAGGAGGAGCAGCTAGTTTAACTGACATGAGGCGTCTGGTGGTGTCATGTCCCTGGTGTCAGCTACTCCCCGTCCTGAATCGCTCCTCTGTTCACCCGTAGAGTGACAGTAAGGGCAGCGAGCTCATCGCAGCATTTCAAAGGTGAATGATTTATACGGCAGCTGTTCACCAGTGTGCTGTTCTGAATGCCCGTGCCCCATGTTTAACAGCTGACAAACACATGCTTTTTCTGTCACGGTCGCATTTATGGCCTCACACACAAATCTATTAGTGCAGCCTCAACCATACAAGGATATAAAGAAGTTTTTATGACGCAAGTTATCTTAGTCAATCAAACAGAGCGACTACTCCAGCAATGCACAACGCTGACATGACAACGCAGGCATCAGCATGATAACAATGACTAAAAGAGCAAACTTTTCCAACAGCTGAGCTATTCTCAAGGACAAAACTTTGTTGTTTGTTGTTTTATTACTGTTTTATGTGCAACACTCACAAAACCTTGCTCTTCATATGATGCATGCGCTTCTTAAAATGAGAGAAGGCTCAAGAAGTAGTTGTTTGATATTTGAGACCTGAGCATTAACTCACAGCAGCACACTGGTCGAGTGTAACCTTATTTCACGCTGGCTCTCAAATAGTGTCGAGAATTTGTGAGGCAGTTAGTGGCCGTCATTAATAACGGTCTAGGCTTGGTTGACAGCTGCTGATTGGAATGAAGAGCCGCGCTACGGTAGACAGCTACAAATTTCCCTGACAGCCAGGTCTCCATTACTGGGCGTCAGCTGCCAAAACAGCAGTAATCAGAGAAGGGGAGAGGAGAGAAAACATGCTTTCTCACCACAGACACCTTCCTTTCCCCTCCACAGTTAGAAAACACAAACATACAAACACGTACGTACACATATACACACTATAACTAACATACTCTAACAGATATACTGTTCAAAACAACCGCTGAACATCTGTCGGGTTCATCCGTTTCTGGAGGCCGTTATTAAAGAACCAGACTGGTGTAATTTTGACTTTACTGGAGATTGTCTCTGTTATTTCAGTCACATACAGTACGTCTCAACCATTCACTTAAGTTTCTGTATTATTTAGACTCACAAAATGACAATGCCGTTTACTTGATATTATGTCTACAACAAAAAATATGCCTGAATTATGTGCAAAATCACAGAATTCTGACACTGATTGTATCTGCAAAACATTCGATAACAACATATTTTATTTGCTTTCCCTACTATGTATCAACTATACAACATGATTAACATTTTTATGCCTACAAGCTTCTTGGTATAGACACGCAATCCAGGTGGCAATTACATTTCCTTCAATGTATTGAACAAAATAAATTATAGTATATAAATGTAATTTCGAAGTGAAATGGTTGGAATGATGATATCAAGTCTTGTCTTGTCAAGTCTGTTTTGGAAAACGTACATTGCTCCCCTCTGTTTTGTGAGATTTAATATGTGTGAACATGTTGTTGCTGAGTAATGTAATAATTTTGTCAAAAAATAAGCATCTGCTTAATTTTCACAAAGGTAAAATTATAAATGCCAGGCAACTTTCAAACTAAGTGTTTGAATGGCAGTGAGGCTGTGATCCCTGTCTTTAGCACACACAATGTACTAAAGATTATCAACAGACCATCAACAGTCATGGTGGGAAGTATAAACTGCACCAATATAGTCTTTGAACTGCCTGATCATGTAACTGTATTTGTACAAATGACAAGGGCAGTGGCAGCATTTTTTCAGTGGGAGGAGTAAAAGTGAAAGTCTGTGGCCTTGAACAGTTTGATCCCTATAATGACAGAGGGCTTTGGTATGGGTCAACCTGTCAGCGCTCTGCTTCCACTGATCCCTGCTGCTCCCACTGCAAGGCATGCACATGCGAACATGGTCATCGGCTCGTTGTCTCACACACACACACATACACACATGCACAGCTTGGAAAAATGTCTCCGGGTATGTCCCAAATGTCCAACAGAGAACCAGTATCTACTGATCCTGAAATGTCAGACTAATTGAGATATGAAGTAAAAAAGTAACACACTTCACTGATACATAGCGCTGCTCAAATGTTGTTTTTATGGATGCAGCCATTAGCTTGTTGACGGTTCTGGAAAACATATTTGGGACACTTAATTTTAGCCAAAACTCTGTCAGCTCAAAAACAGATGCGGCAGCACATTAAGATGAATGATCCTCAAACTTCCTCCTGATCCTGCTTGACACAAACTGCTCTGTGTACTCTGTAGTTGGAGGAGGTATCAGGGCCACAACACTAATCACTGATGGCTTATTTATTTTAGAACATGTCATCTTATATCAACCGAACAAACAAACAAGCCCACAATGCACATCAATCCCCTGCAAACACTTAGAGTACACATGGACATGCACGCATAAAGACAACAGAGCTTTCATAGCGGATGGCGGACAACCAAGAATAGGAAGCTTCATTTTATAGCTGCCTCTTCCTTGTCAACTTTACTCCTGGCAGCAATAAAACACTCCATAATAAAACACACGATCTCAGAGAAGCAGCGGGATTGCAGCTATAGATAATCAAATCAGCTCATGCTCTTTGCACAGCGTTTGCATTTTTATTTATTTTTTTTGCCCAAGAATTCATTTTGTAGGTTTACTGCAGCATTTTCTGGTTTAAAGCATAATAAAGGGAGAGAGCTATGGCTTAGCTGTTGGATCAGCATGAACAAAGCAATATTGTGACCTTAGCTACAAGTGGGAGAGCAAGCTGGTTAATTAGCACCTACTACATTATCTAAACAAGACCTTTGGAGAGGACGTTATTAAACCTCCAGATAAAAATTAATAAGGGAGAGAAGTTGTCAGGTAGTAAATTAATATGTGTTTTCCTGTTTCATGTAGAGTTATTAGAGCATAATGAGAAAAAAACTTTAGTTGTTTTTTTTTTACACTACAGAGTTAAGCTTGGATACAAAAAGAAGCATTAAAAATAATATGTCATTCACAGGACATAACTCACTAAACATTGTCCTCATGTTTCACTGAATACTCTCGCAGCCTCTAAATCATTCGCCGCAATTTATGTTCGTACTTGTAAATCCGTGGTCAAGGTTACTTGGAAGCATAGTAGAAATAGGCATGTGCCATTATAGTCGGTACAATTCACACAATATTTATGACACAGGATGTCCCATCTGGAGCTGTTTCCTGTCCCCCCACAAGGACTGACTGCCTGGAGCTAGTAGCACTTCCCTGGGACATGTGATCTTCTCCTCTGGGTGTAACGTAATACAGCCGCCCACAGCCGAGGAGTTTCAGCCTCAAAACAATTTGTCTACAGATATTATGATATGTTTAGGCTGACAACTATTACTCATTTCCACTGTTAATCATTTAATTTAGACTGGGAATTGATTATCGATTAATCAATTAATTGATTAGAATTCTTAAAGAGTTCTTAGAATTTGCTACTATTCTTGGTCTTAATTGATAATAAACTCAATGATTTGAGGTTTGTTGAGTGTCGATATGGAAAAAAGAAGCAGTATGATATTACATTGTGACATTTCAGGAATGATTAATCAAAGGGAAAGTAATCTGCAGATTAACTGATAATGAAAATAATTGTTAGTTACATCTCTAATTCAGTTTATACAGTGTTAGAAACTGGGAATGTATTCCCACGTACTTCAATGCACACTGATATAAAACAGAAACAGCCATATATCTCCTCTACTTTTGCTTGATAAATGAGTTAAAGGATTAATCAACATTAAAAATTGACAGAATGATTTTCGGTTGATTAGCTAAAAGACAAATCAATAATTTGTCTCAGCACTAAGAATGTAGGGCTGTAACTAAATGTTATTTTCATTATCACCTATTTTTCTTAATTAATCAGTTGGTGTTTAAACGTCAGAAAATAGGGAAAATATTCATCATGTTCCCAGATTCCAGGCTTTTTATATTCTAAGAAACAGTCATGTATTTAAAAAAAAAAAAAAAAAGCATTTTTGTTATATTTGTTGAAATTATCTGTATAACATCAATCAGTAAATCAAATACTCTGCGAGAGACTTTTAATGGAAGTAAACTCAGCTCCTATAAGTGAAAAGCACTGATTTTGTTGTTAATTGTTAATCTTTCTGACGGACTGGTGACTGAGCAGGTTTTGGAGGCAGACAATAAAAGAGACACCATATCACTCGATTTCAAGCAGGGAGATGGGACAATCATTACTTTTGTGGCAGACTTCAAACAGATGAGAAGTGGTCCTGCTTACTAAAGGTTGTTTTGACTTTAGAGGAAGTTAATGAATAATAATTTCATGGCTATAATTCTGTTCAGTAAACTCTATATTTTACCAGCGTACAGGGTTCACAGCAGCAGAAATGGCAGGTGTCACGCTGGATCATCAAGGGCTATTGTGAGTGTGTGAGTGTGTGTGTGTGGATAATGCTGTCAGTAAAAATATCTGTACATTTCTCACCTTATGATAACCTGCTTTTTATATCCTGATTCATGGGATTTGGAGGCCTCAGTATCAGATGGTGAAGGTAGGTGTGGCCTGAGGGAGCAGACTCCAACAAGTCAGCAGCCCTGATTTAACACAGCGTGAAACTGCTGTTAGTCATAGATCGCCATGACAGCAGCTCTCATTATCACTACCTGGATATGCATGGCATGGTTGTCAGAGTGATGCAGACACAGGGGACAGCCACACACACACACACACTCAAACACACACACACTGGCCACAAATCGGTAGAGAAATGGTCTGATTGCCCTTGCCAAATCTGATGGAAGCAGAGAATTTCACCTAGCTGTCTCACTTTATGGATGTTACAAATGTAAAGAGAGACTTGGTTTGATAATACATACATTTTAATAAGACAACACTAAAATAAAGGGGCATGTGATTGACAATGTCCTTAGTTTTGGCACCATTGACTCACTCAAATCAGACCAGCCTCTCATCCCTGTGTCCTTCCGTGAAGTGTTGCTGGGTTGCCAGAGAGCTTCTCTCCCCCACTGCTCTGTGTACCGAGGGCTCCAGGACTGCAGGTGCACAGCCTGTCTGCTCACTACAGGTGGGCCCAAGAGAGAGAGAGCTCATATCTCACCCTCTTCTTGGCTCATTAAAACCTTCAGCTGTTCCTCTCCCTCCCTCATTCTCTGTTCCCCCTCCCCCTCCTCCATCTCCTTTCTCCTTCAGCCACTACAGCAATCAAACTTTGATTTACAATATTCATATCATCCTCCTGTCCCCATTGTGGCTACAGGGAATCTGAGGAATGCCCCTCCCTTCTCTGCCCTCAGTGCATCTAGCATCCTGCTAAATGTGGGCCAATCAGTGACGGTGGGTGGAGTGCCAAGCCACAGCACAGAGCACTTCTTCCTGTTGGCAGCCTTTCCTGTGGTGGCTCTGATCACAGCACAGTGTTAACAACACGTGACCTGGCCCCGCAGCCCACAGTAATTGAGGTTACATCCCAGGCAATACCTTGATGAATAATTAAAAGGCCAGAAACAGAACTCAGAGTGACTTAGCCAGCGCCCTGGGGTCTAATAACGTGCTTGGACTGTATTAGGTAATCTATCCACTGGTGCCAGTTAGTGTCGCACACACGCACACACACTTGTGCAGAAGCACACAATTGGGCCGAGATAAAGGGAACACAACAATATCAGTCATTGTCAGGGCAGGGTTCTGGTTATGGCTCTACATGAGGAATTATTTCAGGGTGAGTAGTGGGCACAGTGGTGTGGAGCAAAATTGAAAATGCAGTGAAAATGTTATCTGGTACTACGTGATACAAGAATATGAACTTAATAACACAAAAATAAGGAAATCTGAAATGTGCGTGTGTGTATGTACTGTATGTGTATGTGCGTGAGTTTTTGCACATGTAACAGGAACTGCTTCGTGACCTTGGCCACACTGAAACCTGAGTGTGGAAACACTAGCCCCATTTATAAGTTGCCATTAAGCCCGCAAAGGTGATAAAGATGTACCTCCATACCAGTACCAGCCGTTCAGGTCACTAGCGTCATTCCCAGGGTAACAGAGGTCATTCACACTATGCTAAAATATGACTTGTTTTATGGACTGCAACTCTGAGGATAAGATTAGAAACTGCACGTTAAATTGAATCATCTCCGTAGAGACATCTCCAGAGACAAAACACGGTAAAAGAAAGTGCTACCATAAGTAATGTGTATAAATAAATACAGAGGCAACAAAGAATATGAAATTGTAATATTCAGACTCAATACATTTGCAGCGTAACTGTGAGCCAAAAAGATAACATCATCTTTTATGTCATCTTTTAGTCTCATGAGGTATGTAGAAAATAATCACAGGATAAATGGCATCAGGCCGCTAAATTAAAACCTAAATGACAGATTTGCATAGGGACCACTGTGTACATACACCGACCCAAAGTCCTGTTTACATGTTCTCTGGGTGCAGCATGATTCAGAAAACAGTGAGGCCTTTTCCTCTGACAGGCCTTAGTGTGTCACAGCTTCAGCAGTTAGCAGAGGGGAGCTGCCAGTGCAGAATAATTAAGACCTCTGTCGAAGTGACAGGGTCACTAGGAGGTATGCAGCATAGCAAAGCTCCTCTTCTCAGCTGCTTCCTCTGTGAGCTGTCACGGCTGCTGCGTATTTATAGCAGCATGGCACAGCACTCTCCTCTCCTTTCCCCCTTTACCTCCCAGACAGATGTCACCTTCAAGCTACCATCTCTGGGACTAAAACACAATGCTTTCAGCAGCATAACAAGCCACACACACAAAGGCAATCAGCAGAACAACAGGAGTCTGAGGACAACATCAACGTCGCCTCATTCACACTGACTTTACCAGGCAGGCAGCAGTCTGCTTCTCCCATTGGACCAGCCTTCTTTACATAACAGCATAAGCCAGAGTCAGTTACTGTTAGTCTGCAGCACGAGGGCCCTGGGCTGCTGACACAATAACACACTCAGGACAGTCAGGATGGAAAGTTACAATGTCTGCCACTCCAGAACAATACTTCAGCCAGCAAACACCCCCCCAGCCCCTAAAAAAAAAACACGTAATTTTTAATTATTTATTTCAATGCTGATGCTTTTGGGTACGAGTATCAGAGTTTTTCATTTGATTTCATCAATAAATAATATCTTTCAGTGCTTTCTAATCTGTGTGCATTGTAAACAAGGCAAACATGTCCTCATGGCAGACAATAGAAAGATTTCTAAACTCATTTAAATTTCAACAGAAAAAAATATTTTCGAGAATAAACATGGGGAGAAGCAGTCTGTGTGTGTGTGTGTGTGTGTGTGTGTGTGTGCGTGTGTGTGTAATGTAGCTGACTGTATGTCTGTGCCTCTGATAAGGGACGACTGGGGGCCTCTGTAAAGTAAGCCTGGCTGACTGAATGTGTTGACATAGCTTTAATTCAGCTTGATACCAGACACCAGTAGTCTGTCTGAGCCTCTGAGCACAGGGGGTGTTAACCTCTCAGAGATTCTCAAAATACACAAACACCAAGCATGACTAGCCATGAGGGATTAAAATAACTTTTATGAGTGCCATGTTCATATACTGTCGTTTCCACACTTGCCTTCAGTCAGCAGTATAACTCATTCAAACATAGCAAAGCACCCGTTTAATGATGAGTAAACCTTTTTAGTTTAATGATCTATTAGACATGCTTTTTTAAAAAGATATGATTAGAATTACATTCACTGTGTTCTATTTATAAAAAAAAAGCAATAAAGTTCATTTTACGAGCATATAAACACATAAACATCTTGTATGGGTAACAGATGCAATTTATGACCATGGCTATGATTTGATCCTTTAACCTTAAACAGATTGCTAATGTGTCAGAGTATCTGCCCAGTAGTGTGTTCTCAAGGCTTGAGTAGCAGAGCCTGAGCCTCTGGATGAAGTGTTGGTTACTCAATATGAGCATGTCTTGCAGGTCATAAGCCTGTCACTGCCAAAGTGGGTTTCTTTTACTGCCACAGCGGCGATAATCAGCTGATGCTGGCTGTCAGTTGATGTGGCTATGGGACAGACAGGGGACAGGCTCAGAGGACACACGATCACCCTGCTGACAAGTATCCCTAACCCCAGCTGCTCAGGCGGCTCCTCTGTCATGTGGGAGGAGCAGGGAGAGAGAGAGAGACTGGCTCAGTGGGAGGTGGCAACAGGGCCCCGCTGAGAAGGGGAGAGGGAGAGAGTCTTATGAGAGCACAAATTTCAGCACCCATACATTGCTGTGCACTCGATCCTTCTCAGCAGGCCCTTCCCCTTTCCTTTCCCAGCTGTGGTGCTTCACTAAAGCCCCAAGAGCCACGACAGGCCTCAGTAACCACAGGCCCCAGGATAAGCCAACAATCAGGTGCTACATTGTTTAGAAGCGTTAGCTCGGATTAGACTGCTATTGTGAAACGTTGCAGTATCCTTTCATATGCGTGCCATCGCTTCCATATATATATATATATATATATATATACATAACCAGGAAAGTCTCATTAAGATGACCTAAATAAATCCAAAATCCAAAATAAACAGCAATGAACCGATTCTTTATAATACAATGTCAAATTAAGAGCAAGAACTATAAGATACAGACAAACAACATAAGACATAACAGATAAAAAACACCAAATCAGAATTAAACAGAAATGTAAAACAATAACATAAACAAACATTTTTAATACAATAACCAAAAAATATTACATTTAAGATGTGACCAAATATGTCTCCTTTCAAACAACAAAGCTCAAACTAAACTAAAAAAAACATTTTGACTTTTTTCACCCAAACAAAAATTATTTGTTTTGTTTCCCTTTGATTTGTTTTTGAAGAACTGTGACCAAAATATGAATCTAGTGGGAAATTTTTATATTAAAAAACAAAAGAACAACTTGTTTGTGCTCTCCGGTAGACACTGTATTTAATAATGTCACTGTTTCTCAGTAACCGCAAACACATTTTTGGCATTTCTGTAATGCATTTTCTTATTACATATCAGCTGACATATATGCTGATACCAATATGTATGTGATAAGCTAATATCGGCCCAGTTACTTATCAGAATCATAATGTATTTTTACAGTCTAGTTAAAAATACCAAATTAACGTATAACGTATATATCAAGCAGTTTTAGCTCCACCTCGACCAACCTATATTTTTAATTAGCTAACATCTTGTGTATATATTTATGAAAGAAGGCAATAAGTGTCCCTCAAGTCCCCCAATGTCTGCACTCAGGTGGCAGTTTTCATTTGGATTCAGCAAAATGAGGTGTTGGATAATGTTCCCAGCTGTAAATAACCCTGCTGCATCAAAGATTTAAATATAGAATCGGGTCCTACTGCTTGGAAAGCTATGCATTGCCTTGAAAAGTTCAGCCCCATTAATTAGTGTAAACTTAACTGTGGCCCCTTATAGACGCTGTGTGCTGGCCTACACACTGACATGCTCAAATGATCCTGCATCAACACACACATAGTATGGGTTCATCTCAAGACCCGTGGTGCATGACGAGCTGAAGCTGTGAGAGCATGCTATCCCGGGGGGGTTGACCCCATCGGCTTTGATTGGCAGTTAAATGGCTCAACCAGAATCCTCTTTCCAAGGAATGTGCTCATGTCTGTCAGAGCAAAGAGCAGCTGGCAGGAGTAAAGACAGTAGATCAAGACAGCTTTAAGTGTTAGAATAAGATCCTCACAGCTCTCCCTGCCATTTAACAGCACACCAGACTGTCTCACTTTAGACGCTCATTAGCAAACCAGGGACTTGTTATTGCAGTGCAGAGGGAGTGCCTGCTCATGAACAAGACATACTTTATTCAGCACGAGCTAATGCTGTGATTACACTGATTGACCTGCAGCTTAAAGGAGGCTCTTGTTGGAAGACAATGAGGCATGAAACACATTTTAAAAAACACGAATGATTGTACTCTTGATTCATCAACTATTACTCTTAGCCATCATTCACATAGTAATGCACTCAAATATTATTCTGAAGGCTCCTTATGCAAATTCAATGCCAATGTTCTGCTGAGCTGCAGAAAGACGCGAACACATTCAAGCATTCCCCCAGTTGCCGCCAAGTGTTGAGGTGTTGAGTGTTGATGTATGCATATCCTCTCACATACAGCAGTTAAATTACCAGTGAAGAGGCCTTAAGAGCAGTGCTCTCAGGCTCTTGCTGCCTCACATCCCAATCAGAATGAATTAACGCTCACGTCACCTTTGATTAAAAACATTTTTTTTTAATGAATTTCTTCATAATGATTCCTAAGAGGGGCAGTACCTATATTAACACTTACAGTATCATTCCCATTTTACTCAGAGAGATGTAACTTAAGTGCATTCTGCGATCTGTGACCTTTATCTGTCTGTTTATGAACCAACAGCTCTAACACAGCTCAGAGTGTCAAATATATCACATTAATAATTATGAATCTGTCTCAGCGATGACTGGTAAATTCACTGCACATAAAGGTCCTGTAACTCTGCAACCTCTTGGTCAGACGATCACCGGCTACGGTGCCAGAATAACCCTGAATAAACCCTTTTATCTTCAAATCCCCAAACTTTCCTTTAACCCTAATCTATCACCTCAGTTATCCTGCATGATTAATCAGGGGCCTTAAATAACCAAGGCAGGCTTGATTAATCGAAAAGAATGAGGTGTTGAGATCTGGCCTTACAGTGAATGTGCAGAGCCAGCATACGCCTTGTACTTCTGTGGCCACTGCCATCTGTCTCCCAGTGGGACTTGTTCCTCCACAGCGCCCCTCGCGACAATGCAGCTACATTACCAACACATTTCTGACACATATAATAACACAGATGTCCTTCTGGTACAGGAAGTCCTGCATCCTAGAGAGTAACAATTTGAAGCTAAAATAACAACACTGTATGAGATCCTACACATTTGAGCAGCACTGCCACATATACACATTTATTTATGTAGGAGTACTAACCTAAAAGTAAAACATGATAAATGATGTGTAATATAACCTGAGCCCAGTATGATATTTTGTCCTGCTCAGTGAGACTTGAGACAGTGGCATACTACTAATGGTTCCTGTTGGGCAGCGACCCTGATAGCAGACAGGCAGGTCAGACAGGTGGCGCACATTTGGCTGTGGTAACTCTCCGCTCTGCTGGCAGAGAGCACACTCCTCTGCGAGCTGCAGTAAATGTGAACCTTTGCTGTATGCCTTTCACTCTTTAGGAGAAATCCAGTCATGTCTGTGGTGTGTGAATGTCTTTCCAACGTGTCTATGTGTAGACATACCGTACCAGTCAAAAGACACTTTCCCATTCACTTGAATTAGAAAGTGTGTCCAAACTTTGGACTGATATTACTGCATATTTGTGTGTGTGTATACGGTATGATTATGAATGTCAAATTTAATTGACTGTGCAAACATCTGATTTGTTTAGTAGTCAGTCTAGCAGTAATAGAGCCAGACCCAGGCTGACAAAGATCTTGTCTGTTTTGCAGACGTGCCTAATGCCGGGCCTGTTGTGCTTCAGTTAACTGAGCCACAGAGCTAGCCTCTGCGCCCTCAGCAATCAGCAGTAGCATCAGCAGCCGTGGCTCTGGGTCTTAAAGTCCAACTGAAATCACATTTAAGTGTCCCACATTTAAGGATGTCAACATGTTTTTTGTATGCATACACATAACACACATAATTGATGAAGAGTCTAGCTGCATCAGAAGATGTTTTCACTCACCTTAATAGTTTTGTATTATTTGAATGAAAAAAAAAAAAAAAACCTTTTTGTCTCAGCCGTCCTGTAATGGAGGCTTGTTTGACATTTGTTAGCAGTTTACTGGTTTGCAGTTAGACAAGAAAGCGATGTTAACAGGGAAGTAATTTATTAAATCATTTAGCTTTCTAGCATTTCCTGTACCAGTAACCATCTCATGACCTCTTATGCGTGTCCCAACTCTTAGGTTGGCAACTACTAGATTACATGCATCTGTTCTTACACCTTTTAAGGCTGCATATACATCTACCTGTTTGCACTACTGAAAGTGTTTGGTAGTAAAGACAAAAGGCAAGCTGTAATTTTGCTCTTCTCAATAGTGCCAGAGGATAAGCACCTCCTCATCTGACAAAGCTATTCCCAATGCTTCTTTGTCTTTTGCCAACATTGTCACTGCCGTTGTCATCTGTATTGCACTTATGTAAAATTGATATTTTTTTAATGGTCGTACTGAGACAATGAATGAGTTAAACTTAATTGCATAATTATGATAATTCCCTACACCACAGTTTCCTACAGTCAGTTCCTGATGTAGTCTTTTGGCAAGGTTCCAAAAATATACTTTTCATGGACAATAATTGTGGAAAAAAGGGTTTATGTGTCAATTAATTAAAGTGAAAAAACGCTCGGCACAGTGGCAGCAGCTTTTGATAGTGTGTAAAATGAGCTGTTACCGAGAAATCTGGGAAATGCTTCCATTGATCTACCAACTCTGGAAAATTTTGCAAAGATCAATATCCCAATATAAGGTCAGAAAAGACTAACGCGGTGTGTAGATACTGCATCATAATGTGTTCTGTCTCTTATTATTATTAACCCACTGCAAGCCGGAACAATAAAAATCACGTTTGCACAGATTCTTTGGTGAATGATGCCATCTATATATCTCTCCCTGCTGATGTCTGGGTTAACACTGGTTCCTTTTGATCTATGATGGTAAACCCATGATATCGAGGTGAGTGCCACAGTAAAATTCACAATCACCATCAGAAATTCTAGTTACTGTTTCACAGAATTGTAACATTTGCCCTTTTCAAGTATCTGTCATGTTATTTTATTTCCCATATTTGTAGGGCATATGAGCCATAAAATAAGTGTTCTTGACATCTAATCATTGTATTCAAGTTGTTTGTTTGATTTGATATTTTATTCATATCCAGAGTAGGTAGCAACGGGGCCACTTGACAATCCTGGAAACAATATCTCAACTTAATTAATATTACAAACAAAACAATTAAAAAGATGAATTTGTTTAATAATGATAGCTTGCTTCACACCAGACTATCTATCTGTATTATTTGAGTGCTACATGTTCCACCTATGTGATAATGAGAGCACATACTGGCCCAATGATATCATAAACGATGCAGTTTAATGTGGCTATTAATATGAGAAGAGCATTTTTCAGCCTGCCTTATTAATTACACACTGATGAAATCTGACAGAGACGCTCCTGGGCCGGACAGTAGCACATTATTAACACTGCCTTTCACATTTCAAGATTGTAAACATGAGCTAATGTAATGTAGTGAGACTTCCTCTCCCTCTCTCTCTCCCTCTCCCTCTCTCTCTCTCTCTCTTGGTTGCCATTTTGTCTTTTCTGCATGACTAGTCATGTAAGGTGGGCTGAGTCATAGGTTGTTTTTTTTGTCTTCTGCACAAGCTAGGACAAGGTCAATTTCACTTTCGTTGTAATTTTTAGTCCCAACACCAAATATGAGTTGACATAGAGACGTAACCCAATGACTGTCTGAACAGCAGATATGAGCTGATGATTTATGAGAAGTCACACAAAAGTGATTAAGATACTATTTTGACTCAAGGTACAGATGTATTATGTAGTCTCCCATTTGTAGTTTTAATTATGATGCAAACAATAACAGGAACCGTGCTAATAAATTCCCACTTGTGATAACAACTAAATGATTACACAATAACAACGTTGTACTCCTCCTTGCACAGATATAATAATAACAAAATACTCCCACTGCTATTATCTTATCGTTACATTGATAAAGTGTGCTGCAGCTTGACACAGTTTCACTGGTCAGTGTCTCGTTTTCTACGGTGGGAGGAGAGGGGGAGGAAGTGAGGAACATTCAGTTAATTGGACGTCGAGTGAGGCTAACAATAAACTATGCATGGTGAGACTTGCCTTGGAGAGCTTGGGTAAGGATTTGGAAGAAGAGGAGTTATAATTGGCCATAAGATGAGGAGCTCAAGCCAGCTGTACATGTTCAAACTGTGACAGTGGACTCTTATTCCCCTCTTCTCCGTGAAAATGAGCTCAAGATTCGGAGCCTCGGGAGACATAATACATGTCACAGCCTACAATAATGGTTAATTTGAAATCATGTAGCACCCCTCTCTCTCTCTTGCCGGCTCCCCCTTTTGATTTCACTTCCTCGCTCTCCCTCTCTCCCTGAAATAACCCATTCATCCTAAAAATGGTTTTTCATCGTTTTCTGCCTACACCCCCAGCCCACCCCCGTACGCCATTAGTCCCATCCCTCCATGCTCTAACGACCAAATGCATTTCCTAGATTTTCTCTATAGCAACCCTTATTATCCTGGAGCTAATGTTTTAAATTCAATTGCAACAATCCATATCCAGGCCAATTTACTGTCTCCTTTTTTTTAAAAGGCGGTCCTCCCAACACAAGCTTTAGAGAGCACATCGTCTGTGGAGCGGAGATAAAAGCAGCTGGCTCTCCATATATACAAGCATCCCATCCCCAAACAACGCTGCGTTTGTTCGTAATATATTCACACAGAGTGTCTCGACAATACACAACTGCCTCCTCCACATTTATAAAACACTAAAGCAAATGGGCTCAAAACATGCATGCACTTCCTGACGCATATACATTCACAAATGTGCTCACACACCCACACACACACTCACATGACCTGCGTTGCTCTCTTTCCAGCTGTAGGCAAACTGCAGCAGTGGCTATTAATGTTTCACAACATAGTATATCTGTGTCTCCGTCTCATTTTTTTTTTTTTTTTTTTTTTTTTCAAGGGCACACTGCCAGAGGGAAAGCGTGGGAGGGGTTTGGTGGAGGGTTGGGTGTTCAGACACAGACAATATTTCCCCCATCTCTCGTGCCTCAATGCTTCACTGCTCGCCAGACTCAATCACATGTGCGGTGTGCTTTCATGAATTAATAACGGGCACTTTGGAGCCCTGGCAGGAACATGGTGACCACACGCTGATGGAAGTTTAATGAGCAGCACGGGGACCACGCTGCCATGGCACCGGCGGGTCTCCTAGCGCACTAGGCCATGTCCCCGGCCCTCCCTACAGAGCCACAGTGTTTGGGCTCTCATTACCTAGATAAATATATCTGCCCTCTGGATCAGCCCACAGGCCCTGCTTCCTCCTCCTCCTCCCCCCCCCCCCCCCAAGAGATGCTATCACGGCCCTGATTACTCTGCCCTACCCTTGGGACAACGGCTGAGCTGGAATCACGAGAACACAAACATCAGTCTCAATTCACTCCTCTGCTAAATATCAGGCCTTAGCACAGCAGCAGCTAGGCCACAAAGTGACATAGGTTCAGAATAGTCCAGCTCGGGATCACTGTGAGCTGTGGTGTTTCCAATTGGCAATTATCTCAATCAGATCACATTTGGATTCAGGCAGTAGCACCGGGTAATTACAGAGGTCAATAACTAAGAGTGTTCCCCCTCCCTCTTCCTCTCTCCTAATGTCTATCTGTGTGTGTGTGTGTCTTCCTCTTCTTCCTCTTCTTCTCTTACTATCTTGGCTCTCTGGGGACTGTCCACTGATGAGTCTCTGAGATGTAACACGCTCATTGATTTAAGACCCAGCACAGGCATTGATTTGAAATGGCTGAGGTACCAGGGCGCAGAGCACCCTGCTCCTCCTAATGACTAGATCAAATGCATCACACCTCCTTAGCAGGCCAGTCCAATACTGACTGCATTCAACACCAAATACAATCACACAACTAATTCCCTTTTAGACTCTCAAATTTATTCTTTGCTCCTTCTTTACTTGAATCTATAGGAAGTGGAGCTGAGACTACAGCAAAAATATCTTATGTGATTTAACATAAGGACATTAACTCAAGTATGGTATATAAGTCTTCTTCTTTATACATCCAATCCCCTACAGTTTATTTCAGAAGGAAATATAGTACACAGTACACGTGATTGCTTCATAAAATATGAGACATTATGATGAAGTAGTAGCGTCACACATTTCTTTCTGTAAGGAAATATACTATAAATTGATACTGCAACATTTTCAATTTTTTAAAAGAAGACAAAATTGTTTTTGGACATATTTATAGAAAATTAAGGCTTCTGGTTAAGTGTTTTCCATTGCAGCTGAGTGACATTTAAGAGATGCGCTGTCAACTTCTGTGGTTCGCTACCATACAAAAAGGTTTTCCCCTATTTTCACGTTTTCAACAAGCCCACATAGTGCTGGTTATGTGATTTAAGACATTTGGAAGAACCCATCGTGGTACTAAGCTTGTATTCCACGTGCAAAGTAGAAGCTAGTTAACAGCTCACTCACATTAATAATTCCTACTAGACGCTACTTTTAGTTTAAGTTATTTCAACACCTGTTAAGTCTCCATCAGCTACCAAACACTCCTTATCTCAAGCAGATAACACAGTATATAATACTACTAAAATAATATTCTTCATGTTGCCGATCATACTCATGTATGTGATGTTTTGAATGAAAATGGGCTTTTTACTTGTAACAGAGAATTTGTACACTGTGGTATTCAAACTTAGCATACCTGATCCATTGCACAAAACAGGATATGCACAATGCACATTAATATATCATAGTGGATCTGTTCGTGCAATTTGTATTCAAAGAGTAACTGATGGCTTTGGAGGCGGATGTAATATGCACTTGTAATGAAATGGAAGGGCCTCCTTTAATTCCCCGGTGCGGAGGGGTATCTTCGTTTTTCTTGCCTCTTGCACCTCTTGCTCTCATGTTTATATAACAGTATAGTCTCAATCATTCTCTCCAGCTGGTTGAAGGTTACCAGGGGCAAGAGGAGTAACAAATGGGCTCTGCGCACCATCTGAGAGCTAGCAGGCTGAAGGCTGGATAATGGCCTGTCATAATGGACAATATAGGCAGAACCCTCCTGAGACCAGGAAACCAAAGAACAAGTAGGCTGAATTATTCATGGTTACCATGGCGGCCCGCACAGCTGCATTACATTAGGCTCTTCATTAGCTGTGCCGTATTCTACAAAAAGCTTGAAACTAAAATATGACCAATATTTCCCATTGAGGGAAGACATTATCATAAGCTCTCAAGGGGGTTTATCCCTGCTTAAATGTGCCTGAGTGCTGACCTTCCTCAGCACAGTAATAATGTGGCGGGGATTAAAATGTGATTCCGTCCACGACAAGAGCTTCTCATGCTTATTCTAATGATGGCTGCACTGTGACAGCTTGGGCTCGTCTGACACTGCAGTCATTTTCCACTAATAAGACACTTAACACGGGGCCTCTTGTTCCTCTCCTCTCTCTGAACACCGCAATGAGGTAGACACAAGTAGGAAGGGAAATTGCACTTGGGGTTATATTTGCTTTTCACCTATGTACAAATCCATCTGTCATTCAGATTGCATTTAGAAGATAATGTGGAGAGTAATATAACAGTGTCCATATTACGAAAGGTTGTATGCTTTCTGTATGCATACATAGGAGAAATGAAATTAAAAAAAAATTTGAAATATTTTTTTCTTTCTTTTCTTTTTGCTCAGAATGAATCCAGAGAGAAGCACTCTAAATCTGCAAGTGAGATTAGGCAGAGTATTTCCAATCCTACGCAGGATTTTATGACAGTTTATTTTATATGCCTAGAAATTTCAGAGCTTCTCGGTAAATTGTCTGCGCTCTATTTAGTTGTTTTTGCATTTAAATCTGAAGACTCATCACTGCCTTAAAAGAGTACCAATTTTCCACTCCTATATTGTCAAACATTTTTTTTTTTTAAATCTATCAAAATACATGTAAGAGAATCAGAGATATCATCTATTTTTTTTTTTTTATTCAACACCATCTCCTTCCTTGTCAAAACCTGATACTTACACTACCCATAATGCAACTCAACCTCAGGCAGTTCAGTTAGAAATTTGGGTGTATTTTGCTAATAGCAGCCTCCAGCTGTTAGCATCGAGCAGAGATGAGGAGCGCTACAGAGCTCTAGTAACTTCACTTCTTCCAAACTAAACATCCCCAGATTTTTCAAATTTTCAAAAAGTTTCAAATTTAAACTATTGTTGCCAATTATCCAGATTTCAGCTAGCTGCCTTTGAAAGCCACAAAAGACTTTATATGGCCTTTTCACATATGCAGTACTCCCCAATACTTGTCAGGCCAACGAATTTCAAAATCATAATGTGTATTATAGCATCTATTCTGATGAAATTCAGTAGTATGTCAGCAGTGCTGCTATTCCAGTCATTGAACGTTGCACACACAGGCCATCATTTATTCATAAGGGGCAGTCTGTCAGAACAGGCTGGATCATGTTGGCCACTGCAGCTCAGGACCATTGAACAGCCAAGCAGACCGTTTAAAGCTTCGTATGACCCAGACAGTCAAAGTGACAAGTCAGGTAGCTCTCAATTACTAAAAGTATCTCGCTTTACAGCCACAAAACAGTCGCTGGTGGGATATTTGACAGGAAAACCGGGACAATTATTTGTCTCACGTACGGCTTAATTCCATAAATGGGACCCAGACACGTGCACACACACACACTTATCTACTCGGCCTCACACAGATGCCACATGGAAACAATGCAGCACACACACATGCAGCCATTCATTCAAACCACACACATTAAATACAACACGCACAGAGTTAAGGATCCATTTTCAGGGGAAGCAAAATGATTAGCACTGCTGAAACATGAGCGGTTATTAAAAAGTCAATACATTGTCATTATAAGTGAAGATTGTTCCCTCAGAGTGAAGATATTGATCCATTCATGTGCTTACTGGTCATCGACCCGGCCAGTAATTTTCCCAAACAGATTTGAGATGTGAGGTTTCTATTCCATGATGGCCTGTATCTCTGTTACATTAACACAGAGCTGAGGGTTACACACTGAAAGGGTTTCAGTGATTTAATATAACTTAAATATGTCTGAGGTTACAATCCCACATATAAGTCAGAGGAAATATCATGCAGTTATGGAACATTACTTCTTCAATTCATTTTAATTATTTACTAGTTGATGAGAATGATGAGAAAACAATCTCACCTCAAGGTCCATTTATTAGCTGTTTATGCAGGATTAGATCATATCACATGATCATCAGCTACTAAATGAACGTTGTGGTGTGATTGTTTTCTCAGCAGCTGTGTTCAAGATCAAATACAAACCTCAGTACTTTTCTTCCAAGTAATTACATTATATTACTGCAAATAAAAAAAAAGAAAAGAGAAATAATGTCAGTAGTAGCAGATGCACAGACAATAACACAAACATACTTTGCACTGCAATCACTTTTTCACTGTGGGCTTTGACAAATTATGAATGACATTTTTTCACAATTTTTAAAAATTGCATCAAATAATCAATCAATCAATTCATTGAGAAAATAACTGGCAGATTAAATCTATAATGAAAATAATCATTAGTTGCAGTGGAGATTACACTTATACGTTTCTCAAGTGACAATTTTGTTTTCTGTTTAGATGGTCTCTCTCGCTCTTCTATGTCACTTCAAAACTACTTAAAAAAACACTTAAGTAGTGAAGTAACTTTATTATTTAGAACGATCAAAAAGACGACGATTATGGTTTTCCCACACTGACAGATGATCAGAGTATCACCCAGTAAAGTGTACTATTTTAGGAGACAAAGGTTTTACTCAACAATTGTGCTGTCGTTCAAACACAGCAAAAAAGCTCCCGAGTCGTTTGATCAAATGAATCCCTTTGCAAATTAAAGCAAACCGATTATCTGTGGATTTCCACCTCTTGTGCTTTCACTCAGCCTCTGTGACAGGCCTGTTTGTCTTTAGAAACAATGCATTATTTAATTGGATATTATTCAGAGGTGATTCAAATGCAGTCCTCGTCATGAGAGAGACCTTGAAGATTTATGTTTGCCTAATCCTTTGAATTTGTGTGCGCTATGTGATTCAACAATGCACTGGAGCAAAACCCAATAATTTGAAAAGGAAAAAAAAAAAAACCCCTCTTTAATATTTATAATCCCTTTTGAACTGTAAACTCCATCTGTAGTTTAAAGTGATGACTCATTCAAAGCATAATCTTAATCCTTTTTTACGCAGCTTAGTTCTGAAACTAAAGGGAACTGGGGGAAATTGAAAGCTGCCATCAATGCAATAAACCAGAATCAAATACAACCAGAAGGGCACAATCTAATTCTCATGCAAGGGCACTAATACTGTTCATCTGTGTCTCTCGCTGGAAAGCAATGTATTGTTAGACAAGCTGAAAACATACCCAGGATTTCTGCATTAGAGCACCAGTTTCAGTACAGCTCTGAACGATGTAAACAAACCATAAAAGTTTCCAGGAGGTTATTGTATTTTTGGCTTTTCTTCAAACACTTGTACTATTTTTATAGCCCCATGAAGACCTTTGTTTACATGCACTATAATAATGTATGTGATGATGGAATGTGGCTTTTATGTTACAATACATAATCAATTAATCAATTAACCATTGCAGCTCTATTGTAGGTTTACAACAGGTTCTATAAATGAATAAAAAAACAAACAAACAAATAAATTATCTCCATAGTAGCAAAATTAAATACAGTAGTTCAAATACACATCCTTCCCAGCATGATATGAACATTATTGCGGAAGTTTGGTTTCTATGAATGATATCATTCAGAGAAATATTTCTATTAATTTCTAATATTTTGTATATTTAAGGGTAGTATATAATATTAATGTTCAAGGATGCGGTTAACAACAGTTATACATATCCTTGTGCTAATCTTCATCTTCCATTGTACTATCCTCAAAGATCCCTGTGGGTCCCTGCATCACACTTGGGGAAAACATTATGCTGAAGTACTATTGTAGGCTTGCTTATTGTGGCAGTTGTTATGCCTTCTGATCAATTGGGAGGCTCGTGTCTCTTTGTGGTGATGAATGGGCTCAGTAAACCACACAGGTTATAGTCGCAAAGCCATCAAACGGATGAGAGTCGACATGAGTCACTACATCTCAAATGAGACACAAAGTTATTTTTGTACTCCACATGAATGCAAATGACCTGAAGAAGCCTTGAAAATGAACAGCGACTTTCTAAAGCAGAACTAATGGCTCGTATCAAGATTGAGAGCAGCTGCTGGCAGCTAGCCGGACAGTAAGTTGAGATCATAGATGTATTATAGGAACTGGATACCAGACTCAAAGATGATGAAACTGATCAAACAGGAAAACATCAATTCATCAACTCATCCACTGATTCGGACCAGGGAAAACAAACTAACTATATATCATATAGAAGGAACATATAGAAGTTGTGCAATGCTGCAAGGCTGTTATAGGTATCATAGTGTATTATATGCTGTATATAGGTGTTCATATTTTGTTTATCTCCAGTATGTCTCCAGTACATCTTCTTCTCTTGACATGTGACTACTTGCAGCGTGATTTAAGCAACTGAATTCCAGTGTGTGACCGATCCAATTGGATCACTCTAAACAAATTGTGCCAAAAAGTATTGACTCATCTTTTATTAAACACTAAAAACAATATTAATTCTCCATGTAACTAATCTGAGACATTATGCAGGTCTGAAAATTTAGTTGCCATCATCTGTGTCTTTGTGTGGTGATGAATGGAGCGCTGGGAGTTATGAATGGGTTAATTAGCAGTGAGACCTCATCTCATTAGACAGTGAATGGCATCAATGCTGAGTCTACAACATGCTGTCAGAGCGCTGATGACACATTCCTCTACAAACCTGCTGCTGCAGCTCTCCATATTTATTGGTCTGTTTATAGATGGTGACCACCTCATCGCTGACCTTAATAATAATATAAACTATGAATAAAACGTATTGAATGGGAGCAGAAGAAGTCCTAAATAGCCACAGAAATTAAAACACAAGGACATATCTTATCAATTTTGTTATAAACATCAAAAATAAACTGAATATATTTGAAGATATTTATCAAAATATTGATAAATATTTCATTCTTATAATAAATTGGACTTACCAAAACTAAGTTTTTCATCAGTAAACTGTTAAATTGTCACCATAAGCCACCAGTGAGAGGCCTGCAGCCTTGATATAGGACACTGTGGTTTCATTGTTAGATTGGATTTACAGCATGTTAACGTGATATAGTATAGTGAAGTATAACAGTGTAGTAGTATATCACATCGTCTATTTATAACAAATTAATGACCAGATATAATGTTTCCAGTTAAGCTAAGTGTATTAGATGTGCACAGTGTCTGCAGGAAATGACTCAGCAGCACGGCATGAAAAGAAGTCCATGAAAAATCACTATATCAAGGACAAAATAGCCAATGCAGAAGAAATGTCTGAAATCTGCACAGAGAATAGCTCAATATATATATACAAAATTATGCTTCCTGCACTTTAGTTTTCTCCACTGCTGAATCTGCTAACATTTACGATAAATTATTACTCATTATTCGCTCTGAACATCGGCCTGTATGAGCCTAAATGATACTGTCTGTCAATTAATTGATCAACACAAAATAAATAAAAACTACAATTACTCAAATAGTCAAGCACTGAGTCTAATGGCCGCGTGTATTTTCACCATAACCTTCTGTTTTTTTCAGACTGATTTTATTTCCATTCCTGCATAAATGGTTTGATATCAGAAGCAAAATGTGTTCAATTTAGAATCCAATTAAGTGTGATCTGAGTGAGTCATGGAGCAGGTGCGAATGCCTCTCCCTCCACACCGTCTGTGCATGTAATCAGCACTAAGCCACAGTCACATCTCCATAGCGCCTCACCAACCTTTTACATGTCTTAATAATTTAATGATTCTGACAATTGGTCATTACTTTTTTTTTTATTTTGTAATCAGGAAAGCCACAGGAGCTTTCTACATACTGGTCAAACACAGATCATTTTGACAAATCATCCCCCCTAGCAGGCTTAATGTCTGAGTGCATATTCATAGCCTTTTCAGATTTCCTATCAAAGTAGCTGGCAGGTCTCTGGTGCGAGCTGCGCCTCTCGCTCTTCTATGAATCATTCATGCTGTTTAGCTCACAGTTGTTTGGGTGCATCTGGCTCTGGGAAGTGTGGGGTTGGCCAAATGGAGAGGCCACATGGCGGCTCCAGATGTTTTGCTTTTGTATATGCACAGCTCATCAAAAACAACAAGCAGTGCCACCCTAGAGTCCCTGCCATCTGGGGGTGGGGTGGGGTGGGGTGGAGGGCAGACAACAGCTTCTCGTGTTCCCTGGTGAATTATTGGAGAGCTCTTTTGAAACGATATGAGCTATTTTCAGACAACCTCCCTAATGCCACATTCAGTATCTGTGAAGACAGGAGCACCGAGTCTAACATTGATTTGGACAGAAGGTTGCTAATTTGAAAACAGTTTAGCTGGAGGGCCTAGATTCAAGTAGAAGAAAGCAGCAACATACATAAGCGCAGCAAATCCCTGACAGCTCTACAACACATTTGTAGCTGCTGTGTGTCTAACCTGCCTGTGTAAAAGTGGGTAAAGCAAATAGACTGCGCTCCTCTGGGATCAATACAAAAAATGATTAACAGTGCTGTTCCAAAACTAATTTGTCTTTTAGTTTTTATTGAATTGCATATAGTAAATCAATCAAAGTAATGAGAGAGATGTTTGAGAACTGAAGTTCACTTTCTGCACAAAGTTTTTGCATATCTGTCAGGTTGCATTATTTTGAGTGCTGTGTGCTTGTGCTTTGTGTCCAGCCCCATGTGCACATCACGCCCGTCCCCAGATCCATGCCACTCTCAGTAAAATCATTATTTAGTCCTTTTGTAAGCAAGCAGTGTCCCAGATCACAAATTAATCTTTCATATGTTTCCAAGATCTAGCCTTCTGTAATCCCATCTGTATGAGACACAACAAAGCACAGTGAGAGAGCGCCTATGAATTATTCATTCATCTCTCATGAAAGGCTTTCGTTATGTCTGTCATGTTTCACTCTTGCAAGGAAAATCCATTGATCCTTGCCTTTTCTCTGACAACAAGAACAAACAAGCGACGTCGCATGGCTGTACATTTTCTCACACGCCGTCAAATAGATCTGAGAAAAATGCACCAACGATGAGGCAATGTGCAATATGTATATGTGCATAATGTGTACGTACATTACAAACGCTCACTATACAGTATGCACACCGCATTAAACACATCGCCGTGCTCTTAACTAATAGCTGCAAGTGCAACCTCAGGGAAAATGTTGTAACTAGAACATAGCGAGGCACGGTGGATTAAGTCACATGTGCCTTGCCAGTAATCATTTATCTCCAGTAATATTATAATCTAATGGACGTGTCTTCTTTCTGACAAGTTGCCTTCATAATTCAGTGCAACAGAATAGAGAAAACAGCATTGTTAACAAGAAAAGGCTTTAAATCACAAGCATGGAGTACATTTCCTGTGAAATATTAATGTGGAAAGTGTGTTTGTGTACAAGGAACAAAGGGCAGAGTGTTGTACATCAATGGGCTGACAGTGCTGCAGGCTCCACAAACCAGGCTCTGCTTACTCCAACTATGGCACACTGTGTATGTATAAGGGGTTGGTGCAGGGGAGGTGGAGGGAGAGGGTCATTTATAATGTATAGACCTGCCGGAGCGTGAGGTGTTGGGTCTGCTTAGCTTGTGTGCATATCTCTGTGTGGCTGGTCCTCACCTCACTGAGCACTTGCCTTATTTACTTTAAAAGCTTTCCTCTGGAGCCTTGTTTGGAAACTTGGGAGGCTGGGCTGGATAAGACAGATCCAATTCACTAATACCTCCATTTTTACAGTGATGAGCCTATCGCCTTACAAGACCGGGAGTAGGCACAACTCTCCCTTTGAAAGTCGCACAGCCTTGTAAGTCCACATTAGTGTCTTGTTACCTGTAATGTAATGAGGTTAGTTGAGCGGTTGTCTGCAGAGCGCGCCAGTAATGCTCTTGGCTGCAAGGACGGAGGAATCTGACTTGATCCTGTTAAGAGCAATATAGTGGCTTTATATGCATTCACAGCAATAAACATCAGACACATATATAAAAAAACCTGCTCATTACCTGTAGTGCACCTGTAGCTTGATCTATTTTTCTCACTCGTGCTTATTTCATAACACAACACACTGCAGCTCTGATATGACAGGTTGCTTGTGTTGACTGTGTGTACTTGACTATGTAGATTATACAGCAGCTTGCAGGATAAGAGTGCTGTTGTTGGCCCGGGCTGCCTCCTCCCTGCCTGTCAGCGCCAAGCAGAGATGAGCTTGAGGCCCGTTCTGTCTGCTGTTAATCCTGCCTGTTCTGCTTTGTCAAAGCTGCTGTTTGAACAATGGAGCTGTCTTCTTGTCTGCTAATTTAGGAACAAACATTTGCCTGCGTAGCAAACAAGCTCTCCCAGGAAGTGCTATTAATAGGATAATTAAGCAGACGGTAATGAGCAGGATTACTGCTAATTATGACAAGATTTGTTTTGGCATTTGCCTGAGAGGCAACGGAGTGTTAAAGTCTGCACAGGAGTTCATCACTGCACCGAGCGAGCAGGCACCTGAGTAAACAGACAGGGACACACATGGGGGTGGGGTGGGGGGGACTTACACGTGTGCATGTGTGGGTGTTTGTGGGTCGGTGGGGGGGTAAACAGAAGAGAGATAATTGCAAAAGCACAACAACAATGTTTGCTGCGCGAGACAAACTGTCCAAAACCTAAAGATATACTATTTATGATATTATAAAATGAAAAAAGCAGCAGATTCTCACATTTGAGGAGGTTAGAATAAGAGAATGATTTATATACTGTTTGAAGTCTTCACCTGTAATGTCCTTTGTTTTATTTGTCTGACAATTGCCACAGACACACAAGCTATTTCATAAAGGATAATAAACTAAAACAGGAGCTTTTTCCGTTTCAACCCAATCTCCAATACACTTTTATTTGATAAAAAATTCATGTTCAATTAATTTTAATAAGTTGAAGATATCAAGACTTTTTACCTTACTTGTTCGTGTACAACTATAAGGACCTGGAAAAACAGCCCCATATAATAGTAATGAAATCTGACAAGAAATAGACAAACCCAGACACAGTTGTGGGACATCTGTTTCAGCTTTCCTTGTCTGTCAGGATATTTTCTGACTGTAATAAACAATAAAGGAAAAAGGGGGATGAATGACCTGACTTTCAGGTGCTGGCTGTATAAACATGTTTCTTGACTTTCTTGAGATTTTTTTCTTCTGAATAAAATGTCTCACTTGAAGGTGACAAAGAAAATGCGAGCAAAGGGCAAAGTGACTAATCTTTTGTCATACACTAGATTAAATGTTTGATTATTTTTAGTGTACTATTGTATTAGTAGTAGTAGTAGTAATGTCATTCTCTCGCATGACAGGAGATTAAATTAGACATATATTTCCTGGGAACACAGTGGAAGAATTAGCCTAAACCGTGGGGTGACTTTAACCAAGATGAAACCTTAATTCACAAGATTCAATCAAAAACTGACAACAAGCAAACAAGCCTAGCTGAGGTAAAGGGGAATCTTAATGCGATTGTAGCTAAAGCTCAGACAGTGAGCCGCCTCCATTAAAGCATGCCACACGGCCCAGCAGCTCCAGATAAGACAGCTGAGTCTGGGATTTAGAGCTTTGGCTTATCGTCATCGTCACACCACTGTCTCACAGAGAGCAGAGAACACGGCCCCCAAATCCTCTCCGACTGGGAACCAAGTTTGTCTTTGGGCCGTGGGTGCAGTCCAAGTCAGACACAGGTAGGTTAATGTGTTATAACTCTCAGATAGAGCCTTGATCTCTTAGCCTCCTCAAAAGGCACACCAACTTTGGCACGCCATCAAGACTTTACATTCTGCGGCAGAAGCTGGGATAAGATTATAGAGAGGGAGAGCTGTGTGGAGTACTGTTTTAGAAATAAAATTGCTTTTTATTTCACCCAACATGTGTTCAGTGAGATTAAGGCATAATCTTACAACATTTAATAAGAGCCGGTTTGTGGCCTTCCGGCTGAGGCAGAAAAAGTGGAGCATGCCTGCTCTACTTTAAATCCTGTTTATTGAATTATAAAGAACCTTAAAGGATCAGGAATGTGACTCATACATTTGAATATTTTATGGTATTTTCATGTCAAAGCACATCATCAACTAAAGTATCTAAAAAAAACTTTTTTTTTATCCAACAATTTCATTTTCTAAATATAGTTGAAGTGCATTAACAAAATAAAGACTATAACATTTTAGGGAATATAATATATTTTATGTAAATACATGCAAAGGAACAATATCAATTACCGAAGGTTATTAGGTAGAGTTATCGTCATGAGTTATGATCCCTTCGTTTAAGTTTCAACATTAAATGAGACAAAATGATAAAATGTAAAACATTTGCCATCACAACCTACATCCAAATCCCCCTTTTTTTTCCCTCAAACCTAAGACCATATTGGAAATCCCTAACCTCAATTTATGTAATCCAAAGCCCTCGCATGAACTTCAGCTTGAGCTCTGGTTTTCAAGAGGTATTTGGAAGTTAAAGTCTCAGATCAGATTTAGACAGATTAGAATTAGGAGTTGGAAGTCTGGGAGGGGTGGATATGAGGATTTGCCCAGCTCCACGAGACGGCCTTGTCAGTGATAAGTTATACTGAGCCATGGGTAAGAGGATTGCCCAGACTAATCCGAATCAAAAGACATACCATGTGAATTACATCCCGAAACAGGTTCGCTTACAGAGATTAGGAGCCTGCATGTAAATCCTGTCATACTCTACTTGGCACTGGAAGATGAGCCTGAAAGAACAAACACAAACATGTGCTTTGTACACTGCTGCAACTGCTGGCACCAGGTCACCAATCAAAATCGCCCGTTTCCTTGATTACAGCTTTCTTTTCCTTATTATTTGAAAGATAAGATGTCCATTGGTGAGACTATTAAGGCCAGGCCCACTAATTATTCACACCACATCTAAGACAGTGCAGATACTGAGGGTTGAGAATAATACTCCCCCAGTGAAGTGACACCCACAGACACCCACACAGCAGCCTGCTCACCCCCCCTCCCTCCCTCTCTCTCTCTCTCTCTCTCTCTCACCATTCCTCCTTCCCACCATCACTAAACTAAGCTTGAGTTCAATGAAGCATTTATTTCTCTTCCTGTTTGACATGGGTGATTCTATCAAGGCATCTGGCAGCAAGTGCTGTAATACAAGGCTTTCTGTTAAGATGTCAAAGAATGTTACTCTCTGCTGTAGTGAAAGGGAAAAAATAGCTTACATTTTTCTCTCTTTTTTTTTTCCATCCAGAAGTACTGAACAAACAAGACTTGTATCCCTGGCCCAGAAATGCTTCAAAGAGCACATGTCTGCTGGGACTGGCTGTGAAATGTAGAGCAGTGTTGGCTGCTTAGCTTTGCATTTCAGCCAGAGCAAGCTCATAGGAGCACTGCAGAAATCTGAGTAGATCTGTGGGCTAAACCAGGGAGAGTGTAGTATGATGCACAACCTCCCTCTCACTGCAACATCTACAGAAGGTAGGAACATGTTACTGCAATAAATAAATAAAGAAAAACTCCTGCAGTTTCATAATGTATCCACTACTCATATATTTCATACACTCTGGGCTGCACACTCACTGCTGTGGGTAATAAGACACAGTGATCCCAGAAGCCACTGAGCTACACAGGGCCGTGGGTACATGCTACTGATAAAATGATGAATAATATCACATCTTAAAGTTGGAATTAATCTGTTGGCCTCTCATGTGTACAAGGGAGATATACTATGGTAATTACCTTACACATCAGGCCTTGTGAAAAATGCAGCAAAGCAAAGCTATTTTGTTGTAGATTGAATGGATGTAAATGCTTTAGGGCACAGTGTAAATGGAAAGCACTGAGACGAAAGCAGTGGGAGACGGCATAAGAAAAACCATCAAGCAGCGGTGCAAAACTCTGCAGATGCTGTGAAGCATGCCGAATAGAGGTCTCTCGCTGCAGTATAACGGCTCATAAAGCCGCAAATGGTATTTCCACTTCATTCAGTCTCAGGGCCAGGTTCCAAGCAGCTCCTCAATGACGGAATTGAACCCATTAGCAATCGATTAAAGAACCAGCAGGCAGTCACCACTCTGCCTGCAGGGAGGACGCGGGTCTAGCGGGGGCTGGGGGCCTGTCGGCCAGCAGAGGCTCCTGGGGTTTGAGGTTCAAATCTTTGTTTATGTAGAAATAGTGGCGACCACTTTAACCCTGGATCTCACCCCTGTGAAGCAGATTACGACAGTCAGATTGTGAGTGGGTAGTGCTTTATGCAGAGCGCGGGAGCTTTTGATTGGCACATGACGTCACTGGTGCACAAGGTACAACACACAAGACACCTGCTACCGGTTTGATGAGCATATTCATAAGTCCTATTGAATGTCTGAGCTGTGGATGTTTACCCAGTCCATGAGACATGAATGATGAACAATTTGACCTTTGGTAACAGATTAGAATTTCAATCAAGTGACCACAAACCAATCCATAAAACTATATGAAAATGGAAAGCAGTGCCATGTAATTACCTCAGGATTAAAACATCTTAAAATGTTCTCTGTGTCATTAAAAGTTCTTTTGGCACATAGTGAGCATACATGTCGTAAAATATAAATTCACAAGTATATAAAATAGAATTTATTCCACTGTGATTCTACTGTCCTTGCCCCCCTGTACTATATATGCTCCATACGTAGCAGCCTGTCAGCTTTTATTCTTGGTGTCGACCTTTGTCTCCATGGGCCTCATAACTGACATTTTCAATTACACTGCAAACAACTTATCAATATGCATGGATTTCCCAGCCAATATCAGAGCAAACAGAGTCGTTTGGAGAGCTGAGTCTGTCAGGGGAGAGAAATAGGGCAGACATGTCAAGGTCAGGATTTTGTTAATGAGGGACGGGCCGCTGAATAATTGAATGGGCTGAGTAGTATCGACTGTTGAAGCAGAAGCGTTTAAAGCGTTGGCGATCGTTAAGGAAAATCCTCCCAGCACTTTATGTTCCATGGCAGTAATTTATGCATGGGCATCCAAGCGGGTGCCCTATGGTTCACAGCACTGAATGCACAAAGCAATGAGTGGATTAGCCAAGCACACTTTAGAAACAGCAGCCAAGCGTGCAAGTCATTCCTGTGGATGAAGTGATGGCTCTGGCAGTGCAATTATTCAGCTGTGCAGTTTAAATACATAGACAAATGGCAACGAGAGAGGCATTGAATATCCGCCCTGTATATCTAGCAGAAACATGGAAAAATAGCTAAACATGAACAGAATGTCGAGAGCAAGTAGAGCAATCAATCTGCACATTATGTATCACATATAGCACACTCAAATACAGAACAGCTGCAGCAGTGACAGAGGGCACTCCAGAGGAAACGAAACGTAACGCGACTGTATGCTGTACTCTCTGTAAACATGTTCCTGAAGGAACGAATCTGATGGACAACTCCCACTAAACCATTGATATCAGCTGGTGCTGCTGTGTAGAAAACAAATTTTGATAATAGTGGGATCAAAGCAGCAAATGTAAATGCATGTAAACAAGCTAAGTAATACTACTTTAGCCAAATGCCCCCTTTT
Organism: Pampus argenteus; assembly: GCA_036937835.1. Taxonomy (NCBI): domain Eukaryota; kingdom Metazoa; phylum Chordata; class Actinopteri; order Scombriformes; family Stromateidae; genus Pampus; species Pampus argenteus. The sequence continues at coordinate 9,310,420 of CM072869.1, forward strand.
GTTTTGAGCGCAATCTCAACCATTTTTTAATCTGCACCAAGAACTGCTCAAGCTGTTGTTGTTGCGGCAACATACTCGAGCAGTTCTCAGGCCTTTAAGCCTCCACCCCTCTCTCCTCTCTGCAGGTTGGGAGCTTTGAGGGGGGGGGCTTCTAATCCCTCTATGTAATTACTGCTCCCTGCAATGGCCAGACCATCTCTGTGTAAATCAGATTAGCTGACCTAAATCGCTCTCGTTTCTCTCTACCCCATCAAACAATTTCTTATCTACACCCGGAGAGCTAAACAACACGCAGATACCACTCCTCCCAACCTCCCGCCCCCAGAAGACATGGCCTGTTTATTTGATCAGCGCAGGAAAGCAAACAGTTTCTTCATGATACACAAACAGGCTGGGCTGGGCTGGCCCTGCTGGGTGGCCGGAGTGCAAGGGCAGGGCTGAGTTGCTGGCTGGGTTGCAGACACGCAGATAACCACCTCCATCACGTCCACAACTTCCATATCGGGGGCCATTAACAGAGGAGGAAGCGGGGCAGGCGCATAACACAGACAACAATGTTGCTCAATGCGTGGTAAATAAAGGTCACCAAACATGATAGAGATGTATTACTCCTCTCCGTGCTGCCTCCTTCCTATCCAATTTATTCCTCAGGTCATACATTTACAACTTTCAGAGAGGAGGAGGAGGAGGAGGAGGAGGAGGAGGAGGGGAGGTATTGAGAGGAAATGCTGCTCTTCAGTGGGAATAGAGACAGGCTAAAGTAAAGAGGGGGAACAAATGAGGTCTGTGATCCTGCCTCACCCCCACCCCCTCCCACCCTTTCCTCCCTCCCAAGCCCCAATCAGGCTGAACCACTGCTCTCAGCGCGACAGCCAGGCCTTTGTTGCTCTCTGAATGGAGGTTAAATATCCCTCGAAATCAGAGCTCTTTGGCTTTCTGGACGCATAGTCAGAGACCCAGTGCCTTTCACATGCTAATGCCCGTGTTTTTTATTTCTTTTGTAACCATGGTTAGACAGCGGTATCATGCTAAAGGGCGATGAATAAAGCAGGATGAATTTGTTTTTTTCTCAGCTTCTCTCTCTCTCTCTTCTCTTTTATCCAACGCCCTCCCTCTTTCCCCCACTCTCTCTCTCTCTTTTATCACCATCTCTCCGAGCCAGCCCACATTCCATCCCCCTCCTGCAGGGGTTTAAAAAAGCACAGATGGTCTCTCCTGACCTGCTATTCATCATTGTGTCAAAAGCTTTGTCAGAATAATGCTCCCCTACAACAAGCTGAAGGATTTTATTTGTTCCTATTGATGAGGCCTGTTAATTTCACAGACGTCTCATTAGGCTTAAACCACCAATTAATTTCTTTTGTTCTCATTAAATGGCTAATTCTAAACATGAACCGCACTGACAATGAGTGTTGCTCAGAGCCAAAGCCAGACAGCGCTGCTACCGCCACAGAGCTACTGGAGCGTGAAGCAGACAGGTAGAGGGAGAAAATTGAAGAGCAGGAGGGAGCATGTGATGGGGTGTGGGGGGGCTTGCAGGAGAATGAGAGAGAGAGAGACAGAGAGAAAGTGGTGGCAAGGGCAGGAAAGAGCCAGAGAGCAAAGGAGAGCCCTAACAAAAGCCTCTGTTAATTTATAGACGCCCTTAACACTAGGCATGGATGGCAACTCATTAACTGCTTGCAGATTTTTTTTTTTTCTCCCCTGTCGGAGGATCAAGTGGCCCTCAGGGGTAAAGGTTGCAATCATCTGTTGGTGGCAGCAGACAGCACTCATCTCTGAATAAAAAGTGAAAATAAAAATTATAGCAGAATAAATCAAAATAAAAATGGGAACAAAAGAGAGAGAGAGAAAAAAAGAAAAGCGCAAAATGGGAACCAAGGTAGTAATTTTTCTATTGGAAGTGTACTCACAAAAGCTATCTTGTGCCTGCACTCCATTATAGCAGTGCAAGCTGTCATTATGGCCAAGGATATATGGAAGCCTCATAATATCCAGAGATTGGTAGTTTGTTAGACAGCACTGTACAATTTGCTGCAGCCTTGAAGGATCCTTGAGCCTCTCTTGACAATTTACCGAGGGAATTGCCGGAGCGTTGCCTTTTGTCTGCTGGAGACACAGGGGCAATTATCCAGCCTCCTGTAATGTTTCCCTGACTTTAATCTCCTGGCTGAGAGCGTAAAGCAGAATGGGTAAGGTTTCAGAGTGCCTCTGGGTTCTATTAACACACAACTGCTGTTTCTGTTCAGGCCAGGCAGCCAAGAGAGGACTGCAATCTGACAGACAGGCCTCCCCTGGGCTTTTAAGGAGAAAACATGATTATGTCATAATATATTTTCGAAAAGAGATCCATTTGAAAGATTGGCCCTGTGTCTTTTCAATCTAACATGGATCTGCTTTTGTCAGGCACAGTGGGAGCACTGGGAATGACAGATGCTTCAATGAACCAAAAAGGAATAGAAATAAAGTGTTTTACCAGGGAAAAAAAAAATGACACCAGAGGCCGGAAGTAAGGACAAGAAAATCCTATTTCACTAACAATTCCATCAAATGGATCTCTCCGGTGTCAAAATTTACCTTGAATTACTTATATGTATTTTTTAAACACCCCGCAGATCTGTGTACAAAGTCTATACCACATAATATTGTCACTTTTATGCAATAAATTAGTCCAGGTCTAATGACTAGATCCCCATTTGGATATGATTAACATCACTGGGGGAGATGGGGAATAAAATATTCACTCTGCTTCTCACTAATTTAACTCGATCATCACTCTGGGCGGCATTTTAACCGTCACAATTAAAGAATGTGGTCTGTAATAGACATGAACATGCAGCGGGACAAAGCCAAAAGAGAATATGACGGCACTCTGGACAGGAATGTTCAATTATTATTATTATTATTATTATATACACTCCAAACCGGATTAAAATGACTGCTGCAGGTTATGTTAAAAAAGATACCAGAAAAGAAGAAGTCAATCCAATCCTCTGTGAAGCTGTACACTAAATGCTAACATCATCATGCTAACATGCGTAGTACAAAACACAAAGTAGACATTGCCATTCACAGAACCATGCCACCAGCTAGCATGACTAAAAGCTGTTTAGTTCCTAAGGCCCAGTGTAGGTGTGTCAGTCCACTCCACTGAATGATAGCAAACATATCACTTTGTGCCTGTGAATATCACTTCACAACAGAGTATTTGGACAGGCTGAGCTCTCCAACATAGAGCTCATGCAGCCACTTCACTACTTATTTGTGCATGTGTAAAGCCAAGAGACAAGGATGAGCAATATTGTGATTAAAGTATACGCCTTTTAGAGTGTAGGCGACTCTGCACCTCCTCACTCATGATTATAGTGCACTACACCTGAGAGGAAAGTTAGTCCAGATGGATCAGAAAGATGGACAGAAAATAATAGATAATAAAAAATGACTCGATCTAATGTGAAAGTTTCTCAGTGTGATGAGTTTTTTTTAATTTTTTTTATCTGTCACTCATAATTGTAAATTGGATATTTTTTGGTTTGTGGCCTGTCGTTTGGACAAAATAAGACATTTAAAGATGTAACCTTTGACTTTGGGAAACAGATATAATATATAACAGATATTTTCACTATTATACATTTTATAGACAAAGTGACTAATCGATTATTTGAGAAAATAATCTGCAGATCAATCAGTAAGGAAGGTAGGAAAGGAAATTGTTAGCTCTGATCTCTCTCTCCGATCAAATCCATCAATCTATTGATTTGACATGAGTCTGGAAATGTTCAGTTCACCGAAGTTTGCGTATATTGTAGTCGCTGGAGGTGGAGCTAGTTTGAACTTCATATACAGTTAGCTAGTTTCGTCCAGTGGTTCCCAACCTAAGGGTCAGACCCCATCAAAGGGTCAACAGATAAAGCCGTGGGGGCACGAGATGATTAATGGGAGAGAAAAAGTTCTGATACTGATTTTAATTTTTTTTCTAATCTTTGATTTTCGGGTGATGTATTGGATCATTTGAACATTTGAATTGAAATGAAACCATGCTGTTAACACACTGCTTTTTGTCAAAGCCAAAAAGGTTGAAAACTACTGGTTTAATCTTTAACAATGTGTTGTATTTTAATATCTTGTTATATTATCCATTGTGTCAAATCTTCATCTGTAAAGTAACCAAAGCTGTCAAATTGTGTAACATCTTAATCTGAAGTGTAACTAGTTATTAGTCAAATAAACATGGTGGAGTCTAAAGTATAGAGTAGTATAACATAGAAAATACTCAAGTCAAGTACAAGTACCTCAGAATTGTACAAGTACAGTACTTGAGTAAATGTACTTAGTTGCTTTTCATCACTGTGTATTATGTGAACAAATAATTGTTGTTAAGTATAAAGGGAGTGTTTTAAATTCACTGATAGGATAACATGTTTTGTCCTACGCTATTTTATTCAACAGTCCCACAGAGAACAACAGAAAGAAGGTACCATGCAGAGTCACATGTGCAGTAACTAAATCGGGTCCCTCAGTGTATTTAATTACATGGTGTTAAATAAACGATATTTACTGACATAAACCGATAATTCTGTGTTACCCATTTAAGAAAACGTTTGATGTGAAGACGACCTTTTTCTAATCCGTAGTATATGATCATGTTGTTAGTCATCTTAATAAAAATCAAGGTTATCTTCCAAGTAAACACAGGCAGAAGACAGGGCCAAAGGGAATCCAGCTCCCACCACTTTAGCTCAATACCACCATTACTTCTGTAATTAACCATGTTGCTCATACACCTCCAGCTGTGCCTTAATCAAAGAATGTGTGTGGAAATATAATTAGCATGTTAGCATAATGCACATAATAAAGGAGTACTTGTAGTTGTCTTGAGCTAAACATCAAATAGCGTGTTGGTTCCTTTTTAGGGCATTAGTATCATACAAATCTAATTACTCTGGGTATTGAATTACTGGATTTTAGTGGATTCTTGGAACAAATACAAAGTAATGTCCAAGCAGTACCCTGGACTTCCAGTGGAAAACAGCCTTTACCGAAAAGGGGAAGACATGAGAAGATGGTGAAACAGCATACTGATAATATGCGGTTGTCTATTCCTCAGGACACATCAGGAGGAATTTAGTTTTACTGGCTTCATTGCCCTCCAGCTACAGTGACACAAACCTGCCCAGTGCAGACAGTCCCTTGACCTCGATATCTAAAATAGCATCCAGTCCATTACTGCGCCTCTGACTAAGCTCTGAGACTCCATGGGGTGAAGTGCAACATCAAGTTCACATGTAGAAAGTCTTGTGAACATCAGTAGTCTGAACACAGCAGCACAAGCAGTGGCGGCGGCAGCAGCAATCCAGCCTAATCCAAATGAATCCGGGTCTCGCAGGTTTGTTCATCCTGGTTGGAGGGTGATGACTGCTCTGCTCTGCTGGGGTGCTTATCTGCTGTCAGTGGTCGCTGGCTGTACAGGCCTTGTGTTATCAGGGCTCTGCCTGCTCAGGGATTGGAGAGCCCATAGAAAGTAAACATAGAACCTGTCCTTTGCTTATCTAGTGGGGAGTGTGTATCTGTGTGAGGAAGAGAGAAGCTTGTTTCCATGGCAACCTCCTCCTTTAACACCCCCCCCCTACTATCACCCCTCCCCTCTAGAGGAGAACCCTGGTGGTCTTTGTGTAATGCGATTCCACTAGAATGCACTGTGGATTAGAGCTGCACTGCCTTCAGGCCCTAGGCAGGGCAACAGTGAAGACATTATTACCCAGATCAAATGCTGTAATCACTAGGCACTGGGGGCTTTCACATCCATTGCAGATAAAACCCAGGACTGGCAATACTCAGGTGATTAGGGGATTATTATTCTGCATTTCAGCACGGTGCCAGTCCCTTGCTGTTGGAGGAAGAAAACCCAGATTTTCTATGTGACAGATGGGGGAAAGGCAGAAAACAGAATGGGAGCCAAAAGAACTAGCCAGAATTCTAGTGGACTGTGATCAATGCCTGGCAGCAAAAAAACAGAATTAAAAAAAAATCCCATTCACACAGTGGTTTACATGTGCAAGACCACATATTGGCATTACAGGTCCCCCTTGGCTTTCTGTAGGGCTCCAACAATCCAAGCAGAAGTAGAGAATTGGACTATTTTCTTATGTTTAGAGCTGCTGTAAAACACTTCTTTCCACTCTAGTTTCTTAGTCTGCACTGTAGCCCTCCTCTAAATAGAACAGGGCAGCATGGGCTTTCGCATGAGAACCTGCTGAAAGCCCTCCATTGAGAGGCAGATCAACGGAAGGCGAGACAATGACCCCCTCAGTGTCCAGCAATAGGCACTCAGAGGTACAACCTTTCATCTGCAGATATTCTACTGTTTGATTAAGTGAGGAAGAAAATTCTACTTGAGCAAGGAGCTTAAGCTACAAATGCACACAGGAAGTACACACTTCAGCAATGTGGGAAAAGAAAGACTATAGCCTTTAACAAATGAGTCCGTGAGAGCGGAGCATGGCGGCTGGCTCCATGCTGAAAGCATCCGGCCCAGCTTTTATAATCTAACAACAACATCTCTGAAGAGGCAGCCATATGAAGGGCTCGCAGCTTCATGCACAGAGTAGTAGAAGAGCCTTGTTCTGGAGTGGAAGGGCTGAGCCATTCACCTCAGCCTACCCAAAAGTACTCAACTACCAAAAGACCACTCAAGAGAACTCAAGAGCAGTGTTTGCGTCATATTTCTGAAGTGTCGCTGCATAAAAAAAAGAGTCTACCTTATTTTATCACTCTGGGGGATGTGCCGTTTTAGTTCTACCACCACATATTGATCCGACCCTAAAAATGTGAAAACTTGACGGTGACCAGTTGGTTACAGCACACTGTGACTGAAGCCCTCAAATATGAATGCAAGCTCAGTAATTTCTGGATTAAAGCTGTAGACAGAAGTCCTTAACAACCTCTCTAACAGCACCCAGAATGTCTGTCTGCATTTCTCCCGAGACAGTTGTCAGCTGGATGCATTTATAGCCATTATTACTTCCATATACTGCCAAGAAGAGTCTATGAGTCAGTCTGTATGTACTGTAGATGGAGGCTAGGAAGAGCTCATCGTAGCAGCACGCAAGATAAGAGTTTGAGGCCATGGTTTTCAGAGAAAAGCTGGGGCAATACATTTTGTGTATTTCCCTAAGTTACTGGTGCTCTCAACAACACTGCTTAAACCAGTTCACATTCCTTGTACTGACAATTATTAATATTAATCAGCATCAATAAATCTGAAACAGCCTTCACTTCATCATTCATGCAATAGTAGCAAGGCACCAGTACTAGAGAAATTCAGTCAGAATGATTTTTATATAAAAACAGTTTATTGATTTATCAACAACTGTCAACTGTACAATCCGTAGGGATGATGACACGTGTATGCTACACAGTCTAATGTGTTTATGAAGAAACCATTCCCGTCTATCAGAGGTTTTGTAGTGGAATATTATGAAATACTGAAGAAAGCAAACAGAGAATACCGAAAATGTCAAATGTGGTACCGGCTTTGCCTGCCACCTCTATGAGTAACTGTCGGTCTTGCATATCAGTCACAGACAGTCAAACGAGCAAGGCAATGATGAACTTTTATAGACCGATGACTAAACTTTGTTGGGTGAAGCAATAAAGAGTCATATGGTAGTCAGGTCAACAGGCCGAAATCAATTCTTCTCAATGAAACCCATCAGTGCTCCAGTTGAAAGTTATCCATTTTCATGTTGAAAGCAGCCAGTGTTCATGAGTAGGTCTTCATGTCAACATTGAATTTCTGCTGAGCAGGACCAAATGATAGATTTATGTGGAACCATGATTTTCTCCTCTTCCAGTCTGAAAAAAAGGGCATTTCCAGAATTCTCCACTGCTAAAATCCATGGGACAAGCATCTGTGTTCTGTGTTACAGCAAATTGTGAAAAAAAGGCCATTGTCAGGGAGGAAAAAAAAAATCCAAATTAGATTTCCAAAAAGGTCATCCTGGACAACGGACATGAAAAAAAGCAGAGGAGGGGAAAAAACTGAAATAGAATATCCTCTTACAAAGTCCTAATCTAATTTCCATCCCCAGAGGGTACAGAAAATCACGGAGAGAACAAGAAAGAACCATCACAAGCGTAACTGGACACCAAAATATAAATCTATAAAAGGCCTTTTATTACTCCATTATGTACACTTTTCACAGGACCTCCAAGAAGAAGCTCCAGAGTGAAGCGCCGCTTCAAGTTGTGTCATGGAACTTTATCTCCACATTAAAAAGGACGAATAAAAAAAGAAATATCCAACAAACAGAAAAAAACAGCAAGACATTATTTTCTTCTTAGTGCCATAGGGAACTGCACTCGCTGTACAAGTGTTAGTTGTATGAGTGAGGAAGGGCAGAGCCGTAGGACACAGCACCAACGTCCATTTCAGTCTGGCACTGCCAAACTTCCTGCCCATCCATCCCGGGGCTGCAGGCAACATCCATGCTGTCTGTGTGAGGGAAGGTAGATGGAGGAAGAGTCTACTGTTCCTGAGCATCAGCATGTGCTGATACAAAGCAGTCTATTCTAGTAGATCACTTCATATACAGTGGCCTTCTTGTCACCAGAGCCTGTCACAATATACTTGTCGTCTGTTGAGATGTCACAGCTCAGGACAGATGAGGATTCCTTGGACTGTTTAGAGAAAAGATTAAAAAAAATAACATTTTAGTCTTGGAGGTAGTTAACATGCTCAAATACATTTGAAGTTAAGTGGGGAAGATTAGCTGACTACAGGGCAAGATTAGATTGCAGTGACATCAAGTTCTGGCCTGATGCCCCTTTAAAAAGACTTCTCTGTCAGGTCAATAATCCAGGTTCAGTTTTCACTGATAGGAGATTCCTGTCAGACAGCGGTCGCTGTGCCCTTCCTCTCAGAGACAACTGTGCATACTTCTGGACTTGCTGTAGACAGAGAGTATTGATCTGCATACCTGGAATATGCTGGCACCATAAGGAGTCCTCCAAGCATTCAACAGATTGTCCTTCCCAGTGCTTACAAACCATTTACCTGCAAAGAAAGCAACAGTGCAATCAGGCCTCCTTCGATTAAGAAGTGGTGGAAGAATACGTACAAATGAAGAGTTGTTGGGTCTGTAACCTTGAGGGCACAATAGGCATTCAGACTGTAAAAAGGCATACAGCAGTTTTATTGCTAAATAAAATAGGACGGTCAGAGGCCCTTTTCAGTTTAGTAAAGTCATCAGTCTCTTCTCCTTTCTATGTGTCTGTGTGTTCATACCACAGTAGGCAAACTTGAGGGAGAGGACACAGCTCTCGTGCAGGTGGAGCTGATACTTGTCAGGCTTCGAGTGGTGCAGCACCTCCACATTGCTGCTCTCCATGCCTACAGCCAGCCACTCGCCAGTCGGACAGTAGCCCAGGGAGAAGATCTGGGAGCGGGACAGAGCAGTTATTACTGACAGTTATGGCACTAGAATGAAACTGCCCTCCACAGTATGCCTGTGTCTGTTGTCCGTCATCTCAATTTTGTGTAGTTGTACCTGTGAAGTGAAGTCATGCTGCTGCAGCTGTCGACCCTCCCTCAGATCCCAGGAGCGAACAGTGTTGTCGAGACCGCCTGTCCACAGCTTAGTGCCGTCATGGGATATGTCAATGCAGCTAGCACCATCCGTGTGACCCTGGAATTGCCTACAATCAAAAGGAACAGAAGGCATACATTAATTATTGACATCCGCCTTTTAAAAATACTCACACAACATTATTTGTGGTGTGGGGCCAAAGTGTGAATAAGTGTCTTTTTCCAACCTAACAAGAGTCTGGTTGTGGAGATCCCAGACGGCAATGTTTCCATCACTGCAGCAGGAGAAGCAGACCTTGGCATCGGGGCTGATAGCCAAGGCGTAGCATGCCGGGGCTGAGGAGGTGAGCTCAGCCTTTATGCGGGGTGTCTGAGAGGCCAGATCCCAGATGGTCAATGTGCTGGCCTCGCCTCCAACAATCAATGTGCGGCCATCAGGCAGCAGCTTACAGGAGCGGATGTAGTTATCCCTGTTCTGTCGCACAGAGGACAAAGCAAATCAATACATGTTTCAGGGCAGCAGAGCTCGAGAGACATTTAGGAACAAGTCAGTAGGAAAGCAGATGAAAAACCTGCTGTCATAATAAACCATCCAGATGGTATTCTTAAACCTAAGTCGTTTTTATATATAAACTTTGGACAAAGTTGGATGAATCAGGCCTGGACATTGTCCGCAGTTGCCCTTTCGAAGAATAGAAGAGAAACTTCCATAAGACTATAAGTGACTAGTAAGGGGTTTACCATTTGTTCACTTTTTATCCAGCACTAGCCGCATGATAGAAACATCATCAATATGCCCACTCACTTGCTGCAAACTCTAAATCGGACATTACATAGACTTTGTACTAGATGGCTGGCAGAGCCTGATTTATACACTTGCGTTCACACATACAGCTCTGCTAGGTCATGTCCAGATAATTTCGAGATTGCAGTGCACGTATGAAAGTTTGTAGTTTGTGACATTTACTGTTATCAAATGTAATTTATTGGAAAATGTTGCGTGAGAGTCTATTGCACACAAACACAGAGTAAAAGCTTCAGTTGTGTTTGCGTACCAGCACATATGCTGTCAAATTGTTAACAGGGTGTGTTCCTGTTATGGTCCTAATGTATAACAAAGGATCACACCATTATTAATGGAATGAGGTTTTGTATCAACAGTTCATATCTTCCATACCAACTGCACAAAAAGAACAAGGTGTAAAATATTGTTGATGAGTGAAATGTGAATTAGCGGCAATCCTCACCAGACAGTCCAGTTGGGAAACAGGGCTCTTGCTGCCAGGTTGGCTGATATCCCAGATTTTGACACAACCTTTGCCACCAGTGTAGACATGGCGTGTGGGGTTGCTAATGGTAACAGCACAAACAACCTCGCCGTGGCTCAGCGTGTTGATCTGACGGGCATGGCGTGGAATACCGGGGCCGATCAGGGCGTCAGGTGGGAAGGGCACAGGCTGCATCTGGCCATCTGCGCTGACATGGAAGGAGTAAGCCCTGAAGGAAAAAGTTGGAGCCATGTTAGCGTTTTATATCATCGCTGTTTTTAAACATGTATGAGTACAGCACATTAGGTGAGATACTTACGGTTTGCCACCAGGGATGGATGTGAGGCTGGCTGGAAGGCCTGGGGCTCTCATGTGAGTGTGAGGATCAAACCCCTGAAAGATGACCAAATTTGAGTCACAGATCTGTTATTGGCCAGTGATATTCTTAACTGTGCTCTGTTTTTAACTGATCCATAATACAGCTACACAAAAGGACAGGAAGGGGCATTACCATAGGGGAGCGTCCGTATGCTGCAGCTGCTGCAGCGCTCATCTGAGGGGAGATGTGCAGACCAGCATACACACCAGGACTAGTCAGGCCTCCATTCATTTCATGATGGCCCATCATGGCAAAGGGAGTAGGGTAGGAGCCTGCGATGGACAGAGGGGTACGCAAGGCTGGGGCTGCTACAGGCAAGGACAGGAATATGATATTGGTATGTCACATAACAGTAGATTAGGAGAAAAGATTATCTCAGTTTCTAAAGAGGAAAGAGAACGGTACCAACCAAGAGCCTCCATGCCTGGTGGTTTGCCCAGGATGGGTCTGAGCCCGGGAGTAGAGCTGGTGCCAGGGGTGGGGGCATCGTTTCGGGGGGTGGGGGTGTTGGACTTGAGGCCAGGCGTGGAGGATTTGTCATTCTGTCGAGGGAAAGAGAGAGCAAGCACATTCACAATCCCGGAAAACCAGCCACTGTGCAGACTGACAATTTGAGAGCAAACTGAACTTAATCCAATCTAATTCTGACAACCTTCATAGTCCTGCAGAGCCATAAACTGCTATTTATTCTAAAACCTATTATGGCCACAATGGAGATGGGGCCGTTTTTATCCCCTTACTGCTTTGGCTTTAATCTTTTAGTGAGGCAGAGGGAAAAAATCCTGGAATAGTTAAATACATTGAGCTATTAACAGAGAAGACCTGACTGATCCTGATGCAGGACAATATTATCCCTGACATTTAGTCATGCACTTAAAGCACCGACAGCCATTCCTAATCCACTGCAGAAAACATCCTAGATTTATTTGCACATATCCCTTTGCTCTCTGTCATTTTCATTTAAACCCCTTTTTGGCCTATTTTGTTCTTAACTCTCTTGGTGTCTTACATGACTGAGCTCCTTGGCCTTGGAGGACGGGGTGCTTCCAGAGGACGCCACTGATGCAGGGCTGTTGGGCGTGTCCTTCTTTGGCGGGCGGGGTTTATCAATGCCATTTTCAGGAGGTGAGTGGGCTGGGCTTGCCCGAGGGGTGGCAGGGTCCTGGAGAAACGCAGCAATAGATTTTGATATTTCTGTAACAGCTTCATCACAGCACATGTCAATATGCAACTTAGAATTACATGTTGTAAAGCCCACCTCATTAGACACATCCACCACCAGGTCATCACTTTTCTCTCCATCGCTGTCCTGTAAAGATAATTAGCATGAGTCAATCTCTTTTTAATGAAACCTTCAGCCTTTGTCTCTGACCACAGAATGATTTATCAGCGACTTACATATCTGCTCATGCTGTCCTTCTCTTCCACCTTGCGTTTCTTAGAGTCCAGACTATAGTCAGAGGAGCTGCGGTGCTTCTCACTGGCTGTGCGTAAGCTTTCTGACGGGGATATAGAGTTATTCTGCAAAGAGAAAACCAAACAAAGGCTTTATTACCATTTCGTCTTCCATCGTAAAAGACAGCAGTGAGTCATTCATCTGTTACAAGTTCACAGAGGAGACACTGTGCCAATGCAAACACTAAAAATGCCTCATTCACACAACTATGGATGCTACAGACTCTTAAAATGCAGCTGTAGGCCAGCTCCAAACAGTACCCTGACACCAGCCAAGCACAATCTCACACACAAGCCTGTCCCTGGCCACACAACAGAATGGGCTGTTATCTGAACTGAAAGGAGGAGGGCTTGTTTTCTAAGCTGGGCTCCCTCCTCCTCATAACTGGACAACAAACAGCCTCACAGGGACATGAGCAGTGTGTTGTGGCTGAACAGAGGGCCTTTTCTCCAGAGTCAGTCAGGCTAAGCGTGAGAGAGAAGAAGAGACAGAGAGAGAGAAAATGTATGTCGTGGGCATTGATTGCTGCAGCGTACTTGGGCACCATGTCAGCTCCGGCTTTGAGCTCTGATAGAAAGAGAATCTATATCCTGCCAGTGGGCATGACAGCGTGGGACAGACTGGTGCTTTTTTCATGGAGCCTGCCTGCCCACACAAGCTGGGACAGCTCACTCCAAACGCCAACAGAACTGGGAGGAACTAGGCAGGTGTCCAGCGGATTTCACAGGAGTTTGCCATTTGCCTGTAAACTGCCAAGTCCTCCCGATTCCCTCTGTCCCTTCCTCTGAGGACCAAAGCAACAACGTGGACTAAGTCAGCGGCAGCCCAGAGTAATACACAAAGGCCGATGGACTAGCAGCCTGGGCAAAGGGCCACTGTCTGCATAATGGCTGACCTTTAAAGAGATGCTTAGCGTGACTCATTAACCAAAGTCACCACTCTGCTATCAGATGACCTGGGACAAGAGCACAGAAACAAAAACAGGCCTGCTAATCGCCCCAGGAGTTCCATTTCTTCAGACATGACTGCACCCATTCAGCTGGCCCAGTCTACAGCAACACAATCTCACGGGCCCATCACAAGCCACCAGAGATCACAGCTATTCAAATAAAACACTTTAGCAGCTCCACCCAGATGGGGTGGGGGCAGGAGAAAACAAAACAATTCTCCGTTTGTGTTCATAAATATTCATCACATGCCAAGAAAGGAGAAATAGTGAGCTGGTAAACAAGTGAGACAGTAGAAGGGATCAAATAAATCCTTTAAGAAGGGGAAGTCCAAGTCGTTCTTTAATTGTGATGAAATTACAAGGCTTCTAATCTCTCCAGCATGATACCAGTCATTTCCCTTCTGGATTAAACACACAAGATTTATATTGCAAACCTCATTTCCCATTAATAATTTTATTGAAAGCGGGTTACAACAGGGCACGAATTTGGCGCTAGCATGTGGTTAGCAAGAATTTTGACTTGACATTTGCAGCGGAAATGGAAATGTGATGTGATGAATTATGAAAACAACAAGGCCCCGCAACAAAAACACAATGTTGTGGGTTTAGGACACTCACCGTGTTCTCTGTATCGCAAACATCACAATGGCGGGCCGAGGTGATGATGAAACCAAGTGGAGCAAAGAGAAAAACAAGTCAGTTAGCATATCATAACAGATGCTTCTGGCTGAATGTGTGAGAATCAACTGCAGGGCACAAGGCCCCTCTTATCACCGTGTGTTAGCGCTGTTGAATAGCTTATACACTCATGGGCTGGGAATGTACCAGCTCATTACCCAGACAGAATGTGAACAGACAGGATGTGCTCCTCACCTAAGGGCCCTATGATTCTGCTATAGAGACTGAGAACTACTTTTTTCCCCTGTTTAGCATCTATTCTATAATCTTAGAATTAATATACACTTTCAATTTTTCTAAATAAATAGGTTGAGCAGCAATATGCCTGAGCTTCACTCCTCACCTCTGTGTTCAAGATCATGGTGGTTCTTCTCATCCTTCACCGGGAGGTGGGCTTGGCTGCCCAGGGCACCTAGTGCTAGCAGGCCTGACCCAGAGCCTGTCACTGGGGGGATGCCGGGCGGCTGCAGGCCTGAGGGGTGAGGGGGCAGCTGGACCGGAGGCCCGTGAGCAGCGTGGGAGAGGTGCTGTGCTTGGAGCTGCTGCTGCTGTAAGTAGACAGTGAGAGGCACAGACAGACAACAAGTGGGTTGGAGGGAAAAGGCAAGGGGAAACCATACACTGAACACGAGACTGATCAGTTAAACCCTGGATGATATTAGCACATTCACACATCTATTATTGTCAGGATCAGACAGCAATCCCCCCTCAGTGCTATTTCCATACCAGGCCGAGGTGGCATAAGCCCCGGATCTGCTCTGAGGACAGTAGAAGTTATGACTAACGATCAACTGCTCAACACGTCTCGTGCATGAGACACAAGGATAGAGACACTCAATCATACAGCACTTGCAGTGCATTTGGAGTTACATAATAGGAATATTTCATTCATACTGCATTAATGACAAACAGCAAAACTAAGTTCGATTTAACCAGCTCTTAGCACAGAGGAATCATTTCACTTTGGGTAGAGTATCACAGACTGCAGCACCGCAGCACGTCTGTGCCATCAGTGAGTTGAGCAATCCTCTTAAGGAACATGAAGCTGTGTAGGAATCTGTCAGCCTGTGGGCTAAACAACTACCTGCTTTCTAAACACTTCAAAAACACAAGCAGCATCTATTTACTCTCATATTAACGTTGCTGGATTAACAGCACATGAATCATTTGCACACCCCGACTTAAAAAGACTGAAGGAACGCTAAGTGCCAGGAGCTGGCACTCCTTCCCTCTCACTCTGTGTATTTGTGTGCGTGTCTGGAAGGCTGCTGCGGGAGCCAGGACCAGGGGTCCCATGCTGGCACTCAGTCAACCCTCCAATATTCACCATCAATATTTGAAAGGCACAGGGAAATGGATGGGAGTTAAAAGGCACTCAGCATGGAAGTAAGCAGTTTAAAGCAAGGTTAAATAATACTTAGCTGAGACACCAATAAAAACATCAGCAATTTATTACCCGTCTACGAGCCAGCTAAATAATTCAGCTGCTGTTACAGTATGGACCTCTTCTCCGTT